>JAVMKO010000005.1:17463632-18713632 GCA_032164245.1 Sternotherus odoratus | reverse complement strand
GGTCAGCCATTGTCTTATGCTGCTTCCTAGAACAAAACTGAGGGGAGTTTGATGAGCTCTCCTAGTCACAAGAGAGCTCATTTGTTCAGCAAATCCAGCCGTGACCCCTTTTTAATGTGTTTTTCCCCCCTGTCTTCCGTTGGCTTGTTTTTATCTGAATGCTTCGACTAAAACTCTCCTATCAATATTCAAGGCCGACTGCTGGAGTTTGGACGGCGCCTGTCAAATCCAACAGAGGCCAGAGTGTTGTGCATATTTGCAGACTGTAAGTGGTTATAATGCTGTATAAGAACAAAGCAGTTGCAGGTTGGCTTACTCTGCCTTTTCTTTGTGGCTGGGGAGATGGCCTTGTGGCTGGAGTGTTGTTGCTAACTTTTTTACTCTTTCACGTGTATTTGAATGGGATATTGACCCAAGTGGCCAAGTTTGGATCTAAGCACAGATTCAAACGTCCTACTAAGTTGGGAGCTGCGTTTGTTCCAGGGATTTTTCACCAGCCCCTTACAAGAAATAAGACAGCTGTGAAGCTTGGATCCACTTTTTGAACCTGGATGTCGGCTTCTCCAGAGTTTGGAGGTGTTCAGATGGGGATGGGGGATGCTTGGTGCATACCCATCTCTATTTTGAATGTGGTGTTATGGTAGGATTGCTTAGGAGTCCCTCCCTTATTTAGGCAGCAGAACTGAAGTATTTATTTAAATGAAAAATAAAATGAAATTGCAGACAGATAACAAGGAAATCACAAGTAAAGGAGAAATAGGGTTTGGGGAGGGGTGGGATAAAATGCCCCTACTAATTACAATGAAATCATTTTTTAAAAATCTAAATCCCTCCGTCTTCCCCCCCCCCCACACACACACACTTGATTAGCTTCTTTTCAAAAGAGCACCAGGGAGATTATTTACCTTTGATCTTTTTATGATCAATCCACAAAGGTAGGAACACACTTAAAACCAGCATTTGCCAACTGTTATACTCCACACGAAACACCGTTTTCTATAAGGGCCCCAGGAAGAAGCAAAAGAGATCTTTAAAAGGAGATGGATGACTCTAGCTAGGAATTTAAGGAGATGTTTGAAGAGAGCATCTCCCCCCCCCCCCCATTCTGATTAGCTGGGTAGCTCTCTGTCAACTTGATTTCAAAGCAGGTAATAGCTGTGAGGAAAAAGAACCAGGCACACAAGCGAGACCGATAGACACTAATAGGAATGCCAACACTTTGTGCCCTATTTATTCAGATAGATTGTTAGGCATTTTTTCACTGTTTCGCTTTTTTTTTTCTAGCCATTTCTAATTCTACAGGTTGGGGGTGGATGTTTTCTTCCAACTGCTAATGCCTTCAAAGCTGATAATCTGAGGATTCATTGTATTTGATATACTTACCACAACGCTGCTCAGCTCACATGGTGTGCCTCAAATATTGACTTTAAAAAAAAGAAAAGAAAATCTGTTTTCTCCACAGACTTTCACTCCAAAGATTTTGACTTCACTTTTCCTGGGGAATTTCTGGGACTATGATCATCTCTATTCCTGGAGCTTCAGTCGTGGTTTTGAAAGAGGGTGAAAGGCATTTTATAAATTAATAAACATGCATCATAGATATGTATAGACATGCATATGCATGGGCCCCTTCTTGCTGTAAACTGTTGCTTGCAGTTCTGTTAAGTAGCTTCTGTGTTACACCACAGCGACGGCTGCATTTCAATGGCGGAGGAAGCAACAGGCTGCATTTTGTTTGCAAGCAGATTTTCATGTCACATCTCTTTCAGAGCATGTTTTCCCCTCTGCCTCCCTGGCCTTTGGAAAGGCTTTCTCTGAATAAAGGATTTAATCAAGATTTGCAGAATAGCCAACACAATTTTTTCTTTTCTTAGCTTTCATTGGTATGACATAACTTAGTGGGCAGAGTAGAAGGATGTGGTCCATATTTTGATGGCAATAGAATATCTTTATTAATTGCCAAAAGTCCAACCCTGAGACATGCCAAGCAGATGTAGGTCCCTGGATTTGGTCTTTCATTTGTTCCTTAGATAATATTCTACAGTAGTGTGTGTGGCGGGGTGACCACCCGCCCCCTACTGGAAGGGGCTTGGAAAAGCCCCAAAAGGGGTTTGAAGCTGGGAGCCAGCAGGCTTTTCAGGCCTGATTGGGCATGAGGCCCAGCTGGGCGGCCACGCCCCAAACACTCCCAGCCAGGATATAAGGGCTGGGAGGCAGAGAGGCAGGAGCAGTCTCCTCTGCATTCAGAGGGAGACAGGCCTAGTTGCAGGAGCTGAGCCAGGTACCTGGGTTAGGGCAGAAGGAGCTGGGTGGGCTCTAGCCACAGGCCTCCGGGCCTGATACAAGGTCCGACCCAGAACTGCCAGGGTTGCAGGGGGCAGCCTAGGGCTGGAGATAGCAGCAGCAGGCCAACCCTCCTTGCCTGTGATGAGAAGCCATGATACTGCAGTCCGCTCCAGTGAGCGGGGGCAAGTGGTGACTGACAGTGGCACACTCTGAGGCGAGGTGGGAATAGGGGGTAGAGGGTTCCCCTGGGGAGGGGAGACCCTCACACCAAAGGGGGTACTGCAGGGGTGCAACACCCACAGTTGGAGGGCAGCGGGGTCCAGGAGGGACACGGGGCCAGCAAAGGAGCGGGGCATCCACCTGTGGAGGGCGCTCTGGACGCTGAAGGAGCTGATTCCCCAGACGACCAGCGGGAGGCGCCGCGGGGGTGAGTGGTGGCCCTGTTACAGTGTGCAATAAACATTAGACAGGCATGTACTTATTGGGGGAAGTGTGTCATGTCTTCTCTCTGGGGGTTGGTCCATACAGAGGATTGTTGGGTTCCTCTGAGACCCTCTTCCACTTGGTTCCCAAAACTTCACTTTGACTTTGGAATTCATCACTCAAGTACCTTTATTTGACACATAGCAACACTATGCCCAAGTTGACCACGCACAGACAGAGGGTGAATACAGGGGTTATCATAAATCCAAAGTTACACTGCAAAACTTTTCTTTATCTACATCTTTACTAACACTTGCATTTCTGACTATACACTTCATCATGCACTTCATGATTGGCTCCATTGCTTTTCAGGAACCAATCCATGTACAGCATACTCTGTCCATGTGCTGTTCCTATATAACTTGAGACATTCCATTTATCTTATCTGCTCCTGCTTATCTTAGCTAGGCTGACTTCAGCCTAATACTTTGATTTAGGACTTAATCTTCCATTCGCCTCGCCAGTCATGACCACTGAGAAATGATGTCTTACTTATGTCAAGTTAGGCCTACAAGGATAAGAGCCTGCTATTGCTACCAGCTAATGGAGTTAGCTTAACTGGTAGAAGGCTGTGCTGAAAGTCCCAAGTTCAGTCACTGTTGATGACTCTATGGTGGAGGTTCTTAGACAGATACTATCTCATCTAAGTACTCTCACTTAAATCAGGATCAACTCCTTTGAACTAAGATACAAGCTTGAAGTCTGTATAGTACTTTTGGACCCTTCAGGAAGACAAGCTTCTATATTTATAGAAATATTATTATTATTATTTATTATTATCATCATACTCATATACTGAGGTCACCGCTAAAAAGTGAACATCTGCCAGAAGTTACATTGTAGTATCTGAGACACCATTTCCCCTACACTTGAGACAGGAGCTAACACCTTTAGCTTACCACTTTGTGGATGGATATTAACTTTGCAATTGTGATCATCGTGCAGATATACATGAGACTCACACACACACACACACACACACACACGCACAAACAGGTGCACAAGACTAGGATAGGGTCTGAGTCTCCTCTCACACGGGTATAAATCTGGAGTTACTCCACTGAAGGTACGCAGGTGTCAAACTGGCATGAGAGGAGAATCTCAGCCTCTTAGTATAAGGGTAAGCAGCTTTTTCTCCAAGCTCTACAAGAACATCGTGCCTTGTGCTAGCAGATTTTCAGCTGATCCCTGTATCCTTGTTTCAGTGTTATTACTTCCCCTCTCCTACACCTCATTTCACTGACACTTTTAACAACATTTCCTGCATTTCCAAGATGTGATCGGCAGGCTCTCTGATGACCTATTGCAAGACAAAGTTGGGCTGCTTATCAGTGAAAGGTGCCTCATCTGCTAAGGATGGAGCAGCAACACATTTAGGATGAAGTGGGAAAGAAGCACTGGGGAATACAAACCAGCGAGACACTGATATTAAAGCAGAGGCTGTTGTGTGAAGGAGGAGGAGGCTGGAGGTGGACTGGGTTAACTATAAGCGTCGTCTATTTATTCTGCCTAAGACACTTCATGAAATATCCTAACAATATTCCAGGACTCATGGTAGCAGAGATAGTATCACTTGGGGAGACAGCAGAAATGGCCGTATCATTCCGACAAGGTTTTTTTCTCTTATTATCACTAAGTAACAATATCTCTATTTCACCGCAAACACTGAGCCATTATTTTCTTTGACAAATAGGATTCTTTTTCTATTTTTTTCCCCCCTCTTCATTTCATCCTCATTTTGGGAGGTTAAAAAAAGTGTGTTAGGCACAGTGGTGCAGCATTACAGAATGTGCGTGTAAAGAGCATGGCACAGCCAGAGAGGTGCAGATTGCATGACTGTGTGACCCACTTGTGCTGCTACGGCACTTGTGGTACAACTCGGCTCATAATACACTCCAAAGTAGTTGATGTTCCACATCATGACTATGGCAAGCTCAGGATCAATATACACACTTCAAGAGTCATCATTGCTGGGACTAGACAACAGCCTGTTTGTACAGGGATCAGTCATCGCTGACAGCAGTAACTAGTCGCAGTGTTTCTGGAATAGGAACCCAGGGAAATATTGACACCAAAGCTGAGGGACATGACCTGTTTCATGCACAGGAGATTGGAAACCATGAGGGTTTCAGATGATTGAGAGGGAAGCATGGTTCAGAGGTCTGGACATAGGACTGGGAGTCAGGAACTCCCACATGTTAATCCTAATTCTTCAACACTGGCTCTCTGTGGCTTTAGGCAAGTCACTTAATCTCTCTGTCTCAGTTTCCCCATCTATACAATGAGGGCAGTGCTTACCTGTCACATAGGGTTGTTGTGCTGGTTAATGTTGGTAAAGTGCTAGGTATTTTCTCTAATTTGGACCGTCAAGCAATTTTTAAAAAAAAGGTGATTAATTGTGCGATTAAAAAAATAAATAGCAATTCATTGCGTTGTTAAACAATAATGGAATACCATTTCTTTAAATATTTTTGGATGTTTTCTACATTTTTAAATATATTGATTTCAATTACAACACAGAATACAAAGTGCATAGTGCTCACATATTTATTTTTGATTACAAATATTTGCACTGTATAAAACAAAATAAATAGTATTTTTCAATTCACCTCATACAAGTACTGTAGTGCAATCTCTTTATTATGAAAGTTGAACGTAAAAATGTAGAATTATGTACAAAAAACAACTGCACTGAAAACTAAAACAATGTAAAACTTTAGAGACTACAAGTCCACTCAGTCCTACTTCAGTTGCTCAGACAATCAAATTTGGTTACAATTTACAGGAGATAATACTGTCCACTTCTTGTTTACAATGTCACCTGAAAGCAGGAACAGGCATTTGCATGGTAACATTGTAGCCAGCGTCACAAGATATTTATGTGCAGATGCTCTAGAGATTCATATGTCCCATCATCTTTAACCACCTTTCCATACGACATGTTTCCATACTGATAATGGGTTCTGCTCGATAAAGATCCAAAGCAGAGCAGACTTCTGCATGTTATTTTTCATTATCTGAGTCAGATACCACCAGCAGAAGGTTGATTTTCTTTTTTGGTGGTTAAGGTTGTATAGATTCTGCATCTGAGTGTTGCTCTTTTGAGACTTCTGAAAGCATGCTCCACACCTTTGAGTGAGAGTGAGAGAGTGTGTATATGGCTAAACCATCCTGAACACGCCTGATCCCATCTGATCTCGGAAGTTAAGCAGCGTTGGGCCTTGCTAGTACTTGGATGGGAGACCTCCTGGGACTACCAGGTGCTGTAGGCTTAACATGGGTGTGGGGCTAGCAACTCCACCCCGTAAGGGAACCAATTGCTACTCAAACACCAACACCAGTTGGTGGCCCATACCCCGGCTGGGGGGTGACAGGTAGATATATATATATGTCATAATTTAATTAATAATGCATTATTTTTTTAACGAGCATCATCAACATGGAAGCATGTACTCTGGAATGGGGCCAAAGCATGAAGGGGCACACGAAGTTTAGTATATCTGGCACGTAAATACCTTGCAATGCCAGCTACAAAAGTGCCAGGTGAACACCTGTTCTCACTTTTAAGTGACATTGTAAATAAGAAGCAGGCAGCAGCATCTCCTGTGAATACAAAAAAACTTGTTTGTCTTAGTGATTGGCTGAACAAGAAGTAGGACTGAGTGGACTTGAGGCTCTAAGGCTTTGCATTGTTTTGTTTTTGAGAGCAGTTATGTAACAAAAAAAATCTGCATTTGTAAGTTACACTTCAGGATAAAGAGATTGCACTACTGTTGTATGAGGTTAATTGAAAAATAGTATTTTTTATTTATCATTTTTACAGTGCAAATATTTGTAATAAAATAATAATATAAAGTGATCACTGTATACTTTGTATTTTGTGTTGTAATATAAATCAGTATATTTGAAAATGTAGAAAAGCATCCAAAAATATTTAACACGTTTTGATCGGTATTCTATTGTTTAACAGTGCAATTAATCGCGATATATTTTAAAAATCACAATTAATTATTTTGAGTTAATCACGTGCGCTAACTGCGATTACATGACAACAGTATTTCTAATCATTATTTTCTTGTAGTGAATGTGTTGGGGGTATAGGCATGGGAGAGTTCTGTCCAGGGGCGCACAGGAAATTTTCCTACGTGTCTCAGCAGTGTGCAAAGGCCAAATCTCTCACTCAGTATGATCCCCTCCTAGAACTGAAGAGTGCCAACCAGGCTGCAAGTTACAGCTGTCAAGTTACCTATAATGTGCCCCTCTAGCACTTCGCACATGGAACGGAGGAGAGCATAGGCCCAGTGCTGGGCCCCAGATCCTTGAGAGATTTTGGGTTGTCCTATTACTATCAGATGGTTGTCCTATTGCTATTACCGTATTTTTCGTCTTATAGGACGCTCCGGCCTATAAGATGCCCCCTCGTTTTTTAATAAAAAAGCCGGACAAAAAAAAAAAAAAAAAAAAGCGCCTCGCTCTCCCGTCCCCGCCGCGCGGGCGGGCTGCCGAGGTTCCCCCCTCCCCGCCGCGGGCGGGCTGCCGGGAGCGTCCCGGTTCCCCCCTCCCCGCCGCGGGCGGGCTGCCAGGAGCGCTCCCGGCAGCCCGCCCGCGGCGGGGAGGGGGGAACCTCGGCAGCCCGCCCGCGGCGGGGAGGGGGAAACCGGGGCGCACATTCGCCCTATAAGACGCACCAACTTTCCCCCCCCCGTTTTGGGGAAGAAAAAGTGCGTCTTATAGGGCAAAAAATACGGTATATAGAGAATCTGCATATGATGGAACATCCTTGGGGAGATGAATTGTGTGGTGTTCAGGCATGTGTCATTGGTTGTGGGGGCATGGTCTCCATTACTGATCCATCTCTGAATCAGTTGGGTCTCTGTTATAAAGATGAGTCCTGTTTTTCTTGCAGTGCTGCTGAAACTCCTTGATTGAATGTAATCACAATCTGATTTTCCAGCAAAACCACTCCAGTGAAAGACATGTTGGGACTGAGCAGAAAGAAGATTGCATATACAGCTCTATTAGAAATGATATGTAGTGATGTCTCAGTCATGTTTGAGTTGGCTTGAACATTTCTTCTTGTACACCTCTGACTTCTGTTCTACCCAGGTTCTCTTATCATGCCCATTTCTATGGTTCTGCTGCCTACCTGATTTACCTGGATTGTTTTGGATTTTCATCTTCCTGGGATTTGGGACTGCAGTCTCATTATCCACTCATCATCAACAGTTGTACTGTCTGAACACTTCTTTCTGCTGACGCCATCAGCTGCCACTATCCATTCTACACACAATAGGGATCCTTCAGTGCCTATTGCTATGGTGACAGGTATTCTGCTTGATGTGGGATCAACAGAAGCCATACAAGAAGGTGCTTTTTTGCAGCATTTGCAAAAAGATTTCACTCTTCCCTTTATGGAAAATCCACCTCCTCTGAAACCACACCCACAAGTTTGTTGCTCTGATTGCAAATTTGCATGGACTGGTTGGGACATGAGGTCACAGTTTCTTTGTTTGCATAAACACTTAAGAGCACTTTCTTCTCCTGTACGTATTTTTACTCCGAAAGGGATTATTGTAGTCATCTGATCTCATTATTTTAAAAAAAATTAGGGAGGGAGCGAGGGTAACATTTCAGCCTTTCCCTGGCTCTCTACAAAGAATGCTCCCAAAACACTTAAGGAAGCAACATCATAATCTTCATCTGGCCCTGGATGCCCAGACAGTAGGAGAGGGGACCATCTATCATATGCCTTCTCCATCACTTCTACTGCTTTAGTGGTGAGTTTGACTAGCTCAGTTGGTAGGCTGCAGGCGTTTAATCTGACGGTTCAGGGTTCAAATTATCTGATTAGACAAATCAGCTGTTCCATCTGTTTCATGCACCTATATTTGAGAAAGTTGTCTTTGCAGAATTCTCTATTGCAGCAGTAAACAATGCACTCAGAAGCTGCCGATAAATGGAGTGACTTATGTGACCAACCCTCCGAAAGTTAAATGCTTAAAATGATGTCACCCAAGCATCTGAGAGGAGAGAACAGGTAGCAAAGTGAGTGATTTCCCCCTTGTTTAAGTTTCTTTTTTTACAAACAGAAGAGATGAATAGTGAAATTTACCTCTGTCATTTTTATAGTCTCTTCCTCTGGGTCTCTCTCTCCCCCCACTCTCTTTTATTAAATTGCTCATATGATTTGGTGCTGGAGCAGTTTTCTTTGGAAATATGAATAGGACAACAGAATCTCAATGTAAATCATCCCAGCGAGGCTTAGGTAGGGCAACCATTTCTTCACCTTCACTAAGCTATAGAAAAAGGCTAATTAATTCCCAAGCCAACCCCTCTGTCTCTCCTCTTTAAGGAACAACTACTGGCTACTGAACATTCTTCCTCTTTGGATAGCCACCTCTCCATCTCGCGAGCAGGCAGGCACTCCTGCTGTTGACCGACAGTTTCTCACACCCCGTAATTTCTGCACTACATTAATTTCTCATTAATCTCTGTCAGGATTTATGAGCCTAAAATGACTGGAAACTTTTACTGAAACACTTTTTATTCTGCCAGGGTTCCCTCCCCCACCCCCGATCTCCACAAAAGCAAATGTGTCTTTTCCCCCATGCTGCCTTCTCACAGAGTGGGGTCTCCACTGATGGTCGGCATTGAAAGAAATATATAAGCTTGCTGCATTCTTGCTGCTATTCCTTTAACATTTATCTAAGTCTCAAATAATATAGGAAGAAGAAAGACCCCCTTCCCCTCTTGCAAATCCTTAGTAGCTGGACTGATTCCAACTGTAAAGTTTGGCTTCACTTCAAGGTCTCTGATCTTATTATGGCACTGACTGCTATTGAAGTTGGCAGCATCAGTCGATCTAGCAGTGCAGGAAGGTTTCTACCGATGTCTTCTCAGAGTTTACTGAGACTTTAGTAAGAGGACTTTCCACAGGCCTCTTAAGATCAATTCTATTAGAGGAAGGAATTGTAGGCCCCTGACAGGGAGGAGAACTGAACCAGCAACCTATGGGTGGATGAGCCATTGAATAGTTCCAAGCCATATTTTATAAGACTGTTTTATTTTTCGCAGGGACATGGAGAGAGGAGGAGTAAATCTATAGACTTTCTTTACTTTATTTCATGGGTCGGCATTAGAAGTCCATTTCAAAATGTTCCTTTCTGCATCTTGTAAAGAATGTGTTAGGTACACTTCAAAATGTCGGGAAGTCACTCAGTTTTAATAAGCAACTGGTTTTTTGGGTGCTTCTCTGTACTGTCCAAATTGTTTGAATTTGCACAATTTGGGGCTGTAAAGAACAGGCTTTGACATGCATTTCCTGCTACCTTTCAGTGTAACCTCGTGGATAGAACGCTGGACTGAGAGACCTAGGTTCTGCTGCTGGGTGACTTTGGACAAGTCACTTCCTTGTTCAGTGCCTCAGTTTCCTCTCTTTGAAAGGGGGATAATCAAACTGATCTCCTTTGTAAAGTGTTTTGAAAAGTATCAACAACAGCTAAATATTACTATTATTCCCACCTCTTCTTGCCTTCATTTGACACATCTGCTCCTGTAGAGAACCAAGACATATAATGAGGTGACAAATATTTTGTATGAACTTTACGTTTGTTGTATTTAGTGTCAACCGAATGGGGCAGGCATGAGTAAACGCAGCACATAACTGAACACTAGAGGGAGATTTAACAAGGACATTGGGAGACAGGGAAGAACAAGGTGCGTGAAGCTGTGAGATGGTTTTAAAAGAGAATCTAGTTTATTCCTGGAGGTGTTAGCTGCCTTTTGACCGTGTGCTGGCAGGAAGGAACAAGCTGCTTCCAGTCACGTGCAGGTCCTGAGGGGGGCGGGAGGGAAGAGATGAGCTCTGCAAAGATACGGGCCAAGTCATCCCTTTCCCATCTCTTCCTCCCCTGTGGCTGGAAGTGGCTCCCTTCCTTCCTGCGTGGTATCTAAAGGCTGCTTCTGGCCACATTCTGGTCAGAAATCTGACAGAAATCTGCGGAGTGAGGGCATATGACCCTGAATGCCCCCCACCCACGTGCTGCCTCAGGAAGACGTGGCACCAGGTACCAGGAGAGGCAGGACCTCCCCGGAGGCCCAGCCAGACATAGAGTCCGGAGAGTGCTGGGCAGGAAGGGTCGGACAGTCACTCCCATCCCCATGTGAGAGAGGTGTATGGGAGTGTGTGTGTGTCGCCTCTCCCCATGTGAACCCTAAAGCCTTAAAGATAAGAAGGTAAATCAAAATAATCCAACTACACGGCATTTCTTTTTAACAAGGGCTCAGCCAACTTGAAGTTAATTTAAATGTTTGTACTGCATAGTTCTGATGGATTGCCTTTGAACTGGCTTGAATACGAGTGATCTTAACAGGTGTCCGGTTTCCAGCATAGGGAAATATGGTCACCCTTGGCTTGATCCAATGCTCACTGAAATCATTGGAAAAACTTCCCATGACTTCAGTAGGCTTTGGACCAGACTTGATTGCTGTCAAACTAGTGACTTCAGATGCTTGCCATAGTGATGGGAGCCATAAAAGAACCCGAGAGATAGCTAGAAAGATGAGAACATTTCCTGAGCCTTTTCACATTGTAGAAATAGGTTCTATTCAGGTTTGGTTTGAGTTCAGGAAGAAGGTTCAAGCTAGGTCTTACTTTTCTCGTTTTATGGTTATTCATCTCAGCCTGGGACAGGAGCAAGTTGGCTCTAGCCAACCTCGCATACATCAAGCTCACCGTGCTGTAGCCTGCAAATTGCTGGGCTCGCAATGCGGAGCTGTACAGAAGCAATGGCAAGGATGGTTAATAGTAAAATTGAGTCCCTAGTGCATGAATATGCAAAGAAGAGGGGAATGCAGAGTGACAGGAAAATGCTATTTGGGTGCCGAAAACTAAAAAGCAGGAAAACATCCATTTAGAACAAGTCCAGTGAAGCTCATTAATTTCAGTGCAGTTGGATAACGGGGAAAAGAAAAAGGACTTAAAAAAGAATCTTGGTTTTAGTTTGTTAATCTCTTTTATACCTTTTGAAGTCAGGCTGTATCTCGAAAGGGAAACCAGATATCGTCTCTATGTAAATAGAGCTTTTATACATACAAAAGCTTAAGGGGGATGTGTAAAATATTTTAATAGGTAACCTTTTATCCTGCAAAATATGTATTACTTCCTATTATGATAAACAGTTGGCATATTCGAGAAGAAAATGGCTATACATATACATTACAATTACATATTCATTTGACTTTATATTACATACACAACTCAATTTGGATAAATGTCTGAAGCCAAAGGAATAAATTAGGTTTGGTGCCGAGCGTTTTCTTTGCCCTTCCTCATTGTGTTTGCAAGATTTGCATTTTAGAGTTGCACATTAACAAATATGCATATTTCATTATGGTTTTGGATTAAAAGGTTATCATCTTCGTTACCCATTAGTAATAAACAAACACAGGCTTTCCATGTGAATTTATCCCCGGCTCAGCTGTTTGCTGATTAGCTTGCTGTCGCTGGGTTTCCTTGTTTTCTCCTTACAGAGAATCCCTAAAGCTGTTTTGAAGTGCTGCCATCCTTGGGGAGCGGGGAATGAGAGAAGCAAGCAAGCGAGGTAGAACGAGAGGAATCCTAGAGCAGCGAAAGGGTAGAAGGGCAAGAGCAGGGATGGGCCAACTTCAAATGGAGTCAGAGGATGAGTGGGGCTAAGGGCTGAGTGCCGAGCTGAAAAGCAGCCATAAAGAACAGAGCTGGACTCTGCATAGGGAGAGACTTCCTTAGGGTGACAAGATGTCCTGATTTTATAGGGACAGTCCAGATTTTTGGGTCTTTTTCTCATATAGGCTCCTATTGCCTCTCCACCCCCATCCCGTTTTTTTCACATGTACTATCTGGTCACCCTAGACTTCCTCAGAATGTTTTTGAGCCGCAAGAGGCAGTGACAAGCCCAATCCAAAATCCCAGATCCTGATGTCGATCTACAGCTCAGTTTCAGGGCTGGCTCTTTTCTCTACTGTGGGCCAAACAAAACACCTGGATCTGATTTTTGGGAAAGCCTGGATCCAGATCTGGGTTGGAACTTTTTGCACATGGGGCCCATCTGTAACAGAGGCTTGAGCTTCCCAGACACAGTCTGGATGAGGGGTTGTGAAGCTCTTGCTGTTATGCACAGCCAGTTGGGGCCAAGCACAGAAGAAACCAGAGCTCTTGGAAGTACTTTGGGCAGGGAGTGATCACTGAATTCCCCAGGATTATTCCCACCAATCCCTAGGCAAGAGGGGAACAGTTATAGGAATGGGTTGGGCTGTACCTCACAGGTGGGGGATTATGCATCTTGAAGTCTTAGCCTCTGGCTCTCTTTTTGCCAGACCCGCTTGAATGCCACTGCAGGACTCCAGGGAACGCTCATCCTGTTTTGCAACAGCAGATCCTGGTGTTGCAAAAACTGCTTTACCTTTGGAGCCCAATCCCAATATACTCTCAAAGGACAGGCATTTACTCAGTAGATTTCCGGAAAACAAGATTTATTGCAAGCAATAGGAGTCAGAGGGGTTATTACCCAAACAACTGGCTCAGCTCCATGCAAGGCTGAGGCCTTTTTTATACTCAGGTGTGAATAAGGGAGGGGGGCTTTCAATACACTTACGTAGGTGAGAACACTTAATGACTATCACATCCATTGTTCTATGCCATTTACATGTCGGGTAAAAAGGAGGCCAGGACCCTTAGGGATACTCAGACACTATGACTCCTGCACAGCTGTGGCAGGGTAAACATGAGTTTAAGATGCATGCCAGGCTAGAGGTTGAGAGTTCATATACAGGGAGTGAAAGTACAGTTTGAGACAGTTTTTAAAATCATACTACACAACATTCATAATACAGTTGTTTCTAAATTGCGTTATTCCAACACTGGCAGCTGTTTGCATGATTCCATTTGGGGCAGAAAGGGTTCTGGGCTGAAGGAGGATCCATAAGATTCAGCAGACCTTTAAACCCTTCCCTGCTATAGCAATGCAGGTGTGCATTTTAACAGCGCTTTAAAGGACTGACTGTTCAAAGGACTGACAACCCAGGCTGGTGCCAGGCCTTATGGCTGGTGATTTAACTGGCTTATTGATTTACCTTTAACTACTGGCCTGCTTAAAATTCAGCAGGAAATGCCACCTTAATTTCTTTAGCAAATAAAAAATGCCAACATCCTGTGTATCAATACAAGTGAAGGGGACCTCCTTGGATGTGTATATCAGGCTTTCGGAAATAGTCTCAAGCCCTAGCCACTGTCATGAGAATCCCGCTAGGAATTGCCATAAGTAAGGGATTGGGGGTGGAAGGACCATGCCAATGTGAGCCAAGAGGACATTTGTTATGTCGGTCAAACTTAGAATCTAGGTAGGCTCTTAAGTAAATGAACACGCCAGCTGTTGGTTACCAGTTAGCCCATTCTTTGTTACTGTTCCCTAGAGAGAGAGCCTGAAGATGGCTGTTGACATCCCATAATTTTAAGGTGGCTTGCTAGTGACAGACCAATTAGATTTACCATGAGTGACATGCAGCGAAAGAGAGATTAAAGGAACTTGTCTGAGAGGAGTCCATCAGTTCTCAACCTGCTATTATGATGTAGGACCTGATCCTGTAAATGCTGCCTGAGCTTGCTCCTGGACCCTCCTATGGCCTCTCTGCATCATGTCAGCAGCCCCAAGCAGATGTAAGTCTGGTGTAAGCAGTCAGCTAAGTCCTCTGGTGTGGGGAAATCCCAGTTAGCGTGAAGCTGGCTGTTCTGTCACGACAGCCCCCACTTTACAACACTGATGCTGGGGTGTGGCTGGGGGAGATGGCAGAGCCGGATTACTGAAGTAATGGTGACAGTCGGCCAGCTAATGCAGACGCTGTTCAGTGTCCTTTCCATTGTTCAGCCCTCTGTGCTGTGGGGTTATTTACTTTGGCTGTAAATCCTCAACCACCACCAATAAGCTCTCAGTCTGGAAGCAAACAGGATATTTTCTTTTCTTTAATTTTTACACAAGTTCAGTAAAGTCAGCTGTTATCAATGTTAAAAAAGAAGCGGTTTGCTTTTTCTGCAGGTGTCAGGAAGCAGAAATGAGCCTGTTCAATGGCTCTCCAGTAAAGGAAAGGGAAACCAGGATTCTCATGGGGCTAACAACACAGCTCTCCTAATACACCTGAGCCATGATCAGAAGCAGCGCTGCTGTTCCAGTCCTGGACCACATTCCAGTCCGGGGTTTACTACACAGCTTTGCAAATGCGCCTCAGTCCCGATGTATGAAATACCCTGTTATGCTAGTCACATACCGAGGCACCTGACCTGCAGTTCCTTCTATTCCTCTCACATCTCTGCCAATATCACTTAATCTTGACCCGCAATGCCCACTATTACTGCAGAGTATGGACTGAACTGTGCCACATTGTTGTGTTAGTCTTGTATTGTACACCAATTTCCAGGCAACTCGTGTCATTTATGTCTTCCAGGTTCGAACCCAGTTCTCCAGGGGGAACGGGTGGATCCTTCAATCTATTGTGTACCACTGCCACTCCTCTCTTAGTAGCTGGCCTTTCCTGTAACTCGAAAGGTTGACTGATCACCAGAAAGACCAACTTTCCAAGGTGGAACCATTGGCTACATTTATTTTCTAGACTCTTTGATTCTCCCCCCCTTGCCCTAAGAAATGTACAGTAGACTCTTGATTATCCAGGATGATAGGGAAAAAAATAATCCTGGTTAATAAAATCCTGGATAATCACCATCCATAGGAAATATGGGGAGCCGGGGGGATTTGGTTCACCAGCTACCCTGTGCTGGTGGGGACGGGGTATTGGTTCACTGGCTGCCCTGCACCCTGGTGGGTTGGGGTTTTTGTTTGTTTGTTTGTTTTTTTGCTCTTGGGGCGGCAACAAAGTCAGAGCCCGCCCTCCGAATTACACGTTGTTGTTGTTTTTTTGACATCCTGGTTAACCCAATCCTGTATAATCGAGAGTCTATTGTATAGGCTTTTTGCAGCTTTCTGCTCGTTACATTTTTGATACACAGATAAGATACAGGCATATAACTGTTTCTATACTGTCCTATCAATAATAGCTGGGTGTTCTACCATATGGACCTTTTCAGCATTCTTTACTCTGATTTGCTGACTGATCTTCCTAATCCAGACACTCATCTTCCCCCGGGGAAAGAGTGCAATGACAAGCCAGTCAAATGCCAGAATACTGAAAAGATCAACACAATAGTAGAGCACGCTAACCAAATTCATACAGTCAAAGAGGGTATTGTAGTAATTCTGATGCTTAACACACAGACTGCAAGGAGCATTGGAAATATCACAGTAGGAGACAAGATGGCTCAGACAATTGCTAAGAGATACAGAGCCATTCAGGTCACTAAATCAAGGCTCAAGCTGACAATGACCAATATCCATTGGTTGCTTGGGGTGGTCTATGTGAAGTGAGTTGGTGGGTCTCAGTCCAGTTTCTGGGTCCACATCACAAAATCTAACAGCATGGTTGGTCTTTACATTTGCTGCCTCAGCAGAGAGGTCAGTGCCTAAATGGGCCATGGAGGCGGAGCTTTCCTGTTTCCCTGCTGCAACTGTAAACAACAGTGTCTGTTGTGGTGGCGGGGAGTTCTGAGTGCATGATGTGCGTGTATGTCTTCTAGGACATGTTCTGAAGCCACTAACTTATTTCTGCTAGGCCACTAAACAGTCCATCGAATAGTTGCAAATTGAAGGTTGAATTAAATAAAATACTTAGAGATTAAAGACTGACTTCAACAGCTTCCACCCCAACATCCACCTCAGTCTGGACCAGTCCACACAGGAAATCCACTTCCTAGACACCACAGTGCAAATTAATGATGGCCACATCGACACCACCCTATACCGAAAGCCTACCGACAGCTATGCCTACCTTCATGCCACCAGCTTCCATCCCGGACATACCACACGATCCATTGTCTACAGCCAAGCACTGAGGTACAATCGGATTTGCTCCAACCCCTCAGACAGAGACCAACACCTACGAGATCTTCACCAAGCTTTCTCAAAACTACAATACCCACACAAGGAAATAAGGACACAGATCAACAGAGCCAGACGTGTACCCAGAAGCCTACTGCTGCAAGACAAGCCCAAGAAAGAAAACAACAGAACACCACTGGCCATCACCTACAGTCCTCAGTTAAAACCTCTGCAACGCATCATCAGCGACCTACAACCCATCCTGGACAATAATCCCTCACTTTCACAGGCCTTGGGAGGAAGGCCAGTCCTGGCACACAGACAACCTGCCAACCTTAAACAAATTCTCACCAGCAACAGCACACTGCACCACAATAACTCCAACTCAGGAACCAATCCATGCAACAAACCTCGATGCCAACTCTGCCCACATATCTACACCAGCAACAACATCACAGGACCTAACCAGATCAATCATACCATCACTGGTTCATTCACCTGCACATCAACCAATGTCATATATGCCATTATATGCCACCAGTGTCCCTCTGCTATGTACATCGGCCAAACTGGACAGTCCCTACGAAAAAGGATAAATGCACACAAATCAGATATTAGGAATGGCAATATACACAAACCTGTAGGGGAACACTTCAACCTGCCTGGACACACATTAGCTGATTTAAAAGTCAGCATCCTGCAGCAAAAACACTTCAAGACCAGACTACAAAGGGAAACTGCAGAACTTCAATTCATTTGCAAATTCAGCACACACCTTCTAGGACTGAACAAAGATCTAGAATGGCTGGCTCATTACAGACATTGTTTCTCCTCTCTCCATGTTCACACACCCCATTCAAATGCTAGAAGAATAATCCACACTCCCTGATCGGAGATAACAAACTGGTTCAGCTTATTTGGACTAACCTTTTCACCTCCCACCTGGTTCTTACCTACTTTCCCAGACCTGCCTCTAAACATTTCCACTGCTTGCATCCGACGAAGTGGGTATTAGCCCACGAAAGCTCATGCTTCAAAACTTTATAGTTAGTCTTTAAGGTGCCACAAGATTTTGTTTCCATTTCTAGGTGCTGATTCTTCTAAACAGTTAAGTCTCTCTCTCAGCTATTCTTTGTGTGTTTTGAACCAGATCCGCAGCTGGTATGAATCGATGCATCCCCACTGACTTCAATGAGAGTCTAATTCAGTATGATTACATAAACAACATAACTAGCTAACATTTTAACAGGTCCTGGGAACATATGTGACATTGTGTAAAACTCATTGCAGATTTTATAAAGATGGCCAGTTTTCATGGTGTTCAAAATCTATGGTATGTGCAAGTAAAAGTTTATCTTTGATAGGTGTCATCCAAAGATACCATTCATCCACAAAACTGACCATTTAAAGCATCTCTGATCTAAAGGGATGGAACGTCCTCTAGAGACATTTTGCACTGGAGCAGACCACTGTTAAAGCCCTTTCCATTGAATGGATAAGAGTTGTATCCATAAATGTCATCTGAAGAGAGCTGGTCAAGCCATCCATCACAAATAATGTAGCCAACTAATTTAGACCCATTTTATTTTTCTGTTCACCAAATTAGCTACCAATGGGGTCATGACTTTTATAAATTTATTAATTACTAACAATTTTGTAGCTGTTCACAATAGTTTGTACAAATAAATTTAAATGATGGTTCATTTGCAAACTACTTGCAATGAGTATTTGCTATATTTTATTTACTATTCATTCTATATATATGGTCACGTAAGTCACATGGTATTGTTTCCTTTCCCTGATTGGATGACCTATCCCTTTTTTCCCATTTGCAAAATATCTGCAAACAAGCATAATTGCTCAACTAATCCATTGTGTGAGTATTAAATAGAATTGTTCAAAATGTCCTTGAGTGAATTTCCGGCAGGAATACTCTCACAGCTGTTTAATTTCACCAGTGTTTCTGATGCTTTTTCCTTCCAGAAATATTCTTGAAATAAAAACTCACTTATCCAAATGTTCATGAATAAACACATCTCTGAGTTTAGTTGGGGGCTATCAGTCCCTCACTTTGGACAGGTCTACACTACTGGCTGGATCGGCGGGTAGAGATTGATCTCTTGGGGATTGACTTATCATGTCTCGTCAAGACGCGATAAATCGATCCCCAAAGTCGACTCTGGAACTCCAGCTTGCCAAAAGGTGCAAGGCAGACTCAACAGGGGAGCCTGCTGTCAATTGCTGCCACCATGAGGACAGCAGGCAAGTCAACCTAAGATGTATCGACTTCAGCTATGCTATTCTTGTATCTGACGTTGTGTATCTTAAATAGACCATCCCTGCTAGTGTAGACCTGGCCTTTGAGTCCTGTAATTCACTCTAATTTATAATAAGAGGAAAACATTGACAGCAGGGTAGTACAAGTTAGGGGGGAAATAGGTGTGTCACAGTCTGATGGTGCATGCCATAAGGCTTTATGGAGATATATTATATATACATTTATAAGTGTAACTAGAATATGTTTTATACTATTTATGCCATGTAATATATCTCTGTAAAGGTTATGATCTACTGAATCTATTCCTCCTATTTGTATACATGTATTATTTTTGTGTTCAAAGTTATGAATATTGGCTGTGTACTTGCTTGATTTCTAAGGAGCATTAGTAAAGCATTTGGTCAGCTTCTTGAGAAAGGAATGTGCAAGTTAAGTGCCCAGTCAAGAAGTACTTAATGGACAATGGATCTTGGGAGGCTCCAATCCACATAAGAAGTCTACCTGAGGACCTTCAAGGTAGCATGTGAACAATGGCTGCTACCTGTAAGTTCTGAGTCATGTATACATATGTGACTTGCCCTTGTGACTCCAAATCTCCATGTAGCTGGATTCTACACAGGGGGAGGGAGGGGTGCCCATCCACAAGAGAAAGTGTATTTAAACCCCTGGAGACCCCCTCCATTTTGTCTTCAGCTGGCTCAAGAGATAGCCTCTCCACTCCCAAGGATACGCAAAAGAAACTGGAACAAAGGACAGTAACTAAAGGGGGTGTGAGTGATTGCTGGACCCAGACTAGAAGGAGACTAGTCTGTGGGTATGGTTAGACTGGAGCTTTGCAGCGCAAAACCCCTCCATTAGCGCTACAATTACACTGACCGAACACACTTCAAAGGCACATTTTGACCATTTACTGACTGTTTAAAGCGCTACTGTTAAACCTCATTTTCGAGAGGCATAAAGCTTTTAGCGCTACTGTTTTAGTGCAAGGTTTGGAATGTGCACACCCCTTGCGTGATAATGAGCCTCCAGCATTCTGGCCCAGAATTCCCATTCCATCCTCTCTGGCCATCATTTAAAACTCGTATCACCTCCTCAGGTGACCCGGGAAACTTGAAAAACCTTTTCCTGTTTCCTGCAGCCAGGCGTGGACTGCTCAGGTACCAATTTACCTGCAGCTATGCCTCCCCGTCCCATGCCACCTCGGGCTAAGCGATCGCGAGCATGGTCTGAGTCTGAGGTCAAGGACCTCATCAGCTGTTGGGGGGAATCGGCGGTGCAGTCCCAGTTGCGGTCCAGCCGCCGAAATTATGAAACTTATGAAAAGATCTCAGGTGCCATGAGGGACAGAGGGTATGACCGTGACACTCTCCAGTGCAGGGCAAAAGTGAAGGAGCTGCGGATCGCATATCCCAAAGCCCGTGATGCCAACAGTCGCTCCAGGGCAGCTCCTGTGTTTTTCAGGTACTATCACTCTGTGGATGTGATCCTGGGGGGGGATTCAATGTGCGTTCCTGCGAACCCCCACGACACTTCTTCCCAGCCACTTACTGAAGGTGGTGTGGGGGGGTAATGGATGCTGTAGACTACCAGCAAGCCGCTTTGCAGCAGGAGCCAGACAAGGAGGAGGGAGATGAGTCACAGACGTCACCTGGAGGGAGACAGGACATTTTGAACTCACTGGAAACATGCAGCCAGGAGCTGTTCTCCAGCCCAGAGTGCACCCAGAGCGAGCAACAGCGTCTGGAGACTGCAGCTGCTGTGTTTAAGACACCAAGTTCCACAGGTACAGCAAACTGTTCTAGGGGGGAGGGAAGACAGTCCAAGCCAAAGATCTGAGATGGGGGAGGGGGGAAGTGCCCCACAGATGCAAGCCTCATATGGGGCTGGGCGGAAGCCACATCTCCTTAGAACCACCTCCCTCGCTTGCCCCGTCACACACAGCAGAGACTTATCTTCCAGCATCAAAAACTTTAAAAGAATTTGGACAGGGGAACAGGAAAAAAGATTCCAGGAATGCATGGGAGTCCCAGAGAGTGTCTGTGCCCAACAATGGGTTCTTGTGCTTTAACTCTACAACTGTTCCTATTCCTATTCGCAGCTCTGCCCTTGACACCCGCACCAGTTGTGTCTGTGGGTCAAAAAGTGAGTAACCTGCGAAGCAAGCCGAGGAAGAGCAAAGAGGAGCTTCTGAGGCAAGTTATAGAACAGGCTTCACTGGACAACCGCGTTGACAGCCAACGCAGGGAGGAGCAGGCGAACCGTTTGGAAGATCGCAGAGAACAGCAAAGGCAGGAGAGAGAGAGGTCTCGCCAGGAGACTACTGACAAGCTGCTTAAAATGCTGGAGCTGCAAGTACAGACTCTGCAGCAGATGGCTGCTTTTCAGGTGCAGCAGGCCCTTGAAGCCCCCCCCCCCCCAACCAATTGCCCCCTACCCATTGGCATCCTGGCCTTATGGCCCCTCCCGGCCAGTATCAGCAGCCGGCTGCTTATTACTACCCACAGCTGCCTCCAACCCCCATCCCTTCACCGACCACCCCACAAATCCAGCACCCTTACCCACTGAACCCTATTCCTATTAACAGGCAGGGCCGCAGTCCCCAGAATGGGTTGGAGGAGTACAGTAATTCGGAGGGCAGTGGAGATTATGGGTCTGGGACATACACCACTATGTAGATGTCCCCTTTCTAACCCCAAGTGCACACCCGTTGAACCCTCAAACACAGTTCACACCCTTCCCCCCAAAAAAACAGTTTCACACCCCTTCTTCGCCCACAACAAAGTACATTATTTTTGAACCATGATGGCAGATTATGAGAAAGCTGTTCAATAAATGAATTCTTTTTAATAAATGGGTTTCTTTATTCGTTGCACACATGTGTGTAGTAGGTACATAAAGGCTACTGCCTCATCTGATTAACAGACTGCTACTCCACAACCTCCCTCCCAAACTCCCTCCCTCTGTCTGCAACTGGCATTAGAACTCACTTTCAGCCATAAAATGTTCCCTTAAGGCTTCCCTGATCCTTGTACCCTCGCACTGGACCTCCCTAATAGGCCTGCTCTCTGGCTGTGCATAATTGGCCTCCAGTCGCTGAACCTCTGAGGTCCATGCCACAGTAAAGGCTTCACCCTTCCACTCACAGAGATTGTGTAGGGCACAGCACGCGGAAATAACTGCGGGTATACTTCCCTCTGCCATGTCTATCTTGCCGTAAAGGCATCTCCATTTGGCTTTCAGACGCCCAAAGGCTCTTTCCACAGTCGTTCGACAGCGGCTCAGCCGGTAGTTGAACCTTTCCTGGCTGCTGTCCAGGCTCCCCGTGTAGGGTTTCATGAGCCAGGGCATTAGAGGGTAAGCGGGGTCACCAAGAATCACAATGGGCATTTCCACTTCCCCCACGGGGATCCTCTGGTCTGGGAAAAATGTGCCTTCCTCCAGCTTCCCGAACAGGCAGCTGTTGCGGAAGATGCGTGCATCATGCACCCTTCCCGACCAGCCTGCATTACTGTCAGTGAACCACCCACGGTGATCGACAAGCGCTTGAAGAACCATAGAGAAGTACCCCTTTCGGTTAATGTACTGGTCAGCTGGTGTTCGGGGGCGAGAATAGGAATATGGGTCCCATCGATCGCCCCTCCACAGTTAGGGAACCCCATCTGCTTGAAGCCAGCCACAATCTCACGTACGTCGCCAAGGGTCACGATTTTTCGTAGCAGAAGGTGATTAATGGCCTTGCACACTTCCATCAGCACAACTTCAACGGTCGACTTCCCCACCTCAAAGTGGTTGCCAACAGATCGGTAGTTCTCTGGGGTGGCAAGCTTCCAGAGTGCTATAGCCACTCGCTTCTCCACCGGGATGGCAGCTCTCAGTCTGGTGTCCTGGCGCTGCAGGACGGGGGCAAGTTCAGCACACAATCCCATGAAAGTGGCTTTTCTCATGCGAAAGTTTTGCAGCCACTGCTCATTGTAGTAAGCGAAGGCAATGTAAGTAAAGGCTAAGGCCTACTTGAGTAATGGCTAAAGGCCTACTGAGGGCCCAGCCTGAGGCCTGAACTAAAGTAATGGTCAAGTCTTTGCTAATATGAAGCAAATTGAACTTGGCAGGAAAAGGGCTGATATCGCAAGAATTCATACTCATTATAAGGTTCAGTATAAACACCGTAACAAGGTACATTATAAACCAAGAACATTCCTCAGATAACGAGGAACAGCATGAGCCATCCCAATGACAGGGGCAAAGGGTAAAATGATGGATAGAGTTGTTTTGATCGAACCAACAGGTACAAGGTGCGAGGCGGCACCTAACTACGTAAAGGGGCTGCACCTAACTACGTAAAGGGGCTGCACCTTACTACGTAAGAGGGTTGTACCTTGCTACGTGGAAGGGTTGCACCTCAATACGTCGGGAGTGAGGTGTAACTTGTTCTGTATCTATATAAGCATGTGTCACTGGAATGTCTTGGTCCAGCTCGAGGGGGAGCGGCAATGTCCCGCCGCTGAGCTGAGTCCATTGCTGAGCGGCACTCTCTAGCTGTATGCCCGGTGGACTCAGGAATCCATGGGGAACAGAAAGGGTGTCAGGGTCGCAATAAACCCTGGCCGAGGTGCCTTTGTACCTTACTAAGACTCTGTGGTTATTGGGGGTTCTCGTCGGATTTGCTGTGTCAGCTATCTGCGCAGAGCTGGACCAGCCTTTTTTACTCACAGCTACAATTTGCTTCATATTAGCAAAGACTTGACCATTACTTTAGTTCAGGCCTCAGGCTGGGCCATCAGTAGGCCTTTAGCCATTACTCAAGTAGGCCTTAGCCTTTACTTACATTGCCTTCGCTTACTACACTCATCATCCCACACCTGCAAGATGATGCGATCCCACCAGTCAATGCTCGTTTCCCGTGCCCAGAAGCGGCGTTCCACGGTCGTGAGCATGTCAGTTAAAGCAATGAGCACTGTACTGTCCAATTTCTTCCTCGGCTCTATTTCGAGATCGTCTTCGGACTCATCACTACTTTCCGTTTCCCTTTCAAGAATAAACTGTGCCACGCAGAGAGTTGTGCTGGCAACACTCACCAGCATGGTCCACAGCAGTTCGCGATCCATTACAGCAGAGGAGAAACGGGCAACGGAGTGTTGAGAAATGCTGAAACCCTTGAGAAACGGCGCCAGAGTTGGCCGGAAAATAAAAGGATTGCTGGGATATAAAAGAAAGCATCACAGGAGTTTTAACCGGATGCAGAATGGCCGCAATAAACGCCCCCTTGCCAGATTTCAGAAGAGGTGCTCTGTGGGATACCTGCCCTATCGCGGTACTCTCACTACCACCAGAAGCGCGGCTAATGTGTTCATTCTTTGGCGCAGGAGGGCTTCAATGTGCACAGCCTCTAGTGCAACACCTGTTGCGCTAAATAGGGAAGCGCTATAAAAAAACGCGCTACAATCTGTAGTCTAATCATACCCTGTAAGAAGAAGCTTGTTGGAACACCTATGAGGATGAACTTTCATCTGTGTTCAGTTTTCTTACTCTATTAGACATATATTTGCATATTCTATTTTATTTTGCTTGGTAATGCACTTTGTTCTGTCTGCTATTACTTGGAGACACTTAAATCCTACTTTCTGTGTTTAATAAAATCACTTTTTACTTATTCATTAACCCAGAATATGTATTAATACCTGCAGAGGGGAGGAGGGGCAAACAGCTGTGCATATCTCTTTATCAGTGTTATAGAGGGCGAACAATTTATGAGGTACCCTTATAAGCTTTATACACGGTAAAACAGATTTATTTAGGGTTTGGACCCCATTGGGAGTTGGGCATCTATGTGTTAAAGACAGGAATTCTTCTTAAGTTGCTTTCAATTAAGCCTATGTGGATTGCCACAGACACGCAGGGGTGAAAAAAAATGCAGGCCTGTTATTTACCAGGCTGCACGTGGCAATAGACTATATGGTAAGGGATGCAAGGAGAGTATGGGTCACGACGTGAACTGCAGACACACACACACACACACACACACACACACACACACACACACAACTAAAATTAATCAATTTAAAGTTTTATTGGGGATAATTACAAGGGGTAAGGGAGCAGCGTTTGATTAACTAATAGACTTAATAAAACTTAAAACACACAATGACTAAAATACCTTCTAACAATATTTATAAACAAAGATGCAGCATTTAGTAATAACTGATACTTACAAATACAAACCAATGCATAACGACCGGCAAAAGTAGAAGCTCTGTTTGAAAACACGTGAGCAGAGAGAGAGACTTCGAGGACAGGAATTCTTCTTAAGTTGCTTTCAATTAAGCCTACAGCTGTTAGGGGTCATGGTTCAGACTTGGATCTGGGTTTGCAGCAGGCTAGCGGGCCTGGCTCAAACCAGGCAGGGCTCTGGAGTTCCAAGCTGGCAGGGCAGGAAAGCGGGGGCAGAAGTAGTCTTGGCACATCAGTTGGCAACCCCAAGGGGGTTTCTGTGATCTAACCCGTTGTTAAGAAAATGTAACTTAGAATGTTGTAGCATGATTTTAAAATAGCCTTAGACTGTATTCTCACTTCTTGTATATGAACTCTCGACCTTTAGCCTAGCATGCATCTTAAACTCATGTTTACCCTGCCACAGCTGTGCAGGCGTCATAGTGTCTGAATACCCCTAAGTATCCTGAAATCTCCTGTTTACCAGACAGGTAAATGGAATAGATTAATATCACACAATGGATGTGATAGCCATTAAGTGTTTTCACCTGTGTAAGTGTATTGAAAGCCCTCCTCCCTCATTCACACCTGAGTATAAGAAAGGCCTCAGCCTTGCATAGAGCTGAGCCAGTTGTTTGGGTGATAACCCCTCTGACTCCTATTGCTTGCAATAAATCTTGTTTTCCAGAACTACTGAGTCATGCCATATTTGGATAAGTCTCCAAAGGTAAAGCAGTTTTTGCAACACCGTCACCCACAGATTCTTGCGAGCACTCTCTACTTGGTGACCCACTCAAACTGCTGTGAGGGGACTTTACCACACTGGGTCCCTGGGGTGTTTCAAGCTCCTGGAGCTTGAATGGGAACCCTCGGCACACTCTGGGTGCAGACCATCTATTTGGCACCTCCTCTGAGTGTTGGAACCCTCTGTTGGGCTTGCTCTGGATGCAGCACTGACTCTTCAGGGTATGTCTACACGTCAGCTGGCTGCAAGCCCCTCAGCCCAGGCAGATAGATAGACTCATGCTAGCATGCTAAAAATAGCAATGTGGACATAGCAACTTGGGTGGCAGCTCCGGCTCTCAAGCCCTCCCGACCCTCTAGGCCTGAGCTTGCGTCGTTAGCTGAGTATCTGCCAGAACTGCAGCACCTACTCTGCTAGTATTAGTGCACTAGCTCGGGGTCCACTAGGGTGACTCTGTCTACCAGGGCTGGGAGGCTCACTCTGACATACCCTCAGACTCCCTGACACTTCAATGCACCCTTCGCCCAGAACTCCACCCAAAAGGGGCGAAGCTTCTGCTGTACTCTGTGATTCTCTCAGGGACACACAACAGCTGCGATGCATTAAACAGCAGTCACACACTTTGCCCAGTCAAACATCTTTATGCTCTTTTATATTTGATCATGTAAAGTGCAGGACATTACAGATCTTTTAAAACAATAAAATAGATGAACCTGCAATGTCCCTTGGCTTCTATCTCAGCCTTCCCTTCTGAGCCCTGGGGGAACCATCTGAGTCCAGGAAAGAAGACAGTCAAGGTCCCCCTTCTCATGTAGGCTGTTACATGCTAACTGATCTCTCTTTCATATGGAGTGCTTTACTCAGCTTCTGTGACCTTGCTCTTGTCTTCCCCATGTTCCCTCTTCCTGTCTGGCCCCAGCTCCCGAGCATCCCTTTATTTCAAACCCCTCATAGTCATGTGGTGTCTTTTGTTCCCCTTCTGGTAACCTACATTGCTCCTGTCTTTTCTCCTTCCCTTCAGAGGACCAGCTAATTGGATTTCCAAGGATGCATTTCAACCATTGTCCCAGAAGTTTGCACCTGAAAAAGGTCACTGAGTCTTAAGTACTTTCTATTGTACCTGTTTGGTGCATACACATTAA
The DNA here is from genome assembly GCA_032164245.1 of Sternotherus odoratus. Lineage (NCBI taxonomy): Eukaryota > Metazoa > Chordata > Testudines > Kinosternidae > Sternotherus > Sternotherus odoratus. The sequence continues at coordinate 18,686,530 of JAVMKO010000005.1, read as the reverse complement.
AGACTTGTCAGCAATGGTGGATCCCCTTGCATATGGGCACTTACAACATGGAGCATTTTCCTAATGCAACTTCACAATGTCAGTCAGAATTCATGAGTTGTACAGCTATAACCCCAATTTATCACAAGATGATGTTGGCATTCGTTTCAAAACAGAGAATTAGAAATAACAGCAGGTTAGAATCACTCTTTACAAGAAAGAATTGCCTGTGGATGAAATAACCATGAGGACCAAGCATGGCATTATGTGTATTAAGTAGTTTACCTGAACTGCAGTCTGGATATGGACTGTCCCAAGGTTTGGAGATGGTTAGAGGTAGGAATCTGATTTGCTCCCTTATAGGAATAGGAACCAGTTGCAAATGTCACATCCAAATCGATGAAGTTCCAAGGCTGTTTGGATCCAGGATTTTGATTCAGACCTGTACTTACGGTAGTAATGTAGTAATAATAGACTGGCATATGCACCTGTGCACAAGTTCTCATTGCTGACAGACATTCTTGGTGCCAGGGGACAGAATATAACATGGTCCACTTTGCAATATGGCACACCTTGGCGATTGCAGACAAAAGTTAGGTTTGCACATAACCTAGTGTCTCCTCCTTATAAAAACCTATCCACAAGGAGTTCTTTTTTTGTCTATCATGTTCTGAGAAGGTTGGCTAGAGACAGTCAGCCAGATTTTCCAAAGAGCTCAGTGCCTGTATAGGCATCAAAATAAGAGGGCACATTTGCAAAACAGCTCAGTATATTGGATGCTGATCTCTTTTGAAAATCTGGTCCTTAATTAAATGCTTAAACAGGAGATGAGCTCATTTGTAAGCTTGGCACTGTATACAAGGAGATTACATATAAGGAACTTCCTGCCCTCCAGAAACCAGCAACCAAAAATATACTCAATCTATTAAAGACAAGGATGAAGACAGAAATAAGTACTTCTTACCAACAAACACCATCCTGCATGATAGGAAATGCAACTAGACTAGGTAAGATAAAGAAAGAACGTAAACACTGGATAAGCATCAGGCTAATGGTAGCAACAAATATTCTCAGATAATAGAAAGAGAGGAGAGCAAACAGTGAAAGAATGGGCTATACAGTTAATCGAAGGTGCAGCAAGGTAGATGATTTGTCAAGAAAACATCCCAGAAACCTGCAGTCCATTCCTGGGTCACATGATATCAACTGTGCAATTTCAAACCGGGCGTTACTCCATTGACTTCAGCAGGAGTTGCACCTGTTCACCACATTTCTGAATTTGGTCCCCAGAAAGTCAAATTTGAAACTAAAAAGGAATTAAAATCATGCAACTTCTTTGCTATATACATCTCTCCATTCTTAACCCTTTAGTCACTCAATCAGTTGGACTGGTGTTGACCATTGAACTCATTGGAATGCCTGATAGATTTCACCAGCATCCCAGCTGCAATCTACCTGGCTGTACCTTGTATGGTAAGAGACACAGCAGGTGTGTTTTACCTGGATTTTAGCAGGTATATTTAACAGCATGAGAAATGCATTCCACTTGGCAGTTCCTGGTACAGACCTGGTTTCTTGAGTGCGTGTGCCATTTTGTGTATGCCTGACTTGTACACACAAACTCCAATGCATAGCTACATATGCATGCAAATCAGGGTGTATATGACAAAACACAGTTTGGAAATTCTGGTCCTCTATAAGCAACTCACTAAGTATGGTCTACTTGGATGCACGTAGTCATATCCAACAGTATAGCCAATGGGGTTTACTTGGATAAACTGGGAATGGACAGGAAAAGACAAGATGTTAATTTCCATCATTCTCTCTCTGTGTCTCTCTCAGGGTTTTATACTGCTGCCCATCACCATCTGAGTGCCTTCTGTGTAAAATCAATAGCAGTAGCAAGTTCCTGGTGAACCTCATGTTGTCTCTTCGCTTCTCCCTTTTCAGGGTCAAAGCTCCACTTGGGGTAGAGCTTTTGTTCAGTTTTTATTAATTTTCTCTTTGTGTGGTTGGAGGGGGAGTTCAGAGATACAGGGAGTGTCCCTGTTGTGTTTGTCGTCCTAATGGTAGAAAGGCTTTTTCAAGTAGGAATTATGTCTCCCATATATATATACACATACCCTCTGGACTGTTATTCCTTTCTGGGACTTTACATGGCTTTGTATGAAAAAAAGTAGAGTGTTGGCTTGTAACAAAAGCCACAAAATGACTTGCATGGAACCATGAAGTGGTGGTAGTGCTGTCCCAGACTCCCCCATGTGGAGCGAGATGGGAACTCTGCAACCGCAGACTATAAATGTCAAACGTGTAGGGCGGGGACATGGCTGTTAAACATGAAAAATGCCGGAAAAGAAGAAAAAGCAGCAGCTGCAGACAGGCTCAGATCCCATTTTTTCTGCATTTCATCTTGGAATGTGCTGGAGAAGTCTTCGATGTTTTCTCTGTTGACACATGTTCGCTGCCCGGGATAGCTGTAATAGGCCCCCGTGGGAGGTGTGTAATTGAGATGTACTGGGATTCTGCATATTAATGGCAAGCACTTGTCCTGTCTTGAAAAGCTATCCCTCTTCTCCCTCCCCTTTCTCCACAGCTGACTAAGGGCTCTGGTCATCTTTATTGATTCCTTTGCTCGAGGGAGGGTGGGGGTTACAGAACAGATGGCATGGCAGGGCCTGGAGGAGACAGCTGGTCGGCCGAAGGGAGAAAGTGTTACAGGAAGGGTTTGGAAGAGTTGTAAAGGGATGTAGTTGCTTGTATTGTAATTAAATGCGGCTTGCCTATTAAAGACATGTTTATGGGAGGTTTAACAACTTAGTTATAGACAGGAGCTCCCAGAGCTCTCCAGAAGGAACTCAGGAAAAGAGCTGTTTCCTTTGTCTCTTTTCCTCTAGCCCCCATCTTTCCTCCATGGATCCAACAGCTCACCTTTCCCTTCTTTTACCAACACCAGTTCACCCCGCTTTTATGGGTGACAATCACTACTTCACAGCTACCTGCACTATATTCACTTCTGTTCTATTTCAGTTCCTGTCCTGTCCCCGGCCGTCACCATGGTATCTGAGCTTCTCCACTGCTGGCACCAGACAACCGATTCAAATGTCGCTGCAGCATGGAGAAGCTGCAGCACCGAAGTGGTTAAATCAAGAGTTCTGTCAATCAGAGCTGTGCAAGAATTGTAAGGAGATTTGAACATTCGTATTCCTTTTCTGGGCCCCTCTACTTTTGCACGTCAAATCCAAGATCCTTGTCTCACCTGTCAGGCACACTGTGTTTTTTTTCTCTCTCTCTGACCACTCCCTGTCCTGAATGCCCTTTCTCCACCCTGTGCTCTGTCTTTTTGAAGTCTTCCACTTCTTGTACACTAAGCCCCTTTCATCTCCCCTTTAAGATCTCTCGCATAGTCCCATCCTTTCCCACCAAGCTCTTCACTTCTGATTGATTACAACTCTACCTGCTCCTTCCCGCCTACCCTGTCTATAACTGTCCGCATTATTTCCATCGAATTTAGACTGTCAGCTTCTCAGGACATAAACCTGGGTGTAAGTCATGGACCAATTTCAGCTGGTACAGTTACACAGGACTATACACAGGACTATACACAGGACTATACACAGGACTATACAGTTATACAGGACTATACATTGTGATGGGTGCAAATGAAAACCCCTTGATCCAAACATTCCTCCACTTTGAAATTTGAACCATCTGATCCAATTCTAGATCTGTTTCCAAATGGCCCCAACTTTTTAAATAGAACTCTGGATCCAATCACCCCTGAACTTTGGGATGTGGAAAATCCAGATCGGAATATTTCAGCTTGAGCCCATCTCTGATAATAAACATGATGTCTTATACAAATTTTTGGGTCCAGCCTGCACAGAATAACTACTGTACCTTCCATGGGACTTTAAATCTATTTCTGCTGTGCAGCGCTTCTCTCTGCAGCTTTTCATTTCCTATAGCAGCCACCACCCTCCCTCCCAAACCAGCCTGATTCATAGTTCTAATCATCTGTGAGAACATGGCCCATGCTTTTGTGACCACTTTGTGCTTTCCAAGATCTGCCCCGGGTGTTTAAAAATAGCTCTGGCTCCCCCACCCCTCCTCCCCACCTCTGCTCCCAGCGAGAATGAACACATGAACAGCAGCTGGGAAGGAGAATGTAGTGGTGGCGGATTCCTCCTGAGGCCTGGACATTCCAGCCTGGCTGGGTGCTGCCTACTATTATACCAGCAGCTGCTGCTGCTTTCAACCCAGATTCTGACCGAATCCTTTGGCTGCTTTGCTCCGTCTGTTGCTATAATTGACAGAACTAAACTATGGAAGTGGGGAAATTTTCACGGCGAGCAGAGGGAGTTTTGGGCTCGTCTACATATGCAGCTTGCAAAGAGCATCAAGGAATGCTGGATGCTAATCCCTGCCCAAGATGCTGAAGACGGGCCGGTTTGTGTTGGGTTCCTCACAGTGGCCATGGCGAGATTCTTTTGGGGCTTATGATGGTCCAGGGAGATATTTGGTACCTGCTACATGGGGCAGCACTGGAAATGGGTTTGATTTATGCCCCTGCATGCACATACAGGCTCTTTTGCATCAGGAAAGTAAATAGGTCATTACGTACACACAGTGGTTTCTCCTTTATTGAGAGGGGGAAGGGATCCCCCAGGACTCGTCATTTTCTCCTCATTATGGGGCTTCTCTCTACTGTTTACTCCTCTTTCTATGGTCCCATGCAACTTATTTTCTCATCCCTCTTAGAGCCTCTCTTGAAATGTAAACACTGCCCCCATTTTCTGTGGTCACACAACCCCTGCGGAGCAGTGGCTTTTTTCCCCAGTTGAGCAGAGCTGGATGTGGCTACTTGAAGAGACCGGCCACTACCTCAAGGGGCCAGGAGGGACCGCTAGAGAGTAAAGCAAGGCACTCCCCAGGTACTGAGTGGACTGCCTTCACAGTAGTCTCATTTCAGGAAGAGGAGAACCTTGCCTGGCCCTGCACTTGTATCCCTTCTGCTGCAGCATGCTTTGCTCTCACCAGAGAGAGTATGTGTTTGTTGTAAGATGCCCTGAACAGTCCCCTTGCTAGGCAGCCACTGCTGATGGCTTGGACTGGTGCTCTGCCTTTGCAAGGCACATCTTTGACTGCAGTAGCTTCCAGAGTAATGTCAATGCATATCCTGCAGCCAACTGGATGTCATCCCTAGAGCCTGTGATAGCTTTGTGACAGTACCCTGTCTTCTCCTCATCCCCACCTCTGACAGGACTCATTGAATGAGCTCATTTCTTATCAAGACACCAAGGCCTCCCTCATCAGTCCTTGCCCTTTGCCTTGCCTAAGTCCCCTCAGTGTCTCATCTTTGGCTTGTATGTGAGTCCGTCCCCACTCTCCCCAGGACTCTTGATGCTAGTCTAGCCACCCACCAGTTTTCTTGGACTTCACTAGCTTGCAGCCTGGCTTTAGATGAGCAAAGGTTCCTGTAGATGCCTCTTTTGTTCTTTTGATCCCACTTGATGAGTTGCCAGTGCAGGTATCCCCTTCGGGTCTTCTCACCATCCCTTCCCACTCAAACCTAAATGAGCACTAGGTTCCCCCCGGACGGCCTATTATTATTTGCTTTCAATCTTAGCTGCCTTAAAATGCCTGCCAATGTCTTCTGACAGCTCCTCACATCTCCAGCAGCTCTGGCTCTGGGCCACCCTGCAGTCTGAGCCTGGCAGAACATGCTGCAAAGGGGCTTTTTATCCACCCACGTGGATTACAATTTATAACATCGTTGCAAATAGAGCTGCTACTGGCAGGCAACACTGTGTGTGTTGAGCCGAGGCAGCATGTGATTTGTGTTGCCACAGCCTCAGTTTGTTTCTTCTTTCTCCTCCCTCAGCTCCTGTTCTCCCTTTCCTCCCTCCCTACTTTCCTGTCGTGGGACCCACCTTCCCTCCCCCGTGGCTTCCTTCCTATTCGTGGACACTATTGCAACACCAAAAATTACATTAAAATCCTCTTGTGGAAGTGATGTTGAGGTCTTGTAAGTCAGCTTCCCATTGGAGGAGAAATCAGTGACATGGAGTCTGGATATATTCTTAGTGTAACCTGTTTTATTTATGCTCTGTGCACCAGTCCTGGAACAGAGGTGGTCACACACAGCAGGCAGACACTCCCTTGTTTCAGAGATCGCAGCCCAAACACTAATGCATCGTTTGCAGGGAGCAGCTGTAATCCATCATTTGCAGGGAGCAGCTGTGCTTTGAGAATAGATTCTAGCTAGCCAGATTAAGGACGAGGCTGAACTCCTATGCTGTTTGCCACAGCTCCCCGAGAGAAACAACAGCATCTAACATCGCTAGATTTCTTCCATGATTCAAAACTTGCTCATGTGCTCAGAAAGAGAACTTGTAAAACTAAGTGTAACAACGGCATTGGCTGCCCCGTGCCACATCAATAATTTACACCTGAAAAGCAGACATTGGGTCCCTTTTTCAAAGTACCTAACTGAGGTTCTCTCCCTTCATATTCTGCGCTGCAGGGTGGCTGGATTCTGGTGCGGCTGACTGGAATAGACAGTGACAGCTTCATTTACATTCTAAAAAGAGGTGAGATGTTGAATGAATTAGTTATAACCTCGGATAATGCAACCCCTACAGTGTTCCTTGTGTTATTAAGTGTCATGTTAAATTCAGTTTATTTGTCTTTGCTCCCTGCTTTTGATATGCCCCAGATTTCTGTACTGATGGTGCAGATCTGTGTGGAAGAGGTTGTGGGAAGGCTGCCAGATTCTGTAGGTGAGCAGAGGACAGCAGCAGCTAGGGTAAAGTGGGAGGGCATTTCCTGGAGGCTTCTACTAAAATGACCTGCAGTGAAATAGTTAATAGGACTTACATTGTCATCTTGGTTTCAGAGAGATGGCAGGGCAGATGACACCTCTCAGACCTATTGTTTTAGGATGCCTGCAGATGCAGGGGACAACTTTGCTTCCGTTTATATTCAGTTGTCTTTGTTAAGTTTTCTCCACAGCCATGCAGGCTAGAAACATGGGGCCCTATTCTTCTCCCTGTAGGAGGCAAAGACCCCCAGTGAATTGAAGGAGAGTTACACATCTCCTGTGAAAATTTTGCTGTGGGGAAAGGGGGAAGATCCACAGCAAATTCCATGGCTGAAGAGCACTGACTACATAGGGCCTTGATCTCGCTGTTGAGATCAAGTGGCACAGAGGTTATGTTGCTCTACTGGCTCTTCCCAAGACCCTTTCCCCCTCTGCTCTGATGTTAACTGCTACCTTGTTCTTGTCCTATTTAGAAATAAAACGGAACTCCCCCCTGCTCCAGTAGGATCACATCAAGTTCATTTTCATCTGGGTCTCACCAGAAGATTTGGACTGGTTTCATGAACCTGGGAAAGATCCTGCCCAGTTAGCACCAAACACTTTGTGACAGAACCAGAGTGCTGGATTAATGGGGAAGTGGAGGATTTTTTTCTTGCTTGCTTGAGTGTCCATGGAATACTCATCAGTTTAGGTACAAAGAGAAATACAGGAGGAAGGAACACAGGAGCAGACTATGCTAAGCATTGGTCCCATAATCTACCTTCTTGCTTAATGAAACATTCATAGTCCATCATTAAGTGTACTCTTGTTCTATGTTATGGGCTACTCACTCAGAAGCTCTTGCTTTGGTAAAACAGGAGAGGGGGCTGCTGCTAGAAGAGGTCTGCACTAGACACCTTAGCAAAGTAAGTCTGCAATGGTTCAAGCCCAGGAATCTCCCAGCTCAGCCTGTGTTTCTGGGCACAATCCTGTTGCTTCCTATCTTGGCTAGAGATAGTGACTGATCCATGGACGTGTGTGGTGTTTTAGATGCTGCTTGTAACTCTTAGGACTGGGGGACTGTAGGACAGGAAACAGGAAGGAGGGGGGAGGAGTTGAGCCAAGCCTGAGTTAGAGCTACAGAGGGATGCAGCAGCAGCTCTGTAAAGAGGTTTCACTGTTGTTAAATAAAGTCTGTTAAAGTTTGTTAGTACCTTGCCTGCTTGATACAACAACGTGTAAGTTCCGTCTGCATTAATGCAAATGTGCTTCAGAGAGCTTGATGGTCCACATTCCTGAATGGCTAAGGCCAATGGGATACCTTCCCTGCAGCCTCTGAGCACTGTGCTAGCACTGAACTAGCTGGGAAGCAGAATTTCCATCCTATGGGGAATGCCGAGGTTTCAAAAGTTGGCTTTGTCCCAAATCAGGAAGAAAAGTTGAACTCTGAGAATTTTTTGCAGAACAAAATTATGCTGGAAATATTACCTTTTGATTTTACTGAAATATATCATTTGACTTTAACATTATAGTATATTACTTTAAAAGGGATAAAATTTAAACAAAACATTTTGATAATTTCCCATTACAACTCTGATGAAATCAGTATGTTCCTGCAAAACGTTTTGATTTCATCGAATCAGCGTTTCCCAACTGTTTGGGCAGAAGATTTTTGACCAGCTCAATGTAAGAGCCTGTTTCAAATGAGCATGGAGCTGCCCTCAGTAGATACCACGAACAATACCCTTCCCTGAACGAAACCCAACCAACTGTAATACCTACCCCACTGATGTTCCCTCGTGCAGTAGGACTGCATTTCAGTAGCTAGGAGAGTGGATAGATGCTTGTGACACTACAAGGAAGATTTCCTGAGCAAAGGCGACCCACAGCCTAGCTAACCACAGGTGGAAAACAGTGGCACAGGCCACATCTGCTACCTGAGAATAGGGTGACCAGATGTCCTGATTTTATAGGGACAGTCCTGATATTTGGGGCTTTTTTAATATGGGTTCCTATTCACCCCCATCCCCCCATCCCCTGTCCTGATTTTTCACATTTGCTGTCTGGTCACCCTATCTGAGAATATAATAGAAGTCAGGGTTCCAGAAGGAAATCCTTGTGGCAAGAAGCAGGCAAACCCCAGTGGTAGATGGAGCATTCACAAACCCGGTGTCTTTCAGCTACAATTAATGCGGCACAAACCTTAGTGTTATTTTGATCAAGGGTCTTTATGCGTTTGCCGCGGGAATTGTTGTCCTTCTGCCTGGGAAGCCGTAAAGGCTCTGTCAAAGAAGCAGCTTTGATTTTCATTGCCTGCCTGGTTCATTACCAACAGGGTAATGACTGGCAGTGGACCAATCAGATCTCCAGTATCACTCTGTCAGGTTCATAATTAATACTACTGCAAACTAAGCTTATTGTGATTTAATTAGTAATGCTGTAATAATGCTACCGCCTGGGCTTCGGGTTACTAATTTATATAAATAGCTACATTAATGTTTTCAAGCACCAAGCATTAATTGTATCAGTCTCAGCACTAGACTCTGGTTGGCTGACGGCAGCTGCAGAACTCGACAACACTCGGTGTATGAAGAAAAAAACCGGTTCTTGATTTCCAGCCTGTTGTTTTTAAACAGACAAGAAACAGACATGGATGGGGCTGGAGGCCATTTGATAATATAGGCCTGGGAGCGGTATTTGAGATTCAAATCCCTTTTTGCTTGCATCTGTCCTCCCCCCCCCCAAATATATAAATAAATCCAAGCTGTTTGCATCGACAGTTTCAATTTGCCACAATGGGAAGCTGCACACATGAGAGATTCCCATGCAGTCAACTCGCATTTTATTTTCAAATCTGGAATTAAAAGGAGAGAAGAAAACTATAGAAGAGGTCCACAGGAGCAGAAGAGGGATTTGCATACATCAGGGCTGTGCACAAGCCAGGGCTGAAGCTCTTTCTCTGGGTTTGTATAAACGACAGTAGGGAAAATCTCCTTCCCCGTTCCCGCACCAATGAAGTCCAGCATCCCTGTTTGCGTGTGACAAGGATGCGCCTGGGAGTACATACCCAAAGGTAATGAGATTGATCAAAAGACAACTTTAGGTTGAGACTCGGGGAAATTGGTTCTACTCACACTGATGTCCATTAACTGTGGAACAAATGACAAATTCATAGAAATTAGAGGAGAAAGACCTGTAAGCAAATTAATATGTGAATCCAAATAAGTCTAGAAGGCACCTAAATTGTTGTACAGTAGACTCTCGATTATCCAGGATGATAGGGAAAAAAATAATTCTGATTAATAAAATCCCGGATAATCACCATCCATAGGAAATATGGGGCGTGGGGGTTGATTCACCAGCCATCCTGCGCTGGGGGGAGGGGGTGTTGGTTCACTGGCTGCCCTGCACCCTGGTAGGGGTTTTTTGTGTGTGTGCGTGGGGTGGCAGCAAAGCAAGAGCCGGTCCTGCAAATTGCGCATATTTTTTTTGACATCCTGGTTAATCCATATCCTGGTTAATCCAGTCCTGGATAATCGAGAGTCTACTGTATGTGCGCCTTCTTCCAGTCCCCCCAAGCACTCCCTTTGACTTAGTGAGACTTTATTTAGACCCCCTCTCACTTACTGAATAGCCTGGCCAGGTCACACCTGCATTAACTGGAACCTTCTTCCGGCTTCTCTGGTGTGTGGGGGCCAAGGAGCAGCTGTTCCAATGGATCCCTTCCCTCTTCAGTTTCCATGGCACTAAATGGTGTACGGTGCCAAACAACTCAGAACATTCTCTTCTCAGACGGGACTGATTTTTGTCAAGACGAAGCAGAATTCCACAGGCTACATGGTAGCAACATATCTGCTGAGCTCTCTCAGTAGTTAATGACTCAGATCATTTGCACAATAACCAGCAAGGAATGCATGCAACTCCAGTGGAAATAATGTTAACAATACAGCAAAAACTTGCCTTAACCCAGCTTAATTGTCTTTTAATGATTGGGTGGGTTTAGCCTACAATTTTTTTTTTTCTAGTGGCGGGAAAAGTCTTCTAAGATGTATTTCAAACCATCAAAATCTCTCCCCCCACCATCCACTTTTTCTACTTTAAAAGCCCCATGACACAACAATCATCCTTCACCTGCAGAACAGCTGCACACTACTTGGTCAGGGCTCCATCAATGTTTCATGCATATGCTGTGTGGGGGGTGTCCAGAGTGTGATGCAGGAGACCCCACCCCCAAGACTCAACACCTGAGATCTCATATTGGCCTGAGAGTTTGGAATGGAGCTAGAGCTCAGAACCTAAATCCCTGAATTGTCACGTGACCAGTGGAGCTAGATCTGGACCAGCAAAGCAATACAAACCAAAGAGGCTCTATGAGAAATGTCCAGTCTATTTGGGAGGGCATTCTATGTCAAACGTGGCACAATTGCACTCACACAAGATAGGCATCTTCTCTACACCATCCTGCTTTCTAGGACAGCAAAATGCATCAAAGGTTTTTAAGGTCAGGCTTGAGAAATCCCTGTCTGGGATGACTTAGTTGGGGATTGGTCCTGCTTCGAGCAGGGGATTGGACTAGATGACCTCCTGAGGTCCCTTCCAACCCTGATATTCTATGAGTCTATGATTGAAATGAATTGTTCATAAATGTAGAACATGTAAAGGCAAATGCCAAACTGGGACTCCATTCTGAGGGAGGTTAGACAGCCATGTGCTGTGTCAGTTTAAAAAATGGGTGCGATAATTTTATAACCAGTAATATTTGTATGTATGTAGTAAGGCTAATCAAATCAAATTCATTTTCTTTGGGGCATCACCTGAGGCATCAGGAAGGAACTCATCTGACATGCTGCATTGCGCAATTGGCAAGGTACACCACGGAGAGGGTTTCATCTTCCTGGATATCGGATCCACGGTCTATTCCAGAGGCTTTCATGATTTTGTGTTCATAAGATCCTTAGGAAATACTAAGGCAACAAGGTCTTTGGTATACATTGGATGAGCATGGCTTTGAGATTAAGTCGCCTAAATCATACAGTGATCTCCACCAGCATCATGGTTGTGTACCATGACTGAAATGAAGTCCCTAGCAAGTTATCTAAGAAAGCTGTTAGTCCACCTTTCCCATGGCTGTGTAGAGAGGGGAGCAATAGAAATCCCTCCCCAGTAGGAATGTTAAAGGTATAATTTTCCTATACTGTTTCCTTTATCTATAGAGAGAAAAACCCCAAATGAATTGTTTCATCCACTATTACACCTTCCATCAACAAGAAAATTAGCTGTAAAAACATGTATGGCGGGGGGAGGGGAGAGTTATACACCATGCACCGTTTCAGGCTCAAATGTTTATCACCCAGGATCATTACATCCCACGCCCTTTTTTTAAAAAGGGACAGTGACTCCTTTATAGGTCAAAATTGGCAGGCAAGTAGAATCGACAGTCGACACCTGCTTCATAATCTGAGCCACTGAATTGATCACATTCCGGCTACTATTCAGTTTTATGAAATATGGACTGTGACACATATTATTCTGCTGAATCAATATATCTAGATCTCAGGTTAGATATCTATCCCATTACATATACAGCTGCATAGCTTTATTTCTTTGTAATGGGGTCATCGACTCACTGCTCGGTGGCACCTCCTTGTGATCCATTTGGAGAATTAACTCACCACTGGCCACACCCCATCTGGTGATTGTCCAGCCCATTGCCCCAGGCACTTGTTCTGCAGCAGCTGTCCTGCTAATCTGGAGCTGCAGTGCCTCTTCTTCTGGTCAAATCACTATCGTTCTCCACTTCCAGGGGCTTAGCAGAGACTCCTTCCCCAATATCTCAGGCAGTCTCCATCTCCACAGTGCTGACTGCACCACTCCCACAGTGGCCAGAAGGGAAACCCAGGCCTGCCCTCTATCCCAGGTCCCAATACAGGGACCCTCAAACCAGCAGTTCAGGTCTATCTCTTTCAGACCTTACTGCTCCTTCCCTGGGCTTCTTCCTCACCTACCTTTCTCAGCTCCTACGCCGCCCTGTATCAGGGAGTGTGGCTACAGGCTCACCTCCCTGCAACCCCTTCTTCAACCCCTCGGCTTTATAGAAGTCCTGCCCATTCCCTCCCTGGTGAGCGGCATTCTCAACCAGTCTCATTGCCCCTTAGCTTTCCAGCAGGTGTGGCCTAAGGCTAATTGGCCTCTCTTGCCACCTAAACCCCATCTGTGCTGGTGTGGGGTGAACGGCTCATCACACTCTCCCTCTCCATATCTAGAGCTTAAACATGTACCCATTGCATCTATATACACATACACTTACCAATTTCATTTACACTGTGACTCTTCATTAAGTCTCAAATGCATTCTCCCCCTTTGAGGTAGGTCCATATCGTTATCTCCACTTTACAGATCCTATAAACTGAGGCACAACCATGTATCATAAAGTAAGTCAGAGGTTGCCCACTCCTGGGTGTCCATTTGATTAATGCCATCAACTACAGGGTTTTATTTAATTCCTTAATTTTTTTGCCACTCACTCCTTCCAGAATTCGGTCCAGCTGGGAAGGCTCATAGAAATTATTTCCAATGAATTGGACTCTGATCAGCTCAGTTCAACTGGAATGGAGTTAAGGTCTTTCTGAAACCTCACTGCAATCCTAGAAGTGGATTTCTGGTGAGCTACAGAGATGGCTGTGAAATCCACCATTAATAGCCCCATCCATCTAGCATGGCCTGAAGAAATCTCACATTGTTGCCATATTTAGCTTGGGGTCTGCTATAACCCACGGATCCCTTTCCGCAGTACCCCTTTCTAGGCAGTCATTTCCCATTTTGTATGTGTGCAACTCATGACTTCCATCATTATTGTTCCAAAATCTGGACAAATGGACAAAGAAAAGACATACTCTAGCCAGAGCTCTCTTGCCTTTTGATCTTGGTCATGGTTTGGGATCCCCATAATCCTGTGTCTAAAAGTCATCCAGTCTTGGACAAAATTACTGAAGTACCCTAAATCAGCACTTTGCTGCTGCTCTTCATTACATAGATTGGAAGGGAAACTGGCATTGTATATGCCAGATATTAAAGTCTCAAGCAATTCCCTTTTAAATATTACTTTCCTGAGTTTGGACCCCAGCCAGATTGTGCTCATTAAATTTATAAATTGCCTTCATCTCCTGGACAAGGTAAGATAAAATTGGTATAAGGGACATTGCATTGTTGATGAAAAAAACACAAGTTAACTTCAACACGGTGGACTTAGCACAAGATATGAGGAATATCTTAATAGATGCAGCAGCTTCTACGGGAAGCCTTGAAGAAACCAGTGGTCCTGAAAGCGGCAGTAACATTAAAGGAAAAGAGTCTTTGTTCACTTGTTCTGTGCATCTGAATTGTGCAGCTTTTCTTAACATGCCCATGAACAGTGAGATGTGAACCAGGATCTCTGACGGTTTATAATGGGTGGTATTGCAGTGAAATATGACCGTATCTTGGAGTCCTTTCCTTTTGAAATATTTATGTCCTCTAATCTCTTTCTGGCTACAATCCCTGCCCAAGCTCTATTTCAATCCACTGTCCATCCAAGCCTTATTTTATCAGGTTTTCTTTTCTGTGGCTGCAATAATAATTGACTGTTGTAGGACTCAGAGACAAGGTGGGTGAGGTAATACGTTTTACTGGACCAAGTTCTGTTGGTGAAAGAGGAAAGCTTTCTAACTACACAGAGCTCTTCTTCAGGACTGGGATAGGAATTGAGTGTTACAGCTAAATATAAGGGGGAACAGATTGTTTAGCTGTTCCACTTGGATTGAGCTGTGATATTCTGAATACCTTTCCCAGTCCTGAAGAAGAGCTTGGTATTGCCTCTCTCACCAACAGAAGTTGGTCCAATAAAAAGGAATTGCCTCACCCACCTTGTGTCTGTAATATCTTAGGATCAACACAGCTACAACAGCACAGGTATACGTCTCTCCATTCTTAATTGATCCTTTGGAACTGACCTGTTCCTAACACAGAGACAAGGATGGGTTATTTGGGAGCAGTTGGGTTTGCTTTGCTCACTACACTGTTCCTATATTGAATTATCTTCTCAGTCTTTAGTGTCTATGATTATGTATAGCTCTACGGCCTCTTCCCCCAGCCTCCCCCAAGCCAGGCAGCCAGGTCCTCTCTCTCTAGTCCGCGCGCTAGAGAGAGATTGACCCAGTTCCTTGCTTCCAGAACTGTTATAGGGCTAGCTGTGGCCTGATTGGGTCATGCCTGAGCTGTAGCTGCTTCCCCAATCAACCTAGGCTTTTTGCTCAGGAGCGGCATAACTGCCCCACTACACTCTCCCTTTCTCTCCTTGTCTGCCCCAGAAATCCAGGAGACGTCACAAATGACCAATAGCTGAACAGAAGACAAGCTCTCTTGTTTGGGTCTCAGAGAGAGAGAGAGAGAGAGAGAGAGAGAGAGAGAGGGCAGATGGGGAAAGGGGGATTGACTAGCTGACTCTAGCAAGTTATCCTATTGCTGATATCTTTGGTGGGACCCCCCCTGTGCTCCCCACATTGCATGGAAAAGATGCAATGCACACCAAAGTGAATGAGCTTTCATGAGTTCAGTGACCACAACACCGTGTCCCCCTAGTGTTGTGCTGCCACACAAAGGCAAGGAGTGCCTGTGGAAAAGCGGATCTGATGAATGGCAAAGTCATGGCCAAGACAAATGAGCCTATGCTGTGTGTTCCCCTCTGCTGGACTCCACTGAGCGGAGCTTCACCTAAATGGAAGGAAAAAAGCCAGGGCTTGCATTGACCTTTTACCATGGGTCTGGACAGAAAGGGGATCCAAGACAGGTGCAATGGTGGGGCGATGTCTACAAGGGGAACAGATGTACGGTGCTGGAACAAAGATCAGTTGTCTGTGACTGGGGGAGAGCCCTGTTTCAGGCAGTCACCGGAGGAGAAATCAGAGATGCTGCAATGGACACCCAGTCACAGCTGTCTCAAAAGCACAGCCTGTTTCTCCAGCTGGTGCACACGCAGAGTACTTCAGGGCAGAGCGGAGTACCCCAGCACACCTAGTGGGAAAGAGCTAGTGCAGGGAATGAAGTCAGTGAGGGCATCAGTTAGCACAAGACAAAGCCATGGTATGACCACAACAGACAGCAGCAGGGTTCATTCGGCTCCATATGCCCCTTGCAGCGCATCTCGACCTATTTGGATTTCAATGCACAGGAAGAGCCTCCATGGACAGGGACTGCAGGCTGCAGCCTGGCGGCATTATCACTTTTCCAGGGAGCAACAGCCCTGACCCTCCCCCTCCTGTGGCTCTCCACAGGTGCCCTATTGGTGCTGCCATTTTAACAGCCAGGGTAGCCACCCTGTGCCATCTATGCCTCTACTGCTACAACAATTTCCTCATCACCACAAATGTCTTTCTGCGGGCAAGCGGCATCCCAGTCTCCTTTCCCCATGAGTTGCTGGGACCAGCACTGAGGAGAATCATGCAGGTTGCCTGGCCCACTTCAAAGTACAGTACTGCATGCAGCCCATCCCCCCCTCCCCCAGCACCATCTTCTAGATGAAGGAGGACAAGCAAGCCCTACCGTTCAGTGAGAGAGAGAGAAATGGGGAGGGGGAGGGTACAATGGTAGGAAGAATAAGAGGGTGAGGAAGGGAGAGAGAGAGAGAGAAATCATGTACAGCGAAAGAAACACTTTAAAAAACAGTAAGTTCCTCTTCATATTGGCACAGCAATGTTTGCAGCATGGCTTAGCATTCCTCATCCTGTTAAATAAATATTGTGACAGTTCTAATCCTAGCGAGCAGGGACGTAACCAGAACTTGGATTTTCACTGAGGGCAAACAGTAATGGGTACACTTTAAGTATTTCAAATAAGCCTCGACTTTAGATCTACAGAGACAGCACTATTTGTTAAATAAATATCAAACTCATCTGGTACCAGGCCAGTTGCTGTGGTTAAGTAAGATATATCCAGCTAATGGATATTTAACTTGATGTTGGGTAGGCAAGCCCACACAGACTGTAAAATGCTTTTTAATTAAAAAAAAAAAACACAACAACCACCCCAACCTCTATATCTTTCAGATAAGGCCTCTTTAGGAATTTTGAATGCTATCAAAGGAGACAGCTCCCTCACGGCAAGGGAATTAGGCATCATTTAATTTCTAAAAAGAAAATGACACATGGTGGTTCATAACGAACAGGCTACAGCCAGTTTATGAAATGTTAATTGGAATATCTTGCATTTCCCTCACTCCTTTAATGAATGAATGATGGTGCCAATCTCTATTTATGGGCCAGTTAAATTCCAAAGCAACTCCATTTACCTCTTGTATATATTATTAAACCTCATATGTCTGTTACATAATAAATAACCTGTCCTTTCATAAATCTAAATGCAGGGCTTCCTGGAGGTCCTTATGGAAAGTCATTGCCTGTTTCATGAAGGGTTTGTTACTTTCTGCTTTGCAAAACTGCTGTTTCCCTCAAGCCTCTTACAATGCATAATAATAATGTTGAAAAAAAAGTGCACTAGGGAACAAGCTCTATTAGAGCGAAATGTTTGTCAGCATCTTTAAAAAAACATTTTCAGATGGCCGGACTGCAGTAGAAACATGCAGCTTTACTGCCGCGCTCCAAATCGTTCCCACTCTGGTTCCATGCACCTTTCTTACTGCTAGTAGAGCCAGTGCCCCTGCAATAAACCCTCACTGTAGATAGACATTTGGAGGTGCTAGTTAGGAGCAGTCAGAGGGTAACGTGTGTGTGTGTGTGTGTGTGTGTGTGTGTGTGTGTGTAAAAGACTGTATTGAGGGGGAAAGGCAGGGCTGGGTGGCTGGAGAGCCTTTAATTCTAAGTCATTGGTTAGGTCCATATAAGTCAATAATGACTAAGGGACAAATTCCACTGTGCTGTAAGCAGGCACAACTCCCTTTGCAGCTGTTTATTGAGGGAACCTGCCCACAACACAATAGCCACCAATGTGCTGCCTGGCTGCCTAGCTAGTATCCTAAAGGAGTCAAGGACCGACTGGGACATGGAGGTTGAGCTGCCCTCCGTGCTAGAGAAAGTAGCTCCAGGGCAGGTTCAATACTGTACAATGAATGGGGAAGGCTTCCATTGTCTCTGCACCTTCTCTTCCTAGAGGGCTTTACTCTCCAGGGCTGCCAATCCAGCACAATTTGCGATACCTCGAGTGGGCCCTGCCCCAGGGTGTGCCCCACCCGCACCTACCCCAGCTTAGGGCTAATCGCACACATAAATGGCAGACTGGACACACAGCTGACATTTGCAGGCCCCATTCATTAATTTACATCTGCAGTCATGTTTAGGCAGGCAATTGCACATGCATCCCTCGCTCGGGGTGCATATCCAGCCTTTGTAAACATTCTATGTACACCCTAATGACCCTGAGACACAGGAGCCTCCCATATCTGTTCAGCTCACTTGGGAGCAACCAGCCAGCTCACCTTTTATCCACTCACTGACTTATTTACATGCCTCCCAGCACGCTCAGGTGCTGTCCCAATCGAGTGCTCAAGACACTTTGCCGTGGCTAATGGGTCAGGCTGCAGATCAGAACAGAGAGTCTTTCGCAGTCATGTGAGAGCTCTGGGAGCGCACTGAAAGTAGCAGCGGGTGCTATGTGCCAGAACCGAGGTGCACAGGCAGATCTGTGATTGGGAATCTTGCACAGCACCTCTCTTCCCGATGCATTGTTCAATACTATGGGGCATTTCACAGTCATGAGCTTACAGGATTGATACAAAACCAGAAGTTTGTCCCTATACAACAGGAGTCCCATTGTACATGGTACATATTTTTAGGCACCTCAAGCCTTGGAGTTGGCACATCCATGATAAGCCCATCTCCTGATTCGAGTCCTGAATCATATGGCCTGGCTGCAGGATACCCTTTTGAAAAGGCAAAGAAAACCCACCCTCCAAAACAACCTTTTTCCAAGCCTGCTGTTCACTTGGCTACAGTATCTGCCATCCCTTGGCCGTAGATTACAGGTTCAGCAGCATGCTAAACAGCCAACATTATGTTCCTGCCAAGGAACAAGGCTCCCAACTACTGAAAACTCCCAGGGGCCCACCAGGGCTGTTGCTAAGCACAAGGGAAACCTGGTTAGCAAAGTCAACCCTATGTATGCTTCTTTGACTGTGCCTCAGATTTTCTGCTCCACCAGTCCCTCTGCTCTTGGACACCACCGTCCTGATACAGAAGGCGCTTTCTAACAGGCATGCAGAAGCCAGGCCAAATCTGTCTCTGCAAACAATAGCTTTATTGAAGCTGCTGCTGCTGCTTCCAAAGAGGCAGTTGGAGTGAATCTCTGAGCTGATTTAAACAATTAGGTCAGAGTTGCTCCTTCTACAGATATTAGCTATTTCAAAATCTGCTTCCATGCTGGAAGATTCTGTTGCACCAGTGGGGGACAGGTAGCCTGCCTGAATAATATTTCAGGTTTTCAAACTCAGGATATATTATGCATGTTGTCTGGTACGTTGCTGCCAAATGGGGCAGGGACACAGGGCAAAATGCACTACCAATGATTCCCTTCATACAGCCCCAGGTGATGTTCACTTTGAAGTCCTGACCTTCTACCAGAATGTGACAGGACTGCAAAGATAGTCCGTGCACTATGCCACAGTGCAGCGGGGACAGCACGGACTAGTCGCCTGGGCTGTCCATCAAAACACAGCAAATGCTATTAAAACAGTGGGATTTAGTGAAGAAATCTGGTCGTGTTTTGGGGTTTGCACCCTAGTGAATGTTCTGTGTTTCTTCACTCTCAAAGGTAGCTGAGGGCTGATGTAACTCGATAACCAAGGGAGGGGGCTTTCCGTCTTTATCATTACTGTTCAACAATAACAAAGAAGCACGACACATTTGTAGGGTGGGAACCAGTGCCATAATAGCCCTCCGTCAGAGAGCCTTGGGCAATGAGATACACCCTCTGTCGGGTGCATCTTGGAAGCTGAGAAATCGACACCAAAGCAGAGCCTAACCATCCTGACCCCAGCTAATTAACGCTCATAGGAAGGAAGGCTTGATTTTTCTAGAAGAGAGTCTTGAAAATTTTCCGGGTGAATGTGACCAGGAGTAGTTTCGACTTGATTCTCATGCAAACTCAACTGGAAATGATTACAGCCAAATAATGGCATTAGAGTGGAAGGAAATAACTGCATTGATTGCTTGACCTGAAGAACAATAATGGCCCTCGTCTATTACGACTGATTTTCCATAACATTAGTGCTACACAGAAGAGTTCAGATTAGATCCAGGAAGCCAGAAGTACGAATGAGAAGCAGCAGCCTCCAGAGGTGAAGTCAGGTTTCCAGTCCCTCTGCACAAGAGGAATCCAGATGTAGTTTGGTTCTTTGCAGGAGGCTGAAATGTTAAGCACGTACCAAGAACCTTCATGTTCACTGGGGAGGTTTTCAGACACAGTCCCTGGGCAGATGATGGGTAAGGGTTGGGTACGCTGCAGCAGTCTTCATGGATCTTTGATATACATCCCTACTGCAGAAAGGAAAATCCCAGCTTCAGAGAGGGGGAAGCAAAACCTAGCATGCAGAAATGTTAGGGGAACTGTCACCCCACTATTGCATATTGAATTGATTGCAATTTTGTCATAGTTTTAGCAGACTTTGAACAGAGGAAAAGCTCTCTGCAGCATCTGTCACTGATCCCCTGGCCACAGCATTATTCAATGAAAACAAAACTGGAGAAATGTAACATACTATGGGCACAGGGCATGGAATGACAAGGAAATGCAAGAGAATAAATTCAGAGTGAAAGACCTGGGTTTGTGAGTAACTTTCTCTCCAGACCCTTGAGGAGACAACCAATGCCCAAATTGTAACGTTCTGTGTCTCAGCAACCAGCAGAGAGAGTCGCAAGAACCCTACTCTCCAAACATTTTCCTTCCACCAGTGATGGCAGTGATCTGACATTCTATCTCCGTCCCAGCCCGAGGGAATGGTTGGCCAGGGCAGTTCCCTTTCATTGCTAGTCACGTTCCATCTTCCCAGCAAGCAAATTATTGTCATTGCATCTGGTACGATATGCAGCAGTGAAATGAAAAGGTCCAATTTGAATGTGGCAGCTGATTAGAAATCACTCATGAGAAATCACTCATGAGCAACATTGCTCAACCAGCAATGAATATTGTACGAGAGAGGAATAGAAGGGAGTGTTGACCATATACCAGGGGGCGTAGGCAGCCCTCTTTGTTGGCCTGTGGGAAGTGAATTGCTGAATGAAGTCCACTTCCCAGTTCCCAGGTTTCTACAGCACAAAAACCAGGGACATGATCATTGGATTGGCTCCTGGGCTGGTAAGGATTCAAGGACTGAATGTCCAGAGAGATCAAACTATCCATTTGTCCATAGAAAGGATTCCTCCAACTCATTGGTTCTCAACCTATTTACCAGTGTGGGTCTGAGTATGCAGCTCTCTATGTGTTATTTGGGCTGCATCCACACAATATATATACTGTACTACCTATATGGCCCTGTGGATGTCACATGGACTACAGCCGTGTGCTGATTGGGCTGCAAGTGGCTTGGCAAATTGATGGTCTGTGATGTGGTTAGGAAGCTTGCACTGATGACACCTGCGATATACCTTCTCTGGGGATAAATGTTTGAGTCAGTCTCCAGGCCCAGCAGCCCAGGACCTTTAACCAGAACTACCTGAAAGTAAAAACTCCTCTGTCCATAGCACTGGATTCTTTTTTGTTTCTTTCCTGATGCATGTGCCTGTGTGCTGAGCTGGACTTGTGTCTCCACGACTTTCGGTGTGTCCTTATGTGTTATCCTCATAGAGCGGGAGGATGGCCCAGCAGTTAGAGAGCAGGGCTGTGTCTTGGGAAACGTGGGGTCAATTTCCAACTTTGCCATGGACTTCCTGTGTGACTTGGGCATTGTGAGGCAAATATTTTAAAGATGCATTCACATACTATAGCCCTGGGGGAATATAGCAGTTCCGACAATAGATTATGGGCAGTCTCTGAAAGTGGGAGGGGAGAAAGCCGGTATCGACCCCATTTGCACCCAAAATCACATGGTTGGCCACAAGTGCAGTTTTTGTGCTCACCTGCTCTTGGCTAGCACTGGTATATAATCTACTACAGATCAGTGCTTTACTATGCACTCTGGCTACAGTATATAGAGACAACGTGCTCATGCGGTACAAGTTCCCAGCATATTCTCACTCACAGCTCTGTCTTTGGAAGCCTGGTATCGAAAAGAATTGCTTCTTGCACTCTGGAGACATGCACTTGCAGCTGGCGTGCCCTGCATCCCCTCGCGGGCAGTGGAAAGAGGGAGGGTGTCGGTAATTGTGCTGGCAGTCAGATCTGCACAAACACCATTAATAACAGGTTTCACAACTTTGAAGAAAGAAAGAGAGAAGTCGGCTGCAGTACCGATCGTACCCGCAGATTGTGGAGGTGGGTCCCGACAGCTGGCACACTTCAGATCTCATGTGGCAACTGCACGCACCAAGCCCCAGAGTGCCACACAGCCTCCCTTCCTTTCCTGTTTTTCTCTTTTTCAGGTTGTTGTTTGTATCCTCTTTACACAGCTGGTTGATTTCAGACAGAGGGGTGGGAGGAAAGGAAGTGAGGGGCAGTTTAACAGCTGAACTGACTGTCTATCACTGCTACAGGACATGGATCCTAATTGAAAAAAAAATACTTTTAGTGTTGCTCCAGTTCACGTAGGCACCAACTTCTCAGCCTCTAAGAAGGGCTGCACTGTTGCCACTAGTACAAAACCTGCAGCCATGTGGTTTTGTACCATGATCTTCACCAGATCTCACAATTCTCAAATAGGATCTATCTGGATCAGTACGCAGATAGGAGATCTCCCAGGACAGCTTGCACTGCTACAGGAAAAGAGGCGGGGTTCAGTGCTGGACAAATACTGCAAAGCAGTGCATGGGAATGTTTGAATTCTCAAGAGGGTGTTGAATCAACCATATTCCTGTCTGTTTTTTTTTTCTTTTTCCTGAGAACAATTAAATTAAGGGAACTGAGCATAGGTATCTGGGCATGAACATGGGTATTCCCTATCCTCTACTTGCATCTGAAGTGTTGAACCCATGTCGATAAAGTTTCTGTCCTCAAGTCAGAAATAGTACCGTGTGATTTTAGGGGACCAATTGCAACCATGAGTAATGAGTAACAGACATAGCCTACACAAATAGTATGTGAAGAACCCATAGGCTGAAATATGCTTACATAAAATGTTCATCCACCAATTACAATTCATTCATGAATTTGTAAAAGCCAAAGATGGTTTAGAAATAATTTTCAGACATGCGTACAAAAAGGGTTAATTCATCATGTAAATAGCTTGCTGCTAGAGCTAGTTCCTCCCCCCCAAATAAAACTCTGAATTTTATTTTATTTTTTGCCTTTTTTTAATGTCAAAATGTTGGTGGTTCTCCAGCCAGCCCTATTTACTCCTAATGGGTCACCCAGCCATAACAGAGACTCGACAGAGGGATTCCTCCTTCTGAGTTGGCACTAAACCAATTCCCCAGGGTGGCTCATGGAGAAGCTGTGAAGTTATCTTCAGGATCTCCACTTCAAGTTTATTAATTGTTCCACAATATTGTTCACAACAGTCAAGATGTGAATCCCAGTGATGAGAATTTCTTCACTTCCTGTCCTAAACTATGTGGAGATGAAAGGTGGCTGTATTCCACTCAAGAGATTGTAAACAGCTATTCACCAATAAACAAGGAAGTACTCCAAACCCGTATGTGTCTGAAGTGCCCTCTACAAAATGCCTATAGAGTGGAAGAGGTTCAAAAGCTGGATGGAGCAGAGTGGGGCAGTAATGCAAGGAACTGAAAGGCAGAAGTTCAAGCTAATTTCATTTCCCTGCTTGCAGTGAGAGGTCAAGCACCAGTAAAGGAAGAGAAGGGGAGGGAAGATAAGAATGAAGTAGATGACCAGATAGCAAGTGTGAAAAATCGGGATGGGGGTGGGAGGTAATAGGAACCTATATAAGAAAAAGACCCAAAAATCGGGACTGTCCCTATAAAATTTGGACATCTGGTCACCTTAGAAGGAAGGGAGAGAGAAAAGTAATATGTGGAAGCAAAGCAGCCTAGACAAGCAGGATAGCTAATGGGATAATAATAGGATCTGTGGCTATGGGAGGTCAAATCCGGTTCAGGCTCTGACTGACAGACATTATCTCTGACAGCCATGTGCAGGGCCGGCGACAGGGGGGTACTACGGGTAGAGCTGTACCGGGCCCCGCACTTTAGGGGGGCCCCGATACAGCTCTACCCGTAGTCATCTGGCGCGGCTCTCCTCCGGACGAGCGTGTGTCCCCGGCCGAGCAGTGAGCCCGGCCGGCAGCAGCGGCTCAGTCCGGGGAGGGGGGGAGGGAAGGAGGGAGCAGCAAGGGCAGCTCACACTGCTCGCTGCTCCTGGGCTCTGGCTCCTAGCTGCGGCCAGCTGTCAGCTGGGGGGGGGGGGGGCGGCGGCTGGGCTGGGGGGGGGGCTGGGGGCCCCCAGCCGCTGTCAGCTGGGGGGGGGAGCGCCGGCTGGGCTGGGGGCCCCCCAGCCGCTGTAGGCTGGACTGGGGGGGCCCCGGCTGGGCTGGGGGAGCCCCCAAACTATCAGAGTAGGGGGCCCCCAAATTTCTGTCGCCGGCCCTGGCTATGTGATCATCCTTTTGAAAGCTGGTGGCGTCAGTCCACTGTCCAGATCACAAATATCACAGCTGGTCCCTAATCTCAGCAGAGACACCAAAGATTGATTGCCCTATAGTGACTGAACACCTCCCTCGCCTCTAGGCAGTGCTTACACCAGAACAATGATTTTCAACCTTTTCCCAACATTTTGGAATGGTGGTACAGACCCCTTTGGAAATCTTAGACGTAGTCCGTAGACAATAGGTTGAAAACCACTACATCAGAAAACTGCAGCTGTTTCCCAGCCCTGCTGTATTGGTTCTAGCCATAGCATAAGTGCTGGCGTAGAGATCGGGGCTCATTTGTCATGTCACCTGTTGCGTATGGCATCTACACAGCAACATTCTGTGGATGCAGTTGTAGGTCCCTGGGAGGGAGGTGTTCACCCCACACACAAAACATAAAGGAGGCTGCAGTGCCTGGCGCAAGAGAGGGACCACAGAGAGACAGAGCAGCAGCAAGGTGTATAGCAAGAAGCAGAAGAGGGCCTCAGGCCTGAAAGGCACTAATCCCCAGAGCAACCAGTAGGAGGCACCACCTGCAGGGAATGGAGCCTGTGACAGTCCCTGAGCCATTTCAAGGCCTCCTTTGCGAGGTTGTGGACATCATCCAATGCACCTTGGAATCCATATTTGGGCCGTGCTGGTTTGGATGTTCTCACCAGTCACACAAAGGACTGTTGTGTCACAAAAGCCTCCGGGGGAAGACAGAGGCCTGGAAGTGGAGCTTGCAGGGAATGGGCAGGGCAGCTAGAGCAGTTTGCTGAGCGGTAACTTGTGCGGGGTGCCCATATAGGCACTGCCTGCAAAGAGTCATCGCTAGGATCTGACTGTCTCCCTCCAGGGCCGGCCCAGCAGGCAGTCAGATTGATGGCCATGTTTAGTTTACAGTTCCTCCCTCACGTCCACACACCCTGCAGTAACTCTGCTTATTTTCAGACTAAAATGCTGGCAAATGCATAAATATCTCCAGTCACCAGACAGACATTTTGGTTGGGCTCTGCCTGCAAACGTTGCTCTAGCCTGATAGCCTCATGCAATGTAATATTTTCAGGAGTCCTAGGGGATGGGCAGGCAATTCACACATCATAAATTCCTGTCATGCTCATGCTAACATATTCACATCTTTCAAAAGCAAAGTCTACTTACTCTGAAGAAATATGGGATGGAAAAAGAAGTCAGTGGGTAAGACAATGTAAAGACCTGTAAATCATTATGTACTGAAACTCGGGGTAGGGATTCATGAGCCCCATATCAGCTCCTAAAGAAAGCAATGCAGTGAGGTTTGTGCACATGAAAAGAACAACACCCTGAAGGCCTTTTGGGTTCTTGAAAACTACAATCTTTGCTGTGAGTCCGTAGACAATGCGTTTACCCCCATTGAGCATGATGGGAAGCTTAATATACAGGATCCAGTAGTAGGTGAGGAACCAGATACACAGCATGAGGGACAATATTCCTTCGGAGAAGATGCATGTTATTCTTTTCTTGGGGGAGGACCCAGATGACTGGGTGTTTTCCATGGCACCCAGCTCTGTGTGTGCTTTCTAGGTTGGTTCAGAGAACCTGCTTACATTGCTTAGTGGTAAAGAAGAATGGGGTAACTAACAACGTCACAGAATGTAGAACCTAGGGAGTATCTATTCTCAGAGCATCGGCTGCGACACAATCTGCAGAAATGACTCAGATCTTTACAAGGAACTGTTTTCCTGCACCACATGCCCCCAGAAGCCCCAGTTCACCTCTCCATACTTCTCCATCCCATCCTTGTCTGACAAAATGGCATTTGCATTAATAAGCCGCCTGATATCTCCCATATTACTGAGCTGTGGAGCGGCACAAGGCAGAGTTGACTGGGTTCTTTGCACCCATCGTGACATCTTTCCATAAAAGGTGAATAGAGTTCAGAGGAAAACCCAGCTATTCAGAAAAGGGGAGGGGATAAGAGTTATTTGGCGGACTCCCGAGGGAAACAAGATGGACCTTGGGGTTCAGCCATTACTAGCAATGAGACACTGGGACATTAGAAATGTCATCCAGGTCTAGTCATTTGCACAGAGGGGAATAAATGTCTCACAGGCAGGCTGGGCATTTCTGCAAAGCCTCTGATGTGCGTTGTAATCCTATCTGATCCTCTCTCCCCCTCTCTTTCTCTATCAGGGCAGTGAGAGGTGGTCATCATGACCATAAAATCAAATGATCTGAAGTAACCTCTGAATGTAGCCAAAAGCAATCAGTGAGCCGCTTCCCTGTGTGAAGAGAAAAGTGTTTCATATGTAATCACGTTAATTCCTTCCTTGTTATGAGCTGTCCTCTTCTATGGCTTCCTGAGCAGCACACACATCCACAACAGTCATCACAAGGAAGTGGTCAGGGCTCAAGTGCTGAACACCCAGAGGGACAAACCCCACCTCCATACTGTGCTAGTTCATTGCATTTTCCACAGAGGGAGTCAGGGCACCAAGCTCTGGCAGAGAAAGTAGCTCATGGGAAAACGCACTTGTCATAACTCCATCACCTCAGCAGTTCCTTCCTCTCATGCTTTGATTCTGGGCAGCTGCTGACAGCTAAAAGCTGGAGCTGTCAGGGTTGTCATTTGTATTGCCTGAGTACCTGGATCAGGAGTCAGGGCTCCATTGTGCTCGGAGCTGTACAGACAGAATGAAAAAGTCAGCTCCTGTCCTAAAGAGCTCACAAATTGTCATGGGTGATGTGGTCCGCCAGAATGTCCTGGTGGTGCTAATGTGCTGAAAGCACCTCCCACCCACTCAGCTCTCATCCAAGCACTGGAGGGCAATAGCATTTTAGTGGGATTAGTATCAACACAGCCTCACACACTTAACTGTACTGAACCGTGTGTCCGTCCTCATGAGGCTTGTTTGTATTCACCAACAGAACAGCAAAGTAGGGCATGATATACTCTCTCTTCCTTCCGGCCTCAGCAATTTCATTGCAGCCCATCACCGTGCATTTCGTGAGCTGGGCCAGCTTGGAGTGATCGGGTGGGACTGGTTCTAGTGATAGGCAGATTGTCCTGGTGGTAGACAGAGAAGACAGTGCATGTCCACCCCATAGAAACAGAGGCAGCTGAAGATCGCGTTGAATGGGGTTGTGGAGGTACTTACTGAAACCTAAATGTACTAAGCACCACCCTAAGTGTGGGGAGCTGGGGCAGAGGGAGAAGTTGGGGTGGGTTCTCTGCATGGGGAACAATGGGAGCTGCTGAGACTTGGTGGGGAGCAGGGGAGCCAGCTGGTTCCACACTGGGAAGGGGGTTCTAGTGGTTAAGAACATAAGAATGGCTAGGGGCAAATGGGCCAATGCACTGTCTTCTCTGTCTATCACCAGGACAATCATTCCAGACTAATGGTCCATCTAGCCCAGTATCCTGTCTTCTGACAGTGGCCAGTGCCAGATGCTTCAGAGGGAATGAACAGAACAGACAGTTTATCAAGTGATCCATCTCCTGTCATCCAGCCCCAGCTTCTGGAAGCCAGAGGTTTAGGGACACCCAAAGCATGGGATTCGTTCCTGAGCATCTTGGCTAATAGCAACTGATGGACCTTCATGAACGTATCTAATTCTTTTCTGAACTCAGTTATACTTTTGGCTTATACAACATCCGTGGCGATGAGTTTCACAGGTTGACTGTGCATTGTGTGAAGACTTCGTGTTAGTTTTAAACCTGCCACCTATTAATTTCATTGGGTTGTTCTGTTCTGTGAAGAGATACATAACACTCTTATTCACGTTCTCTGCACAGTTCATGATTTTATAGCCCTCTTTCATATTCCTCCCCCCCCCCCCCCCCCAGTCATCTCTTTTGTAAGCTGAACAGTCCCAGTCTTTTTAATCTTTCCTCGTATGGAAGCTGTCCATACCCCATATCATTTTTGTTGCCCTTCTCTGTAACTTTTCCAATTCTAATATATCTCTTGAGAGGGGGTGACCAGAACAGAACACAGGTGTAGGCGTACCATGGATTTACAAAGTGACATAATTATATTTTCTGTTCCATTCTCTCTCACCAGGGGTAGCTGCTCCTGGCACTAACCCTGTCACCCTGGTTAGTGTCTCCTCCCCAGCCTGATCCTGGGCACTGTGGCCTTGGCCACTCTATCTCTTCTGGGTCCCACTCCTTTCTCTGACACCGGCAGCCACAAAGCCCAACCTGGCCTGAGTAGCTTGGCATGCATGGTATGTGGAAGATTGCTTCATGTGCATGCAGTTTACAGAGAACATTGGTTCCCAGAATACATAGCAAAACAACTTAGGAATGAAGCGTGGGGACTGGAAACATAGATCAGTCCCCACAATATTTTCATTGTGGGGATGCAAGCCCCCTATCCCACCCCGCTCTGCTGCCCTACCTAAAACCAATCCAGCCCATAGCTGCCAACCCTGTAGCCACACGGGAATGATCATGTGCCAAGATGATGTCTCTTGTCACATGCTAAGACTGCCACCTCTTTGAGGGAAGGGTCTATTTTTTTTTTTTTATTGCACGGGTGTACTAACACACAGGGCAGTGAAACCAAGTTTCTTGAGGATTCATATGAACAGTTACAGTATTAAGTAAACTGAGTTCAAGAGAGGTTGAAATGACTTACCCAAGATCCACATAATCAGTTAGTGGGAGGACTGGGAATAGAAACCAGGAATCCCAAAGCATCAGTTTGTTTCCTGCTTTACCTACCAGAAACACTTACTGTTTTGCAGTAGCCTTTACCCATGCAGAATCTCCCAATATACACTCCCGTGGCGCAGTCAAGAGGAGAATGCTCTCTTGTATGCAGAATTTCTGCTGTGTGTGTGTGTGTGTGTGTGTGTGTGTGTGTCATTGCAAGTAAATGTATCCTTCTCAGTATTTCTGCTGAGGAGAGCTATGGGTATGTATCTTATTGTTTTGTTTCTGCCAGGCAGTTCAGGGAGTATTGTATAGAAAACAACATCCTTTCCTTCAATGATAGGCTTTGGTCATGGAGTGCTGACTGTCCTTGTTTTCTAAATGTATATGGTGCCCTAAGGGAATGTCTCTGTTTGGATTAGATGGGGAGTTCCTGGTTGTGGGCTAGAAGACGATGAAAGGAAGGCTGGTGGGTTCTCCCATGCCCCATGAACCGTGAACAAACAATGCCATTGCACAGCCAGAAAAGAAGGGCCCTCAGGCCAGCTGGGGTGATAAATGTATTATAAAGCAATGAAATATGAAATAGCAAAGCTACTTTAGGAAATAGTTTGTTTTATTAAGACTCTTCTTCTAACTTCCCCTTTAAAATGGAAGAATTTTACATTTTAAAATGGAGACATTCCTAGTATGGTTATTTCCCTAGGCAGCAATGCCTTTTAGAAGGAAAATAGAATATGACTATTATTGTACTTGTTGTTTGTATTGTAGTAATGCCTCAGAGCCCTTGCTATGGACCAGACCTCCATTGTGCTCGGTGCTGTACAGCATTGGGGATTGTCAGCCTGACTGGCCTTTCATCATTTCACACTAGAAGTGCTGTTGTCCTATGACAGGCGACTTTGCAAATGTCACCCAGTTGGATACAATCTTTGTTCTATTTCATTAGTGCCCCAGAGCAAATGTGCTCAGTGTACAAGTCAGACAATGATCGTTGTAAAATCAAGCCATGGTCTTTCTGCCTCTCTGCCACCATTAATATAGATTTTGCAATCAGTAACTTAATGATATGCGAGGCAAAATACAATCCAGCTCAGTTTCCCTTAGCTGTATAGTGTCTGCAGGACTAAGATAATAATGAGTAAACACTTGGTTTTATCAGGAACATAAGCAAATGTGACTCAAAGATGCACAAAGGCTCAGATATGTGGAGTCAGTGGCGACTTTTACAGTCATCTTTCTGACTACAATGGCATTTCAACTGTGTCTTTAACTATATGTTTATGTCGTGAGTGTGTACTTTATGTACCCATATATAAATATATACACGCACACATATATACATACACCCACAGAATGTCAACATTTTCCATTTTTATTCATTGGGTTTTAGGTTCCTGAAGTAAGTGGGAGAGTCAGATTTGATTCAGTGAAGCACAGAAAATTCCCCCACCTTTTCTTGTTGTTGAGGAGGCAAAAGATCTGTGTGGGTTTTTGTGTCTGTGTGTGTTACTGTCAGATGAATTCACCTTGAGAAGTCTGTGTGCAGAGCAGTGGTGACATTCATTAGCTGGCAAGGTGAAATGTGGAGTTATATCTCAGGGAACATACTGGGGGGGGGGGTCGGGTCTCTCCAATATAAACTTCCCCTGGTTTTGAAAATGTTAATCTTAAATGTGAAGAACTGGCTTACTCTCCTAGAGAGTGCTGAGCAGATACCACAGCTGAAACATTGTTAATTCACCAGAGAGGAAGAGCCTAATTGTGCACTGCTCTGATGACTGTCATGACTATGCAAATACATTTTCCCTTACCCACATTCAGTGCACTTTGATTGTCCCTATGGGCTTTTTTTAAAGTTGTGTTTCTTTTCATTTGCATGAGTCATGGCACCAGGATTCAAAAGAGCACAGCCTGCAATGCAAAGGATGGGACCTCAGTTCCCTGAATCCACCCTAGCAGTTTCTGAATCTTTCTGGAAAACTTTGATAAACATTCTTGTTAGCTACAGCTCAGCTGAGCTATCTTCCCCAGACAGGTTGACTTTGAACCTCTCTGAGGTTGCTCTAAATTGCACAAGGGCTAACTGGGAATCATATAAGGAAGAGAAGGCTCAGTCAATGTAGCAAAGTGTTCAGATGTTGTCACCCACACTCTGAAGCTATCCTAGCACAGGACACAGAAAACCTTTGGTAGGGAGTAATGGACAAAACATCACATCACATAGGAGCTGAAGAAACATGGATGTCCTGGCTTTATGTCCCATGTATGGCTCCCTTCTTAACAGCCACGGTGAATGGCCCAACTGAAAAATCTTTTAGACTCCATAGTGGAGCCAAACAAGAATGCTCCTAATTTTTTCCCCTGAGCAATCAAGCCCTTAGCCAGTATCATACATTACAGTAAGGCACAAAATAATGCAAGTCATAACTAGAGGGGGAATAGAGAACAAAATATATCTGTATGCCAAAGGTACCTTACGGTATATCACAAACCTGGCCACTTCAGAACCAACAAACTTCCAGTTAACACAAATATTCAGCCTAATTTCTGGTGAGGAGTGGCTGAATCCTGTGCTGAATGGTGTGTGCCGAGTACCCTTGGTTCTCACTGAAGTCAGTGAGCGGTAAGCATGCTCAGCACCTGAGAGGAGCGTTCAGTACCTTACAGGACTGAGTCCCAAATGAACAAATCCAAAAGCAAGGCTACAATACTAAGAGGACAATCTGCATCAAAAAATCCAGCTCTTGAATCCCGTAAATGGGGCAGAGATGGTTTCATGAGCACTCAGAGTCCTTATACGATAAATATTACCTCAAATTAGTTGGTCAGATTAAAGACGACTTAGACAGATAGCTGGTATTACCTCTGACTGTAGCAGGCTGAGCAGGAATCATTAAAATGAATGACCTCCCAAGATTCCACCTTTATTATTATTATTATCATTATTATTATTACAGTGCTAAAAAGTATGCAGGGCTCCAGGGTACCATAGAGAATGATATCTGGACAAACATTTTCCAGGATGTCCAGTCAACCAGTTTCTCATAATGCAGGGGAGAGAATTCCAATGGGAAGCAATTGCAGGCTGATTCTACACTCTAATAATCACCAGTAAAACTAGCCCATATATGATCAGCTGGAGAGGATATGGATAAGTCAGTCTTTATCTGCACACACCTTTGAGGCTTGTCCACATTCTGCTCATAGGTACACAAGAGCTTACAAAACAACCTTAAACGCACTTTATGATACATACTTGACCTCTGATGCCCTCAGGGGACGTTCCCTCCAACTGTCACAATACAAAAAGATGGATTTGTTCTAAGTATCAAATGGCTCCAAGAAAATGTCCCTCCGGCTCAGGAAAGAAAGTGCTACACTTGTAGTATGGCTAAAGAAAATAAAAGAAATTAGAGGTGGAACAAATCACAGACTTGACAGTCCCAAGAGCACTTCAAGGAGCCAGCTGACACTCTATTTACAACATTCAAACAACAAGGACAAATGTCACTAACGCTGCATGCAGCCAGGGCATCAACCTGTCATCCATATGTTGGTGATATCTTTACAGAACGACTCTTCCCCAACCAGCCCTACATTCAGCTACACAATTCTACAACATCATCTTCTGTCCCTCCTCACAGATAATAATGCCACGGCAAACACCTGTGATAAATGCTATGGCAAAAACATGCCTTTCTACTGGGATACATAATGTTGCAGCAATCACCTACCTGCCAAGCTGTATATAACAATTGCCACGTCAAAGGAAACATTGTATCCAGGTAAATGTATACCTGTATTTACCTGTTTATCTTCCTCTGAGTGTGTGTACACATAATGACCTTGTATACTTAGTTAACAATTATTTCATGTGCATCTACCTGTAAATGCCTTTAAAGATACACATAGATAACTTAAATATAAAACCATCTTGTAAACTGAGCCAATTTGACCTAGAAATCATTCAGAGAATAAACATTTTATTTTTACATTCACTTTTTAATTTTAATTGTGCTTTATGATATAAATATCCCAAATAATAAAAACTAATGAGAAAACATGACAGATAAGGCAGAATTGTTTCTAAGCAGATTATTTTTCACTGCTTTCCAGGAAGCATTGGCTAATATTAAAGAGCATCTGATTCTGTCCGGAAACTCTGTTAAGCCTTCTCCCTGAACACAATGCTGCTTCTAGATCAGCTGTCTTGTGCAGTTATCTTTCTAAATTAATAGAGGTGTCATGGTTGGAGGCCTATTTGCTCCTCTGACCCCTCTCTCAGTGCACTTCCTCAGGTCTCGGGCCCCATGCCTTTGTCTCTCTTTGGGACAGAACTCCCACTCATAGACTAGGCCCTGGGTTTCAGCACCTGTATATTGGTCCAGCAGGTCTGACTGGGTTCAGAAGCTGCGGTTTGTCCTGTCAGCAGTCTGTGGATTACAGTGACCCAGAACAGCCTTCTTAAACTGAAGTGCCACATATTTAACCATAGGAACAAAGCATGACATAAGAGAAAAGGTCTACATTAGGGTGACCAGATGTTCCGATTTTATAGGGACAGTCCTGATTTTTGGGTCTTTTTCTTACCTAGGCTCCTATTAGCCCCACCCCCATCCTGTTTCTTCACACTTGCTGTCTGGTTATCCTATCATGCATGTCTATCTCATCAAGAATCCTGCCTTCCCAAAACGGAGGCGTAGGCCGCAGGCTAAGCTTCCTGAAGACACCCCTAGCCTCTCAGACTCTGGCTGTCAATCTGTCAACCGTAACGGTCTCCACCCCACCCCCATCAAGAGAAACTGTGTACCATTAAAAACTCTACGCCTGGCTTTTGTTCCCCCACGCCACAGGGACCCAGGTGGGGACTGAGTGTCTCTGTGGAAGCTTGTCTGACAGGCCCAGCAGGGGCCTAACCAGAACATAAAGTGAATGGCTCTTGCTTTGTCTCTGGAGTATCTGAAGACAGGGTGACCAGCTGTCCCAATTTTATAGTTCAGATTTTGGGGTCTTTTGGGGCCTTGGACAAATAGTCTGTAGTCTCTGGGCAGTCAAAACAAACAAACAGTCTGGAGCCTGGGAGCCTCTTGACTGGGGCAAAATAAACAACCAGTCTAGAGCCCTGCAGTCTGGGGCAGGCAGCAACACTTGGGAATTAGCCCCCTGGGAGGGACAAAGCAGTAAGCAGACTGCAGCCCCTGGGTCGGGCAAAGAAAACAAACAGTCTATGGCCCCCACAGCCACCAGGGGGCAATGCAAAGACCCCCCTGGACAGGGCAAAATATCAATCAGTCTACGGCCCCATGGGCACAGCAAAACAATCCAGCCATCTATGGGTCTTACTTCCCTCTGGGCTGAGACGTAGAATACATAGCAGCCTCCTCAGCAGGTGATAGCTTGGCTTCCATGGTGTTCTCCACAGTTGGTGGGTCTCCAGAAGCATAGTCCGGGTCTTCGGACTCTACTGCCAGAAGCTTTTCATGAACCGATAGGGTATGTCCTTCCTCATCCATCGCCTCTCCCAACTGAGCTGGGCTGGCTCCTGTTATCTGGGTTTTTCATGTGGAGCATGCGCAGCAGGGAAAAGGCAGCCCAGTGGGGGGTCGGTACACCCCGTCATACTTGGTCCAAAATCTAATGAAGACAATGTGTTTTGAATCACATCCATAGTGATTAAGGTGCCTGTGACTTCAATGGGACTATTCACATGTTTAAAGTTAAGCATGTGCTTAAGTGCTTTGTTAGATCAGGTCTTACTCTTCTTTGTAATTAGCTGCAGTAATTAGGAAATCTTTTATACCACACGCTGTCTTCTTTGGTTTCTTATACACAGCTATAAGCCACAGAAAACCAAAGGGGGGGGGAAGCTAAAAAAGAACCCTATTTAATTATATTTTTATCTCAATTTGTCTTGGTATTTATGAGTTCCACAAGTGCTTTTATTAAAGTCAGGAGGTTAATGAACAAAGTCTGAGTGGATCAATTAACCCAATGCCAAGCAGGTCTTTAAAAACAATGGAGAACGGCACACGCAGCCGCACACGGCAAGCAGGAAAACAAGCCCACTGACTCAGATGAAGCAATTTAGCATTTTAAAACCAATATTGTTTTCTTGATTTGCTTTTCTCCCACTGATAGCAAAATTGCTTTGAAACAATTGTTAGACCCAGCTCTGAATTTACAATAAAATAAATAGTAATAATAATCTTACATTTCCTAAATTGTATTTAGTGCATTTTAATTGTCTGGGTGAATAAATACAACTCCACTGGGTCAGAATAAAACTTCACTCAACAGTCAGGGTAAGATTCTCCTTTATCTCTAAGAGAACATGCAGCCCATTAGGAGATGGGTTCATAGGTTTTACTCATGCCCAGTTCTGTGCTCCCCAGGGACTGGACAGGCCCCTAGCATAATTTGGTCTGCTGTGGGGGCCGGTCTATGTTTCAGCAGCCTTCCTGGGCTGTCCTGCAGGCCTTAGCCCTACCTAGAATCTCTGCAGTGCTGTGTGCTGCTGCCGCACTCTGGTCATGCCTTTTCTGCCCCCAGACTTGCTCCCTGTGGCAGGGGGTCCTCAGGAAGCAGTCTTCTGCCTTAAGCATCTGCACAAAAGTTAGCACAGGAGGTTGTCAATGACACACAACTCAACTTATCCTTCACAACATA
The DNA here is from genome assembly GCA_032164245.1 of Sternotherus odoratus. Taxonomy (NCBI): domain Eukaryota; kingdom Metazoa; phylum Chordata; order Testudines; family Kinosternidae; genus Sternotherus; species Sternotherus odoratus. The sequence goes on along the minus strand of JAVMKO010000005.1, from coordinate 18,650,740 downwards.
TGACCACCAAGATGACCCAGGACTTGGACAAGATCAGCTTATGGGGATGAAGAACAGCTGCATGAAGCTGAATCTGAACAGGACGGAGAGATGTCAGTGGGCAGAAGGAAGCAGTTTGAAAGTTTGCAGCCATGGTGTAGTCTCCTTTGGATGAAGACACCCAGCCACAAATCACCAACACCATCTCTAGTTTGGGAGTGCTCTTGGATTCCTCGCCGATGCTGAGCTCTCTCAGAGCTGCAGCCATGAGTTTACACTTTCTAACCAAACCAAACCAAACCAAACCTCTGCCAAATTATCGCACTGCACACACAATTCTCCCTTTTGAGAGAGGACTGAGAGAGGATGAATCACGCATGACAAATGTTAGTGACATTACTTAATGCACCACAGGAATGTACTCGGCTACTATAGTGACAAGGGTGTGGGTGAGGTGATATCTTTTATTGGACCAACTTCTGTTGGACCAGCTTTTTTATTGGACCAACTCTTTTTCCTCTCTGTGTAAGCTCAAAAACAGAAGTTGCTTCAGTAAAAGATATTACCTCACCCACATTGTCTCTCTAATATCCTTGGACCAGCATGGCTACAACTCAGAAGCTATAGTGATAAAGATTGTACAAGAACCCCTATAGAATAGAATAGAATAGAAGTGAATAGAAGTGAATAGAAGTGAATAACTGGAAATTTGGGTTGAATAATAAGTGACTTTTAAAAAAATATCCCCATGCTAAATTAACACTGAAAAATTGTCAGAACAGGGAATCTGCCAAGGACTATATTCCGTACTCTCTGTTTGTCATGTTTGCTGCTTTGTTTTGATGTTTAAAAACAAATTGTTTTTCTAAATGAATTAAGAAATGTGGGGGTGGGTGATGGATTTGGGAGATACATGGTAGGTTATGAGCATGCTCTTCTGCCTACTAGAGAGAGACCCTGTATTCATGAATCTGCAGACAGTGACCTAATTACTGAGGCAGCACTTGGATTCTGTCTCCTTGTGGACGTGTATTCAGCTTGCTGGATTTTAGCACCTTTATGCTAAGGAGGTGTTTGTAAGTGAACTCCATTTTCCTAGTGATTCTCTTAATCCTTTGAGATGTCCTTGTTTTTCCCGTAGTTGTTTTAAATAGTTCCCATATCTCTCCTACCCTCCCACCCCAACTCCCAGGCTGACCTGCTAATTTAAATGGAAAGAGATGGCAGCAACATCCTCTTTGTCACTGTAAATTCAGGGAAGTTTCGTAGCGTATCCTTGGCGACCCTTGCTCCTCCTGCTCCCATGATCAGGGGAGGGTTATTCTCTTCTGTATGGTCTCTGGTGGTCAGCTCAATCTAGTTTCAGATGATCACGCAACTGGGTTTCCCCCATCTCCCTGGAGAGACTCACCCAGAGCTTAATAGACCTCTCTGCTAGGAAATATTTCCTGATATTTGGACTAAACTTTCCTTTGCTCCATTTCATCCCATTGTGGTTAAATTATTATCCACTTGGATTGCCCTATACAATTCCTGTTTGCAGCAGTGTTGTAGCCATGTTGATCTCAGGATATGAGAGAGAGAAGGTGTGACTTGAAGAAGAGCTTGTTGGAGCTCCAAAATCTTGTCTCTCTTGCCAACAGAAGTTGGTCCAATAAAAGATATTACCTCACCCACCTTGTCTCTCCTATACAGTTCCTCTCAATCGTGGGTGTTTGTGTAACTGACTGACTTGGGCTATTATCAGGATTTGAATGTGGTACCTTTGGAACTTAAAAGCATGAGTCTTTTCCATTTGAAGAATGAGACCTTGGAGTTGCCATGGATAGTTCTTCAAAAACTTCTGCTCAATGCACAGCCATTGATGGACGACAGCAGTGATCAAAAAGGCTGTTAGGAACCGTTAGGAAAGGGATTGAAAATAAGACAGAAAGTATCATAATGCCACTATATAAATCCATGACATGCCCACACCTTGAAAACTGTGTCCCATTCTCGTCACCCCATCTCAAAAAAAGATACAGTGGAACTAGGAAAGGTTCCGAGAAAGGCAATAAAGATGATCAAGGACATGGAATGACTTTCATATGAGGAAAGACTAAAAAGATTATGGATCTTCATCTTAGAAAAAATATGATTAAGGGGAAATATGATACAGGTCTATAAAATCATGAATGGTGTGGGGAAAAAAGTCAATAGAGAAGTATTATTTCCCCTTTCCCATAATACAAAAATCAGATGTCACCAGCTGAAATTGATAGGCAGCTGGTTGAACACAAAAAGGGGGAAGTACATTTTAACAAAATGCATAATTATCCTTTGATCTCATTGCCATGAGATATTGTGATGGCTAAAAGTATAACTGGATTTTAAAAAATTGGATAAATACATGGAGGACAGGTACATCAATGTCTGTTAGCCAGGATGGTCAGGGTGACCCTAAACCTCTGACTATCAGAAGCTGGGAGTGGAAGACAGGGGTGGATCACTCCAAAATTGCCCTTTTCTGTAAACTCTCTTTGAAACTCTGGTACAGGTCACTGTCAGAGACAGGATACTAGGCAAGATGGGCCATGGTCTGACCCAGTATGGCAGCTCTTATATTCTTATGAGCTTAAAAAGGACTAACTGCCTTACCTGGAAGCTGTAATGGACTCAGTACAAAAGAACATAAGAATGGCCATGCTGGGTCAGATCAAAGGTCCATCCAGCCCAGTATCCTGTCTACCAACAGTGGCCAGTGCCAGGTGCCCCAGAAACCTCTTATGTGGACCAGCCACTAGAGGGAGACAGAGATCCACCCCTTGTAGCCAGGCAGTTACATGCAATAGGGCTGAGCACCTTTTGTGGAGTGAGTAAGGCCCTCAACTTCCATTGGCTTCATTAGATGAGGACTTCAGAGCTCTGAGCCTGTCTTTTCTTTCCCCTCCTAGAAAAGTCCCACTGTGGATTAGAGCTGTTCAAAAAATTGATGTTGGAAAATTTTGGAAATTCCATTGGAAAATACCGATTCAACCAAATTGAAACATTTTGCTGGAATATATCAATTTTATCAAAAACGTGAACTAAAAATTGTTGAGGTTCTTTGTTTTGACTATCATTTAAAATATATGTTACTAGAATATGTCCAAACAATACAATCAGAATGAGGGTTTTCGATCTTATTGAAGTGAAAATGATTTGATAAGGTCATTTTGACAAACCAAAATGAAATTTTTTTCAGAATTTTCATTTCATGGGAATTTTCAAAAATTTGATGTTTTGGTCCAGTTCTGGACTAAAGGAAATTGTAAAATGTTGGAGTTCCTCATGGAGCAGACATTGGGAATGTTGACCAGCTCTACTGCTGATCAACAAATAGCACGGGAGGGGTCTGAAGGGAGCTGAAGAACTCAAACTGCCCTCGCTGAAGGGGAGTTGCTGTTGTAAGCAGCCTTGGCAGAAGGGAATGGGAAAAGAAGCAGAGGGTGGAGTCACCCTTTCTACATAGATCAGAGATCCCCAGATTTGCCAAGCACAATGGCAAGGATCAGAATGCCTCCAGGAATCAAAATATTCATTAATATGGAAATTTGGGGCCAAATGTCTTTACTGAAGAAAAAAAGACTTCCACAATTGGGCTGCGTGTTTTATATTAAGTTCAGAAATATGCGTGTAAACTTGGCACCCTTGATCAAGGTAAGTATGTCCCCGTGTGCATTCAGAACACATCTTATTTGCTAACAGAGCAGATTTTCACTCCCGCTCTCCCCAAGGAGCTCACATAGCTCTGGCATCGTGAGCTGGATTCATTTCTGGCTCATGCATCATCATTCTCAAATCTGTTTTGCTAATTTCCATTTGGAGAATCTTCCGTGCTAGTGAGGAGGTTCGAGGCAGACAGAATTTTCATCTGATCCCTGGTGGTGCTAGAGGAGCGGGCATTTAGAAAGACCATCTTTTTTACTTGTGAGCAGAGCGCCCTGGAGAGAGAATAACTATTGGAACGCCTGGAGGTCATCTCCAGAAAGTCACTTCCCTGCCTATAACTCCCCATTAATCATATGAACACGGGCTGCCTGAGCCTTTTTCTTTCATCCTGGTTCATTTCCCCCTTGGAGTCAGCCAACATGGAACATCTAGCGAGTGTAGTCTGCAGCTCTGCATACTCTCTGGGGGATTGTTTCTTTGGCAGGACCCCAGCAAAAATAATGAAATAAATAAAAAAAGGAAGGACTGTTCCTTCTCTTCTTGACTTTCCCCGGAGCTTACTTGAGAACTCCCTGGAAGAGGCTGGGGTCTCACTGGGGCTGCCAGCCAGCCTCGCCGGTTGAAAAACACTGCCATGGGGGTCCCTGGAAAGCAGACAGAGTAACAAGCCATGAGCTGCTCAGCATATCTTACCTTGCAGTAGGAATAGACTTGCCTCCAAACCTGAGAGGCAAACACAAACCGTTAAGCTGAAAAGCTTTTTTCTTTCTTTTTTGTCATCTCCTTTTTTTGGGCCATAGATATTTCCTCGCTCTGTCTCCCTCGGTTCCCTGGGCAAAGCCCTCCTCCTCCACCGGCTTTTCAATCCTCCAAAGAGGAATGAGCTGTTTAAGACAAGGTCACTTCAAGCAAAGACTTTTAAGCCACTTTATATCCTGCTAGGACAGCCACGATACTAGTTTTTAAAACTGCAATGAAAACAATGTTGTTTATAATAGGCTCCATTCTGCTGCCATTTTCTACCTCTCCTTTTGGTGCCTGTAATGACAGTAAAATGGTTACAGATTGTTGATGCCTGGAATATTAATAGAGCTCGTGGATAGCTCTGTGGTACCCAGAAGCTCTCCACACGCTGCTTCCCACTGCACTTTTCATTGACCCACTAGGCTTTTACTCGTGTCTGCCTTTGCTAATAACCTCCCTAACTGAGAGGCACTGAGCATCTGCAGCTCTCTTTAGCTGTGGTGGAAGCTGCAGCTGCTAAGCGCTATCCAGGATCAGGCCCTATCCTGTAGTGGGCGAGATGGAATGGCAGAAAACCAATCAAAATAACGAATGCTGAAATTATTCTGCTAAACTCAAGTATAGTATCCGTTTAATAGAGGATACATCCTCTGCAGGGAGGACTGTATCCTACCTTGTCAGGGAGGAAGTTCTGTATCATCTATTAGGTCATTTTCATCTTTGTATTCCTACAAGAGGGTTTGACAGCTCTGGTCAAATTATGAAGCCTTTTCTTTGTGAGAAGGATTATACCAACCCGAGATAATGGGGAGCACACACACGCAAATCCCTTCTTATGCTAAATGATTGCCCCAGGAACGGCAAGTGTCTGACCCACTTTCATTGCCATCTTCAAGATACAGTTCCCTGCCTCCTGCAGCAGGTAACTGCAAAGCCAATACCGGGTAGTTTGTGCACAGTGAGTGTAAGTAAACCGAGTGACATCTCATCTACTGTGTGTGCACGCCAATGAAGCTGCCTTCCAAAGTGCGCTGTGGATTCAGCCAATTGCACTGGGGAGTACAAACGTCAGGGAGAGGATACACACCAAGCCCTGCAGATGGTAAACCCCCGGGCTGGAATCATGTCCTTACTGGAGAACCTGGTGAGATTGTCCAGGGGCCCAGCAATTCTCTCTGAGTATCATGCATCAGCACAGGATTGATCTCTAAGGGGGACACATAATTTAGCAACAAACAATGGCACTAAAACTAGAGTCCGGTGGTGACATTAATTTTCTGAATTGGACCAAAAGTACAACTCACCAGGAACAGCGTCTTTAACACTTTGGGCGAGATCCTCAACTGGTGTAAATATGATGAGACTCCATTGACAGCAAAAACAGCAAGCCTGGTGAAGACAGTCCTATATGACATGGGATTAGAAGAGGTGAATGATTTCAAATATCTTGGTAGTTACATATCAGCTGATGGTAACATTGAGAAAGAGATATCCACCAGAATTAGTCTTGCAGCAAATGCTTTCAACAGACTTCAAAACATCTGGAAGTCATCAATCTTTCAGACTAAAACTAAAGTAAAGATCTACAGGTGGAATGTCCGCTCTGTATTGCTCTATTTGGCGGAAACGTGGAGGACCAACAAGAAGATAGAAAGTCGACTCTGGGGTTTCAAAGGAAGGTGTCTTAGGTGCATCCTTAACATACACTAGCCGCAACGTGTCACCAATAGAGAAGTGAGCCAACTAACATGTTGAGAATGTTGAGAATGGATACTACCAGACATCCTCACAGTGCTCTTAGATGGACACCACAGGGAAAAAGAAGGGAGAGGCTGGGAACGTGGTGAAGAACTATCGAAGGTGAAATGAAAAATATTGGAAAGACCTGGGATGAAATCTACTGGCTAGCCCAAGATCAAGTTGAGTGGAGAAGAATGGTTGACGCCTTATGCTCCATGAGGAGCGAAGAGGATTAACTAACCATTGACAGCAGTAGAGATAAGCTGAGGAGAATTGTTTTCAATTATTTGCAGATTATTTGCAGGCAGATAATGAGGAGGTGGCTTGAGCTGATGTAGAAATTGCCGAACTAGGTCAGAAAACTGGCCCAGCTACTTGGCTGTCTATCACTCAGAATGGCCAATGCAAGGTGATTCAAGGGACGGTGGAAAACCAGATAATAGACAAATAAGGATAACTTAATTTGAAAGACTTTCATAGACAATTTCTTTCCCCGATCCAATCATCATTAATAAAATCATAAGTGAGTACAACTCTGTATGCTTTCACAGCCACCCCTGCCAATAAAAACATCGCTGGACCATGCAGCCTCCACCTCCTCTCAAGAACAAAGACATCAGGGAAGTCCCATCCCCCGCCAAAACACTCTCAGCCATGAATTCAATGCTGCAGTGGGTGCAAACTTTGCACAGCCTGGACCAGAGGAGCATACAGCCATGAATAAAGGCTGCTGGGCTTCATTCACATCCCCTAAGCAAAAGGCATCAGTGGATGCAAGGTCACTCCTACGGTTGCCACCATGCACAAAGTCAGAGGTAGCATCTCTCCCGTCACTATTGTGCACAAAGTGAACAGTGGAACTGCCTGCAGTTGCTGATAGATTTCCTCCCACTTCCCCATGTTAAAGTCCCCTCCTCTCCAAACCTGTTGGCAGCTGAAAATACTTCTAGAGATTCCTTCTGACACCTCACTGTTGCTTCTCGTACTTTTCCCTATCAGATGGCAGAAGGCTGGCATTTGTCAGGCTGAGCCAACACTGGAAACAGCATCACTAGCTGATTGTTTGGAATGATGATTATTATTTTATTTTTTATTATTATTGCATGGCTGTCTCCTTGGCTGCCCATCTGAAGCGCTGCCCGAGAGAGACCTTCCACTGCAGCTAAGTCCCTTTGTCACATTCAGCCTTGTGTGGGCTTGATCATTCATTAAGTCAGAGGATGGAGGCAAGGAGGTGGTAGATTCAAACTTGGTTTTGTGTGTTAGTTTCTGTTTTAAACCCTTGCAGGTGCTGGCAAAAATTCCCATGCAGCTGTCCACTGGGTGTGAGGAAGGCATCCTGAATCAAAGAGCATCCCACTGACAGCAAAGCAATGGCACTTGCAGAGTTTGCACCTTCCAGCTCATTAGGTGAGTTTTTGATCTGCGCTGTGAGACAATCTTCAGGCATGCAAGTAGAAGAGTTAGGCTGCAGATTATTACCATGATCATGGGGTAGATGCAAAGTAAGGGGGGAAAATAAATGATAACTTAATATCGGAGAGGTAAGTGTTAGTAATTAGTCTGCAACACTTTGATCATTAATGCATGCAATCAAATTATCATCAAGAACATTTCACCACCAGCCCCCCTCCGCCTTCCCCTTTCTTTCTTTTTATTTAAACTAGCTGGCAGACTGCAAAAGCTGGTAGCAGCAGCAGCAGCCGCCGCGGATGTTTTCAAAGGAAGCTGCTGCTCCCTAGTGTTTGAAGGAGTCAAAGCCGGAGCCAAAACACGGGCAGAAAGGGAGAGCGATCCGTAAAGAAAAGCTGAGCAATAAACTAATGGGCCCAGGCAAGGCAGGAGTCTACCCTGAGTGCCAGCTCTTTGTTATCTGCTCTGATATTGATTACAATCCCAATGGCTATAGCTCAGGCTTTCCTCCTCTGAGTTCTTAAGTGAAATTAAAAGTATGCACTTCATTATGCACCCCCCCCCCCCTCCTTCCCTCCATTTCTCTCTTCCTCTGATCCTTTGGCTGGATGCCGGTCACTGCTGGCCAATTACACCCTCGGGGTTAACAAACGTTTTCTTTCCTTTCACATTCCTATGTACGCAGTGTCCTAAGGAAGAATATCTCATATCATGCACTCTAGAACCTGCACATTTCAACAGTAAACTAAATGAGAACACTCGCTCTCTCTCTCTTTCCACTAGATTCTTCAGAAATCTGTATATATACACACACACTAGCTGAGTGCTAGGTATGTGAGGAGTAACACACACAGGATTGCGTGGGCTCAGCACTATGATCTGTCTTGGCTACAGCTGAGGTATAGAATGAAAATCGGTTGCCGCTCAAGTTGAAAAAGTCACTGCCTGAGGGTTATAATAACAATGCCCACTGGAGTTCAGTTTTTAAACCCAGCGGATAGCTGTTTTGCTGTAAATGTAAAGCTCTGATCTCTCTCTAATCTGTGTCAACCAAAAATATGGAAAGGACAGAAACACAACCTTAACTCATATTCCACCCTTCCTCCAACACCTCCCATACACCCACTGCCTGCTTCTCGCCTGCTTTCCTTGCTTTCCTGCCTAGCTCTTTCCTTTTGCTTCCCTTGTTAGTTTTTTCTTGTTATCTTTACCTCCTGAGCCTCCCAGTCCAGTTTCCTATTTTCTTGCCTTCTCCTTAATGACAAATGTTCTCTTCCTTGCTGAGTCCAGCAGCTAGCACATTGACTTTGGAGGCTCAGACACTTCTTAAGCTCCTCTATGTGGCTTCTCTGTCTCCTCTGAAGTGTCTCAGTGGTGGAGGCTACACTGTACCTCCCAGGGTCCTTCTGACAGTAGTTTTTAGCTGTAAAGATGAAACAACCCATTTCTATGGAAAGTGGTTCATCCTTGAAAGCAAAGTGCCCCTTCCTTTCTGGACCCCAGCTCTGGGCCCCTTATTAGAGTCTGGGCGAATCTCATGATCCATTCTGGCAGCTGGAGCATCACAGATAGTTCTGAACCTCAGCAGCAGGTGCTGTTGATGACATCAGCTCCTTGGGCATCTATTTCAAAGGGAAAGCAATTAAGTAGAAGAAGAAGGCAAAATTAAGGTTGGTTGGTTTGTCTGTCTCATCCAATTAGTAGCTGGTCAGTAGTTTTTAACATCGAAAACAGTTGGCCAATTAGGAAGTAAGTAGATCTAAATTCTTTTTTAATCCCCTGACTGGAGACCAAATTCTGCTCTGTTACATCAATATACCTCCATAGTAATACCACTGATTGCACTTGTGGGTGCTTGGCTAGCTTCTGGCAGCTAAATTTAACCATTTTGGCTTAGACTGATTGGAACAAATTCTGCTCATAGTTATGTAATTGTAATTCTGAGGTACTGTAACTCCACTTAAACTAATGGAGTTATTCCAGATTTACACTAATAGAACTGATAGCAAAAACTGGCTGAGCGTGTACGATAAAAAGTTTGCCGTGTACTCGGTGTTGATATTTGGTTACCATTCCATGCTAGCCTCCCTTTTTCTCAAATGGAAATAAAAAACACTCCCCATTTTCTCAAGTGAATTCCTTTGTGTGCTATTTTGTTATTGTTATTGAGACTTGAGCCAAATCAGCTCAGCTGTTTGAGTGAGATGAGCATGAATAAAAATATACTTATCCCATATGTTTCAATGGCACTGTTATGTGTGCATTGCTCCAAAAATAGTTACACCTAGAAACTCACAACTTGGCTTGTTGTATAGTCCTTCATTGAGGAGGGAGAATCAACGCAAGTTTGAAGAGCATTGGTTTAGTATTTTTAAAGTTGTGAATGTTTAAAAGTGGCCATTTTCAAGTGTCTGGGATTTTTTTTATTATCACACTGCATTTGATGCTTTTTTTAGCAGTGTGTGTGTGCGCGCACACAAGTGTATATACACATGCTATATCTGAGTGTGTACCGGTATGTGTTTTTCCATGTAAAGAAAGAGAGAAAACTCTGTGTGTGTGGAATGAAAATCCATTTAGCAGAAAAATTAGATCTCCTGAGCTTTTGTATTTTCTGCAAGAACTAGAAAACACTAGTACTATAAAAATAAGACACAGAATGATCTAAACCAATAAGATATGATTTTATGCCAAGATGTGAGGAAGGATCTATATCTTTATCAGGTTTCTCTCACTCAAGAGATGAAAATCACATGGAAGCTTGTTAGAAATTCGCCCTATACAGTATATCTTTCAGAAATACATTGTAAAGATGTTTGCCAGTTTCCAAAGTGAATTACAGACTCAGTAGCAATTCCTGCCTCTCTCCTTGTACAAACACAGCACACTTATACCCACACACAGAGGCAAATAAACACACAAACACACTGTCCCAATGGTTCCACGTACCTGCGATTTTCTCAGATCAGTAGCACTCAACCATTGCCCTAATCAGGGCTGCACTGAAAGCTTGCCAGGAGCCTAAACTTTGGCATAGTATGGCAAACATTTGCATTATTACTAATCAGATTTCAACCACCTACATTTTTAATTCAGGCTTGAAACCCAGGCAGTCGCCATAATTCAAGGCTCCACCAAGATGGACCTGCTCCCAGCCATGGCTACTATGCTCAATGGAAACCTTATGGCCCAGGTTTCAACTTGTTCAGGTCTGGGACAAGGACAGGTGTATGATTATGGAACTTCTGCGGGACAGCAGGCGGAGTCCCCCTCTCACTATTGTAGAGTGCACTGCCAAACTAGCTTTTCCCCAGAAGCTACAAAACACCCAGCTGAGGACCCCCAGGCCCAAAACAACACAGCAATCCAGATAAGAGGAGGAATGAGAGAGTTCTAGCTTCTAAGGGGTGCTTTATATAATGACTCTTTAAGCTTATAGGTTTCTCGGATGTTACAGTGATCAGTGTTGTGCTAATAAACCTTAGTCCAAGTAACATGCAGCATGCCGTTCAGAAGGAGCGTGCTGTAACCTATAGTCTCTGTTTGTGATACCTCGTTATTAAAGAGGAAGGGGACTGCAGAAGGATATGAGTGGTTTCTGGAATATTTTAGCCATCCTTCCTCCAAATGCTATCAAAATCAACATGTTGGAGTCCCATCCAGTGCTCTGCTTGGAGAAGGTACTATGGGCTCCTACCTTCTGGCGTCTGATTATAATGTTTGTCACCTGGCTCACAATACAGTAGATGACATGTAGTCTCTCCGCCCCCCCTCTTCCCCCCCCCCCCCGTCTCTGTCTCGGAAGGATGTGTTTGCTATTGTAACGTCTATTGAAACCTAAACATACACCTTTAAAACAGCATTTCACTCTGACAATACTCCTGGAGAGAACTGAGAATAGAATGGGGGAGATAATGCACTTCAGACAATAGGAGAAGACACCAGCGAGAGGCTTATCTGCCAGAACCTGTATTGCCTATTTAAACAATAATCCCCTTCAAAATGATGTTTTTCTATGTACATTTAAAATGCATAATATTCAGTGTGTTCATGTGGCTTTTAATAGCCTGGATGATTTTCCATACAGCTAATTCCGTAAATATATTCTGTTTTGCTTCTGCAATTTGTAGCATGGTCCCTAAAATGAAGCACTGCACTGCGGGTTCACCTCACCCAGGAACATTCCATTTAACAAACAAGCCACTTCCCAAGTAACAGACGTCTCGAGGTAGGATTGAACCTCTCACCTGCCAGGATGTTTTGTGGTGGGTGAATCGCTGGGGAGGTCCCTGGTGCAATTAGTCGTTCTCTTACAAGGACCAATCCTGAGGACCTTACTCTGATGTTAATCAGTCAAACTCCCATTCACACAGTGGGGCAGAATGAAGCAACCCAGAGGAGTTTTGTCTGAAAAAGGGTGGAGTCACATCCGAGTTAGGACCAAGGGAGAGGGTCTCTCTACCACCATGACCACTGTATGCTGCTCCAGTGGCTTACAGGAGCCATAAAGGTGTCACAGGTAGTCAATGGAGAATCCTTCTGGTGTAGGGCCACTATAACCAGCCCATCACTCCCTCTCTTACAAGTCCTAGCGTAGGGGGTTTGCTGCGGATAGGGCTAGGAGAAGGAGGGGGCTTTGCCAAGGATGGGAGGAGGACACACTAGGGGGTTCTGATCTGCAACACAGTCCACAGGCAGCCCCGGGGAGGATGCTGTAAAATAGGGCTGCTCTCATTGACAACCTCTCATCTGGTCCAGAATTCAAGTGATGCAAAGATGGCTTAAAGCCCCCTTTGCCAACCTCCATGGCACGGGCTGCTGTACTCATAAGAAGCATCATCCAGAATCACACATCCCAAGTGACATCTTGTAGGCCAGACATTTCGCTAGTGTAAATCAGCATCTCTTCACCCATATGGAGCAATGCCAATCTATATCAGCTGAAGATCTAGTCAGGGTTTGGCTAGAGCATTTCTAAAGAGCCTGATGGATTCAGATAGCGCTCCCTAACTGGAGAACAGTCTACCTACCTAGCACTGACCTGAGCTTCCAAAGTCCTGCCCCAGAATATATTGAGCTCAGTGTAAAATTTGGGATGGATCAATTGGAGGCAGTGCTCTGTTTTGGTTGAATCAGAATCCTTGATAGGAATGTGCAGAGGCTGTCCCCAGGTCCCACAGACTAACTCCCAGTTATTGTCAACTGTGATAGTTACACCTGTCCATTAAAATACTGGATAGAGCCCCACCAAATTCACTGCACTGCACAGTGCCATTAAACAGATGGGTAATGACTTTGATAATGATTTTCAACCAGTGATGGAAGTGAACCAATAAAGCATGGGATGGAGAGTTCCCAGGGAGTACATCAATGTACTAGGAGTCAGAACTCCTGGGTTGCATTTCTGGTTCTATTACTGAATCATTGTGTGATCTCATGTCCTCCTTGTGCCTTAGTTTTCCCATTTGTCATAGAGTGATAATACTATCAAAGAGTCTTAATTAATTGGTCGTCATATAGATTTTTGAGATCTTCAGACAAAAAAGGGGCTACATGGCAAATTCTGCCCTCAATTACACCCATGCGGTCCCACTGAAGTGAACAGGGATTGTGTAAATGTAACAGGTGGCAGAATTTGGCCCTCCAAGTGCTAAGAGACTTTTTTTTTATGAATGACTCTCTAATCCATTTTCAGTCTCCTGAGTCATCTGCCTTCTCTTCCAGAACAGGAAGTCAGACAGTGTCCCAATTGCAGCCATAAAATCTCAGGCACATCAGCAAATAAGACACGTGCCTTTATGAATCGTCTCATGGATGTGCTCTCAGGTTGTGTCCTTTTCCATCACACTATTGATTAATAGGCAAAATTACATCTATGATCATTGCAGTAAGCACACCGTGAACAATAACCACTGAAGACATCTAAATGCTTCCCTTTTTTGGCAATGCTTTAAAATAATGGCCCTAATCATTATTAGTTCCTTTGGTGTTCACTGAAATACCATCAGTCACAACTAACTCATTTGGTATTAATGTGGGTGTCAGGCATACTCCCACTCCTGTAGGGTTTCTTTCCATTTGAATTCAGTGTTCATTGGCCAGAACTTTATGTTCACATATTACTGGAGGGTTTTGCAGGGAAGAATTTGGTGGTGGAAGGAATGCACAGGGACATCAATTTGTCCTGTAACAAATTACATGCATTCTTTCAAATATAATGCTACTAATAATAAGCACTGGGTTTCTTTTCTGGCACATGGTTGCCTCCTTTATTTCAGCAGCTCATTCTAAACTGCTACAGTCATCAAAGATTAAACCCAAACTCCCACATTCTCTGAGACGGTAGCTAGAACCTGGTTTTCTTCACACTCTGTCAAACCTTATACATATATTTTTCTTTTTAAAGTTAATTTTTAATTTGCCGCATTGTCAATAACTGACAAGCCCAGGACGTGGAGATTAATTCCTGTATTTATAATGATGCTAATTAGGGAAATATCTGAAGCACTGTTATAATAATAAATAACAATAAGCTCTCCCGCTTTCCTCCCACCAAGACATTATCAAAGGAGGCAGAAGAACACACAGTACGCTCACTGAGGACAAAAAGGTGCCTTTATGCCACCTTCAAGCCTGGCCTGACTTTTGGCCAACTGTGTCCCAGGCCAGCTGTCCAAAGGAATTATTATAACAGCCAGGATATTATGGTAGCACCAAGGAAGTCTCAGCCTTTCCCTCTACGCCTGCTGTAGAGAGGGCTGGTGTTGTAGCAGTCACGGTGGTGACTCGTGTCATTAAAGAATCCCTTTGTACTGAGGTGAACCCTCCCATGACTGGCTATGCTGGCTTTGGGGCCAATCAGTGCTGATGGAGTAGCCTTAGCATTCCTGCTAACTAGAGGAAAATCTCCTTTAGCTCTAGTGAAAGAGGCCTGTATTTATGGCGCTGACAGATTAGAATTCTGATCCCAGCTCTGTGTGTGACAGATGGAATAGTTATGCTGTTGTCTCCAGCACATGGATTTGTTATAATAGGCTTAACATTTCACCTGCCCTCTTAAAAAAAAAAAGATTTCTACATGAGTTTTTCCTCCCCTTAACACAAACAAATTCAATGCTCCTTTTCCCTCACTTGAATGAAATACATGCCTAGCACTCATGAGCAACCCTACAATAATAAAGCTTTGTGCGTGTGTGTAATCCAAGTTCAAGTTTCAAGCTTCTGAGAATAACCATGTGAAAACAATGGGAAGACTGGAATGGTTTTAAATCACTATTTTGAACTACTTTAATATTCCCCGAGTGTCCTTTCTAAGTTCATTGCTGGTGACAATTTCCGCAGCAGTTGTAAACCACAATTAGTGTGTCACAGCTCAGCATTACACCAACTTTCAACTAGAAAGATAACCCTGCTGTTGTAATAGATGCTAAGAGTGACTTCCAGCTGAGAAAAGTTTTAGCTCAGCTCCCGCTGGCTCATCTGGAGTAGGCTGCCTTTTGGATCTTCTGGCAAAGGGTCCTAGTTCATGTCCTGCTTCCAGTAACATGCCGGATGCATACAGTCACCGTGCCCAGCCAGTGACTTCCCAGTGATGGAGACTTGGAGACTTCCCAGTGATGATGTACATGGCTCCACTTCTTAAAGACCTTTCTGACTAGCAAAATATCAGATGCTGGCTCATAGCTTCCCATGGTGAATACAGGAATTGGAGCTGAGATCAAGGTCCTGAAATGAAGTATTCCACCCCAATGGATTTTGTAGTCTACCAACATATGGCAGGTTTACACTACAGATCTATATTGGTATTACTGCGTTATGTGGGGTGTGAAAAATCCACATCTCTGGGAGACATAGTTTTACTGACCTAACACCCAGTGCAGACAGTGCTATGTCTATGGGAGAGCTTCTCCTTTCAACATAGGTACTAAAACAAGGAAGACTTTGTAGCACCTTAGAGACTAACCAGTTTATTTCAGCATAAGCTTTCGTGGGCTATAGCTCACTTCATCGGATGCATAGAATGGAACAGAAGTAAGATGCATTTATACACACAGAAAGAAAGAAAGAAAAAAAAGGTGTACATTAGCATACCAATGCTAAGAGGCTGTTAAATTTAGATGGGCCATTATCAGTAGGAGAAAAAATACCTGCGTCTTGGGGAGGTGGATTAACTACACCAGTGGGAGAAGCTGTCCCATTGACATACTGATATTTTCACTAAAACACTGGTGCACCTGTGCTGCTGTAGCACTATGCCATGAAGATGAGCCCATAGACATTTCCAATGACTCAGCACAGTTCTCACTTAAATCTTTGGATCTCCTGTGATTCTACCCCAGAATTTTTGCCTATTCTTTTCCAGATCTGGATGCTGGATGTTCAACACCCCATACCATTGCATTCCTTCCCTTTACCCCCATCAATCATCCTGTATAACTGAGCAATGTTTCCAGAATTAGGCATCATGTGATGCAGAGATTTTGATCCAGGCCTCTGTATCCTTCCAAGTCGATTATTGCACTGCTTTGCTTATTGCCATTCTGACTCATTTGATTAACAGGCTGTGACTGGTGATAAAGTACGCCAACCAGGATTCTGACTGGCACTGGGCAACGGAGCCATGCAATCTCAAAATTGTCCCAAATTAAAGTGGTTAGCAGCCATAATTCGCTCAGTGACAGGCAAACCTCACAGTGCTCAGAGGTCGAGTTCAGATTTGTTTAAAGGTTTATCCAAACATATAGCAGTTAGAAACGGTATCTCATGAGACGGGGCCTTCTTGTAAGGTTTCCTGTATGGCCAAGTTACGGCCTAGTTGAAAACACCTCCGGAAAAACTTCTATTCCCAAGTGAAATCAGGAAGTGCAGAGGCTTTGTGGAAAACAAAAAGCAAAGCAAACCCAACGCCCCTCCCCAGCTATGCAAAGTCCAAAAGGAAGAGATGAACTATGTGTTCCAACTGCCATAAAAACTTCAGGGACCTGGCTGAAGGCACAGACTCTTTCTTATTTTATCCAACCCAAATTGCCAACCCCTAATTATTAGGCGCTTATGCTGACTAGGGATAGAGGTGTGGTCTGATCCCAAGAGTGGGCATTCAGATAGCGTGGTGATGAATCCATGTACATAGACAGGGAGCTGAGGTCCAGTCACAGTTCTGACAGACTCCCTTCAGGGTATGTCTACACTGCAACTAAAAACAGGGGGCTGGTCCGTGCCAGCTGACTCAAGCTCATGGGGCTCGGGCTGCAGGGCTGTTTAATTGTCATGTAGACTTTTGGGCTTGGGCTGCAGCTCCAGGATCCTCCCACCTCACAGGTCCTAGAGCCTGAGCTCCAGCCGGAGCCTGGAAGTCTACGCTGCAATTAAACAGTCCCGCGAACCCGAGTCAGCTGGCATGGGCCAATCGTAGGTGTCTAGTTGCAGTGTAGACATACTCTCAAGGGCCTTGGGCAAGGCATTTCACCTCTCTATGAACTCGCTTCAGTAAAACCAGTCAAATGATACTCGCTTATTCACTAGAGGACTAATGTCATCATCTGTTAACGTTTTTGACGTCTGCTGAAGGTGATGAGTTCTCCTCTGTGGAAATTCTGGTTGAAATCATTAATTGGGTTCATTCTCTCTTCAGTTGGCCAGCAAGACTTTGGAGCAAAGCAACATTACCTATTGGTCTGGAGTTCCTCGGATTATTGGTTCCTAGTTTTGTAAATGAAGCCAAAAGAGACCAGTACCAGCCAACAGTGACTAGTCGATATGTTAAACCCTCAAATCAGATTGGATGTCTTTCTCAAAAATATGTCCTAGTTCAGCTAAAAGTTAGAGGTCTGATGCAAGAATCGCTGGGCAGAACTTGTCGGACTGTGCTATCCAGGAGGTCAGAATGGAAGATTATAATGGCCCCTTCTGGCCTTTAAATCTATGAAAACCAGTAGACACTAGTTGCAGGATTATAGACAGTTCCAGTAGGCCAATAGACCTTGTTAGTGCTATGCTATTGACGAATGGGGACCTAGCTGTCTCCAGGAGCCGGTGATTCTGGACACAAAGCTGTAGATACTTAGACACAATATCTGCAAGAAGGAATCAAGGGCAGTATAGTGTTACTCTTACTGTAAAAAAGCCTTGGATAAAAATGATGTAAATGGTCAAAGATGCTGCTGTAATTATGATGCACTTCTTCAGCCTGAAGAAACTCACATCCTCTTTGGCATGGAAAATAGACGAAACATGAATGGCCAGTGTCCCATGAGTCTCCTGTGAATGACTATGGTGAGGCAGATCTGGGATTAGGGAGATTTCTACCACTAAGCCCTGGCAGGCCCCTTGGCCTTTACTTTCCCTAGTGTATCCAAGTCAGGGTTGATGCTGAATAGCTTGTCAGCGTGGAAAGTCTTGGCATGAAGGCTCTTACCCTTGATCTGGTCTGTGAGCCAGCGGCCACTTCTTTCTGTCTGTCTCCTACCATTTGCATGCATTAAAATTAATCACTTTTTCTTTTCAAGGACAGTGATTAATCCACTCTGCCCTTCTGCTATTGCTAAAAATGTATTAACTACTTAGCCTGGAAAAGAAGAAGAAGAATCCCTGTTTTAACAGCAAACAATAGGGTTTAAATACATCCCAACTCCTCTAACGTCTCTCGGTAATTAGTGACAAAGGCCCTCCTGTTCAAGTACAAGCAAATGTTTAATACCCACCCCCATTATCATGAAATTCACTTACCAGGTTGGCCTGTCTGTCTGCCAGGCACATGAGTTATTATGGGAGCCACTGCTCTTTTTGTTCCCCCTCAGTTTTCTAATCCCTCAAACACGACAGAGTTCAACATCTGGCGGTGCGGACACTCGTTGCTCACTGAAGGCATTAACAAAGGAAAGATCCTACTTAGGGGAGGGGCTTCAGAGCATCTCCTGATTCTAATAATCTCTTTCCCTTTCCCGGTGCAGTGGAAATTTAAGCTTCCTAGAGATCAGCAGCCCCAGCCCGCTTCCTCCCATTCACACTTTGATTCCTGCTAGTGATTGAAAGTGACGCAGTTGCATGTCATATAACGCCCAACCCTTCATCACCCTAGTTGTGTGGTAGGGGGGGGGAACCCACCCAAGCAACCAGGCCCAGAAGTCATGCTCAGTGGCCTCTGTGATGCATTGAAAGCACAATCTTCTTGGGTAGGGCATCCAATGGGACTATAAGGAAAACAGATGACTATGCAGCAAACGAGAGCCATGTTCTGCCTTCCTACCATGGCCTGCTCCTTTCAGAGCATTTATCTGGAACATGGCAGATGCAGATTCCAGCTGATAGAGCACTTTAACACCTGCATTCAGGGGCTGTTTTTTATTTAAAATGAATTAGTTGCTGGAATTGACAGATCCAGAGACCAAAGTCTTTTTGTTCACAAAACAAATGCAGTCCAGGTGGTGACGGAGCAAACATCTCCCTGTCCTCTGCCAATGAGTATCTATCTATCTATCTATCTATCTATCTATCTATCTATCTATCTATCTATCTATCTATCTATCTATCTATCTATCTAATGTAGATGACTACTCACCTGAGCATCTGCCTCCAGGCAACCCCATCTAATATGTTCTGTCTGCATGGTTCATTTAGCCCCTGGCTACTCTGTTGATGATGAGGGTGCCAGTGAGTACCAGTTATGGTTGGGTGGTTTTTTATGTGAATACCTTTGAGGTAGGAATTAGGATCAGATCCTCGCAACCCAACTACTTTTTTTTAAAAGCCATTTCTGATTAAGGACTGGGCACGTCTCCAGCTGTTTCCTTCCCCCCCCCTGCCCCCACTTCCCATGTGAAGTAAGATAAATTGAGAGGTTCAGATTGGAAAGTCTCCTGGGATCTTTAGTATCCATGCAAAGCAGACACAGGGCACAAGGTCTCATCTGAAAGACTCATGGAAAGTAAACTGAATGGAACTCCATTTATTTACTGGATCATGGAACAAAGGAGGCTTGATCCTACCTTGATGGAATGTGAGCCTGTCCCTTCAAGGAGTCTAGGTGTTTTAAATCAGATGCCTAAATCACTAAGCCACTTCTGTCCCTTTCCAAAGATGCACAATAGCGAGTGATTTTCCTTTAACCAGCACTCCACTCCCTTTCCACTAGAAAGGAGCTTGAGCTGTCCTGATAATTATTGCTCTCTCTTGGGTGGCACATGAAGGGGGGGCCTCAGCCTTCACTGCTCGGCAACTTCCCAGGTTTTTCTTATTAACCGTTGTAATGATGGGGGGAGAATAAAAGGCCCCAGAGCTGCATCAGTCACTTCATCTCCTCTGGTCTGAGATTCGAGTCACTCGAGCGTCAAGAGAGCTTTTTAATTTCCAACATCACGCCTGCCAGAAATTAAAAATAAACTGGGAGCAAAACCATCAGATTACCCAATCACACTCCAATTGTCTTTTTTATTATTATTATTATTTGATCTGCATTGGGAGCACTAAGCTATTCTGCAAATCAAAAATGTCTTGGATTTGAATGGATTTTTATTAACCATTCTATAGTCCACATTAGTGATTGGCTAATAGCCTGAAACAGTGCAGCATGCTCTGCTGGAATTGAGTTTAAATTAAAGCTACCAGTTCATAAAAATTGCTTCTGTCTATATAACTTTGATCGTTGCAACTTAAAACATTTAATTAGTTAACACTTCTGAGGGAAGAGCCTTAGACCCAGCTGAGACAGTTTCTCAAAAGTGGTAGAGAATTAGAGAATTAATTTGAAGCTTGGAAGAGTCACCTGACACCCAGAAGCCAGGGCTGAATCAAGTAAGGGAAGCAGCAGCAGCCTTCCCTTGGTGACCAGCTGTAGGAGCCTAGCTGGAGGAATCACAGATTCTTACTCATAAAGTGGTTTCAATCACGCCTGAAGCCAATTAACATTCAGCTGTATACAGAGTTCATTAATTACAGGAGCGGTATTGAAGGTGTGTGCATGCATGCCCTTTATTATCTGTCGGGGAACAGCGGAAACTGAACCAATCAGAACAAATGAATTCCAAGTGCACTTGTTAGCTCCACATTTTATTTTGTGCACGAGGGACAAGATGAAGAACACATTGGAAAACTTTGACAGGAACTGATCCTGTGCATTGCTGAAAGAACAGGAGTACTTGTGACACCTTAGAGACTAACAAATATATTTAAGCATAAGCTTTCATAGGCTATAGCCCACTTCATGTATCCGATGAAGTGGGCTGTAGCCTACGAAAGCATATGCTTAAATATACTTGTTAGTCTCTAAGGTGCCACAAGTACTCCTGTTCTTTTTATAGATACAGATTAACACGACTGCTCCTCTGAAACCTGTGCATTGCTGAGATATCCTAATGGCAATGACACTCAGCACTTCACAAAATAAGGCCCATGTTTTTTTCACAGGGCTACTTCACTCCAATCCATAAATCACTGTAAGTGAACAGCGTTTACTTATCATGAGGCGCTGCATCATTCTGAGGCTGTCATTTGGCTTCTTTCCAGAGAGGTTGGGAAGCCCATGGTTTGGTTTTGCACAACTTCTTCAGTCCTATGTTGGGTTTGCAAAAAAAAACCAGGCGTGGTTTGGATTTCAGCTTCCATGTTATCCAGAGAGGCCAATGTTTGTATATGTGTCTTTGTGTGTGTTGAGGGAGCTATATTGGTTTGGGCCAGTTTCTAGTATGAATTGACTTTTTCACTATGTCCAAGTGCACTATAGGTCTAACATTAAGGTCGACAGAATACTTAGTCACTAGAGGATTTCATTTTTGTCCCCATGTTTCTGAAAGGTGTACAGAAAATATTGATTTTATTTCTGATTTTATCCAGCTAAATTGTTGCACTTGCAAAAAATTTAAACCAATTTAAAAAAAAATAATCCAGATGCTAAGTCACTGATTCAGAACTGAGCACTCACGGAAGTCAGGATTCTTCAATGCATTTACAACAGGGATGAACCTGGCTCTGCAGCTGGTCAGATGGGATCCATGAAGAATATAAACTGTGCAGCAAAAAACCGAAATAGTTTAATTTGGCAGTGCCACTGCAGTGCTACCTGGGAGTTGCCGTTTGGGTGCCTCCTGCTCCCATTTTCCTGTACAGGTTTCTCTCCCCGATTGGATTAAAGAGTGTTGATGGAAACTTTTCAGCCAGTCCTGCTTAGCCCACAGCTTTCTTAAAATTGATTACTATATAGAATTGTCTGAAAACGGATCTGCCAATGCCATTATCACTTCAACATTCCCGCCATACCTGTCTGGCATGGATATTTATTTTGGCTGGGTTTTTTTGGACTGTGTGGGAAACCAACTTTCACCATTATCCTAATCCAGTGAATCACTTAAGTATGTATATCATGCCATTGAAGTCAATGGGACAACTCATGTATTTTTCTGAAAGAACGGACTTTTAAGAATTTATTTGTGAAACCTGGGGGTGATCCTGGCACAAAGGGGAGTGGATTTTGTACCCAAATGTTTAACCTCGTTAGTTATAAATACTATGATTGGCATATTTTCAACAATACACTTGCATAGATGGTGAGTTATATGGGCCTGTGGTGCCTGGGCTCCACCAATATTTAGGAACATGGGGCCGGGACCACCAATGTTTGCGCTTACCGTGCTTTGGGGGGGCCCCACGCCTCAGGGGGATGCGGGGTCCAGGGTGGCCTGTGGGCTTAGTGGGGGGCCTGAGGCCAGCACCAGTGAGTGACCTGGCCCCACCCCATCCCACTCTGCTCTGCCCCACCCCACTGGCTCCCAGCCTCGCTAGGTGGCGAGGCGGAAGACGGAAAGAGGCGGGGTGGAGGCTTAGTGGAGGGGTTGGACCAGGGGTGGGCTGGGGCCAGGTTGCTCGCTGCTGCCAGCTCCAACCCCCTTGCTAGCCTCCTAGGCAGCCCTGGATCCTAAGTCCTCTGGAAGAGCGATCCCCGCGAAGTGTAGGCCCCATGGAGTGCGGGCCCTGGGGCAGTTGCCCCAGTGCATCATGGGATAGCTCTGCTTGGACCCGCTCTGGCCACCATCAAAAATTACACAAACCTGGCGCCCATGTACACACACACATTTGTACAGTGGCAGAGGCCTCCTAGGTTGTGAAAATCCTCAAAACCTCATGCCCAGTGGCTAGGGATCTCCAAAGCCTGTGTGCCCTCAGGCCAGAGTTGGCTCAGATAGAGACATTTCAGTTTCACTTTCAGAGAAGGTCTTTTATGTCAGCTCAAAAGAAAAGAAAAGACACACTGGGAAAAGAAGGAAAACAGTGTGTTTTGGAACAGCTGCCCCCACCTTTCTCTCCTCCCACTGCTTTGGATTAGCAATCTTTAGGAGACGGAGAGATCGGGCAACTACAAATAGGGCACATTGGGGTTGGAGTGTGGGGATGAGAATCAACTACATCCTTGCAATGCAAAAAACTCAGCACATTGGGAGTGGAGTATGTGGATCTGATCCAAAGCCCATGGAAGTCAGTGGAAAGGCTGTCGTTGACCTGAGTGGGTTTTGGATAAGGCTTTGCATGCGGGGCTGTATTTTGATCACACCATGGCTTTTCATGGAACAAATCTTATCCTGAAGAAGATGCATGAGAAGAACTAGGCCAAGGCACTTTACGTATGCTACTGACAAAGACCGGTTGGCAACAGCTTGCTGTACAGCTTGACTGTAATGGAGATAGTTCCACTTGCACAAAACCAATGCTGAATCATCCCTGATATTCATTAAGAAATAGATTACCATTTGCAATCTTCCTATCTGTCCAGGTAGCAGGTCGCATAAGCCCCAATATACAGTACTCCAGGGTGGAATCAATTAAAATAGATCCAGTTGCCTAGCTAGATAAATATATACAAACTGAGACTTAACAAGACCAATATTTTCAGAATGGTCTTTTTCACAGGACCAACCGGCAGGCTGAGAATACAGAGGGAAAGCCAGGGAGTCGAATCACTCCTTGCAATTTCAGACCACAGAGCTGGACCATGTGGGACAGGACTGAGTGAGATTGTCAGCAGACGACAATGCAGGCGATGCTGCTGCTCCCTATACAGACAGTGGGCTTCAGTCCCCAGAGCTGTCACACCAGCACTCAATTCACTTCAGACGCTTCATATTAATTGCTTAACACTCATTTATGGTCATTTCAGTGTGTTAATTAAATACATTAAAAAAATCCAATGACACAAATGTATTTTCGTCGTATAAATGGCCTGACCTCAGTGAATGTCATCAAGGAAAAGCAGATTTAGTTTAATGTGGAAAATCTGGATGACTCTGCCGGCCTTAATCATACCGCTGAGATTTCTTTTTGTAGGTGAGGAATATAGTTGAATACAGTTCAAGATGAACCAGGGTCTGTTCCTAGCTCTGCCACCGACTCTCCTTGTAGACTTGGGAAAGACTCTTCCCCTTTCTGTGTCTGAATTTCCCCATGTGCAAAACAAGGATAACACTTGGTAGAACGGAGTCAGCTACAGTCCTTTTTGGGGGGCCATACATAGCAGTCAATTTTAAAGGGAAACTTCAGACCATGTTCCTGACCTTTCTGTGTTCACTTACCCCCCCCCCCCCCCGGCACATTCAAGTGCTCAAGCATTGTCAGTGTGAATCCACAAAAGAAGCAAATGTCAAGTTAGAGTAGTCACTGAAAATAAATGTTAAATGATATATTCAGTTATAAAATGCTACCTAGCTCTTATATAGTGCTTTTTATCAGTACATCTCAAAGCACTTTACAAAGGAAGTCAGTGTTATTATCCTCATTTTACAGATGGGGAAACTGAGGCAGGAGGTGGTAAAGTGATGTGCCCCAGGCCGAGTCAGGAACAGAACCCAGGTCTCCTCAGTTCTAGTTCAGTGTTCTGTCAGTTAGAAAACTGTTATGGCTGGCTATGTAAATCATCCAATCAGCGATGAGCAACAAGACCACATGACTCCAAACTCACCAACACAGCATGAATGGCAAATATCTGCTGTTTGTGAACCATCTGCAAACCAAGTATTATTGACTGAATAAATGTGTGAGTAATTTTGAATAAATAATAAATTTCATAATTTGGCAATCCGTTCATGGACACGTCACAAACAGTAAAAAAAGGAGAAATTCATTGCATAAATGGTTTGCTATTAATTATTCACTTAGTTGCAACATATGCTTCTCTCCCACGAGAATTCTGAGGGTTATTTAGTTAATGTTTGGTACAAAGCTTTGAAAATGTAAAGCTCTAGCCAACGCTAAGACTTGTTAGTACATGAACTGGGAGTTTCAGCTTCCTCTGTGAATTTTCTAGCTTGTGTGGATTTTATCAGGTCCTTAGGCTCATATTTTAAGAAATGGCCACAACATTTGCACCTGTAATTGTCTGCATATGCAAATCCCCAAGTATTCTGTGCCAATGTCATTTGCACCTGCCAGTCAGGTACACATTTCACTCGCTGGTTTTGTGCACAAGTTTGGGCTTGCAGTTGAAGCTCAGAGGGCCTCCAGGCACAAATTATTGAGGGTGCAAATTGTGTTTGGGGGCATAATTTCGTAGTGTTTGCGGCCAGAAGGGATCACTGTCATCACTTAGTCTGACCTCCTGTGTAAAACAGGCCATATCATTGCGTCCAGTAATTCCTGTAGTGGAGGAAATGAAGGTTTTCAGCTGTGTAAGTAAACACAATCCAGCCCAATAACTTGAGGCTGAATTTGAGTATATCTTTTAGAAGAACCCAAACTCAATGTAACGACACTAAGTGATGATGAATTTACCATTTCCCTTGACAAGCTGGTGCAGTGGCGGTTCACACTCACTGTTTAAAGGTGAGGGCATAGATCCCATGGAAACTGGTCTTCAATATCATTGTTATGTGGCTCTCGTCCTCGCTCCTCTCTGCTCTATGGGGCACTTCACAGTTTCCACAGCAGACGGTCTAGAGAGTAAATACAGAATAACAGACTTTCCTAACCACACTATTTACTTGGTTCTTTGCAATGGCTCTGAATGAGCCATTAAAGACTGTTCTGTAAATATAGGATTATGGGCTCTTTAAACACATGCTATTCACTTGCTATGCCTTATTGGGGATCTCTTCCTAGCAGTCTCCTACTGACAGACTCTTTGTTAATTCATTTTTCATCTGAAAGACATTCATGACTCTCAGATCATTGTTTTGCAGTCCATCCAGACAACATGGATGCTGTTAACCAGGACGAGCAGCCTGCTTGGTTTTTCACATACAGTAGTCGTGGTTGGAATGATCACATCACGATTCTGGAAATTTTGCACTTTTGCCTCATACTGATACAACTTAATGAGGGCGAGAGAGCTGGTATACATGTGGGAGTCTGTAGCTGCCTTGCACAGTTTCCTCATAAAACCTGAAATGGTTTTTTTCCTCCCCTTTAAGTGTCTAAGTCCTAATTCAAACACAATTGGTATCTTCCCAGGACATTACCCCAGGTGCCGGTTCTGCTATAGGGCAATGCTTTTCTGTGGGCTGGTTCTTCAATCATGTTGATAATTAATGCAGCTCAGCATCCTGGAGCAAAGCCTTGGGAATTCAATCTATAATCTCCCACCACTTAGTGTTTCTTATTAAGCCTGCTGGTATTCAAAGAGATGGATGCAAACCAGGGCTCTGAAACCTGGCGGTGGAGGGAGAATCTAGGAGCTGGCCCCCAGCCCGAGAGGGAAGGGCTACACTGCTATTTTTACCTCTGTAGCCTGAGTCCCAGGAGCCCAAGTCAATTGATCCAGGCTCCGAGATTCGGCACTCCAGGTTTTTCTTTGTAGTTTAGACATACACGGACCCAAAGAGGCCAGCTTCCTTTATGGCTGTAATTTACCTCTGAGCCAGAAGGGGAACCGAGGTATAGACAACTTTGGTAGATGGAAGCAATTAATAATCCCGCATCTTTTCAAATTTCCTTCTTAAGTAAATTTTTTTTATGTCCCTTATTTTGTATCCTCGGCAGATGTTTTAAGGCTATTGTCCCATATTTGTGCTTGGCAGATTTTCTTGCTGACCTGAGAACTCTGTGGGACTGAATTGTATCTGTGAATGAGCTCAGAAAGTATTATTAATATGCTTAATAGAGAAGTAGGCCTTGGCTACTCATGACTCTTGTTGCCCGGCCCTTTTTAAGGTTGATAATGTTAGAATAATGACCAACTGATCTGCCTGCAGTAAGGTTCTTCCACCCAGAATCAGGCTACACAGAATTCACACTCTAGAGTTCAGTACCTTGTGGGGATAGCTCGGGGTGGATAACAAGGACACTCACACACGGGGCAAAATAAAACCTTAGTCCTTGTCTACACTACCAGCTTGATCGACGCATAGAGATCGATCGATTTATTGCATCTTGTCAGGACACAATAAATCGATCCCCAGAGGCACTCCCGTCGACTCCAGAACTCCAGCTCACCAAAAGGCGCAAGGCAGAGTTGACGGGGGAGCCCGTTGTTGATCGCTGCCGCCGTGAGGGCAGCAGGTAAGTTGACCTAAGATGCATTGACTTCAGCTACGCTATTCACGTAGATTTGCGGTTATACCTTCCAGATTCCTTACGGTCATACTGACTGGAGCATTGTCACTCCAACCATTCAGCAAGCTCTTCTTAGTTCCTAAAATCTAAATGTAACCCTTGATCTGTGCCTGGGTTATGGCCTATTTAACCACACTTATACTAACTCATGTTCCAGCTAATATCTTACAGGATACAGGCCTTGTAGGTTCTTGTGTTACAGCCAGATATGATAAAAGGCTACACTCTGTAATCCTTGTTCGTGGAGTGTGTATCTTTGTCCCACTCTGGTGCCTGGAAAATCTGTGGAGGTTTCAATATGCTGCTGAGCTAATGGGTCTGGTAATTTTTAGCTCAAACATTAGAGACTTAATATTTTAGATTGAAAAGTGCTGTCTTTAGTCCCCTAATGACCTGTCCAGAGGTGATGTGAAAAATGGCAGCCCATCAGATCCATGGTTGGTTCATCTGCAGGGATTGAACTCAAGACTTCTTAATCTAAAAGCATGACCTCCGACTAATTGAGTTAAGGACTAGGACTGTTAGCGCAAAGGCAGTAGTAGGCTCATACTGCTTATGTGGTTCAGCCACTAGAGAGGACAAAGAGCCACACTGTGTTAGCATGATGCACGGCAGCAAATCCCATACAGCTCATCCACACCGAGCTACCATGGGAGCACTAATGGTGCCATGGATATTTTAACAACCATGTTGCTAGCACTGCTGTGAGCAGAGTTAGACAACACGGTGGTGAAGGGGCGGGTGTCTGAACTACACAACTGCTCCCTTCATTAAACTTGCATGGCTAGCAACGCTGGGCGATTTTAAGACAAGAAAGTCTAGTATAGACACAGCCCACACAGGATGTAGCTCGTTTCATCCGCAGCCAAAATGTGATCGTCTCTGAGAAAGAAGGCGGCAGCCATCATCACAACAGTGCAGCAGCGTTACCGAGCAGGTTGCTGAAAACGGAAAGTGAAGAATAGCTTCTCTCATTAAAGCAACAGGGGAAGAAAGAAAAGCAAAATGTAATTATCATACCTGAGGTTTAGCCAGGACACCAGAGTTAACACTCCTGTCCTGACAAGTGCCCGACAATCACTAATGACAACCTGTGGTCAGGCCCTCAGTTGTACACCAGCCTGACAAGGCAGCCCCTGCAGCAGCATAGCTTGCCATAAGAATGGGCTGTGGGTTCAGCACAGAGAAGACTGCACCAGTTGACTCATTGCTATTGGCTCGGCCTGACCCTACTTAGCAAAGGAAAACTGGTGGAGTTGCCACCCCAGGGGGCAGTGCTGTGATCATTGCTCTTTGAAGCTTAAAAACAAACAATTCTGTTGAATTCTTCATCTATTGCACTGGCTTATTTAAAAGTATTTCATCAGGATTGTTTGTTTGTGTTCCCAGCAAGTATTTGCAGCTGATCAGAAGTCGGGATTGACTTTTTTCTTTAGCTCAGTGACCTGGCAGGCTGGCATCTCAGTCACTGATCAACCAACGAACAGCATGCTTTGTGGCACAGGGAAACCTGACAACACTGCAACAATTAAAAATATCTTAGTGGCTACACCTAAGTTCCGTCACAAGATCTATTCAAGCTGTTGAAAACAGCTCATAAATTTTACAAGAGGGGAACAGCTGGAGTTGGCACCAGGGAGTGCTGTTGTTTTGGCTCGCAGATACAATAATTCCATGGTAATAATAAAAAAAATTCCACTAGACACATGCCAATTTCACGACTGCCTTTCTAGCTCCTTTTCTCCCCTCTCATTTTCCTGTGAGCATTTGGAGTCTGTGTGATAAATTGGGCACTGGAAATGGTTTTGGTGGTTTTATTAAAAAAAGAAAAGCTACAGAAAAGAAAACTGATATATTTAAAAAAAAAACAACAACCCACCTTTCTTTAAACACTTTGCTGACCAGAAAATAACATCTTTCACAATGCCTAGTAATGGATTCGGCGTGTCAGGCAGTTTTAGGTGCATAGCCCCTGATCCTGCAGAGCCATGCACTCAGGTGGAAGTCAACAGGCCTCCGGTCAGTTACAAGGATCTGACCGTACATTATTGGGGCACAGCTTCTGCTGCTTACATCAGACCTTGTGAGGGTGGCGTTGTACTTTGTAGACTCCAAGAAACACTAAAGAGCTACGGGAAGTCATGCTAGTAATTCAGTAGGTGGTGCTCTTCCCTTCAAGTTCCCGTTGGACCCCATGGCCCAGGATTGCACTTGATAGGCGACACTGTGCTGCTGGAGACATCACCTTTCAAATGTGATGTAAAACCAAGATCTTAACCGTACCAGGTCATTAAAAATCAGACAGAGCCTGGGTGTGGTGTCTTGGCTAAACTGCTGCTGTTCCCAACTCTGGAAGTGCTCCAGACATTCTACAAGCATATGAGATGACATGATCCCTGCCCGCAAGGAACTTACAGCCTAATGCACATGCAGATAAGCTGTTCAGACCCATATGATGTGCAAGGGAGAGATCCAAGCATGAGCTGTGAAAGGCATCCTGGGCCTCAGGTTCTGTGGATGGACCACACTTTAAAGAAAGATTTCAGAAAAGAGGGTGATTCTTTGGCACACAAGAAAAGGGAGGTGTTTATTACCTATCGTACAAGGGGAGGGTCTGCGATACTACATGAGGGGTGGTACTATCCAATAGACAGGTCACTAGACTGGGACTCAGCAGACCGCGGTTCTATTCTTGATGTTTCCACTGGCTTGCTGTATAACCCTGGTGAAAATCACTTCACTTCTCTGGGCCCCTGTTTCCACAGTTATTGAATAGATGTAATGTTGCTGATCTGCCTTTGTTAGATACTTTGAAATCTGCAGATGAAAAGTGTTGTATAAGGGTGAGGTACTATTAATATTTCTCAAGTTGTTGGGGACTTCAGATGGAAAGTGCTAAAGCAACACAAAGCGCTATTATATAATTATTATTTATTAAAAATGTTATATCCCAGTATTCTCTCCTCTTCCAGTGAATGTGTCCACCTTCCTCTCTCATTGATGGAAACTGAATTACCTTCAGTATTTTGTATTGAAACTTCTTATTGCATTTTTTAAAAATATAATAATAATATAGATTCAGTAATTAAATTGCCAACAGAAGATAAGTTGTGAATGGTGAACAGCATCAAATGAACAAATAACGAGAATAAAAGGGGACAAGAATACAAAGAAATGTATTGTATGACCAGCATATGGAATATTAAAAGATATAAAGAAACATAACCCCCTTGATATTAAAGTTAGAGTGATGACTTTGATGGTTGATATTCAAAACACCAGTACATGATTTGTATAAAGAAATCTGTATTAATAAAGGAATCTCTATAAAGAAATTATCTCTGAATTGCTGATATTATTAGTCCATTTCTGAACTGCAGGGCAAAATGCTTGTTTCCAATCTGTATTTCAGATGCTCTCGTCTAATACTAACAATATTTAGTGCTATGTTGGGACGTACAACCTATCTGTGTCCCATGAGGCTATTGGAGGTTTGGTCATGGTTCCGCAATAGTTTCTCTAGCCCAGTCCCGTTTTCCTGGCAATGTAGGAGTGTAGGAGCAAACTGGGAAGGTTTAAAGGTTGGTGAGGCCATTCAGTTGGGCTCAGTAATCTATCAAGATTCAAGCTCAGCTGTTGGGTACAAAAGCAGAAGGAAGTAAGCAGTGGTGGTGGGGTAGGGAGGGCACTACGCTCAGGCAGGCTGCTCTCATGTTTGAAGCTTCGAAAGGGAGAACTTTTATTTTAAAACTCTGCACCATTATTATGCCTCGGGAAAGGCAAGCAATTTTTCCTCTTATATTCCACACAGGGGAAGATTTAGGACCAGCCCTTCAGGTCTGGCCAACCTACAGGGCCTGAGTATGGAGAAAGGTGGCTCTAAACCCGCTTGAGACTATTTATAATCTTGGTGGAGGCTGTGGTATAAATTAGAGCAGCATCAGGATTGCTCTAAAGGTCACTGGCTGGCTTGGCCCCCTGGGTGCTGTTCTGCCTGCCCACGATCACTGATCATAAGGATCTCCAGTCATGCTCACTCCCATCCCTCATGCACTCTGGAAGGCCCCCATTATAGCATGGGAATCAAGAAGAAAGTGTCATAGAGACAGCAGTGCCAGCTCTACATGACCCAGGGATACCTCTACACAAGAGGAATCCACAGCAGCCCAAGGAGGGCAGTGTTCTGACAGCTTTGTGCTCTGGTTAGGGAATGCCTTCATCCGAGGCTCCAAGGACTGGGCCAGCACCACATGCCATTGATGGGGTTCATCAACAGAATTGGGTCCCTCAGAATGGAAACTAGCATGACATTGTAGAGGGTGACCTAGTGTGCGCCTGACAAGGTGGGTAGCTGATTGGTGACAATGCTGGTGAATGCAGCACGTACATCCCTGACCCCACAGGTCTGGGGGGAATGTTCCACGTTACGAGGTAATTCCTCAGACAGAACCTGTGATGACTCATTCTTCTGGTGTGCTGCAGCTGCCAATCCATAAGCCAGGAGCAGGTCAGGTGACTCCCAGCTGTTTATTACCTCAGAAATGGCAGTGAGCCACTCTATGTAACATCACCACTCGGCCGGGAATTCTCCCTCTGCCTTACGGTACAGACTGCTTTGGCTTCCAGCCTGCGTTCAGTCCTGTCTGAGGCCTCCAACTTGCTCACGCCAGCTGGTCCCACACCACTATCCACCTGCACCTGCTTGAACTGGCTCCAATCCTACCTTGTTCCCAGCAACCCCGACGCACACAAACGATGGTGGTGTTGACTTTGTGGGCAGTGTCACCCCCCTACTCTCTGTCACATGCAGATGTCAGAGTCTAATGTCCACATTCTGTAACCAGAAGTCGGCCTGTATATCAGGGAAGGTTGGGCATGGTACACCACTCTTTAGATGTTGGCTTGGGCGCTCTTCCACCACATGAATTATTGTGTGTGACGTTGCCCTGCAGTCAGACATGGGAGGAAGCCAGTCCAAGCCAGTGCCTGGTTATGGCCACCCTGATCCAGCCAGAGACTAGACTGTTGAGCCTGGTCCAGGGTCTACCATCAAGTGGAGAAAGAGGCAAGTGCAGCGATGGATTCCTGAATTTACTTGATGTGTTACTTGGACTTTCTCCCATCGATCCTTCAACTCTGTAAGGATATAATGTGAGGCTCCCTGGGGGTACTGATCACCTGTGCGTGGTAAAGGCCAATGGTGCTCTTGTCCAAGGGTGTGTGAGCTCCATAGCGAAGGAGCATTGAGGCATCAGCTGCAGTGTCACATCCTGGTCCATAGGAGTGAGATCCCTCCCCTGAATATGATCAGACCTTTGATTTGGCACAGTGCGTTGTTCCCTCTCTGAGACTGGGGCATCAGTCAAACCAAGATGTAGCAAGTTTGTTTTGTCTGTCGCAGCTCTCGAAGCAGACTTAACAGTAGTGGTATCTTGTCAAAGGTCTGATGTTACCGTGAGCACTAATGAATACAGACTGGAGGTCGGCATATAATTTAAGCAGCCACTAATAATGTGAGTGGCTGAATTCAGCTCAGTGTCAACAAGTTGTGCCCTCAGACCTCAGAGCAGTATTCCAGTGGAGCAAACACCAGTGCCAATATAGATGTACCGAGGACCAAAAGGTTTACTCAGGAGGTTCCCATCAGTTTTTGTATCAAGGGAAGAGATCTTCACTGTCAAGTGTTCCAGGTATGTGAGGCTGTATATGTGCATGCTGATGACATCTGTATTGCTGACACTGGAAACGACTTCCACATCTCAGCCAAGGTATTGACATTTTGACCACTTACTTCCAGCAATGGAGAAAATTCTCAGTGAAACCAAGACATGAAACCATCTGAACAAATCATCTTGGCAATCAACCCATTTCAACCTGTGTCCAAGGATGGCCATTGCCATTCCATCCATTTTTGTCTCATAGTTGGGAGTAAAGCTTAACTACAGCCTGCCATACGGGCCTAGCTGGAACACCTGCACTGCCTTGATACCCACCCTACTCAATGGGATCAGCAGCAAGACACTCCTGGCCTAAGTTCTATTGTTTTGTTATATCCCATTTTCCCTTCTGAGAGCACAGCTCTTCAGCCTTCTTCCAGCAGCTGCACATTCTGGTCTTGGATGCAGACAGTAATAGTCTCCTTTGGTGAAACAGGGATTAGGTAAGGAGTTATCCTGCCACACATAGCACAATCTACATGTTCTTGGGGTCTGTTGAACTGCAGTTCCTCCTGGTTTTTATTGGTGGATTCTTTTAGCGATGGGCCTGACTCAACCCCCTGAGTCTGAACTTCACATCCCCACAGATGGCAGAACCAAAATCCCAGATCCAAACACCCTGAATAGGGAGGGTCAAAATTCTCAAATGAGTGTGAGCTTCCCTGAAGTTTTGTGTGTTCATGGGTGGAATATACTGTAGGTTCAAACTGCACACTTGGATCCAAAGCCAGATCCAAGATTTCTTCAAGCCTATCACTTCCTTGTCAACTGGACAAGGAAGATGTGGGGGGGAGCTGTAGGTTAGTGGTGTACAATAATATGGCCATTTATCTCTTCGTTTCAACCACTGCTGGTGCTATGATATTGTTACAAAGGGAGTATTTTTGAAGATCATCTTAACGGCTGTGAACTGGATTGGCCGCTGCAGAGTTGATAGCCTGCTTCTCTACACTAAAGAGTAGCTGATCAACATGCCTGGATATGTGAAACCCCAAGAGTTCTGGCTGGAGCCATTAGCTTTCTGCTACAAGTTTCTTTCATTTGAGACCTAGGGAAGAGACTTCACTGAGATATAAACCACACAGATACACATGAGAAATTGCAATGACAGGGTCACTGTAGGTGAATTAGGCTGCTGAGATAGCTTTAACTCAGTTACTAGGGCAGTCGAGCTTGGGGTGACCAGACAGTAAATGTGAAAAATCGGGACAGGTGGTGGGGGGTAATAGGAGCCTATATAAGAAAAAGACCCCAAAATCAGGAGTGTCCCTATAAAATCAGGACATCTGGTCACCCTAGCTCGAGGTAACTGGCTCAGATACTGTAAAAACTAAATGCTGCATGTGCCTGTTTTGACAGACAAAAATTTTTGGCGGAAAAAAATTCCCCAGTAATTCCCCTTCTCCCTGTTTCACTGCAGTTTCTTTGGGATTTCATCCTGACCTGACAAAGCAGAAGCCACTGGAGAAGGGAGAGGAGGAGAGAGAATGGCAATGGAGCCTGCAAAAGCAGCCCTGCAAAATATACATCTGAGGGATCCAGTCTTTTGAAATATGCCCAGCCAAAGAGCCTGTAAACCCAAGATTTGGGAACCTGATTCTCCTCCCGTTTACACCTGTGTGAATTCAATGGCTTTAGTGTGAAAGGAAAATCAAGACCTTTATATGAGTTAATGATTTTCAGGCCATAAAATGCAAAGTCTTCTACTTAGTGGGGGGGGGGAGGCTTTTGAGGAGTGGGGGAATGGGCCAGGGAGGCCCTTCATAGAATTTCATCCCCGCTATTTACACAATGTCTTCCTCAAGGACCCTCATCATGGTAACCTTGCTTCAACCAAGGACAGCTGCAGGGAACCCAGGTAGAATAGCAGAATAAAATAGAGCTTCCTTTGCAGCCTGTCTATGCAGTGCTAGATCTGATAGAAGGTGTGCTGTAGAATGACTCTCGTATCCTCTCCTCCTAGGGAGGCTTAGTATGCTGTCTCCACAGCGCTCCGAGCTCCAGATGGCTTTTGGGAGCAAGAGACAACTGTTCTATTAAGTCAGAATAACCAGGGCTTTTGATTGCATTCCGAACGATTTCCCTTTAAACAAAGTCCCTTTTAAAAGAATAATAACTTATTTTCCAGACCCAAACGTCGGCAGAAGAAGCTGCGCTTGTTTTCATGTTTTAGCTGTGAAACCGTATCGGGCAGCACCATCGGATTCCAATTCTTACCATTCTTTTGTGCCTTTCCTTTGTAAGCCGAAACGAGCACATTCAGGCATGAGAGAAAGAGGTGAAATCAGGTTGTCTTGCATTTCTTTGGGATAGACAGTGCGATGTTTTTTTCTTAACTCCTGAAATTTCAGCTAGCCTGAGAAAACTACAAGTACAGAAAAAGCTACAAGCACAGACAAAAGTGGGGTCTATGCCTTCCATCTAAATCCTTTTAAAAGGCCTACCAATGTAAATGGGCCATCTTATACAGCTATTTAATTTATCATTCTTTTGACAATGCTTTTTTCTTTTGAAGGAGTTAGCTTCTTGGGAAAACGATGGACTGTTAATAGCGACTCCAGGCAGTTACAGTGGGAGCAGGTGTTGTGCAAGCATTTGCTACCCCAGACACCACTGCCAATCCAGTTTAGTCCTGACCTGCAGCGCCCACTGCTATTCCAGCCCTGGCTTCCCATACACAGCTTTGCCTGTAAACCCCCTAACCCTGACCTGCAATACTACTTGCTATTCCGTTCCTGAGCACCCACAAGAGCGCCGCCAAATCATCTCCATCCTAATCCATTATTCCTCTCCTCGGACCTCAGCAGAGCTCTACCAATGTACCTCATTCTTGATTTGTAATCCCTCTGTTATTCCAGTCCTGTTCCCTGAAACAAACTCTGCCAATGCACTTCACTCTTTAGACTGCGTTCCACTCCCCCCTCCTGTTCCAGTACTGAATCTCATACACTGAATAGTCTGGGAAATGATCTCACTGTTAATTTGGCTGAATTTGAGCATATTAAGGATCCGGCTGTTTTGTGATATATTCAGATAGGGGGATAGGGATGAGACCTGGACCAGACTAATTTCTCTTTGAGGTCTAATCCAGAATCTGAACTCCCTTCTCCAGATGTGAAAGGCTAGTGCCTCTACCCCTATGCATTGTGCTTCATTCAAACTGCTGTAGCTGCTTCCTGCTACTGGGTCACCCCCTTTCCCCCACCCTGCCATTGCCCTTTCTCCTCCATCATCCCATGGCTGGTCTTCTCTTCAATGCCAGACAAAACACAGGCACATTTCCATTTGTAGAGTCGCCACAAGGACTGCCAGTCATGCCACAATGACCAAAAGGATGAAACCACGGTCTTAGGACATGCCTTTGAACACTCAGCATTATTTACTTGGACGCAACTCCACTAGTGTTAGTCCCAACTAGAATCCATTGTTGGTAGGGCGAGGCACATGTGGCATAAATCACCCTCACAATGGGTGGGGTGTGACACTCATGTTGAGGCCCCGATACCAATTTTTTGTCCATCACTAATCAAAAGTAAGATTCTAGCTTTTTAAAAAACATACGTACTCTGAGTGATGGAAAACGTATTTGATCTCCCTTCCCACCAGGTCTTGTGTGGATAGATATCTGATAGTTTGTCCTCTCCATCTCAGAAGAGTACGCAGGGGGATTTCACAGAAAGTCTGCAGTAGTTTTATGAAGTAGAAATCTTGCAGACATCTTTTTTTATTATTATTTTAAGTAGAAAAACCACTGTACTTTTCAAAGGTAAGAGAAAGTTTCTCTCAACCCAGGAGGTAACTTCTAAGACCTTTGTTCCAGGTTTTCTCCTATCCCTGATTATATAGTCTGGACATGTATCAGAGAAACCGAGCTTTTTAAAGCACAGCCCTCCCTGAGGTGCAAAGGGCATTACATTAGCTTCAGCAGTGATAGAAGTTAAAGGCAATGTTTTAAGCAAGGGCACTAACAGGTTGGTAGTAGTAATAATATTACTTAGCCAACATTTTCGAACCTGGGGGGAGATTTTTAAAAGTACCTACCAGATTTAGGAGCAGAAGTCCCTTTGAAAGTCATTTAATGCTAAATAACTGTAGCCTCATTTTCAAAAGTGCTGGACACCTGCAGCACTCTTTGAGTTCACTGGAATTTGTGGACGCTAAGCGTTTATCCCACTAAAGTAAATGGGAGCTGCTGGGTTCTCAGCACGCTTGAAAATAACTACTTACGGCTTGGTCTAGACTTAAAAGTGAGGTCAAAGGTGTGAAAAAATCACCCCTCACCAACACAGTGATGCCAACTTAACCCACAGTGCAGACACAGCTACACTGAAGAATACTTCCGTCGACATAGCTCCTGTCGTTTGGGGAGAGGTGTTTCTACACCAACAGGAAAAGCCTTTCCTTCGTTGTCGTCTGCATTTATACTATGGGGCTATGCCAGCCCCAGCATAGCTACGGAGGCCTAGTTTGGCTGGCATAGTCTCCATAGTGTTGACACTAAGGGCTGGTCTACACTAGAAACTTACATTGGCGGAAAAATCCACGCCCCTGATATATGTAGTGAAGCCGACCTATCCCAGGAGTAAAAGGTTGTTTTTACCAGTTGCAATATGTCTTAGCAATATACAGGGAGTTGTAATGTACAGTATGAAGGCGTCGTGGACAGAGTTCTCAGAATTCAGGAAATCTAGGTTCCATTCCCAGCTCTGCTGTAGATCTGCAGGATGACATTAGACAAGTCACATCACTTCTATATGCCTCAGTGACAAGGAGTCCTGTGGCACCTTAAAGACTAAGTATTGAAGCATAAGCTTTCATGGGCTAATGCCCACTTCGTCAGATGCATGCAGTGGAAGTATCTGACGAAGTGGATACTTCCACTGCATGCATCCGACGAAGTGGGTATTAGCCCACAAAAGCTTATGCTTCAATACTTTAGTTAGTCTTTAAGGTTCCACAGGACTCTTTGTCACTTCTGCAATTCCAGACTAACACAGCTACCTCTCTGATTCTATATGCCTCGTTTTCCCCACCTGTGAAGTGGGGATAATGGTATGGTAACTCCTCACTTAAAGTTGTCCTGGTTAATATTGTTTCATTGTTACATTGCTGATCAATTAGGGAAAATGCTCATTTAAAGTTCTGCAATGCTCCCTTATAATGTTCTTCAGCAGCTGCCTGTTTTGTCCACTGCTTGTGGGAAGGGCAGCCCACTTCAGCTAGCTGGTGGGGGCTTGCAAACAGGGTGGACTGGCAGCCCCCCTAGCAGCTCCTCGCTCCCCAAAATTTCCTGTGCAGCAGCTGCCCAGCAGGCAATCACATTGGAGACCCATCAGAATACTGCTTTGTTTAAATCTTCAATGGGGAAAGCTGCTTAAGAATGTTGCCTGGAAGGAATTGAGAGCAAAAAGTCCTTCTCGCCTTTCCCAGGCCTCATCAGAATTAGGTGGTGAAATAAAGTCTCTCCACTGCTGTCAATATGTCTCCTCCTTTTCCTGAGGAAGCAGGTCTCATTTGTCCAGCCATCCCTGAGCTCCTTGCTAGACCATCTAAGAAAGGAAGGAGAGCAGTTCTGACCCCCCTTCTCAACACTGCCTTCTTATTGCTCATTCAGGACGCTGTGTCCAAAATATCAAGAGGGCTGGCAGGGGCTGCTTGAGGCAACCTCTGCATGGAGCTAAAAGGCAGCAGAGTGTGAAGAAATAGCAGCCCCGCACTTGGTGGGTCAGCCAGGCATAAAGCTTTGGCACACCCCTGACAGTCCAGTCAGGTCCATTATTATCACATGAGAGGAGAAAGGTTTTTTTGTCAGATATTCCAAAGGGACTATAAGGACTGCATCTGTGTTCTGTCTTCTGTGTCCTTTGGCGGGGACAGGGAGGGAGATATTTACTGATTGCAAAGGGGATTGATGACTGCTGCTGATCTGGGAACATTCCTTATTGATTTTTTCATGTACCTGGAGATATACTGTGTAAGTAATGGTTTAATTGTATACGTATATATACACAGTCATTTATTTGCCTTCATGGAGCACCACTGATGAAAAATGTGTTCAGCTAGACAGATTGTTTTTATCTGTATAGTCTTCCACACTATAGCACCAGGTGACTTACAGAACTGTAAATTCTATAGGCAAGGCCAAACTTTTCAGGCAATTTATGCTTGCAAACGTGCACCAAATAGCTCTGTAATTAGGCATGCAATAACTGCAGTTGAATGCACAAATACAACCAATTACCAGTTCCCCATGCAATTACCTAATCGGTGTGGGAAATTAGTGATTGCACGTAACTTAAGAATACAATTATGCATTATATTTAGTGCATGGATTTGCATGCCTAGAGTCTAGTAAAAATCTGGTTGTGTGTGTGTCTGCATCAGACTTCTTGTGCTTTCCTTTTAGTCTAACTCCGTACGTTTTGTTCACTGAAAAACAGAGCAGAACCATATAAAAACTACACACAAACACGGATCACTTCATTTACCACTCAGATGTGGCCATCTCTGTGTTGAGTTGACATGAAATACTGCAGCTATTTTCAGTGCACCACATCACTACACAAAAGTTTAGAATAGCAAGTGATGAATACTCTTTCCAGTTTATCAATACCCCATGTTTCAAGAATTGATACAAACTCTATGGATGGGCAATGTGGCTTAGGCACAATAAGACATGACCCAAACTTTCCTTCAAAATTCAAGCTTAAACCAATTCTCCTACTCATTATTTTTCATGGTCAGTTTTTTCATGTACCATCTGTTCACTCTGGGTGTTTTCTCAACCACAAGAAAGAGGTGGAAGCCAATGGACATCGCTGCAGATTCCAGATTCCTGACCAAGACTGTGGAAAAACCAAGGAAGAAACTGGCCCCAGGGAATTCTTTCCAGATTCTATACAGAGCCCAGTGCATGCTGGGATAGGACTCTGGACATTTAGTAAATGTCACGTGGACACCTAAGAAGCGCAGAAGTGAACAGACCTCACAAGTTACCTACTCGCTCACCAGCAAGTTTCAATGGTTTGATTAAGTAGCTCTCAGGAAGGAAAGATGTAGCAAAGGACGTGAATGGAGCTTTAGTGGTGCCATTAAATGTAAATTTTCATTGAGAAGTGCAGGACTTTAGCTGTATTGACTTTAACAGTCAGCGGAGGTGAAGCTAAAGGTTACATCATGTGCCACTGAGAATTTCAAGACCAAATCCCTCCTAATATTTCTCTGCTATGGCACAGAATGTAGATACCATCTAGGTTGTTGGGCGTTGTTAGTGATGGATGGCTTCACTCACCGGACGGGAGATGGTGATTAATGGCCAGTCCAGTGTCTGAGCCAATAGCTACTGAGTGACGTACTGGAGAGAAATAAATGGATTCTGTTACAGTCCTCTTGGAAGGTGCTGGCTAACGCATTTCATTAAGTTAGCCTCTTGGATGTGGGCTGTCAAAATATTTTAACATCTGCTTCTGACCTCCAACTGTTTTCCTTTCCCTTCACTGACTGATGCAGCCCCAGACCTCCCTCGCAGTCACAAATGACAGCATTAGCCATTAGAATCACTCTTTGAATTAATTACCCAGAAAGACGCTTTCAAATCTTCTACTCCATGTAACAGCAAATTAAAGGGCAGCCTGGGTGGGGTATTACACATTGTGTTTTGACTGCCCCTCTACAGCTCATGCAGCCGTTAACACGCCATCCATACTGTCTCTGGTGCTGCTCTCAGTATCTCTTTCCCATAATCACTGAGAACATAAATGGGGAAATGATCTTTCTTTTTTACACAGTGCGTGTGTGTATGTTCGTTTAAGCAGAATGCAGTGTTGATGAAAGGTACCAGATGGAGAATACAGGAGACTAGAGGCCACCGTTGAGGTTCAAATAATTCCGGGGGACAACAAATGAAAAACTGGGTCAGGAGTGAAGGTTACAGGTTCAAAATCAGGGATCCGGAAGGGGACACTGAGCAGAGAACCCTGGACAGCGCCCACTGCTCCTCGAAGGTGTCTAGGAGTATGTCTTCACTACCTTCTGGATCAGTGGGTAGTGATCGATCTATTGGTGATTGATTTATTGCGTCTCGTCAAGACGCAATAAATCGATCGCCAAAGGCACTCCTGTCAACTCTGGAACCCCAGTTGCCAAAAGGCGCGAGCTGGAGTCGACGGGGGGAGCCCGCTGCCGACCACTGCCGCTGTGAGGATGTCAGGTAAGTCGGCCTAAGATGTGCCAACTTCATCTACGTTATTCACGTAGCTGAAGTTGCGTATCTTAGGTCAACCTCTCCCCCTAGTGTAGACCAAGCCTAGGAAGCCAGTGGACACGGTTCATAGGAACTCCGCCTGGAGACATAAACCAAGGGAGGAACGGAAATAGGCCACCTGGGC
The DNA here is from genome assembly GCA_032164245.1 of Sternotherus odoratus. NCBI lineage: Eukaryota > Metazoa > Chordata > Testudines > Kinosternidae > Sternotherus > Sternotherus odoratus. The sequence goes on along the minus strand of JAVMKO010000005.1, from coordinate 18,609,543 downwards.
CAGAGCGGATGAGGTGGTTTCAGGATTTCGTGGAGCCCCAGATAGGGTGTGCATAAATCTGGAGGTATGGGGAAAGATGCAGCCACAACACGATCGGCGGAACTTGCGGGTGCGGCAGGTAAACAAACCGGCCAGGCCCGCCAAGGGTGCTTACCCTGGGGGGGCCGCATGCCAAGGCTACTGATCCCTGCTCTAAAGTGCCACAAGTACCTAGTCATTTTCCAGTAGCTAAAAGAACTCCTAACGGGAATTTTGAAACCCTATAGGAATTGAGTCTTTTGTTGGAATAAATAAAGGCCTCATTTCAGGTGTATTGAGTTGCAGCGTGGATCTAAGGGCTGTCAGATTCCCTTGATCACTGACAGCAGTTTGGATATTCCCCTGCCAGTCCTGCTGGGAGACACACTGAGGAAGGGAGGGGGTTAGAGTCTCTCTCCTTCCCCTCCCTTGTTGTCTGTGCCTGAGCAGAACCTCTTCCTACACTCTTGTTGCAGCGCTTACTGACTGGAACAAGGTTCCCTGAAGCAGAAGAAGTGAAATCAAATGAATTTGCAAAAACTGGTTTGTTTATCTTTTTTTATTAATAGCAGAACAGCATTCCCAAGGGGATAGTCCAATCTTCTAGCTGGTGACTCTTATCTAGCCAGGCAAACATACACTGGTTTTTTTCCCTGGCTTTGCGGTTGGGAAAGAAAAGCAGACGTCTGAATTCTCCCCATCTTTTTGAGTTTTACACTACAGATGAAAGGACTGATGCCACAGTACTGAGCATCCTGTTTTTCTGTTGGCTTCAGTGGAAGTTCAGGGTGCCCAGCATTCGGCAGGGTTTGGAGTTTTAATCCCAGTGAGAAAGTAAACAGGAAAAGTGTGGGAGAGGAATGAGAGGTATCCCCAAGGAGAAATGATTTGTTCAAGGGCACAGAACCCAGGTGCTCTGACTTACAAGGCACACTGTCTGTCTCTAACGATACCTTTGCTGGCCCATGGCTTGAGGCCTCTGGATGCCTTAACAAAATTATAATAAAAGCATAGTTACAAAAAAGGGCCATAGGCCCTAATCCTCCTTAGAGTGAGAGCAAAGATCCGGGATAAAACTGCCTTCCCCAGCAAGAATGTTCTATATTCTGATAAGTTACAAACACATTCTCTAGGATCAGGATGGAATCCAAAAATATTTTGGCTCTGGCATTGCAGGGTACACCAAGGATTGGCTAGCTATGAAATATACAAAGGATGGGCCTTACAGCCTTTGAAATGTATCCAGGGAAAAGAGAATACAAGAGCCACAGATCTTCCTTGGAAAAGAATCCTGCTGCCTGGTTTGTCTTGGTTATAATGTAAAGCCCTGGCTATTTTAATGAATACATCTTGCTGCTCTGGATGTCTGCAGAGAACTAGCTCTCTATCCCCAGAGTCCTCTCATGGAATGCACTGTGTCTCAGATAGGAGTCTCTGGAAAGCGTTCTCTGCTTTGGCTGGGCCAAAGATCTGGTGTGGAAATTAGAGGTGATTTTCTCAGGACATTACAGAGGAGATTTTCAAAGGCAGCTCCCACGGGCCATCAAAAGGAGATGGGCACCTAACTTCCCTTGTGAGGCTGCAAATCTCTTCCCACATCCCTGACCTCACAGGGGGGATTGCACTATCCCCATGAATACAAGGCAGTGAAGAAGGGGATTCAGTATTGAGGTTTCTGGACACAGACACCGCCTGGGGTTCCCCTTTGCTTACAAGGTTCCCAAATGATTTGCTACACAGTGTCAACACTTAAGGTGCCCGTAGGTCCTGGAGTGGACTATGCAGTCATGTCGGGCACAGCTGGCTATACGCAACAGGGATGTTCAACGACCGCTAGCGACAAGCCCAGCCTTAGTGTGAGCAGGTTCAGCTAAACTGAGTCAGGCACTGCTTATGCTAAGGCAGAATATGATCCTCCAAACCCTAAGGCGTGTGATGAGTCCTACTAGAGTCAGTGGATTTAGCGTGAAGTCACTGGGACTATTCATGTGAGTTTTACAGGATGGGGCCCTTAATATATAACAGACTGTACCTGGAATGAACATTTTCAAACAAGCAAAAGGAAGCAAACTCCCTGAAGACTCCTGTGAGTGGGAAGGAAGGGGCAGCTCTGAAGTGTTTTTAAAAGCACCTAATTAAGGGGGTTAGAGAGAAGGGATAAGTGTGCAGGTGAGGAGGGGGAGAGGGAATTGCACCTTGGTGACTGGAATGTGGCATGTGCTGAGAGGGATGTAATCGTCTCTGCAAATCAAGATGAGCTAGCTGGCCAATGAAGCATGCCTGGCATTTTATTTCTCATATTGTTTGGAGATAGGGATTCAGCTGAGTGCATTCAGCAAATAAAGATCAAATAACCTGCTGTGAATAATGTTTTAAACCCGGGTTCCTATCAGGATCTAGTTATAAGCCCATATACTCTGTTGGATAAAAAATAAGTTACACATGGCTGGAGGCAGTATTACTTTCTATGGAAGATGAAATCTGTTTTGAAATAGAAAATGTTTAGTGCTTTTTTTGTGTGTGGAAGGACTAACCTGCATAAGGCTGCCTGACAGAGAGGGTCTAGGAGCTTTCAGTAATATTTCACCCACAGTGCCTGCTTCCAGAGCGAGGGATTTGTGCTAGAAGAGAAGGTCAGTCTGAGAAGGGAGAGTGATGGAGAGTCCATATGGTTGGCCATGATTTGCTCGTTATGGTTGGAATCAACCCAGTCTCTGCTGTACTAAGCTTGTATGTTGTGGAGTGGAGCCCTGATGAGATGATGAGCATCTGAGGGTATGTCTAGACTGCAGTTAAAATCCCGTGGCTGGCCCATGCGGCCCTTAGCAGCTTGGGCTAAGGGGACATTTAATCGTGGTGTAAATGTTCAGACTCAGGCTGGAGCCCAGACTCTAGGACCCGGTGAGATGGGAGGTTCCCAGAGCTTGGGCTGTAGCCTGACCATCTATATAACAATTAAACAGTCCCAAGAGTCTGAGTCAGCTGGCATGGGCCAGCCAAGGGTGTCTAATTGCAGTGTAGACATACCCTGAAAGACCAGCCATAGGGCAAGGACACCACTTCCCACTACTCTCACTCACACACACACACTTAAGAACATAAGAATGGCCATACTGGGTCAGACCAAAGGTCCATCCAGCCCAGTATCCTGTCTACTAATAGTGGTCAATGCCAGGTGCCCCGGAGTGAGTGGATCTAACAGGTAATGATCAAGTGATCTCTCTCCTGCCATCCATCACCTCCCTCTGACAAACTGAGGCTAGGGGCACCGTTCCTTACGCATCCTGGATAATAGCCATTAAGGGACTTAATCTCCATGAATTTATCCAGTTCTCTTTTAAACCCTGTTATAGTCCTAGCCTTCACAACCTCCTCAGGCAAAGAGTTCCACAGGTTGACTGTGCACTGTGTGAAGAAGAACTTCCTTTTATTTGTTTTAAGCTTGCTGCCGACCTACCTCAGAGTGTTTCTTCAAGGCTTGTGGGAATTGATACGGGGTTGTACTGTTTGGGCCAGATTTGGATACTCTTATGCACTTTGCATAGCATCTTATAGCACAAGTGCTTCTGTTTATTTCAATGGGCTTCTGAGGAAGAAAGGTACCACCCAACACGAGTAGGAGTGTCAGAATGTGTGCCTCTGTCTTTTGAAGGAACATAAACAGTGGCACACTGAATGATACAGACAGGTTTGCTCACCGGTCCCAAGGTGTCTCCAAGGCAGGGCTCTGCCCACCAGCTCTGTTATCTCGTGACAGGACATAGAAAAGTGGCTACTTGACTGACACTTTTCATGGTTATTTCAGAACCATTTTTCACTGAACCCCATAATTTCTTTAGCATTGCCATGACTTAAGTTGTTGCTTTATACCCCTCACACCTAAGATACATGAGTCAAGGCCTCCATTTTCATGGCCACAAAGGACTGAACAAGACCCCCACCCTCCATACACATTTGCACCTTTTGCAGTCCATCAATCCTACAGTCAAACTGATGGGTCACCAGTACAGCTGGTCAAAAAAATGGCCATCAAAACTATTTTTCGAAGAATTTTTTTTATTAAAAGCATTTACTCTCCACAACATTTGTATTGAAAAAACAAATGCCCCCAAGCCAAAATATTTTGTTGAAAACCTAAATCTTCCAGCCCAAAACAGAAATATATATAAGACAATACTATCACAATGCTTTGTGGGAGTTGTAGTTTGATTGCCTCGTGTCCCATTTTCTGCTATTGGCTGTCCTCTCCAGATGGTACATCATGGAAGATGTAGTCTATGACCAGGGACCCCCATGATGCTACACCTCCCCGCTCCAAGATATATGCTGACTAAGGAGCTGGCCTATGGAAAAGAATGGGGGCATAAAGCACTCGAACTACAGCTTCCATAAGGCACCACAGCAGCATTTCCCAATTAAAATATTCCTGATTCTGACTGAATTTTTTCAGTATTTTAATTTCTACCAAAAAATAAAAATCAGTTCTAGTCATAAGGCTCTCTCGCCATCCTATGGGCTTTTGTGTGCTGCCTCTTCTGCAGTTCTGGCCTCAGTCTAGATGCTTGTATTCCAAGCTATCATGATTTACTCATTCCTGGCCCAATCCAAAATCCATTGAAGGCAATGTGTGTCTTCCAACTGACTTCAATGGGATTGAGATCCGGCTCTCAATCTCCCAAGCACAAAACTGGCAGTGTCATCGGCTTAATTGCTCTCTTTGTTATTTATTTGGAATTATTGCCTAAATTCTCACCTCATTGTAATGACCCTTTCTAAGGGAAGAAATAGGGGTACAAAATCAATGTAAGCTGGAATAGTTTCCCAAGAGAAGAGGAGGAAGCCCCATCCTTTGACACCGAACAGAAAATAGGATGGAAAAAGTACTGTAGAGCATGGTATGGAAAAATCTTGCATTGGAGACTGAGCTGATGGGTTAGAGAAGACATCTTCATTTTCTTGTCTCTTGGAATAAAAAATAAATAATTATATTTGTTTAGCAAGACGTTAAAACACTTTTGTGAATAAAAAGGGAAGATTTACGGACTTTTTTCAGCACTATCGGCAAGTGCCGTGGGCAGGTAAAGGACAATTACACACAAAAGTTTACCCATCACCTTAGTGTGAAATCAAGGCTAGGTGTAAAAAGGATAGTGGTATTATAGGTTTGTCAATCAGTCATCTTTCACACCACACATCTGAACTTCCAACCAGCAAGCATGTCTGTTTGAAGGACAAACCAGCTTTCCTTGTGTAAAACTGAAATGATCGTAGTGCTGAATCTCTAAAACATAACAAAATGGAGATCACCTGCAAACTTAACCGAGGTCACAAATCTTTGCCCTGGCATAACTCAGGCCTAGAATGCTCATATTTGGTTTGTGAAGTGGAAACACATCCACCATTTTCAATTTCTAACCTTAAAAGGCGTCTCTAAATTCTTATTAGCTAGAAATGGCTAAGAGATCTGCAGAAGTACAAATGTTTTTATTTCAGCTCCAGCTGTAGAGGAAGGTTATTCTGACTCAGTGAAAAGACTGGAGACCAGATTACAGGCAATACTTCAGTTCACAGTGGAAGGCAGGATGTAAAGAAAACCCCTGTGGAATAGAGATGGACACATATTCAAGCTGCCTTTTGGTAGTCTGTGGAACTGCTGTTGTATTGGGATTGTTTTCTCCAGAAATGCTGCTTTTTGGAGGCAATACTTTCAGGCCAGATGTTGCAGTCCCTGCCAATCAGCAGTGCTTGCATTCTGTGATGGAATTCCCCCAAAGCTTGGTCATTCTTAAAGAGAAGGATGGTGCCTTCAGTGCAGGGTCTTGAGTGCTTTAAGAAATGGAGGGATTCAAGAAATAGCTTCCTATTCTTACAAAATATCGGGTGTCCTCAGTAATGAAAATGGAAGGTGCAACTCACAGGACCTCAGCACCTAGATCCTAAATTGGGGCATCTGCAAAGGCTTGGAAAGCCTCAGTGCCTTGGGTAAAGAATAGGAGATAACACCCTTCCATAGCATTTTATGTATCTGATTGATGTCTTGAAGCTGATCATTTTCAGTAGCATTTCCCATATTTTCTGCCAAGCTTTCCTGCTGAACTGAGCAGGGAAGAAGCGCACTGGAACCCACTCCTGGTCATTGAATAATGAAGCTGCCTCTTTAAACACAAAGTAAATCACAGGCCTTGGAGGCAATGGGGTTTGCGGAAGGCAAATCAGATGCAAGTTTTGATACAAGTGCATGTACCATCAGCCTCACCCGGAGCTGCCTGAGCATTGTTGATCTGTATTGCATTTGTCTCACTGCATGGGGAATCACTCAAATGAACCTTTACATCTGCTGCAACCAATAAGAGTTCAACACTTCATTTTTAACAACTAATATTTTCTGTTTTTCATCATAGATGGTTCTGATTCCAAACCTCCTGATCTGAATCTAAAAGCACTGGCAATAAAGGGAAACTGACAGCCCAGGAAGAATGGAGCTGTTTTTATGCTGCCATTTTGTTTCCTCTCTTTTAAAATTTCGGAGAATCAGTTTAGTCCTGATAGGGGATTCATAGTGCTGGAAGGCAGGTGCTGTGCAAGTTTCCTCGTCACCCATCTCTGCTAATGCACTTCAAATCTGACTTGCAACAGCCCCCAAAGTTTCAGTTTTTAGTGCCCCCGCCCCAACTACTCTGCTTATGCACCTGGATCCTGAGCTGCAGCGCTTCCAGTTACTCCAGTTCTGGGCTTCTCCCCCCAGCTCTGCCAATATCCCCAATCCTGACCTGCATCAGTCTCTACTTTTCCATTTCTGGTCCTATGCTCCCTTTGGTACATGCACAGCATGCGCATGTGTACACACACACACACACACACACTTTTTACAGCACCCCTCTTCAGAGTTACCGCTGATCATGAAGCCCATGTCCTGGCATAGGCCTTCAGCCTACAACCTTCCAGCCCAGAAACCAAAGTCTCACCAGCTGACACTGTTTTGGAGAGGCAGTGTGGTCTAGCAGTTAAAGTTAAGGACTAGAAATTGGTTCACTCTCCAGCTCTGCCACTGACTGGCTGTGTGACCTTGAGCAAGTCATTTAACGTCTCTGTGCCTCGCTTTCCCCGTGTGGTTAATAAATGCAGCCAGCGTCTCAGTGTGCTTTGAGATTTGTGACAAAAAAGTTCGGTAATAGTGTGAGCTGTTAGGATGACTGTAGGCACCTGGCAGGAGGCCAAACTGAGGCAGAGCTGAAGTGTTGTCAGAATGTCTTAAAATACCACAGAAAAATAGATAGGCATCTACCTGAAAAATGGTGAATAATTCAAAATAATGTTACCGGAAAAAGGATTGTGCAGCCTTGTTGAGTGTTTCTTTAATTTTATGTTAGTAGGAAAAGGAGAAGATGCTCCCTCCCCTCTTAGACTTGAGATTGTCAATTGCCATGGTGCGGCATAGTGCATATAATTTTACTCAGTAATTGGATGTGGAAAGAGTCCAGTGTTCTAAGTCAGATAATCTGAAGACTGAAATGCAGACAGGAATTTTTGTCCAGATGCCTCAACCCAAGTGGAAAATACCTGGAGATTGGCACATCAAACCAAGCCTTTGAGCAGATTCCTTAAAGGACAAGCTAGAGCTTGTCAGCCTGGTGTGTTTGCTACTAATAAAGGGCCTGATTCTTCATATTTGCCCATGCGGAGAAGTACTCCAAGTTCTCCCTTGATTATTCATAATGTAAGGTGCTATCCATTGTGAGTAAGGGTAATAGAATTGGGCCCTTTGAGATTAATTGATCACAGCCTGAAGCATGCGATATATCAGACAAAACATACTTCCCATGCAGCTCCATGTAGCAGGTAGAGGGGAGAAAAAAGTACAGGAAAGAGAGGTGGAAAGGTGTTGTTCTGTGTGGCAGGTTGCTATGCGGAAGCAAAATGTGATTTATGGAATCAAACACATGCATCCAGCACGGCCCATTTGCTAGGCACACGGAGGCTAAAGACAACCCCAGTGCTGCTCTGTGTGCTAGTTACAAGGCCCATTTTGAATTATCACATTCCACTGACACACGGGCATGTGACAGAACACCACCAAGCCTGCCACCAAAAGGCTGCAGGGCCTAGGCAGCAGCCCCTGAGATAATTAAAGGCAACAGCCACCAGGGAGTTAATTAAACCCACCCGGCCAATGGCAGGACCTTCCTGGTTTGCTGTCCCCTCCCCCAGCACGCTGGGGCTTCATCTTGGTCATCTGCTGTTTCTAAACCACCTCCGCTGCTGAGCTGACATTTAAGCTCTTCCTCCTTCATGCGCCCTCACACAGCCCTGAAGATGAAGTGCCAGAGAGAGTCATTAAAGTGCACCTCGTAATGAACGACATAAATAGATCTCGCGCTACAAAGCCCCGTGTCTCAGACTTGCTGGCATCATGTCAGGTATCATAAAGCTTTTCGTTCCTGGGGAATTCATTCCTCCCACTTGAAAATCAGTAACTGCGCTGCCACCACTGACAGCTCCCCTTACCAGTGCTCCGTGCATTGTTAATTAGCAGCCACTTGCTTAACTTCCATCCCTATAGATTTTTGGAGGCCGCCCCTCGATGGCTTCCCACGCATTTAGCCACAATTTGTAGTGAGTACAGAAGACCTCCCTGAGGTCCCTGGAGTGCTGCAATGAATGAAAGTCTCCCAGCAAATAGACTACCCTGAAGCACCACTTACAGTTTGCTTTGCTTTCTTAATTTTTTCGCAGTGAGTGGAGGGCTGGACAAAGGTGCTGGATTGACAGCCATGGAGGGAAGGACGTTTTTCTGCTTATTCACGTAATGGGGCTGCCCCCCCCCCAGGCATCCCACGTACATTGTTCCATGCCAGCATGCCCTGGCATAAGGGCAAGGGGATGCTCAGTCAGTGCTCGTTCAATCTTCTGCCTCATTAGAGCGATTGTCAGCAACGCCTGTCTGTGGGTGATGTTGGCAGTGTGGACACCTTTCCACTAGGGAAATACATAAATCATGGTCACAGGTTTATTTTGCAGAGGCACTAATGACTTTAAGTCAGTGTGGGTATTGGCTGTGAAAGTGAACCAAGGGGTGTGGGGTTCCATACATTCGTTATTAATTAATCCATGAACCACTGAGTAGGGTGACCATATGGCCTCTTTTGGCCAGGACAGTCCCTGTTTTAAGTCCTGTCCAGGCCGTTCCAAATTTTTTTTTTCAAAAGGAGGCATTTGTCCTGTTTGGTCTTGCTGACTGGATCAGTTGGCAGAGCAAATGGGACAAATGCTCACCTTTGTAAAAAAAAAAAAAGGGTGTAGTGTGAAGGAACATGTGGATGTGAGTGAGCAGAGATGCCAGCTGCTCACACCTAGGGTGGGAGGTTGAGGTGTGTGTGTGGGGGGGAGGCAGCATTATAGTGTGGGGGGCAGGGTTATAGTCAAGGATTCAGCCCCCTGAGGGGGATTGGCAACAGCCTTGTCAGGGGGCGCCCACAGGGTTCCAGCGACGGGCAACAACCTCTTGGGGAGGGATGCCTCGGGCGAGCGGCTGGGGGTGTCCCATTTTCTCTTTGGGAAATCTGGTTACCCCACCACTGAGTCACAGACACACACTCACCTAGTGTTGTGTGTGAATAGCGGATTGTTCAATTCACTGGCCATTCCAAAAAAAATCAGGGGAAAAACGTTTTCAGGTCAATAAAACGCTTCAGCAAATCAAAAAGTTGGAAAAAAAATTGACCTAACATATTTCATTTTGATCTTGAGTATTTTTTAAAACATGTTTGAATTGCTTAAAATAAAAGAGGAGGAAATTTCAAAACAAAAAATCATTTTGAACAGGAAAATCAAAATGTTTCATTGGGAAAATGTTGCAGCAAATGTGTGTGGGGGGGAGGGGTTTCAACACAAACAGTTTGGTGAAACTAGCATAAATTTTCAAAATAGTTCCGTGTTACGAATCTGCATTTTTCACCAAAAAAAAAGTTTGGGCCAAACATTTCGCTCAGCTCTACGCTCATCACTCTTTGTCTGGATTATTTGCCCTCGTACTGAATTAGATTGATGCAGGGGTCGGACATATTGGGGGCTTCATTTGCTTTTCAAGGCTGCCTCTACCAACAACTGGGCTTGTCTAGTCTATTGCTAGGATCCTGCAACTTCGGTGTGAGCAAAGCACCAGTGCAGAATTTTCTTGAGCTTGTCCTCTCTCCTGTTCTGATGCCAAACCTAAGAAACAAAGAGCCACAGTGAGGGGTAAGCCACAAAAGATTTGGATCAGAGAAGTCCTGGACTTCATCTGAACTAGCTTCTCCATTTAGCTCCACAAGGCTATGGCGCTTATCAGAACAAGATTACTAGATGACTAACAGTGGGTCCAAAGCCCCTCAGGTCCTACCACTGAACATAAATGAAATACAACTCTGGATCCCAGCCAGGATTTGGAAGCAGTGACTTGGCCCCCATCTCTCCTAGAGACCGTGTGCTGCCAGGCTTTCTTGACATAACTTAGCAATTCTGTTTCTGGTCCTGGTCAATGGAAAGTGGGGTGCAAAAATAACAAGGCCGGTAGCGACTGATCTTTTGAGGATCAATTTATCGGGTCTTGTCTAGACGTGAAAATTGATCCCCAAGTGCTCTCCCGTTGACCCCAGAACTCCACAGCGGGAGCTATTCATGTGGCTGAAGTTGCATATGTTAGTTGATTCTTCCCCCCCCCAGTTTTCAGTGTAGACCAGGGCCACAAAAGGACCAGGATTTTGGTTGGGTTCAAGTTTTGGAAGATAGTTCAGGGTCTCTCACCTTGTCCTACCAGGGTCAATGTTCTATAGAGAGAGCCCTTAGCCATCTCATCTCTCCCTTGCACCTAAATGAGGTCATCACATCTTATTAAGGAAAGGAAAGTTGAGGACTCCCAATCAAGTCATGTGATCCAACAGTTCAGCCAGACCCTGACAAAATCAAAAGGGCCTTTGCAAGAGCGAAGAGCTACTTAGAGATGCAGCTAGGATAAGGCCGAGGTGGGGTGGGGTGATCGTGCCTGAGAAGGAGATCACAGCAGTGAAAGGAAAATTGAAGGGAAACTTCACAGTTTAACCTTGCATGTGGCCAGGGGACTATTCACAGCTCCACTGAGGCATGTGGTACAATGCAGTAAATTCACTCCATCCTCTCTGATCTTACACTAGAGAAAGGTGCTTTTCCCCCCTTGCTCAGAGTGTGGGTTAATGTCACCCCTGGACCTAATCATTCTGGACTGCCATATCCTCTCCAGACCAGAGAAGAAACTGCAAAGTGCCTGATATACATCAGGTGATGATTGGAAATATGATCATTAATTCTCTGCAAGACGAGGCATCAGAGCAGGAAGTGCCAATTATTAATGAAATACGGCACCAACCGAACTACTGCCGGTCCTGGCTTTGTCTTTGCACCTCACTTTTTTGCTCTGAAAAGGCTTTGACACACAGTCAGTGGAAGGGACATGGGGTGAGGAAGCTTTCTCACCATGTGTTTTCCCTCACTGTTGTTTACAATAACTAGAGCTGGACAAAGCTGCTGGGACAAATCCCCAGCCCAGGCAAGATCATTACGAACCTGAAAACGTGCCCAGGGTTCACCAACATTCAGGTACATTTCTGAAAATTTCAAACCCTGTTTGGGCTTTCCCAGCCCTCCCTGTACACAGGACCCAGCTCTCCCTGCCCCATGACATTGGACATATTCTGGATGCAGTGGTAGACCACTATCCTTTCATCTCTGCTTCTTTAGTTCCTCTTCTAGGATCTTGGGGGCCTAGGGAGATGGATGTCTTGTTCCCTCCATCGTCAGCTTTATGGGAGGGGGGACCAATACCCCAAATTCTGAGGAAGGCTCTTCAGGAGAAGGACAGGGATGAGCAACCTGCCCGTATCTCAGTGCTGAAGCTCCGAGACCCCCCAAAAGACTCCTCCAGGTTCCACTAGTGCTGTATGTTGAGAGATGGGCGAGTCCATGTGTTCCTGTATTATGGAATCCTGGAATGGGTGGCGGAGGGCCTAGTTTAGGGCTTTGGGTGGAAACCAAGTGAACCTCAGTGGTTTCAGCTAAATTTGTTTTGAGTAATTTGGATTAGTCTGTACCTTGTAATTCAGGATGGTGTAAAACCTATGACAAAGGAAACCATAAAGTGCTGTGCCCCATGCCCTGAGATACAAAAAGGGGCAAACACCTTCAACCTGAGGCTGCTCTAAATTGAGCTGGGTCCCCAAACTGAGCTGGGTCCCCAAATCCCAGCACAGGGGAAACACAAATGTGGTATTGGCCTAAACCAATGTTGCTACCCTCTCTATTCCCAGCCTTTGCTTCAGGGTCAGCTGAGGAGTAGGGCTGAATCTGTCCCCAAACTGTTTTCTTTGTAAAATTTGTTGTCCTCCATGGCACACGCTCTGTGGCAGATTTGTTACTGTAGAGTTGCTAATGAGTGCTGGGATGCAAACTGGTTTGTTATTATAGGGTTGCTCATGGGCACAGGGTTCCAGACACTAGTTACTTATTGTAGGCTTGTCGTGGTGTTGGCATTTAAAAAAGTCTCATTAAGTCATCGGCTTGCAGGGATGACAAGGATGAACAAATTTAAATCATTACATTGACTTTGCAAAGAGATATACACATCTGTTCTGGGAAGCAGTGACTTTGATAATCAGCCGAACATGAACTCCCTGTGTGATGCTGTGGTCAAAAGGGCTAATGTGATTGTTGGATGCATAAACAGGGGAAATCTCAAATACAAATAGAGATTATTTACCTCTGAATTTGGCACTGGTGTGACCGCTGCTGGAATACTGTGACCAGTTCTGGTGTCCAGAATTCAAGAAGAATGTTGATAAACTGGAGAGGGTTCAGGGAAGAGCCACAAGAATGATTATAAGGTTAGAAAACCTGCCTTGTAAAAAGGGACTCAAGGAGCTTAATCTATTTATCTTAAAGAGAATGGTAAAGGGTCACTAGATTACAGTCTCTACGTACCTACATGGAGAACAAATATTTAATAATGGGCTCTTCAATCTAGCAGAGAAAGGTATAACACGATTCAGTGGTCGGAAGCTGAAGCTAGACAAATTCAGACTGGAAATAAGGTGCACATTTTTAAGTGAGAGTAATTAGCCATCGGAACAATTTACTACGCGTCGTGATGGATTCTCCATCACTGGGAATTTTAAAATCAGGATTGGATGTGTTTCTAAAAGATCTGCTCTAGGAATTATTTTGGGGTTGCTTTATAGCTTGCTTTATACAGGACGTCAGACAGCACTAGATGATCAGGCTGGTCCTGGAACCTGTCTGGACTTGGAATCTGTGAATTTTTAAAAGATGGATCAAGTTTGGGTCTTAACTGTAAACATAATGCCCCTTTCAGTATGAGTCTAACTGAACAATTCAATGAGAACCCCAGGCAGAGCTGCCGTCCATTCAGAAAGCCTGGGTTCGTGGGAAAGAGTCATTAACATTTGTTTAGTTATTTTCAAGCAGAAGTTGGCAATCTTTAATCTGTGAAATTTCCCATAATTTATTGACACTTACACATCTTTCTTTTCGGCAGAAACACTGCTGTTTTTAATTAGCACAAATTAATCAATAGCAGGGGCCATGCTGCGTTCCATTGAAGCGCAGGTGAGGCTTGCCGGTTGCATGCTAAACATAACAATATGTAAAACTGACAACCTGAGACGAAGCTTTCTGGGGCTGCACTTTTCAGCAGGCAGGAGTAAGAACAGCACTGAAAGCGCTGCTCAGCGGGTGCCCTGCAATAGAAATAGGCGCTTTTAATTATGTTTTTCAACACTTTGATAATATTTCAGCTCACCGTGAATGGGGAGGAGGAGTAGAATGGACCGTGAAAACAGGGAGGAGGAGTAGAATGGATCGATCCTTTGGTCTAGCAATGTCACGTGAGAGGTTAAAAGATCATCAGGGCAGTTTTTGGAAAAGAGTAAAGATCTAGCCCTAGTGTTCTTATAAATGTCCCCCCCCCCTCTCCCCCCCCCATTGTCCCAGGCTCTGTAAGGCCTCGTGCTGAGCTCACAATGGCTACAGTGCATGTCTGCACGAAACACAACAGGCACTTTGGGCTCTCGTGAACAGGAAACATGCTGCAGACACTACCATTCTGGGCCACATTTCTCCCACAACCTGGTCCCTTCGCATAGTTCAGGTGCTGCAAAAATGCCAGATATTGGTCACAATTGGCCAGCTGACAATTTCCCAAGTAGGGGAAGCTCTCAGATGGGGTAAAGCCCCCTCATCATCTCTGCATATTGGGTGACCAGGGTGTGGTCAAAGTACCAGAGAAATCCATCATTTCTCAGCTGCGGGATGATCCCTAAGAGGCTGCTGCCAGCTGGTTTAGATCGAGTACCTGTACAACTCATGTGAATGGGAGAGATGTTGAAAGGGCCCAATAGGCATGCTCTGCACAAACCTTGAAAGGTTAGGAAGTTTGGTTCCAACACAAAATTTGGATGTATACCTGGAGCTCAACAGAACTTCCTTCGCCTGGTTACAGTGCCTCGTATGTGAAACCACTTCACTTTACTAGTAGTTGGACATGTTAGAACTGTTCCAGAGCTGTCCCCTGCATTAGCTGGACGCCCTCAGAGGATGTCAGATTAATTGCTACTAAACCAAATAGAGTTTCTACTTCAGGGTAAGTGTCAGGGGCTTGTGTTTTTCCATCAGAGAGATGGCCCACACTGACTGCCAATTACAGTGGCCACAGATCTGTAACACAGGTCCATGGATATTACCTGATTAGCTTTCCACGTGGTTTTCTGAGTCTTGTTCCATTTCTGGCTGCACAAATGAAAGACATTTTCACCAAGCTAGGAAAACTTCTTCAAACAAGTTTGATGTTGGCTGGAGTTTAGGCTTCATTTCAACTTTGCGGTGACGGTTCATTGAGGCAGGCTGGGCCTGGGTGGAGCATTAGGTTAGGCAAAGATGAAGCCTTTTCTTATTTTATACAGGTCAGCGTGTCTATTCGCAAAAGAAGTGCAAAAGATATTTCAGGAGGGTGTTTGAATGCCACGGAATGCTAGTCTGGCTGACTCCCCTTCTGACACGTGTTCTGTGTACACGTCGCTTTCCTTGCTCACACTGACATGGTTCCTGGAACGCAAAACCTTCTCTTCCCTCCGCGCTCTGCTTTTGTTTAACCTCATCAGACCACAGCTGCATCTGCCACGGAGACACACACCACTGCCTTGCCCACCTGGTGTGTACACCACGTTTATAAGGCACAACACATTGCTTCCCATTCCCATGCCCTGAGGAGTCAAGCCTTAGAAAAAGTGCATGTCCCCGCCTCCGTTTTGCCCCATTCATGCTGCATCTTCAGGAAGCAGCAACAATAATCATTCCAGGATCAAAGCCTGCTTCCCATTATCTGCATTGGTTGATGATGATGTATGAAGCGGAGAGAAAAGTGACAGCTTGATTTTCATAGGTTAGGTGTTGACCCTGCTGGGCTTAGTGTAGCATGAAACTAGTTTTGACTAGTAAACTGAATAAATAAGCCAGGGAAGTCATAGAGGGACAAATATATATGCAAGGCCAAGGTGCCAGTTTTACAGAATGACTTTGATTCACCAGAGGGCTCAGCTAAAAACCCTGTGCATTAAAAACGCTGTGAGCTGGAGCTAGGAGAAAGGGGAGTATTTCATTGTATAATCTCTTAGCAATATGCAGCCTCCTTTCAGACTTCAATATGTGTATCAGTTAGGAAGAGCCATGACAGTGCTGGAAGATCTGGACATGCTGCCCGCAACCAGCCCAGAGAGAGCAAAGAGCAGAACATGAACAGAAGTGAATCTATTGGAATTTACTGGAATATAAATGAGGCAAAGAAAGATTTTTTTTCTGGCAATAAGCATGTTATATGTTACATGAAACGCAGTGTTAGTCCAAGAAGCATCTAGCAGAGTTAATGCTTGGAGTTGTTGCTTTGCAATACAAAAATCAAGGGTCACCTGATAAAATTACTCCAGCGGGTTTAATACAAAGAAGAGGATGTACTTTTCCACACAATGAACGATCAACCTGTGGAACCCATTGCCATGGGACGTTGTGAGAGCCAAAAGTATACCTGGGTTAATTAAAGAACTAGATAAGTTCATAAAAAATAGGTCCATAAGTGATATTAGCCAGGATGGTCAGGGATGCACCCCATGCTTGGGGTGACCCTAAACCAGGGGTGGGAAAATGTTTTGGCCTGAGGGCCACATTGGGGTTGCAAAATTGTATGGAGGGCCAGGTAGGGAAGGCTGTACCTCCCCAAACAGCCTGGCCCTGCTCCCTATCCGACCCCCACCCACTTCCCATCCCCTGACCAACCCCTTCCGAGATCCCCCCCGCGCCCTAACGGCCCCCCAGGACTCCTCCCTCTGCCTCCTGAATGCCCCGATCCCTGTCCACACTGCCACTCCCTGACAGACCCCGGGACTTCCACGCCTATCCAACCTCCCCCATTCCCCGTCCCTTGACTGCCCCTTCCAGAACCTCTGCCCCATCCAACGTCTCCCTGTCCCCTGGGACTCCCTGCCCCTTATCCAACCCCCCGCTCCCCACCCCCTTATTGTGCTGCTCAGAAATGCGTGTCTGGAGGCTGCACAGATGGCTGGAGCTCGCACCCCCACCCCCTTACCACACCGCTCAGAGTGGCAGGAGCTCAGGCCCCTCCGGAGCCAGCCACGTTGCCATAGCAATGCCCAGGAGCAATGGGCCAGAGCGCTGCCAGTGCAGCGGCATGGCCCCAGGGGGAGGGAGGAAGACAGGGGACAGGACAGGACGAGCCCCCTTCCCCCCCCATTCCCACAGCCAGGAGCTCAGGGGCCGGGCAGGAGGGTCCCATGGGCCGGATGTGGCCCGCAGGCCGTAGTTTGCCCAGCCCCACCCTAAACCTACGATTGCCAAAAACTGGGAGAGGAACATGGGGTGGATCACTCCAATTGCCTTGTTTTGTTCACTCCCCCTGAATTTCTGATAGTGGCCAGACATGATACTGGGCTAGATGCACCCTTGGTCTGACCCAGTATGGCAATTTTTATGTTCAGAGAACCTAATATTTTAAGTGACTATGATGAGTATTTTATATCTTCATGTAGTTGTGTAATTGTAGCTTGGGACCAGTTCAGCAAAGCACTGGGGTCAACCGGGTTGTTTCAATCTGAACACCTGCTTCAGTGCTCGGCTGGGTGAAGCCCAGAGTGCCTTGGTCCCTCGCAGGGTTGAACTCTTACTAAAAGGCATAAAGTTTAACTTGAAATGGCCGATGGGTAAAGAGTTAGACAGGGGAGAGACACGGTATTGAGATCTGGATCTGCGTCTCACTATCTCCAAAGTTATGGGGTGATCAGATCTGTGGTTCTGGTCTAGTCTGGTCTTTTGAAAGCCAAATCCTGCTCCTTAGACCCCTGGCTCCATAGAACTGCTGTCGAAAGGTAGGGATGGGATGGGGATTTTGCAGTAGCATCTAAGCCCTTATTTTGATAGGTAAAATATGAAATGAAAAATGATATACTCACCTACACCAGGCAGAACATTTCAAAGGGGTTCCTGAACATCTTCATAAGTTAGTCACGTGGACTTTGTTCTCATCCTTTATATTATCATTATCATCAGAAGTAGGCTGCAACAACTACCCAGGAACGAAATGCAACTCTTATCAGATCTTATGGCTCCATATGCTGTCAGTGATTTTTAGGCACTCTCTTCTTCTGGTGGGGGTGGCTGGTAACAATTTGGGAAGCTGTCTGTACAATCTGTGTGAGATCAGGACTCCATGTTCTGGGTCAGGCTGCACACTTCATTTTGAATGTGCAGCTTTTTGCCTTCTTTATTGCCTGGTTGGCTTTATTTTGAGCTGAAGTCCTAACATGGAGAGATGCAGACTGACAGTAGAGGGTGGTTGACTTTAAGTACCCAATAGTTGAAAATCTAGTTACTCTAGACAAAAGACTGGTCCTTACCCAAAGCTTACCAAGGAGAGGTTGCCTTGGCAATGGAGTTACCTGACAGGGGTTTGTGCTCAGGAAGCTGATTAGGGTGTCATCAGATGTGGGAGGGGAGCCTGTGCCACCGTGCCGCTGGGCTTTTTTCCCCCTGTAGGTTTATTTTTTTGCTCCACTCTGACTGGCCATTGACTTTTTTGGAGGTTTTTTGGCTAGGCCATCGGGCAGGGGCACTGAAAACTCTTTCCACCCTGGCCGGCAATTCAGCTAAGGCCTGGGGCTGCTCCTGAATGGGAGTTTGGAAGCTGTAACACAAGTGATTAAAGGTTGTATCCGAAGAAGCTTAGCTCACAAGGCTTGGGAAACTCTACTTTCCAAATCTGCATCCTCAGGGAATGCGTTGCTCCTCCAGACTTGAATGAAGCAGAGTTGGATGGGGATGGCCGGGGGGCTCTCACCAGGGGCAGATATGCTGTATTAATCTTCAGTGATACAGCAGTGAGGACTAACTAGAGTGAGGTCAATGAAGTTACACCAGTTTGTGAACAAGAAGAAAATCAGACCCCCATGACTTTTAATTCCCTTTGAAAGATAAAAATCTCTTCCCCCTCCCCCCCCCCCCCCCCGACAATGCAGTTTTCCAGCTGGTGAAGAGAAAATGCAGAAAAAATGCTGCCGGCATTAAAACACATTGTCTATTAAATCTAGAAGACAAGAGAGAAAAAGTGAGAGAGGGAGAGACCCTGGAAGAGGTTTATTTAATATAAACTACGTTTATATTTTTGGTAAGTTGAAGAACACAAATTGAACGCTTAATGCATTCCATAATACTGCAGAAACATGACCTTGATGTTAGCATAGAAATCAATTTCAGTTTTTATTTAGCAGCTGCATAGCCATTTAAAACATGAACTTCAACAGGACTTGAGTTAACAACCAATGATCTCTGCACCCCTTTGCTCCAGGCATGGTCATGGGCTGGTTCACCCGCATTTAGAACACAAATATTGGACTTCTTTTTTATTGCTATTTTTTATAAGTGTTCATTTAATTTGGCACCTGTCACATTAAAAGTCTAAATTCCTGCCCTGACTCCAAAATCAAATCTCGGGGCTGCAAGTGCCACATTCAAACCCAGCATAGCTCCCAGAAGAAGTATATTCCTTGGCCCCAATCCTGCAGATTGTTCCACATGCTTAGATACCTGCTCCCATCTCTATTGGCTTCAGTAGGACTATGGCTAAGCATAAAGATTCTGCATGTACAGAGCAGCTTGTCTGATCTAGCCCAGCGTTTGGCATCATGTGTGCAAATGTTTCCTTCTTTGCTGGCGGAGGCTGCCTGCTGCGATTCTTTGCAGAAACCTCTCTCAGGATTCTCTTTCTGAGCAGATCCAGAGTATTTCCACTTCCTCTCCTAGATGCACCATATTGCATCTCTGATGTCTCGTGGAAATTGGACTTTGTGTAGATGCATCTTCGTGACTAAGGAAGGTTGCTACAGAATCAGGTTGACCTTGTTTTTCTCCTCCCCTTCCCTAATGCCTCTTAACCTCAGCCTCCACCTGCTTGCTTTCCCCAGCGAGTAGGAGGAAAGCCAGAAATGGTCAATTTAGTCATTCTGTTGCTGCTTGAGTTCCTGGCCAGCTAGCGTCCCACACAATAATCCTGCCCTCCAGGAGTCACCATACACTTGGAGGGTTGAGGCCATGACGATGCTGTTCCATTGTGCTCCCGGGCCGGCGAGGGGACCTGACTCAATGATGAACCTTGGAAGGGTAGGACGCCTTGATAGTCTTCTGTAATTCAAAACATGCAGATCTGGCTCCAGCCTACCTGTCTTATTAGTGATGGATGTATGGACTGAAGGAAGGAAGAATAAACTCTCCTCTTGGTGATAAACATATCAGCATCAGATTCCCTTTTTGCTTGTCTGTCTGAAGGCAAATGACAACACACAGCTCACCCTCCTGCACCTGCTCCAGTCCAATCCACAGATGTTGTGTGTGCTCAGTGTCATGGCTTGTCACATCTTAAAGGTGCATTCAGAGGTCTAACTCACCAGCCCTGTCCAAATCTGTTCATTATGGTGCACAAGTCACAAAATACATACAAAAGGATTGTCCTCCATCTCACCGTTTAGCCACTGGATACTAAATGAAAGGGGAGAGAGGAGGGAAGTCATAGCAAATGGTGTGAAATGAACAGCTGAGGAGGAAAAGCTACTCATCCAAAGACCATACACGCGGTGAGCATGACTGAGAAACTGTCACTGCTGGTGTCCTTCTCTTCTGACACTGTCATTTATAATTCATCAGAAGCACAGAGAGACTCAAAATCACATCAAGATGACATCTTCTATCATCAGAAACTCCATTGTTCTAATTAACTTTCCCACTGACCCGTAGACAAACATTTGTGGGGGGTGGAGAAGGGGAGAAGCGGGGTAGTGGGCGGGAGGTTGGAAGGGGTGGAACTGGAGAGTAATACTGTGCTCAGTTGCCTGTACATTTATGACACTGCTGCTTGATTGCTTTGTGGCTTTTATTTAATATGTGTCTCTATATCATACATGATAGTCTTCGGATTTACTTGAAACCAAGATTTCATTTGCTGTCCGAGAACATCTCTCTTCCAGTGTAAAGGAGCTGAAAGAAAATCTGAGTTTATTATACAGCAGCAATGATAAAGTGTAAGAGTGATCATTCCATTTCTTTGGCAGTAGATCCAGGATGTCTTAATGCTTTTATCTATTTATTATTCAACACCTTTATGAGAAACTGAAATAGCATATTACTGGGCCCAGTTCTGATCTCATTTACCTGAGTTTTATATTGATGAAATGCTATTTAATGGAGCAATCCCTGCTTTACACCAGTATAACTAGAACCCACCTCCCTCTCACACCAGTGAAGCAGATAAATATTATCTCCATTTCACAAGTGGGTAAACCAAGGCACAGGGAGGCAAATTGGCCTGCCCAGCAAGTAGGTGGCACAGCTGGGAATAGAACTCGGGAATCCTGACTCCCATTTCCTTATCCATTGGGAACAAACGGTTGAAGTCTAGAAACCAGTTTGTCAGAGCACAATTAGCCATTGCAGAATAAAGATTGGGTTTGAAAATTTGATTAAGGATCAGTGTCAAGGGATTAAATCATTCTCTAATGATCCCACTGTAATTTAGAAGTACTCTCTGTCATGCTGGACCTAAATACTGCAGCACGGTCCCTTGGATTCTGTAGCTGCCTGATGTAGCAGACTGGAAATCTCAGGGCCGTACCATTTAAATTCCTAAGTAGAGCGGTTGTCGTGCATTAAATGGTACAGTGAGTCACACAGTCAGTTAAGAAGCCCCCTATGTTATGTACTTTGATGGAAAATGACATTTGTTTTACCCTTCCCCAGGATTTTGTATTGCCCACACAGAACTGCATTGGAGATGTTATTAAGGGGGAATCTGGAGATTTTAGCAGCTCAGCACGGAACTCTTGGGGGTTCTGGTATGTAGGGAGGCTGCCTACATTGCATCTGGGAGTGGAGCCTTCCAGCCTCAGCCCACAGCCTCATGCTAAGCGCACTAAAACTAGCTGTGTAGAGGTTGCAGCTCAGCCTAGAGGCCCCCCCGCCCCTCTCCAGGCTTGAGCACCCGAGCCACAATGTCTACAGGGCTATTCTGAGTGTGTGGATCCAGGCTAGGGGGCTCGCTGTCAGATGCAGTGTAGACAGACCATGGGAGGCAGGTTGTGAGCTAACACATTGGTTGACTGATTCTGCTAAAATGATCAGCAGTGAAATAGTTAATGCCCACACTTAATCTGCCATCTTCAAGGTTTCAGCAACAACGCCATTGAGACGAATGGGGTAGTTCCCATCTCTCAGAGCTTTTGTTTCCGGTAGGCCTTGGTTTGCACTTGGTCCATAAGGGTTATACATGTAGTTTGTTTAAAGGAAAGCTTAAATTCTGGACTACAGTGCTGAAGCAAGGGGCTGATTCTGTGTCAGATAAGATTCCACAGATTCACAGAACTCATGAAACATTTCCTATCAGACGCAACGTCCTCTGAGCAGGAGGTCTTAATGGGGTCTTCAGGCACTAGAGTTGCAAAAGCTGCCAGAAGCATATGCATGTAAAGAGATCTATCCCCCTTCCTGGTGAGGGAAAAATATGGGGGGAGGGCAGAGGGAGGTGGAGGGAGGCCCGATGCCAAAAAAATTATTTTGCAATAGTTTATCCTCTATGCAAGTTTTAACAGCCCTTGAAAGGAGCATAGAAAAATTCTTTAGCAGACTAATTATCTGGGAAGTTATTTTTCTTATTGCAGACGAATGCATGCTGGTAGTGAAAAGAGTCTGATGAGACAGCAGAAATGTATGGCTCCTAATGAAGATGAAAGCCCCTCTTCCAGTTACCATGCCTGGAAAACATGTGAAGAGAGGAAGGGGGGGGGGGAGGGAGACAAAGCTACAGCTGCTCAGAGATATTTTAGAGTCTCAACTGGATTTGCAAAAAAAAAATCCTGTTTCACTGGTCTGATTCTCCACACTCATTCCTCATACCTGAGGCTGCTGATTCTGCATGTAAAGGGTTTATTTTAATTAATGTATTGATTAAAAGGGTTTATTTTATTTTATTTGACATAGATAGAGCCATAGGTTCTCTGAGAGGAGACATGAAGGGCTCTTTAGCTTCTAAAACTGAAATTTCCACTGATCCTAAAGACCTTGAACACTGCAAAGCTTTTGCAGATTGTCAGTTCATCTCTGCAATCTCCACTCCACTTGTTATTTTATTTGTGGAGAACAAACAGTCTATCACCTGATAAGGCTTATGACTAATGCTGAACAGCGACTGTTAGGAATTGTACAAGAGAGACTCTTGGAACTTCCATCTGGCTTTACTAAAAGATCTGTTTCAGGATAGGAAGACATTAATATACTAGCCTTGTCCTCTGGAGACCTGACTTCAAGATTGGATTTCTTGTCACCGGTGAAATGAGTTTGTCAGTTTGTCTTCACTCGGTCCATTGTCGTCTCCTGGGGATGTCACATGCATGTCAAGATTGAGGCTATTGGGCAGTTTCATGGGGAGCCGAGACTAGAATTGCAGGAGCTGTTGCATAGCAAGTGTGAGGTGCATTGATAGAGTTACATGGAGAAATCTGGCCGTGTACTGTCTCTGTTGCTCCAGATCAAGACAGACGTTTAGAAGAGCCAAAATCTTCAGAAATGTATTTTACACACACACGCACACTGTACATCATGGGACTCAAGGGACCCAATAAATCAGCTGTTTACTGGACATGGCATTGTGCCTAATGAAGGTGAAGGAAAGTTATAACCAACAAGCCAAATTCTGCTCTCAGATATGCTGACGAAACTCTTCTAATCCGTGGAGTTACACTGGATTGAAACACTGAAATTGAGAACCATTTGACCCAATATGTTGGGGGATATTTGAGGGTGGAAAGGAAATCCTCTAAAGGTCAAAGTTTTCTCCAAAGGATGATTGCTGGTACTATTTATTATTTGTATCGCAGGATTGGCTAGGAACACAAGTCAGAGCACCAGACCCCATTGTGCTAGGAGCTGTACAAACTCAGAACAAAGGGGTGGTTATCCTCCAAAAAACTTACAATTGATGTACTGGTCTCTGACAGGGCACTATCTATAGCACCCTGGGCACTGAGGTTGCTGCAGCACTAGGAAGATTGCAGCTTAATTAAAGTCAATTAGCCAGTTTCCCTTGGGGGTTACTGACACTTGGGTGACAGTTGCTGGGCTAATGAGGCAATTGGCTCAGTAATGAGGAGGATAAATATTTGGGAGGAACAGGAACGACAGGGGAACTCGGAGAGTGAGCCTGGGAAAGGCGAGTCGGGAGGTCGTAAGCCTGTTGTGTGTTCTGTCATGCTTTGAAACGTGGTAAAAGAGAAACAGCCTGCGTGTGCTTGTGGATAGGAGACAGGGTACTTGCAGGGACGCCTTGGGACAAGATCATTCTGTCTATCAAACACTGAGCACTCACTCTAGCACTAGTGACATATAGGCCACATTCCTTTATTCTGAACGGGCAGGACACTTCCTGGCGGGGAACATTCACTTGATGAAAAGCCTGTCCTGGAGGGGCCTGTTCAAATCAGCCCTCTGCTTGTGGCATTGGACTCAAATAATGAAAATGAACATGCATCGATTCACATTGCTTTGGATTATTATTGAGCAGAACCCATCATCAGAATGGACGCATGTCCCCTGTAAAGATGGTTGAAGCACGAAGGGACATATAAATCTCTCGCGCTCTGGCACGTAAATATCTTGTGACGCTGGCTACAACAGTCCCTTGCGAATGCCTGTTCTCACTTTCAGGTGACATTGTAAAAAGAAGCGGGCAATATTATCTCCTGCAAATGTAAACAAACTTTGTGCGATTGGCTAAACAGGAAGTAGGACTGAGTGGACTTGCAGGCTCTAAAATTTTACATTGTTTTATTTTTGAATGCAGTTGGGTTTTTTATATAATTCTACATTTGTAAATTTAACTTTCATGAGAAAGAGATTGCATTACAGTACTTGTATTAGGAGAATTGAAAAATACTATTTGTTATGTTTTTTTACAGTGCAAATATTTGTAATCAAAAATAAATATAAAGTGAGCATTTTACCATTTGTATTCTGTGTTGTAATTGAAATCAATATATTAGAAAATGTAGAAAACATCCAGAAATATTTAAATAAATGGTATTCTATTATTGTTTAACACTGCAATTAAGTGTGCTCTTAATCACGATAAAGTTTTTTAATAGCTTGACAGCCCTATCAAATTAAAATATCCCTAGTTAAAGGAAAAAAACAGGCTAGATAAATCAGCTTAGGATCCAGAGAAAATAATGCTGAAAGCAAGCTTACAATTACATTTATATGTACATATAAATTTTAAATATGGTCTGGAATATTGATTTCAAATATTGCAGATATTGAAAAACTTTTAAAATGATTTACATGAGTTCTGTTAAAAGCAATAAACTGTTTCAATCTCATGCTTAGCCAGATGGGCTGAGGACATATATTCAAAGTCCCTCTCTGAGAATCTGGCAGAGTAATCGAAATCTGGGTAGACTAGTGCACACAGGAAAGGTTCGGCAGAGAGAAGGCTCCTATGGTCTAAGCCTTGCTGTGCCCATGAGTCACTGAATGGCCTCTCATGAGTCACTTGACCTCTTTTTGTGCCTCTGTCAAGACCCAGCTGGAGAGTGGTTAGATGCTGCTTGTGAATCGCACTTTCCTGGGGGATGAAGAAATCCCAAAAAGAACAAGATGACAGCGGTGACAAATTGAACAAATCCTGACATTTGCTTGAGAGTAGACGCCTTTTTTTCAGAGTTGCAAGGAAACCAAACAGCAAAAATGGAAGTCCCCAAAGGGATGTATTTTCTGTTGCAAAATATAGATGCACCTGGTACTTGTGCAAAGCAGGTATGTCCCCCTGCATGCATCCTCTTGCACATGTAAATTGTGTTTTTCACACTCGGAGGGGGCACCTGCATTTCTGGCATAACTTAAGCTCTAGTGTGGGAAAGATTCCCATTAACTTCAGTTGAGTCAGGATTTCACCCGTCAACTTTTTTAGGGTGACCAGACAGCAAGTGTGAAAAAGACCCTATAATCAGGACTGTTCCCGTAAAATCGGGACACCTGGTCACTCTGAACTTTTTGCTTTCACTTGGGGCCTGAGGTATAAAACGAAGGCCTATTGTGTGGATATTCAGCAGACAACAGCCTCCAAAGGCTCCCAATCCACAAATTTTGTTTCAAATGTTTTAACCATATTTTACACAAGATGTACATATCATTCCATATTTTTTTTAATTATCACTTTTCCATGCGGATTTATTGCTCCTGAAATAGACTGAATGTGCCTCCTTGGAAACTGAGCTCCTCTTAATAATCCACAAAAGAGGTACCAGCATGCAGTAGCAATGCAAACTTTTCCTACAGCGCTCCGTAACAGGGCCTCCATTCTGATCTGGAAGCAAGCCTCTAGGGCTAAGAGCATGACTCCAGGACATATTCAGTCACTGGTCTGTCTCCTGAGAGGGCTGACAAAGAGGTCACTGCCACTTGCAGTGGTGGAGGTTTTCTGTGTGTGATATAGACACTTGCCACTAGGAATTGGATTGATATTTTACATAGGCCATCAACTGATAATCCACTGAATGTTTACGACTACTAACCAGTAGCAGGTGGCCAGCTGCTCCGTATTATGTGGTAGGACAATATCAGCATTAAGGTTATTTGTAGCCAAATCTACCATCCACTGCTTGCATCCGACGAAGTGGGTATTAGCCCACGAAAGCTTATGCTTCAAAACTTTATAGTTAGTCTTTAAGGTGCCACAGGACTTTGTTACCTCTGCTATTCCAGACTAACACGGCTACCTCTCTGATTCTTGACCTCCAACTTCATCAGCATTGGTTCAGTTTTGACAGTGACATGAACATATTATTAGAATTGAAGAGCATGAATTATGAGGAGTGTTTACCAAAAATGCCACTTTGCGGCCATTTATTACCGGGGTGCCAAATGCTTCAGTAGTATGATAAGACTGCCAGTGATGGACATAGACCAAACATCCAGCTAGACTGTCTGAAAGGCCAAGCTAGATCTGAGTGGTCCTTGATCTGTAAGGAGGCTATGTCCCTTTAGGATTTGCCATGGTGATGATGAATAAGGGGTTTACACTAACCAGCAACCTAGAGATAAGTCTGTCTGACCACACCAAGGATCGGATAGATCTCTCAACAAAGGGTCTATATCCTATTACCAATATCTCTCCACGAAATCTACAGCTGGTAGAAAAACTTTGAAATTGGCAATTTCAACAGTATTGTCCATTGGAACAGTGAATGTCAATGAAAAAATGGGATGATGTTTTTCATGAAGAGCTACACCAAAATTTCTTCTCGTATTTCTTCTCATGGCTTGAAATCCTGTCTTCCTTTTCAACCTTACTGCTAGGGATCGCCGGGTACTTGACAGCAAACTGAAGTTTATGGTATTCTTTTTTTTAGTTGAATCCTTATTGACAAGTAATTGACAAATCCTTATTAACAAATAACATGTAACATAACCCAGATTGTTTACTTTCTTTTTTATCCTTAGTAGAATACAGGAAAGAAAAGAAAAAGGAGAAGAAATGTTCCAGTCATTCTTATATCAGAACGGGTGGGGCCTATGTGCACCTGCCTAAGCCATTTTGTGGTCTGAATATTTTCTCTGTGTATTTACACATTTCTCATCACATAAATCAGAAATGCACTCTTGCATTTGACTGGATTCCTCTATTTCATTCTCTTCCCCACATATTGTTTTTCATAATATGTCATCCTCTAAAGATCCGAGGGTCATTCCATCATTGTTGGCTCTGACATCTCCTTTTGCTGTCTCAGAATAATCTCTTATGCCACCACTAAATGAAGTGGCCTTTTAAATCCACTGCCCCTTTGGTCTGACTCACGGTGTGGTGTCACAGCAGATGTCTTTGTGACGTGCGTTGGGGATGAACTGTAATGTCATAAACACTGGGATTCTGACAGCCCACCCTAGAACACCCCAGAATCTCTTTCTTTCTCTCCCTATCTTTCTCACGCTCTTTCACCTAAGACGACAAAGGAACCAGGCCCTTGACTTTAGGGAGGGTGAGATCCTGTCTTAAGATTTTGGTCAGCAGTGTTGCTGGGGAGCATGTGGTAAGGACTTTACCTTGATACTTGAAGTCTAGTTTGTTAAGTTTTAGATACCAGAAAGCATTTATCTTTATTTCTCTTGTAATCATTTCTGATTTTAATGCCTTATACTTGTACTCACTTAAAACCTAGCTCTTTGTAGTTAAATAAACATGTTTTATTTGTTTAAAGAAAACTAACCCAGCGTTCTCTTCCAACTGAACTCTGATAACTCTAATGAAAGTAGCAATCTGTTGCATATTGACCCTTTACAGGGGCCATGGACTTCTAATAATCTGAACTGTCCAGGAGAGGGCTGGACAGTGCAGAACACAGGTTTTGGGGGGAAATTCAGGACTGGGCATAGTTTGGGGTCACCCTGCAAGTAGTTCCAGGGCTTCTGGAAGCCAAAGTGTGACTGGAGTATGGCTGGTATCAGAGCTGCTGGACCAGGACTGCAGCTCTATACAGACATGGTTATGAGTGGTCCAGGTGGGGAACTGCAAAAGCAAAGCATTGTGAGACACCCAAGCTCATGGGGCAGGTTGAGACACACCTCTCACTGGTCTGGGTTGTAGCCCAGAAAGTGTTAAAAGGTAATAGTGCTGCGATGCTATACGTAAACTTCTGAAAGGGTGTGTGACTTTGGTACTGCACAACATTTTGATTAATGAGCTACGATAACATAAAATGAATATGTTATACATTAAATGGAATAAAAGCTGACTAACTGATAGGATACAGAGGGACCTAGACAAAGTAGAGGATTGGGGCAAAAGAAATCTGATGAAGTTCAACAAGGACAAGTGCAGAGTCCTGCACTTGGGACCAGGGCCGGCGACAGGGGGGTACTGCGGGTAGAGCTGTACCGGGCCCCGGACTTTAGGGGGGCCCCGGTACACAGCTATACCCGTTGTCGTCCCCCCTTGTCGCCAGGCCTGGAGAGCGGGGAAGGGGCGGGGAGGCAGCGCGGCTCCCTCCGGACGAGCGCGCCTGGCCCCGGGCAGGAGCAGTGAGCCTGGCCGGCGGCAGCGGCGCAGTCCGGGGGAGAAAGGGCGGGGGGGGGGGGAACAGCAAGGGCGGCTCACGCCGCTCCCGGGCTCCCGCTGCCGCCAGCTGTCAGCTGGGGGGGAGCGCCGGCTGGGCTGGGGGGGGGGGCAGCCGCTGTCGGCTGGGCTGGGGGGGGGGCCCAAACTATCAGAGTAGGGGGCCCCCAAATTTCTGTCACCGGCCCTGCTTGGGACGGAAGAATCCCATGCACTGCTACGGATTAGGGACCGAATGACTAGGTGGCAGTTCTGCAGAAAAGGACCTAGGGGTTACAGTGGACGAGAAGCTGGATATGAATCAACAGTGTGCCCTTGTTGCCGAGAAGGCTAATGGTATTTTGTGTTGTATAAGTAGGAGCATTGCCAGCAGATCGAGGGACATGATCATTCTCCTCTATTCGGGATTGGTGAGGCCTCATCTGGAGTACTGTGTCCAGTTTTAGACCCCACACTACAAGAAGGATATGGATAAATTGGAAAAAAGTCCAGCAGAAGGCAACAAAAATTATTAGGGGGCTGGAGCACATGAGTTACAAGGAGAGGCTGAGGGAACTGGGATTGTTTCATCTGCAGAAGAGAAGAATGAGGCGGGATTTGATAGCTGCTTTCAACTAGCTGAAAGGGTGACAGAACAAGGAGTAATGGTCTCAAGTTGCAATGGGGGAGTAATGGTACCAGGTGACAGAACAAGGAGTAATGGTCTCAAGTTGCAATGGTGGAGGTTTAGGTTGGATATTAGGAAAAACCTTTTTCACTAGGAGGATGGTGAAGCACTGGAATGGGTTACCTAGGGAGGTGGTGGAATCTCCTTCCTTAGAGGTTTTTAAGATCAGGCTTGACAAAGCCCTAGTTGTGATGATTTAGTTGGGGATTGGTCCTGCTTTGAGCAGGGAGTTGGACTAGATGACCTCCTGAGGTCCCTTCCAACCCTGATATTCTAGGATTCTATGATAAGGTCTCAAAATGTAATTGTAAGCAGGGAATCATCATTGATTAGGTATTTCTAGTGGACCTGGAGGATCTGTCCTTGGTCCTGTGTTACATAACATT
Organism: Sternotherus odoratus; assembly: GCA_032164245.1. NCBI lineage: Eukaryota > Metazoa > Chordata > Testudines > Kinosternidae > Sternotherus > Sternotherus odoratus. Next base: position 18,579,740 of record JAVMKO010000005.1, on the reverse strand, counting down.
TTTGTCTATGATGTGGAAGAAAAGAAAATCATCACTGATAAAATTTGCTGATAACATACAAATTGGAGGGATGTTTCAGAGTGGTAGCCCGTAGCAGGATGCTGGTGCAAAGGCATCTAATTAGCCCCTGCTCAGTCTGCTCCAATCAGGGGAAATCTCAGTGAACTTGCTTTGCCTAATTTTGAAAGCTGGAGAGGCAAGGCCCTTCTATTTCTATACTTAATATGGGCTTCGCTTTAAGTAGAAGAACATGTTGGATTTATTTTTTTCATGTATCATCCTGAAAACAATATGGAGCAAAGAAAAGATTTGCAAGCTCAAACTGGTTACCAAACTTAAAACAATAGTTCATGAACCTTGCAAACCTCCAAGTTATCTGAAAGGAGGACAGCTGCTCTTTGGTGCTGTCATACACCTAAAGAAAAACCCAAAGCCATTATAAGTAGAACCAACTGCTAGTCAACAGGTGGTGATGAGAGGAAAGATGCATAAATAATCCAACAAGTGGAATTCCCTAGGGCATGCTCATGCTCCTCTGAAATCCACCAGGCGAGTTAAACCAATATCTCCTTGTAGCATAGACTGTGGGTGCCATCTGTTATTCTGACCCAGAAATGACATCAGTCTTTACACTTTCATAGCCCTGGGCAAAATGCTTAAGAAAATCCACATTGGAGCTTTGTCAACGCAATGAAAGAAGCACTGATTCTGTTTGTCATTGTATCTTGGTTTGTGGTTCTTGGATCCCTGTTCCTAGAGGTCATCATCAGCCCTAGATAAAACATTATTAATAAAGACCAGCTGTAAATGTAATTTTCACCACTGACCTTAATTGCACAGGTCAGAAATGAAAGCAGTACACCATATGCCAGACATAAAGGTCTTGAGCAATTCCCCTCCAAACGTTACACAACCTGGATTGGATTGGATCCCAGCCAGATTGTGCTCATTGAAAATTATAAATTGCCCTTTTCTTGCTGGCAATGTAAAAAAAAAAGGTAATAGGGACATTGCTTTGTTGATGAAGATGCGCAAGGCAGAGTTAACGCCGATGCAGTGGATTTACCACAGTTTATGAGAAATATTTTAACAGGCTCCACAGCTTCTTTGAGTGGCCTTGAAGAAATCGCTGTTCCTGAAAGCTGAGGTGACATTAAAGGAAAGGGGTCTTTGTTCACTCACTCTGGACATCTGAATTGTGCAGGTTTTTCTAACGTGCCCATGAACAGTGAGGTGCAAAACAGGATCTATGGCAGTTTATAGAGGGTGGTAGTGCGGTAAACTATGATTGTTTCTATGATTAGAGTCCTTTTCTTCTGAAGTATTTATGACCTCTAAGCGATCTCTGGCTACAATCCGTGCCCAAGCACTATTTCAATCCACTGTCCATCCAAGCCTCATTTTATCAGGTTTTCTTATCTTTAGCTATAATAACAATTGAGTGATGTTAATCTGAGAGCTGCAGGGAGTTGGGGGTTAGAGAGTTCAACTTCAATGAACATTAACCCTTGTGGGCTCTCTTAACATTTAGACCCAGGCTGTGGAAGCAATGAGAACAAAAATCATTCTAGTGCTTTTATCATCTGTGGGGAATTCAGACATAGGAATTAAAGATGGAAAAGACCTTTTAGATCAGTGTCCCTCTGTCATTGTGTCAGTATCTACAAGGCTTCTACTATTTCTCTTGGAAAATTTAGGGAATTATTATACTCCACAGCTGTTGTTCTTTTAGAATATTGTGGGGGGTGCCAAAGGATGTTAGATACTTTCCAAACACACAGAGAGACAGATTATCTGCCTGAAAGAATGCACAGGGACAAAGAGAGACAAAGAAAGGAGGAAAGAGGTGCAACATACAAGCAAAGTGATCAGGATTGTATGTACATGGCTTATTAGTAGATCTGTGTGAAACATTTATTTTCCATTACAAATTTAATCTACATTTTTCATGGAATTTATCAAGTTTCTGTTGAAAAACCAAAACCAGATTGTGTTTGTTTATATTGTTTGTTTGGGGGTTTTCAGCAACAAATAATATGACCACAATGGAAATGTTTCTTTTCTCTCTCACACACCCACCAAAACCTTCTACGTCTCAATACCAGTTTTCATTGAAAAAAATCACTCAGCTCTAAATTTAGCTACAAGTTTGAGTTGATTTGGTTTTGGATGGGAGTGAGGGATTGTTGTTGGGTTTAGTTGAACACCTAGGGCCAGATCTGCAGCTGGTGTAAATACGCATAGAGCCATTGATTTCAATGACATCTTTGACTTCAGTGGAGCGATACTAATTTACACCAATTGTAAAGATACTTTCCCCGCCCTTCTTACATCATTCATACCTCCTGTCTTCCCCTGACAGCAGTTCCCAGCTTCAAACTTCCCCTCTCCTTAAACCTACCCTTCCCTTTCAACATTTGACCCCTTCCCTTCACATAAATAAGCAGTTCACTTAGGCTATGAGATCAGTCCCTTCTCTGAGACAATTCACCAGTGCAAGATAAAGCATCCTGAAGGATGTTGTAATTTACACTGGCACCATCACCCCCAAGGTTGCAATATGGCAGCCTGTTGCCTTCTGGGCACAGGAATGCCTCTGCAGAAGGTATAAGGTATAGGAGCTGCTATGGGGCTTTCTGCTATCCAAGCATCCTGTACAGGAGAGTGCACAGAGTAGAGTTGGCTTTAGGTCAGTTCTATACCAGCAGAACACTGCTGCACTACCCAAGCAAACCACTCAAGCTGTGCCAAGCGTTCCATAGCTGCATCTGAAGAGCTGGCCCATTCCTTGTTATCTGAACAATGCCAACCACAGTCTAGTGTTTTCAGGCAGGTACAAAGATAAGACCCCTGCTCCACAGAGCTTGCAATCTAAATACACAATATACATCAGGGATAGGCCTGGGGGTGTGATCTAAAGCAGTGTGACTGAGCAGTGAAGGAAGGATGGGGTCTGATTAGTGCCATACAAGTTTACTGTGATTTGAATTTGCTGAGTGTAGGGTTTTGTTCATCAGTCATCGGATTAGCTGCCACTTTGTGCAGGGACTAGAAATTATAGGGAAGAGACCCATTTTAAGGGAGAATTTGGAAGAGGAGAGAGAAGGGAGGTTTATCTGTCTGGGTTAGGGAAGGGGCTCCAGGTGTCCAAAGCTGCCTGAAATAAAGCCCTGGGGTGAGAGAGGGAGAAGGACACAGGGCCAGTTAGTCGATTATGGATTATTAGTCCTTCTCAGCCCTCTGCAGTGCTTTTTTTGCTGATGCTCTTATTCAGCCATATCTGTATCAGCCATTCATAGCCACACTGCAGAGAGAAGGTTTCTTCATTGCTGCTCCTTTCCATCCATCTAGACCAGTGGTTCTCAAACTTTTGTACTGGTGACCCCTTTCACATAGCAAGCCTTTGAGAGCAACCCCCCACCCATTTATCAATTTAAAACACTTTTTAACGTATTTAACAGCATTATAAATGCAGGAGACAAAGTGGGGTTTGGGGTGGAGGCTGACAGCTTGCGACCCCCCATGTAAAAATCTCACAACCCCCTCAGGGGTTCCGACCCCCAGTTTGAGAACCCCTGATCCAGACCAATTGTTCTCCATCATGGCGATGGCTTTTGTTCAGAATCTCATGGCCCTTGGTCTGTGCAGCCTGAAGAGGGATAAGATGATGCCGTTACACTAGAACTTGCTCTCTCTCTCTCTCTCTCTCTCTCTCTCTCTCTCTCTCTCTCTCTCTCTCTCTCTCTCTCTGTCTCCAGTGATCTTATGTTGAGTGTGCATGGGATTGATGTTTGTGGTGGCCTCACTAAGGGGTATACAAGGTGCCACCCTGCAAAAGATCCTTTTCCCTTGTCTTTTTAAAGGAAGTTTCAGCATTCAGAGATTGATGCCTGCCAGGCTACCGTGACCAAAGTAGGACTCTGGGATCACTGCACCACATGGCTCCCTTCCTCACCCCTGCTAGCCAATGGGTCTGGCTTTGGGAATTTGAGGCTTTTCTATATAGAGTGGTGTCACAGGGCTTGCCCTTTAAGGGGAGTCAGATGCCCAGCTTGCCTGTGACAAGCTACTGAAGGGAATGAGCCAACACAGCTCCACCTAGGCATAGCTAACTACCTCAGCAGTTGGAAATCAGTTAAATAAGTAAGTACCACTTAGGTCTAATAAAAGGCTTAGGAGACAGTTGGGGAAGCATCTGAGGAGAAAGGGAGCTCTGGAGGAAGAGGAGCTTCCTGGGCATCTGCACTAGGAAGAAATGGTGCTCCTAAAGCAGAAGGAAAAGCAATTATAGACCTCTCCAGGCAGGAAGGTCTGGGAGAGACTGCCCAGAAAAGCTGCAGATCTCTCCAGGCAGCAGAGTTGCCTGAGGCCTTACAGCAGGAGGAGCTGCTGATGCGGGAGCCCAGGGACTTCTTTTTTAGGCCTTCTAAGTTTTATCTAAGGTAAGAGCCTTTAAACTGTCATAAGAATGCTCCTTTCAGGCAGCTTTGTTAAAGAGAGAGACACTGCTATAGAATGTTTGGCTTCTCCTTGACCTGGCTGATAAAGGGACCTCAGTGAACGGGAAACAGAGGCAGTGTACAGCAGAACCATACTCTACCACAAAGGAGTGCTTGGGGTGGGAGGGTGATGGCCTGTTTGTATCTTTTCCAACACACCTCTTGTTCATCCTCTGTTCAATGAACTCACACAGCAACAGGGTTGTAGTCCAGCCATAAATCTGCAACTCACCTGAAAACGGGGACCCCCTCTATGAATCACACATAGTTTCTTGGGGGAGGGGATCCCAGGAACCATCCCTGACAGCCATCCTATTCCAGACTATGGAAGAATGGCACCTATCAGCCCTTTAATATTGGGGTGGTGGATGCTTTAACAGTGCACCAGAGGGATAGATGAGAGGACTTCTTCCCCAGGCTGAAGGAATGCAGCATCTGATTTTCTGAAAGGCTACAGAGACACACTCCTAGCATTGAAAAGAAGCCCTCCACAGACACACACTGACATAGTACCAGTGGACTTAGCTAGCTTCAAAAGGGCTCCCTACACAAAAGAACTCAAACTTGCCCAAAGGGCTGAGAACTTCTCTCTGGATTACTGGGTCCACCCACTTTGTCATGCTGTGTCTTTGCAACTTGCTTTAATAGTTCCCAGTCCCTCAACTTCCCTTTCACTCAACTCACAATCTAAATCACAGTACCATCTTTCACAGCCAGCTCTCCTCCTCCTTCCCCCCCACCCATGCTCACCTCAAAAGTCCTGATGTGTTACCTATGAAAGGAACCTTCTCCCCAAATTTCTTTTCTTGTGGTCCTGAAGCATCTGGAAATATGGATAGATAGATAGATAGATATCTCCAGGTTGTACATGGACAATCTTTTGAAAGTAAAAATAATTTTTAAAAAAGATTTCATTTGAACATATCTGTTAACTGGCTTCTTCACCTAATTAGATGTGGAAAAGTTGCCAGATGGACACAGATTTTAATGATGGCTTCATTCAAAGTCTTGGAGGAGTGGGCTGGATGTAAAAGATAATTACCTTGACTTTTAGATGTAAAAGGCTTCTATTTTATTCTGCTTCTCTTCCCCCCACCCCCCACTTCCTTAGTTCATTTTTAATGAAAGAGCGGAGCTGTAGAATTCAAAACATCAAATAAGAAAGGAAGGTTCGTTTAATCTCTGCTCAGCGCCAGCCCGGAGTGACACTTCTGAGAATTGGTTTGATGGGGAGCTTGTTTGTTCATAAATTGTCACAAAATGGCATTCAGAATGTAACTGGCCCCTTCTCCCCACACTGTACAGTGGGGAGAAACTTCAGGAATCAGATTAAATGCTACAGGGGCAAAAAAATGAATTTCCTGACAGAATTAGAAATAAGGAGTCTCACATAGACTCTCTCTCTCCTGTTCTCTCGCACCTAATTATGACATGGTGTATGCAGAAGGGGCACAGATGCATGTGCACAAAAAGTCTTTACCAGGGATAGGCAACCTATGGCAAGCGTGCCAAATGCAGCACACAAGCTGATTTTTAGTGGCACTCACTGTGCCTGAGTCCCGGCCACTGGTATGGGAGTCTCTGCATTTTAATTTAATTTTAAATGAAGCTTCTTAAATATTTTTAAATCCTTATTTACTTTTACATACAACAATAGTTTAGTTACATATTCTAGAAAGGGGTCTTCTAAAAACGTTAAACTATTACTGGCATGTAAAACCTTAAATTAGAGTGAATAAATGAAGACTCGGTACACCACTTCTGAAAGGTTGCCGAACCCTGGTCTATACTATACAATGTGAATCCACATAGTGGATGGTGCTACACAACCACCCACTAGTGGTTGTGATGTCAGACAAGGTTAAATATGATCATGTCTCCCTCTAGTGATTAGATGCCCACATAGGGTATAGGCTTCAGCACTGCTAGAGCCAATGGGATTCTCCTTTAGCTCAAGCAAGGGAACCTGTGTTTTCAGGGCAGGAAGGTCTATGCTCTGTCCTCACAAGTGGTGTGAGTGAGCACTGCCTGATCCAGCCTGTCACCCCCTGCCTACAGCAGTGGTAATACTTTGGCATTTATAGAACTCCTTCCATCTGGGAAGGTATTTTCACCTCCTTGCCAGGTAGAGCTCTATCCATACTCCATTCTGCAGCAAGAAGAACATAAGCTACTGAACAGTTTGGGGACTTACCCAGAGTCACAGGGTAACTCTGTGACCAAGCCACAAATTGAGCCGAGGCACTTGCAGTCCTTGGCCACAAAACCATCCTCCCTAGTTTTACCATCTGTGTTTTCTCTCCTATGTTTCCTCTGCCCAACATCTCCTTTGTTCTCCACCATGGTCTCCTTCTTTGCGTACCACCTCCATTTCCCCAGGTCTTCTACCTGTAATGGTCCAGTCTCCTCCCCATAACTCTCCCTTTCACTCCCTTGCGTTTCATCAATTCCTTTTCATCTGCTCCTGACTCCTGCCCTCTTCCACTGCCCTGTGCTGGGAGTGGAGTATGGGGCTGTTGCTGAGGGACAGGTGGCGAGTGAGTGAGTGTGAGACAGGCCGTGCTAGCCCCTGCCTCCTTCCTCATATTGTCTGCTGTGTTGTACTGCACTAAGGAATATAGTTGAGGGGCGGGTAGAGGGGACCAGCATTGAGAGTGACCTGAAAGGGATGGTTGAAGCCATGGCAGGCTTGCACAGCAGCCCACAGAGTAGTCCTTGTTAGATGGAGGAGCAAGTGCAGGCCAAACCTGGCTTCCTTCCTTGCCGCCTGGTTTCCGAGGGACTCTCCAGTAGAGCTGAATGACTGTGCTGGCGGCAGGGACCAAGCTGTGATGGTCATCCTCACTTCGGTGACACTGGGCACAGCAGAAAAGTTTGCAGAAAAGGCTTAAATAGTGTGAGGACAGAAAATCGTTCTAATGACTCAAGATTGTATGGTTTGAACTGAGTATTGTGTACAGCTCTATTGCATACCCGAACACACACTTTTAGTCATATTTCCTTCAATTCAATTGGACCCTTGTGACTGACACTTAAAAGCACATTTCAATTAAAGCCTGTTAGCAGCATGCACACTTAGGTCTTTAACAGGTCAAATGCCTATAAATATATCAAGCAAAGCAATTTCTAGCCTCTAATCTCATTTTCTTGAAAGAAGCCTGATTCTTTGCCAACAAACGCCACCCCGTCTCCTCCTGTGAAATCTAAGCATCCAATGGAAAAGCAAGAGCGTGCACGAGAAGTATAGCTTAGCAGAGCTGCTGTGTACAGACACTTATTTCATAATCTTTGTGGTGATTCAATAGATTTGTGATGGAGGGGGCAAAGAGTATTCAGATACTGCTGGCGATAGGCAAACTGAATACACTGCAAAGGTTCTGTATGGGAAGGGACCCAACATTTTACTAATAGAAATCATGGTATATCATTTTCATAACACTTTGGATAGATGAGATTTATGGAAAAATAAAATATGGAAGGGTGAATAGGTTCAGCATAAGAACCCTTCATCTGGTATCTGAGCTGGTTTGTCTTTGCAAAGCAGCATGGCTATTATTATTACTATTAGGAGATAGATGTTACAATGCCATTATCTAAATAACTGAGACCTACTGTGTCTGCTAAATAAGACTGGCAATCACCTCAGAACAATCTCGCTAAAGAAGATTTCAGCACCTACTTGAGCTAGAAAGGCCATGAAACTAGGCTTTCTCGTGAAGTTTCAGCAATATTAGTGCTAGTTCTAAGCAGAACTACAGAAGAAGTGACAAAGAGTCCTCTGGCACCTTAAAGAGTAACTAAAGTATTGAAGCATAAGCTTTCGTGGGCTAATACCCACTTTGTTGGATGCATACAGAAGAAGGTTTGCCAAAATGAAATGGGGTAATGTAAGGAAACATCTCTGAACTTTCACAGTGGCACCCTTTCAGGTCATTTCTAGAACAGAGGAAAGAGTACAAAAAGGAAGATTGTTTTTTTTTCCAAGCTTGTTCACCTATTTTGTATTGAAATGAAGTTCTGAGATATTCATGGACCCAGTCCTTGTGGCTGTAACCCAATATAGCTCTGTTGATTTCAATGGAACAACCCCAATTTAGACCAGCTGAGGATTTGACCCCTTGTCTTGAGGAAAAAAATGGTCAAGACTTGGTAGATCCAGATTCAGTGCCTGCCACAGACTGCCAGTGTGACTTTGAGTAAGTCACTTAGTCTGCCTGTCCCTCAGTTCTACAAACTGGACCATGGTTTTACAAACAGGGTAATAGCTCTGACCTACTTCGCAAGGGTGTTGTGAAGGAAAGTACCTTAAAGACTGTCAGGCACTCAGATTCTATGGGAATGGGGGCCATGTAAGTACCTCGGACAGAAAGAATCTTGACTTTCTTTTCCTGTACTAACTAGAGACATGGCCCCATACCACAATGTTCAGACACACATCACTGTTCGAAGTCTATCCAGGCTTGTTCTTTTAATTATACTGGCAGGGGCCAGTCACAACATCCTGATCCATAGAAAGTCTGGGGGATTTTGGGTAGGCATCTAAAACTGAAGTGAGAAGGGCTGAGGTCCTAGCTCATTCACTGTCAAGTAATGATCAGGCATTCCCTGCTCACCATGTCTGAAACATTGCTAGCAGGTTTGATACAGCTTTCCCCGTAAAGTGAGTCTGTTTTTTTTGTAAACAATTGGATTGTCTTTGCAAAGCAGCATGATTATTATTAGTCACTGCCAGAGCCTACCTGTTCCCAGTTGCCTTGAGAGTGTTCAGCATTTCATATGAGACACTTGGCCAGGGACGGAGTGCCAGAATTGTTGACAGAATCTCTTTCATTGCATAAAAGGGACCTGTAGTGAAACTGAGCCGCTCTGTCACTCCAGAGATCCAGCCCACCACTGAGTGTCTGCTTGATGAAAACATCAGCACGGTCAAAGGGTAGTCAGTTATTGGAGAGACTAGTGAGTTGTGCCCACAGGGGAGACTGGCACATAAGTACTCAACTCAGCCAGCTTCCTGGGAAAGGCAACTGAGTTTCTCTCTTCCTCCTGGAAAGTCTGCAGCTGAGGTTGAGGTAGAAAATAGGAAGAGTTAAGTCAGAGCCATCTTCCCAGACTCCTGCGTAACATTCACGACTAAGATTTGCAAAGGTTCTTTCAAACCTTACAAAGGGTATATGTAGGACTTGCTGTGACTGCTACTGAAAAGCAGCAACCTCTGGTGCGGCACACCAGGTCTGTTTAAAAGTGCACAGGAAAACGTCACAACAGTCTGGGGCAGGAAGTTCACTAGTACACTGGATCAAATTGAACTGTCAAGAGGGATTTAGGAAGGCAGAATGTAGTCTGGAGGTTGGACAGCTGTGGCTGGGTGCGAGGCACTATCTCTAGCGCTCTGGGGTTGCTGCAGCACTGGGAAGATTGCAGGCTTAATTGAAGTCAATTAACCAGCTTCTGCTGAGGACTACTGAGCTTGGGTGATAACTGCTGTGCTAATGAGGCAATTGGCTCAGGATTGGGGAGCATATACTTTGCAAAGAAGGAGGAAGGAAAGAAGGGGGTTCAAAAAGAGCTAGGAAGAGGAGAGCGCTGGATGAAAGTCTTCTCCTGTCATTCCTTTGTTGTGCTTTGCCAACCTGGTGAAAGGGAAACAGCCTGCATGTGTTTGTGGCCAGGAGATCAGCATTACACTGACTCATATTTAGCTTGTGGTCCACTATGAGCCCTAGGTTCCTTTCCACAGTACTCCTTCCTAGGCAATCTTTTCCCATTTGTATGTGTCCAACTGACTATTCCTTCCTAAATGGAGTACTTTGTATTTGTCCTTATTGAATTTCATCCTATTTACTTCAGACCATTTCTCCAGTTCATTTTGAATTTTAATCCTATCCTCCAAAGCACTTGCAACCCCTTCAAGTTTGGTATTGTCCACAAACTTTTAAGTGTACTCTCTATGCCATTATCTAAATCATTGATGAAGATATTGAACAGAATCGGACCCAGAACTGATCCCTGCAAGATCCCACTCGTTATGCTCTTCCAGCATGACTGTGAACCACTGATAACTATTCTCTGGGAATGGTTTTCCAACCAGTTTTGAACCCACCTTATAGTAGCTCCATCTAGGTTGCATTTCCCTAATGTATTTATGAAAAGGTCATGCGAGACAATATCAAAAGCTTTACTAAAGTCAAGATATACCACGTCTATCACTTCCCCCCCATCCACAAGGTTTGTTACCCTGCCAAAGAAAGCTACCAGGTTGGTTTGACATGATTTGTTTTTGAAAAATCCATGCTGACTGTTACTTATCACCTTAGTATCTTGTAGGTGTTTGCAAATTGAATGGTTAGTTATTTGCTCCATTATCTTTCAGGTACAGAAGTTAAGCTGACTGGTCTGTAATTCCCTGGGTTGTCCTTATTTCCTTTTCTATAGATGGGCACTATATTTGCCCTTTCCTGTGTTCTGGAATCTCTCCTGTCTTCCATGACTTTTCAAAGGTAATCGCTAATGGCTCAGATATGTCCTCAGTCAGTTCCTTGAGTATTTTAGGGTGCATTTCATCAGCCCTGGTGACTTGAAGGCAACTAATTTGCCCTAGTAATTGTTAACTTGTTCTTTCCCTATTTATCCTGCCAGGCTGCAGTTCCCGAAACCCAGCCATTGCTTGCCATGTCACTCCCAAATCTACACCCCAACTACACTGCATTCCACAAAAATCTCTCTCTCAAAATCTTCAGCAGGCACAGCTGTGTCTTATGTATTTCACTTCCTTCATAGAAGGAGGTGGGTGGAGAAGTCCCAAGGATGCTAAGTTTTACTTATTTGTTTAAGTGACTCTAAGGGCTGGACTACACTATTGGGGGGTGGGTGGATCAACCTAAGATACACAACTTCAGCTATGCGAAGGTCGACTTACTCGGCCATCCCCATGGTGGCGGGTCGACTTCAGCCGCTTCCTTGCTGACTCCACTTACTCCTCCTGCCGAGATGGAGTACAGGCATCGATTTGGGGATCGATTTATCGTGTCCAGATGAGATGTGATAAATCGATCCCCGATACATCGAGTGTAGCCATACCCTAAGATGTACAACTTGACACTTGCAGACTCTAAATGCACTTGAAAAGGGAGAAAACACTCAGTGATTCTCTGGGCCCTTTTCTCCTAAGAACTGAGCCTCTTCAGAGTGAGTTTCCCAAGCTCGCATTAAAGCCAAGGGAACCGAGAGTACTCAGCACCTTATATGATTTGACCAGGCATCAGAACTACAAAGGCTGACACAGCTGCATGAGGTGACAGCTAAGTTATTAGTGATGTCCCTCAGAGTGGGGGATTCCTTGTGCCCTGTGGCTTCCGACCTTGGCATAAAGACCATATTTCTGCTCTCTATTTATTTATTTGCTTTGAGCGAGGCCATCAGAGTGACAAGCCGAGTCAACGAGATGGTTCATCATCTTCCTATCTCTGCAATTTTAATTCAGCAGATTGCTGCCTTGCATGTGCGTGTGTGTCAGTGCCTCTCACGCTTCTCTGACACATCACCTTTCGGGGGGCTATCATTTTTCATCCGAGATTATGGACAGGCATTTGGGAGAGAGGCCTCGACCAGTGAGGCGAGGAGATGTCGGATCGTTTTTATGAACTGAGGGTAGAGTGAGCCATAAAATATATGTCAAATTAGAGCCAACGCTTCCCTGTAAGAAAGACACCAATTAATGGGTTTGGATTTAACAGAGTGGAAGATTTACCAGCCTTTAAAAGCTTAATACCAGCTGCGGGTGCTGGGTGGAATCGTCTGTCAGTGGCTAAGAGGTGTGAGCTTTCTGATTCACCTCAACCTCCTGCAAATGGCAACAATCACAGCTTTAGAGATCCACTCCTGTTTACTGCAGCATGTTAAGATAGTCTTAGCCTTTCCCATAGCTGGAATGGGGGGAGGGATGCCTTCTGCGTTGGGATCTGTAAAGATAAAACTAGCCCAGGAGAAGAGCATCTCTCTGCAGCTTTGATTTGCTCTTACTGACAGCAGAAATGTTAGATTGGAAGGGGAAGTTCCAGTGATAATCTCTGTCTGTTAATTACCAAGTCGGCTGTTTGGATTTGCTGGCTGCTTCTCCTTTTCCCATTCTTCTAAGGCAGGGGTCTCAAACTCAAATGACCACGAGGGCCGCATGAGGACTAGTGCACTGGCCCGAGGGCTGCACCACTGACACACACACACACCCTCGCTGCCCCGGCTCCGCCCCCACTCCACCCCTTCCAAGAGGTCCCACCCCTGCCCCACCTCCTCCTCTGAGCACGCAGCTCCCCATTCCCTCCTGGAAAGCGCTAGGCACCACCAACAGCTGTTTGGCAAACAAAGCAAGAGCAATCTAGGAAGTCCAGAGCTAGAAACTCAGGTGGCCCAGCCAGGCAGCAGAGAAGCCTCTGCTTCTGGCCCCTCCCTCCCGCAAACTGCTATGGGGGGGGGGGGGGAACAGGAAGTCTGGCGGGCCGCAGGGAAGGGCTTCGCGGGCCACATGTGGCCCCCGGGCCGCATGTTTGAGACCCCTGTTCTAAGGTAAATATTGCTTTTGAAAGCATCCCCTCCAGTCTGTCCCCCCAGTTGGGCATCATGGCTCAGGTGGACTAGAAATGCACCTTTTAATTCTCTAAGCAGAACCACTCTGGCTCAGAAATGTGTGTAAACCCAGCAGAAGTCATCATGCAGGTTTAGAAATATTGGGGGGATACCCACCTCCATTCTGATAGAATGCATGTTAGACACCACCAATTTGCTGTCAGTGGGTTTGCTCCTGCTGAATTGCCTTCACCTCCCAATGTCTTCAGAACTTCACAGCAGGGAGCTGGATGGTGTATTCACTACCCTGGGCCTGTCAGGGTTTATTTTAATAACTCCCTTTTGTTTAACTTTTTGTGGAGTAAAGCCCTTGATACATTTCATGCCATTATTTTTGTTGTTGTTCATCTGTGACTCAAGTGTCTTATCCCCTTCACATTCCCTCTGGGAACCCCACCCAAGAAAACTGGCTTCAGGACTTGTAACTTGTTCTCCACCATTTACACACAAATTGGGCTATCATCAAAGATTATTTCAGGAGAATTTTAAAGGTTATCTGTTTATGTGGAGGGAAGCGTGCATGTGATTTATCTGGTGATATACTTTCAGCAACAGATGGAGCTAAAAAAAAACCCAAACAAACAAACAAGCAGAATGTAAATAGGAGAAAATAAACTTCTGGAACCTTGGAATGCCACCTGTCTTGAAGAAAGGGATTGCCTGTTCTAAAAGGAGTTCGTGTTTGTCAGTGGAATTCATCCTGCAGAGCAAGATAGAATTGTAAGGCTCCAAGACTATTGCAGCTATCCATAAATTACATAACACCTTTTGGGGTGATTTTTCAAGACTTACCCAGCCCTTTATAATTCTTTGTAACTCTGAAATAAACATGTAAAATTAACAGAGGTAACAGAGAGTCCTGTGGCACCTTAAAGACTAACTAAAGTATTGAAGCATAAGCTTTCATGGGCTAATACCCACTTTGTCAGATGCGCATCCGACGAAGTGGGTATTAGCCCATGAAAGCTTATGCTTCAATACTTTAGTTAGTCTTTAAGGTGCCACGGGACTCTCTGTTACCTCTGCTATTCCAGACTAACACGGCTACCTCTCTGATGTAGAATTAAGGCTCCACCCACTCCATAATGCTTTTTGTAATTTTTTGAGAGTTCTGTATAGGAGTTAAAGAAAATACAATCACGGTCATAAAGAGACATGCAGTGTTTTTTTTTTAATGAGACAGAGCTTGCGGTGGCCCTATCTTGGGGCTCTCCTATGAGGTAAATGTAGTCATTACAATAAAGAGTTCGCAAAGAAAAGGCCAGAGGTGAATTCAGGCAGCTGCAAAAAAAGTCTGTTCAAGAAAATCTCTACCCAAGATCAATCAAAGTCCAGCTCTACAACACCACTGTACAGAAGAGAATGCAAGATATTAAGAGTCAATAATGATAGTTTATAGTCGTAGTCAATAGAGATGTCTCAAGAGACTTACTGAGGTCTCACTGGAGAATGAAGATATATTAGACATCATCTTCCCAGCTCACTGATCAAGAAGGGAGCTCTTCTGGGAAAGTCCTACAGATTTTCATGGGGATAGGGAGAATAGAATTCTATAGAAATCACTCTACTCCCAGCACAGTGAATTGAATGAAGTATGATAATCTTTCTGTAGATTTTTTTGAGCCATAATATAATACCCTATATTAGGATATAATTTTTGAGATTACATTCCTCAAAAAACGTCAGAAAATTTATCATTTCCTAATGAATTTTATAGGACTTCTCTATAAGGGATAATTTACAAAAAGAGTACGGTTTTTATTGTGAAGTTGAAATTTTATTTTATTGCTATTTTAATGATGTAGTGAAATCTGGTTTGGGAAACACATAATAATAAATAACCATAATTATTTTTCTATTCTTATTTAATATTTATTATTAACATAGGAGTGCTTTCACTGAGTGATTCCTTGTTCTTGTATTATAGGACAGGATAAATAGGAGCCACATTAGTATTCTTTACATCATTCATTATTTCATATAAGTATCCCTACTACATTTCTTCTTGGTCTTTCAAAATGAACCTTAATACAGATGATTGGTTCATTTATTTTGTGTGCAGAGAAGCCCAATTCTGCCAGAACTGACTGGTGTCTGGTAAAAACAGACAAATGTTACAGAGGACAGAAGAAGATTGAAATGAACTCTCAGCAGCACACTCGAGACCAGAATTGAACACACAAAGCATGAACAGAAATGAGATGTGTATCTAATGACAGGCAAATGTTCAGTGGACTAATGGAATGGTCTGATGTGAAATGATGAGAAAATAAAAGAGCTGGCTGAGGACACTGCTGATAATATTGGACGGCACCAATTGTACCATATGCTCCTTCTATCCCATTCTCTTCCACCACTGAGTGAACTGCTATAAGAGAACCTCACCTTGCAAGTACTCTGCCACATTCCTTGTTGGTGATGTTGCACTTGAATACAGCCAGCTTAGGAGTAAAGCTGCCCCAACCACTTTTTATGTTAAACAAAGTTGTGCTTGGATGGAAATCTTATCCATCAGACTTATTCACTAGAACAAAGCATGACAGCGAGAATGCGAGGCAGAATTTAATTCTGCCATAACAAAGCTGGAAAGTACTTGGCCATTTTGTCTGGGCTATGACATACTGAAGTAAAGTTTCTCCACCTTCTTCAGTGCCACTCCAGTAACTGTGACATGCTCGCGGGCCTGCTATAACAGCTCTTCTCTAAAAGTTGCAGTGTCAATCAGCCCTCTCATCAGTACTTTCCATCTGCTTGTCCCTCTAGGGCAGCGGTTGGCGGGATTGTGGTATGGACAGAATTGCTGAGCTAAGTGGATAGTCTGCTTGGAGGAAAGGAACACTGGATGGATTGATGCCAGTTCATGCGCTTATTGAAAGAGCGACAGACGGAATACAGTGGCGCGAATGAAATCCAAAGGCTGTGCCCACAGAGAAGAAGCTGAATGAAGGGAATGGTGGTGATTTACCAGGTCGAAATGTGAGGTTCAAGTGAAGGATAGTTAGCAAGTATCATGAATAACAATGGCCAAATGTTTTGTTAGCCTTTTCAGTTGAAATTGTGGCTATGGTATGCAAATCACCATGCAAATCAGGCTGGCAAACGCCAAACAAGCACCAGGAGTTGCCAAAGGGTTTGACAACAGCTGAAGCAACAGATGTACCATGCCAAACAATGCCAGAATGGGGGCAGACAAAGGGTCCTGGAGGCGGTCTCGCTCTCCATGAAGTGGAACGTGGAACTGGTCATTTGGCAGCACTTTGGTCTGGGCTCCGTGTGGGTTGATTTTCAGGGCTGATCTGCATTATGTGCACCCACAATGTTTGTTTCCCCAGTAGAACAGAACCTTAAAACGTGTCAGCATGAAGTCTAGGTAAAAAAGGGACCTAGTCCTAACTCACTGGGAGACAATCCTTTGTGTAGCTGTGACATGTAAGGTGGATGAAAATTGCATCCCATAGCTTTTTATGATATAATTTATTTATACTCTATAAATTATATAAAAAAGGGAGACTTCATAAACACAGAGTGAGAGGGTTCCTTTTTCATTTATGTTTGAATATCCGTCGCTTCCTCCTGTCTGGAGCAATGAAGGTACTTCAAAAGGTTCAAACCTTAGTGAAAGGAGCACTGGGTCTATAATAGGGGTTTGCAGGTTCCCAGGGTGGTACTCACTTCCATGTTGCCATCCAACAGCTTTGGTAAGAGAAACACTCAGCAAGTTATGAGTCCTAGGGACCCATCCACACCCCACAGGTTATACCACCCGGGAAGGCCTGATTGACAGGCCATTCCCGATTGGTCTGTACATCCTATTTAAACTTGGGGAGGATACAGGAAGTTTGGCTGTGCAACTAAGCAGAACCTGAGCTAGCTGCTGCTACAGCTTTCTTGTGCTGCTCCTGGTTCCTGAGCTTCACTTTACCGCACGGCTCTGATACCCAGTTACCAATTCAGTCTGGTCCTCTGCTTTTCACCCATGTAGCGGGGTGGCTACCCCACTCCTAAAATAAAAGGGGTAAAGCCCTGGAGAAGGCTGTTGCTGGATAGAAAGCAGCAAACTTGGGCTATTGCTGGGAGAAAGCAGCAAACCCAGGCTGACTGGAATAGAGTCACAGCTGTGGCCAAGTCAAGTAGGGCCCAGCTGGCCCTTACGAGGTTATGGCCAGGCACTGAGAACAGTCTCTCTCCAGGCTAGGAGAGAGTAGGGCCTAGCTATCTGTGAGACAGGGTACCTGAGGTGGAACACTGCTGGGGGAATGAGCAAGGGATCTGGGGAGCTCCAGCCTAGCAACTCCCCAGGCTACAGGCCTGATACAAAGGCCTAAGGAAGGTACTGGGGTTAGGCAGAGGCCAAACACCCCTTGCTTTTACACTGCAGTTTGCTCCAGGGCAGAGGCTTGATGATGACTGGCAGTAGCCCTAGACTGAGGCAAGGCAGGGATTAGAGGGTTGGGGGTTCCCCGGGGAGGGGAGACCCAGAGACAGAGTGTGGGGGTATTGCCAGGGGACAGCATCCCAGGTAAAGAGGCTCAGGACCAGCGAATAGCAAGACACCAGCCTGCAGCTGGCGCTCTGAGCTGGAAGAGCTAATTCCCAGGAGGCGCCGCGGGGGTGAGTCATCGCGCCGCTACAACCCCAATAAGACATGTAGACACTGGGCTTTGTGGTTCACAGCTGGGGTTTTATTTTCCTTGCCCACAGTTCAGAATCTCCAGCAAATGCCTGAGTAAGAAATAATAATTCATCCCATCTTCAAGAGCACTAATTTATACAGCTGGCAGCTCTGCTTTGGTGCTCTTGAGGCTTTCACTGCCCTACCAACCTCAAGAAAAGAGAGACCCCCCTTTAATCCTCTCTCACTCTAGTGCCTGTGCCAAGAGCAACGTCAGCACCTCTGATTATCATCACATCTGCATCTTCCATGCTGACTTTCCCCCCGCCCAAAGTAGCCAAGTGAGGGGAGGAGCAGCGCTTCAAAATTCCCTTTGAAATCTTGCCTGTGAGGCATGGACTTATCAAAGCAATGAAACATTCTGTCTGTGTGTGTGTGTGCATGCACCATCCTTCCACTAGATCAAAGAGAAGAACAAGAAGGAGTTCCAAAGGGGCAACTTTGCTACACATACACTTACCTACTTTTCTTCCTCTCAGAAATTAATGTAATTCTGCCATTGCTCCTTCGTATCCTGTTAAACTCTCTGCTGCTGTGAGGGCGTGCACAATCCTTCATTCCAACTGCACAATCTGTCTCGTCTGCTCAAGGGATTGAACAAGTAAAGCATGGTACTGATTTCTTCTATCCACCAAATGCTAACAAGACCATCCCCTGTGGCAGCGGTTGGCTTGTAAATGCACCAGTAAAGTGCCAGATGCTACTACAGTATGATGTTTGGTTCTTGGCCAAAAAGAAAAAGGGTGAATGTAGTCTGAATGAGTGACAACTGATCAAACAGGTTTTCTCCTGCTTTGCACTTATTTAGCATCTTTAATTTTGCTGCCAAAACCCTATACACATAGTCTCACAATACCCCTGTGACAGATTTCAGGATGATTATCCCCATTTTGCAGATGGGGGAACTGAGTCACTAAAGAGTTGCTCAGTGTCAGGGTGACAAAATGAAACAGTGGCAGAGCTGGGGGTAGAATCCAGGAGTAGAATTTCTACTCTCTGCACTTACACAATACTCCCTTCTTGGCATGTCTGAGCATACAAATAAAATGTAGGGTTTTTTTAAAAAACAGTTTATGGGAATTTTAATCTTGTACATTTACTTGACTCAAAAAACGGTGCTTTTCACACTGGCTTCAGCAAGACCAAATGCTCTGGGCATGTTTGAAAATGGGCTTTTGCAAATAATCAAGTCATAAGTGATTTCAGTGTGATAGTAGATGGAGCCATTATGACGATGCTCATCACTGTAGCATCAGTTCGCAGGGCAATTCTCTCCATATTGATACTATTCATAGTTATTTGCTGCTGGATCCACAAACAGCTTGCCAAGACTGGTCAAAGCATGATGCAGTTTATGCATTAGCCCTTGCTCAGCCACAAAACAGCATGTTGAGCCACTGGGCATCTTGGCATGGGATTCTCACGAATCACACTAATATGGAACTTGTCCGTTAAAGAAGAGCAGTACGAATATTAGAAGAGATTATGCTGGTTCTGAGTAGCTAGCATTGCAAGGCAAGAGAACTAATCTAGTCTATGAACAGGATAGGACATTTGCCACCATTTGCTATGGAAAGGGACAGAGATAAGGAAAAAACAGTGAGGTATACTCTGGGAAATCATGTTGCCAGAGAATGGTGTGCGTTACAACATGTGACTTCGAGTTAGAATGGCTACTGGAGTCTATTCTTGGCTCTGCTACTGAATCCTTATTTGACCTGGGGCAAATTGCCTCACCTCTCTGTACCTCAGTTTGCCTGTCTCACATAGGGATAATAGCATTTATGTGAGTAGAACTGTATGAGTAAAATATCACAAATCATCCAGTTCAATTTAGCCTCTTTTTTTTGGGTGTCCATGAACAAATCTCTTTTCTCAAATGTATTTGTTAACCTTTTTGGTCTAAGCAGGTAGCAATTATTTTAAGTTTTGTGGGTTTTTTCCATTACAGGAGGAGAAGTTGATGGTGTAGTCTGGTATTTCTTCGGTGCAATCCTGTTTATTTACATTGAATGTATACAAGTCCTGTTTCCCTGAGAATAACACGCATCAAACAGCAGGAGGCAGTTTCTTTGCTCACAGTTTCAAGTCTCTTTCCAGACATTGCTTAGCCCAAAAGTTCTATGTACCTCCCCCCTCCCCCAACATCATGCTACAAATGCTTCTCTGGCTGACCTTGGGGCTTCCTTGCTGTCTTCTCTGGTGTTTTCTTGGCTGCTTTTCTCTCACAAACAGCTCCATCAAATAATAACCAGCCCTCTGCATTTGCATTCATTCCCCAGTGAAAATCCTCTACCCATATTGCTCATCTCCTGACCAGCCTTGCATGGGACTTGTGTTTTGTGTGATGACTGCTGTTGTTTCATCCATCTTCCATAGAGAAGTGTAATTGCTTCTAGCCTGGGCAAAGGGAGGACATGATGCTCACCAGCTTCCACTCATCTCCCAGCATAACATTATTCTAAATTATTTTATGACCTTCCTCACCAAGCTCACTCATCCTAGGCTTTGCTTAGTTGCGATTGGTCTCATCAGTCAGGTGGTTTTTGTTTCTTTTCCCGGAGCAAGTGAATGACTCAAAATTAGATGAAGGTTTGTAACCATTAGAGGAGTGAAATTCTGGAACAGCCTTCCAAGGGAAGCAGTGGGGGCAAAAGACCTAGCTGGCTTCAAGATGAAGCTTGATAAATTTATGGAGGAGATGGTGTGATGGGAAAGAATAATTTTGGCAATTGATTTTGGACTATGGTAATAGAGGGGCCTGGTGGTATATGATGGAAAGTTGGAGGGGATGGGATCTAAGATGCTACAGAGAATTCTTTCCGGGGTGTCTGGCTGGTGAGTCTTGCCCACATGCTCAGAGTTCAGCTGATCACCATATTTGGGGTCGGGAAGGAATTTTCCTCCAGGACAAATTGGCAGAGGCCCTGGAGGTTTTTCGCCTTCCTCTGCAGCAGGGGGGGTGGGTCACTTGCTGGAGGATTCTTTGTATTTTGAAGTCCTTAAACCAAGATTTGAGGACTTCAATAGTTCAGATATAGGTGAGGTATATTGTAGGAATGGGTGGGTAAAATTCTGTGGCCTGCGCTGCAGGAGGTCAGACTAAATTATCGTAATGGTCCCTTCTGACCTTAAAGTCTATGAGTCTAATGTAACTCTTCTAAGCATGTTTCTGGTGCGAATACCCATGGAAAGGGAATATAAACTTCTCCTCCTGCAAGTATTCAAACCCATGAACTTCATGTTTGCTTTCCACGAGCATTCTCACTAGTGAAACTCGGCTCTGAATGCTCACGGAAAGAGAACGCAAAAGAGGGAAGGAGGGACACGCCCAATGCGAGTTATTGACTATTTTCAATAGATACTTCTGAGAATATTTTTGCAGCTTTACCCCAATTCTAGTTGTCAGGCTTTGGATAAAATTCATCCATGTGAGGTGGGCCAGAAAAAAATCATCGCACCACTTAATTCCTCAAATCAGGACTTACATATGATGTGTAGGACTGTGCTACCGCTTTGCACAGTGGTAAGTTCCACCTTTGTTGAATTAATGTCTGCAAAGAGCTGTGAGAACCTTGGGTGACCCTTTACTGCTACCAAGTATCAACTAGTAATTGATGGGCTCTCAGCCTGGGTGTGTGATCCCAAAGTGTCACCAACAGGTGTGAGAGGGTCCTGGCAACCTTCCACTTCTCATGTTACTAAATGGGAGCAGGTCCTGGTTAATGGGAGGAGGCCTATGTGTATGCCTCAGTGTGACAGAAAAGGGGGTCCTGGCAGGGGCAAAGCTGAGAATCACTGCATTATTTATTATATAGTAATGTATAGATGTATTCGTTTCCTTTTAGGACCCAATGTTTTAAGTCTGCCTAATGCTCTTTTACTCCGCTGCTTTTGAGCCTATTATCCTCCAGAAGACACACCTATGTGAGAACACTCGTCTCTTCACTCCTCATTTTTCTTTCTGAGCCTGAACATCTTTCGTTAAACTTAGAGCACCTCTCCTCAGGCCGAGGTTTCCTAACTAAGATTATTTATTGATGGTCTCTTTTTTTCCCTCCATGTCCCATCAATTAGCTGGAGAGTGTATTGATCAGCAATTGTGTCAGATTTCCAAAAGCTTTCTGGGAAATGCTACTGCTGCTTCGAGTGATTGTATACACTCTCCTTTTGATTCACAGAGCAGAGCTAGGGAGCAGTTTCACTCAAATGAGGCTTAAATGAGCCATGCACTCACCATTTACCCAGAGGAGGGTATTATTTGCAGTGCCTGCTAGCTATGTATTTGACATTAAAAAGAAAAGAGAAAATCCAGAACCCTAACAATTAATTCTCACTAAGCCAAAAGAAATGTTAAATGAGGGTCTGTGGCAAATGTTTCCCTAGAGCATTAGACTCTCTGGGTGCATATTTGTGTCTGGCAAACCAAGATTACAGTCGGGGAAAGTGATTTGTGTTATGGCTTCATTTTTGGTCATCCTCCATGGAAGGCTCCCTGAATTAAACTTGCGTTCTCAGCATTCTGTGTGGTACAGCTGCTAGCATAATCCCAAGTGCTTGCATAGCTCTTTAGGATCTAAATAGGGGATTTATTTGCTTAAAAGAATCAGCTATTGATTAATAAGGCCTTTTCTCCCCCATTTCCCCCCTTCACCTAGATGATGTATAATTTTGTGATATCCAGCCATGAAATTCCAGTACCGCAAGGTGTTCACGTAGGGCTGTTAAAATTGTGTGTGTGTGTGCGCGCACTTGCTTCCTTTCCCATGCTGAATAGTTATTGATTTTAGTTAAGGAGTAAATGTGTCATTTCCATGGCCTTTCGGATGATTTACATGGCCTTACAACTGACAAGACATCTCCAGCTCCAGAACTACAGTATCCGTTTAATTGACAAACACCAGCATGTGTGTTAAAAAGCAGCTAAAAAGGGTGGGAGTGGAGACAGCCGCATTATCCTATCAGCAAGCGTTAGGCACTATATGTTATACTGGGTAAGAGAGTCACTTTACTTCTTTGAATATGGTAAATATTTTACAAGTACATTGCTCGTGTTATGAAGTTAAAATCTCTCCCCTGTTTATATCTTCTGACAAATTCACACCAGGAAAGGACATCAGGCAGATTGTCACCAGCTGTGATCCCTTCACAATTCACGCTCTGTGCAGGGTTGGGCGGGGTGAATAGTTGACTGGGAGATCCCCAAGGGAAGTAAGATGCTGTAGGGAATGGTGTTGGCTATAAGTGGCACTCTTCCTGCTGCTCTTACTGAGTGAATCATGAGGTAATGCTCCAGTTTGACATCAGGAGGTGCTGCCAGAGGAGCTGTCCTTTGGATGTGAAGCAAAAGGCATGCTCACTTGTGGTTATTAATGATCCCCCTTCAGTGCGACCGTTAATAGTGTAAGGTACCATTCAATGTAAACGTGCAGAACCGGGCCCTTAGCAACTTTTGTAAAAAAGCTTTGTGTGTCATTTGCATGAAACATGCTATAGACGATATAAAATCCTTTTTGTTAAGGCATAGGTTGTGGCTTCACCTCAGGGCAATGCAAGGGTATGAGAGGAATAAGATGTCCTCTAAGTGCATTACACAGAAGATGGAACAGGGTGTGTAGGAGAAATGTAGCCTATATGACGCTTGTTTGTGTAATATAGATATGCATTGAAATGTAAGTTGGCCCCAAAATGTACTTCCTAAAAATAGCCTTGACAATAGTCAAGCACAGCCGGGTAAAACTATGAGACAAGTGAAGTGAGACAGCTCAGAGGCAAGTTAGAGCTACGTTAGAGCATAACCCCAGGTTATGTTGTAAGCATGTTCAGTTTTAACAAGAGTTTTAGATGAAATATGAATGTTTTAGAAGAATGCAACCTCTAGGGATAGTTATTGGAATGGCATTTACACAGATGTTAGTTAATGATGTTTAATATTAAAGAGCCAATGTCTTTAATTATGGTAGATAAAAGGCAGGCTTCCTGATAATTAATTGTGAGTAAGTATAAAAAGGACAGTATGCTGATTTTAGAGAGGTGTGTCCATCCACCTTCAGGGTACCATTAGAAATAGGATTATATACCCATCCTTCTCTTGCAGGGACCGATCACCCCTCTATACACCATTCCATCTTAGAATGTGAGTATCAGTGCAATGTATGGTTCTATAGGAATGCCCGTTTTCTTCACTATTTGATTTTAAATAAACTCTTTAATTTTATCGCTCATGTCCTTCACAGTCCTCCACTGAATTAAATTATCTGTAACTGCCCTGGCTTTAAAGAACCTTAAAGAATCCATTTTGTTTTTATTCCTTATCTTTACATTACTAATTGGGAACACATCAATCAAAGATTCCAGGAAGCAGGTGCTGCATACCTACTCATTCCCCTCCCAGAGCCAGTGGGCAAGGAGTGAGTGGGGAGAGAAAGAGAATGCATATAGCTTTGGCTCTCCCCTCCCTGCTCCAAGACAATGACTGGCACTGCTGAACTGGCAAAAATGGTAGCATAATTTGCTGTTGCTTTAGGCCAGTAGGAAAGGACTGTACTCCAGGGCAAGGAGGGAAGGGAGCAGTGGAGAATTTTGACCCAGAGATGTGTCTCTAAGGCACACTACCTGCTAGGGGTGCCCACAAGGTGGTGCAGTTTATGCATTACCCCTTGCTCAGAAATAGCCCCGGTTTTGTAAACCTATCAAAATAATAAAAAGCTTCTTGATGAGATTATTTTTTTATAATGCCCACCCAGGCGGACGCCCATGTTTCTTACTGCTCACAGTTGTTGTATCCTGTAGATCTTTATGCTGTCGATATTTTTCTTAATAGCTGTACAATTACCTGCACTAGTTGCAGCATCACTTTGAAGCACCTCATGTTGTGTCTCTTATGGTAGCTGTTGTACGCATGTACCCATACGGATTATGCATGCCCCAGATCTTCTTCACATTCCCTTGCTGTGCCTGGCACTAGTTCAGGTGAGTTGAACTGGAAAACGATGGCTTTCTCCCATCACATCACTACATGAAAATCTTCATCAGGTTGGTGGTGTTCCAGCATATCAGACTAGTGGGTTTTTTTTTCCAATCTGTCAGGAAATTATTAGTCAGTTAATGCCTCCATGTGTCACAAAGGATCTTTTTATGAGGGTTATTCTTACAGGGTGGCTGTCCGTTTAAAGGGAGATAGATCTCACCCGACTTGTGACACAGCCAAGTCTTGTCCCCATCTGGGGCGAATGTGAGTGGCGAGTCATGTGATTCAGTCAGGGCTCTGGAATAGATAAGGGAGACACCTGGCTAAAGAGATTTTGGGATGTCAAAAGAGATCAGGAAGGCTCCTGCAGGAGACCCTGAGATATGAGGTGGGAGACAGCTGCAGAGAGCAACATCTGAAGAGAAGAGTCCCTAGCTAGGTAGGGCTGGGGCTGGCCTCCCAAGGTAGAAGAGACTTCAGCCAGGAAGGCCTGGGTGTGGCTTCATGAAGAGTGGGGAAGGATGAATATATTTGGAGGACCTTATTTTGGAACTGTTTGTGATTAGATACCAGCCTGAGTCTGGGTGGTGTTGGCTCTGAAAAAACCTTTGTGAAATTGTTGAGGAGCCCTGAAGAGAGGAAAACAGAGACAGGGACACTGTAGGGTCACCCATGCAATAAGGGGGTGCTCTGGAAGTGGTGGCTCTGATATAGTGACGTAAATTCCTTTGCCCGAGAGGAGTCAGTGTGTGAATTCTCTAGCCACTTGCATGGCACCTTCTGTAGCTGCACTTCTTGTTCTACCAATTCCCTGGAATCCTGACCTGCAACGCCCCTTTCTGCGCCAGTCCTGGCGACCTCCACGCTGATTTAGAAAAACACCTGACTCCAGATCTCAGCACATCCTCCTGTTCCAGACCCAAATCAATTCTTAGCAGATATTGCCTGGGAGCAGTGATTTTTGTAATGTGAGCAAACATGCACTCTGGACTATGTGGAGATGCCAAACTAATGTGGGGTTTTCTGATCTGGGGTTTTTGTTGGGGCTGGTCTAGGCACAGAAATCAACCACAAATCTTGGACCGGAAACCAGGTTCAGACTGAATTTCCCAAACTACAGTTTTGTTCAGGTACAAAACTATGGTATGGACCCTGTGCTAAGTCACAACAGATGAGTTAGAGTACGCTTATAGCGAGTCCATATAAAATTTCAGACTCAAACACAAATGCATATCAACATTAAAGAACTAATGTAAAGAAACAATTTTATTTCCTCTAAGCATCCCCGCATGTGTGGTGAAAAACATTCCCTTCCCATCACTCATCCTAAGGAGTGTATTTGCCTAAAGCAGTTGTGAATTAAAGTGATGTAATGAAATCACCCACAATGGCCAGGCTGGGAATTCATCAAAAGATCCAGTGATCGTCTTAAAAACGTATCATTGCCTGTTGAATTGTGGTGCCTAATGGAAGTAAAATTGGTCGACAAAGTCAGTTTTATTTTCCCAGAGTTATGGACTTCAGTGTATTTCCAATACCCTGCTAAGCGAAGCTCTGAACATGTCTCTTGTTCAATTCAAAGCATTTAATAACTGCACAAAAAGACTAGGCTGTTGAAATTTATATCCCTAAGTTGTCATCTCTGCCTTATTTTTAGTTTTCCTGTGAAGTTATTAAAACATGATGTGATTGTAATATATTTACAGAACAGTGGGAAATGTGGGGTGACTCTGACTGAAAGCACAATGAGTCTGATCAAATCTAGATAGCAGCAAATACCACTAACATCTAAAGGGGAATACACACACATAAATATTCCATACTTGTGTGTGGCTCTTCTCCTCCCAGCTCCCATAAATATAAATGGAAACTGCAGGCATCAAAATCTGCTCAACAAGTCGAACTTAAAACCCCTAATGTTTTTGAATTGCTGCCTGGGTTTTTTTCTGTATCCAGCATTATGGAAGATTGAAATATTGGTGTGAACTTGATGACGATGTTGTTCAGCTTGCGAGTATTGAGTCCATTAGCATTCTCCCAAGCCTATCTTAATTCAGAAAAAAAAGACTATTAACAGGTGCAAATGGCTGCATAGAATTCTCTTTTCTTCTAATACAGCATCCATCACTGTGGTACCTGAACACCTGGACTTCTGGGCTGTTGCAGAGTATGCAGTAGAGTTAGTTCAGAAGCAAACGATACCGTTTTTAAGAGGGACATTAAGGCCTGGATCCACAAAGGTGTTGCAATGTTTAGTGTCGCAGCACCTCAAAGTTAGGTGTCTAGAAAATTACTGGGATACCACTGTCCTCCCGAAAGGCAGGGTTAGGCATTTGGGTCCGTATACAATGAATGGGGAGAGAGAGGCACCTAAGAATGGGCTCCACAAAAGGTAGCATGCTAAATGAGGAACCGTCTAAGCTAGCCAATGGGAGATGCCAAGGACAGGCGTGTGCACTAAGCCCCGCCCCTCTCCTGGAGATAAGCATCTCAATCCACACTGCAGGGATGCACCTGTCTTTTCTTAGCAATCTACAACCAGCTCCTGGAGTCAGGCGGCTCAAAATCCTGTTCAAGACATTTTTCCCCCTGCTCTGGCAGAGAGGGGAATTGAATCCAGATCTCCCAGGCTAGTGATCTAATTGCTGGGCTAACAGCTATAACCACCCACTGTCCCCTGGATTATGAATCATTCTGGGCTTTAGGCAGGAGATAGGCATCCAGACACCTAAAGGGAAGCAGAACCGTGCATGCTCAGAGGTGGAAACGTAGGTACCTAGGGAACTTCTATCCCAGAACCATAGGTGCCTCTAGAGTCCCGCAACAGTTTTGTGTATTGCAGTGAAACTGCAACTGGGACATACATGCCTAAGTCTGTGGTTTAGGTACCTAAATGCCCATGTGGATCTGAGCCTAAGTGTTTAGACTGGAAATTCTTTGTGGGGCAGGGACCATCTTTTTTTCTGCTTGCGTAACACTGACAGACCCCATTTGTCGGTGGGCGAGATTGAACCTGGGAACCTCTGGAGCTAAATGCATGAGCCTCTACTGCATGAGCTAAACACCTCTTAGCTAAGGCTGTAGAGCAGATGGATTGAGCTCTAAGTGGTCTCACTTCCACTAGAGGGGACAGAGCACCACACACAGGAGGTGTGTGGGTTACATTTGCACAGCACCTAAAACCCTGCTCTGTGACTTGGTCGTAGGCGATACTGCAACACAAGTCATAAATAATAATCATCAGTAATAAAGGTACCCAGTGCTGATACAACACTGTCTTCTGTGTCCTCTGTCTGGACTTCTAGTGCAGCCATCACTCTGATAGGCAGGCTCCATGTGGTGCCTATGCACTGTCAAATGTCTGTGCCTGACAAAAACACTGGCTCACTCCAGCTGAGGAGCTGGCTCATCAAATTTGTGTCACACCAATAGATCTTCTATGAAACATGCATTTAACAGATATTTCAGAGACATTCGGTACTAAAAGGGATACGAAGCCTTGCAGGAAATATGTAAACAAAGTATTTTTGACACAGTCGCACATTTTTCATGCGCTTGTGTAATCTATCGGGAGTCATAGGTCACAACTATTGAATGAGATTTTCAGACAGGCTCAGCGCCGGCCTAACTCTCCCGCCACTGAAGTCAATGGCCCTACAGACTTTAATGGGAACAAAGCGAGGTCAGTGCCAAGCACTGGTGAAATTCCTACCCGTTGGGGGCTTTAGAACGGTCCCGTGTTTGTGTCTTTCATCTCGGGCAGCTGAGATTCAATTTCACATGTTAGTTTAAGGGACGCATGAAATCAAGTTTACTGATTTTGGCCTAATCCCTGTCCCCGTGTCTAGCATACCATACCCTCTGCAGAGCACAGCATGATTGGCAGCTCCTGCTCAGGATAGGCCACAGGCCTGGAATAGCAGGAGTGCAGGGCTCCCTGTGGGCTCAGGGCTGGAGTAACAGGAGTTGTTGAAAGGCAGGACTGAGGAGTCCTAGCAGAGCTGCGTCCCAGTGCCAGGGCTGAAATAAGAGAGGGGGTGGCAGATCTCTGTGGGAAATTCTGTAAAACATCTGCCCGAGTGGTGCCTGGCTGAAATCTATGCTGTTAGTCTCCTCTCTCTTATGAGCACTAAATTCACTCGTAAAACAGTTTTAATTAAAAAAAAAATGGTATGGGAAATATATGGGGATATTTTCCCCCTGTAGGCGCACCTCAGCGCCATGAACTCCAGGTGTTTACATCTAAAAAGCTTTCCAAAGGCAGAGGCTGTTTGCCAGGCACAAAGCAGTGAACATGTTCCAGTTGCTGCAGTCTGTGTATTTCCTGTATTTTGAAGGCTTTTTCCATTGCTAATTTTTCTTTGACAACAGGCAGGGGGCCCAGTATGTAGCTCTGTGCATGGCCTGTATTGAATGGACAGGACAGATCTGCAGTTCCATTTGCTGGCACTTGAAAGAAACTCCAAGCTTTAGTTACATTAGGAGTATTTAAGATGCCCCTGAGAGACCCTCTTATAGACAGCTTTAGTCCTGCTGATTCTGACTGTAGAATGTTAGAGCAAAAGCTCAGGCCCAGCATGGCTGCTGGAGAGGGGTTTCATTATTTTCATTCTTAATTTTCATTTCAGCCTGGTTGGTAATGTGTATTGCTGTTGCTACTAGGAAGGGGAGAGGGTGAGGAGGAGAGGAGAGAGATGTTGCTTAGTAGATTTAACTGCGCTTATTTGCACCCTTTAAAAGAGAATGTTGTGCTAGTGAAGGATGCCAGATTGACAGACCACCAAGATGAAGCCTCTTTAGGAATCTACGTAGCAGGATCAGTGCAGAAATTTGAGTTGCCTTGACACTGGGCCTAAAAAGCCTGTCTTAATTATAGGGGCAAGAGGAGGGCTCAATCTCCATGGCCTATTCACTCCTTAGCCTGTCTGGTGAGAAAGCCAAGAAGGGGCCCAACAAATGCCTGATGAAGGTTCCTGTCTTATGGGAAATTCTCCATTTGGAACTGGGCTGAGACCACCAGCCCATTCCACACAGGTCACCAAAAAGTTTTCAAGGTGGCAGTGGTCACTTGTGGTCATTACCCTGCTGTCTGAGTTCAAACCTGTGATCCAGAGGTGAAAGGGCGTGGTCGTCGTGATGGGGTGTCCCAGGCATTTGCAGCTCCTCTACCAGAGGCCCCGCTGCCTTTTGGAAGAGAAGAACAGTGAGAATGTCCCCAAGGGATTGCCTAGAGAGGCCTCCCCGGATCAACTGCTGGCAGATCCGGCGAGGCTTGGTCCTCCAACAGCTAGAAGGTCCAAGAGCAGGCAGAGGCCAATCAGGACCCAGCAAGTCATATCAAAAGGACTGTCTGCTTCACTCCGGGAACCAGTTCTGAACAAGACTCTGTCAGGGAAAGGTATCCCTCTCTTAACCCAAGAAACTCTGCATTGTCAGGGGCTTAACTCGGGCAGTATTTTACTTGGATCAGCAAAGGACTATTGTATTATGTTGGGGTTTTAAATTCCCAGGTGACCATTTTGAGTTAAATAATAATTTATTTTTTGTTAAATTAAGGAGAGCCAGATCTGTGAGATGCCCTGGGTCAGGCAGGCCCTGGTCATATTACCAACTCTGCCGCCATCACATTTGCTGCTCTGAGTGGATAGCAGGAAATAAAAGCATTGACATTAAGGTGTCAGTGAATGGTTTCAGGAAAATTCTAAATTTGCCCATCCAGGAACCATTTAAATATTCCCCACAGAACTAACTTGTGGGGTACAGCTCCAGATATACAAACCAGGAGGTTTGTTTTTCATTTCCAGAGCAGGGTCTTGTTTTCTTGTTGGGTTGGATTATCCTTGAACAATTTGTTGAACCATTCTCTGTGATTTGGTTATCACAAAATAAGAACTTAATTACAGAGCATGCCTTTCACTCCAAAGCACTTTGCAGGCTGTATACTTATTTCAGCGATCAATTCACCCACTCCAGCAGACCCGATAGTGCTGGGACAGGAGAGCGGCAGTAGCAGCTGGCATACTGCACAGCTTTGGGAAGCGGAGAGTAATTTTGGCCAAGGACACCAGTAAAACCCTCTTTTTAGATAGAGGGCTTCTTAGTCTGTGCAGTGCAGAAAGGGCGTTAGTTGTTAAGAGCTCAGATAAGAGCCCACAAACACATAACTAAGTTTACCAGCCAAAAGAATGAGGAGCTGTCTCAAAACTGTCTGGAGATGAAATTATGCTGTTACAGAATCTCTGTTTTAAATATGGGGGTCACCGCACTAGTTCATCCCCTCTGGGGATGGCTGGAGACATAATCCATTTGTACATTTTCAATCTAATACAGCATGTTACTGCATATATATGTGCGGAACTGATATAGTAACAATCCATTCGTTATTCTGGAAACATAAGGCAGATTTAGTGCTTTGCTGCAATTTGCTGATCCTCTACTTTCCAATCCATTTGAACCTGTTTCCCTTCATGTTAAATATCTTTTGAGCAGTGTTGGCTCTGGAGCTTTTGATGACCTAAGCAAAGTTTGGAGGTCATTTAAACAGAGTAAGTAGTAAAGACTGATCAAAGTTCCAATAGTTCTTGAACAAAGTCCATAAGCTGCTCAGAGTTGTGTCTCCTGGACATCTGTTTTGCTTCCTTAATGGGAATTGCTGGCTTGACTTTTCAGGATTTTAGCAAAATATGCTACTCAAAAGCATCAGTTATATCAGATTTAAAGCACGGATAATGTAACAATAAAAGGTAATATAACTGTTAATATTTTAACTTTACAGCTCAGAATGGTATATTGCACTTATGCTGGCTAGGAAGAATTTCTAAAGACTTTTAATCTTCATGCTTCAGGGCATAAACCGATCATGGGCTGGGCAACAGGAAAAAAGTTCCCTTCTTCCCTCTGAAAAGTTTGAGGTTCACCGAATCTAATGCTGGCATTAGGTGCACTGGTAGATATGGACAGAATCATATCCTTGATGATGCCTTCCAGCACTTTCCATAAACACTGACAAGCAAGTTGATCTTGCAAGGAAATGTTCTGAAGGGGAAATTTTGAGATTCTTTGCTTTAATGAAGTGTAGGTTACTGCATGTTATGTGGTCATACTTGGGAGAAAGGTAGAGGCTAGGGAAGTGTTAAGTTATAGTGTAAATTGAGTTTACTGCTGTCTGGCAGAATATATTGGCAGCCTTTTGTGATGAGCCTCTGCCACAAACACTTTTTGCATTTGGAACTAGATCAAACAGTTAATCTGCATGTCTGCAGGGAAACGCACTCTCCTGTAGCAGCTCCTACTATCGGAGGGTAAATGCACCTCCGTATTCACACTGAATGCCTCTTTCTGGTTGTCTGTAAAATATTGAGCCTGATTCAGCTTTCACTTTGTGACAGTATAGGCAATGGATTTACAACAGTGTAAAATGGTTGTAAAAGAGGGAGAACGACTGACTCAAACAATCTTGTGTCAAAAGAAAGCTTCAGCAAGTTGTTTTCTTTCTGTAGTGAAGCTCATGGGTTTAACCACCTACTTAAGGCATCTTGGTAGCTAATAGGGTGACCAGAGGTCCTGATTTTATAGGGACAGTCCCAATTTTGGGTCTTTTTGGGGGGTCTTTTTCTTATATAGGCTCCTATTACCCCCCATTCCCATCCCGATTTTTCACACTTGCTGTCTGGTCACCTTAGTAGCTACGCACTTGGGCAGATTCCAACACCCTTACCTGAGTTAAGTAGCATTCTGCTTTATGAGTGATTCACTGGAAGGGTCCTGCTTCTGCCAGTGACTTCCTGTGTGATGCTAGCCAATCATTTCACCTCCCCAGGTCTGTTTCCCCTCCAATCCTTGTCTGTTTAGATTGGAAGATGTTTAGGTCAGGCACTGTCTTTTTCTCTGTTTGGATAGTGCCTAGAACAGTGAAGCACTGAACTCAGCTGGGGCCTTTAGGTGCCACTTACAAATAAATAGTGCATTGAATTCAGTGAAGCCTATTCATCAAGTCAGACATTAGTCAACATGAGTAAGAGTATCCCAATCTAGCCTTGCCAAACTAAGACTTCTGGCTTTGCAGTGGTAGGGGCAGAATCCACTCTTGTGATTCAAGAAAAAATAGGGTTGAATAACGTATTACTGAGTACAAACATGCTTTTTCTGACATGCACAAAGCACTGCTGTCCACTGAAGCTGGGGCCACAAAAAAAATCCTCCCATGTGACTTGTTAGTGGGACCTTCCTTTCTGGCTTGTTTGCCTTTTTTTCTGTAGAATAAGCAAGAATTATCTATTAGAGTAGAACAAGTGTATCTGACACGATCCCTTCTCTGTAATTTCAGTAGTGGAAGGGAGGAGAAAGAGGGAATTAGCGAACTTCAGACCTTTCCATTTTCTTTTTTTATGTTTCCAATTAGCAGTTCCAGTTGAATGAATGGGACCGGTGTTTGTGTGTGGTGAGGAGTGAGGTTATTTGTCTAAGCTGCAGACTGAAGGGTTAGTTGTATGCCTAAATCAGCCTTAATATTCAAATACTTTCCTAGATAGCTTTGGAATGCTAAGCCTTTGTAGTTTTTTTTAATTAACATTGATCATTGGCTGTACCAATTAATGCAATTACTTGGTGCAAAATAAGGCTTCCTATCAGATTTATATCATAGTCTAGCCTTCTCAGAAAAAAATTATTTGGGCAGAACAGCCTGGAGATGGGGATTAGCCAAAGAAAGCATTTCTGTTAAAATAAATTACCATTTTTTCTGAAGAAATTATACATGGCTTGCATGCGGAGTCCTAACCTGTGTTCTTTTTAATAGGAACCAAATTGGATTAATAACCAGACTGTCATATTAACTATCTTTGATTTTTATTTTAAAAACACTGAGGGAAATGTTAAAATCTAGGAAATTGGCTAAATATTGAAAAATCCTCTTGGGATACAACTGATACTTTAAGTTACATTGGCAGTGATGGGAGTGGGTTTGTTTTTTCCCAGTTAATTTCAATGACCAGTGAAGTTTACAGACATTAAGTCAGTTTCACAGCTGGTGGACATAATGATCATCAGAGATGTGCATCGAGCACAGCCTCTAATCTGTACTACAACACAAAAGGGGAACTTGAACCTCCAGATCTGAATGTGTCCCTTATAGTTTTGGTTCTTAAATTGGAACCAAAATAGGAAGGGGCCCTATTTTCCAGATCAACAGATCAGCTGGTGAGAATTGGCTGTCAAATTTGAACCCGAACCTTTGCTCTGGATCAGCCTAGAAGCACGATCCTAGTTCTGATCTGGAACCAAAAATCACTTCCCTGACCTGTCTTGTGTTTTATGGTTAGAGGGCTCCAGTGAGATTTGCTGTAGAATTTATGCTGTGCTTCCTCTTTGTACCCACAGAGATTAAGTCTGAATAAGCAGCAAAAGATGCCATTTTACTGGCCCTTAGAGGGGCAGATCTTTACCACCTCCTCTGTACTCTTACAGAGTCTCCGCTGTGACCATATGAGGAAGGTAGTTCATCGAGGCAATGTAAAACAGACTCCCTCGGAGCGTGCTCAGAAAATGCAGTGGAACAAAAGCTGGAAGAAAGGACTTTTTAGAGCAGATTTACAGCAGTGCCCAGTTAGGGAGAAGGAGCTACCCAAATTCACCTCCAGTTTTTACGGGCTCTGGATCTGTGAGTTATAGCAAGCAGGGATACGACCATGCTAGATCAGGCCGGATTGTGCCTAGTGCACAGATAAACTGTTGCCCCGGCATGTCTCTGCCGCTATACCACACACAAATAGGAGTGCTCCTCTGACATAATAAACAGGCGCAAAACTCTTCTTTTTCTGGGCCCCACAGGAAAGATCATAATAGTCTCTCTTCTGCTGTTACTCTGTTGGCTTTGCCAGTGACAATACACTTTCCTTCATTTTTCCCTTGGGTGGTGTGGCTGTATGACATGCTCTTCCCTGTATACAGAATGCATGAGAAATAAATGGATTTAGCTTGAAATGTGTAGGTGCCAAAAGTGGACAAATAGGGTTACACGGAGTCCACAGTTGCAGGTCATATTGTCCAGGGAAATGCCACACAAGTTACCTCCAAGAAAGAAATCTGACCCTCTAAATAAAGGGAATAGAAGGACTTGAGGGGTATATGTGGGGGTGCAGACTCCTGTCTGTGACGTGGTCATAAGTGGCACAGATGGTCACGGTCTTCTAGGAGATAGAATGGGAACCCCTACTGATGCACATGGCAGCATTAAAGCCGAACAGGAAGCCAGTGGGATTGATTCAGCCAAGCTAGAAATCTTTTGTATTGTCTGACAGGAGATGCAACACCTGGTATTGATCCATACACTGATCAGTTCTCATCCCAAGAACTGGAAGCTGGAATTTTCAAAAGCACCAGCTGCCCAAAGCCCATGGATATTCAGTGGGAGATGAGCGTTTAATTTCTTTGAAAGCCCAAGGGATACAGTATTAGAACCTGTAAGTCTAGAACTTGGGCCCGTGGGGGGTCAGACCGACTGACATCACCCCATTGCCACAAGAGGCTTAAGCAGAGCTCCTACAGGAGGATCCTGTAAGGCTGGGTTCGGCGGGACATACCACCCAGCAGAACCTGAGTGGTGGCCCCTCACAGCCCCCTGATGGCCGATACCAGTACTTAAACCAGGAAGCCATGAAAGAGAGCTGTCTGAACAACAATATAGACTGCCTCTTCTCCAGACACTGCTTGTGATGGACCCTACACTCTGGCTTCTTATGCTGGTTTGTCCTCAACTTTGCTATTTGATTGCTGTCTGTAACTTGGTGCACAGCCCTGATCACTTGGTAACCTGCCCCTGCTTGCCTCCAGTAATCTTTTGTTTTATTTAGGGTGAATTTTGTAATGTTGTAGAACACCATTATCAGGTCAGCTCTGGTGGCTACAGTTTCAAACTCAATAGAGTGAAAATCATCTCTGCTATTTGCTTCCAATTTAGGCCATGTCTACACTTAGCTGTGCACACAAGCGCTTGTGCTGGCAAAACTTGTGTCATGTAGCGAGGTGTTTTTTCACACCCCTGAGTGACAAAAATTTTGGCAACATAAGTGCTAGTGTGGACTTGGCCTTAGAGTATCTAAGAACACAAAAAGAATATTAGACATACATTTACAAGTACAAGGTCTAGTCTGTTTTATTAACTATTCAAGTTATAATTAAGGTTATAGAATTTCTATATACATGGGTAATCATAAAGACCTATGCACAAGTTACAAATATAGATATACTCACATCCTTAATGATATTCTTAAGGTTTGATGGATACATTGCCAACTGATCATCCTTAGAGGGATGGCTCCGCTGGAGTTTTCCTGTTGGGAACTCATTTTACCCAGTCTAGGAGCCCTCTTTTATCTTGTGATTCTGACTACACCTAACACTCTACATTGTTCCTTATTAATATTGTGATCCCTAAGAATATTGGGGTACCCTGTTTTTCATAGACTGGTTATAGTTCTTTTTATTCCCATTAGTATTTATGCACAATATATACCCTGTGGTTAGGGCACGTGTTAAAACAATGTGACTACTGGGTATCACACCACACCACAGAAACACTAACCAATCCCTCTAACAAACGCCATTTGCCTTCTCTGTACCATATT
The DNA here is from genome assembly GCA_032164245.1 of Sternotherus odoratus. Lineage (NCBI taxonomy): Eukaryota > Metazoa > Chordata > Testudines > Kinosternidae > Sternotherus > Sternotherus odoratus. Next base: position 18,543,356 of record JAVMKO010000005.1, on the reverse strand, counting down.
TACTTTAGCGACACCATCATCGGATCCAACCACACTAGCCACACTGACAGGAGCTCATTCACCTGTACATCTGCTAATGTGATATATGCCAGCAATGCTCCTCTGCCATGTACATTGGCCAAACTGGACAGTCTCTATGTAAAAGTCTAAATGGACACAAATCAGACATCAGGAATGGTAACATAGAAAAGTCAGTAGGAGAACACTTCAGTCTCCCTGGACACTCAACAACTGATTTTAAAGTAGCCATTCTTCAGCAAAAAAGCTTCAAAAACAGACTTCAAAGAGAAACTGCAGGACTACATACACTTCATTTGCAAACCTAATGCCATCAATTTGGGCTTGAATCCCAGGGACTAGGAGCAATTGGCTCTCTACAAAAGCAATTTTCCCTCTCTTGGTATTGACACCTCCTCATCAATTATTGGGATTGGACCACAACCCCCTGACTGAATTGGCCTTCAACACTGGTTCTCCACTTGTAAGGTAACTTCCTACTCTTCATGAGCCAATATATATTTATGCCTGTATCTGTAATTTTCACTCCATGCATCTGGAGAAGTGGGGGTTTTACCCATGAAAGTTTATGCCCAACTAAATCTGTTAATCTTTAAAGTGCCACTCTTAGGGTTAATTTTTTGCAATGCCACCCATTGGCACATCTCTTTTTTTTTTTTTTTTGTAATTTTGTGGCTTTAGGACATTCTTTGGTCTCTTATGTCAAGTATGTCTAAGCCAGCGGTTCTCAAACTAGTTGAGACCGTGACCCCTTTTTGCGATCCGGCGGCGCGGCGTGACCCCTCCGCCGAAAAGCCGCCGAATTAAAAATAAAAAATTTTTAAAAACGCGCGGACGCCCCAGTCCCCCCTCCCCGCCGCGGGAGAGCTGCCGGGTGCGCCCCGGTCCCCCCTCCCCGCCGCGGGCAGGCTGCCGGGTGCACCCCGGTTGCCCCGTCCCCGCCACGGGAGAGCTGCCGGGTGCGCCCTGTCCCCCCTCCCCGCCGCGGGCGGGCTGCTGGCTGTGCGCCGTCCCCCAGCCCTCCCGCTGCGGGGACTGGGGGCTGGCGCGCAGCCGGGAGCCCACCCACTGCAGGGACTGGGGGCCGGGGCCCAGCCCCAGTCGCCGCGAGTTGCGGCGACAGGAGCTCGCGACCCCCCGGGGTGTCGCGACCCCCAGTTTGAGAAACCCTGGTCTAAGCTGATCTTTTACAGGCCTCAGCCTGTGGGCTTTGCAATTCAGCGCTACTTACTTAAGGCATACTTATCCCTTCTGACTACTGATCAATCTTATACTTCCATAGTCCTACAATTTAACTCTATTCTACATACAGTGATTATGACATAACATATTAGTCAATCCTAATGTCACACAACAAATGAATGGCAAAATGAACTAACTGGCTACACTCCTGATGCATGATTTGCGATTTGTCTTCCATACTGTCTTGGACTCTGACCTACTGGTAACCTGACCCTGCCTGACCACTAGGGGTGACCACCCTTGTCCCGGTTATGACATAGGTCTCTGAAAGCAGAGATCTAGATTTAATGGCTAGGAACTCTTCAGCCTCCTGACCAGGTTTTATTGCCCCCCATTTGGGAGTCGGTTTCTGAAGTGCATGTCACCATCGGACTATGGCTGCCAAGCTCCATACCTGTATTACAAAGTAAAAAAGAGCTAAAAGTAGGTCACATATCCCAGTAGTGCAAACTCTTCCTTCTGAGGTGCATCAAGGTATTATTTCATGTGTTTCTAAGCCAAGAGCTAACAATCCCAGCACACGCTGAGCATCAATGTCCAATCTTCTGCTTTATCTCTTTCTGTGAAGTTTGAGAACCAGGAGTACAGTGTATTCAGCACACAGCAGTGGCAATAGGCAGAAGAGTCTAGGCAGAGATACTAGTGACCCTGGTCAAATGTGGTGGTCACTCTCCATAGCAAATTTCATTTGTCACTGAAACAAGTAACTATATTTGTAAAGCAAGAGAATGTTGCACTGAGAGCAGCAGCAGTACGGTGAGGATAGGCTGTTATTAGGACAGGGGTTCTGAGACTTTTTGTACTGGTGACCCCATTCACACTGCAAGCCTCTGCGTGTGACCCCCTTATATGTTAAAAACACTTTTTTTATCACCATCATAAATGCTGGAGGCAAAGCAGGGTTTGGGGTGGAGGCTGACAGCTAGCAACCCCCCATGTAATAACCTTGCGCCCCCCACCCCCACCCCCGCCCAGGGATCCCGATCCCCAGTTTGAGAATCCCTGTATTAGGAGCTCAGGAAATACAATATTGGGATTTGTTTTCACTATTTTAAAAAGTGCGTTTTTATATCAAGGTAACTACATCCCACCTAGGGCTTAGCTAGCCTATTTTACCTTATGGTAAAACTAATGTGTGTCTTCGCTGGGGTTTTTAACTCAAGATGGCGCATGTCCCTTAGTTACCTCAGAGTTAAAATGTACCTTTCATTAACAGTGAAGACAAGGCCAAAAATGGATTTACTTTGTATAGTGAGATTAACAGGAAGCTTTACAGACAATAGATGTACAGTGATCTTTATATATCAGAAGAAACAAGAAAATCACAAGGCTCACTTGATGATTTTTTGAGACCAGAGGAAAGGACGCCCTGAGAAATTACTAGTGTCCTTTCTTCAAAGAAATGAGTTCCCCATCTCACATATGTACACACACAAAGCGGTAGGTGAGTGCTACAGGCTAGGACTTACCCTTGTCCTCAATCTTGACATCCCAGCCAATTGCTTTGAAAGTTACTAGGGCCGGATGACGTCCCTTTCCTGAGAGGTGGAAGCCTGATCACTATCTTTGGTGATTTGCTATGAGTTTACAGTGCAGTACTGAAACTGGCGGCATTACTACATCATTTCATGACAGTGCTGGTTTAAAGAATTTAGTCAAAAGAGGAGGCGTGTTTTGTTTACTGGTTCAAACAGAAGCCGATGAATAGCTCTGGCTGGTTGAAAAATTTCCATCAAAACTTTTTTTAAACTGAAAACTGGGCTACTGACTAAACAAAACTTCCACAGACACTGTCTGCTTTTTCTGCAAACCATTTCAGTTTTTCAAATCCAAAGCATGAGAGTCAAAAGTATTTCTTCAAAAATGCCCAGTTTTGGAGTTTAAGATTTTTGAGTGAAAGTCCGAATTTTCTAACCATCAAATACTTTCGCTCTCCTCAGATACTCTCTATCTGCAGATCCCAAGCTGCACCATTGATAAGTGTTGTCATCTTTTTACAGATGGGGAAACTGAGGCACCGAGAGACCAAAGATCTCACAGCAGGTCAGTGGCCAAGATGGGAATAGAATCTAGGTCTCCAGTTCTTCAATCAAGGATGGTGTCTTTGGTAGATTATGCTACCAAACAAAAACCTTCAACTAACCTATGCTATATCATTCCTCCCATTCACAAATACAGTAGCTACTGCAGCAGTGATCGTTAGCACACTGGCATGTAATGATTGTGCTGTACATAGGGAATTATACCCAGAGCTCACATTAACGCTTGCAAGAGCTGTGTTCTTATTTCCCCAGATACAGTATCACGTTGATCATTTACCACTTGTGTATGTCTTTATGTATCCACCTAGGTGGCAGATGGATAACCCTAAATGGGAGTTCCTTTATTGATCTACTGGTACAGCATGGGCACTGAAAGCACTAGCTTTCACTCACCACCCTACTTAAGTGCCTTCATCCAGACAGAGTGGATAGATCTCTTCCTAGGTCCCTTCATTCTTAGTCTCTCTCTGAGACTGACAATAAGCATGCTAATTAGTGATAATTGTGATGATGCTTTTGAGTCAGAGATGAAACCTCCTGCCTGCTACGTACTGAGCAGAGATCATGAACTCATTTCATAGCGGCTCCTTGAGCTGGGCAATCATGCAAACAACCGTTCTGAGTGGGCAAGCGTTTTACATTGTGAAAAAACCTGCACCTGGACAGTCTGTTCTGCCGCAGAGCTCGCAGGCTGTGGGAAGAATGGGACTGCAATTTCTAGGAGTATTTCTAGGAAACTTTGAGTTGTTTTGAAAATACATCATAAGGTTTAGGGCCCGTTTATTTTTTTTTAATTAGGTGCCCTACTTTGTGTCCTAATTTTCACTTGCAATTGCTGAGCGCATGTACAACAGGTACAACATGTGCAAATGAATCCAATTAATCATGCGCTATAAGTAACCCAGTTTGCATATGCATGCAGAAATTAGGCTTACTTCTTTTATTAATGAGGGGTGAAATCCTGACCCCCATTGAAGTCAGTGGCAAAACTCCCACTGACTTAAACAAAGCCTTAATTTCACCCATAGTCTTCAAGTTTTTGCATGCTCTGCTGTTACATTGTAGAGTCTTCTGACCATGTAGAAATGCTCTCCAAAGACGATAAATAAACACAATACCCCATAACTCAAAGGTAAACATTCACTGACATCCAAGCAGTTTGATTCTCCTCTTACTTCTCTGATAGGCCAGCTCTACTGCAGATGTATAACACCTGGCGGGATTCTCCCAGTGATTGCACACTGAAGGACTGAAGGGGGGTGGGGGGGAGGAGGGGATGCTTATAGCTACCTGCCAATTTATATTATAGAAAGCATTGAAAATGGAAAGGTTGGATGTAGCCCATAAGATTATAGCAATAGCATTCCTGGCTAATTGAATTTCTCCATTACAGGCAATAAATATTGGATTATTTAGTTTACATTATAACTGCCTTTCCCCCACCCCATCCCTCTCTCTCGGTGGTAGAGAAAGGCGCATATGATAAGTGTGATATAATACGGTTGAATATTAAGCTCTTCTGTTCAGTCAGTACATGCATTTATTTACATGGATGATTTGTTAGTTTTGTTTGAATACACATACATATTTAACAGCAAGGTTTATTATTCAAAAAGTCATCAAATTAACTCTTTTAAAAGATGCCAATACTATTGGCAAGAAATACATTTTATTTCTCTGTAAATGCGCTGCTTGCTCAGACATTCATTTCTTAGGAAATCCAGTACATTTCCAAATGCAGAGAGACTCCTGATGAGCAACTGTCATTCCAGCATTAAAAAGCAAAACCCAAGCTTGATCTTCCTATGGCAGATTAGGGAAAGAGATAAAAATGAGACAAAAACCTCAAATGTCTGTTCCACTAGGTTCCAGGCATTCTTTTTGTTTTAGTTCCGCATTCTGCCTCTTTAATTCCCGCTGGCTCAAATGCCAATTTTCTGCTATGCTGGCATGACTGCCGAAGAATTGCTTCTGTTAATAAACTGCACAAAATAGCTGAGCAATTAGGCAATTAAACTGTTTTAAATTTAATTTAAAACCCTGGCATTTTGCTAGGAGCTTTTGGGTTTTTTTTCCCCCTCCTTCTCCTTTCCTTTTTATTGTTGCTAGGTGGAAGACAAGTCGAAACAGTGGAAATGCAGTGGGGCTAGGGAAAGAACATTTCTGTGATCAGAATTCACCCTCGCTTTCATTCCTGACCCACACAGGGATCGATTGTTAGGTGGAGCACATTTTTGTTGCTTGTACCATATTGGAACAAGCCATTTTTTCCCAAACATTTAACACACAAACAAGCTTAATCTGATTTCTGTCCTGATCCCATGTGGGAATCAGGGCATGGAAGCATATGATTTCAGGAGCTGCCTACCTGATCTCTGCCACTAATGCCAATTAAAGTGGGAAGGAAAGCACAGGTAGTATTACACATGGGCTTGAGTCACCTCCCATGCTCATCCTCATGAGTTCCCATTATCTTAAAGGGGTTTCCCTGGGATCTATGAGAGATATGCAAGTTTATCTCATGAGCTTATCTATTCTGTACTGAAATAGTTTCCTTTTTGACTGTATATGATACCTCTCCTCTCCCCTTTTATACCAGGGGTCAGCAACCTTTCAGAAGTGGTGGGCCGAGTCCTTATTTATTCACTCACTCCAATTTAAGGTTTTGCTTGCCAGTCATACGTTTAAATGTTTTTCGAAGGTCTTTTTCTATAAGTCTATAATGTATAAATAAACGATTGCTGTATGTAAAGTAAATAAGGTTTTAAAAATATTTAAGAAGCTTCATTTAAAATTAAATTAAAATGCAGAGCCCCTCGGACTGGCCAGGACCCAGGCAGTGTGAGTGTCACTGAAAATCAGCTCGCATGCCACCTTCGGCACATGTGACATAGGCTGCCTATCCGTTTTATACAAATGTTTTCTTTTGTTTTTCATCATTGACATGAGAGACGGAAAGGCTTCCTTCACCATGCTCCTTCTAGTACAGCTCAGTCCTGACCGGCAACGTTCCCTCCTGTTCTTTCCAACCCTAGGCCCTTATTCAGCTCCGCCAGTGCAGCTCCCATGGGACTCAGAGTACGCACTGCTATTCCAATCTTGGGTTGCCTTATGGTTTTGCCATCTTGCAGCACCCCTGCTATTTTCTGTGCTGACCTTCATACAGCTGTGCCATTGTACCTAATCCAGAGGCACAGCCCTATCCATGACTAGTGCAGCCCTGGGTCCCCACACAGCGCTGCCTATGCACCCCGGTTTTGATCCACACAGAAGTGATATGTGGGAGGGAGGGTACAGGGTCACATGCACCTATCCCACCAGATTTCTGTCAGGGCTTATATGCCCTGCCCTGAACCATACGGCATACGACCAGAACCTTTCAATTGTGCCCCCATTATCAACACTTGCGCGTCATCTCTGCATCCGCACCTCCTCGTCTTGTCCCGGATTCAAACCAAGTAGCACCACTGCCCCTCAATCCTGCACTGCAGCTCCCAGCACAATTACTTTCTGATGCTCCAAAAATGCTCTTCCAAGATGCCTCAGTCCTGATCTACTGCCTATTTTGTTATTTCAACCCATGGCCTACCAATCCACAGCTCTGCCAATGTACCTCATCTGACACTTAGCATCATCTGATGTTCCATTCATAGGTCACTGCAGAGCAAACAGTTGTCTGTATAATTTGCAAAGGCTTTTAATCTAATTTCTTACCACCGTTCCTGAAAGGAATGTAACTTTCTCCTTAGTGCCCTCCCAAACTTTCCCCCACTGAAGACTAGCTTATCAAGCTAGCTACACTTATCTGAATAATGTCATAGGAAAGTAAAATATAGCACATCTTGCAGCATTGATGTGGTTACCTCTTCTGAGAAAAAACAGAAATTCATATTTCCATGGCCACAAAATGGCTATTTTTAGTTAAACAATCATCTTAGCTATTTTCCCCAGTCTTCTAAAAAAAAAAAGTATCATTTGAAAATGTTACAAGTCACGTATTTCCTGCAAAATTCTAAATGAAACTTCTTCCTGCTGTGCTAACTTGAGGATATCAACATTTATAATATTCATGTCATCATTATAATCAGTGACACATTATCATTGCAACTTAATACACCATAGGGAACAATCCTATGCTGGCTGAGGAATATATACGATGAGCTAATCAGTTTTCCATATGATGGTACGATTAATCTAGATTTCCTGTTCCACACAATGAACTCATCCGTTACCTCAGAATAGCCTTTGTGTAAACTAATCCCAGGAAAGTTACATGGTACATATCTGACTACTTCCTAAGAAAGAACTATTAGTAAAGTATGCTCCTTTGATAATTATTCATTAGAGCTGGTCAGAAATTTTCTGATGGAATGTTCTTCAGTGGGAAAATGCCAATCTGTCAAAAGCTAAATGTTTAGCAGAAACAAGTCAATTTCAATGAATTTCAAAATTTCTGGTTTTCTTCTTCTTTGGAATGAAACGAATTTCTAAATCTCTGAATTTCCTGTGAAATGAAAATCCGGTTCCTGCCTAGCTCTAATTAACAACCACCAGAGGAGGAGTAATATAATGCTTTGCATTCTCAGAGAATCAAAGAGGCTCGTGATAGAACAGACTGCTTAGATTAGGGGTAGTCAATAGGTAGACCATAGGCGAAACCCAGACCGCCAGATGCTTTTGAACAGACCCAAAAATCTCTTTATTTACTTATTATCGTTGTTGTTTTTAAATTATTTTCTCTGGAATCCGGACCTTGACTATACCTTAACCAAGAACTTTGGACCTTGACAAAAAAAATAATTGAGTACCCCGGCATAGATCTTGTAGTTCATGTCCCCGGCAGTGCAGCGTTATTACAGTAGACACCAAATTTCTTGTATCTAGCACTTTCAGAGCCTGATTTTCAAAATGTATATGCACTTGCTTCCCTAATTCAGCCTATAGTTACTCCAGTAGTATCTGCATATTGGGTATGGGAGGGCATAAATTGGCCAGTTTTTGCACTTTAGCATTTGCAATTTACCTGGATGGCCTTACATGTGTGCAATGTGCTTTTCCCCCCTCTACCCTTTGTCTGTCTTGTCATTTAAATGGCAAGCTCTTCAGAGCAGAGACTGTAACTATGAATTGGTACAGTGCCTAAACCAATGGGGCACTGATCTCAGACTTAGGTCTCCAACTGCTACGATAATACTAATAACAATATTACATCTTTAAACCATCTTTTCCAACACAAGTGACATCCTTCCTAGGAAGAAACAGATATTAAGCACATGCCCTAATATCAAATAGATGGATGTAAGTCCAGATCATCCTTCGGATATCTCTGGCACTCAATCTGACATGATCCTGCCATAGAGAGGCATAATTATTATAATGAGCTAGTTAGCGGGTTTGTGCATCATTGCACAACTATGGATAGACTGTTTATCATAGCCCTTATATTACAGATAGCTACTGGGGAGTCTTCATAGCTCATGTGGTAGGGACTTCTGCTTTCGGAACAAAAGGATCCAGATTTTATCTTTGTTACTGTTGTGAAGTTCTCAATGACCATGACAGCGACAGTCATGAAGTCCTAGAAAGTCATGTGTTTATTATAGTATTTCAAAAGAGCTCGCATTGAAATGTGACATAAACATGCAGACAAAAAATAGTCACAGTGGCACTGATTGTCAAAATGACTTCACCAATAAATATACAATCGCTTTATAATATATTAAATTTGTATATTTTAAACCGTCTAATTGATAAAGGCATGAAAGCACTAAATTAGCATATAGCGAGACATCTATAGCAAGCTACACATCTATTAAAATACTACATGTCAATCAGTATTTTACCAATTAATGGCTATCTAATTATCTTGCTATAACAAGCTTGTTAAATGCCAATTAAGCTGCAAGATGTTTGAATGCATTAATAAGAATGTAATTACACAGTTATTGGTGACATAATTTTCACTTCATTAACTGGCAACTTATATACTTATTAAACTCAATGAGGCTTCTTTTAACATTCCATTGATCACGAATCAGGATACAATAGCTGGCTTGTTAATTCCAAATGAGATGGCTATAATTATTGAGAACATTTGTTTGAAAAGCTTCAGGTCTCAAATGTTATGAATAAACAATAACCAAAGAAAGCAGCGGAGAAGGGGCAGACTGAAGGTGTAACTATGCACAATAATATGTTTCTGATTAGAGATGCCTTGTCATTTTTACAATAAATGTACTGCTGGCAAGAGGTGCCGGGCATGTTATCCAGGCACAGATGGCAGCCAGTCAAGTTTCTCACCCTAAACATCGTCCCCTCCCAGTGTGCCTCACCTTTGCTGCAGATGGACACCAGGGCTAACAGGAGAGTCCGGTCTCTATGGCCCATTGACTTCTTGGCCTCTCTGCTCAGGCTGCTAATAAGGGGGAGGAAGGATGGTCTAGTGCAGAAGTTCTCAACTTGAGGGTCACAACCCACCAGGGAGTTATGAACAGGAGTCACGCCTCCCTGCCCTTCCTATATCACTGAATGAGAGAGGGATCCCAGTTCCATAGCAGGGGAAGTGAAGGGTGGGTCCTGAATGAAAGAGTGGCTTACAGTTTAGAAACAGTTGAGAACCTTTGGTTTAAGGAATAGGTTGCTGAACTGGGACTCAGGCGACCCTGGATTCATTCCCACCTCCGCCTACTGTGAGACCTTGGACATCTGTAACATGGAGATAATGTTCCCTACCTCACAGGGGTGTTGTGAAGATAAAACCCATTGATGACGGTGACATGTTCAGACACTATGCTAATCCGGGTTGTATGAATTCACTGGTAGGGGCCCATTGTAGAGCTGATATTACAGCTATCCAAAGCTGGCCTTGGGGAATGTGATTGAGAGCTCCACTTCACATCACAGCCACGACAGGGTAATGACATGCTTAATAAAAACTGGCCTTTCGTGTACCCTGAATCCACTAAAAAGCACCAGCGATATTTCTAACACCAGAGGAAGCTATTTCATGAAATTAGTGTATGTGAGCCATTGCAAGTATATAAATAATTCAATGTAAATCTTTTTCCTCCTCCTCATCAAGTTTTTGTAAATTACTCAGTTCGTACCGTATCTACTCTATTTAAACTGAAGAAAGCAAGTGATTATTAAGTACTGAATTAGGCACTGTATTGAGTTACGTATTCAACTGACTCAGCCTTCCTACTCAATGACTTAATGAGCATTTGGTGGCTTCAACACCTATTCATTATCCTTGATAAATGCCTCTCTGATCCTAACACAGTACAGTATGTCCCTATAAAAAGTTCCTTGCGTTATATGCTTGGGACTGTATCTATGGCTATTATATGTACACCTGGAAACTCCTGTACTATGCAGTCTTGAATGGAATCTTGCAGGGAATATAGCATAGACTCCAGAAGACAACAATGGACAAAGACTCTCAGCAAAAGGGTCCCAGCTCAGCAAAACACATGCTTATGTGCTTTAAGTGCCATTGGCTTTAATGGTTAAAGTTAAGCATTTGCTTAAATGCTTTGCTGAATTTGGGCCAAAAACACTTCCTCGTCTTTTCCCAGGATAGAATATCCCCCTGAAGAATCCTCTTCTAAAGCTTTTCTTTCTTCATCTTCTCAGATACCAACATGGTTTGCAGAACTTCTTTGCTGCATGCTCCATCTCTTAAGAGGGAAGCATGTCGTTCCTATATTTGACAATCCAGATGGGCAAGCACATATGTGTATCTCAGAGTAACATCACCTTCTATTGAATTTCACTGATCTAGTCACATTGGGAATGTGATTTGTTGGTTTAAAGAACTGTTTTCAGTGGATATTTGTCAGGTTCTTCCTCTCTCTCATTTTCATCTCCTTAGGAGAGACAGTGTTTTGTACAAAAACACTAAGCAGCTTTACTTTTCCTCTATTACAAAAAAAAACCTTCTCACCCACGTACGGCTTTTGTTTTTCTTCCAGAAAATGATATGAAATTTTACTGCGGAGGTGCATTAATAAATAGCAGTGACTACTGTAATGATGTGTCTGTTGCACTGAAATTCCTGGCAGCAAAATCATGACCTGCTCCCCACAGGTATCAAAGTCACTAATTACCCATCGTGCACACAGGATCGGCTGACAGTGTGTTGTTCAGTCCTGGAGAGTCTCTTTCAACTGCACTATTTTTGTTTTAGAAGAAGAATGCATCACCGCTATCCATGTATTTCCTTTCAGTCATCAGGCTGAATATCGCAACAGGCTGGCAGGCAATGCTTCAGACCCCATCAAAGCTGAGAACCCTGAAAACTCAGCAGCAGGAGGAGACCCCAATAAGTCTTGTAAATTATTTGGTACTAGAGCATGGATGAACCCCTAGATATCCACATTCTGCTGCTGCCCACAATGGTCAGTGAAGCTAAAGAGCCTGGACCTGGCCACTTCCTCCCAGTCATACTGTAGTGGTGGATGCCCAAAGCCAGGCTCTTCCTGACCACCTGCTTCCCCAAGTGAGTAGAGGTTCCAAACAAAAGACTTGTTACTAGCTACTTTCCTTATGGCTAGTGTGGTAAACCCAGGGCAGGCGAGGGCCAGAGAAGGTTGTGGTGAGAGGGATAACTGCAGTTTAATTGGATCCAGCTGAACAAGGCTGCCAGAAGCAGGGCCAGCTGAGGCCAGTTAAGGAGGCTGGCAGAGCCCTTTAAAAAGACTCCTCCCCAGAGAAGAGGGTGGGAGTTGAGGAGCGAGTTTGGAGGCAGGAGGAATCAGAAGAGTGAGGTTGGTGAAAGCAGAGAGGAGTGAAGGAGAGCGAGAGACAGAGTCAGAGAGGCTGCCAGCAGACAGGAAAGCAGGAAGGAGGGAGTTAGCCCTTCCTAGCCCGCTGGGAGCCAAACCCCAGCCAGAAGAGAACAGCTAAAGGGCCTGAGTCCGGGGAGTCTAAGGAGCCACCTTGTCACACGTGGTGTCAGAGGTGGGATGCAGTGAGTAGACTCGGTGGCCAGTTCTCTCGGGCAAGGCAAAGGCCCCCTCAAAAAAAAAAAAAAAAAAAAAAAAAATTTAAAATGGAGGAGGTGGTGAAGGCACTGGTTCAGGCCACTGCGGCCCAACAAGAAGCAGTGCGAGTGCAGCAAGAGACTAACCAGTTGCTGATGTCCCAGGCAGCTCAGGACCGAGCTACACTGCAAGAGCTAGCAAAACAGATAAAAGTCCTGGGCACCATGGCCCGTGGGGGCCCCGACCCCCGGCCACTGAGGGCGGGCAACTACTTACAGAAAATGACAGTGGACGACGATACCGAGGCCTACCTTCTTGCATTTGAGAGGACAGCCCTGCGAGAGGCCTGGCCCCGGGAGCAGTGGGCGAGTATCCTGGCCCCCTTTCTGTGTGGGGAGGCCCAGAAGGCCTATTTTGACTTGGCAACCGAGGCAGCGGCGGATTATCCCCGGCCTTCCGGGAATTTGACCCAGAGCTATTTTCCATGCCTGGGGGACCCAAGAAGTCTCGGAGGGAGAGAAGGGCAGCTAAAGAGTTGGGGACGAAGATTTTGACCCAGTACCGGAGGGTTGTGCTGGTAGGGGAACAAGTAAGCCCCAGAGGGACGAGGGCTCGGCGAGCTCTGGGGGAACCCGACGCCGGACCTAGTGCCCCCCAGACTGCCCCTGAGGAGGAGCCGGGGGTAGATTCCCTGGAGTTGGGGCCAATTGGCCCGTCAATGGAAAATTTTGGGCAGGATCAAGCCAATGATCCAGCCTACCACAATATCCGAAAGGAAGTAGTTGAGGTAAATGGAGTCCCGGTGGAAGGAAAAGTTAAGGGACGAGGGCCGTACTATGTGATAAAGGGGGACTTGTTATACAGGGTAGACCAGAGGCCGGACCAAGCCGTAGAGCAACTCTTGGTGCCCCAGAAGCACCAGAGAGGTGTGATGGACCTAGCCCACAGCCATCTCTTCGGGGGCCACCTAGGGGTAGATAAAACCCTCGACCGGATCCTGAAAAGATTTTTTTGGCCCGGAGTTTATGCGGCTGTCCGGCGGTATTGTGCCTCCTGCCCGGACTGCCAATTGCATGCCCCCCGGCCACACTTACGGGCCCCTCTGGTACCCCTACCCATCATTGAAGTCCCGTTTGAGAGGATCGCTATGGACCTGGTAGGCCCCCTCGAGAAGTCTGCCCGGGGCCATCAGCACATACTGGTTGTGCTAGACTACGCCACCCGATACCCGGAAGCCGTGCCCCTACGGAACACGATGTCAAAGACCATAGCCCGGGAGTTGGTGCAGATCTTTTCCCGAGTAGGGATACCCAAAGAGATCCTGACCGATCAAGGGACCCCCTTTGTGTCTAAACTGATGAAGGACTTATGCGACCTGCTCCAAGTGCGGGCCCTAAGGACATCGGTTTACCATCCCCAGACTGACGGCCTGGTTGAACGCTTCAATAGGACATTGAAGAGCATGATCCGGAAGGTAGTGAGCAGGGATGGGAAGGATTGGGACACCCTGCTCCCCTACCTACTGTTTGCGGTGAGGGAGGTACCGCAGGCCTCAACGGGATTCTCCCCATTCGAGTTGTTATATGGACGCCACCCTCGGGGGTTACTCGATATAGCCAAAGAGGGTTGGGAAGAACAGCCGAATCCGGGGAGAAATGTCATTGATCACGTATTACAGATGAGAGAGAGGATCGCTCAGGTCACCCCCATTGTGCGAGAGCACATGCAGAAGGCCCAAGAGGCCCAGCGAAGGTACTACGATCGCCAGGCGTTGAGCCGGAAGTTCCAGGTCGGGGACCGGGTGATGGTGCTCGTACCCACGGCTGAAAGTAAACTGTTAGCCCAGTGGCAAGGGCCTTATGAGGTGATTGAAGCCGTGGGGGACGTAGACTATAAAGTCCGACAGCCTGGACGCCGGAAACCAGAGCAGATCTATCACGTGAACCTACTGAAGCCATGGCAGGATAGAGAGGCTCAAGTGGTCGCGCTAGGAGCAACCCCCCGGGAAGGGAACCAGCCTAGCCAGATAGGGATATCCCCCGAGCTGACCCCAAACCAAAGAGAGGAAGTGATCAGCATGATCAGACGCCACCCGGACGTGTTCTCGGAAGCACCCGGCCGAACCAGGGAGGTGCACCACCACATCCACACGGAGCCCGGGGTAAAGGTACATGTCAAGCCCTACCGGATCCCAGAGGCAAGAAGGGAAGTGATTGGGGCAGAAGTCCGAAAAATGCTAAAATTAGGGGTCATAGAAGAGTCCCATAGCCAGTGGTCCAGTCCCGTGGTCTTGGTACCCAAGCCAGATGGCAGTGTGCGATTCTGCAACGACTTCCGGAGGCTAAATGACGTTTCCCAGTTCGATGCATATCCGTTACCCCGAATAGACGAGCTGATTGACCGGCTCGGAACAGCGCGGTTCCTGTCCACCCTTGACCTGACCAAAGGTTACTGGCAAATCCCCCTGGCCCCGGCGGACAAGGAAAAAACGGCCTTTGCCACCCCAGAGGGTTTGTTCCAGTATACAGTCCTCCCCTTTGGGTTGCACGGAGCCCCCGCCACCTTCCAGCGGCTCATGGACAAACTGCTGCGGCCGCATCGTAAGTACGCAGCCGCGTACTTGGACGACGTGATTATCCATAGCCCCGACTGGGAGACACACTTGGGGAAGGTAGAGGCAGTGCTAGACACCCTGAGGAAGGCTGGCCTGACTGCAAATCCCGCCAAGTGCTCGATTGGGCTAGCAGAAGCCAAATACCTCGGATATATAGTGGGGAGAGGCCTGGTAAAACCCCAGCTTAACAAGTTAGAGGCGATCCAGAAGTGGCCACGACCAGTCCGGAAGAAGCAGGTCCGAGCGTTCCTGGGGTTGGTTGGGTACTATCGACGGTTCATTCCCCATTTCGCCGCCAGGGCATGCCCATTAACGGACCTGACGAGAGCCCGTGGCCCGGACATCGTGAAATGGTCGACTCCAGCAGAGGAGGCGTTTAGGGATCTGCGGACAGCCCTCTGCACCGACCCCGTGCTAATAGCCCCGGATTGGGAAAAGGAGTTTTTTTTGCAGACTGACGCCTCTGAGGTGGGGCTAGGAGCGGTGCTCTCCCAGATGGTGGATGGAGAAGACCACCCAGTCCTCTTCCTCAGTCGGAAGCTACTGCCCAGGGAACGGAAATATGCCGTAGTAGAGAAGGAGTGCCTGGCGGTAAAGTGGGCCGTAGAAAGCCTCCGCTACTATCTGCTCGGGAGACGGTTTACCCTGGTCACTGACCATGCCCCGCTGAAGTGGATGCAGCAAAACAAGGACAAAAATGCAAGAGTCACCAGATGGTTCCTCTCGCTGCAACCCTTTCATTTCCGTGTGCAACATAGGTCCGGCCGCCTGCACGGAAATGCGGATGGCCTGTCGAGGGTCCACTGTTCAGCGACCCAAGTAGCCCAACCCCATGGTGTTGAGCAGGGGGGGGGGATGTGTGGTAAACCCAGGGCAGGCGAGGGCCAGAGAAGGTTGTGGTGAGAGGGATAACTGCAGTTTAATTGGATCCAGCTGAACAAGGCTGCCAGAAGCAGGGCCAGCTGAGGCCAGTTAAGGAGGCTGGCAGAGCCCTTTAAAAAGACTCCTCCCCAGAGAAGAGGGTGGGAGTTGAGGAGCGAGTTTGGAGGCAGGAGGAATCAGAAGAGTGAGGTTGGTGAAAGCAGAGAGGAGTGAAGGAGAGCGAGAGACAGAGTCAGAGAGGCTGCCAGCAGACAGGAAAGCAGGAAGGAGGGAGTTAGCCCTTCCTAGCCCGCTGGGAGCCAAACCCCAGCCAGAAGAGAACAGCTAAAGGGCCTGAGTCCGGGGAGTCTAAGGAGCCACCTTGTCACACTAGTCTAGACTGAGGGGTCAGTGCAGGTGGGCTAGGGTTAAAGATGGGGCCTGGCTGTTACATTCAGATCCAGCTCTGGATCCAAAGGTCACTAGCTGACCAAATCTGGAGTTCTGATTTGGGTCCATCGCTATCTGAGATTTACAGTTGACTCATTCTGTAAGCCCTTTTGATTCCAGGGTGGTACTTGTCCAAGTGTGTGTCTGTGTGTATGTGTATATATATATATATATATATATAATGTGTGTGGTGCTCCTGGTTCTGATAGTTACAAAGACGATAAGTACAGCTAAACTGATCACTATGAAAAGCATGGCTAGCTAGGCTCAGAAATCAGATACATAGGGGACTAACCACCTTAACAATCTGAATACTAAAATCACTTCCTTAGCAAACCCAATTCACAAAGACACTGAAGTTATGTCGTCCTTTAATCCGAAGCATCTAGCTTTGACTACTGTAGGCAATAGAATACCCCATCATATGAACCACTACTCTGCTCTAAAGTGGCAATTCCCATGCTGCATATAGAAGATATTTATAGATCCACAAATGCATGGTGCTCTGGGGCTGTGAAGGAACTTAGACACTATGATATCAAGCACCATGCAAGAGCTAGACAGGTAGATAAAAGGAATGAGGGAAATGACATCTTCCCTTTTTGAGCCCACTGTTTTGTTTTCAGTCCTCTTCTGTCAGGGGCGACCCGGCAGTGTGATTATTATCTGCGCGTATGTAAAACATTTGTGAAAAGCTGAGAGAATTCCATTATGTCTAAGCTGCTTAAAACTGTGGATCATTGAAGGTTATTACATCGCTGCTTTGGGTTATTTTTGTTCAATTCAAACCCTGCAGTGGCTGAGAGCAGATTTCTCTTTAAACAATCACTTCAGTGCCTTATTGCCATAGTAATCTTATGTATCTACAAAATATGCAGCGTGTGAGAGCAATGTAGGCCTCCACACAAATAAATAAATAAATTATCACACTCACACACGCACACACACACACACCATCTTTCCTGGAAGAGTCTGTTTTCTATGAATTAAGGAAATGTCTTTTTTTTTCCTGTGTAAGATGAATATCATTGAAAGGTGTTGTTGAGCACCAACAAATTCACTATTTCTGTATTCTTGCACTAAAGCCAAGGGATACATTTGCAGTGGCACAGCCCCCCGTTTGGGAGGCACAGTTTGAACCCACAAAAAATTCACTTGTAAAACCTTATCCCTATACATGATCTCCTTTGATGTGTTCCACCTAAGAACAGGAAGTAACATACTTACCCCATGTACTTGTAAGCTGTTATCCACCTGAGCAAGGTGAGCTGGATTTGGCCTGTAATTTTGCCCTGGCCCATAGGAGAATACAGATAGGTAACTACTGGACTAGTTGTGCTAAAGCCTGAATTCCTGCTGGGAAGGGTGTGTAAGTCTGATAGAATCCAGTGTCTGACCAGCTAAGGGAAACACTGCAAAACCTTCCTCTTCTAAAAGGCCTTTCTGCCATTAGAATGACAGTCACAATATTGCCACCCCCTTCCACCTAAAAACCCAATCCACTAAACCAAACTAATAATAATCAGCCTAATTAATAATACAACATTTATTAGAAATTAATATTTTTTAAAAACCACATCCCTACCCCACATAGAGTTTTTACTTAAAAAAAGGGAGGAGTGCTAGAAATTCCATGAAGTCCACTGGAGACTTCACTGCCATTATTGTTTTATGTGGAAAGTGCTCAGATCCTACAGTGAGGGGCAGCAGAATACAACCCTAAGATAGATCAGTCTTTTTGCCCATCAGAACCAACAAGAGAGTCAGCTAATTATGCACACCTATGGCACTGTATACAAATGTCATCCAATAACTTAGAGTAAATCATAAAACCTCCAGGAAAACTATACCCAAATCATCATCAGCTCTGCTACTTTTAGATTTCGTCACACAAGGTTTGCACAGCTCTGTCAGGATCATGATAATGCAGATTCTTGTCACCAGAGCATGTCTTTATTCTTCCAAATCTACATCTGTTTCTTCCAGCCTCTCTTCGATCTGAGGAAGGTAAATGACTGCTGGCGTGAAACCATATAAATCTCTCTCTCTCTGTGTGTGTGTGCATGTCTCCAAATTAAAGAGGAAGTGAGAAAGTTTAATTATGCCCTCCGCTCTGTGTTCCTCCTCACAGATTGGTGAAACGGTGGAAGGGGTAAATTGCAAGTGCATTTAATTCTGCCTCATGTAAGCTTATCACAACCTTGGTAGCTCATTACGCCCTCTGTTTTTTCTCCAGAGACGCTATAGAAATACAACAGTGTAACTAACACTTTTCCTCATTTAGAACCACAGGTGGTGGGAGTCTGTGTGAGCTGATTGTCTTTACTAGGTAATTATAGGTTTGTGCCTATTCCCATTGTCTCTGCAGGGTGCGTGTACAGTACATGTGGTTGAGTCTTTTCAGGGTGGTTATAAGGTGGATTAACATGGAATATTGTCTTGCCACAAAATGGTACACATTGATACACCTATGATCTTGTTGTGTTGATGGGATGGTGGTGGCTGGGGGGTGGTTAATGTCATCTATCTATAGAGCGGTTGCTGTACTTGTGCAATCTGAGTGTCTCCGTAGAATGATTGTAGGTATAGCCTAAAAGTAAACTGAGTGTAGGTGGATCTTGTATATCTATCGGTTGGGTGTAGACACATCAATGACCCCTTTTGTCTGTGCAGAATAGGTATGTGAGTTTTATCATACATCTAAAGTGTAGCTGTGGATACATATAAGTTCATGAGTGTATGGGGAATGGTATATCTATATATCAGTGTACTCCTGGCATTTCCCATCTAATTTAATTAACTTGTGTACTGAATTTGTTTTTCCAATATAAAAATGTCTGAGGATGCTGTCTGGTGATGAATTATTGGTGTGAAGGTGACTGGATTGACATTTCCTCTGGTTTAATGCACATTCCAAGTCCATTTAAAGATGTAAATATTATTATCCTTTGATTTCAACTTCTGATTCTTCCAGACGTTTGCAGCTGATAAGCCAGTCTCCCTTCAGGTTCTGCCTACTTTCATCAGTGTGTATTATGTTTATCTGACATAAATCAATGTACAGCAGGAATGGATGGTGCATAGAACATCCAGCAGGAGCATCAGTATGTTAACTTTATGTTAATACACCACATTAATGTTAACCTTTGAAAAGCACACTAGCTGAAGTTGACTCTGCTGCTGACAGAACAGATCTTTTCTGAATTTCTCTTCCCTTTTTCTATGTAGGTCAGGATAATTGCATGAAGACCTGGGATCCTATCTTTCTCCCATTAAAGTCAATGACATATCTCACATTGACTTCAACAGAAGCAGGGACGAAGATCGCATTCAGTATATGGTTAAAGTTAAGCTTGTGCTTAAGTCCCATTAAAGTCAATGAAACTTAACCACGCTTAGAGTTACTCATAAATTTAGCTGCTTTGCTGAACAGGGATGGGATTACATTTGAAGTGACCCAAATTCTGGCTTCGTAAAAGTCCTACTCACCTGCTGCCTGTTTGCTACCTGAAGTCATAATTTTCCCCATGTGACATCACAATCATTTCCATGGCAACCAGACATGATGATGTTGCTGGAGACAACAGCTGCATGTGTGGAATGAAGGAGCCACAGGATTAGATGGGATCATGAGAAATAAGCAGTGCTATATTTGTGCCAGGGCTTGCCAAGGCTAAGCCCTGGCACCTCTAGTCTTATGCAGTTCATAGCCCCGGCACCACTGGACTTGCCACGTCAGTTATGGAAGTAAAACAATTGCTTGAGTCTTGGCACCTCTTTCTTAACAAATGAAGCTCTGAATAAAAGTCCTGTTGTCATTTCTCCAGTTGTTACTGCTTATTCCAAATGGCCAAATGCTGTGCCATGGAAAGCAGAGCTATCAGGATAGATATCTGAGCTGTAGTGTTGCAATTTGTTGGGCCCTGAGCCATGAAGCTACCATTGGGTATCCCAAAATCACAGGTCCTCTCCCCCCCCCCCCCCCCCACTGGAGCTGCTGCTGGAGGCAAGAAATGGACATCTGCAATGGATGCTACTCTGGGGCCTCAGAACAGTGAGGACTCTGACTCCAATCCTTCTCAAGCTAAAGGGTGATGAGGCTCAATGAGATCCGCAAAGGCATGAGATTCCATGCATGCATTTGTGCTTAAGCTTAGCCCTGTGGTTACCAACAAGGCCAGGGTTGTGTTGCTGAGGTTGGCTACGTTATACTGGTATGTTAAATGGCAGAGATGGTCAAAAGTTCAAGTCTGGGGTCTGAAAACACCTGTACTATGGGGTGTTGGAAATCTGGATCCACATTTTGCCAGCAGCTTTTATCTGTGTATGGAGATGGCCCAAAAACACAGAGCCAGACACCCCAAAGTGTCCAGAATCCAGGTGCATAACCAAATATTGCTACTTAGGCCCCTCTATTAAATACAGAAACATGATCAGTGGCTAATAGACTGAGTTAGCCAGTAGGGAAGAAACAGCTATATTAAATGTTGCTCACAGTTTCCAAAATGCCAAGTAGAGATCTAAAAAGCTGAAGTGTGTAGGGAAAATTTCAAGGGCTGTCAATTGATTTAAAAATTAATTGTGATTAATTGCACTGTTAAAAAATAATAGAATACCATTTGTTTACATGTTTTGGATGTTTTCTACATTTTCAAATATATTGATTTCGATTACAACACAAAATACAAAGGATACAAATATTTGCACTGTAAAAAAACAAAAGAATAGTATTTTCCAGTTAGCCTAATACAAGTACTGTAGTGCACGCTCTTTATCATTAAAGTTGAACTTACAAATGTAGAATTATGTAAGATAAAAAGATCTGCATTCAAAAATAAAACAATGTAACATTTTAGTGCCTGCAAGTCTACTCGGTCCTATTTCTTGATCAGCCAATCGCTCAGACAAAGAAGTTTGTTTACATTTGCAGGTGATAATGCTGCCCGCTTCTTGTTGACAATGTCACCTGGAAGTGAGAACAGGTGTTCACATGGCACTGTTGTAGCCGGCGTTGCAAGATATTTATGTCCCTTCATGCTTCAACCACCAGTCCAAGGGACGTGCGTCCATGCTGATGACGGGTTCTGCTCGACAACAGTCCAAAGCAGTGTGGACCGACACATTTTCATTCATCTGAGACAGAGGCCACCAGCAGAAGGTTGATTTTCCTTATTTTGGCGGTTCGGGATCTGTACTTTTCGCGTCAGAGTGTTGCTCTTTTCAGACTTCTAAAAGCATACTCCACACCGCCTCCCTCTCAGATTTTGGAAGGCACTTCAGATTCTAAACTTCAGGTTGAGTGCTGTAGCTATCTTTAGAAATCTCACATTGGTACTTTCTTTGAGTTTTGTCAAATCTGCAGTGAAAATGTTCTTAAAATAAACATGTGCTGGGTCATCATTTGAGATTGCTGTAACATAAAATATATGACAGAATGCAGGTAAAACAGAGCAGGAGATGTACAATTCTCCCCAAGGAGTTCAGTCACAAATTTAATTAACACATTCTTTTTTTAATGAGCATCATCAGCATGGAAGCATGTCCTCTGGAATGGTGGTCTAAGCATGAAGGGACATAAGAATGCTTAGCATATCTATAACGTAAATACTTTGCAATGCCAGCTACAAAAGTGCCATGCAAATGCCTGTTCTCACTCTCTGGTGACATTGTAAATGAGAAGTTGGCATCATTATCTCCTGTAAATGTAAACAAAGTTGTTTGTCTCATTGATTGGCTGAACAAGAAGTAGAACTGAGTGGAGCTGAAGGCTCTGAAGTTTTGCACTGGTTTGTTTTTGAGTGCAGGTATGTAACAAACAAAATCTACATTCGTAAAGTGCCTTTTCGCAACAAGGAGATTGCACTACAGTACTTGTATGAGGTGAACTGAAAAATCCTTTTGTTTATCATTTTTACAGTGCAAATATTTGTAATCAAAAATATGCACTTTGACTTCAATTACAGTGCAGAATACAATATATATGAAGTGTAGAAAAACATCCAAAATATTTAATAAATTTCAACTGGTATTTTGTTTAACAGCGTGATTAATCATGATATTTTTAATTGCGATTCATTTATTTTAGTTAATCGCGTGAGAAATTACCACTTTGGGTTATTTGTAATTTTTGTTCTTGTTCTCTCCCCATCTCCACATATACCCAGCTCGCTCAGGAATGGCTTCTGGGCTGATCTCCAGGGTGTCTTGGGACTAGCTTTGTCTAACATGAGGCTCCGGCTTACTCTGCTCTCAGCCAACTGCCTAAACTTTAGTCACAATTGTGAGCTCAGCTTTGTCTTTCCCACCTGAAGAAACCTTGGTAGAAAGAAACCCTGAGACTCAAAATCTTTTATATGATTAAGACCTGTTCCTAAGAGGCTCTGAGTGGCCCCAACTCCTGTTCAAGTCAAAGGGAGTTGCTGGAGGCTTCCAGACTAATGATGGGCTCATGAACAATATTTAGATGGGAAGGACGTTTAGTATCTCGACAGCACATGGAATAACATGAAAATGCATGTGTATAAGAAATAAATGTTTTACCTCTTACCTTTGCAAAGCAGTCTCTGGGAGCCGATCTGCAGGAGACCCATAAAACGTAATGGACATGACCCAATGAAAACCCAGGCGAGGCTTTGACAAGGTAAGGCTCTGTGCCTGCAGAGGAACAAAGAGAGGCAGGAGATGGAATCTTCATAGAGATTATTAAAAAGGCCTGAGAGGTTGCCTGGCTCAGGGGGATTGGTTCTGACCTAAAGCCGTTCATCTCTACATCACCAGACCAAAAGGGTCCAAGACTGAGAGTGACTGAAAATCACCACCTTCCGATGGCTGTTAATGGGCTAGGCAAAATGAGTAGGTGATCTCAATTCAGTGCCTCCAAATAATTTGCATCCTTGTTTATACTGATTAATTAGCATCCTTATTAACGGTATAATTAAGAGAAGCCAAGGGATGAATGGGACATGGGGACGTGACTCCTCCTTTCATTCCTAGATATCACAGCAGGATGGGGCTGAGGCACACTAGTAAGCAGAGGTGTGCGTGGGAAGCTTGGAGCTGCTGACCATGCTGTACTTGTTGTATGGTTAAATAGAGAACTTCACTTTACAATGCTGATTAAATTCTGCCCCGTATGAAGTCAGCAGGGTGTAGCTGGCAAAATTTGGCCATATCCTGCTTTTTGCATGTATTTGCATGAGAAACCATAAAAAAGGCACACAGAACCACTATCTTCTTTCTTTTCTTCATAGTAATGTAGGAATTGCCATACCTAATCAAACACCTGGTCTATCTAGTCCTCTGTCCTATCTCCAACAGTGGCTAGTATGTGATGCTTGCTATCATCTTAGATAGACTGGTTTTATAACTATTTTCTTCTCTTCTGTGTGGGCTTATGTGCCTTTTTTCCTTATATATACTCCTTTTTAAATATAACCATGAAAACACACACACACACACAGGAGAAATATGAAAGGCCTGCAATATTGGTTTGTATATGGAACTTTATGTACATTTGGAAAGAGTTCACAATATGTCAGCAAAATGTTGTAATGTTAAAGTAAGAATTATTGGCCTGCATTTTTTTAAAGAAAAATGCAACTAAGTGCAAAAATGCACATATTTTTGTGTGAATAACTTGCACACGCAATTACAAAAAATATGCACGCAAAATAAACCTGAAAATAATACTTCCGTATGAGAGAGATGTTTTCATCTACATATCTCAAATGCACAGTTCAGGATAACGCATACATAAATTTAAGCACATCCTCAAATCCATTTGAACCATGTTTTTACGTGCACTCTTGTATCAGGGTCGAAAAAGAAAACATGGTGACATTTTTATTGGTCTTAAATTTTGTTTAAAAAATATTTTCTCAAAATCTAAATATGGGTCCAAATTTGAGCTAATAGTATTTCGCTAATGTCAGGAAGAGTTTTGCATGAAATTGGGATGCAGAATTGGACTCAGTGTGAGTCTGTCTGCGTGTGTGTTGTTCCTCATTAGCTCCTGGTACTGAATCTGGATTCATAGGGATAATCTTAGGACAAGTCTTTAGACTGCTTTTATGTATTTTTGATAGTTAAATGGCATATGAATATGCTTTTCAAATACATATGTGTTTTGTGTCTGTGTATGCATTATTATATTTAAATATCTGGGAGGAAAAATTATGGGGGTGGGTCCACAAACATTTTCAATTAAAAAAAACCCCAGCCCCACCCCTTTTTTTTTGGTTTGGTTTTCCAACAAAAAGTCAATTTTTCTGGTGCTAAGCAGACACTTTCTGTAAAAATTTTCATTCCGCTGAAACCCCAATTTGTCACTGAAAACCCGTCTTCGGAGGGGTGGCCATGCCAAATTTGAGTGAGTGGCATTGTGGCTTGGAGCATAGGGTAACAATGCCGAGGAGCCATTTAGGTGGAGCAGGAGGAGAGGGTAGTCCGACCCCCACTGTGCTTCAAACCAACTCAAGCCAGGGTAACCTATCTTCTGCCATCACCTACATGTCCCTACTTCCAACTCCTAAGCCCAGTGTAAACTGGGCTCACCTCCAAGAGTTACAGCTTTAAGAAGTAGAAGTAATCACACCATTACCCTTTTTATTTGTTTATTTTTTTCTTCAGCCTTCTCTGTTCGTTTATCATACATGTGGTCTAATTAAAGCTTCCTGCAGGACATTTCATCCAGAATAAATAATGACATTGCTTAGAAGGGCTCTAGATTACTTTTTCTCCTCCTCCAGCAGTGCTGAAAGGGGGGTTGCAGTTTAAAAACTGTGCCTGGGCAGAAGAGACAGTTTTATAATTGCATTTGCAGTCTTCTTTGTATCCTTTTGTATTATCTGCATGTACAGGGATAAACTGGACAGGCCTGCTGGAAAGCAGAATTGTCAGAGAGGGAGAGACTAGATTGAAAGTGAAATAGAAAAAGAAAATTAAAAAAATATGAAGAGGTAGCTCTCAGAATAACAGCCCTAGGAAGTAGAGTTAACCGGAGGATAACAATTCTGTTTCAAAGCAACTGGCCTGGGATGCAGGAGATCCAGATTCGAGTCCTTGCTCAGCCTGGTTAAGAACAGAGGTTTTCATCCCAGATCATTCTGAGGGCATGCTTACATTGCAATTAAAAACCTGTCGCTGCTCTGTACCAGCTGACTCGGGCTCCAAGGGATAAGAGGTTGTTTAAGTGCAGTGTGGAGGTTCGGACCAGAGTCTGATCTAGGACCCTGCAAGCAGGGAGGGTGCCAGAGCTCAAGGCAGAAGTCTACACTACAATTAAACAGCCCTGCAAGCCTGAGTCAGCTGGCACAGGCCAGCTGCAGGTGCTTAATTGCAGTATAGACATAGCTGGGACTTGAGCTTGGGTCTTCCACAGGCCAGTGTCCTAACCACCAGGCTATCAAGTGTGTGAGTCTATGTCTCTCTTAGGGTGACCAGATGACCTGATTTTATAGGGACAGTCCCAATTTTGGGATCTTTTTCTTATATAGGCGCCTATTACCCTCTACCCCCTCCTGATTTTTCACATTTGCTGTCTGGTCACTCTACTTCCCATCCCCCTTTCTCAGCATAACAGCCTACGTCATCAACATTTCAGTCTCATTTCTGGGAGCTGACGTTTAGATAGTCCAAGTCAGACAAATTCCCTTTTGCACGCCTTCTTTAGAAACACCCACAAACTCAGTGTCAGTCAGCCTTTACAACCGGAATACAAAGAGAAACCCCACAGCTCTGGCACAGGCCTCTGTCTGAGCCTGTTGTTTGTGTTGAGGCAGTGTGAGAACAACTGGAAGGAGAGGAGAAAAGTAAATGGGATTCATGAAGAAACTGCATGGCGAGCGTGTCTCTTTCACGCTTTCCTTGAGCATGCAAGGCCTGCCTGTCCACCATTCAGAACGACAGTACGATGTGATTCATAGCAGTTGCTTCTCTCCAGTAAATTATTAGAAGACACATCGTTGTACCACATTGCAGTGGCACATATGAATTATATTAAAATACTGAACTGATGAGGTGATAACACCTATTACAAAGCCACTTACAAATCAGAGTCCATGGAATCATTTGTAGCTGTCTCCTTTGCCTGTTATAGGTTACACATCCTATGGTAGTTTATTAAGGAGACGGCAATTTCTGTTAATTTACAGGGTGAGCCACTCACCCTCTATTTACAGGACTTCAGCTCTTGTCTTCAGGTAGGTACCACAGGAGAAATTTCACACTGATCTCAGTCACAATGTCAAAGTTGTGGTTTTAGTGCAGTACAACTGAGCCCCCCTTCCCCCAGGGTCCTCAATAGGGGGTTCCCATCGCAGCCTGGAGCAGGCAGGAGCATTCAGGATGGGCACCGCTACCCCAGCAGTGGCAACAGCGGCACGGGCTCCCCTTTTCTAGTCCCTCCCTGCACACTGCAGCTCCCTGCTGGGCTGGGTTGTCAGGGGCTCATTGTAGCACTGCCAGCCCTTGGATGCGAGGAGCAGCCTCTCTGCAGCTGGCTTCCTGTGCTTCTGTTCCCTGCCTTCCGCTCAGGGCCAGGGACAGTCTTTCCCCAACCAGGAGCAAAGCCTAGCTTGAGTTGATGTGAAGCATGGGGGGGGGGGTGACTGCCATTCCGCCCCACCAATAAATGGCTTCCCAGCGTTGCTACCCTGGGCTCCAAGTCACAACACCACTCACTCAGATTTTGCCTGGCGACCCCTCTGTTATGATCAGGGATGACTGGGCCAAATTTGAGTGGCGTTGCAACCCTGTGCACTAGGTCACAATGCACTCACTCAAATTTGGCCTCCCCCCCCCCCCCGACACCCCTCCCGACACCCCCCTAACCCCCCGTCCCATGGCAGAGGGGCAGCTGACCCAAAGGTGAATGAATGGAATTGTGACCTGGCGCAAGGATCGCAACGCCATTTAAAGTTGTGGCAACTATAAAAAAAAGTTGCTGTTTCCACAACAAAATCATGGCCCAGGCTTTTCTTAGGGCCTTGTTTGTACTCACCTAAGCATTGTATTCAGTTACCACCATCAGACTCTCTCACAAGCCCACTCCTGTGAGATAGGGAGGTATGACCATTTTACAGGCAGGCAACTGAGGCCCAGAGAGGCTAAAAGAGCCTGATCCAAAGTTCACCGAAGCCACTCCAAGGGCTGCCATTGATTTCGATGGGCTTCTCTTCATAGCCTAAGTGACTTGCTCAAGGTCACCCAGGAAGTCTCTAGCACAGCTGGGATTTAAAGCCTGGTCTCTTGAGGCCTAGGTCGGTCCTTGAACCAAAAGATCATCCTAGCTCCACAAGTCTTTGCTTCGTCCTTACTCAGGCAGGTGCGATGAATGGGCACTGGAGGCAGGGTGCTCAGCACCCTCAGCTCTCAGGAGGTGCTCAGCACCGTGTTGGATCAGACCAAAGGAGAACAGCCTGTTGTGTTCATCTGAGCCCCCTCTCCACTCAATGGCCTGGACACCAGCTAGAGATCTTCCTGGACCACAGGACTCCTCATGGATTCTCCATGTGGGAAGTGAAAGGGAGGGAAATAGGGTGATCCTGGAAGAGCCTCCCCGTGCACTCTCTAGGTGGCTGACAGGGTTTTATCTTTGTGATTCACAGCACTACCGAGGCGAGATACATAGCTAGCACCCTGCATGGCTCTTGGAAAATATGCCCTTCCCAGGGAGGTCAATAACTTTGTCAATAGCTTTGATATGTTTACAGAGCGGAGCAGCTCCTCTGTGACCACTGGAGGAAGGGACTAAATGACCTATCGGGCGTCTCTGTTGCACATTGGCAATACCACCGTATCACAGCAATGTAAACGTGCTCCAGGAGGATGGCTGGCCTTGTCGGCAGTCAGGGAGAGCAGGTCACAGGCAGCCATCTGTCCTTTCCACTCAGCTCTTTCGATACAGGGTGTGGGGTTTATTAAAATGCTATCTGCAGGATTCTCTCCTAGTGCTCACAAGTGCCTCTTCCATGCACAGGTAGCTGGAGAAATTGTTCCTTTAAGCACCAGACACTTAATTAAGAATGAAATAAACTCTCCAGCTTTCGGTGTCTCTCTCTCTCTCTTTAAATCACGTAGTGCATGGAGAAAGTGCATGGCAATGTCTTGGCCAAACAGTTTGAACTGCAATCATCTTAGGATCCCTTTGGAAGCTAATTACCAGCTTTATTTCACTTTCCCTTGCACCCCTTCCTCTCTCTGGGCAGATACTCTAACAGCACGAGTACAAAGTGGATACTCAGCCTACTTTTGCTTAGACAGGAAGTCCTGTGTGATCCCCTTTCTTTTCCCACTAAGTAGTCCCTGGTGAGACACACTCTGTGCGCTCTAATGGCAGCCCTGACATCTCTCCTCTTAACTAGGCCGGTCCCTCTTGGAAGCGTTTGAGGACTAATCTGGGTCTTGAAGTTCAAGCACTTCAAGATGGCTCTGCAGATACATGGATGGAATCTTGGTCAGACTCACTCAGGACTGAGAGGCTGGGTTCCTGACTTACAATGTAAGTTGACTTACAATGTAGCCCTGGGCAAGTCACGGATGTTGTAACTCTGTGCATCGGTTTCCCCATCTGCAGAATGAGGTTGTGAAGCTTCTTATTGATTGAAATTGTTCGTAGTAGGTCCAATGAGAGGTGTAAATGATCATATAGAGTGTGAACCCAAACCGGAGTCTAAGGGCCTAATCCAATACCTACTGAAGTCAGATCAGGGCCCTAGTGCATGCACAATTCCTATGGATTTCAATGGTAGTTAGGCGTGTATCAGACCCTAGACTACTGTGTACAGCATCCTTTGTTTCCTTACTTCTCTTGTGTAAAGCACTGGCACTGCTGTTTATTACTCCATTTTATCATCTAACCCAACTAATTCTCCTGATTTAAGGAGAATTAAGGACGAGTTCCTAATTTTCTTAGTAGATAAGAGGATAATTAATACGGACCACACTGGTCATTAGCTGTAGTAACAATTGGTAGCCGAGGGATTCCTGGCCTGTTAAGCGGTATTTATTTCTGGTTTAATAGCTGCAGAAACACGTAGGAGAAGTCTAACACAGGGTCAATAAGGTACAGTCCTGAGGAGGGGATGGAGCATTGATGTACATCCCATGGGGAGAAGAGAAGGCACAATCTATCCTAGGTTTCTCAGTCAATAAACCACCCTTCAGAAATTGCAGTGTGCACTTGCCTCTGTAGCCAGCTGGGCCTCTTATACAATGTCACAAGCTTCCCACCACCCCTGCTCCATTGGGGAGGGGGCCTTGCAGTGCAGCTGAAGTGCATTTCCCAGGGGGCAGCCTCAGCTATAAATAAAGCTGGCCTCTCCCAACAGAACTTCCAGGTACAACCACCATCTGCCTCCCCCTGGGGCAGCTCCCCTGTGGATGCAAAGGATACATATTCCCTATCCCTACCTATGCCCCTCTATGTGATGAATTTTGTCCATCATCTATATCTGACTGCGAGGGAGGTTGACCTAGAGCAGTTCAGTGACTTATCCGGCGTCACAGAGTGAGTCAGTAGCAGAGCCGGGACTAGACCCCCAGCAGCTCCTGTGTGTATTCCAGTCCAGTGTTCCACTCACTAGAGTAGACCATGCTTAATACGGCTTATCTCAACTCATTACATGTAATTCCTTGGCATGCGTATGCCTGGTCCACCTTCCAGGTTCCCATTTAGTCCCCTCTTTGTTTTTCATTGTCCACTTACATCCTGGGACTCTACATATGGCACCATCCAAAGGGGCTTTGCTGGGAAGTAAGCACTGTTGAGCCACTGAATCCCTACCTGCAGTATGCTGCCGAGTGCTGCTTCTTAGATCAACTTCTCTCTCTCTCTCCCCTCTTAGCTACGTGATCATTCCTCCTGGGCTCTAATGAGCCACATGCACGACAGAGGGTGGTTTTGCAATCGCGTCAGCCTGCACAGTACCACAAAGGAGGTTCAGTGAGGATTCACCACCAAGCTTATATCAAGAGTATTGCCCTCGAAGTGCATCGGTTCCCCACTGTGCTGAGCTTTGTAAAGATCTCTTTCTGACTCTATATTACAAATGTTCTATTGATGGCAGCCGTATTAACAGTCCCGCTCGTAACGTGGAATGGCTTTGTGTAGCCTCAAGTCATTAGGTTTGTCTTCATGGATCAAGGATCATTAGCAATGAGAAACATTTAAATGATTGCTTGGTTAATTTCTCTCTAAACAGGGTCTGCAACCTCCTAGCATGACAGGGAGGATGTTTGTGGAGCTAAAGTGTGCGTGTTTCACGTTCCGTAAGGGGGTGGCACACGAGTACCAGTGGATTCTGGAGGGGGCGATTCTTGCTCCTCAGGTCAGAAAAGGGTGACAGGGTCACAGAGTTGTCCCTCAGCCTCAGAGGCGGTGGGAAGAGGATAGAGTGGCTTCCGAGAAATCACTTGCACCTTACTTCTGTGTGTTCCATTCTATGCATCCGATGAAGTGGGCTGTAGCCCACGAAAGCTTATGCTGAACTAAACTGGTTAGTCTCCAAGGTGCAACAAGTATTCCTCGTTTTCTTTACAGATACAGATTAACACGGCTGCTAATCTTAAACCTTGCTCCTCCAGTGGCTGTTCATACAAATATTAAGATATACTGGGCTCACCGGTGGTAGCTGTGCAGACGCGTCTCTAAAGCAAATGGATTCATGAAGCCATATAATCTAGTAATGATAAAGGCCTATTCAATCATCTAGTCCATCCCAGGAATGGCCAGTGCAGGACTGTTCCTACACTGTTGCCCAGTCTAGTTTTAAATGAGTCTGATCATGGGGCTCCTGTTTTTGCATTTTCTTTGACATGTTCCTAACCATATTTTTACTGATTATTTCTTTTGTGTGTGTATATGCAAATTGATCACCCAATTAGATAAGTGCCTGAAATGCAAAAAAGAAATCAAGGGAAGCTCCCCCTCCACCTACGGAGTCTGCATAAAAGCCTTATAGGGAGAATGATGAAATAATCCTGAATAGTAAAGTTGGGAACAATCAGAAATCCAGCAAAATGGAAAGAAAAAACAACAATAAAAACAAGAATGAAAATGGTATTTCAGCAATGGTGCTACTAAGCAGATCACAGGCTCAAAGCCAAAGCTGTGATTTGCAGATGGCAGAAAAGATCATTAAAGATCCCCCCTCCCCCCCTCACACACATATATTCATACAAAATCTAAGTAGTCCTGTTCCAGGTTCTCTGAAACAAAAGCAA
Source organism: Sternotherus odoratus (assembly GCA_032164245.1). Lineage (NCBI taxonomy): Eukaryota > Metazoa > Chordata > Testudines > Kinosternidae > Sternotherus > Sternotherus odoratus. The sequence continues at coordinate 18,511,923 of JAVMKO010000005.1, read as the reverse complement.
ACATAATCTGGTTGGGCTCATTCTCTGCAGTTTAATACAGTACAGAACCTTTAAGAGCCATGGTGTCCCCTAATGTTGGTTTGCTTGGCTACAAGCTCCGGCAATCTTCAGTTCTCTGCAGGGGTTCTTCTTCTGGACAGTTATCTCAGCAAAGATTGGTTTGAAACATCCATTTCAAAATACAGCCCCGCAGCAGTCTGCTCAAAGACATACCAAGATCCTGGCCAGATCTATGCATTATGTTCACTGGGGCAGTGCTAAAGGGTGCTGTCAGATTGTCCCAGTCTAGTTATTTCTTGGAAATACTATTCAGTTCAAACATGTCCCTTTTTTTCTCTATGGGAACCAGCCCCATTTGCCAAGAATATTTGCTCGTCCTAAAGGGCTCAATCATGGTTTTGCCCTAACCCCTGTGTAAGGGGCAGCACATGGGTATGCTACCCCAGGCTCGGATCAGGAATCCGATTTTGGCTAAGAGTCATAATCAGCTTCCCTGTATCCTGGTGCTATGGGCGAGGAAGTACTGTGCAGCAGCCCCTATACCTGGTGTAGCGTATGTCCCCCCAGGGTGCTGGCCCAGCTGTGCTGGCTGGTTCATTGTGGTGTAGAGCCAAGGCTGCACCCATTCTTCACTCCTTCCTGCTCGCTCCCCACCCATGTGCGCAGGAGGGGGAAGAAGCATCTCCACAGAGTCTGCTGGCCACCTGTGAGTTGCTACCCACAGTATCATAGGCACCGACTCCGTGGGTGTTCCAGCACCCCCTGGTCACAGCGGTTCTTCAGGGCCCCGAGATTTGGGGTCCCATGGTTTGGGGTTTTGAGTACAGAGACCTCAGCCTGCTTAGTTCCGTGGCGAACACACCAGAAAACTCATGCCAAACTTTGGAAATGTGTTGATTGGGATACACAACAGAACAACGCAGTTCAGGGTAGACCTGTTAGATCCCAATTATTGCAATAGCTCCATTGGCCTGGCCTGGTTGCATGTTGAACATATAAGCTCCACGGCCTCTTTAAGGGCCATCAGTAGCTTCGGTGCGGTGGTGTTCCCCAATCTGAGGCGTAACCCACAAATGCCTTGACATGCAATTCTGCGTTTAAAATCAGAAAAAAAAGGGGCAAGTTTCCCTCAGGTGCTGTCAGATGCTAATAAAATCTTTAATTAATTCAGATTCTGATGGGCTCACATTTCTCTCCCTCGCTCACAACTTCAATCAGATTTTTGTAGCTGTGCTTTCATGCCACTTCGCGCTGCCGTTCTGATTTATCTAGAACTGTGCTACATGGGCATATTGGCAGGAAAGGCTCAAATAAAAGAAGAAATCATGAGGGAAATCATTAATGCAGAAAGTATTATTTTTTTAAAAATGAAACCAAAAGGTCCCATGCTAATGTGAATCCCCCCAGGAATGCCTTAAATTACAGACAATTTGCTTGATTGGACTGCACTGGTCCTAAGTATCAGAGAGAGACAAATCGCTCTTAACAAATGTTAAATCAAATAAGATAGACAAGAAATCTTGATAATGTGAAATGAATTTTGTAAAATTAAGACATCTGCAGAATGTCCCGTCCATAATAAAGCAATAATCTCCCTGAAGTAGGGCCTGTCTCATTATCCAGTTTGATGACTGGTTTGAGTGATCTTATCTAATAAATGAGTTACCTCGAAAGTAGTAAATGGTATTTTTCTTTCCAGACATCAGTGGGTGGTAGGAAATACATGTTTGTATTTGTCCATCTTTCTACTGGCCAATCTCCCATTAGTTCTCTGTCACCTGCATCCAAATTGATCCCACTGGATGCAGGGAAGAAGCTTGCTGCTCTGTGATCACCTACATTTTGGGGATTACATTTGCTAGGAAAGTAACAAAGAAAGCTTATGCTTCAATACTTTAGTTAGTCTTTAAGGTGCCACAGGACTCTTTATTACTTCGGCTATTCCAGACTAACACGGCTACCTCTCTGATATTTGCTAGGAAGAGGCACAAAGCAGTTTGGCTCTCGGCTGGCAAGCTTCAGGCAGGAGCTGGATGAGATTTTCTCTGTGCTGGAGAGAGATGGCACAAGGATGAAGGGAATTTTTTCTTTTGTCTCCTCCTTAGTTTTCACTTCTGTCCTGCCCTTTCTCCCACCCTTGCACTGCTAGTGCCAAAGGAGAGCACCTAACCTCCCCACCATTATGCTATTTCCACCCCCATCCCATCAACACTCTTTGCTCTGCCAGATGCACTTGTCAAATCAAGAGCCAAGCAGAGAATGAACGAATTGAGTCCAGGGTTTGTGACTGGATTCTTTTTTCACCAGGTGTTTTGGCACCATGTAGAGGGTTGGTGAGATGAGCAGTCTGCACTTCTATCACGTAAGCAGGATCAGGGAGAGGCGATTGAAAAGGGCTGGGTTTATTTCCCCTCCCATACTGCTCCCCACTGGAGTTATACCCAAGAGTAATTTGTCCTGGAATCTTTTCTCCAGCCCTGTTCTTTTAGATCCCTGATCAATCCACTTTTGCTAAACTAGGAGGGAAACTTCCATCCATTTACATTTTCTTTTTTTTAAAAAGGGAAGAGTGAGTGGATTCAGTGCTCATGTGAGCAAGGGTCTCCTAGCGCCGCTTCCCCTGCACCGTTCTTGCCTGTGCACCTCAGTCCTGACCTGCCCATTAAAGAGACATCTATAAAGCCACCAGTTCTGAGGGGATTATTTTTTTAATAAGCTCTTGTCATAGTTCCTTGTGGCAAAGAGGATGTAATTGAAAGAAAGAGACCCCTCACAGTGCAGGCTATTCAAACACACCAAGGATCATGTATCATAATGCACCTTAAACTGATTTGCTGTGAGTTACTGCGAGGTAATATACCCCGTGTTGGGTACTGCAGTATAGCTGCAGGTCACAGAGCATTGCCTAGTGCATAAACAAGGCTTCATGGCTTAGAGCAATGTTATAATTGAACATATATTGTGGATTATTACTCTGTGTGATATGCAGTGTGGAGCTGGGACTGTCTCTAGATCATATTGCATCAGAACTAAGTTGGAAACTGTTTTTGAGCCACCATTCAAATGCAAAACAGAGTAAAAAGCTCTAATGATGATAATAAAGCAACACGTCTCCAGGGCAAACAAGGGTGTTGGGCACTGAAATTCTGTCCGTGATCTCTCATAAAGTTAGACAGTTCCATCAATGGGGGAAGTAAACACCCTGGGTAATTAAAAGTGAGTTCTGAACAGCAACCCTTTAACTCCCCCTAGGATTTATTAATATAAGTGATTTTGGAATATTAATAAGGGTATTTGTCAGCTGTAAGGAATTGGAAACTGAGGGTGAGTGAGAAGGCTGGGGGAGAAGCTAATGGCTAGCTCTCAGCCACCAATTCATGGCGGGGCGGGGGGAAAGTGTCTGCTACAAAGAATTGATTAGTTGTGTCGAGATTAACTTTGGTCTTACGCAGGAATCAAAAATATGGTTTATGAAAAAGAGCAAAAACATGATGGGTGTCAGAAAAGTTACAGAGCAAGGAGCTCGAAATGCCACATAAAATCATAGAATCATAGCATATTAGGGTTGGAAGGGACCTTAGAAGGTCATCTAGTCCAATGCCCTGCTCAAAGCAGGACCAATCCCCAACTAAATCATCCCAGCCAGGGCTTTGTCAAACCTGACCTTAAAAACCTCTAAGGAAGGAGTTTCCACCACCTCCTTAAGTAACCCATTTCAGTGCTTCACCACCCTCTTAGTGAAAAAGTTTTTTTCCTAATATCCAATCTAAACCTTTCCAACTGCAACTTGAGACCATTACTCCTAAGCTGCATCTGACGAAGTGGGTATTAGCCCACGAAAGCTCATGCTTCAAAACTTTATAGTTAGTCTTTAAGGTGCCACAGGACTTTGTTAACTCTGCTATTCCAGACTAACACGGCTATCACCCTGATTCTACTCCTTGTTCTGTCATCTGCTACCACTGAGAACAGTCTAGATCCATCCTCTTTGGACCCCCCTTTTAGGTAATTGAAAGTAGCTATCAAATTCCCCCTCATTCTTCTCTTCTACAGACTGAATAATCTCAGTTCTCTCAGCCTCTCCTCGTAAGTCATGTGCTCCAGCCCTCTAATCATTTTTGTTGCCCTCTGCTGAACTCTTTCTAATTTTTCCACATCCGTCTTGTAGTGTGGGGCCCAAAACTGGACACAGTACTCCAGATGAGGCCTCACCAATGCCAAATAGAGTGCTCACATCCCTTGATCTGCTGGCAGTGCTCTTAATTATACAGCCCTAAATGCCATTAGCCTTCTTGGCAGCAAGGGCACACTGTTGACTCATATCCAGGTTCTTGTCCACCGTAACCCCTAGGTCCTTTTCTGCAGAACTGCTGTCTAGCCACTTGGTCCCATGTAGCAGTGCATGGGATTTTTCTGCCTAAGTGCAGGACTCTACACTTGTCCTTGTTCAGCCTCATCAGATTTCTTTTGGCCCAACCCTCTAATTTGTCTATGTCCCTCTGTATCCTATCCCTACCCTCCAGTGTATCTACCACTCCTCCCAGTTTAGTGTTATCTGCGAACTTGCTGAGGGTGCAGTCCATGCCATCCTCCAGATCATTAATGAAGATATTGAACAAAACCAGCTCTTCTTATAATTTTTGCATATAAGAAAGCTTCCCCTGTGCTTCCATTTCATGATTTAGTTTTCCTGAACCAAGATCAAGGACGAGACCCTGGCACATCTCAGTGGAAGAAAGTTACCCTGGAGGTCTCTGCCAAGGTGGCATAAAACTGATAAATTAGGCTTGTAATCAGCTCTCTGAACTTGGAGGAAAATTGTCCTGATCTGTGAATTTCAGGGCTGAAAGAAGAAGCTTATCAACATGGATGTTTTTCTTTCTTTCAGATTAAGAGGCTCATACTGTTCTTTTGAAAATTTAAAATGCTGAAATCCTGATTTAGCCTAGGAGAGCACAGTTGTTTTCAAACCATCAAGAGAACAAAAACTATATGCATCTTCCTAATAAAATATAATGCCATCTTACCTGGCAAAAGTATAAGGATGAAATCACATTTCAGATATGAGCTAGGCCTTACAAGGATGCTTGATGACTTCCAAAGGATCTGGCTTGAACTACAGTGAGTAAATACGTCTGCATCTTTGCTCAAAATTAATGTAAGTAGGATTTCTACATGAGGCCCCAGTCTTGTAAACAGCTACATAAATAACTTTATGCAGAGGTCTCATTCCACTGACCCCACTAAGACTACTCATAAGCATAAAGTTATCCATATACACAAGATTTGCAGTATCAGGGCCTTAAAGATCATCCTACTGTTTCTCAAAGAACTGATATCCCCATTCTATATCCCTTTTCATACAAAGGGCCAGACTCTGTTGACTGCTGTAGCTGAACTTTTCAGAGAAGGAGGCTTCCGGTCTTTGTTTTTAAACTGCTGGATGTTTGGGGGAATGAGTATTTAGTTGGGAGTGGGACATGCATGCATGTGTAGCCATATTAGGGCATCTGACAGCCCCCTGGCAGACAGTACTGTACTTAAAGAGATTACCTATTCAACTTGGAAGCACCTGAGGCGTAAACATACCACTGAAGTATTTCATAGGCCATGAATATGAGTTTAGTAAAGTGCTGCACCCAAAGTTGCCATTTTCTGGGTTAGGATATCAAATTTCTGTACTCCACCCACTGCCCAAATCCAGCAGGTCATTGGAGGGCCTGCTGAGTAGATCCATGAAAGATGAATGTAAAATGGCAAACGAGTTGAGGTGAATGATAGAGGTTCAATCCCTTGTTTGAGAGAGAGAGAGAGAGAGAGAGAGACCTGTACACTGATGATTTTTTCAGAGTTAATGCAACTAAATGGACCAAGGAAAGTCCTTATGGGAATGATGCTCCATTGGGGCACTGCTCCTGGACCTCTGCCATTTTCCTCTTTGTGCTCCCCAACGCCACCATCTTTAAACTTCCTACACGAGCACAACCAGCCCTATGAACCTATGTAGAACTTTCTAAGCACTGGCCAAAGGCAGTGGCCATAGGAGTGTCCTCCACTCTCACGGGGGGGGGAGGGGTGTTCTCCTGACCCACGCTTCCCTCTGTGCTGCCAAAACACTAATAAATTCATGGCTGTGAAGAAATGTCACATTTGTCACTATGCCGCACATGTCTATTGGGAAGTTCACTGCAATAGAGGGGACAGAACCTCAGGCTTCCAGCTGCAAAAGCACCAGCCCCTGTTATTGGAGAGACAGAGCCACCTTTGGTGTTAGCAATGTAGGACTTTAGAGGTGATAGACCATTCAAGAGTTCTTCTTCAGCTTAGCAGAGGACAATGGTGTGCAGAGACACACTCACAAACCAGTTCATGTCAATAGTATGTTCACATGCAGATCATCAAATGTGTATTTTGTAAGAAGGAAAGAAAGAACACAACCATGAAGGGATGAATGGATGGACAATGTTTATAATGCATAGGTAGTTATAATAAAGAGAGAATGATTGAGAAGAAAAGAATGAGCGCTCTCTCTCTCTCTCTCTCTCTCTCTCTCTCTCTCTCTCTCTCTCTCTCTCTCCTCAAAAGGGAAATTCTTACACATACATAAATCATCTAGCTCCAGGATGGGAGCAAAGACAAGTTTCCATAGCAACAAGATCTATGCTGTAAAGCAGAGCTGCCCTTTGTTATGTATCTCTGTGATATTTCTCTCAGACATGTCATTGGCAATTACCCACAGAAGCAGAGCTCAAATTGTACCATAGCCCAGCGGATCCACCTTACATTATTTTCTGTAATTAATGAGATTATTGAATTTCCATGCTAATAAAGCGTGGCAAGGAGTCTGAAAACAACTACTCTTTGAACCAATTTGGAACAACTCCTTTGTGTTATTTCCCCTTCACCTTTGAGTAGACCCTTTAAAAAAAATTTTAAATAACAAAGCTTTGTACAAAGCTCTCCTGCGTTGTTATGAGTCAGCGCGGTATAACGACATTGACGTCTCTGTGTTGCCAGGAGGTGAAGACCTGTGTAAATGTTCGTGAAAGCAGTTTCCAAGCTATTCATCTTTGATAACATTGTTTCTTGATGAATGCTAGAGCTTCACTTAGCTGCCTGTGTATCATTTTTTGACAGGTCTCCATCTATTCTTCTGCTGCCTGCCTGCAGAAAGCGCTCTTTATATACAGAAGAGTCACTCATTTAAATCGTTCCCTTCTGAAGCTTTTTTTCCATTAAGTTTCTGTTTAATATGGACTCTGTCCTCCCCTGGAGAAGAGCAGACTACAGCCTTTTGTGGAGGATTGGGTGGGGGGGTGTGGTAGTGCCTAAGGGTAGTGTTGATTGGGAAACCCAGATAAAGTCCTTCACAAATCCCGATGCCACTTGTGTACTGAACTGCGATGATTGTGCACACGTTGTAAGCCTGTTTAGGGACAGACGGTTGATGTGTTCACAAAAGGGCTTTTTTTTGTTCCAGAAGAGGTAAATCTTCAAGGCATGAGGGATGATCTTGTAGTAACACACAAGCCTAGAAGCCAAGAGACCACCTAGGTTCTGATTGTGGTTCTACTTCAGACATCATGCTTGAGTTTGGGCAAGTCATTTCCCTGCTGTCTTGATTCTCCCATCTGTGAAATGAGGGTAGGAACACAAGAGCCTTGTGAAACTAAATCTGTGTAGGTCTGTAAACTATTTATAATCTTCCAGTGGAAGGTGCTATATAAATACAAAAAACGTATGCCTGCATATTGGAGAGCATGTGGAGACTCATTACATCATCTTGCAGTTGGCTTTTTCCTACACGAATGCTGTCTCTGGTCTTTTATAGACTCTTCCTGCTACTCATCCCCTTTTAAGGTTTCTCGCTTGCATTTGTTTCCTTGGCTTATTGAAGCATTTTGAGAGCCTCAGATGACAGGCACTTTATAAATGGAGAGTATTGCTATGAATTTTGGAACGTTCCTGTTTTGTTTTCTATCTTGCCACTTGATTGTAATAATAATCGTTATTTATTAGTAAGGTGCTGACAGTGTGCTCAACACCATACAACACATTTAGGAAGACTAGGTCCCTGACCCTCAAGAACCTGACTTTCTGAATAGCCAACAACAGTTCAGACCCAAAGTACAATGAGACGGGGGCGGGGAGGGAATGGGGCAGTTTCTATCTCAGAGCACAGTAAGTTGGGTTGTTTATGACTGGTGTGTGATGGTCTTTTTTCTCAGTTGTTTTCAGTCTTGTTATAGCTGTGTTGGTCCCAGAATATTAGATAGACAAGGTGGGTGAGGTGAATCTTTTGTTAGATCAACTTCTGTTGGTGGAAGGTACATGCTTTCGGGCTACACAGAGCTCTTCTTTTGGGGGAGGGAAATCAGACTGCCTGAGGGCATGTCTACACTGCAGTGCAATCCTGTACTTGAGTGGGTTCAAGCTAACCCCCCCTCACGTCTTCACCGCAATTGCACTAGCCCAGAGGCCAGAGATGCGTGCAGTCAGGAGTTCTTTTCTACCCCACCGGAGCCTAGCCAGTCACAGCAGTCGGAACTTGGTGAAGCACAAACAGGAGGGGAGTAAGTGGATCCGATTTGGGGAATTGCTGAAGCAAGTTGTTGGGCACAGGAGGGTTACAGAAAGCAGACTTGTCTCCCAACTCATGTCTAGCCTGATCAGCAGAACAGGCTGTAGATACACTCCCTCTCTTCACGGGAATCTCCCTCAGAGATCTCCAGGAAACTCTTGTGGAGATACTGGACAATCCTCTCCCTCAGGTTCCTCAGCAGAGCTGCTTTATCTCTTGCCCCAGTAACGGTAACTTTCCCGCACCACTGTGGAGGATGACCATTGCTGCACGCAGGCTAGTTGCATAGGCACCAGGGCGGAAGCCTCAGGCTTGGAGAAGACCCTTGATTCTGTGCTCACCCTCAGCAAGCTATCTTCCATAATGATCATCTCCTGTGGAAAGTGTGAGGACAGGAATGATTATCAGGCCCACCGTACAGTGCTGGCTTTCTCCAAGTGCCCAAGAGCCACGTCCCAGAGTACAGCAGGGTCCAGGAAGAGAGATTTACTCTCCCCCTGCAATTACTTACCATTGTGGGGGTCTTGCGGCTCATGTGTGCTTGGCTGGGGTTAACCAGTTGGTGACAGGTATGTGAGTACTGGCTGTGTTTTAAAACTCTGGAACAGTGCTATCTGTGTTGCAAACGATACTGCTTCTGTAAAATGTTGCATTTAAACTTCAGAAAGATGACCTTGGGAGCACAGCCTCCCTCTTTGTTATGGGCGACAGAATGGCTGCGCAGAATTAGAAAGCATCCAAGAAGAACTAAGGAGGATTTTATGCATGAGGTTATGATGCACTCCACCGCCGAGAAAAAATAATTGAAGGAGTGGCGGGACAGCGAGAAGAGGGACCAAAAGGAGAATGCGGGACATCAGAAAGAAGCCACAGGGTGGCTCTTAATAGTTATGGAATGCCAAGCGGACACGCTCCACAACTCTTCAAACCAAGCAGCTCTGCGCCCGCCCTCCCCTGAAGCCGCCGTTCCAAAACTCTTTCCCATGTGCCCCCCCCACACACACACACACACACCCCGCCAACACACTGTTATCAACCTCCTGGCTCCACTTTCTACACACAGCATTCCACTCCTCCCTCCTCAGAGTCCAGCAGTCTGGACTCAGTTTGGCCCTGCTGAGGTCCAGCAGCCGCTACATTGTACTCCAAAGGAGAAGGTTGGATCTGATCCCTGGACATATACAAATCTGTAGCCATCCCAGGACCCTTCCTCCTCTTAAGACCTTCCCTTCCCCCATCACTCACCCTGCTGATGTTTTTTCTTCATTTGACTCTCTCCTCTGGTTGTTATCTGTCAGTAAAAGAATTGTGTTTGTTTGAAAGCAATCTTTATTCTATAAAGTGAAAGCAAAAAGAGCACTCCAAAGCAGCATACAATTAAGGGCCCTTCTTGCATTGTGTGCACCAATATTCTCCTTGCATTACAAGCACTGCAGTCCCGAGCATAGCAACAAATATTAGTGGCTTTTAGCTTCAAATTGCTGCCTCAAAGCATCCCTGATCCTTATGACCCCAGGCTGGGCCCCTCTAATAGCCCTGATCTCCTGTTGTTCAAACTCAGCATCCAGGGGCTGAACCTCTGCGGCCCAGCCCTGAGTGAAGCTTTCATCCTTCCCTTCACAAATATTATGGAGCGTACAGCACTCAGCGATAAGCACAGGAATATTGTCATTGGCTATGTCCAGCTTCCCATATAGGCATCACCAGTGGGCTTTAAACTCCAAATGTGCACTCCACAGTCATTCTGCACTTACTCAGCCTGTTGTTGAACTGTTCCTTGATGCCGTCAAGTTGTCCCGTATATGGCTTCATGAGCCACGGCATTAAGGGGTTGGCGAGGTCTCCCAGGATCACAATGGGCATTTCGACTTCCCCTATGGTGATCTTCTGGCCAGGGAAGAAAATCCCTGCTTGAAGCTTCTTGAACAGGTCAATGTTCTGAAAGATGCATGTGTCATGCACCTTTCTGGACCAGCCTTGGGTCTGTGAAACACCCATGGTAATCCACAAGCGCATGGAGAACCATTGAGAAATACCCCATGCAATTTATGTACTCGGTACCTAGGTGGTCTGGTGCCAGAATTGGAATGGGTGTACCATCGATCGCCCCTGGGGTGACCAGACGTCCTGATTTTATTGGGACAGTCCCGATTTTCGGAGACTTGTTCCGCGTCCCGATCATACTTTGGTCGGGAGACCCTTTGTCCCGATATAGGGACCTTCAGAGGCTGGCGCCAGACTCGTGCCTCACTAACGGCTCCTTCCAGGGCGGCCGCAGCACCCTCCTGCCGGCAGGAGCAGGCAGCAAGCCCCACTGCCCCAGGCGGAGGCTCTCTGCCACCGCACATGCTGCAAGGAGGGGGAAGGAGGGCTGCTTGCAGCCTGCACCAGCAGAGGGGGAGGGGCAGAGAGCCCCCCGCCGCCGCCGCCCCCCCCCCCCCGGCTCCGAGTCTGGCCCCTCATCAGCCCCATGCCCACTGCCCCTCCCCCCCCGCATCGAAAGTCAGGGGCAGGCGGCAGCAACCAGGACAGCTCTCTGCCGCCGCCTCACATGCTGCGGGGGGGGGAGGGGGGCTGCTTGCTGCGGGGCAGTGAGGAGGGTGGCTACAAAGAGCGCCCAGCCCTCCCCCCCCAAAACCAGCCCCTGACCCACCTGCCGGCTGCCCCCCGGCCCAGCTGAGAACAGTTCCCGGGGGTAAGCAGCTGGGGCCCTGGATCCCCAACCCACGGCGCCCCTGCACCTGGAGCCAGGCCCCTGCACCCCTGCCCCATGGCTTCCTCAGACCCTGCCCCCATGGGTCCAGTGGGGGGGGGAAGCCTGTGGCACGCTCCCCTCCCCTCCACTTCCCCCCCCCTACTTCCTCCCCCCTCCAGTCCCCCCTTCCACTCCCCCCCCCCCATGTGTCCCGATATTTTTTTCTTGTCATCTGGTCACCTAGTCGCCCCTCCACAGTTAGGGAAGCCCATTTGTGCAAAGCCATCCACAATGTCATGCATGTTGCCCAGAGTCACGGTCTTTCTGAGCAGAATGAGATGAATGGCCCTGTACGCTTCTGTCAACATGACTCCAATGGTCGAGTTTCCCACTCTAAACTGGTTAGTGACCGATCGGTAGCAGTCTGGAGTAGCCAGATTCCATAGTGCAAATGCCACGTGCTTCTCCAATGGCAGGGCAGCTCTCATTCTTGTGTCCTTTCACCGCAGGGGTGGGACAGGCTAATCACACAGTCCCATGAATGTGGCTTTCCTCACGACAAAGTTCTGAAGCCATCGTCATCATCATCGTCATCCCATCACATGCATCGGAATGTGAATCCCATCACTCAATGTTTGTTTCCTGAGCCCCAAAGTGGTGTTCCACTGTGGTCAGCACGTCCCTGAATGCCACAAGCAATTTTGTTTAATAGCTACTATGCGTGGTGAGATCAGCGTCTCACTCCTCTTGACTTTGTAGTTTAAGGAATAATTTTACAGGCACTTCCCTGTGATGTGTTGGTCAGTGAGAGCAGCACTGCTCAGTCAACAGCTCAGAATCCATTCCTGCAGCCCAAAAGAGGCAGGGCACAGTACACAAGCCATTGAAAGATGGTGCCAAATGCAGACACACACAAGTGATTAAATAAATGTGTAGACATAGCCTAAGAGAGAACAAACATTGTAGATGACCACTTGTGAGGGAGCAGCCAATAAGAGTTAATTTGTCATGCAAAACTGATTGAAGTGAACCATTAAGGGTTAGCAAGCAGGTGTGTATTATAGATTGTTGTAATGAGCCATGAAACCAGTGTTAAGTCTGTGATTTTTAGTGTCTAGCTGTAAATTTAAGTTCCAGGTTCACCTTGTGAAGGTGTTGTGTAGTTTTCCTTTGAGGATGAGTATTGAAAGATCCCATATGAATGCTCTTTTTGTGAAAAGTGTTCACACATGAGTAATATGGTGTTCTTGTCTTTTATCTTTTTTTCTGTGTGAGTTAATTTGAGAATATGGTGATTGTCTGGTTTTACCCACACAATTCTTATTGAGGCAGTTAATGCACTGAATGAGGTACACCACAGGCTGTGATAGGCAAGTGTAGGACCCATGAATCTTGAAAGGTGAATTGTGGGAGATATTTATCATCCAGTAAAAGATATTACCTTACATACCTTGTTCTTTTTCTCAGGTGAGTTATCATTAGTACACTTCCCACGAGTACTTTCTTACCATATTTTTGGCAACATTTCAAATTGATTGAATGGTTGTAACTATTAATACTGTGTATAAGTGGGACTTACAAGTGCATGGGAACTTTTTCCAGGTATGAAATTGTAAAATACCGTAGCAAATCTGTGGCAGCAGGTCATATAGACATCCCAGCCACCAGTTAAACAGCACATATACTGCACAGGGAGAGATCTCTGGTCTTCAGCTAGCAGAAGTTCTCCATTAGTTTTTGGCATATAAGGGATAATATCCTTTAAATGAGGCAGCCTCTAGATGCCAGTTTATTAGATAATCAGATAAATCAATAAAATGATAACATTAACCAAAATGAAAATAAGCCTCTTAACTAGGTACGGTTCATCTCGAAGCCTTTGGTGAGAGGAGCCTGAGACTGCAAATAGTTTTATCTTGTCTGCCCACACCTGGACTAATTCCTGCAACTAAAGCTGTGTGGAGGATGGAAATTCTCTGTCACGGGATTTTGAGATTTTTTTAAAAAATGTTCAGATTACGAGCAAGCCCCAACATTTTCAAAATTCTCCATGGAAAAAAATTGCTTAGGGCCAAGCGAAAGCATTCGTTTTGACAAAATCAAAATATTTTGTTTCTATTTCAGTTTTTTAAAATGTGTGGTATATTATAATGTATCACATCATATTAAATTGAAAAGTTTCAAAATAAAAAATCATCGCAAAAGAAAACAGCAACATGTTTCATTCTAAAAATAACAGAATGGGATGTTTCTATATTGTTGGAGAGTCTCCTCCCCCGCCCCTTTTTTGGTACCCAAACAAAACGTTACGTGAAATCAACATGATTTTGTGAAGCTTTTCAATCTTGACAGAACTGCATTCACCCATGGAAAATGGTTGCATCAAAGTTTTTCGGACCAGCTCTACCTTCAGCTCCACTTCAGGCTTTTACAGACTTAACCATTCCCTTTGCCCCCGTCAGCCATTGCTTCATTTGGAGGAAAACACATACAGATGGCAACCTCATGCAACCCCTTCTTCACAGACCTTTTCCTTTATACCTAAAACTCTCTTGGAGCAAAGCCCTGGGATAAAAAAGAATCTCCTTTTGGAAGCAGCTAAGGATTCAGTCCTTTTCTAACCTAATAGCTAGGGTTCTTTCTACGTCATGCCTACCTTTCTCTGAACCCTTTCACCTCTCCTCTCCGAAAATTGTGATGAAAATTAGAGGGGTTCCAGAGATTTTAGTGATTTTTTTTCTTTCAATTGTTGAACAGCTCTTAGAATTCCAGCCCAGGAGAAGGAAGTAAAGCTGTGTTGAAAGAAAGAGGGCAAGTCAGAAAGAATTTGACTGGGACAATAACAAAGCTCCCACTCATAGTATTCTTATAGATGCAGCAAGTTAAGGGCTGCTCACCTCGTGCTTGATTCTTCCTGCTTGTGACTAAGAACATTAGTTCCACACTGGTTCTCAATGAATATTTCTTACATTGCTGTGTCTCTTAAAGGTACGATGCTGATGGGTAATCGGCCAGCCTTTCCCAGCCAGGTTCTCTCAGGCAGAAGCAGCTCTGTCCTGTTCCCTACCTGGCTGCCAGGGAGAGCAGCTGAGCATGCAGGGGAAGGCACAGAGCTCCCTCTACCGGGTAACATGAAGTGGGGAGAACGTGACAGCGGGCTGGGTGCAGGGTGTGGGAGGGTCACTGGGCAGAGAGACAGGAGGCATGGTCACATGTCCTCCCCTTTAGATTGTTCCCCTCTAATATGGGGAGGCACCAGTCGTCTATGATTATAGTTTGTAGTTGATTTACCACCTCCGTGTATTTCAGGAAAACGTTTTCTTGGCAGTGACATCTATGCACTCCTGTAACATTGTATAATAATAAAAATAATTAAAACTATGGTAGGCTGTTCAGTAGACTGAAGTGGTGGAAGTACTCTTGCTTGGGACATGTAAAACTTGACTGGACAAAACACTAAATGATCTTCCAAAAGGAACTATCTTGTACTGAGTAGGGAGGCAGACTGAATAGTCTAATGGATCTTTTTCATCCCTGATTTCTATAATTATACTGCACAACCTGGGTGCAGCTGCAAAATATTGCTACTCTGTAGTGCAGCCATGACAACTTGTGCCATTTTAATTGAGCTAATAATGAAAGTCAAATTCTGCCATCAGAGGTAATAATGATGAAGATGATGAGGATGCTACAAAGCTCTTATATATCATTTGTCATCTGTAGATCTCAAAGCAGTTTACAAAGGAGGCCAGTGTCAGTAAGCCCATTTTACAGATAGGGAAACTGAGGCACTGGGCAGGGACATGACCTGCTCAAGGTCATGCAGCAATGTTCACACTCAGCTCCCATTGACGGTAAAGGGGGCTTCGTGGACATATCTGGGAGCCCTTCTTCTCCTAGGAATAACTGTTCTATTTATCTGTTCTATAAATAGCAACATGACTGTAACGGGGTCACCACTCATCCCCGCGGTGCCTCCCGCTGGTCATCTGGGGAATCAGCTCCTTCAGCGTCAGGAGTGCCCTCTGCAGGTCGATGCCCCACTCTTTTGCTGGCCCCGTGTCCCTCCCGGACCCCGGTGCCCTCCAACTGTGGGTGCTGCACCCCTGTAGTACCCCCTTTGGTGTAAGGGTCTCCCCTCCCCAGGGGAGACCTCTACCCCCTATTCCCACCTCGCCTCAGAGTGTGCCACTGTCAGTCACCACTTGCCCCCGCTCACTGGGGCGGACTGCAGTATCATGGCTTCTCATCACAGGCAAGGAGGGTTGGCCTGCTGCTGCTATCTCCAGCCCTAGGCTGCCCCCTGCAACCCTGGTAGTTCTGGGTCGGACCTTGTATCAGGCCCGGAGGCCTGGGGCGCGTGGCTAGAGCCCACCCAGCTCCTTCTGCCCTGCCCCAGCTCTGCCCTAACCCAGGTACCTGGCTCAGCTCCTGCAGCTAGGCCTGTCTCCCTCTGAATGCAGAGGAGACTACTCCTGCCTCTCTGCCTCCCAGCCCTTATATCTTGGCTGGGAGTGTTTGGGGCGTGGCCACACAGCTGAGCCCAAACTCCCAATCAGCCTGGGAGTTTGCAGGCTAGCCTCCCAGGCTATTTCAAACCCCTTTTGGGGCTTTTCCAAGCCCCTTCCGGTAGGGGGCGGGTGGTCACCCCGCCACAATGACAAATAGCTTTTTCTTATAAATATGTCAAGGCAATGTTAACCAAAGCTGATGTGGAGGATCAAGATGAGGATAACTTGATGGTTTTGTTTAAATATAGGTGCAGATAAGGATATTACTGGGTATTGAGTAATCTCACTTTACTGGATTTCTTTTACAATACTTTCACCATTATGTAGTATCTTTATCAAAATATTGAACTTTGGGTCCACTCTGCAAATACAGGCAGGAAGCAACACCACCAGAAGCAGAGCTCTGCAAAGATGCCATAACTTTCCGGCAGCCGACTATCCCATATTACACTGACCTATTCCACATTGCCCGGAGCTAAGATACAGTGTGGAGATTTCTTTTTGAGTTTAATTCCCCTTTTGGTAGCAAATAATGTGTGAACCAATCCTAATTATCTTCAGATGCATTGGTTCTAGGCCCTATCAGAATCACAAACAGGCTTAGGGGGTTCACTTCATCCACCTCCCTATTCTCTTTGGCTAGATAGAAGGGGGGAATCTAAAACTATTTTCTTTTGCAACATGGGATCGTGGTATGGAAATGGTTGAGAACCATACAGGAATGATATGGAAATGGTTCTCATGTATCTGTTATTTGAAAACACTTGCCAGCTAGCATGGATGTACAATTATCTGACTACGCATTGTTCACAAATGGTTCACTCTTTTGTTTCCATTCATTATTCATGTTATGTGGTTGGTCACCTGAATCCCATAGTATTGCTTCTGCTCTCTGATTGGATGATGGAAGTGCTTAAAAGGAGACTAGCAAACCATGAATACTGCAGCACACATATACCCAGTGTAGATTGCTAGGTGAATAATAATTCCTGCTAAAATATGTGACATTTTTGCCATTCATTATTATTATCATGCAGTTGTTGAATACTCATGAATTAAAAAAAAACATGACCCAGAAAATTACAACAAACCAAACTGAGCTCTTTTATTTGTAAAACAAAATCATGAAGCGGGGTGGGAGTTTTCGTTGGTTGGTTTGCTTGGGTTTTTTTGGGAAATCAATCTGCTCTAATAATATGTCCCACAGAAATCTTTTCTCCCTCCCCTTTCCACTCCTCCCCTGGCCTTTCTTCTCCAGTGTGAGTCACTACAGCTTTCTAGAATTTGATGTGTGCTTTACCTGTAATTCTTTCCTTACAGTTTTATATTCTGGAGATTAGGGCAGCATGTCCAATATGATTTAGGTCACAAGCCTGATTGCCGCATTTTTATTCCCAGTGTATTGAGAGACAGGCTTCCTGGAAAGTGACCTTTTCATTCCATGCACCTAGGCCTTAATGCTGCACAGCACAAGTGTGGAGTGCTGTTCATATACATGCATGGGAAAAGTGTTGAATGGGACAAGGCGTGCAAGGGAACTTGATCCTGCAATACTGAGAGCGCTGCTGGGCAGCCAGCTACTAAATCACTCCTGACTACTATCAGATGTGAGGCTTAAGAGCAGAGAATGTGGCTAAGCTTCTAATTAGCACAACAGGATGGTATTTAAGACCATGTCACACCCATTCTTCACCCGGAGTCAGCTGCAAAGTGCCTATCTGACCTTGGGGAAGTTGCTTGATCTGCCCAGTGCTTCCATTCCCCACTCGTAAAATGGGCATAATAGTAGTTCCCTTTCTGACAGGAGTGTAGTGGGGATTCAGTCCCCCAGTGTTTGAGAAGTATTTGGATTCTATGGTGATAAGAGCCATATTAGTATTTAAGGGGGAATCATGGATATATAAGTATGTGGTTTTAAAAGATCCTATGTAGGCCTGGCCACAAACCCATCCAGGCCTTTGTTAGATTCTAGGCAGTGCAGATTTACTGCAGCAGCTGGATGCGCAAAGCAAGAACAAGAGTGAACTTGTAGTCTGCTTATAGGGGGAAGAGGAAACATCTGACAAAAAATTCACCACAGCTGAAGTCCTTTCCTAGCATTAATGCACGGACAAAAGATGCACAAGCCTCTGAGCTATTCAGCTCTCTGGGGCAGGGACCATCTTTTCATTATATCCGGGAGCAATGCATAGCAAAAGGTGACTGACATCCTCTAGTCTAGAGTACTGCCTTAATAATTCATTCCACCCCAGTCGCTCCTTCAATGCTTCAACCCTTCACTGACCTCCTAAGGGTATGGCTAGACTAGAGATTATAGCGCGTTTTTTTGTAGCGCTTCCCAATGTAACGCAATAGGTATCGCGCTAGAGCCTGTGCAGATTGAAACCCTGTAGCGCTAAAGAATGGATACATTTGTAGCACTTCTGGCCGCAGTGACAGTAGCGGGATAGGGCAGGTATCCCAGCATTCAGCTGGGTGCAACGTGCTTTGCAAAGGAGGGGGGTGAGGGGGAACTGGGAAGTTGTTCGCAGGGAGAGAAGATGGGGCTGTCAGTGAGTTTTCCTTAGCGAAAGCTGACAGGCTTTGTATTTAAGACAAACAGCTCCGTCCGCAAGCATTTTCACTGGTTATTTGCTGTGTGAGTTGTTAGAAACTGCAAAGCTACTTCCGCTTTTATAAAACAACACCTCACGTCATTTGCCTTACATGGCATGTTGATTGTCTTTAATGGCTTGCTGATGGCCTTAAATGGCTTGCTGATGGCTTTACATGGCTCGGAGGCATGCAAGAGATCCCAAGGGTGTCCACATTCCCAACCTTGCGCTACAGCACTTCTGCCTCTCAAAAAGGAGGTTTAATACTTGCGCTTTAAACAGTGAGTAAATGCGCAAAATCTCACTTTGAAGTGTGTACGGTACGAAAATTATAGCGCTACTGGAGGGTTTTAGTGCTGCAAAGCGCCAGTCTAAGGGGTCTCCAAACTTTTCAGCCCGAGGGCCGCATTAACTATCAAATAGCAGTTCGGGGGCCGACAACACACTCGAGGTCCAAATAAAAAAGAATCAAAACATGGATGTTGTTTTTAATTATTTAATATTATTTTATTCAGTTATTATTTAATAACACATTGATACACTACACATGAACACTACACATGAACACTACACATGAACACCTGTTCACTACACATGAACACTACACATGAACACCTGTTCACTACACATGGACACTACACATGAACACCTGTTCACTACACATCAACCCCCCAACTGACCCACCCAGCCAGGTCTCTCCCCCCAAAACCTCCTTTCCTCCAACCCCCAACTGACCCACCCAGCCAGGTCTCTCTCCCCAAAACCTCCTTTCCTCCAACCCCCCCCCCAAATGACCCACCCAGCCAGGTCTCTCCCCCCAAAACCTCCTTTCCTCCAACCCCCCCCCCCCAATGACCCACCCAGCCAGGTCTCTCCCCCCAAAACCTCCTTTCCTCCAACCCCCCCCCCCAAATGACCCACCCAGCCAGGTCTCTCCCCCCCAAACCTCCTTTCCTCCAACCCCCCCCCAACTGACCCACCCAGCCAGGTCTCTCCCCCCAAAACCTCCTTTCCTCCAACCCCCCCCCAATGACCCACCCAGCCAGGTCTCTCCCCCCAAAACCTCCTTTCCTCCAACCCCCAACTGACCCACCCAGCCAGGTCTCTCCCCCCAAAACCTCCTTTCCTCCAACCCCCAACTGACCCACCCAGCCAGGTCTCTCTCCCCAAAACCTCCTTTCCTCCAACCCCCCCCCCCCCCAACTGACCCACCCAGCCAGGTCTCTCCCCCCAAAACCTCCTTTCCTCCAACCCCCAACTGACCCACCCAGCCAGGTCTCTCCCCCCAAAACCTCCTTTCCTCCAACCCCCAACTGACCCACCCAGCCAGGTCTCTCCCCCCAAAACCTCCTTTCCTCCAACCCCCCCCCCCCCCAACTGACCCGCTCAACCCGGTCTCTTTCCCCCCCACCCCCCAACTGACCCGCTCAACCCGGTCTCTCCCCACAGACCGTTTCGCTGCCTGGCAGTGGGTGGCTCCTTGTTTCGCCGCCTGTAACTGCGGGGCGGGGCGGGGCGGGGCGGTGCGTCCCGGCCCCAGCTCTGAGCCGTCCCTGGCCGGCGGCGGCAGCGGAGCACGCGGCGCGTCCCGGCCGGCGGCGGCAGCGGAGCACGTGGTGCGTCCTGGCTGGCGGCGGCAGCGGAGCACGCGGCGAGTCCCGGCCCCGTGACTGGTTCCCGACCGATCTCCACGGGCCGGATGAGAGGGCCTCGCGGGCCGCAGTTTGGAGACCCCTGCGCTGCAACTCTCCTGTCTTTAACTTCTTCCAGGGATGAGCCTGAACTTTTATGGAAGGCACTTGTGCTGCTTTAGCTATTGAAATAAAGGTCCCCTGAATGTGTGTAAAGCTTGAACAGGGGGCTGGGTGTGCTAAAGCATTTCAGACCTTCACTCAGCCCCTCCCCAGGCTTAGACATTGCAGGCTAGTACTGATAGTGTTGCGTGTATTTGGCATTGTCACAGTGTCTTTCTCTGCTCCCATTTGATCATTTCTGCATTATCTTTGCAACTTCCTAGTGAAAGAACCTGACAGCACAAGGGTCCACATCCAATTATAAACATATTTATTGTGCACCCTCTTTCTACTTATTGAATCCCACAGCTTCTTCATGGTTGTGTCCCTGCATGGGGCTTTCACTGTGCAGCCACCTGTGTTTTGTTTGCAGTTCCCGTGAACTGGCAATAAAACCGTTAGGGTTTTTAGAACATAATCTCAATCAAAGAACAAAAGGTAGATCCAGTGCCACTTGGCTCTGGTTCAGCTCTAGCAAAAGCTGCATGTGCATGTAGACTGCACGGATTGATCTGATCTCCCCTGCACGGTTTCCCACCATTACTTGGAGTGGAACCCTCCTGAAGTGTGAAGAATGATCAACACAGCTTCATTGATCATCACTGGTACAAATGGCAGCTACTCTTTGTTGAATAGTAAACAAAATATTTAGTGGCTCTGCAGAGCGGAGGCTGGGTGAATAATGGATCAGTCACTAGTATGTCTCTCTGGAGGCACAGGTGCAAATTAAACTTCCTCTGGTTAACAGGGGCCCAATTCCCCCAACTACCATGGAAGGCACAGTTTTATAAGCATGAGGATAATTAACCATTTGAAAGGGGCTATGGTGGAGTCTCCACTTGAAATCTTTAATTCAGAATTGGATGGCTCTTTAACAGATATCCTCTAGTTCGTTCAGACATTATGGGCTAGCTACAAGAATTACTGGGTAAAATTCTATGGCCTGTGTTATGCAGGAAGTTGAACTAAATGATCATAACGGTATTTCCAGGCCTTAAAGTCTATGAATCTGTGAAAAATGTCTACCTCATAATTTATTTAATATAAGAGACTGAGCTATTGCTTATTAGAGCTGTTTAGAAAAATGAGGTTTTTTTCATGGGAAATTTAGACTTAATTGAAAAACTGAAAATCAGTTTAGCTTTGCAAAAAAAGATTGAGAAGTGACTTGATTACAGTGTATAAGTATCTTTATTGGGAGAAAATACTAGGCACTAAAGCTATCAGAGAAAGGCATAACAAGGACCAATGGCTGAAAGCTGAAGCCAGACAAATTCAAATTAGCAATAAGGCACACATTTTTAAAAGTGACGGTGATTAACCACTACTAACGAAAAGTGGATGGATTCTCTTTCTCGTGATGTCTTCAAATCAAGACGGGGCGCATTTCTGCAAGATGTACCTTAATCAGAGACAAGTTACTGGTCTGTAACCACTGGCAAAGCAACAGAGGGAGAGACTGATACTGCTTCTGCCAAACTTAATACAAGGGAAACTAAGTAAAATGTAATGTGATATATAGGAGGTCAGACTAGAGGATCTGATAGTCCCTTCAGACTCTTTGGAACTATGCCTCACCTCTCTATAGAAAACAAGGAGATTTCAGGTCAAGATTTTCAAAAGGGGATATGATTTTGGGTACCTCCATTTTTGGATGTCCAACTTAAGACACCATCAAGGGACCTGATTTTTAGAAAGGGCTGAGACACCCACCTCTGAAAATGAGACTCTTTAAATGTATCTGTGGTTGCACCTCTCCCCATTAACTAATCGCTGTTGCAAATCTTGACAGTAGTGTCCCTAAGTGCCAGTGCCTCCGTGTGCACAAATATAGAGATTCAAACACCCCTGGTATACACAACATGATGCTACCAGCAAAGAGTACACCCTCCTCTGAAGCATCAGGAAATGATCCCTACCCGAGGCTGCATACTGGTCTTCCTAGACCAGTGGTCCAATCCGGTAGAGCAAATGTTATGTTCTACATACTATTCCCCCAAACACTCTCACAAGCATTTCCTTATACAAGGTTTCCATGGAAATGACAAAGTTACAGTGAAAAATACCTCTGTTCATTTTGCTTAAAAGTAGGTCAGTCTACAGGACAAAAAGACAGAACACCGTTAAAAAAAGCTGATATGTGCTGTTTTAGCCTGTGTCAAGCGTTTCATTTCTATATACATAATGAACTTTCTTCCTGAAGGTTAGGCTACAGGAACACGCCATTCCAAGAGGCATCTGCTTCAGGGTCATCCAGTACAGGAGCACCAGTCCAGATCACTCCGAAATACAAGGAAATGTTTATCCTATTGGGGATACTTCTTATCAATCTACAGATCTATGGTTTTTATCTATGCCTATAGCAGGGGTATCTAAGCATTTGTGCCACATATTCTTAGACATTCCTAGTGCCACAAGACGCCACATTTCTCTTAACAATTGGAATAACACTGGGGATTTATTTGGCCGAAAGAGATTTGCTCTAGTAAGATTAAAGTGTGTAACATCTTTCCACATCTTACAGGACCCAGCAGACACTTCAAGGGATAGTCTCCTGCCCCAGGGGATTAGCAGATGTGATCCCATTAGAAATTGCATTGTGAGTTCAGACTATGTATCTAATTCAGGTCCAATGTAACCTGGTGCATCTGCACTGGTGTTGCCATCGCAGGTGTGGATTTGGTCCTGTATATCGAATCACTTTGGCCAGATTTATCCAGACTGGGATTTCGCTGGAGTTATGCCTGCAATTTCTTTAGCTCATCTTGTCTTAATTACTCCTACTAAATCAATTAGTGGGAGTTACAGACAATAGACTCATGAGTCCTAGACCTTTAGACACACAGGAACGGCTTTTGAAAGTGATTTAGGCATTGCTTGGTTGAGTGGAACAGTGCCTAACCCCAACACATCCTGCTGCTTGGTGGAATTTTTGCCCTGCGTTAGGCAGCTCCATGCTACCAAGGCTCCTCGTTGAGTGTATGGGATAGTTAAGTGCCTAAGAAAGGGATTTTCAGCCCCCAGACAGCTGAACCGGGAGCCACCTGAGCTAGCCAGACATGAAGTGCTGAGGAAAGGGGTGGGGAGAGAAAAGGGGATTTAGGCACCTAAGAGAGTGACTTGGTGCACCAGGCTCATGAGCCAGAGAGAGAGGCGCTTCCCTCTGCTCGGGATCCTCAGCCATGAACCCTCTCCTGGAGTTAGACACCTAAACCAGGTCAGCTGTTTGGGTAGCCCATGCCCTAGCTCAGTGGTTCTCAACCAGAGGTACGCCCTACGTGTACCGCTGGGGGGTAGGCATTTGTCTTCCAGGGAGTACCCAAACTCACCTGGATCAGTGTTTCTCCACCTGGGGACAGGTTTGAGGCGGGTCACAAGTGCAGGGCCAGCATTAGGGGTGGCAAGTAGGGCAACGGTGAAGGGCCCTATGCCGGGGGCTGGGAGGGTGTAAGCTAAGCTACATGCTTCAGCTCTGCGGGGCAGGACTCAGGCTTCAGACAAGGCTCACAAGTGAAAAACAGGCTCCAGGTATCACCCTGAAATGTAAGTACAATATTTATATCCCAATTGATTTAGTTTATAATCATATGGTAAAAATGAGAAAGGCAGCACTTTTTCAGTACTAGTGTGGCTGTGATACTTTTGTATTTTATGTCTGATTTTCTAAGCAAGTAGTTTTTAAGCGAGGTGAAACTTGGGGTCCATAAGACAAATCAGACTCCTGAAAGGGGTGCAATAGTCTGGAAAGGTTGAGAGCCCGTGTTTCTCTCTGTTTCTCTCCTGCTCATGTTTGAATTCTCTTTCATACTCATTCATTTCCCTGCTCCCTCTGCTGCCCCAACCCCGATGCACACACCCACCGGTTAGTAGCCTGCATCCAGCTCCCTTGCTGCAGAGGGTCTGCCAGGTATCAAGTCTTAGACACGCTCAGATCCCACTTACAGATTTGGACCCTGTCTACGTGAGAATCCTGCTTTGGGGCCGCCAGGGCTCTGAGCAGCTCATTAACACTGGAGAAGCAGCAGTGCTTAGGCTGTTTTGAAAATGCTGACTGGGAAAAATTAGACACTTGGGGAGCTTTTAAAGGGATTTAGGCACCTGAATGGGTTGGCTGGTGCCTAAACTGCAGCTTTGAAAATGTCATCAGGGCCTACATGGTGGATTTAGGCACCTATCTGCCTCTATAGGTGCCTAAATCCCTTTCAAAATCTGTTCCACAAACACCACAGGTCATTTAATTACCAATCAGCCCTCTAGATGCCTAGGTAGCAGAATATGTTTCACTGCAATTTTTCAGACTTCAGGTGATCACCCAGGGCAAGTGACGCTGCCTATTAACAACAAATCTACCACAAACTCCGGAACTATTACAGGAGCTTTTCCTGTTTCTTAGCAACAAGACCAGTGGGAAGCCCTAAAAGTCGTTCTCAACAAGCTCTGCTTGTCCAGATGCACTCATCACTATATTGCAAACAGTGAATGATCCCCCTGCTGATTATTCATGGGGGGAAATCGAATGGTCCCCATCTTTCATTAGGGACTTTAATAGCATATTTGTTAGGCAATCAAATATTCACAGGTGTGGGGAGAAATGGATTAGAGATGGCTCTAAAACAGGTGTGGGCAAACTTTTTGGCCCCAGGGCCACATCAAGGTTAAAAATTGTATGGAGGGCCAGGTAGGGTCAGCTCTTTGCTTTTTGCCACTCCAAGCGTCGTGAGGGCGGCAGTTAGGGGGTCTTCGGCGGCACGCCTGCGGCAGGTCCGCCGGTCCCACGACTTCGGCAGCGTGTGTGTGGGAGAGCCGAAGACCGCATAACTGTCCCCCTGACAGCAAACGGAATGGCGCACCCTCCGCCCCAGGCACGCCCTTGCTGCGCTGGTGCCTGGAGCCGGCCCTGGGTAGGGTAGGGAAGCCTGGCCCCTCCCCCTATCAAACCCTCTCCCATTCCCCATTCCCCTCAGAACCCTCAACCTATCCAACCTCCCCTGCTGTCTGTCCTATGACTATCCCATCCCGAGACCCCCCCCTCCACCGCTAGCCACTCCCCGGGACCACACACCCCATCTAAGCTCCCCTGCTCCTTGTCACCTGACTGCCCCCTCCTGAGACCCCCCCACACCCTAACTGCCCTCGCAGAACCCCATCCCCTATCCAAGCTCCCCTCTCCCTGTCCCCTGACTACCTCTACCCCTATCCCCCAACCCCATCGACAGCCCCCCGGGACTCCCTGCCCCTTATCCAAGGCCCCAGCCCGGCCCACACCCCCACACCTTGCTGCTCAGGCCCACCAGGGTGAGAGATGCTGCCCCACCAGAGCTCACAGCCCCACTCCCTTACCTTACCACGCTGCTCAGAGCGGCAGGAGCTCAGGACCCACTGGAGCCAGCTCTGCCCCAGAGGGGCGGCCAGAGCGCTGGTGGCGCGGCGCATTGAGGCTCCTGGAGGGGGGTAGGCCGGGAGTTCAGGAGCCAGTCAGGAAAGGACCGTGTGCGGGCCGTAGTCTGCCCACCTGAGCTAAATGCTCAGACTACTCTTCCTTGTCTGTCTATAGTCTACTCTACAGGGCTCTCTAATGGGTTTTCACTGGTCAGTGTATGGTTACCATGCACCTGAGGAGAATCCCCATTTTCACAGCACTGTCCACCAGGCCCATCTTGCAGGAATGTAAATTCCCAATTAATTCCTGGCATTTCAATGCCATGACATAGTATTAGACTTAGTAGAGGTGGTATAACAACAGCACATAAAGGCCCTGATCAAGATCGAGGCCCCCACTGTGCTAGGCATTGTCCAGATACATAGTGAGAGACAGTCCAGGCCCTGAAACACTAACAATCCAACAGATAAGGGCGGGCGGAGGCACAAAGTGGGCAAATGACCCACACACCAGATCAGTGTGGAGTTAGGGGTAGAACCTAGCTCCCAGTCCTAAAGTCAGCATGTTGTGATGCTGCTCCACCATGCTCGATCTTTATGCCCTGATCCAATGTCAGCATGGGACGATGTTGTGACAACAACTTTAGCCCAGAGGACAAATTCTGGAAAAAGCTAAAACTCTTCCTGGATGAATCAAAGAACTTTTTCTAAGTCCCAGCACTGAGAGATGCTAAGCACCTGCAACTCCCATTGATGAGGCGGATTCTGATCCCCCCTACAATGGTGTAAATCAGGAGCAACACCACTATGGGCAGTGTGTGTAGAATCAGAATGAGGCCCTTAGGAGATAACGGGCACTTTAACTTGAATTCTTTGGGGCTTCCAATTTTGAATTAATTTTTTTAAGAGCAGGCTTGCACAGCTAATTAGTCATTTTTTTCCACAAGTCCAATTGCCACATTTATTTTCCTGGCAAGAGGATGCACTGAATGACTGTTCTCCTCCAGACTGAGAGATTTTCATTCCATCCACTCGCTGGTGATATGTTCTTTAAAGGGTTATGGGTAGCCCTGGCTGCTAACCAATCATTTCCTTTTATGGCTTTGAAGGAAACAAAGCCATGTGACAAATGGGAAAGTTGAACACTGGAAATTTCCAAGACACATTGGGTAAGAAGTGCCAATAATCAGAAATGTACAAAGCTACAAATCTGGGGGGTGGGCAGTGGAATGCGACCATCTGCCAATGTTGGAAAAAAATAAACACCAAAGAGAGATAACAGGAACTGTTTAGGATGATCTAAGGGAGCAATGAGCAGCAGTATAATGACATAAGCAAAGGAACATGTAGGCTGAATATTTGAAAGCATTTCCTAAAAATAGGACTTCATACCTCTTACCTGTTCTCAGTCCTTATTCAGGCAAACTCCAACTGAGTTTGCTGTGTATTTAAGTTAGAACAAAGTAAAGACCGTGTTTGATCCATGTGAGACTGGATGGTGTCCAGACACCACCACGGTAGGTATATTACATATAGGGGACTTGATTCTGATCTTATGCTGGTTAACAGTGGTGTAATTCCATTGACTTCAGTGGAGTTACTCCGGTTTGGTTTACACAGGGATGGATGAGAGAAGGCCTGTGATGTTTAAATAGATCCATTGCATCAATGTCTCCCAAGAAAAGAGGTGGAATCTCTGTCACTTTTGTTTGTTTAATTTATTTATAATTTACTAGACCTCTAAGAACACATACAATCATAGAACCATCCTTAACAGCATAACAAAATGATCAGTATCAATTATAAACTTTCCCCCTCAGAAAACCACCCAGCCACACCAGCTCAAGTACAAAGACAAACCTTGCACTAGGCCTTGTCCTCAACAGAGGTGTTGGGCTCTGTTGGACCAATAGCAGAAGTGAGTTCCAGGGCTGAAGACTCTCAGGTGCCTCTAGTCCCTTCACCTTCAGATCTAGTGACAGTCAGCAGAAAAGCCCACTTGACCTCCACCTTTGGGATGCTCCATAGGGAGAGGGAGCATTTCTAGCAGCCAAGTTCCAAACCACGCAGCGCTGCATAAAGCAAAGTCAACACCTTGAATCACATTTGGGAGCAGATTGGAAGCTGGTGCAATCTACAGAGAACAAGGGGGTATATGTTCCCTATGCCTCAGATCACTAAGGGCCTTACTCCCTTTGAGTTGTCCTTATTTACAGGAGTAGTCCCATTGACTTGAATGGGCTATTTTCAGAAGCACTACGCAATGGAGTAAGATTTGCAGATCTGGCCCTACTCAAGCAACCACCTTCTAGTTTGAAATGATTTAAATGTGTGAGTCATTTAAAACTAACGTAGACAGAGCACTAGAAAATATACCCTAGGGACAGACAGAAAAGAGACGAGGCTTTTCCACCTCTAAGCTGTTTATTCATTAAATGAGGAGCTAGGAAGTTCTGATGAAGTTTACATCCTGAGGCTGAACTCTGGACAGTCCCAGAACAGTAAGTGATAGTGAAGTTAGAATGAGGCAACAGCTGTATTTTGAGCTTGTCTCAGTATTTTGGAAATGTCTGCGTTCTCTATCAGTGAAGGCAAGATACAATTTTGCTACAGCTGCCATGGATTGATGTAACTCGTGTACATTTAATTTTATTTTACATTTTGGCTGCTTCACATCCAGTGTAATGGTGGGTGTCACAGATGGTTAATATTCAGTGGATAGCTTGGGACTTCAAAGCTATTAGAACCCAGTGTTCTCCATGTCACACAATTTCAGAGACAATCAATAAACAGACTGTAAAAAAACCAAAACACACAGGTCGGTATCTGTAATGAGAATCTAGCCCGTGTTCACTAGCAGAGTCTTCAGGCTATGGGTGGGGGATAGGAAGTAGTGAAATCCAGTTCAGACTAAAATAAGAAGCAGCCCAAACATTACCCATCAACTTGAACCTGAAGGATGAACAATTACTGTGGGCAGTTAACAGATAGTTAAGCTCTAGATTCTGTTTTGTTCATTTTCCCACATCTGGGATGTGGCTGGAAGTGCTGAAAAGAGGCTCTGATCCCAGGAGATTTCTTGCCTCTGTCAGGGTCTGGAAGCCATCCAAACGTCCTGCTCAGCCCTCCTGAGCCCTGAACCTTTTGAAGTTTACCTGGGCTGATTTATTTCTCGGCTCCCAACTTGCAAGTAACATGCCCCAACATCTTCCCACTGCAGTGATCCCTTCAGTGAGTTTAACCCCCATAGATTGTATTTTATGTATTTATTCTGATTTATATAAATGCTAAGACTGGGCCTCCGTCCATATGTTTTAGGCACCCTTGACACGACTTAAAAATACATCACAAATAATAGCACCAAAAAATGTAGCAGTATAATTCAATATAAGCTTTCTCCAGCAAGCCAGGCGAACAAGCAATGTAGTTTCACAGACAGAAGGAAGTTACTTTATTAGCAAATACTTAGCAATTAAAAAAAAATTCAGGACAGAGAAGCTTATTCCTTTAGGGTGACATTTTAAAAAAGAAGCCTAGAGCAGGTCAAAATGTGTGAATGGTACCATAGCTGGGTGTGAAAATCTGGTAAATGCATCTGGAAATTGTTAATTAGGCACCTCGTTAGCGGTTTATATGCACACTGACCCACTGTGCAGGAGCAGCTATGGTAACGGCATGCACAGTCACAACAGCAGTTTGGCACACTGACCTCTAACTTTTGTAAATTTGACTCTCAGTGTTGTGCTGTTAACAGCGGTATCTCACCACAGCGCAGTACTGACCTGTATCACCTCCTTCTACACCCCATACCAGTGCCGGTCACCCCATAGTTCATCAACAAGCAGCTTGTCTGAGCTCTTCCCTACCAAGTTTGGAGTGTGCTTCTTTTCCTTCTTCCAAAGTCCTTTTGAGACCACATGGCATTCTGGGAACATGTCCTTCTATTTATGAAGTCCACACACAACTCTCCTTCACTGGATACACTGAGTAGTTCTGTCTCCCTCTGATACTAGTAGAAGTGAGGTGTCTTTATTGTCAGAAGAACACCACCCTGAAAGCTGAATCAAGTCTAATGTAGAGCATGATGCACTAACCTGGGAGATATGAACTTCTAACATGGTTCAGCAAGTAATACAAATAGGTTCATGACCCAACATTAGGATCTGGATCTACATCCCAAACCTTGCAAAGCATGCAGTTGTTTACAGCCAAAGATGCTGTTCAAGCCAATCTCTATTCAGTAGCTTCCTTCTCCTCTGATCCCACTGTTGCAGTTTCTATGTCAGCAGGGAGTGTTTATTACCTTTCGCTCTGTAGGGCTGTTTTTAGTTTTCTTACATTTCCAATTATACCTCACAGTTGTCATTGATCGGTTTTTGTTAGCATGAAAATTAGAGCTATGAGCTGTATAATTTAAGATTCAGCATTCATTAACCCTCCTTTTTGTTTTGAAACAGACTATTTAAATTGATCTTTATTAAATAATATTACAAAAGCTATCAATCTCCATGCTTCAGGGTGTAAACTGATCCGTTTCTGGGTCAGGACGTAATTTTCTTGTGACTCCCTTGCTAAGGTTCTGCACATTAGGTATGTTATGGCAGCTTAACTCCTCCTTCTGTGCAGGAGGCTTTGGCCATTGTCCGAGACAAAATTTTGGACTTAATGTATCATGGGTTCATCCTGATATAACAGGATACAGGGTACTAGACTAGATGGCTCATTAGTCTGTTTTGCTATGGCAACAGCCATCTTCTGATCAACTGCAACTTTTTAGTCTCCCCTTGTAACAGGTTCAGTAGGTCCGCTGAGCCACTGTGGGGCGGTGGAGAGCTCCTGCCTCACTGAAAGGCCTTGGCCACCCCTTTCTGGCACTAGGGAATTAGCAAAGGAAGGGGTGCTGACCCAAGTCCATGGCACGCCCCTCAGGCAGGGGAGCTCCAGCAAGCGTCCGTGGGCTTTATCAGGGTTCTGCTACCCAAGGCGGGTTGGCTGGGGTAGGGGAACACAGGCCCCCCCAACTCCACTGCATACCAGCCCAGGGCCCTGGCAGTGGCGGTAGGAGAGGTTCCCATTACTGGGTCAGCAGGGATCCATCCGCAACATGCTGACCAAACAGACTCACCACACTGGCCTGTTCTGCCTCAGGCTACTTCCTACCCGGTCTCTCGCATGGGTCCTTCTGGTCCCTCCAGCTCATCAGGGTAATCAGCTGCTGGCAGCTCCAGCTCACCCTCCACATCTGGCTCACTCTGTCTCAGGTCACAGCCTGGCTCCTCCAGTCCCTCAGGGTACTCTGTGGCTGGCAGTCCTGGTAACCCCAGGCCTTCCTCCAGGTCAGGTTTCCCCTTGTCCAGGGCCTCCCCTGGCTCAGCAGCAGGGTCTGCAGGGGACAGCCAGCATCCATGTCCATTTCCCTCCCTGCTGCTGCTCTGACTGGGCGAAGGGCCCCACCTTTTGTACTTCCTGTTCTGCCCCATCCCTCCTGGGGGTGGAGCAAGCTTGGTCTGGCCCCGCCCACTCAAGCTGGGAGAGTGGCTCTGTACCCTCTGGTTCTTAGTCCTCTTAGTTGTATTTGTAGGCCAGCTGCTCAGCTGGTGTAAATCAGCAGAGCTGCACTGACTTCAACAGATGTACATTGATTTCTATAGGGCCAGATCATCAGATGATAGAAATCAGCATAGCGCCATTGACTTCCATGGAGCTGTGCTGATATACATCAGCTGAAGATCTGGCCCTGTGTTATGTTGCCCCATTCTAATGGTAAGTAGAGGGAGCTAGAACTGTACATAATGTGTAGGTATAGGAGGGAATAGATTCATCCCATTTATATAACTGTAGAACATCTCTGTTGACTTTCTGTGGAGTTACTACAGCTTTACACCAGATGAGAATTTGGCCCAAGGTTCTAAAGATGTTCCCACTCCAGGATAATCTGCTTTCCCTAGACTTCTCTTCTCTTGCTGCTGCTGTATGTATCCTAGCTTCTTAAATTGACTTTTCACATTGTCTAAACATATTTAGACAAAAGACTTCACTAGTGCTCGAAAGTTGCTTTCAACATCCTCCTACTCTCGCTCAGATCTATTCTCTTCTGCTCTCATGTTCTTATCATATTTAAGAATTCTGCGTAAATGAGCATTAATGAACCAATTTAAAATTATTTTTCTGTGAGCAACTTCAGCTGCGAGTTGCTTGCTTATGTGAATCTAAATGACATGGGTGGGGGAAGGGAAGGGACACATTGTGCCTTTGCTGTGCCCATTTTAAGTGCTGGAGCCAGGTACTGAGGAAAGGTTGAGTTGCCCTCCTGTCACTGCATGGAGAAGAGATTGCAGGGTGCTGTTAAATGCAGAGAAAGTCACATGATCAGATAGCATCTTTGAGGAACGGTGCTTCTCTCTCTGCTGCCTTGGCATGCTTACCTCCCAGTTCAGTCACTGCGGAACATGGCAACTGTGCAAACCGCTTAATTTGGACATGGAAAGGGGCCAGCAACATTAACAGCTGCCAGAGGGGTGAGTGTGTGTGCGTTGCAGGGTGGAGGGTGAGGGGTAGTGATGAGCACGTGAGGTGGGTAAGCCTGTGTAGGAAGGGTAACAGTAGTCTGTAAGATGCAGTAACAACTAGGGCGTGATTGGCAAAAGCCTAACAATTCTATACTCAGCACCTGCACCAACGAATTTATCCTTTTGCTATGCAAGGTTTATTTTAAACTCCAGCTTTATCAAGAAACAGTTATTCAGCTTTGCAATAAAAAGTGACTCTCCGTAGAGAGGTTTGTTCTTTTCCTTTTCCTGAGTGGTGATCTGGAAAGAGGAACTCTGCCATGGAAGGTGATAACCACTCATTAAAACACAAGAGTACCAAGGGCCTGCTCCATCTCCTATTAGAGTCAACAGGAGCCTTTCCATTGACTTAAAAGGGAGTTGGAGCTCACCTGAAGTGGCTGGATTGCTAGCAGTGTGGTGTATTGAAAACTGTTAACATTGTGATCTATCACTTTAATTTTTAAGTGTTTACTTGGTCCTTTTGTATGCAGGGGCTCTATAGGGAAGCTTGAGCTGGACCTGGCATCAATCAGTCTACAGCCAGCCAGCCCAAGGTAAGGTGAGTTGAGTTGAGTTGAGGTGAGTTGTGTGAGTTGAGTTGAGTTGTGAGGTAAGTTGAGTTGTGCCCAGGGTAACTGTGCCCAATTGTGAGTTGACTTGAGTTGTGTGAGTTGAGTTATGAGGTAAGTTGAGTTGTGCATCTCAGGGAGCAGCCTGTTTTGTCTCTCTCTGTTTTAGGATCTTGTGTGTTATCATTCTGAATTCTATTAAATAAAGTAGTGTTACACTGTCATGTCCCAGCAAGAATATTTCATATTGTTTTTCTATTTTTTCTGTTTATATGCTGTGAAACATGATAAGCAGGGATAAGGGAGCCTGAAGCAGCCTTAATCATGGCTCTGATCTTCAGGATCTGATCTTCAGGAAGGAGGATCTGATTGCCTTTGCAAACTTTGTGTCTATTTTCAGTTTTGTCCTCTAGTCAGGACCCTTGACGTCTATTGTAAACTCTGGAAAGGAGTGAAATCTAGTGGTTATATCAGGGGACTGGGTGTCAATACTACTTTTTGAATTCTATCCCTGAGTCTCCCATTGATTTCCTATGTGTGATGTTAGGCCGCTCTCTTGGGTCCCACTACTCCTCCCACTGAAAGCAGTCAGAAGTGTGACATTGAATTCAGGGGGAGCAGGATTGGGACTGATGTCTTTTCACAAGTTATTTTTCCCTTCTGCAAAATAAGGATCATAATGCTTAACTACTTCACAGGAGCATTGTGAAACCTAATCAATAAGTTAATGTCTGAGATCACTGATGGGAATGTAGACATGAAATGTCACTAAACGCCTGTCATATTGGCACTACAATGTTAAAGTAGCAAACTTAAAAATATTTAGGAAATGCAAAAGTTACTGTTCTCACACTGCACATACCACGGACACTTTGATTCTGTGTGTCGCCATTTGTCCTCCATTAGTTATGATTATGAATAATAATATTGCATTGATTACTTATGTAGTTGCACATGGCACATTACTGAACACATAAGGGCAGACTGCTTACAATGTATGGGGCATGGTATGCCATTGATTTGTTTAGGCAGAACCCCGCAGTGATTTCATTGGGAACCTGTGCTTGTTGATGTCTTTACGACTTACAGTCTACTCTGTCTTGAAGACCCATTTCTGGCAGCAGGAGCAATGGCATGCAGAATAGAGGCTCAAAGCCGGAAGTCTCAGGTCTCATCCCCACAAGGACTCTGTCTATCTCCAGCTGTCTCAATGACTCCTGAGCTGCTCCCCTTTTGGTGAAGCACAGAGTGGCTGCAGCAATAGAATATCAGCACTAGGGAGGAACCTCAGGAGATCATCTAGTCTAACCCCCTGCAAAAAGCAGGACCAATCCCCAATCAAATTATCCAACAGATTTTTGCCCCCTATCCCTAAATGGCCCCCTCAAGGATTGAACTCATAACCGTGGATTTAAGCAGGCCAATGCACAAACCACCAAGCTATCACTCCCACCATAGTAATGTTGGTAAGCAGATCCAGTTGCTGGGGACTGTGCTATTGCAGGATGCCTCTGGAAGATTTCCAGCACAACAAAGCACCCATAGACATCCTTACAAATTATAACCCCCAGCCTGCAAGTCCACCAGAGAGTAATCGCAGAGGTGGTGATGCGTTCCGAACTTACTAGAACACTCCCAAAAATAGCACCACCTTTTCCCATGAGGCCTTGTACAGCGAGGGAGAAAAAAAATCATGTGCTCAGGACACAAGGTGTTGGGGAGAGAGTAAAAAGAGTCAGCTAAGGAACTCTCAATGGATGTAGCTGTGTGTGCTGAGGGCAGGTTTGTCTTTACTTAGGCAATGTCTGTGATACTGGTGTCAGGGGAATTCCCAGGAAGGCATAGGGAGGCCAGCTGTGAAAGAACAAGAACTGAAGGGAAAAATCAAAATCAAGAAAGCAAATCACATGAGAGAGAGAGCGAGAGAGAGAGAGAGAGAGAGAGAGAGAGAGAGAGAGAGAGAGAGAGAGAGCGAGCGCACAGGCCACAGTCACAAGGCATATAGGCCGAAGGAGGAGGAGCAGATATCTCCAGTACAGCCCTATAACAAGGTGGCTTGCCCATGGGCTAGAGAGCCTGGGGCAAAGCCAACCCTGATTACAGGATGAGCCCCACCTGTGAACAATCAGGTGATTCCTGAATAAAAGGAGCCAGGCTTAAGGGCTGACAGGGTGCAGCTGGTGACAGAGCTGGTGGGAAGAGATTTCAGGGAGCAAAAAACTCCTGCAGGGACCTGAGACAGAACTCGGAATGGGAGTAGGAGTGGAAAAGGAATCTCAGAGCAGGGAGGCTTGAGAGAGGCCGTGATCAAACAGGGAAGAGAGTGACTATGAAGGGAAGTAAAGAGGGGAGATAGGAAGTGGTCCAGGGAAAATTACCCTATGGGGAAAGGAGCTGACCTAACTGCAGTATTGGGCCTTGGGCAGAACTGAGGGTAGGACTGGATCCCACTACCAGCCCAAGCAGGGGGCTGCAGGCTGAACCTGGAACACAGGCCCAGAGAGGGAAGAAGGAGATATATGTCTATATATATTTGCATCAAGACATTTTGGGGGCTCTAGTTTGGATAGTTGTGACTCTGAAAGAGGTGGGCTGGAGATGGCGACCTGATTAGGTGGCTGAGTTACTGGTAGAGAAACCGCCAGTGTGACCAGCAACAAGAGGTTCTAGCCCTGTGAGAGCTGCAATGCCACACCTGTCCAGAAGGGGGTAACTAGGGCTGAGTGGACTCTGTTATGAGCCCAGACAGAAAGAATCCCATAAAGCAAAGCTACACTAAGCACACTTGCCCGCTATGATCCCCAAGTGTCAGATGAATAATAATAAAACCTCCTGCTATTTGCTTCAAATCATTCAAGTTTCTTTTCATGCCCTTTGGTTTTCTCCCAAGCTACCATGTTCCCCTCCTCTTTTCATTTCCTTATTTAGGATTCGAATCCTTCATCTTGCAGCATGTCTGCTCCAAAGGGTCCCACGTCAGGATCAAGCCGAGCCTGCTAAAGAGTTGCCTCTGTGAGAGAGCCCCTGGGAGGAATGCTGGGGTGTTCTTCACAATAAGAGTTATGGGGAGTTGGATAAACACCAAATCGTGAATTATGCCTCGTCTTCTGTGATACCAACCATAAAACATCCCTTATTATAGTAAGCCCATTTTTATCCACTCCTGCAGGGCATGCGGCGGAGGGTGTGAGATATGCCGGGGCGAATGCCAGCTCAGACAAGCTTAGCAAAGCTCCTATCAGCTCAACCAAGGGAAGGTTCTTTTTGTCTGGCCTGGCAAAGCCACTTTCAATGGACCATGCAGATCCCGGTTTGAATCTCAGCTGAGATAATGGGACAGTTTCATCACTGGTACATATTTTGGGAGAGTTGCCCCCGCTTACACAGGCAGCAAATTTGGCCCAGTTTGTGGAGGGCACACACACAAATGTGTGTCCGTCAGATGTGGCAGGGCTGCTCCTTGGATAAGTTCACCCCCCACACGTATAACTTTCCTGTCCCTTCAAGGGAGTGTGGGGGTGTCTGTGGGTGTGCTTGCGCCTGAGGGCTCCACTTCTCACAGCTGCTCACTTCCTATCCTGGGGTCCCTCTGCCCAGCCCCTCTAATGCCCTCACAGCAAGCAGTGCACACAAATGCTTTAGCAGTGCAGGAGTGACAACGCCTGGAGACTGGCATCCCAGAGAGCACACTGTGACGGTGCTTTAGGGAATTATGCTTATGAATGTATATGTGATATAACTGGAATCTGTTTTATGCTACATATGCCATGTAACATATCTCTGTCAAGGTTATAGTCTACTGAATCTATTCCATCTATGTGTATGCACACCATCTGCTTTTAACTAACTGAACTATATAACACAGTTGTACAATGGCAAACGACACCACAGTCGACTAGTTCGTGTACTTATAATGCCACTGCCTTCTATTGGAGAGAATCAGAAATCCTCAGTTGTGTGTCATAGGCCCCACACCCTTACTAATAAGGATTCTTTCTCTTGAAGAAGTGGGTTTATTACTGCGACAAAGGGGTTTACGCTACGGTGCTATGGCAGTTCAGCTGTAGTGCCACAGCTATACCGCTGTGGCGTCTTACTTTGGTTCTCACACAATAACCAAAAGTAACGTCCAGGTGATATCTGCCCAGTGGAGGGAGTTGGAGGAGAGGAGAGGAGGATCCCTAATGATGATATCCCCAAAGTGGCCATCAGAACTGGCACTATCTGGCCATCACAGAGGAGCAGCCAAGCACTCAATAGGCCATAGAGCAGGAACTGCTGACTCCCCTCCGAATATTGCAAATAGAGGATTCCGCAGTTACTGCAAAGAGGCAATTTCAGCCTCCAGACCTGCCCATCTAGCACTAAACTGACATGAAAAGATAGAGGAAAAAGGGAGGAAAAACTAAAGATGCCTCAGATGGTTGAAAAAAGGAGTTCCCTGAAAAGACCATCGAGGGTTTGGTTTAAACACACTAAATTCTGGAAATTCACAGCTTAGCTCCAGGCATCCAATATCCAGACACAGTTGGATAGTGTGAAGGGTGATGGCCAGCTGTGAGCAGATCCTGGGTGCCTGTTATTTTGCTGTGAATTTCCATCCTATTTGGAGAGTTTAAATCAGAACTTTAATGGCTTTTTGATGTTGTTTTAGTTTGGTGAATAGTTTCCCGTTGTATCTGCTTATTCAGTGAAATCGCAAGGAAGCGCTGTTACAGTGGAAGATGACAGGAGGCTACAGAAGGCTATCTCAGCTGCATTTGCACAGCAGAAGCCTTTAAAAATCACTGTGCTATGAAGGAGACATTTCCATATTTCACGGCTATTTTTGCCTGGTGCCTAAAGTTGATGATACAGCAAAAAGAAAAAAGATCTGAATGAAAAATAAATAAAATCCCTTTTGCTTTTTCCTTTCTTCCTGCCAGTTTACATCCCAACCGTGTCGCTCAGCAAACCCAACAAAGCAAAGTGGGTTATGCCTGTAAAATGAGAGGGATTAGGGCTCTGCTAAGGAAATCTCTCCTTCATATTTGAGTAAGGAAAATAGAAATCTATCCTCAGCTGAAGTTTAAACCCCCTCTTCTCTTTTGCTACCCTGCTGCACCCTAACCAGGTCTCATACGCCAACTAGAATCAATAGGGAAAAGGAGGTCAGAGGGATTGTGAGCCATTGATTATCGATGTGTGTTTCCATGCAGAGCTCTTAAACTGACCTCATGTGAGAAGATCAGCTTTACAGCAATTAACCCTTTCCCTGGCTGCATTTCTGCACCTGCTGTACTCCTCTTACCCATTAGTGTCTGTTCCAATGTCTGCTGCATTCAGCTGGGCTACATGATTAATGACAGTAAGACAGCATGCACAAAAATGTCAGTAATGTGTAAGCGGCAGCTGTTAAGTGTTGTTTAGTGTGGTCCAAAGGAGAGTATAACGAGGAGTAACAAGGGGAGACTGAGCAAAGGAAACCAGGAGCTGAATATTGGGAAAGTTTCCCCAGGGTGAGATTGATTAGGATGTAGAACAGTCTTCCAAGAGAAGCCGATAGAGTCTCATTTGTCTACTCAATTAAACGCAGACTGGACAAAGTACAGTAAAAATCATGGGAGTGAGCAATGCACAAAAGCCAGTTTGAGAGACACCTTCAATGGCCTGGGTTTTCAGAGGCTGGATATGTAGAACTTCCCAAAATCAGGCTCCGTAAGGCATCTCAAGAGAGGCACGCAAAATCACTAGTCACTTTCAAAAATCTTGGCCTGTACTTTCCCATCCCTGACATCTATGTGTCTGTGAGGACCCCGAAAGCCTGCTATTTACTTTCAAGTTGTTTGTATTATTATTGCTATTTGTTAAGCACCAACAACTTGTTTGGAGCTGCTCAAGACATACCCAAGAAAGGCAGTTCATGTCCGAGGGAGCTTACAGTCTAAAAGATAGACACCGAGAAGTCAGGATGTGCTAAGAGTCTGAGAGAAAGGAACATATTTCTTTCTTATTAATTCACTTCTTCTGGGCACCACGGAAGAGAATTTTTGGGGGGGATTTGAATGAGACCAGGTGGTGGCTTGGTGGACTGGGATTAGAAGGTCATTTCATGGGTAGGAGAAAAGGTATGGAGATGTGAGTAGAAGAAGGACACCATTGATTGCATCTGGCGAAGTGGGTATTAGCCCACGAAAGCTTATGCTTCAAAACTTTAGTTAGTCTTTAAGGTGCCACAGGACTCTTTGTTACCATTGATTAATGTGAGCAGTGGCTAGTCCTGCCACAAAGAACCCATGACTATCCAATACTGCTATTGCGCTGGGCATTCGGCTACCCTAGATCACTGCCCCCTGTTTTCTAATGGGTGAGACTTCTGAGGGCAACCTTGCTGATGTCACTTCACCAAGGGCATGGCTTTTATAACATGATATTCTAGAGCCTCTCTAAACGCTCTCTCTAGGAAAAGCCTAATGAGGCTGCTGAAACGTGGCATTTCATGCCCTTGACCTGCCTTTAACAGCAGTTAATTGGGTTTGCTTTTTCCTGGATCAGCAGACTTGATCACAGCAAAGAGGCCTGCCGTACACTAAGGCACCATTACCTGTGACTAAAGGATTAAAGTGTAACAGGGCTGCTGTTGTTATGGTGACCACAGGGAGTCCCAAAGTGGTTAAAGGGCTTCCAGTGGAGACACAGGATTTCAGACGAAGGTTCAGGCATCACATTAAGACATGTTGGATACCGAGAACTCAGACATGTCTAGGCTGCAACATGGAGAAAGGACAGTCTTGAGGCTAAAGCACAGAGCAGGTGTCAGGAAATCTGCATTCCAGCCCTGGCTCAGCTTTTGACTCGGGGCAGGTCACTGAATCTCTCTCACAC
This sequence comes from Sternotherus odoratus, assembly GCA_032164245.1. Taxonomy (NCBI): domain Eukaryota; kingdom Metazoa; phylum Chordata; order Testudines; family Kinosternidae; genus Sternotherus; species Sternotherus odoratus. The sequence goes on along the minus strand of JAVMKO010000005.1, from coordinate 18,472,386 downwards.
TTTCCCCATCTGTAACTAGGACAATAACACGTCTCGCAGGGATATTGTGAGGGTTAATGTTTGTAATGAGTCTTGCAGTCATTGGCTGTGATATGCCATGGAAGCACTCTGTATCATTATTACGGAATCATTCTTTGCATATGACCAACAAACTGTAATGAGCATTTCGCTTTGGCATTTACAGGAGAATAGCTCCAGGCAATGTACATTAAGTGGAAATTTCAGGATGAGCCAAATGGTTCCAGTAAAACACCAGCCTGAGCCAAGCTCTCTCCCTAACTTGGAACAAACATCAAGCCTGTTTGATTGCTTTTTTGGTTGTGTTATTTTTTGAGCCCATGTGTTTCGTGGTTCTGTCCAGGCCTGGAAGCCCTGAAAAAAACACATGCCCAGCTAATGTCAATCTGACCCAAACCAGGATGCACAAAGAGGGGACAGTTCTCTTCAGATTTCCAGAATGAATAAATTCATATGATTGCTGGGAGCAATTTTGGAAATAAACCGCAGAATTAGAGATTGGTCACCAACCCAATCTGCTGAAACAATGGCAAAAGTTAATGACCCTCTCTGGAACTGGGGTTGGGTTTTGAGGGAATATACAGCCTGGTTTTGGTTTAGGGTGGAAGCCATATAAAACGTACATTGATTTTGACACCATTTGGGTTAGAGATTGGGGGAGGGTCCCAAACTCAAAGTAAAACAAGGGTAGCAAGAATCCACATAAATCAAAACTGCACAGATCCATAGAGAGTCCTTAGAGTCAAAATCAGGACGATATGGAAGCGTCTCACCCGGATACATGCTGCCAATGTGAAATAAGACTCCAAATTTCTAGCTCTCTATCTGAACTAAACTTAGTCACCAAATCTTTCCTTTCCCTTCAAGGCCCACTGTCATTTGGAACTTTCACCCTGCTACAAGAGGAAAAATTTGAAAATTAGGTCATAGCTCTAAACTCCTAGTAAACATATACAGGTCATTGCTATTGTTATCAGAATAAAATCTGAAACCATAATCAGGACACAGTGAACACTTCAGAGAAGACGTTCCCCCACCACTTCTCTGGCCCCAGAACAGTTGTGATATAAAGTTGAATCAGGTTAGCCAGGTTTTCTCTCTTGATTTCACAGCTTCCATTCTGCACACCAGATTATAAACTTTCAACATGTAATTGAACCTGACTCAAGAAGCCAATTGTATTACAGTGAGCTTTAAAAGGGGGAATGGTAAGGGCTAAAGTTTTCATTCAACGAATGCAATTTCTATGCGCAGAAATCAATTCAATTGACATCAGTTGAGCTTTAATGCTGAATTAAAGAGCTGCCAGGTTTCCCCCATGGGGGTTTTACAGTCCGGGTTTTATGAATTCATTAAAATGCACACACAAACTTTTAGGTAAATAGCATTACACTGTAATAAGGGCTACAGATCGACACTATTCCTCCGAGAGATGATCTAATTTGAGTTGCCTAGTTGGCAAAATTGTTTTCCATTGCACTGCATCTATTAGCAGAGGGTGTCATATTTTCCCTTGTTCCTGTTCTGCTTTCTCTCTGTTGGCTCAGCAGGGAGAGTTTTGTAGTGCTTTGAGTATTTGTAGCCTTTAAAAACACTAGAGGAGGGCACAGTCCTTTAGAAAGCAGGCAGCAAACTGGGGAGCCATTAGGCTTAAGGCATGTAAGGTACACAGTGAGGCTCATCTCCGATCCACCCAATAGATCTGGGTTGGACGTTCGAAATGTTCACTGGACATGGGAAGATGGTGGACATTTGCACAGCTACAAGATTTATCGCCTCAGCGGACTGCAGTTCATCCCAGGTTGAACGAGGCAATCCACTTGGCGCCAATGAAGGCATCTATGTTAAGAAAGAAAGCGAGGAATACTTGTAGCACCTTAGAGACTAACCAGTTTATTTCAGCATAAACTTTCATGGACTATATCCCACTTCATTGGATGCATCCGATGAAGTGGGGTATAGTCCACGAAAGCTTATGCTGAAATAAACTGGTTAGTCTCTAAGGCAGTGGTCCCCAACCCCCGGTCCGCGGACCGGTACTGGGCCGCGGCGCCTTTGCTACCGTTCCTTTTCGGGCCGCGTCTGCGTTCCCGTTCGGGCCGCCTTCGCTTCTGCATCCGGTTGCTTCCCGCATTCCGTTCCGGCTTCCAGCGGCTTTTCGGCGGACATACAAAAGTCCGCTGTGGCGAATTTTACAAGTAAAGCTGATCAAATAAATTCTGCGGCTTTTCGGCGGACATACAACAGTCCGCCGCAGAGAGTGAAAAATTAAATTGCCCCCGGGCCGCAAGCTTTGACTCGGCCGCGTTGACCGGTCCGCGGCGATCAAAAGGTTGGGGTCCACTGCTCTAAGGTATTACAAGTATTCTTCGCTTTCTTTATGGATACAGACTAACACAGCTGCTATTCTTGAACCTATGATAAGAAAGCAAAGGTGCCATATCTTTTGAGAGGCCAGGGGGAGTAGAGAGGGTGGATTCTCTTTGGATGTTGGAGTTTGCTGAATTCAAGTCTCCCAGCAAATCCATAGGCCACCCCTTTACAAACAGAATAGCAGGGACTGGGAGGACCTTAGCTGAGGAGTTAATGGAATGTGCTAGACTAACACTTTGCATTTTGGCAGCTCCTCCCATCAGTTAATCTCACAATTGCCAGGCCATACAGGGGTGAAGTTACAACACAGTGATCCAGGAAGAGAACTGACAATGAGCCCTGGAAGTCCTGAATGCCATTCTCTGGGTCTAACCAGTAGAGGACACTGCATTGATCCCCATTTTTAAGTGTCCCCCTGGCTGAATTCACTACTGACAGTGGGCACAGTTAGACGACTGACTATCAGTTTGCACCCGCAGGCCAGGTAACTACACAGCCAGTGTGCTCAGAGACTACGATGGGTGCAAAGTTGCAGGAACAAAATTGGAACCCAGGTTTAACACCTTTGAAAAATGTGACCCTTATTGTCCCCAAAGCCGTAGAAAGGGTATTCGAATGGGTCAGCATCATCTCAGCTTGGCTGTCTCTGTGCTACTGTGTCCCATCCATTCACACGCAGCATGGAGGCCCGGGAGACGAAGTCCTCTGTTTGTCCACAGCACAAGTGAAGCACAGGCACTTGGAGTGGAAGTTTCCTGCATGGAGCTACCCTGCTGACGTGTGTTGGCCTGAGCCTGGAGGGATTCCCGTTTGGGATGAGAGAGGCTCAGTCCTTGGCATCTCTCCAGAGACCAAGGGAAAAAGCTGAAAGATCCACTGAATGTCAATTGCAATAGTGAGCTTTGTGATGCGGACACTCATCCACTAAGGGCTGGACTGAGAAGTCCAATGGCACATTTAACGCAGCTCACCAAACAGTTGGCAAATGGTAACAATTGGTAGTCACTACCAACCTACCTCAGATTAGAATCATTGACCTGAAGATGAATGATTCCACATGCGATGGCCAGGCCTGGACTCTCATCCCTTGGGTTGGTGGGACCTGGGGAGGTGTGGAAGCAGCACATCTTATCCTTGAAGGACCAGGCACAGTGGGAATGCCTAGAACTACTCAAGAGTGATCCCTCTGGCTTATTAAGGAAGGAGACTCCCATTCAATCCTCCTCTCTGCTGGATGTGGGGCCCTTGAGCACCGGACTCTGAAGTGCAGAATTTCCTCCAGGGAAAAGAAAGACAGACAGTGTGGCTGCCCTCAATGACTGCTTGGTAATGATACAGAACAGTTTAAAGATACCTGTTAAGAGCTACACCTTGTTGTGCAAAAACTTATGCATCTCCTGGGCTTCCTTCACCTGATCCTCTCAGCATTAAAATAGCCAACAGATCATAATGCAATAGCAGCAAGGTAACCACAGCGTGGCCATATTTTTGCTCCCTTCTGAGTGTGTTGCATTGAGAAAGCTGCTGGTAACTATTCATATGGGGCTGCCTAGAAAGCTCCTCGAAGCAGAACAGCATCGTTATCAATGCCTTTTGCTGGAAAATTATTGCTATTAAATAAACAACGTTTTCCATTTTTTTGAAAAAGCATCTTTTTTTCCACCGGGGTTTACATGCCATCAGGAAAAAAATGCCGTACAAATTCCTGATGAGTCAGCCTACATATTAGAAGCTTTTTTTCTTCTTGCTTTTTTTCCCAGTGGCTCACGCTGAGCCTTCCTAGATGAAAAGAAGACAAGCTATCATCTCTTTACACTTAGAGAACTCCCAAGAGCAAATGAGGAGGAAGATAATTAGACCAAATGTTGATACAATAAACCCCAATGGAATGCAAAACGGGAAGAAAGTCTTGCATTTGCCCAAATCCCAAAATGTTGATAGCATCCTGGTGGGAAATGCCATTAGAGCAATTTGACTATCCCACCACTCCCTGGAATCCCTTCCCCCCCCCCCCCAATCATTGCTTGGACTCCTTTTTGTCCTATAAATTAACCCAAGTGAGCAGACTTTGGATCCTAGTTGGTGGGACTGTGACTCATGCAGCTGGGATCTGTCTCCTGAATGAATAACAGTTTGAGAAGAAGTTCAGCTTCCCCAGCCCCTTCTTCTAAGGTCAAGAAGCAAAACTCATTTGAAATACCAATTGCTGCAGCAGGATACAAATCCTTCCTTGGACCAGGAAAACACTGGCTGTGGATAGCAGGAACTGCCAAAAGATAGGTGCTAAATCAACATTACTGGACCCGCACAGTTAGCATGCCAGGAGATGTCAATTTCAATTGTAAAGTTTTCTTAAGAGAAAACTTTAGGCGTTATCACATGTACACATATCACATGTAAAATAGATAGAACATAGCACTTTACTAAGAAGATCTAGTACAAAACTTCATCTGGACCAAAACCAGTACATAAAAACAGCCATACTGGGCCAGACCAAAGGTCCATCTAGCCCAGTATCCTGTCCTCTGACAGTGGCCAATGCAAGGTGCCCCAGAGGGAATGAACAAAACAGGTAATCATCATGTGTTCCATCCCCTGTCACTCATTCCCAGTTTCTGGCAAACAGAGGCTAGGGACACCATCCCTGCCCAATCCTGTCTTAATTCCATTCCTGCACTGGACCTTCAAAAACTGAACCCAGTAGGTGCTTAAAATACCGAGTGAATATTCATGCTGTGGCTTGATACAAACCTTCATTCATTTATTTTAACTACTGCAGAACTTGTGGTGTTTGCAATGAACTATGGTAGTCAATCCACTGTGGGGTTTTCCAACGGGTCTGACTGTAGTGGACAGGGGGAAGTGCTGTCTGAAAAATCTGGGACGGTCCTGAATAACGATGCGACCAGTGGCCCAAAGGTTTAATTTTCTTACAGCTGTTTCTATTCCCCCTGGCATAGGGTGTCTTTAGAAGGGCCATACCAGTACTGTTCTGGTCTTTTCTTGTGGAACCCTAGCGACACCCAGTGGCCAACTTTTTTTGTCACTCAGGATTCGTCCCTGATCCTTCAGTGCTCTCACACCAGCCTGTGGGAGAAAACTGATTTCACTTCCCAGCCTAATCTAGTTCTATAGCAGGTCTTGCGAAAACAGTAGTTGATTTTGAAGGACAGGGACGAGGATTCAGATCAAATTACAACTCACCCTGAACCTTTACCCAGAACTCAAACCAAACCCAAACCTTTTTAAGATTCAGTGCAGTTTACCTATCTTCTCAACACACTACCTTTACTTTTCACTGCATCGCTCACCACTAACTGGATCTGGCCAAAATACCATGAGAGGAGCTGTTCTTTCAACACCTCTGGCCTGCCCAAAAGCAGGAAGTACAGGGTATCTCCTCCAGAAAATCTGTGCATGTGACATCTCCAGTTATGTTTTGCAGACCCAGGATGGGGATAGTTCGGATGAGGGTTACAAATGCATCTTCACTTTGTGGAAGTCAATCCAAGCCACACAGAGAACTAAGTCGCATTTGGATTCCATTCCAGATTCCAGTTTCAAACACTTCAAAACTCAGATCCATGGGCTTGCTTTGGCCCATTATAAACACCGAGAGCAGCTGGATACGGGATCCAGGTTAGGATTCCAAACCATTCCCATCCAAAGTTCAGAACAGTTTGGATGCAAGATTTTTGGTTGGGTCCATTTCTAATCAGACCCAAACCTAGCCTCCAAGCCTTTTTGCAGTCTCTTATAATTGGTTATTGTGAGTTTGTTTTTTAACTTTCTCGGTGACAGGGGGCTAAAATTTTACTTACCGTGCAGCTTTTTGGACTCCTGAGGACTTTCTTCCCATTAGAAACTCACCTTTCTTAAGTAGGTCAAGCTTGGGATCTAAGCTCCTTGACTGAGAGCCTTTTAATAGAATGATTTCATATCCCTTGTACATTAAAGTTTAAAGTTATTAAATGAACTCAGTGTTTTGCATGTCCATCCAATCCGATACTGCTTAATTGTGAGAATGCAATATGTTAAGAGCTGTATCTGGCCAAAATACCATGAGAGGCACTGGTATTTTGAATGGCTATCACAGGTGGAGGGGAAGAATACCTTGGTAAAACATTTTTTTTAAAAAGATGGCGAATCCTACTCTGCAATCATATTATAGCGGTATTGTTTGTCTGGATCAAGTATTGCTTTGTGCAAAATGTCAATGCCTGGGTGCTTGTATCTGAGCAATCCAGGGAGGAATTAGCTAGAAAATCATCCTTCTGTCACTGAATTTCCAAATGATAGAAAAAGCGACGGCAATGAGCTGCACTGTAGACTTGCCAACTACTTCAGTTTCAGCAGCAGGCCACCAGTTTTCACATTCATTCACTGCCCACAGCCCAATTAGATGTCTGTGGTTTTAGCTTTTCCTCCCGTAGGAGGGACAGCAACTAATTTCTGCATGGGCGATCGGGGTGGGGCGGGGAGAGAGGAGACCTCACAAAAGCACAGCTGCATTTAAATAAATATCCAAACTTTGGGTTTCTAAACCTTCTGACATTCTCCTATCACTCCTCTTGATTGGATAATTTTAGATCTTTTCATACCTGCCAACATCCTCAAGGGAGGAAAAAGATTGCAAATTTGCATACATTTGCACATATTTGCATACATTCAAGCATATATCCTCAACAGCATGTGCCTTCCCATTAAAAAGTTATTCTGCACTAAACCCTAATGTCAAACACTGCTAACTCCCATACTAAGCACCGAGCCCAGCATCCAAAAGAAACAGTAGATTGCTCAGGCTGACTTGTACCTGCCAAAAATCTATAGTCAGCAGGGAAAACCAGTAGACCCAGCAGGTCTTATTTTTAGGCTTATTGCTAGTGGCATCCGAAAATAGAGCTTAGGATGCACACATAGCCACACACACACATACAGAACTGGTTTCAAATACATGCCCAAAGTTGCAGGTATTCTTCAGACCTTCTAACATGGGCACTAACCCTACATCCATTGAATTGCCCTCTCTGCAGCTTTGTCTGAATTGTTCCTGATGTTCACCATGCCACCAGGACTTCACTCACCATTGTACAAATTACTTTTGGGGAAATGTGAACGTTTGAAATGTTAAGTCCTTAAACCTCCTCCCACAACCAAATTTAAGCAGTCAGCACCCAAACAGCCCTAGAATCTCAAAGGATTTGGGTCTGCCAGGAATATTCCAAGTCAGCGACCTAAGCAGAAGTCAAGCCATCCAGTCCCCAAGGTGGGTGATGATTTTACAGCCTGATCCAAAACCAGTTGAAGTCAGTGGTTGTCCTTCCAAAGGGCTTTGGGTCAGGCCCTTATTTTCTGAGGAATCTTTGTTTAAAAACAAAGCAAAAACACTGTTTCTAGCCCTTTTCGTTGGAAACCTTCTAAAGGTAAATAGCGGCAATAATTAGGTTTATTGAATAAATAATGCTGGGGACTGTGCAATTCATGACATTTTCAATGAGAATGTATTAACTTTACACTTTTGATTTCCCTTGTTAAGATGTGAAATTATCTAATCTGTAGGCACTAGATGCACATATTAACTTTGTCTTCACATAGCAAATGAACTTAAAATAATAACACCTTCTCACTGAAATTTGAATGTTTTTTGCTAAAAATGGGGGAGAGGGGTGGCATTAAAAAAAGCAGATGGTTTGGGTATATTTTGGCAGGGAAAATCTGAGAGCCCCTATCACTGTTGCTTTGAAATTGTCCAGAAAGTGATTTTCCCATTCATCATTTTGTGTCTATATGTGTGGTACCCAGTTCCTTGTGGACTTGTATTTAATTGAACGAGGTACTTGGGGCCTGATCCTCAGCTGCCTTGAAGTCAATGAAACTATGTTGATTTACACCGGCTGAGGTTCTGGTCCCGAGACACAGTCTTGTGTAAAGAACTAATAGCTTTATTGTACATGGTGGTCTGCTTGGAATGGTGACTTCCCCATGTGCTTTGCCCCAGCATGCACTGGTTCTCGTGCAGATAGTAAGGTAGCTTTTCAGGAACTGGCGAGGAAGAGGAACGGGACATCCTTCCAGGAGACTACCCTTTAGGAAAGTCCATTTTCTTTTAACATGGTCAGTCTCACTACGGCCCATGTTTCCTCACAATCATTGTCATGTGCTTCTCCTTGGCTTTGCAAATATTTTTAGGAAGGGCTAAATCTAAGATGCCACCTTTCAAAGAATGGGGTCTTCCTATGGTTCTGCTTGCAAGCTAGGGGGTTCTGAGGGAAGCCATGTGACCTGGGTCATCTGAGTCAGTCAGCAGACAGACAGGCTGAAAAAATCCAGCTTCAAGCAGGGTGGGATGAGTTGCATCTAGCTGCCTTAGGAAGCAGCCTATTTTGTCTCTTTCTGGTTTGGGGTTCTTGTGGGGTTTTGAATTCTAAGAAATAAAGTCCCCTTCCAGCAAGGGTGTTTTATGCTTTTATCTAATTTCTCTGCTTGTTTGCTGGGATACATAACACTCCCCTTTAATGTTCCACTGGATTTCTAAGTGGATGCCTCCTGTTGGTGCCCCTACTTGCATTCCAAAAGGTCTCTCTCTCTCTCCAGCTTCATCATCCTAAGCGCCCCACCATAGTCCTCTTCAGCTTACCGCCAGCAAAGGACAGGCAGTTGCACTGCGGTTCAGCCTCAGGATAGGCAGGATTGGTAAAAGCTACCCTTAATGTGGATCAAACACAGTCTGATCTTTTCCTGTGACTATAAATAGTCTCCCAGATTATTTTTCTGTGTCAGCTTCCTACCCACCTTCATATGACACCAGTCTTCATCGGCCCTCAGCACACTTCCCCCATAATATACACACACACCTTTCCAGAGAGCAAGCATTTCCTCTACAGAGAGCTACCAGGTTGTGGCTACATCTGTCATCTTGCTTCTACTTTAATGTCATACAAGGAATAAGAGCACCAGGAAAAAAGAAAATAGAAACCTTCTCTAGTGAGGCCAGACGTGTCGTTCATGCCTATGGTAACTAGTGCGAGCATTAAGATGAAGAACTTCAAGCATGATTTATTTTTTTTAAAGAAAACCATTCTGGAAGACAGACAAAAGCACCCCAACACTTTGTAATCGTATTTGTAGTGCAGATAAAGTGTTTGTATTTTAACTTCTAGCACCAACAACAAAATAAGGAAGCGGGCTGGGATTGCATATTTTTTCTTTTAAAAACTGCTACAAAAATGGTTTGTAGTGAAGGGAAACAACTCAAAGTGGAGTTAGGAAAACAGCTCAAGTGGGAAAGTTATCAGCTTCACAAATGTAACCTATTTGTTTGATACCGGGAGCTTGAAGAAGATACAAAGCCAGTCTGCTAAAGATCACTTGTTTTAAGTTTAATTAAGTAATGAATCAATGTTTGTGAAATGCTTTGAGATCCTTGGGCAATGGGTGTTAATAGACATGCCAAATATTGTTAGTATGAAAAAATCTTGAATTTACTAACCCTTTCATGTCTTTCTGAAAGCATGAGGCGTTGTTTTTTGGGCCAGATCCACAACCCCTTGAAAGCAATTAAAAGCCAACTTCAACAGGTTTTAGATCAGGGCCTTTGGACATGCTTCAGCAAGGGATTTATATGCATGCTTGCCTTCAAGTATGTAAATTGTCCCATTGAAGTCAATGGGAATATTCCTGAGGCTTGAAATTAGGCAAATACCTTTCTTAGGTAGCTTGCTGAATAGGGGCTTTAGAGAGTAGATTATGATACTTATATTATTCACAGATTCATACAGTTTAAAGCCAGGAGGGACCATTAGATCATCCAGTTCAGTGGTTTTCAACCTTTTTTCATTTGCAGACCCCTAAAAAATTCTGAATGGAGGTGTGGACCCATTTTGAAATTTTAGACATACTCTGCAGACCCCAGTGGTCCGCAGATTGAAAACCACTGACCACTACATAAGAGGCCACTAAATTTCACCCGTTATCCTTATATTGAGATCCATAGCTTGTGTCTGGCTATCTTTCAGAAAGGCAATCAGTCTTGATCTAAAAACATTAAGAGATGGGTAACCCACAATGGTCTCAATCGCCTTCATCGTTAAAAACGTGGGCCTTATTTCTAATCTGAGTGTCAGGCTTCAGCTTCCAGCCATTGGTTCTTGTTCGCCTTTTTTCCCTTCTGCGGCAGCTATCACTGGCTAAGGTAACATCCCAAAATTTATTTTCAAGATTCCTCTCAGAAATTGATCACCAGCTGGGATCAGGAATTTTTTTATTGTTAAATCCAGGTGCAGTACAAACCTATCCAGAGATGTGCTCGGTGTCCCAAAGATCTTTTGCAATGTAGAAAGACAAAAGCAGTCATGTGAAGGAACAGGAGGGGTCATAGATTACAAAACACAGGACAATGGCACACATCTCCTTTGCTCTGTTTTATTGCTCTTTGAATTGAGGAGGCTGAAGATACTCAGACCCTTGCAGGATCTGGGCCTTTGTGCCTAAGCAAGATTTGCCCTGCCTGGCACTGCTATGTAATGGAAAAGTCCTTCCAGCTATATTTGATGCTTAGGATTTGGCCCTCAATGACTGGGTTAGGTATGTAGCTTATAGCTGGAAAGACATGTGCAAAATGAAGCTGGTTTAACATTAAGGAGATGCACAGTAACATACTTCCATACTAATGTGGGGCTCCACTGGCTGAGATAAATGGACAGTCCTCCTGAGGCTTCACACAGGTTTGGAAACAAGCTTGATCCAAACCTTTGTGGAAGGTTCTGAACTGTTTAGGACCCGCTTTTTGGGGGTTTGGCGAGTCCCACTGCAATGAATGGAAGCTGCAGGGGTTTATTGTCTCTCAAAGTCCGGACCGTCTGTTGGTTTTTGCACAAGACTTTGCCAGTCTCAGTTCCCAGAAGGACTGATAGTAAGACAGAGACTTTTGCAATATTAAACCTGAGCCCAGAAGGGCCAGAATTCCACAGCGAAGCCAAATTTCCAAACCAGCTGGGAAGGTTCAAGTGGATAGCTTGAGGTCAAACTGGACTCCTTAGCTGTATTGGCAACATTTTGGAATAGATCTACTGAGTGTACATAGAACCTACATTGGCACATCATGCCGCTAAGTCTAAAAGGCACAGGTAAGGTGAGCTGCTGGAAATAAGGACCTGAATAAGTACTCAGAACTTTTGGGAGTTTATCCCAGACCATTATGGGATCCTTTTGTTTGCTAAAAGCCCAGTTCAGCTCCCCTTTTGGGCAATCCAAAATCCCCAGGATTTCAGTAGCAGTTTGATCGGGCCCTACCCGTGCTATCTTTTTTGCACAACTTGTTAGCTTCACTTTGCAGCTCTCTCAGCCAGGCGGCTGAAGGGAGGGGCTCTCGGAGAAGACTGAGGACCTCCAGATAAATGGACGGTACATAAGAAGCCAGCCCCACCAGCCGCTCCATGATTTCCCTGCCAATGCTTTCCCACAAGAGCCTCCTAGAGCAAGGGCCTATCGTTAGCAGAATCTCATAGCCTCAGTGCTGGTGCTTCATTTGGTTTACTGTTGGCTTGGCAACCGCTGCTGTTACTGTTGCAGGTGGCATAAGGGCAAAAGCAGTGCTTATCGCTTTAGAGCTCTTCACGAAAGCCTCGCCATGTCTTTGGCAGTCTGGCAGAGTTTAATAACAGCAAGGCTCTCCCCAGAGCAATGTCCCAGCACTCCTCTTGGGTTGTGCTCTTGTGCAGGCCTTCTATATTATTAGTATAACAAAGGCCTGTGAGGCAGAGCCCTGGACTATTCTGTATTATTGCAGTGGCCAAAGGATCTGCAGGGAATAGACTCTGGAAACAATCAAACTTTGGCATAATAAATAATGATGATAATCATTTTTGCAGCAACTTTTCTCTCTGGCTGTCAAACCCAAACATTTTTACAAATATTTATTAACCAAAGTTTACAACCCCCGTCCCCCAGCCCTGTGAAAGAAGCAACAGAAATGGGCTCAAAGCAACACCCCACTCCTTAACACACTCTTTATCTTGGGTGGGAGAGGGATTTGGAAGACCAACCTAAATCTATATCCAAATTTTACAGCTGTCTCTGAGTTGCAACAAACCAATCTCCCTGAATAGTCTTGAATTTGGAGAGTATGAAAAATCCAGATGGAGACCGCAGCTTTACAGCTCGGACTAATCTCTAATCAGCAACTATCCCATTTTACAGACAGGGAAACTGAGGCATGGAAAGGGATTAAGGATTAACAGATTCCGGTTTATTCTACCATACTGTATGTGGTCTTCTAAGTGTGGTTTCATCAGCAGAGTGAGCAGTGTTAACTCTCAGCCCTGCAGGAAGTAGATTGGTTGACTAAGAACACGTCATTTCTTCGTAGTCAGTTTTAACTTCACTTTCAAGGCAGTATTCAGCCCTTGAGCCATGTATGAAACTTCCAGTCTCGCTGTAAGGAAATGGCTAGTGTGTTGTGCACTGCTGCTGAAGTCAAATCAGAACTGCTTGCATGTGCCCTATACTGCAAGCAGCTAATAAAGATTATCCTGAAGCCAAAGTGGGAGGAGCCTGTGTTTTTGGAGTGAGAGTAGCTGGGTTCTAGCCTACTTGCCCTCAGGAAGTTCCAAGTGGCCAAGGTGTGCAGTATACCGATAACCATGAAGTCCCTGGTGAGCACAGATTTGTTATAGCATCAATGCCAGGTGCATGAGATGATCCATGACAGCTTAAGGCCAGTTAAGTTTCACCATAAAAGCATGATTTCAAAACAACAACAGCATCAAAACCAAATTACTTCACTGGGCCTGAAGTCATTGGGAGTTGGGGACCTCACTCCCACAGGCCCCTTCGAAAACCTCAGCCTGAATCTTGGGGAGCTGAGACAAACGGTACAGAGCAGCCATCAGTACAAAATGCCCACGAGGGTGAAAGAGGTGATCCCACTGACTACAAGTGTAAAACCATAGAGGAGATGCCTCAAAGAGTTGCCCCTCTACACAGCACTTGTTGGAGAAAGGCAAAGCAGGGGCCTGGGGCTTTCAAGGCCAAACCGTGTGATTCCATGTTGATTTCAGCTGATAGGAACCCTTTATTAGAGGAATGGGGAGTGGTTCCATTCACTGATTTGTTTCTTTCTTATTATAATTAGGGCTGTTGATTAATCACAGTTAACTCATGTGATGAACTCAAAAAATTAATCATGACTAATAAAATTAATCATGATTAATCTCACTGTTAAACAATAGAATACCAATTGACATTTATTAAGTATTTTGGGTGTTTTTTTACATTTTCAAATATATTGATTTCAATTATGGCATAGAATACAAAGTGTACCGTGCTCACTTTATATTATTTTTATTAGAAATATTTTCACTGTAAAAATGATAAACAAAAGAAATAGTATTTTTCAATTCACCTACTATGAGTACCACAGTACAATCTATTTATAGTGAAAGCACAACTTATAAATGTAGATTCTTTTTGTTACATAACTTCACTCAAAAATAAGACAATGTAAAACTTTAGCGCCTACAAGTCCACTCAGTCCTACTTCTTGTTCAGCCAATCGCTGAGAGAAACAAGTTTGTTTACATTTATGGGAGATAATGCTGTATGCTTCTTACTTACAGTATCACCTGAAAGTGAGAACAGCATGGCACTGTTGTAGCCAACGTTGCATTATATTTATGTGCCAGATGCCTTAATGATTCATATGTGCTTCATGCTTCATCCACCATTCCAGAGGACATGCGTCCATGTTGATGATGGATTCTGCTCAGTAACAATCCAAGGCAGTGCGGACACACTCATGTTCATTTTCATCATCTGAGTCGGATCCCACCAGCAGAAGGTTGATTTTCTTTTTTAATGGTTTGGACTCTGTAGTTTTTGCATCAGAGTGCTGCTCCTTTAAGACTTCTGGAATCATGCTCCACACCTTATTCCACTCACATTTTGGAAGGCACTTCAGATTCTTAAACCTTGGGTCGAGTGCTATTGCTATCTTTAGAAATCTCACATTGAAACATCTTTGTGTTTTGTCGTATCTGCAGTGAAAGTGTTCTTAAAACAAACTTGTGCTGGGTCATCATCCAAGACTGCTATAACATGAAATATATTGCAGAATGTGGGTAAAACAGAGCAGGAAACAGTCACAAATTTAATTAACACATTATTTTTAAGAAGCATTATCAGCATGGAAGCATGTCCTCTGGAACGGTGGCTGAAGCATGAAGGAGCATAGAAATGTTTAGCATCTCTGGCACATAAATACCCTGCAATGCTGAGTACAAAAATGCCATGCAAATGCCTGTTCTCACTTTCAGGTGACACTGTAAACAAGAATTGGGCAGCATTATCACCTTCAAATGTAAACAAACTTGTTTGTCTGAGCAACTGGCTGAACAAAATATAGGACTGAATGGACTTGTAGGCTCTAAAGTTTTACGCTGTTTTATTTTTGAATGCAGTTATTTTTTGTACATAATTCTACATCTGTAAGTTCAACTTTCATGATAAAGAGATTGTACTACAGTACTTACATTAGGTGAATTGAAAAATACTATTTATCTTATTTTTACAGGCAAATATTTATAATAAAAATAAATATAAAGTGAGCACTGTACACTTTGTATTCTGTGTTGTAATTGAAATCTTTATATTTTAAAATGTGGAAAACATCCAAAAATATTTATATAAATGGTATGCTATTATTGTTTAACAGTGCGATTAATGCGATTAATTTTTTTAATTGCTTGACAGCCCTAATTATAATCATTACTAAGCACAGTTTTTCAGACTTTTCTTTTTAATTCTCCCTCCCCCCCTCCACTCCATGAATCCCTCGACCTGCCGCCATCATCCGCTCGTAAGAAAAAGTAATTGTGGGAACTCTTGGCCTTTCTCCCCCACCCCACGTTCTGAAGAACAGGACTATCTGCACACTGCCATTCATCCCATCAGCTGCCGCTCTGGGTAAGCACAATTTGCTGCATGCTGATAGCTACACGTTGACACTTAACGGAACAGCTACGTGCTCCAGCCTGACAAGGAGCGATCACTCGTTGCATTAACGGAAGACGGGAATAGGGAGAGGAGCGGAAAGGAGGTAGAAGAGAGGGAAAAGGGAGTGGTTAGCTGTTCAGAAGTTGCCCTGTAATTTGAGTGTCAGGACTAAAATGTTAGGTCAGTTGTTTTGATTGAATGTCAGAAGGAATTGTATGCCAGGGACTCACGCTTTGCACTTTACTGAAAAGAGAACTAATGGGAAAATATTCCAAAGTGACAGATTTTGGTGCCAAGTCTCTTTTACTGCTGCCATCAAACAAGCACAGGAAATGTCACTGCATTATATATATATATATATGTATATATGTAAAGCATTTAAATCAATAAAAATTCCAAAGTACATTCAAACCCAACTCAAAGGAAAGCAGTCCCTGCAGTCAAATTGCAGGAGCTGACAAGTCCATTAAAAAAATGAGATTTATTCTCCCGGCAAGATCACTTCATGATCTTTTCTCTGCGGTCTGCATCTCTAGCAGAAGAACAGCATTGTTAATTTGCTCAATCACATGACTGGATGTAATACAGTTCTTTAACCTTTTAACATTTTGCTGTTCATGTGGAGTACCCATGTCTTACTTATTGCTCATCAAATTATGCAGGGGACTCAAAGCCCTGATAAGATGTTTTAAATACGTATGCATCAAAAATACATTTTTGTAATCCATGCAGCTGAAAATCATTATCACAGCCTCATCTGCATATCTGGATTTGTTCTCTCAGCCTTGGAAGGCAGCACTGAAAGATCTAAGCATAGAAGAACTAGAGAATTTTCCTCGGGTGGCATCACATAAATCGTCAGTTTCTGATTTACAGATTATATTTTTACTTCCAGATCTTCATCTGTTTTATCTTATTTTCCCAGATAGAGAGTAATTATATGAACTCCCCTATGGCCAGGATCTATTCTGAGTCATTGTTTCTCAGCTTGTGAGGAAAAGGAGGGTTCTGGTGGGAGAGATGGTCTGTGCTCATGAAGCTGGATGAGGACACAGGGAACCTGGGTGCTGTTCCTGATTCTGCTTGAAACATCCTGCATGACCTTGGGCAAGTCACTTCCACTAAAACTTTCAGAAGTGCCTAAAGGCCATTGAGACTCTGTCCCAATGGAAATGGGACTAAGACTCTTAAATCACATGGGTGGTTTTGAAAAGTTTACCCTAAATCACTCTCTGCCTCAGATCCCCACCTATCCCACTGGGATAATAATACTTCCTTTGCCTAGCTTGTTCATTTGAAGTGTAAACTCTAGGGGCAGAGACTGTCTTTTACTGTGTGCTTGGACAACAGCTAGAATGAAGGGGCCTCAATCTCCTCGATGCCTGCATAGGTGCTGACTCTGTGGGTGCTCCGGGGCTGGAGCACCCAGAGGGAAATATTAGTCGGTGCCCACTGGCAGCCAAGCTCCCCTCCCCATCTCACCTCCACCTCCACCCTGAGCACACCACGTCCCCATTCCTCTGTCTACTTCCCAGCTGGCAGCCAAGCTCCCCTCCCCATCTCACCTCCACCTCCACCCTGAGCACACCACGTCCCCATTCCTCTGTCTACTTCCCAGCGCTTGCTGCTGTTTGGCAATATAGCAATTTCCAGGAGGGATGGGGGAGAAGCGGGATCATGGGACACTCAGGGGAGGAGGTGAGGAAGAGGCAGGACCAGGGCGGGGATTTGGGGAAGGAGTTGGAATAGAGTCAGGGAGGGGGCGGAGACTTTGGGAAGGGGTTGAAATGGGGGTAGGGCAGGCAGGGCCAGCGACAGGGGGGTACTACAGGTAGAGCTGTACTGGGCCCCGGACTTTAGGGGGGCCCCGGTACACAGCAGTACCCGTAGTCATCCCCCCTTGTCACCGGGCCTGGAGAGCGGGGAAGGGGCGGGGAGGCGGCGCGGCTCTCCTCCGGAGCGGACGAGCGCGCGTCCCCGGCAGGAGCAGTGAGCCCGGCCGGCGGCAGCAGCGCACCACCGCCTGCAAAAAGGGTGAGGGCGGGGAGGCTCCGCAGCACTGTAGGGCTTCCCCCGCCGGGTCCGGGGGAGAAAGGGCGCGGGGGGGGGGGGAAAGAAAGGGTCCGGGGGAGAAAGGGTGCGGGGGGGAGAAAGAAAGGGCGCGGGGGGGGAGAAAGGGCGGCTCACGCCGCTCCCGGACTCGCGCTGCCGCCAGCCGCTGTCAGCTGGGGGGGGGGGGGAGCGCCGGCTGGGCTGGGCTGGGGGGGCCCCCGGTTGGGCTTCCCCCCCCAGCCGCTGTCAGCTGGGGGGGAGCGCTGGCTGGGCTGGGGGGGCCCCGGCTGGGCTGGGGGGCCCCCAAACGATCAGAGTAGGGGGCCCCCAAATTTCTGTCGCCGGCCCTGAGGGCAGGAGGCTAAGGGGGTCTAGCATGCAACGGCATGAGCAGAAGTCGGCGTCTCTATGTACTAAAGCGGTGGATGTGGAAGACTCAGGGTTTGGTAGCTGAGACAAAGGACTAAATTTTCGAAAACTAGTGATTTTAAAAGCCTCTATTTTTGGGTGCCCAACTTGACACAACTTAAAGGGGTCTGATTTTGAGAGGGCAGGTCCTCAGCACTTTCTGAGAAGCAGATCCCCTCAAGGTACCAAGAATCACTAGTTAAATTTGAAAATTAAGGCCAAAGCTCTATACGTCTAAGTCCCCCATTCAAATCTGCATTGGGCTGCTCATGACTTGAATGTTGTTCCAATCTGATGATTGTTCAGTGCAGTAGTTTTCAGCCAGGGATCTGGGGCCCCCTGTGGGGCCGCGAACTGGTTTTGTGGGGTCCGCCAATCAGGGCTAGCATTAAACTTGCTGTGGCCCAGGATAAAAAGCCAAAGCCCCACTGCATGGGGCTGACACCCCGGGCCCTGAGGCCTACCATCCAGGGCTGAAGCCTGAGCAATGTAGCTTTGCAGCGGCCCCGGTGGCATGGGGCCCCAGACAATTGCCTGCTTGCTACCCCCTAATGCCGTACCTGGCTTATATATGCAGAAAAACAGTTGTGACACAGAGGGGCTGTGAAGTTTTTATAGCCTTTTGGGGGGACTTCAGAAAGTAAAAGGTTGAGAACCCCTGGTTTAGTGGCTTCTATGAGATGAGCTGATGACTCTTGGTCCAGTTGCTAGTAGACATATCAAAAAAACCCCTCCACACGTGAAATACATACCACGTGCAATTGCATGCCACGTGCAATTGGCTACAAAACCTCTGTGATGCTGTTGAACAAATGACGGTTACATGAAAATAAATTGTGTTCTATTGTGCTCAGAGCGGGAACCAGAAACAAACTCACGCAAAGGATTCTAATTCCCAGGCTGGTTGAGGCTGAGAGAACAGAGAGAAATGAAACAGGCACAGGCTTCAGAGGATAAAGCTAGGTAAGGCTCTTCATGAGACTCCTAAAACATCTCTGCTTGATGGTTTGTAGATTGACATAGACAATGGCCTCCAGGGAAGGAGAGGAGGGGAAATTAATTACACTGCCAAAGTCAAACCAGAGCAAAAGTGAGGGGGACAGTGTATGCAAAGCCAAATGAACCTATTTCAAGCTAGAATTTTACAGCAATTAATAGCACCATGCCCTGATAAAGGTTACCTTGTCATAGCTAACAGTATGTGATTTTTCCCCCCATTACCTATATCTATATTGTTTGTCAGGAATGAACTTTAATAAGCTGATGCTGTCAGAACTCATCACCACAATGGCTATGTGCATGGTACAGTGGGTACATTGGAAAGATGTGCTTTGATTTTCCTATGCAATGCTCAGGACTTTCCTCTTCTCCAATTTGGATCATGCCTGCTAGCCAGGCAATAAAGCTCAAGGCAGGGCAAGGCTCCTGCTCCAACACAGCAGGTGTGAGCATCTTTAGAAAAATGGCACTTTCCTGGGAGTCTTCTTGTCTTCCTATTGTGATGATTCAGGCAAGAGAAGGTGACATTGTTCAGAGCGGGGCAGGTGAGAGCCCAGACACATGTTCTATTCCCAGCTCTGCTGATGACTTGCTATGAAACCTTCAGTGAGCCTATTCGGGCCCAATTTTTCATAACTGCAGACATGCAATTAGACGGACAAAAAATGTTCATACAATTGTGTAACTGTTTTGCACCATTACTGTGCTTGGGCACACCAATAGCCATGTGAGTGCATCAGTTGGGTATGTGTGTGCAAACTAGCCTCACTGTCCACCTGGATATTTGTGTTCATAATTGTGTATGCAAATTAATCAAAATTAGGTCCTCAATCCCTATCTATCTCAATTTCCCCACCTCTAAAACAGATACACTTACCCACCTCACAGGATTAGTTTGAGACTAATTCCGTGCTTGTAAAGTGTTCTGAGTACTTTGGCTGGAAGGTATCATAGGCACAGAGATTATCAGTAGACTAATCAACTATGCTGTAGGATTTACTCAACACTCACTGGCTGGGACTGTGTGCTGTGCTTCCAAGAAGTGCAACTCACACTGGCCCAGCCCAGGGGATGGCTTTAAGCCATGTAAGCACCCTCCAGATTCTGGATCAGTCGGGGTTCACAATGGCAGCCAGCATAATTCAGGCAGTTGGTCTAAACTACAGCAGCTCTCCAACCCACAGCCAACCAGAATGGCCACAGCAGCATGCACAGCAGTCCCGCCCCCAGCCTGTCCGTTCTAAGCCTCCTTCCTACGCCTGGGCTTGTGAGGTAGCCCACATCAGCACCAGGCAGCCCGTGTTTGAGGCCCTACAGAGGCCCTACAGAAGGGGAGAATCCAGGGGTGAGAGTAATTTAGAGGATTTACCGGTATGCTGGAGTTCGGGGGGGGAGGGGCTCAACTGGAAGGGGTGTGGCCTCAACTGGAAGGGGCGTGGCCTCAACTGGAAGAGGTGTGGCCTTTGAAGCCACAGGCCCTTTTCATCGCCGCCAGAGCCCTGGGGGTCCTGGCCACCTCTTCTACCTGGGGACTCCGGCATTGGGGCTGTGGTGGCAATTTAAAGGGTGGCTCTTTAAATTGCCGCCTGGGGAAGCAGGTCCGGTATGGGTAACCGGCTCTTGTCAGTATGCCGTACCCGGACTGGACCGGCTTACTTTCACCTCTGGGAGAATCCTTCCCTCAGTCTTTCTTCTCCTGGCATCACCATGCCTTTGAGTAGCACTGACGATATCCTGTTGGCAAAAAAGAGTGCAAAATAGCATCTTAAAGGGAAAACATGCTAAGCATGGATTTGTAGAGCAACTGGCAATAACTGTATGTTTATTTCCATAGGCGAAGCCATCATCTGACATGATTGATAAATTCCAGGACACTGAACTCACTGAGATATTCACGTGGGAAAGGCAATGCAGATTCCAAAGCTTCCCTTGTGTGGAAAAAGGTCTCTCATCTGAGCCAGAATAGAAAAGTGCAGTGGCAGAGTGGATGCTTCTTCAAACGTGCCTCCTTATAAGGCTCTAGTCTATCCCATCCTCTAGCAATGATCTTTAATGACGTCCATCCTGAATTTCCCCTTCCAACTACATCTGGCTGAACAATGGATTTTCCAGTTCTCTGGCAGTTCTTGAAAGAAGGAATAGAACTCTTTGTTTCTGGTCAAACTGAAATCCCCCCCACCCCACCCGTGGATTTTCAGCAAATCTAAAAATTGAAAACATTTCAAGCTGGGTTGAAACAAAATGTCTCATTTGGACACTGCTGAAACGTTTTGATTTTTTTTTTCCTGCTTGGTCGACACTATTTGGCGAACTCAGCATGAAGTCACAAATAGTTTTGGGTGGACCATTGCCGCATTTATTTAACAAATAACCTACTTGCCAATTTTTTTTTCCCCAGCTCTATTTCTAATGAACAGGGCGAAGGGGAAGAATTATTCACAGAAATCTTCAGACAGACCCAAGTTCACAAGTACTTATTCCCCCAGATAAGCTTCTGGGCTCAGAAAGTCTGAACACAAATGTTTTCAGTACTGGATCAGCCCTTTTCCACGCCCCTCCAATTTTAGGATCAGTTGTCTCAGGTTGCCACCAAGAGGCTCAGCAAACTGTTGGATCGGACCTAAAAATGTCCCCTTTCTACTGCCTTCCCACTACTCCAGATATTCATAGATGGCTGATCCTGCAACGAGCTGAATTCCCTCAACTGCTGTTCACTTCCCTCTGGGTTAAGGGTTCTCAGCACTTTCTAAGTTTGGAGGCCACTCAGAGACAAAGCTTTATATTAGATGGCTAAATTACAGCAATAGGAAATGACAGGCAAGGGAAGCAAGAAGGACTTCCGCATTGCTATAATAACACGTGCGATAGCAGAAACATCTGGAGGGAGTTATTTATTGTCTCTGACTTCGCAATCACAGTACGTACAATTACTGTTTGACGAGGATTGGTCACATGACCAACATCTGGAAATGTACTTGGGTCTTCGAAATGAGTACAGCTTCTCTGCCATTATTATCGGCTTCTGCTGAGAGCAGCAGTAAACTGTAGTTAATAAAGGAAAGCCAGCTTTTATGGGCTAGAAAGACAGTAAATATATGCAAAATGGTTTGTTGAATCTAGCAGTGGGGTGCCATAAGAGGCTTCATAAACCAGAGTTAGAGTTTCACATCATTTTTCTAGTGTTGGACATGGTACAGAATAATTCTCCAGGCACTTCTTGCTAGTCCAGTTTGGCCATATACACAATCACAACATTGCCGTCTGCATTTAGTCCACCATTGCTATTAACCCTAGAGTGGGACTAATGAGGTGCTTCAGATAATTGACTGATGGGTTCAGAATAATATTTTGACAAATACTCATTTAAATGTTTAAATGCATTTGTCTGGGCTGTGCTAATGCCCCTTTTGCATTTAATTTCTACAGGCATCGAGTTCTGAGCAAGATTTTGCGGGTAAACATATACAGAGAGTGGATGAGATTGCCAGAGATCAAATTGAAATTTGCATGTCCCAGTATTCACACCAAAAGTGCTTTTATTGTCCAACCAGATAACAGAAACAATGCCATGTTATTTACCCAACCAATCACAGCTAAACAGCTGACCTTGAATTTCCAATATTCGCAATTAATCACTGGAGTAAAAAATTATGAAAGAGCTTCATTGAGCAAACTCACATAACAAATGAACGGGAGGAACATGCAATGTCTTCTGCCAGCTAATCTACCAGCAGAAAAAAAGAGAGGCTAAATTCATCACATAAATGACTTGCATGTGCTCAGCTATGACCAGATCTTTTCAAACATATTGTTTGGGGTATCAGTCTGGCAACCTTATATAAACCACTGTGATACCTCTAGTGCATGTCAGCTAATATAACAAACCTATGGTAAAATGAGGCTTACCCAATGGGAATGCAATAAATCTGAAGCAAACCTTCTGCAGTGGAAATAGATGGCATTGAATATTAATGTGCCTAACCCCTGGTGTCCAGAAACAACAATGCCATTCTTGCGGCACAGGCTTATCCAGGTCTGTGGTTTCAGAACATGGAGCCACTGCACTACCGCTGCAGTCCCATCCTGCTTCTGCCAGTAAAAGATGCTCAATAATGGAACATCTGGCACTGGATAAGTGTCATTCTAGTAAAGCAGCCATAGCAGTGTGAAAGCATTAGATCTAATAGACATCAATATCATGCAAGAGGAGCAAATAGAACCCATCATTTAGTCCCACCATGAGGAAGGACAGTCCAGTGGCTAGGGCACTAGCCTGAGAGACTGGAGTTTAATTCCCTACTCTGCCTCAGACCTTAGGCAAGTCACTTAGCCTCTCTTTGTCTCAGTTCTCCATCTGTACAATGGGGATAACAGAACTTCCCTAACTCCCATGGCTGTTGGGAGGATAAACATGTCAGAGATCATGAGACACTTGGTTAGTACAGTCATGGGCAGGGGCTTATATATCTTAGAGACTCACAGTGTACTAATTTCAGTTGGTTGCTTCTGGTTAATGCTGGGAATCCATCGTTCTCCAGTAGTTTGAACAACAGGCTGCAAGATAGGATTTCTCCATAGACATACACTGAATCACTAGTAGAGCCCCGATGAGAAGTCGGGATTTCCAAACATCTAACTCACAATTTGTTCTTTTAGAGCACTCCGACTCTTACTGGTAACTATATAGACCTCTCAGACTTGGGAGAGTCATTTAAAACAACCCAACTCACTCTATGTTTCAGCTGATTCGCTGGGGGCAGGAATGTAACAGGCATGTGTGTGTCATAAGCTGTGAAATATATGCTGTTTTTGTTCAGAGCAAGAGGTGGGGGGAAGAGGCTGTGCTAAAATGATGCAAAGTTTCACTGTAAATCAGATCCAGAAATCCATGCAAATCAAACTCTTCTCAGCTGCAGTCAGTGTGGGGGTGAAATATACAAACCCTGGGACATGTTACGTCCTATGTCTGAGTGTGCTTCACATGGATGCCTGTAATGTGGCTCTGGTGTTTAGTTTGCATGCACTACTGCACGTCAGTCCTGCTTTATCTGATAGTGGTGTGCAGATTCTAAAATGTCATGGCTGAGAGAACGCTCTTCATAAGACTTTTTTTACTGTACAGTAACTGCTGTCCTGGCTAGCATCACTGAACACAGACACACACTCGGGCACAGATAGAAGTATAAATTCAGCACCTGGTAACTTTGATATTTTAGGCTTTGGGGATCTGATAAGCAATATAAATGTGATTCACTTAAGCTCTTGCAATTTTGCAATTGGGAAATTCCCAGGTTCCAAATTGGGGATTTAGATGTGCATGCAAAGGGACAGATTAAGGGACTGATCCTGCATGGAGCTGAGTACTCGTGTCTCAATGCAGCAGACTTCAGGGAGAGTTACGCACTGAGCACCTTACTGTGGGAGCTTAACTGTTTGGGTGATTGAACCTTATGAGAGACTCCAGATCAGCCAAAGGACAAGGCAAATGACATTAAAGCAGCCAAAACAATGGTGAGTAATCTACAGACTTGACCCCTTGCCAGCACACTGGTTTCTTTAGCTGAACAGGCCAAACCATCACTTGAAGACCTGAAATTTAATCCCACCTGGTATTGCTATTCATTCAGTTAAATTGTAATAGGCAGGAATGTCTGTGTATTTAATGAGGTTCATGGTACCCATCACTACTACATACCATCATAGAAAAACCCCACACTAAGAGCTGGAATCTCTGTCCAGAAGTTTGGAGATGAGGGCTAAATTTAGGTCAAGCAAACTGAGCACAGTGTGTAAGTAACTGAGCAAAATATACATATTTTTCTGCAGCCTTGCAAGAGTAGAACTTTTTAGTCCCAAACTGACTGAGCAGGCTTGGCATTCCAGGGACTGTAGTACTCAGTGGAAAAGTAATGCAGAAATCCTATGGGAAGCACAGCAGTGATGAACAACCAGAAAGCCACATCCCAATGGAAAGGAAATCCACGTTGCCTCTAACACCCGCAGTCCTGAGCATACTCCACTTTGTGGTATTGGAGTACATTTGTTGTTAACTAATCACACGGTAGCAGAGGCCATCAGAAAAAGCCAGCATCCATATGACATGTCCCATCTAAAGAGACGTCACTGAAATAGCAATAGGATCACCATGGGCATTCCCCAACAGGCCAGTCTTCAATTGCTCTTCTCTAGGTAGAGACCTTAGAGGTGGAGGCAGAGTTTAAGAAACCAAATGCAGATCCAGATTTGAACTTTTCAGCTGATCCCTATAATGAGCTAACCCACTCTGAACACCCACCTACACCACACAGGATGAACTTCACAGGGTTAGAAAACAACTCTAGATCCAAGGCAACTTCAAAACAATCTCTGGATATCTGGACAAAGGGAAGCTATCTGAGATCAAGCAACCCTTTAATCTAGTAGACAAAGGCATAAAAAGACATAATGGCTGTAAATTAAAGTTTAAAACATTCAAACTGGATATAAAGGTGCAAATCCTTAACAGTGAAGGTAATTGTCCACCGGAACAGCATACCGAGGAAAGTAGTAAACTCATTGTCACTTGATGTATCTAAATCAAAACTGTTCACATCCACAGCAGGGTGGAAGAAGAATTAAATATCACCCATTAAATATACTGGATTAAATTCTATGGCCTATCCTCTGCAGGAGGTAAGATTTGATTAAAGAGTGGTCCCATCTAGCCTCTAAATCTATTAATCTTGCAGGTCAGATCCATTCCTGGTTTTTACTGGCTTCCATGGCTCCTCTTTGAGACACTGATCGAGCTGATGGAAAAGACCTGGAAGCACATATGAGAACAAAAGAATGTGGTTGTCCATCCCTGGGTAGAAACAAGGACTCCCTTTTGAAGGAGTAGACAGACAAAGAACCAAGAATGTTGTTGGGGTAAGTGGGTGGGGAGCCATGGTTGC
Organism: Sternotherus odoratus; assembly: GCA_032164245.1. Lineage (NCBI taxonomy): Eukaryota > Metazoa > Chordata > Testudines > Kinosternidae > Sternotherus > Sternotherus odoratus. Next base: position 18,446,611 of record JAVMKO010000005.1, on the reverse strand, counting down.
TAAATTTCTCCTTGCTCAGACCTCAAATGGACATAGGGCCAGTTCTAGCCCTGCCAGAAAAACAAAATAATCCTGTGAGATCTGAAAGTAAGCAAGACCAATTCATGCACAAAATGGCTCTGGCTAGCAGAATTGCTCAGCAGTACTTGAAAACCATTCAGAACTGTCTGACTTCCACAGTACTGTGCTTGTTTGCCAGCATACCAAAACCAATGGCTCAACTCCCTGGCCAAAGAACAACCAAGTTGTTTCTGCCATCACCAGCAAAGGGCACACTGAGTAGCTATGAGATTTGTAGCATTGGAAAGAGACTGCACTGTGTTAGTAATGAAGGATGAGGTTGGACCATCAACACCTATGCAGTGGAAGACTCAGATCTATTTTCAAGGCCAAATTTCATGACAGAACAAATTATTTCAAGACCCATTAGGTAGGAGGAGTCTCTGTTGTTATTTCAAGGATCAATTTGGGCTGCTCCTGAGACAGCTTCATTGGCTTGGCAATGACTCACTAAATTATTTAATCTTTCTTACTCACTTCATAAAGAAAGGAATGAGACAGCTGGCTTATTTTGTCTCTGTTAATTTGGTGGATGTCATTCGCTCTCTCTCCTCCCCTGCCCCCATCCCCGACAGCCACAATAGCGGGGGGAGGGGGGGAGAATTGAACACATCAACTTCTGCTTGATCAAGTGAAACCAGGTGCTCTGTCACCATTCAGTGTGTCACATCAATGGGGAAACGCAACCGGGAGTGTGAAATCCTTTACTCCAAAGATGAGTCATTTGCTGTTATTTTGGATAGGATCAAAATGTGAGCTGATGAGATGTTGTGATAACTTTATAAGCTACAATTTTTTTTTCCTTAGAAGATTTTCAAAGTATTTGCAGGAAGCGACTGAGGGGTGCTTAAGTCAGATGACTCTAGTACCATGGCATGTATCATTTTATGACATCCCAAGAATTGATATCCATCTCTCGGCTCTAGGCCTATTGTACTGCACTCATGTCTATGCTTACCCCTCCAGAGGTGTTGATTTGTCATAAACTGAGAGCAGTTGTTATCCACTGTAATAGCATTCACAAGTGTTTACTGTGAACAAAGCATTATTGGCCCAAAATTTTATGTTATGGCTTGTAATATGTGGCTGGTATGTTTGCAGGTTTCTGCATGCAATCACTTACATACGCAAATAATAGAATTTACATAGGCCAAAATTTTTCAAAAGCAGGAGCCCGACCTCAGTCTCCTAAGTAAAACTGGGTGATATTTTTTGTCCAAAATGTTTTTCGGGGACAAAAAAATGCAGATTCAGCACCACCAAAACATAGTGCCAATTCATGTCAGTTGTGCCAAATTGTTTATGTTTAATTTTGTTTTTACTTCTCAAATCACTTTAAAAAAATTATCAGTTTGACCCAAAACAATGTTTTTCAGCATTGCCAGCGATCAAAACACTCCATTCTTCACACAATTCTACTCCTAAGTCCTTTTTAGGCATTTAAATCAGTGGCCTCATTTTCAAAAGTGCTGAGTACTCAGCATTTCCAATGCAAACTAGCGAATTGGATTTCACATCCGTCTGCAAAAGTATGAAGGTGATCAGACCTGGGAGCTTTGTTCAGTTTAGCACAGAAACAGGGGCAGCTTTGAGAACTGAATCCCAGTTAAATCCAGGTTAAAATTCCAAACTCCCACTCACCAAAGTTTAGGGGTGATTCTTCCAGAGTTTTGGTTTAGCCTTTATATAGATGCACTAACATAGCATCAGTATCTATGCTAAGGGCTGGTCTTCACTAGAAAACTAGATCAGCTCCACAATGTCACTTAGGGCTGGGCTACACTTCGGGGGGGCTCGTCGCGTAGCTGAAGTCGAAGTATCTTAGTTTGACTTACCTGGGTGTCCTCACAGCGGCGAGTCGACAGTGGTGGCTCCCCCGTCAACTCCGCTTACTCCTCCTGCTGAGGTGGAGTACAGGCGTTGATTTGGGGATCGATTTATCACGTCTTGACAAGACGCAATAAATCGATTCCCAATACATCGAACACTATCCACCAATCCAGCGGGTACTATAGACATTCCCTAAGGCGTGTGAAAAATCCATACCTCTGAGCAATGTAGCTCAGCCAGCCTAGTAGGTGGCCTAGTCTCCTTTCCCAGGATCATCAGCCATATTGCAAGTTACTACCAGACAAGATGGACCAGTGGTATGCTCCGGTGTGGCCAGAGGCAGGTATTGTACACTGGTATGTTCCCATATGGCAACTCCTATGATTAAGGCTATGTTTTAGTCACAGGTATTTTTAGTAAAAGTAATGGACAGGTCACAGGCAGTAAATAAAAATTCATGGCCCGTGACCTGTCCATGACTTGTACTATATACCCCTAAAACTTGTGTCAGGCAGCGAGGGGGCGCCGTGGGTGCCACAGATGCTCCTGGGGAGAGCAGCCTGGGGGTGCCACGGGTGCTGTGGGGGGAGCAGGCAAAGGCCTCCACTGGTGCTTGGGTGGGCGGGCAGCAGCACGTGGCCCAAGACCCCCGCTTCAGCTGGGGGGCGGGCAACAGCACGTGGCCCAAGACTCCCACTAGTGCTGGGGGGCCAGGCAGCAGAGCATGGCCCAGAACCCCCATTGGTGCTGGGCAAGGGGCTGCTGGGACTGGCAGGCTCCCTATCTGGCTCCACCCTGAGCACAGGCTCTGCACTCCCATTGGCTAGGAACCGCAGTGCCTGCGGGCAGAGGCAGCACGTGGAGCCTTCTGGTAGGAGCTGCTGAAGGGGGATGTCACCGCTTCTGGGGAGTCCCCCGAGGTAAGCACCACCCAGAGCCCTCACCCCCTCCTCCACCCAAACTGCTGATGATGATATGAGTGGGGGGTGCAGTGACCTGAGACTGTCCCAGCAGCTACGGATGTGGCTCGCAAGGGGCTACCTGAGCTGCTCAGGCGCCCCCAGGGCCAGTCGCACCAGCCACTGCAGAAATCACGGAGGTCCCGGAAAGTCCCAGAATCCATGACCTCTGAGACAAACTCACAGCCTTACCTATGATCCATCCTATTCAGAGGTGAACGTCTTACTGTGCATATTCCTCCCTGGTTTCCTCCTTTCTCCTCTCTCAAGTGGATTACAACCACATAGAATGGAGGGCCTGTCCTAACATCCCTTTGCTTATGTTATTAGGTAATATAAGCTATATACGAACTAAGTAGTATTATTATAATTCAGTTTGTTTCATCTTGCTTGCGGTAACTATGGCCCTTTAATAATGTATCTTGCTCACCACTGGCAGTGACGCCATGCATTTCTCTGCTACAGATGTGGGATATTTATTATGAATGAGCTTCCAAGAGCTCAGATATTTAATTTGTAACTACCGTGGTTATTGATGATTAAAATCCTCTTGTCTTTGCAGTCTTTCTTGTTCAGATATTATGTGAAAATGCTTCCCAACCGATTATGTTAAGCCATGATACACAATGCGATTCCAGGTAAACTGCTGAGAAAGAATTTGAATGTGGCCACACATAGAGAGACACACACAAAGATGACAGAGATAGAGAAAGAGAAATATGTATACACACACTCATACAGCTGCAAGAACTATAACTAAAATATATATAACTAAAATTTACAAACAAACAAACAAACCTGTTATACACTACAACAGCTTCATGAATTTATAACATATGGCGGCAAAGCACTATAAAACCCGTAAACTATAAAGAGGGTTACACAGTTCCGTTCATTTATCAAGTTACAATGAGTAATTTGTGCACCAGGCAGGAAAAAGAAAACCCACACAGTTGGAGAGTGCATATGTATTTCTGAGGTTCACAGTAGAGAGCCTTTTTATAAAGTATACACATGATTTGAATTCCAAATTGAAAGCACTGAGCGACAATATGCGAGGTAATATTATTATAATGGTGCATCCAGAGCTTAGAAAGCAGTGGTTGGAGCTTAGGTCAGTTCAGGATGGGAGGACTTCAAAGGGTTCATAGGTTCAGGGCAGTGATGTGTACGTTTGGAACCTGATGTGAGCTTGAACCTTGAGTCTGCAAATAAAAAATGTCTCTCAACAGACGCTTTAGTACTGTGGGTCACTGCGAAGGAAGGGGCCGGAGGTGGGCCTTGTGGTTAAGATACAGCCCTGAGGGATAGCAGACCTGGAAACTATTTCCAGCTCTGCAAGGACTTGTTAGGACCTAGGGCAAGTCACTTCAACCCTCTGTGTCCCCCAGTCTCCCCAGCTGTACAATGAAGACAATAATACTGAGACACTGCCCAGGTCAGTGGGGAGACTCCATTTATGAATGGTGTGATGGGGTATACAAATCCCATACTGGACAACATGGGGTTGAAGAACTCATATGGGCTCAACTGACTCTGCCCTGTCGCACCTGTGAGAAGTGTCAGGATTGGAGGGAGGAGCTTAAGAGGGAGACCCCAGTTCAGTTGATGCCAGACCAGAGAGGAGAGCAGACTTTCAGCACTCAGCTCCTGAAGAGAGGGCTGACTGAAGGCAGGAGCTCCCCAGCCAATCTCTGTCCGACAGCCCCTCCCAAAGGAAAGGGAGTGCCAGATGCTGACTCACCTCGAGAGAAGGCCATTCCCCGCAATTACTGGTGATTTCAGTTTACTTGGGCTCATTCCCCTTGTTTTGTTTGCTGACTACACCAGAAGGGGAGAGAGTTTAAAGTGACCTGGTCAGAGGGCCAAGTCAAAGGAAGACGCAGATCACTTCCGGCCCAGAGCAACCATCCGCAGGAGGTACCCGACAGGCTATCCCGTGCCTGGCCACAAGGATGCGCTAACAGTGAGTGAAACCCTCCACAATAGCTTGTGGTGAGTTTTATACTCTGATCCCTGTATTAAGTACAGATGATATAACAGGCAATTGTGAATCAAAGGACTATATTTCTGTTGAGGGGTTCTGGCCAGTTTAGCCTCTGTCATGGCTTATTATGAAATTACCAGGAACCTCTGGATAGAAATACAACCCAAAATTCATAATAGCCTGTTTCTGATTTGACTTTTTTTTTCATTGCTATATTTATTGGACTGCATGTTTCTTCAGCATATAACACCAGCCATGTGCTATAGCTGGGAAACAGATTATTTTTCCCAGTAGGGAAAGCAAATGCATAATCTTTGTCCCCACCACCATGTCCCAGTGCAAATGGTTCAGATCTTTTTGTTTCAGCAAATGTCCTGTGGAACACTCGAGCTGGGTTTAGGCCCTAGGATCATTGCTAAGCAGTTTCTCTTTCATCCCCTTTAGCATCAGCAGACGCAGCTTGAAATGTGTGTACAAGGCACTGCTTTACAGCATCCCTTATTCACCAGCACCTTGGAGACTCCAGTTCATTCAAAGTAATAAAACCAGATCATCAAAAAGAATTCTTTTGAACAGGCTTTGGGCTCTGCTGTGCTACTCAGTTACGGATATTCATCTTCCTGGAAACTGCTGTTTGATACAGCACAGCAGCATGAAAGCACCAGCCGCTTCCCTGGTGCATTAACCTCTCAAGTGTTGAAATCACACTCCTTGAATAGCAAAATATCTATCATTTTATAATTGCTTTAGGGTGAAGCAGACCTCATTCTTCAGGACATAAGCACATTGCACATGGGTCAGGGGAATCCCCACCCCCACCCCGCTCCAGGAATGCAGCCTTACACGATTGCCCGTGAACAAAACTGGAGGAGAGATCCAGCGGAAGCATCCAACCTTGGCAACAGATAGAGACAGGATCCCAAAGGGGATGGAACATTCGTCTTTTCCACTAAGGTGACTCATAGGGTTGCATGTGTATAGCAACTGGCCCAACTGAAATAATTGAGGCTAAGGGCCCCGATGCTGGGGGTTCAAATGAAAAGGGACTTAAAGCCAAACCAGTTCAGGTTTGGATTTGACAGAACAAAACCCTGACCTTTTGTCCCCCCCCCCCCCCCCAAATTCAAACCATCCCTCTCTCTGTCTGCCTCTATTAGAAAGAGAGATGGATCCAAACTGGAACCACAGGCCTGATTCTTGGATCCCCACGCCCTCTCTGCTCTGCTCTGGCAGCCCCATGGGCTACCTAGCCAGTTTATTTGCAAAATACTTTTCCCCAGTCCCCACATGAGATCTCCTAGCCACAAAATTCTCCCTTCATATTCCAGAAAGCCCTAGCCAAAATAAAGGTCAGAGAAGAGAACTTTGCCCTCACTTACCTCCTATCCATGTCATGCCACTTCCCTTGTGATCCACAATGGTATAATAACACCTGGTGCCATGACCTGCAAGACAAATTCCCAAAGGTGGCACCTAAAGAATAAACAGACAGAGGAGAATCCACACTCTTGCCCGAGAGAGAGAGAGAGAGAGAGAGAGAGAGAGAGAGAGAGAGAGAGAGAGAGAGAGAGAGAGAGAGAGAGAGAGAAAGTGAGGAAGAGGCAGCTTTGCTTTCAGGTAGCTAAGGAATTGGTTGCAGACCCCATTTTCACTAGTCAGGATACGAACTACACGAGGCAAGAGTTTAGATGAGGGCTAATGTTGAACTGACTCCTTCTAATGCTATTTACCTGCTCCTGTGCTTGGTCACTTACTGTTTCATGCTTGTTTGAGACTGCTGGGTTCTTTTTCAGATCACGTACCAACAGCATCATCAGCTCTGTTCCGATTCCACAACATTCACTAACAGCAGTGCTATTAGAAACAGATGGAACATGGCTGAAGGTTCAGAGCAGTTGAGAGATGATCAATATGGACTCCCCTGAGGTCATTGTACAGTCACTCTACTGGCTCTGACTAGAAAAGTATATGGAGCAGTAGGTACCTAAACACAAGAGCCAGTGTTGATTGTACCTGTTAATGTCTGAAAGTTATCAGCAGGGACATCTGATCAGGAAAACAGGGAGGCACCGTTTAGTCTTATTGAAGTCCATTGGACTAGGATAGGATTTTGGAAGGACAAAATGAAAAAAATGGATCAAAATTGTCTTATAATTAGATCTGAAGATCAATGCCTAGAAGGCATCTCCATGTGTGTGTATGAGAGGGGTGTGTATGTCTATGCACGTCTATGTGTGTACATACATCTCTCCACATGTGTGGCTGTGGACATGATTTTTCCTGTATATATGTGTGTGTTTGTCTATGTCGGAGTCGGCAGCCTTTCAGAAGTGGTGTGCCAAGTCTTCATTTATTCACTCTAGTGTAAGGTTTCACATGCCAATGATATATTTTAATGTTTTTAGAAGGTCTCTTTTTATAAGTCTATAATATATAAATAAACTATTGTTGTATGTAAAGTAAATAAGGTTTTTAAAATGTTTAAGAAGCTTCATTTAAAATTAAATTAAAATGCAGAGCCCCCCGGACTGATGGCCAGGACCGAGGCAGTGTGAGTGCCACTGAAAATCAGCTCGCATGCCGCCTTTGACACACGTGCCATAGGTTGCCTACCCCTGGTATATGTCCATTTGTTTTGCATCTACACATGATTGTGTGTCTGTATTCATGTTATTTGCATCTGTGTTCAAATGTATGTGTGGGTATGTGCATGTACCTAGGCCTGCGTGTCACTACACGAGCATGTCTGTATTTGTGATTGTACACATCCCAAACATTAAAAAGAGCATTGAGGAGGACTGGTTTGCTTGCAAAGAGCCAAAGCTAAAGGGTTCTCCGCAGAACAGCTCATAAGCTATTGCAGTGTTAGCTGAGAAAGCAACATCTCTTTATAAAGCCTCATATAAGCTCTACATCAAAAACAGTACAAAACAACTTGAAACCTCCAAGCTACTGTGGGATTATACAGTGGGTGAAATACTTTATCCAGCTTTAAAATATGTCTTTGACTTTCTGCCTAGGGCCATTTAGACAGCCTAGACTATCAACCATATAACACAAAAGTTGAGCTTGCAGCCATATCCGTGAAGGCAAAATGTGGAGGTCCAAGTTCTCTCCTAGGAGAGGGGCTAATGGGATTATATTAAACTCCTCATTTGCTAGCAGAAGGTTCAGCGGAGCATTAGCTCTAATGCAGGCTGCTGTTAGGACAGATCTGTTGTTTGGTAGCAGAAGAAAGAAAACCAAGAATCTCAAGACTCTTGTGACCAAGTCAGTATAAGGGCATTGGGAGTTGACATCATGCATCAAATGCCTGGACAAAAGAGGACTACTTCTTAACAATAAAGAGCTCAGGAACTCTTAGCTTACTTCCAATAAAGTCTTTGAATGGAACTGCAAGTAGATTTTTCAGTTTTAGACATTTCAGACATACCATTCTCAACCTCTAGTTATTGTTTCTGGTTAGCCAGTCAAGCTTCTAATGGAATCTCCTGTTGGACATTATCTCTGAGACACACTGGGGCTGAAAGATTATGGGTAGCCTGTTACCTAGCCAGGATATACAAAGCATCAGTCATCTTCCTGCCATGAAGAGCCAAGAAATGAGACATCTATATGCAAAAACTCTTCCAAAGCACCATGTTGTCATCAACTCACAATGAGCTGTTTCCGCCTTCCGTCCCAGCATGGTGACAGACCCAGCCAGTCCTGCAGGACTCAACTTTATTGGCCTGTATGTTTGGTCTTACGCATGGGCACTCTTGCCTGCCCACCCCGTTCCCTGTCTCTTTCATTCTCATCAGGGAACCTAGAGAGATGGCTCAGGGGTCCAGGAAGGGCAAGGCAGTTGGATAAACTGCTGACAGGCTAAGTGACAAGACCCAGAGGTGAATCCAAAGCTTACAGCACGATTTATTCCAGCTTTCCCCAGCCAAGCAGCTGGGTGCATCAGTGGGAGAAAATGTCTTCCATGGACCTTGGCAGCCAAAAGCCTTCAGTCGACATTAGAAATGTTCACGGGGGAGCTGCTGGGGTTCTTTTAAGTGAGGGATGGTTTTGATCCAGGTCCTATTTGATGTAAATTGTGAAAGATGGGGGGCATCCAATGGGAAAGATGGGGTGTGGCATAGCACTGCATGGAAGAGAGGGCTTCACCCAGGCTTTTGGCTTTTTCTTTTTCTTTGTGGACTATAATGATAATATGTGGCTTCTTTGCTATTAGGTTGGGGCAGGTGGATTAGACAGCATCTTTCTGCTACTGGCTGCAGTGAAGGGAGTTCAGCAACATCTTCCTTTCCTTAGGTATTCATATGGGTCCCATTACTGTACTATCTGTGCACCTCACAATGTATTTGTCCCTACCACACCCCTGTGAGACAAGGCAGTGCTATGATCCCACATTGCACAGATGGGAAACTGAGGCATGGAGAAACTAAGTGACTTACCCAAGCTCACACAGGGAGGCTGTGGCAGAGCAGGGAATTGAACTCGCTGCTCAGTACTAGGCTAACTTCCTAACCCATTCCACCAATGCAGTCGGGTAAAGGTTTCCCTTTTCAATGACATCCTTGGCCCTCACACCACCATATCTTGGAAGCCAATTATTTTTATTATGAGAAATGCACAAAGATTGGAGTCTAGCTACTGCTCCCTACTGGGTGGCAGATTAAGTGTTACCATATAATGTAGTAGCTGATGTGCACCTTTCATCTGCTGCCTCTACTGGGCAGAATCGAAACTTGTCAAAGTGTTTGTGATCATGTTGCCCTCTGGTGGCTGGGGAATTGCAAGGACAATAAGCCTTAACACTGCTACTGACAGGCAGTGGAGATTCTCCGGTAGCCTATGTGTTACTGCTGGAGCTGAGATTCCTGTATTTGCTTCACTGTGCATATGTATGTGTGCAGTTGGCCACTATGGTGTCTCTGTTCTTGTGACTTGGGATTCATTGTAACCACCGAGACAGCTAATATGTTTGTGTTAACATAAGCAGGGGCAGCTTCATTGTCAGTCAAAGCAAAAGACACCAGTTGGGAACTCAAACCTGGGAAAAAGAATTAGGGGAAGAAAATTCCTTATTTTCCTCTGTGCAATGAGCATGTACATTCCACTCGCTTTTTTCAAATGACATTTTATCTGCTATTAGTTGAGCATCTTCAGCAACCCTCCCACCCCCACAAGCAGTTCCCGCAAGAGAAAAATTAAATTTAGGCTACTAAAGTTGGACCTTTCTGAAGCAAAGAGAATCTTTAGAAATGGATTTTTTTAAAAGGTCATTTTGAACTGTTTTATGTGTGCACACAGGGAGACTCAGGTCACTCAGCTAAATAATGCCCCCAACAATGGTCACTGTTAATAGGCTAATCTAATCATTTACTTGAAAAGGGAGGGGGAAGAGACTCTCTCTTTCCTTCTCTTTTGGAGACTTCGGTGTTGTTTGTTTTTGTGGCTGCCTGTGCATTTCCCGTTTCCATCTGGACCCAGAAGTAGAAGTGCTGAAATTATGTTGAAAACAGCAAGGGGCAGAGTCCCTTGACCAGAACTAGGACGAACTAGAATTCTCTGTTCTTGTCAGATCGAGTGCAGTTTAACAAACACTGCAAGTTTAAACATGGCCTGATCCAGCGGCGCTCTTAAGCACATGCTCGGCTTTGAGTAGGCCCCTTGACTTCAATGAGACCGTGCATGGGTTTAAAGTAAAATACATCCTTAAGTGCTTTGTTGGACTGGGGCCACTATTCAGAGAAGGTTCAGAGATGCATGGTGCTTATCTCACTAGACCTCCTAATCATTTGAGATTCTCCCATCACTGTGCTGAGGCCTTCGTTAACTATTTTAATGAAGCTCTCCTGTCAGTAAAGGATAGCAAGGTCGGCTTTGTAGTCTAAGCCTCAGGTCTCAATTAATAGACTTCTTAAAACAACAGGTTTGGTTCCCCACAGCAGCAAATCCATCCTTCTAAGGAAAGTAAACTGGGTTTCATGCAGCTTACTATCTGGTGATATATACTATAGCTACTGGTGTGTTATAAATACCTTATTTGGGGGGGAGGTCCTTCTGATGAGATCTTAAACCACAACCATGCTTGTTGAACAAAGACCTTCAAAAAGCCCATAACATATGAAAATATGACTAGGGATTTGGCGCATGGTCCTCAGCCATAATGTCACCTCCCACCCCATTACTGAGCAGTACACAATGTGCCCATAGGTTGCTCCCCCACCATAGAGCCAGCTGCATTTCCATGCATACATATCCATCAGGTTTAAAAATGCCATATACAGTAATTGATAAAACATGACATTATTATAGGTAGCCAGCCTGCTTTATGCAATCTGTGTTCCATGATCTTCTTTTAATGAGGCTGCCTTTGAGAACCATACATAATAGAAAAAGAAACTGATGGTAGCACTTTCCTATGACTATAAAAAGTAATGCAACCAAGTCATTACAGCATAAAGACGACTGCTTTTAAAACTCTGAAACCCTCATGTTTGGTGGAAGTGCTTTTAATTTTCCATGATTTTGTTCTACGGGCACGAGAGTGAGCCCAGCTTCCATCCAGGCAGCATAATTCAGTCAACATTCCCCTAAAACCTAACAATGCACTGCCCTCTACTGCATTTTTCTCTGACGTGTTAATAAGAAAAAGGAAAAGAAAATAGTCCCCTGCTTTGCCGCCTATCTTTGGGCTCAAACTGAAATAAGCAGATGGTTTGTTAGCTCTCATCAATGAGTCAATAACATCCACTTTTGCCGGTGAGGAGTCAAAATAACAAAACGGATTCCGTACGAGGGACAGGAAAAGCAATTGCAAAAACTAGTAGTGAGTGGCCACGTGCCAGGAGTTCCTATGCCTCAGCCCTGCTGTCTTTCAGAGTTTCAAAACCAATTATGTAACTTAAATAGCTAGTTACTATGGTGCCTTTTCCGGGGAGGGGAGGTGTGTTTCTCCCCAGTTTAAGACCACAAAACATTGCACAGGAGCCATGTGCACAAAACCTAGCATGAGACAAAACTGCATGAACGTGCAGTGCATTGTAAACTGTGTCTGTCTGAGGGCCATGCTGGCTACTTGTCTGGAACCCCAGGCCATACCTAATTTCCATAAAATGGAGTTGATGACAGCCATCCTCACCTTATGATAGAGGTACGGCCTGGGGAGAATTCATGTCACAACATTCAGTGCTTTCTCTTGATTGAGGTGCTAGAACATGGTATGCTGGGACCAGTAGTCCCTATGGACCATTGTTAAAGAGAAGAGTGGACCAAAGATCCCATTGTAGAATGCTATGGGCTTCATTTGGCCCACAAGTTGCACTTTGACACTCCTTGTCCCGGGCTGCTTGCATTTAATTTTGTGTGACTGAAATCAGAAAGTGCATTTGCTTAGATTGAGATTTTTAGATTTGGTCCCACTTTAGAGAACTTAGATTCATCTTGATAGATGATTAATAAAATAAACTAAAGAGGTTATGAGAAACCCTCATGGAGATGGGATGAATTTCTGAACATGAGGCAGCACCTCCTTTGCTTTGGAGATGCATCAGGATAATTCATTCAAGTTGCACTCAAGCAATAGGTTCCAGCTTTTGAGCTGGATTGCAATCGCCTCAACATGCAGGGATAGCTGGATTTGGATTTTTAGTTTAGCCCACTAAAGGAGTGGGGGACCAGGTACAAATTTTGGATCAGAGCCAGGATCAGATCCCAAACTCTAAAATTTTGAGGGTTCAGTATTGCCAACCCCAAACATTGAAAAATCATGTCAGCCCCCCACACAATCATGAGATGGGCCTGAAAAAAATATTTAAAAATATTTAAAAATAAAAGATGTTGGGTTCTCTGTATTTGCCATTTGGGTGTTGTGCCTCTAAGGGTTCATATCTTCATATTTTTCACTGCAACCAGGAGGGCTACAGGCTTACTTTTCTAAAAAATGAAATTGAGATTCTCAAATAATCTTCTGACTCCAGAAGCTGGAGCTTGAAGAAAAAAACAGATACTGTGAGCATCATGATAAAATTGTGAGAGTTGGTGACACTTGCATCTGGGGTTTGTGATAATTAACAGGGCTGGTCAAAGCAGTTCAGAATAAATGAGAATCTACCTGAACCTTCACTCAAACTTGAACAGTGAAACCTTTATGAGTTTTGAGAACATTCAAGTAAGGTCACTTCCTGACCTGCCCACTATTTCCCTTTTCGTGCTTCTTCTGCATTCCTCAGTTCTGGCCGGGCCTGGAAGTGCCAAATAACCACAAGAAAGGCTGATCTTGCGGGATTGCCACCCTGAAGCAGGAAGTACTGGCAACCTCCTAAGCAAGCCTGTTCTTACTGGAGATCCAACCCTACACTTGGTAGACTTGAGAGATTCAGAAAAACATCCAGAATTTGGGGTGCTTATCCAAACCTCTGATCCTTTGAACTTTTACCTATCACTACTGAGCAATTCATTTAACTCAATTAGGGAAAGTCACAGAATGGTGGCCTTCTTTGGTGTCTGTGATTCACACTCCTGGACCTTTGGCCTGTTTAGCAGACAGCACTGTGTGAATAAGTGGCAGCTGGAGAAGGATGTGTATCATTCTCTTTACCAAGGGTTCTATGAAGTCCGCCTGTTGGTCCACAGAACTCCAAAAGAAGCAAGCTGCAGAGGGGTCAAGAAGTTGGATGGGAATATAAATCCATGAGACAATCTCTCTTTGATACAGTTTTCCACGGGATGAAAAGTTGGGAGAACCCCTGCTCTGTACAGAATAGCATTTAATTGCCTGAAGGACAAGCCATGTAAATACTCTTTAAGAGACAAGCTACTAATAATTCTGTGACAAAAGGCAATGTATAAATCTGTGCTTTTGAATTTATGAGTCAGCCCTCCCCGCTGTGCATTCTTATGCTGCTGCAGGATAAAATAAATTGGTCTAGCTACAGGAACGGCAGGAAACGTGAATATTCCCTTCCCTGTAATAATGACCTTTGATGCTACTGACCTTCTCTCCCTCGAGTTGAGTGGCACAGTCGCTGAGGACAGATGAAGAAATTCACTGAAAGCAAGGAATGCAACGGGGAGTAGAACCCAGGGCCGTGACTGCTGTGTTGCTAGTGTGTCTGAGCTACCTCACCATGACTGACTGGAATAAAAAAAACCACTCCTGGGAAATGTGCAGAATCTGACTTCTTAAAGGAACTGGGATTGCTTAGAACTATAGCCAAATTCCCATAATTCTAAAAGATTAAAGACCTTTCAATTCTTTCTTCTCTTCTTTTCTTTTTTTAAGAAGCTCTTGTAAGAAACGTAGCATAGGAAGGTGACTTTGGGGCGTAGGAGATGGACACAATATAGTTTTTATAACATAGATAAGTTAGGGACCGATGCAGAGAAGTGCTGAGCACCTACAGTTTCTGTTGACGTCAGCGGGAATTGTAGATTTCATCGTCTATCAAGATTAAGCCCTAAGGCCCAGATCCTCAAAGTTATCTAGGCACCTAACTCCCAAGCCCCTAAATACCTTTGAAGATCTGGGTCCCAACACCTTATTCTGCAAAAGAATCCAGGAAAGTGGGTTCTTAGACCCAGATGGAATCCCCTGGATTTCAGTGGAACCTCCCATGGGCATAAGAGTCCACATATTTTGCCTTATGCCGTGATTTCTGGCAATCCCTTTGTTTTGCAGGATTGGGCACTTAGACTGTAACCATCTGAGAGAGGAGTCCTGCCAAGTTGTAAATTATTATGATAAAAGTATAAAATATACACAGAGTTGTAAATGTACATGCTGCTGTAATGGGGCATATAAACCCCACACTGGCATGAAAGGGGCTTAGGTGCTGGTTTGGACTAAGGTGGTCCCGCTCCTCCACATCTGCATCTCATACTAGGACTGGAGGAAGAGTTAAAAGGAAGGAACTCCACTCAGAAGAGGGGAAAAGACAACCCTGGGAAGAGAACTGGCTCCCCAGCTCCTGGGGGGAAAGCTGACAGCGAAGACAGCCCCTGCCCTTGCGGAATGGAGAACACAGACCCTCTGGGGCTCAGGGATAAAAAAAACGAGACTTATACTGGAGGCCCAGTGATCTCTGGGGTGCAATATGATACTGCCAAGGCTCCTCCGGAGTAAAAGAGGCCAATATCTTCAGAGAAGCCACTTACAGGTTTTTTTCCTTTTCCTTTATGCTTTGATTTCATCTCATTTGGTGACTACGGACCGTCTTGTTTCTTTCACCTGGGGCCCTAAGAGGAAAAGAAACTGCCAGAAGGCCTTGGACTGGGGGTTGAGCACTCACCCTGCTAAACTGACAGGCACTGAAGCACCCATGGGAGTGGGGCAATCTGATGTGCACATTTATGATCCCCACAAAGCTCCTGAAGGGGACACTCTGCCAAGCACAGACACACACAGAAAGAGATGCATTCCCTGAGCCAAAAAGCTCACAATCAAAACACGGAGCATCTGTAAAGCACCATGCGCATTTCTGGCTTGGTATGAGATCATTGTTAAAGAGACACTAGTCAGATAATTTAGACCTACGACGTGATACTGTAATATTTGTGAGGAACATATTCCATTTTGAGAGACAAATATTAAAACACAGGAAGAGACACTATGTCTGCACAAAAGTGCAAGTACATCTCATCCTCATCTGCATACACAGGGCCCATTCTGGATGTACTGCACAAAGGTAAGTTTTGTGTGTGCAATGCATGCACTTGTAGCGTTGACAGATGCAACTTAGGTGCTGACATTTGAAAAGGATCTCTAAATCTTTTTTTTTTCTCTTTTGTCACATCACTTTAAAAAAACCAACAGCACCCCATTGTTCATCTGTGACCTTGCAAAAATAATGCTTGGTAACTATTGAGCTTCCCCTACTCCCTGCTCAGTAACAATTAACTCACAAGCCCTCTCTCCACAGTTGTGATACTGTCCATGAAAGCTGAACTCTTTCAATTGTGTATATGCTTATGTTACCATCTAGTGGTCAAAGGCTCACAGATTTGAAAAACTCTAGTACTACTACAGCTAGAGAGATTATTCTTAATATCTATTCTTTAATGAGCACCACAGATGCATGTGGAGGTGAAAGCAAATACTGATTAACTCTTGCCTTAGTGTAAATCATCTTCGAAGTTTAAATAAACTTTGGAAGGCACTCGGATACCATACCGGGGGTTAAGAATTTACACAGAATAGAACAGAATTAAAATTAGATATAATCCAGACCACGACATGGCAATTAATAATGGGTGACAGAGGGAGTAGAGAGAACAGTGACTGCACAGAAAAACTCAGGAGAGTTTTAGTTAAATTCATCTCTCATCAATTTTTCATTTTAAAACAAATGTATATTAATCATGAGGATGGAGGCAGATCCTCCTTTAGTGTCAGTGAGAAGGACCTATAATTTTGCAGAAACTCCTGAGTTCTCTTTCTCTCTCTGCTTATGGCCATAAAGTCTACACATTATATTGTGATGATGCCAGTGGAACGAGGATGTATCTTAAAAAAAAATAAAACCATGTTTGTTTTCAAACAACCCAGTTCCAGTTGGCAAAGTTCTGGGAATTCTAGAAGCAATGTCAGATGGCTGAGTGTGGTTTAACTGCACATTAATGCTCTCGTATTTCCAAGAAGCTGCCACTGTGGAGCTTCAGAGACTGTGGCCCACTCAGATACCCACTCAGTCAGCATGTGTATATTGTTCAGGTCACTCATCTGCAAGGCAATGCAGAAGCTAACTAGTTTAAGCTATCTGCCTGGCCCTTTACCCACACACATCCAGCCAAATCCTTCTCAACTCATCTATGCAAGTAGTTCCAGTGTTGTCACATGAGATAGAGACTAAAATTTGGCTGAGAGTTGACAATTATTTTACCAGCAGAGTGTTTTGAATTGACTTTTTTAGTGTAAACAACTGTTTGATTTTGGTGGAAGGGCAACCTGTGAATTCCCATTTGCAAAATCTAACAGTGACTTGAAAATTATTATTAATTATTATTGTGCTGTGGTAGTGCCTTGAAGGTGATGATCAGGATCAAGACTTATCATGGTAGGATATCTATACAGTGTGTATGCAATAGCCCCTTGTAGTGACTAAAGTTTATGAGTCTGCTACTACATCCATCAGAAGGGGTTAGTCCTTTTACTTAAGTAATAGAGGCTCAGTGTTGACCCAATTGGGGCCAGCTACACAAACACAGAGTTAAAGATTGTCACTATATTTCCCCCAAACCTTTTTGGTTTGCAAATATTTTCCTTTCATAGCCCCAAACCAATGTACCACCACTCCCATGTAACTCTTACTCTTTGACTGGTAGAGAAGTTCGACCTTCTGGCAAATCTAACAGCGATGTGTGTGGTTCAATAAATTAGTCAAAAGATAGTGCTTATCCCCCAAATCTTTCCATAATGCACTTCCTCTTCCCTGAACTGCAGAGTAATGGGTTTTCTGGGTTTCCAATTGCAAGATTGAACCCAGCCCTCATGATGCGTATTCACACAGCAAGCGCTAGCAGTTTTAGGCAACAGAGCAATGTTGTTCCTTGATGTACAAGTTACTGCCCTTCTGGCCATCCCACTCAGTGCCTTAGTGGTGCTAAGATACAGAGTGTTGCACATAACTCCATGGAACCAAAGTTTGTCAAGTAATAGTGAGATCCCTGGCATGTAACTCTGAAGGGTAAGTCAGAATACATTTCATGGCCCAAATCATATAGCTGTGCATATATTTCTTGAAGCTGTGCTTGGTAATATAGTGCATAGTATTTCTATGCACTGTGCACAATGTACAGACAATAAGTATTTATTTCTTAGCTCACCATGCCATGAATTTATCCATAAAATGCTGTACTTCTGTAAAAATATATATCACTAATAAAGGCCTGGGCAAAAATGAACTAATTCATCAGTGCAGCACTCCAAGTAAATATTATCTCTGTTTCACTGATAGCAAAACAGAAGCAGAGTTTAAGAAATCTTCACAATGCCAGATAAGAACTCGGTGACAGAACTTGGGAGCTCCTGGCTTTTGACTCCAAGATGAAATCCATGAGACACTGCTCTCTCTATGCACAATACTTCTATGTATCCATCCAAATACAAAACAGTCATTACAAAAAATACTAGTTAGATAGCCAGTTTCCCATCCCAAACACCATCAATAAGCTTCTGTTAAATTGAGCATTAATAAATGTATATTGTACTGTATCCTAAAGGTGACCAAACCTTAAATTTAGGAAACAGAAGATGGGGACTAGTTCCAGAGATCAGGACACTTGAGCAGAGTATGACTTGTATCCAATTCTGCAAACAGACAGCTGATCATAACTGCCACTCTGAGCCATGGGTCTCTGAGGCCCCCGAGTTGCAGGCCCAGGGCTATAGAGATAACAAAAGTTGCTTGACTTGAGACACCAGCAACCTCTTGAGTTGTCTCTAAAAATAGCCCCAAGTGAAGAATATTGTATCTAATCCAATATATCTGGTATCAATAGCATGCTCACCATGTTATTAGATGAGTCTCCCCTCTCGGTGACAGATACAGATGACTGTGATGAGCATATCTTGTCCTGTCTGTATATTATGTGTTTTTATTACAGATGGGCTTGAGCTGCAACCTTCAGGTCCAGTTTCAAACTTTCCCAAGAGTCAGAGGTGTTTAGCCTTGTCTCAGATTTTCAGGTAGAATTTTATGTGCTTTCCTGGGAAGCACAAGCATCACTTTTATACATTGTTGTAATGGTGGTAGAATGAGAAAGTATACGTTCTGACACTAGAGCCATTTGACAATTCCCACCTGCTCTTTAACCTCCTTTAAAACACTAGTGGCCATATTTGGTCCTGGCAGAATATAACTTCTCATGCTTCTGTCCCTAGGCAACCATGCAAATACACTGACATATTCTCATACTAGTAAGGCTGATCCTAAGGACTCTCAAAATATTCAACCAGGTGGACGGCATGCTCAAAGAAGTGAATGTCCCCGGGTTTGACTCCATAAAGGACCCTAGTAGCCTTTCTTGACTTGGGACACTAGAAGCTTTGAAAGTCAGCCCTGAATACATTCTACACTTGGAGCCCTGCAGACATTTGCGGTGAGTTCAATGCCATTGACAGGAACTGGATTGACAGCCTGAGAGACTCAAGTCTGCTTATCTGTAGATTAGGTACAGAACTGGAAGCAGTAAGGAAATTTCATCCATGTTGCCCTGCTAATGTGTCTCAATCCCATTCAGAGGTCCCTCTCTCGTGGTGAGAGGTGGGAGTTCAGACTCTATTCAGTCTCTGACGTGTCTGGTAATCACAATTACATGCATTCCCTCCGAGTCCTGCCACCTCCTGTCCATAGTCTAACTCTTTACACACAGATCCCTGGGCCTGTGGAGAGATGGGGTTGGAGAGAGTGCCTGTGGAGTGGGCAGATCCTTTGCCCCTCCAGAGTGAAATCTAAGTCCCATCTGACATATCCTTTTAAAGTATCTGTATACCAAAGCCAGCTAAGACTGTCTGTCTGGGGAGTTCTGGTTCTTAGCTGAAGAGCTTTTCTTCCCATCTCATCAGCATATGGTGGTTCAGCCCTATGCCAAAGTCTCTCAGGGTTTGTCTACACTACTGCTTAAATTGATGTAAGTTACGTTGCTCAGGGGTGTGAAAAAGCCACCCCCCTGAATGATGTAACTTACATCAACTTAAAGCAGTGTCCACACCATGCTACGTCGGCAGGAGACACTTTCCCACTGACATAGCTTCTGCTTTCATTGAGGTGGATTAATTATGCCAACGGGAGAGCGCTCTTCTATTGGCATAGTGCATCAGTTGCACTGATGTAGCGCAGTAATGTAGACTAGTCCTCTCTGTCTGAAAGCCTTTCAAATCCCATCCCAGTCCCTGGCTTGGAGTGCAGAGTTATTATGTGAATCACATGCTGTCGCAGCCAGTGATAATTTACTTAATGGTGCCAAAATCTGTGAACTTGCCTAAAGGCTTTTGACATCATTTGCGATGAACATTAGACCATAAATTCTGGGATGGAGGTAATTTGCATGTTACCCAAATGACTAGATATCAAATTAGGCTTCTGACGGGCTCCAGAATGGCACTCTTCTTTCACCATTAATCTTGACAAGTTGGGGGGGGAGGGGTGCAAGGCCCTGGATAGGGACCTGAGCTGTTTCCTTGCAAGTGACTGATTGATTGATGTGGCAATCCAAGGTTGGCCAGTTATCATCCATTTTGAAGAAGGAACCAACTTTCTATTTCGGCCGTCAGCTCTAAAGCTACAGTGTGATTTGGTGGGGCTGTGGGGTTGGTCACACATAACAGCAAATGTAGTTTGTCTTCCTGAATCTGTAAAATGTTAATGCTAAAAATCCCATGTGCCCTATTCCCCTCCTACAGGACTGGCAACTTCCACAGAAGTCAGTGAGGGTTATTGGCACACTTGTGTGGCAGGAGAATAGGGCCTCAGTTTAGGACTTTTGTACTCCTCTGTCTTACTCTCTTTTACATTAGAGCGACACGGTGGGCAAGATAATAGCCTCTATTGGACCAGCTTCTGTTGGTGAGAGAGACAAGCTTTCGAGCTTACAGAGAGCTCTTCCTCAGGACTGGAAAACTGACTCAGAGACAATAAAAAATATTACCTTACCCACCATGTCTCTCTAATATCCCTGGATCAACATGGCTACAAAAACCCTCTTTCTTTTTCACTGTCTTTGGGGAAACTCTCTGTTCTGTTCCAGCCCCGTTACGCCACTCTGATAGCATGAAGGGAACAGAAATGATCATTTTTATTACCATAGCGCCTCTGAGTCCTAATCATGGAGCAGGACCGCATTGTGCTAGGTGCTGTACAAACCCAGAACAAAATGTCTTCTTCAGGAATATCCCTGGCTGTCAGGAACTATGGGCCTGAGTTTCCTCAGCTGAACCAGGAGCTAGCTGGCTTCAGGGCAATTAATGAGCCCAGCTGAGCTGCGGCAGAATCACCTGATCAACCAGCCTGCCCCATTGGCTGCAAGGTGCCTACTAATTTGCATTTAAGCTCAACAGCAGCCAGTGGATGGTTACTCAGTACTTATAGCCTGTACCTGTTTTGTTCCAGTCAACTCCAGCCCTGTGCCCTTGTTTGGTTTGTGACTCCAACTCTGACCCTTGGCTTTGATTCCCTGTTCCCATCTGCTGGGCCAGGCAATCTGGTAACAATCTCTGCTAGTAAAATCGGGTTACAGTAGTCTCTTAGAGGGAGAAAGAGAAAAAAACAAAACTTACTCAAAGAGAAGAACCAAACAGGCAATTCTGGATAGTTGTGAAGAAGGGCATGGTGGATGGGTTTAGTACTTGTACCAAAAACCCATGAGTTCCAGGGATTGTATCTGTCTGTATTCATAGCTAACTTGAAATGGACTCCAGGAGAGTCAGCAAAACTTAAACCAAGGGATATTTTTTTTCTTTGTGATGTGGCTAGAAACATTCTCAGTCGAGGACTCTACAATTATTAAGACTAAAATAAAGTAATGGAAGACAAATCCCATTTTTCAAGGCTCCTGGAACAGCAATAATATATACTTATGTCAAAGAGAAATAAAATCACTCTTGGCAGATGTCTCCCATTAGGTCCATTTCCACCACTGGTGGGATTACCGCTCTTGTGATTATTTTTTAGCATTCTTAAATAGGAGCAAGGATGGTCTTGTGCTATAAGCAGGGGACTGGCAGATGAGTTGTATTATCAGCTACGCTAAAAACTTCCTGGGAGGCCTTGGGCAAGTCAGCGTATTGCCAGTGATCCCTGAGTTTTATACCTTTGGTGCTTCCGGGAACGGGAGGGAGGGCACTTAGCAGACACTGTTTGGGCACAGTTCTGAGTGTAAGGGTAGAATGAATGATGCTCAGAGGCATGTGTGGGTAAAAGAAAGAGTCAGAAGACAATCCTGGATGGAAAATAAGGAGCAGAAGAGATATTGGAAATAGAAGAAGCCCTCTACAGCCTAGCAAAATCTTTTTTCTAAGAGCCAAGAAAAATAATTGAGAATTATTGGAAACCTCTCCACATGTAAATAAGATTCAAGCAAGAGATGCCAATGCAGTTTTGGGCTGAGCATGTGGAGGCATCAGATCAGCCTGAAGGGAGGAAACAGCCCCTACTTTTCATATTGGTCAAGTGATGTGTCCTCCATTACTCCAGAAGAGATGGCAGATAGGTGTGTAAGCAGTTTGGAAGGAGAATTATTATTTAAGGTGGTGGGATGAAGACAATGGTGAAGCTTGCTCCTTTTCCATTTTCCACCTTTGACTTCAAGTTATTCTTTTTAAACATGAATGGGAACCAAGAGAGTCAGCAATAAAGAATTCCCAGTCATAGGGATCTCCGCATCAAAACACAAGTCACCTTTCCATTTTCGGAGCTCTTTGCCTGGTGAGGGAAGATGTGGGTTCTTGAGATTATATTGGGGCATTGCCACTTATCAGAAAAGTATCCAACAAAGGGGAGGAAATATCCAGACCCTGCATTGGGTGCTTCCTGCTGTTCTAAGGTCATCAGCTTTAATTCAGAGCAACACAGGAATTGCTATGATTTTTGGTAACAAAGAATTCTGTGGCACCTTAAAGACTAACTATAAAGTATTGAAGCATAAGCTTTCGTGGGCTAATACCCACTTCGTCGGATGCAAGCAGTGGAAGTGTCCAGGGGCAGGTATAGATAAGTAGGCAAGAACCAGGTAGGAGGTAACAAGATTAGTCCAATCAGGCTGAACCAGCTTGTTATCTCAAATCAGGGAGGGTGAGGTATTCTTCTAGCAGCTGAATTGGAGGTGTGAACAGACCAAGAGTCAATTTAGTTGAATCTGGGATCCTGTGCCCAACGGTGGCCAAGGCTAGCTGCTTCAGGATAAGATGCACTACTCTGCCTCTTTGTGCATCTAATTATGGAATACTATCCACAAAAGAGAAGGGGAATTTCTTTCTGAGTCCAGCTGGAAATCAACTTATGCCCTGAATAATGAATATTGATAGCACTGGTAATTATATCCTAGGGCTCTCATGTATCTTCAAATTGCTTCTCTTATTCAGAGCAATGTTTAATCCTTGTTTGAAACTTAGTGGAGCTTCCCAGCTCTGCCTTCACTCAGTTGCACAGCAATACTTATAGAACAAAGAATAATAAGTTTAATTAAAAAAAAAAAAGCACCACTCCACCACTGAACTATCACTGCCAGAATTAGGCAAAAAAAAAAATCCACCTGAAGTTGTAGCCATGAAGAATGAAAAGGTTTTTGAATCATTCATCATCTTAATTTATCAATAACATAAGACAACGTATATAAAATTTAAGACAGTAATTCTCAAACTTTTTCATACAGCAACCCCATGCTAAAACAGACATATGTTTCAGAATACTCCTCCCATAAAGTTTAGGATCTCTCCCCATCAAGTCATAACATGTAGGAGGGTGTTTGAGACACCTCTGGGTGGAGGAGTCATCATTTGCAGATTGAGACCCCATAATTAACTATGTATAGGGGAGCTACTTTGAGCCTATCTTCGTATAATCTAAGAGTTATGTATGCAAGTCTTTTACTCCCATTTTCCAAATGATAGATTAAAGGCAATGATGATATACAAAGATTTTTTTCAAGTTAGGTTTACACCCTATTTTGCTTTCTTATGATGAATAAGAGAACCGGAAAGATTTTCTTGGGGAGGAATGCATTTTCCTGTCTTTTTACTTTAGAGAGACAAGGTGGGGGTGATGTAATATCTTTTATTGGACCAACTTCTGTTGATATGAAAGAAAGTTTGTCTCTCTCACCAGTAGAAGTTGGTCCAATAAAAGACATTGCCTCACCCAGCCTATCTTTCTAATATCTTGGGACTGACACAGCTATAACACTGTTTTTACTGTAGCAAGAATGTCATCTGGTCTTTACTGCATTTGTTGGAGGACTTCTTAGAAGTCTCAGATGTGTGTTGTGAGCTCTGACATCTTAAGAGACATGTGGGAGTATATATATTTTAAAATGATGTCCTTTATCCCAAGAGTTCATTGGGCATTAGAGTAAAATTAGTGCTAACAAATACTATAAATGTTTAAACAATCTTAGTAAATATCTTTCCCTTTCAATGTCCTGTTATCATTTGCTTGATTCTTATTAGCTTTCATTAGTTTTCCAGTTTACCACAAAGTCTTCCAGGGTAAGACCTGAATTCTTATACAGAAAACAAGTGGGGAGGAAATGTCCAAAAGCTTTTCCCCCAAAACCTTTCAGGCCTTCTTTATGCATCCTAAGTAAACCCATTTTTTCCCTGTGTGAGTCATCTTTAAGCAATTTGACCAACACTACAGAGTAAAAGAGTTCCTGGCTCCAAGCTCCAGCTAATTCTATCAGACTCCCTAGCCATTATGTAACAACTTTAAAATGATTTCACAAGTTTTGCCTGACCACAGGAATGTTTTTACAGGACTTGGCTGGTTTAAAATGTTTTTATATAAGGAGCTTTGACTGTAAAGAGGCCAAACACATATCTTGTATACAAACAGCTTTCTTCAATCCATACGTCCGTTTCCCCTTACTTTCACTCTCCCTCAGGTCCAATCTTTTTAATTAATCACAGGGACCACACACAAAGACTGCATTGTTAGAATCTGTCCTGTAGATGGCAGCTACTCCCAATTTTCGCACACTATGGGGGATTCATAAGAGAGAGATGTTTACAGCCCATTATTTTATACGGGGTCTTTTAGACATCATTTGCAACTAAATACTGTATCTAGGGGTAACATTGCAGCTTGTCAAGCTGTAGCAGCAATTAGATAATTTTACAGTTGGCTGTTAAAAAGGGGGTGGGGGAAGCGCAAATGGTGAGTGTTAAATGTGTAGCAACTTCCTTGGGTGGACAGGAGGCGGCTACAAACGGTGCCTAAAAAGCAAAGACCCAGTCACCTGAACATTTACCCCTTATTGTTCTTTATTCTTTTTTTATGTGTCTCTTTTTTTAACCATTGTTAACCCCATTGTTCCTATTTTACAGCTGGGAAACCAGAGGAACACAGGACAAACGTAATGAGTTTGCACAGGGAGTAAGTGTCACAGGCGGGAAAAACACCCCCAAGTGCATGTGTTCACACTACGAGAGCCCATTCGCTCCCCAGAGCTGGGACTAGAATTCACAAGCCCCAAGGCTGGAAATCTGCAGGTGACCGCACGCCTCAAACCAGAGCCGCCTGCTGCGCGTGCGCATTCTCTCCCTTCTTGGGCTGTCCCAAGTTTTCCTAGAGGGGAGAGGCGGGGACTCTCCCTGCTAGGCTCAGTCTATGTGGAAGGCGCGTAGGAGGTTAACGCACAACCCGGCCTCCTCCCGAATAGACTCTTCCAGCCTCCTCCTTCCTCCTCCCCCCGCCCTCTCCGGAAGGAAAGAGGCGGGGCTCAAGGGCAACGAAGCACCGGCTCCTGCGCGCGCCGCCGGGTGCGAGGAGAGCGCGCGGAGCTGCCTCTCGCACACCCCGTTGTCGCCGCCGCCGCCGCTGCCATGCCGCCCCCGGGCCAGGTCCGGCTGCCGGACTGGGATGCGCTGCGGCTCCGCGTCCGGACGCTGATCGGCTCCCACCGGGTCGCGATCTTCAGCAAGAGCTACTGCCCCTTCTGCAACAAGGCAAGGCCCCGCGGGGGGAGGTCTCCCGCCGGCAGCTGCCCCTGAGGGGGGGTCGCGCTCCGCCTCTGGCCCGGGGGACTCCCTGAGGCGGGCTGTAGGCCCGGTGCGTTAGGCTGGGGCGAGGGATTCCACTCCGCGCCTTTTCCTGAGCGTGGCCGGGAGCCCGGAGGCGGACGTCTCTCTCGGAGGGCAGGTGTTCGTCACACGCCGGCCGGAGCTCGCGCTCCACAGCCCGGACCCGGCTCCGAACTAACGGCGGCGTGAGGAGCCGGGTGCGAAGCGGGGAGCTCGCGCCTCTTGCCTTGCTGAGCCCAGATGGGCGGGAGAGCGGGCAGACGGCACCCAAGGCGCAAAGATTCGCCGATCTTAACGCCGCTCTTCAAGTCATCGGGTTTGTGGGGTATCTGTGGCTTTTTGTGTGCGTCAAATTTTCAAGCAGCGGGCATCGCTTTAGTAACCAATCTGGATGAACCCGAGCTGTCCCCTCTGGCACCAAGCTTGAGCTTCCGATCCCCTTTGAGCTGTTCTGTTGTGAAAGTGTAATTCTGTGTGATGTCAATCAGTGTTTTAATAAAAAATGTTGCAATGGCCAAACAAGGATTTTTATTTTGGCATTGGTTGGTAATACTTACGTATGTCTTTCTAGGTCTAGAATCAGAGAGGTAGCCGTGTTAGTCTGGAATAGCAGAGGTAACAAAGTCCTGTGGCACTTTAAAGACTAACGATAAAGTTTTGAAGCATAAGCTTTCGTGGGCTAATATCCACTTCGTCGGGTGCAAGCAGTGGAAGTGTCCTGAGGCAGGTATAGTCTGCTTAGCTAGCTGACAAAGCTAAGCTTGAACTGGAGAACCAAAGTAGCTTTAAAAAACAATAAACCTGCAAGGCCTTCCCTATGCATCATAAACAATTGTCAGTCAAATTCTAACTGCAGAATCTTGGTGCATATTTATGCACATATTGTGTCTCAAATACTTATTCAATTGATGCTTGAAAGTGATACATTTTTAAAACTTGAACATCTTATGTGGTGATGGAGCTATAGAGGAAAAGCAAGGTTGGAATATTAGGCAGTAACTTCTAGTAACATTTTTATAACTATTTACATTGAAATTGGTTCCTTGATAGTCATTCCTGTGATTTCATACTCTGAACTTGGATCTTGTGTGCAAATGGGGTGATACAATGGAGTCTTGTAATATTACTGTAGAAAGAAGAGTCCCAATGATCACGTTTTTGTTCTAGTTGACATAAAATTACATTTAGACCTTAATTCAGGTCCAAGAGAAAATGTCAGAAATGTAGTAGGTACTTCAGATAAGAACATCATCTTGGGGCCTGAAAATATCATCATCTGTAGCTAAGCTTTATTTAGACTGTCAAAAGTCTTTCTAAAAGTCTATTTACAGAATTTTGAGCAAGTGAAGTGATCATGGGATGGTAGATGAAATCTCTTTATATCTAAATATAGATAACAAAGTTGTTCTAGAAAGGTTTCTTTTTCTTGGTGAGTCTGTATTGGAAATCCCCTAAGAGAGGAATTCAACAATTGGTGCTCATCTGTCTCGCTTTGTCTACTACTTAGCACAGGGGTGGGGAACCTCCGGCCCGGGGGCCTTATACGGCCCGCCAAAGCATTCCATCCGGCCCGCGCGCGTCCCTGGCCGGCGGCTCCCCAAGGCGCTTCCCGGCCCCTTCGCCAAATGCGGAGCCGCCCCCGCCTGGCGGCCCGGGGCGGCTCTGCGCTCCGTGAAGAAGCCGGGAAGCACCTCGGGAAGCCGCGCGGGCTGCCAGGCAGGCAGCCAGGCGGGGGGGAGACTGGGCTTCCTGGGGGGGCGGGTCCCCGAATGACATTGTAAATTTTCAAATGGCCCTTGGCAGGAAAAAGGTTCCCCACCCCTGACTTAGCAGTTCTGTTTGGTCTATCAACAGTTGCAATACTAGTTGTAGAGTGTTGGCAGCCTGTTTTAGCTATGTTCCATCCAGGTAGATGGTACCGGTATTGTCATCTTTATTTATTTATTTTTTAAAGACTCTTTTCTACCTTACAGCTCCACCTGTTGCTGGTGCTGCAAGAGCTATTCCAGTTGAGGGGAAATGGCTACAAATTAGGGCTGTCGATTAAGCACAGTTAACTCATGCGATTAACTCCAGTTAATCGTGATTTTTTAAAAAGTATCACCATTTTAATTGTTAAACAATACAATACCAGTTGAATTTTATTACTTATTTTTGGATGTTTTTCTACATTTTCTGATATATTGATTTCACTTGTAACACAGACTACAAAGTGTACGGTGCTCAATTTATATTATTTTGACTACAAATATTTACACTGTAAAAATAAGCAAAAGTAGTATTTTTCAGTTCACTTCATACAAGTACTGTAGCACAATCTCTTTATCATGAAAGTGTAATTTACAAATGTAGAATATTTTTGTACATAACTGCATTTAAGGAGAAAATGACATAAAACTTCAGAGCCTACAAGTCCACTCAGTCCTACTTCTTGTTCAGCCAATCACGTTGACAAACAAGCTTGTTTACATGTGCAGGAGATAATTCTGCCCACTTATTTACAACCTCACCTGTAAATGAGAACAGGTGTTCTCATGGCACTTTTGTAGCTGGCTTTGCAAGGTATTTATGTGCTAGATAGACTAAGCATTCTTATGCCCCTGGTTGTTTTGGCCACTGTTCCAGAGGACATGTTTCCATGCTGATGATGATTCTTTTTTTTAAAAAAGTGTTAATTAAATTTGTGACTGTGTCAGCTTCTGTTTTACACACGTTCTTCCATATATTTCATGTTATAGCAGTCTTGGATGATGACCCAGCATGTAGTGTTCGTTTCTTAAGAACACTTTCACTGCAGATTTGACCAAACATAAAGAAGATTCCAGTGTGAGATTTCTAAAGATAGTGCCTTCCAAAATATGAGTGGAACAAGGTGTGGAGCATGCCCTCAGAAGTCATAAAGAGCAACACTCTCTCATGCAAAAACTGCAGAGCCCAAACCACCAAAAAAAGAAAATCGAGCTTCTGTTGGTGGCATACGACTCAGATATTGAAAACGAACATGCATCGGTCTGCACTGCTTTAGATTGTTGTTGAGCAGAACCCATCATCAGCATGGATGCATGTCCTCTGAAATGGTGGTTGAAGCATGAAGAGATGTATGAAATTTTAGCACATCTGGTACATAAATATCTTGTGACACCAGCTACAACAGTGCCATGTGAATATCTGCTCTCAGTTTCAGGTAACACTGTAAACAAGAAGCAGGCAGCATTGTTGTTTTTCTTAGGGTACAGCATTATCTTCTGCAAATGTAAACAAACTTGGTTGGCTAAACAAGATGACTGAGTGGACTTGTAAGCTCTAAAGTTTTGCATTGTGTTATTTTTGAGTGCTGTTGTTTTTTGTACATAATTCTACATTAATAAATTCAACTTTCATTATGGAGAGATTGCACTTACAGTACTTGTGTGAGGTGAACTGAAAAAATACTATCTAGTTTTTTACAGTGCAAATATTTGTAATAAAAATGTGTACTATACTTTGTATTCTGTGTTGTAACTTAAATCAATATACTTGAAAATGTAGAAAACAGCTAAACATATTTAAATGGTATTCTATTATTAACAGCACAGTTAAGTGCATGACTAATTGTGATTGTTTGTTTTTTTAATTGCTTGGCAGCTCTACTACAAATCTGTGTGGAATCAATCTAGAACTCTGCTGATTAATGTTCTTTCCTGCTGCTGAGGCACATATTTCCATAGAGCTAAAAGCTATACCTGGAAGGGAACAGAGAGCTCTTAGGAGCACTATATTTACTTTCCTACTAGTGAGAGGAAGGGCAAGTACTGTTTGTTGCAGGTAGGCTGGGGGGTTGACTGTGGGGTTAGTGGGGGAGGAGAAGGAACATGCATGGAGCTGAATTAAGGGACAGATGGTAAATCTGGAGCAAGGAAAAAAGCTTTGAGGAAATTATTTAGTGGAATAAGGGTCTCTAGCGTGGTTCTCCCTCCCTCCTCCCCCCCCCCCTTGGGCAGAGGAAGAAGGGGAAGAGAGGCAGAGTGTGGAGAGAGTATGTCGAAAGAGAAAGTGTAGAGACTGCTAGTGTTTATAAGTCTGACGTAGAAGCAACTTGATACACAGAATAACCACAACTTCATATGACTACTGATTATACTAGTCTTATGATATGCCCTCAGCTAATATATTATGCATCCATACAAATGCATAATGACATGTCAGGCCAGCTCAATTTAGATTGTTATAGAATGCTAATTGACTTATGAAACAGCAAACTCAGGACACTGTTTATTAGCTAACTCCACCTCTGGGTTTAAAGTAGCTAAACAGGTTGAAGTAATGGGAGCGAATGCTGCCAGGAAAAGTTTTTAAAAGTGCATAGTCATACCATAGTGCCTTTGTACCAAGTTACTTTCCATATAAAACTTAGTGTTAGGTAACTCACTAGTAATGTTTTTCCCCTAGCTGTTTTTCTTTTGTAAGAACTGAGGGATTTTTTGTCTGTGTAAAAATGCACCAGTTGAATTCAAGTGTGGTGCATATTTGTATGCTACAAATCAATATACAGACTGCAAATGTCCTCTTTCTATACAGTTTAGTTAGATTTTGTAGGAAAAGTACCCTATGGCTGAGAATAAAAATGGCAAGGTTAGAAGTCTTAAAATAAAATCTGAAATGTTTAAGGACAAATGTACCTCCCTTCTCCAGTGTAAGTATTCTAACTCTTTTGTTCTCTTGCCTCTCTCCTAAAGAACTGCTCTTGCTATACTTGAGCAGTTTAGTGGCAGCCATACTTGTACTGTGTGTTCTACAGTAGAACCTCAGAGTTAAAAACTGACCAATCAACCACATGCTTAATTTGGAACTGGAAGTACCCAATCAGGCAGCAGCAGAGACTGGGGGGAGGGAAAGCAAATACAATACAGTACTGTTTGTACTTTTTAGAAAGCAGCATTTTTCTTCTGCATAGTAAAGTTTCAAGGCTGTATTGAGTCAATGTTCAGTTGTAAACTTTTGAAAACAACCATTACATTTAGTTCAAAGTTACGAACATTTCAGCATTACAAGTGACCTCCATTCC
The DNA here is from genome assembly GCA_032164245.1 of Sternotherus odoratus. NCBI lineage: Eukaryota > Metazoa > Chordata > Testudines > Kinosternidae > Sternotherus > Sternotherus odoratus. Next base: position 18,416,003 of record JAVMKO010000005.1, on the reverse strand, counting down.
TAAGGTGTTCGTAACTGAGGTTCTACTGTATTTATTTAATGAAAAACGTGTCTCTGAGCTATTTTAATACAAAATAAAGTAAAATAGCAGCTAAGCAGTTATAACTTACTGGCACCCCCAAAGATTTAAGTCCTCTACCCCATAAATATTCGCCCCATCAAGCTCCTCTTTTCCAAAAGTATACCTAAACAGCCCTTTCCAAGTGCCCAAGTATTCAGGCTCTTTTGGAACCAACATAACAAAATTGAGAGCCCCTTCATAGAGATCTGCCATCAGCACTCTTTCTTAAATCAAGGATATCTGCTCCCTAATTGCCTCTTCCCATCTTCCCTTCCCGGCAGTCAGAAGGTTAGGGTTGCCGTGGGCATGGGGTTGCATCCCTGACCATCCTGGCTGTTAGCCATTGATGAACTGTCCTTTATATAGTTATTCACTGAACCCAGTTATACTTTTGACCATCAACATCCCATAGCAATGAATTCCACATTTAGCTTGCCATTGTGTGGCAAAAATATTTCCCCTTGTTTGTATTAAACCTGATGCCTATTTAAAAAAAATAATTGCCTCTCCTTTGTTTTATATTGTCATTGTTACAGTCTCACAATAAGGCAGCTAACTAGCCATGTAGAATTTTGCAGGTCAAAAACTGGAATCTTCTTTTTTTTTAAAAAAAAAATGTGCTGGCAGAGATCATAGCCGCAAAGGAGGATACTTACAAAGGAGGATGCTATGTTTTATTACCATCTTGTGTTTTCTGGGCAGACTTAGGTTTGAGAGCACACTGCAGTAGTTATATCTGGAGTTGATAAAGGTCTGGATCTTAGTAGCAAGATCCTCATCTTAAAACTGCTTGCTTCCTCACCTAAAAGACAGATTTGCTATTTCCTAACCACATGCAAAAAGTGCCTCATCACTGAATCTATGGTTGTCATCCCGTAATAGCTGGGGATCCAACAGTACATCTCAGATTGCAAATTCTAGTATAAATGATGGAATAGATCCTCATGGTTAATAGCAGTGACCTTTGCAATGCCCAACCCATCCGCATCATATTAATCTTATCTGGATTTGAGCTTAAATCAGATTGGAGCACAGTTGACAGCTATCCCAAAGACCAGATCAAGCATTCAGTAGCACTGGCAGGATTAGGTGCCAGCATTTCGTCCTCAGCTTACTGAAAGAACTGTAGTCCATGCCTCCTCACGAACCTTCCTGACAATCCCATGAGCAAGTTGAAATGAGGAAAGAGATTAAACCCCATAAAACCCCAATAACAGTGCCTTCAGGAAGAATGAGCAACCACTATGTAACACCTTCTAGGAATGCATAGTGAAGAAAGGACTAGGCCACCCAAGAACAGCACTATCCTGTCCTGCTGCAGGCAAGGTGATTGTATATAAAATAGCTGATACATCTTACAGTACTGATATGGGTACCTTGTCCTTCATCTCTGAAAGATGATCAGTCAGTGACATTAAAAATGCTGTTTGGGGAGGAGTTGTAATTGTGTTGGTTCCAGGATATGAGAGAGTCAAGGAAAGTGAGGTGGTAATAACATTTATTAGACAGACTTCTGTTGGTGAAAGGAGAAAGTTTCTGTGCTTCACAGCTTCTCTTCCACCAACAGAAGTTTGTCCACTAAAAGATATTACAGTAAACCCTCGATTTAACGGACCTCGATTTAACGTACTTCGGATGCAACGGACAAAATTTCTGAGCAAGTCTGATGCATTCCTGATCCATTTCTGGCAGGCTGGCTCCCGGCTGCCGCCCGGGTCCCGGCAGCGGGCGGGCTGGCTGCCGGCTCCTGGCTGCCGCCCGGGTCCCGGCAGCGGGCGGGCTGCGGAGCTGTCGCCCCGACCCTGTGGCGGGCGGGCTGCTGCTCCGACAGCTCATTTTTTTTTATTATTATTAAATAACTGACTTTTTGATTTTACAGACACCCCCTCGCCTGAATTAGTCCGTTAAATGGAGGTTTTACTGTACCTCAATTACCTTGTATGTATCTCATTATGAAGGTTGTAAGTTCTTGCAAAAGATGCATGCCTCCCTCTGAATTTCCTCATAAGGTTTCTCTTATGGCTCTCTTTTATGCAATTATATTGCAGTTGTTAACAGACTTGTTCTATAAAAATCTCTAGTGCTAACCTGCTTTGATCTTTGGTCTTTTATTTTTGTATAATCATGTTGATTGCTTTGTTGAAATGAATGTACACCGGATTTTCTAAAAGGTAAACTTTTTAGTATGAGTAAGTGACAAGCATCAACTTCTAAATTGCTAATTGTATATTTTAAATGACTCAATGGGAGCTACCTTGTATCCATACTTGATCTAGCAACTTGTTAAATTTAAGTATCTAATCTGTTTGTACTATAGCTTCCTCTCAAAACTGTCCCATCCCCAAAGATTTTTTAGCCATACGTGTATATCTGTTCACTTAATAAATGACCCTTGGGTTTTCTGTCCTCTACATCTACTTCTTGAAGTAGCCACTTTTGATGTCTTGGTCTGGTTACTTCTGACATGGTATAAAGGGGTAAAAAGACAATCTGCTACTAAGATTTTTGTAGACAAAGTTCTCCCATCTCCTTCAGGAGAAGCATGGGATTGGATACCAAAGTCTGAATCCTGTTGATTACCTAAACATACTTCAATATTGAATATGAAATATGATTGTAGCACAGGAATTGCTTTAATTTAGCTAGTGCAGCGATAACTTCATTGTAGGTGAACCATCTCAGGAAGCTTGCCAGGAACTGTGAGTATGTACTTGGGTTGCTACCACATGGTGAACCGGGGCTTTGATGCTATTGTTAACCACAATAGCTAGATTAAAGCTAGGATAGGCATGCTTACTTGCCTGTCATGGTTTGTAGTGCGAATGTACCAGCTGGGGTGAATCATGAGACAGCAAAGGGACTGCTTCTGAAAACTAACATGGATGTAATGACTTAGTATTTGCATAACTCATTGTCTTGAAACAGTTGTAGCTGTGTAATCATGTTCAATAGCAGATCTTGGTCCTAAACTACATCTAAATATCAAACCTTTGACTTGTGAAAATGCAGTGCCCTGTGTTCACAATAGCAGATATCAAATGAGACTACTCTGGTTTGTTTCAGGTGAAAGAACTTTTTCATTCTATGGGAGTAGATTACTATGCTTTGGAACTTGATTTAATTGGTAAGTAAAAGTGACCGCCCATGCATGTGTTGTGATGCATAGATATGTTTCATCCAACTTAAGCCACTCTTTTCCTACAAACTGTCTTGTACTGATCAGAGACACTAATTCTACCTTGAATGATCCCTCGTTTTGGTGCAAAGTTACAACAGCATTTAAAATACATGCTAAACTCTTATCACAAGGCATTTTTTTTAATAACCTCATTTATTTAATCAAATAGAAGTTTGATGGAGGTGTCAGGAAATTACCCACTGTTTTTTCTTACAGGAAAAGTCAGTCTTTCCGTAAGTTACTTTTTTGTGTGTTCCCAGATGAATTGTTAATGTTTTACTTGGCTTAAAAGTGACCTTTGTGAAGAAGTTTGCTGAGTCATTGGGGGAGGGGGAAAGACTAAATTCCATTGCTGAGACTGTAGCCAGTGTCAGCTTTTATTAAAGCCAGGAGTTCTGAGATTACAATAGAGTCTTATGTTAAAATTACTCTAATTTTTGAGAAAACAGTTAAGGGGGTTACTGGCATAAATTAATTGTGAAGATGGCTGACTAATCCTGAATATATTTAGAAACTTCAGTGATCATATATTTTGATCTTAACACTTTGCTATTTATACTGTTTACCAATTTAATACTTCATAAAGTTCCAAAAATAACATTGTGTTGAATAGTTTGAAAGAGTCTACCAACTGACTTTCACTGAAGTTTTCCTTTTTGGTTTAGCATTCTCTCCATACTAGAGAGGTTCTTGCACAATAAATGGATCTTGGTCTGATAAAGGAACATATATAATATACATATGGATTTGCTGTGTCCATCTTACAATCACCATCCCAAAACGTGTTTAAGGCTCTTCAGTAATTAAGGCTGTGCTTAATTTGCAGCTTCTGAGATTGGCACTGTCTCTGAATGGGGTTAAATAAAACTGAAAAAGTGCATTGAATATTTCCACAATTAGTCCCACACATCTCCTGTACTAGCTGGACTATTTTTAGATTTCATAAAGCACCAAGAAGGTGCCTATCCCAAGCATGCTCCATGTTGACAATTGTTTTTAAAAAGACGACCATAGTTAAAACCTGCAGTAGTTGAAGCTTAAAAAGAAAATACCCTGCCTTCCCTAAAAGCTGACGTAACATCTTTATTCTCCAAAAGACCATATGAAATTAGTGTAGTAGCGTGTCCAGAAGGTCCATGAATTCTGGCTATTTCCAGCAAAGAGGTGAACAAGTTCCAAAGCCAAGGGGGCGTAATGAAGAACACCCGGCCAGCAGTTTGTTTTTGTACCGAGTTAGCATAAATGCCTCCATGGATATTGACTGTGGCAAAATAGGCAGGGAAGTAGTCTCTCAAATAGGCAGGTCTCAAGCAACATATGGCTTCAGCTTCTAAACTCAGTGACTTAAACACCACCTGGAAACCACCTCTACCTTGGAATGAATTGAAGCTTCACAAACTTATCTATCTAGACACATACTCTTGTGTGGAATACAACCTTTGAAAAATATTCTTTGGTTTCAAAGCTTGCACTTTTGAAGAATGTCTACAAACTTGCCATGTCTGAAACAAATATGTTGATTTTGTGGATGGCTTGTGATATGCAGTTTGTTTTAAAAAAATCCTTCAATTCTAGTTGATTTAAAAAAAAAGTTTCAAACTCTTATGTTATTTTTATATATTTTTTATCCTTAGATGATGGACCCAGTATTCAGCAAGTGTTGTTAGAAGTGACTAGCCAGAGGACTGTGCCCAATGTGTTTGTGAATGGAACACACATAGGTGGATATGATAAAACTTTTCAGGTAATCTTGCTTTTCTTGAGTTTGAAATGAGCTGTGACTAGAAGTGAACTGACTAGGTAACTTATCTCAGTTAATACAGTCTCAATACAGTCTAGTCACTTGATACCTCTTTTGCAACCACTGGTTGCAAAATATGCTAGTGAACTAACGTAATGCATACTTAGTCCCATTGCAGTCCTATAATGTAAAGAAGGAAACTAAATTAAAAAATTCAGTATTAAAAGGATAGACAGTTGTTCCATCCTGCTACAACCTTTTTTAATTCCTGCCTTGATATTATGTACAGTGGCTAGAATTACAAATGGGGTGAGCAGTGGGTCATTATTGATGTCTTCACTTGGTTTTTTTGGTATGTAGCTTTTGCTGTGTGACTTAAACATAACTTTAGAAGCAGAAAATGAGAATATAGCCCTATGAAAAATTCTGTAATTGTGAACTTTCATTATCATGTGAAGACTCCTTTTCTAGCCCCCAAATTTGAAAAACTGTGTGCTAGTTATCCTCTTTAAGAAGAAATCCAAAATTAGGGTAGGAGCATCAGACATGATCTAGGTCATGAAAAAACAGTGTAATTAACACTTGAACATACAGCTATGAGCAATCCATATCTTTGTTACAGGCTTACCAGAGTGGATCACTAAAGAATTTGCTAGGGAATTGCATAGATGATGCAGAAGTTTATGATTACGATCTTATTGTTGTTGGCGGTGGCTCTGGCGGACTTGCATGTTCCAAGGTATGCACTCCAGTTTACACTTGTACAGTGAATGTTGCCTATGTATCAACTATACATGTAAGATTTCTCCTGAAACTCTCTAGCTCTGTGCACGTGTCATTCTAATGCAATATATTCAGCATTTCAATGGGTCTTCCCATTCATTTGAAATTTAATGGGCTGAACACTGATGTAACTGTAGTGTAACATGCACTCCTTCATGAGCTCATAATTCAGAACTTTGGGTCAGATTCTTTCCCATAGTATAGTCACTTTTTGCTTAAGTCTTTCAACTTTGTCAGCTTGCTCCTGGTCCAGCAAGAGTAAGGAACTTAGGCCATGTTTATGCTAGTGGGGTGCGGGGGTTGACTGAAGATACGCAACTTGAGCTACATGAATAGTGTAGCTGAAGTCCACGCATCTTAGGTCAAATTACCTGGCATCCTCCCGGTGGCAGCAGGCTCCCCCGTTGACTCCACTTACTCCTCTCAGCGAGCTGGAGTACCGGAGTCAACGGGGAGCACCTTTGGGGATCGATTATCGTGTCTAGATGAGACGTGATAAATCGATTCCCCAATAGATTGATCGCTACCCGCTGATCCAGTGGGTAGTGAAGACAAGCCCTTATAGCAGCCTTTGTTTCTGGCAGCTTTTTCAGAAGGGTTGAAGGTTCAAAGTATGGATACTACTTTTGATTGGGCAGTGGAGGACCAGGGGATAACAAATATATGCATAACATTCCCTTTAGATAATTTAATGTTGACCATGCAGGCTGTCGTATAGGGTTGCTTCTAGATATTTCTTCTACAGGTGTGATACATATCTTCAGGTGATTGGAAGTGAAAATCCAGCTGCTCTGCTCCTATGCAGCTTCTGATCGAATTAGATGCTGTCATAAATTCTCAGCATCTGGTCTGTGCCCCAGCTGTAACCAGTCTTTGGAAGTAGTGTGCTGGGCCCAAAGGATCCACATAGTTCCACAAGGAAAGCCCCGCAACCTCCATGATTCCAAACCTGGTACCTGTAGGCCCTGTTATCTGTGGCTCCCTGCAGTAAGTCCAGCCAAGCCAGGCTCCTATGGGAGACTTGTTCCTACTCCTTCTGAGCATAAAACAGCTGCAGAAACAGTAAGAAGCTTTTTAAAAACAAGATACCAATTTTAATAACCTGGAATATAGAATCTAAGTCATTGTTAGCGTGAGAGGCAGACTTAAGATATGATTCTGTTGGTGGGAGCTAGGACTCTGCCAGGTCATGATTCCCTGAGCTTATCCTGGCTCCCTGTCCCCTTTTGTTCTTAGGGCAGATCTACATGTACAGCAGTGCAGCTGTGCATCTGACGAAGATGCTCTATGCTGACAGGAGAGAGCTTTCCCATCGGCATAATAAACCACCTCCATGAATGGCAGAAGCTATGGCTCTCCTACCAACATAGTGCTGTACATACGAGTGCTTATGTCGCTGTAACTTGTATTGCTCAAGGGGGTGGCTTATTCACATCCCTAAGCGACATAAGTTATGCTGACATAAACTGTACTGTAGACATATTGTTAATCTTCAGGTTCCTCCTGTATCTGTGTATCCAGTTCTATCCGACATCTGACACTTTCACACATTATTCTTCAGCTTAGAGCAGGGGTCTCAAACATGCGGCTTGCTGTGCTCTTGCTTGTGGCCCACCAAGTTCCCCCCGCCCCTCTGCCTACCACCAGGCCAGGATTGCCTCCTGGAGTGCTGCGAGACCTGCGCCGCTTTCTGAAGCTGCTGTAGCATGTCCCTTTCGGGCGGGCAGGGGGGAGGGGTATAGGGAGAGGAGGCAGAGGGCTCCTGCGTTACCTCCTTCCAGACCCCCCCCCCCCCCCCCCGCAGCTCCCCTTGTCTGGGAACAAGGAACCGTGGCCAATGGGAGCTTCGTGGGAGGTACCTGGAGGAGCTGCAAGAGCAGCACAGGCACGGAACCCTGAGACCCCCCCCCCCCCCCCCCGCAGGGGCTGCAGGGACTGGTTCCAGCTGTTTCCTGGAGCAGGGTGGTGTGGGGCCAGAGCTGCTCCAGGTAAGCAGTGCTGGGCTGAAGCTCGCACCCTGAACCCCTCCTGCACCCCAACTCCCTGCCCTGAACCCCCTGCTGCACCCTGACCCCCGCCGCATCCCTCACCCCTCCTGCACCCCACATGCCAACTCCCTGCCCTGAGCCCCCTGGCACACCCTGTGCACCTCCTGCACCTCAACTTCCTGCCCTGATTCCCTGCCGCACCCTGTACCCTTTCTGCGCCCCCTGGGGGCAGTGTTGGGGTGGGGACTTCGAGGAAGAGGTTGGAATGGAGCAGTAAGGGGGAAGAGCGGGGCCTCATAGAAGGGATGACGTGGGGGTGGGGCAGCAAGGCGGGGTGTCAGTGATGAGGTTCTTGGGTCAATGCACTAGTCCTCATGTGGCCCTCGGTCATTTGAGTTTGAGACCCCTGGCTTAGAGCCTTTGCTATGCTTACCTGAGGGGGTGGGGGGGAGAATCTCCTCCTCTTGGCTATAGACTTCTAGGTGTGACTGTGCCAGCCATTGAGGTTTTCACTGTTTCTTCCAGATCCACCATTCACATGCATAGGCTCTATTCAGTTCATTCATTATTCTGGTCTCCTACCAGGCAGCCACATGAGTTTGAGTCCCTTTCCTTTGCATAGTACAGGGGTCTCAAACTCAAATGACCACGAGGGCCGCATGAGGACTAGTTCATTGGCCCGAGGGCCGCATCACTGACACGCCCCCCTCGCTGCCCCCACCCCTTCCATGAGGTCCCACCCCTGCCCCGCCTCCTCCCCTGAGCGCGCAGCTCCCAGCTCCTCGCCCTGACAAATAAGGCATTGAATTTTCTCTTTACCGCTGTGAAAAAATATAAATTCTCCCATTTGTCTTGGAAAAAACTCTTTTTCTCCCATGAATGTTTTTTTTTTTTTGTGATAGTCATTTCCAAGCAGTTTTAATCAAATATATTCACTTAATAATGCACCTCACTCAAAGGACCAAACAGGAACTTAGATCTACTTCTATTAAAGCACCTTCCTGGACGGGGCTGCACTCACGCTCCACTCTTGCTCTGCCTCTTCCAACCTCTTCCCTGTCCCCTTCAAACCCCTTCATCAAAGTTCCCACCCCAACTCCGCCCCCTCCCCGCCCCTAGTCCAACCCCTTCATCAAAGTTCCCACCCCAACTCCGCCCCCTCCCTGCCCCTAGTCCAAACCCTTGCCCAAATCCCCGCCCCTTTCTCCCCCTCCTCCCCTGTTCAGGAGCCCGCTCCTGGCCTCTCCCTCCCAGAAACCGCTAAGCTGCCAGAGAACTGCCTGGCAATAAGCAGAGCTGTGGGGAGTGGCGCATGGGTTAGAAACACGTGGAGGAGTGGGCCGCGTGGGAGCTTGGCGGGGGGAGGGGGGGAGAGCATCGCGGGCCGCAGGGAAGGGCTTTGTGGGCCGCATGTTTGAGACCCCTGGCATAGTAGTATACAGCACAGGGAAACTGAGATGCACATGATCATCATAAAAGTATTGCCAAAACTCTCACACTTAGCACAAGCACTGATGGCATTACTGAGAGAAGGGTAAGTGGTACTGAGACTGTCATCAGAAATGCCTTCCATCTGATAAGCACGTTGGAGGACATGCTTAAATGAGCAGGGAAAGCTTTTTAGTATAAAAAAAGCAATGGAGAAGTTCAGCAGTTCATATCTGACTTCCTTTTTTTTAATACAGGAAGCTGCTGCCTTTGGAAAAAAGGTCTTGGTGCTAGATTATGTTGTACCAACACCTTCGGGTACTTCATGGGGTAAGGTTCTTTTAATGGTCCTAACCTCAAATCACAATATATATGCATAGATTAAAATGCTGATGTCAGGCATTGCTTGAATTTAATTTCAAGTTTTTGCGTTCCTATAGTATGTTAATTGTATGGACATGAGACTGTGATTCTACCACATAAATGATGGAGGAAATAAACCTCACTCAACCTGCCTGTTCTTCTAGATGAGTGGTTCCCAAACAGGGGTCGTGAAATGTTAGAAGCGGTTCTCAGGAGGAAAAAAATCCCTAATGGCGAACAGAGCTGTCCCTAGGGACCCCGTCCAGCAGCTTGGAGCCCCTGGACTTCCAAGAGCTAAGCAGATCAAAGCAAGCAGATCTATCACACTCTTCATAAGAAATGGAAAGGGAGGTGGATATTTTTTGCTGTTTTTTAAATTAAATAGGCAACTAGTATTTTTAGAACGATTATGAAGAACATTGTAATGTGCATTGTTTGCTTGGACTGCTCAAGACCTGAATGCTTGTGTAGGAGGAACTCTGAGTTGTCTTCTTAAATACCTTCATGCTCTTTCACATAGATGCCCTCTCTTGTAACAGGCTTATTCGAAGTGATACAAGCTATGAAAGTGAGATATTTGGAAGAGTGTTTTCGTTTTCATAATGTAATAAAAATACTGTAATGATAAATAATAAATTGTGTAATAGCATGTCCTAAAATTATATTTCCAAGATCACTGCTTTTATAATTTGTACTCCGGTAAAGGAGAAAATCATTGGAAATATCCATTTTTAGGAAAGGGTTTGTGAGACTTGACGTTTTAGTGAAAGGGGTTGCCAGGTTGTTAGTTTGGGAACCACTGTTCTAGATGGATTTTTCTATCCATCGTGCATTTCACTATTTACTTCAATTTCTTATTTAACAACTCTTGGATTTCATATTCTCACTAAATTCCTTGCTACATAACCTTCCCTATTTAAATCTTAAACATTTTAATCCCTTATACAGAAGCTGATATCTGTAAAGTACATTTTGAGCTCCTTAGATGAAAATGTTAGTTTGAATTGGCTTCACATGTGAGAGAGTGGCTGAATTACAGTATCATCTCATTATTTTAGATGAAGTGCTTAGCAGTCTGATACATTCAGTATTTCATAGGCCCAAAGGGACTATACTTCTACAGTAAGTGTTACAAGCACCTCAAAAGCGGATGCTTTTCCTATGGTCTCAAGAATTATTCACTTTCCCTTGACCTTGTTTTTTGCTGTTTTGGCACTTTTTTGATCCTGACTCCTATAGAACAGATCAATGCTCATCCTTTCCATAAGTAAACTCTTGTGTAGGGAAAAGTGTTATTCTCTTGTTCTGAAGAAATCATGTGTTGAATTTCTTACAATCACTCAGAGGAATATTTGCCTTCATTCCTTTTTTAAATTTAGCGCGCTCAGATTCCATAGAATAGGAGTGGTTAACACTGCAGACTGTGGTCTCTTGCACATCTTTGGTATCCTGAAAGTGTCATTCTGTTCTATCTGACTATGGCGGTGAATTAGTCCAAAACTACTTTATGTGAATTTGTTGGGCCTATGCTTAAAGCTTATGTAACCTGCTTGGAGTTAGTTAAAATGTTATTGCTTAAGTAAAGAATGTTACATTGGACAAGGTTGACAATCAACTTCTGCATCGGAAGGTATGTAGTTGTAAAGGAAGTTCTTCATCCATTGCTTGCATATGTACAGAAAGCAATACTAATGGATGTCAAAAAAGGCAGAAGTGAACATCTTAAGTAAATGCTGGTAATAACTTTAAATAAACTTCTTCTTTCCGTCACAGGACTTGGTGGCACTTGTGTAAATGTAGGTTGTATTCCTAAGAAACTGATGCATCAAGCTGCACTTCTGGGACAGGCACTTCAAGATTCAAGGAAATTTGGCTGGGAGTATGATGAGCAAGGTCAATAACACTGAACACTGGTGGGGGAGGATGCAAGTCAGAACTTTTGTTTGAGCTTACATAAGAATGCTCTTAGTATAGAAGTGACTAAATAGAATTTTCTCTTCCTCTCCCCAAAAATCTCTTTATGAAGACACTTAAACCTGTTTTGACACTTCATTCCACCATAACTTGCATAAGCTAGCTTGTTGGGTTTCAGATAACTTTGCAAATAATGCTATCTGGGTTAAGAGAGGCAAGCCATTTTTATGTGTGATAGATATGAAGTATCCCTGGAAAAACTTTAGTATATTACTTACTACGTGAAATGTGTATTTGTGTTCTTCTTGGGCTTGCTAATTTAGTGAGGTATTGCTTAACCTAAAGTATTGCTATAATTTGATTTATGACTAATTAGCAACTATTTACTGTAAGCTTCCGTTGACATTCATGATGTTAGTGTGTTTATACTTCAGCTTCTTTTTAACTGCAAAGCTTCTTGTTTCCACTTTTAGTTAAACACAACTGGGAGACCATGGTAGAAGCAATTCAGAACTACATAGGCTCTTTAAATTGGGGTTACAGAGTGTCCCTGAGAGAGAAGACTGTGACATACCTCAATGCCTATGCAGAATTTATCGAACCACACAAAATAAAGGTACTTGCTGCGTGTTTAGCTTTAGCTTATTTTCTTTGACCTGTTAAGAATCACTCTCCATATGTCCTAAAAGTGCTCTTTAGTTGAAACCTAGAATGTAAAAGGTTTCAGCTTAATATGATACTTTACTTATCTCACTTAAAGAATTAAAATTACAGGAATAATTTACTGATTTAGGTAGATTTATACGCCAGTAACCACTGTCATAATACTTGCATACTAATACCAGTTATGTGGAAGTAATATGGGGATCTGCAAATAGAGAATCTTGCATAAGTAGAGAGGTAGAGCTTGAGTGTGTAACAAACTGTGAGACTTGATTCCAAAATTTTAAATGAGAAGCTATGAAACACAACTATTAAATTGCCTTAATGTTTACATATAATTGGTGTTAATTTAAGAATCAGGAGTTTACTGGGTCTTTCATTCAAAATCCCTGGATGGTGTTGATTCAAGTTAAAACTTACTTTCTACTTGTAACTTGCCTCTTGCCTCAAGTCACTGAAAATTGGATCTTAATTTCAGTGAATAACTATGAATAATACTACATACTGAGCCAAGAAAGCATTAAAATTAGTTCGGAAGAGGATTGTTAATTTTAGAAGAGCACATAAATGGCCTTCCGATCAAACGTTTTTGTTAAAGCATGAAGGAGGGATAGGGGAATTCTCTACATAAAGAGCCATATCCAAAACCTTGCTTGGTTCCTCAAGTTCAGATCCCAGCACTTTCATGATATAATAGAGTTGGAATAGTATTCTGCGTATTGGCAGAGGAGTGAAGCCACAAGACAAGTATGCACTTAATTTGTACTGTATAGCATGTATTATATATAGCTGACCATCCGATTGGACCAGGGTTTACCCAGGTCTGGGATGCAGCAATGAACAAAATTGTATATCATGTAGGTTCGCAGGGTACAGCTGCCTGACCCTGATCTAGGCAGTTTGATTTAGTCCAGCCTACGCACAATTTAAATCCAGAAGGTTACATTGAACTGAGGAGTAAAACTACTTGGCTTACTTTTCACTAATGTTATAGAAGAAATTCAGTTTCCAGCTGTTCATTTAATACAAGTTTGGTACTGAGCTAGGCCATCAATACAGGAAAGTAGAGCAGACTTTTTTTTTTTTAAGCTGCTACATGCAAGAGGACAAATCTGACATTCCTTCTCCCACAGGTTTGACTTGTAGTTTCTCAAACCCCTTTCAAAAACAGGCATTTTGCAATATGACGCCCCAAAGACTGACTGCCTTTGAAGTTGAGGGAAACTTAAAATAAACCATCCTTTTGTTTTCTTCCTACCTGAGGTATCAGCCTGTCTTAAAGCACTTTTCTAGTCTACTCCTACACAAGCCTCAAAATTACTTGGATAACAATCTGTTTTGCCACTAGCATCAACATTGAACTCTTATTTCAAGTTCTTTAATAAACTTTCAGACTTTCTCCTTATTAAATACCTTAGATTTTACAATTAAGTTTTACATTAGTTATTAGCGTAAATCTTCTGAGCCCTGCCCGAGTCAGCTAATCACTTTGTTATTCAATGCAACTAGTGTGGGGGAGAGTAGTCCAGTGTATTTTTCCCATAAACCCATTAACAATGGATGTTAACATGTAGTTCAGTAAAAGGATTTCTTAAGAGTATCTCTGTAATGTAATGGCTTTTCACTTGAATCCGTCGGTTATTAAAACTCATTTCTAAATCCTATTGCATTTATCAGCTGCTTGAATAAGTTGAGGTTTTTATTGTTGGCAGTAGGCCTTGTGACATGAAAGTTATTCCTGGCATCTAAGAATACAGTAGTTCTGTAATTGTGGTGTTTTTTTTTTTTCCTGTATCTCAGGCAACCAACAGAAAAGGACAGGAAACTTTTCACACAGCACAGACATTTGTCCTAGCAACAGGAGAAAGGCCCCGATATTTGGGTATCCCTGGAGATAAAGAATACTGCATCACTAGGTGAGATGAGATGTTAGTCTCAGTTAATAAAACTTCCCCTCTGTCTACTTTTACACATGCAAATTGAAACTAAGTTGAATTGTAAAAGTTAGTTTTCTGTGATTTTTTTTTTTTTAATTTAATTTAATTTTTATTTTTCCCCCTCCTAGCGATGACCTTTTCTCCCTGCCTTACTGCCCTGGCAAAACTCTAATTGTGGGTGCATCGTATGTGGCTCTGGAATGTGCAGGATTTCTTGCTGGTATTGGTTTGGATGTTACAGTTATGGTGCGCTCCATCCTTCTTCGAGGCTTTGACCAAGAAATGGCAGAGAGAGCAGGTGCCTACATGGAAACTCATGGTGTTAAATTCATCAGGAAATTTGTACCTACTCAGGCAAGTATTTTCACTTGTTTCTCTCCTTGCTTGCTAAATAACCAGCCTGAAAGGAAAGGATTACGCAGAATGCAAGTGTCTTGTGATAAAATGTCTTCCAAGAAAGATCAGCTCTATAGCAGATAAGGTGAAAAATTCTGTGTGACCAAGCTTTTATGTTAAAAGCATTTCATTGCTGAACATTCAGCAAAATGTGTAGTGTGACAATGCGATATGGCTCTGCTGGTTAAGGTAACTTGACTAAGATTATGAATTCTTTCCTACAGATTGAAAGGTTGGAGGAAGGCATGCCTGGAAGACTAAAAGTGGTAGCACAGTCTACTGAGGGACCAGACATTACTGAAGGAGAATATAATACTGTAAGCAATTTTATACTGTGGATATCCCTGTTGGGTACTAAATGATGCCCACAAATATGTATTTGTATCAAAGTACAGTGGTGTTTGTTAATGATAATTAAAGCTCTTAAACCATTTGTACTATTTGGAAACAGAGGAAGGGAAGTACAATAAGAAATTCAGTAATTCTGGCAACCTGCCAGACTTGTCAACATTCCATAGAAAAATAAGACATCGTGTTGCCACTTTGTCCACAGAATTCCTGAAATTTTAACTCTGCTACTAGGGGGTTGACTGTTTTGTAGATGGTGTCATATGTTATCAATTGTCTGTTCTCACTATTATTCTAGTGTCAAAGTAATCTTTTTGCTGCCATTACTTTTTTAGAACTAATTAGGCTTACTACCAACACCTTCACATTTAAGCAATATTAGGAAATGTGGCTTCAGTTGTTCACTTTCAGTTTTTCAATGAGAGCTAAGCAACCGAATACTCAGAAAAACATTGATAGAAAAGAGTTATTGATAGCTTTTTTTTTTTCCATTAATTTTGTAGGTTTTGATAGCTATTGGTCGTGATGCCTGTACCAAAACCATTGGTTTAGATAAGATTGGTGTCAAAATCAATGAAAAGTGAGTATCTTAATTTGTCTGGCATGTTCACTTCAGGACTGCTCTCAACTTCTTAACCCTACCAGTAACTTGATACTGATTTTTGAAATTCCTGCTTATGATACTTGTCAGTTGGCAATGGAGATTTTCAATATCTTTTGTCCCAAGAAATGGAGCAAGAGTTACTTTTTAGGTGAGATCCTTTTATAGAAACCACTATTTTAAATATTATATATGGCTCCTGTAAAACTGGACTTTGAAGCACATATTATTTTTTTAAATAGTAGAACTACAAGCAACTACTTTTACTTCAGTTACTTTGATGTCCGTAATGCTTTTGCTTCACTGACCTATGAGTAGGCTTGGGAAAACTTGATTATTTTTACAATTTTGTCAGATAATATCAATGTGTTTGACTTTTGAGCTTTTTTTAATCTTTTATTTTAATTTTCAGTTGTGGGAAATTACAGGGAGTAAGACATTTGGAGTTTATTTCATGACAAGTAACTTTTTTAATCTCAACTTTTACTAACAGTTGTCAACATCACATGTTTAAAATATGCAAAGTAAACATCCATAAGTCAGACTAAGTTCTCAGGCAGCGTTTCTTACTTTGCATGTCTGTAAACTTCGATACTTGTCAATAGAAATTTTTTCATTCATTCGTGTGTGTACAGTTGAATTGCTGTTTACCAATATTTACTGATTAAAAATCTTAGGTTGTGTATGAGATATTTAGCAGGAATACCCATTAAATTGAGACTTTACACTTGCATTCTTAGAGAGGACCTTTACAGTGCTAAAATGGTTTAATAACCTGCTTGTATAAGGCTGACTCGTGTTTCATTTTTCTAATTGATGAACCTCATTGAGTTCAGTCTTCTGGTTTAACCAGTTTAAGTTAGCATTATGAACAAAGCAACAGTGCCTATTGATTAAATAGCTCTTAGTACTTTGCTTGTCATCTGTGCTGATAGGTTAGACATCTCCTGCCTAAACAAAAGTCTATTTCAGCACACTATATAATATTCAAATAGAAGGACAGATCCTGATTTCTATCAAATGTCAGTGGTGTTACTCAGAGTTGCACTTGTGTGCAGAGGTGAAAATCTGGCCCCTTAAGTACTGACTGTTTGGTATGGTATAGGACAGTGGTGTCCAATATGTTTGCCACAAGCCACATGTGGCCAATGGGCTATTGAATTGTGGCTGATGCATGAGCAATGCTTGTGTCTGTGCATCCACTTTTTCTGCGATTAAATTTTATAAAATCCAAGTACAGATCAAGTATTAAGAATGCAAAGTGTCACACTAAAGTAATTTTGTGTTAGTAGTACCTATTTTTTGTAATATCTACTTATTTTTATTAATATAAAAATAATTTGAAATGTTGTTTGTAGTATGTTTAATGCTTTTTTTATGTGGCGAATAAGAAATTCAAAACCATAAATGTGGCTGAAATTGAATTTGTATTGGACACTGCTGGTATAGGAGAAAAAGACAGGCTGTGGACCAAGGAGTTGATGATCTAACTAGAACTATCATAAATACTTTCTTTTCTTATGAGCAATGCCTGAAAGTATTCTAGTGTCTCTGTGCAGTAGAATAGGTCTTTAACTGAATTGAGAAAGTAAGGCCAGAATACCAATCTATACTTTGTTGTTTTCAAAAGGAATGGAAAAATACCTGTAAATGACGAGGAACAAACCAATGTGCCTCATGTCTATGCTATTGGAGATATCTTGGATGGAAAACTTGAACTTACCCCAGTTGCAATTCAGGCAGGCAAGCTTCTAGCTCGCAGACTTTTTGGGGATAGCTTTATAAAGGTAAGATCATATTCTATGAAAATACAAACTTTAATTTCACCATGGTATTTACCTCAAGAGATTAGCAGGTGCTGGCTGAGGGTCTTGGGTCTTGTACTATTATGACAATGAGTGTTTGTAACCGGGCAACATTTGGTGGTGCAGCTTGTTCTCTTTTTTTAAAAAAAAGAGAACAAGTGTTTGTCTCTATGCAGGTCATACGAACATGTAAATATAAAGAAAATTGAATTCTTTTAATTTTAGTGTGACTATGTCAATGTACCAACTACAGTGTTTACTCCTTTGGAGTATGGCTGTTGTGGATTACCTGAAGAGAGAGCCATTGAAGAATACGGAAAGGAAAACCTAGAGGTGAGAAACTGAAGTCTTCATTTCAAAGCTGCCTATTTAAATATGCTATTGTATCTTCTCAAGAGGCTACTGGTCTAAATGAACATTGCAAGTATTGAGGAGATCCCTATTTAAACACTTTGTAATTTTACGTCATTCAAGTATTTTCTGACAGTGTTCAAAGCTTGTCTCTCACCAACTGAAGTTGGTTTGATTCAAAGATTTTTCTCTCACATCTGGTGTCAAAAATCCAGAAACATTTGCCTTTAGGTATATAGTTCCATGTGGCTCTTCAAGTTCTGGGAAATTCAAATTGGATGAGGGAAGAAACTTTCACTTCACTGGAACAGTGACTGACTGTAAAGTTCTTTGAACCAACACTCCAAAAAGTTATTCATCCCCTTGTGTACCACAATCCTTTGCATATTCATTTTAGGTGGTGATGTCCTGAGACTTCCCCGGTACAGTAAACCCTAGATTTAACGGACCTCAATTTAACGGACTTCGGATGCAACGGACAAAATTTCTGAGCAAGTCTGATGCATTCCTGATCCATTTCTGGCGGGCCGGCTCCCGGCTGCCGCCCGGGTCCCGGCAGCGGGCGGGCTGGCTGCCGGCTCCCGGCTGCCGCCCGGGTCCCGGCAGCGGGCGGGCTGGCTGCCGGCTCCCGGCTGCCGCCCGGGTCCCGGCAGCGGGCGGGCTGGCTGCCGGCTCCCGGCTGCCGCCCGGGTCCCGGCAGCGGGCGGGCTGGCTGCCGGCTCCCGGCTGCCGCCCGGCTGCGAAGCTGTCGCCCCGACACTGTGGCGGGCGGGCTGCTGCTCCGACAGCTCATTTTTTTTTATTATTATTAAATAACGGACTTTTTTATTTTAATGGACGCCCCCTCGCCCGAATTAGTCCGTTAAATGGAGGTTTTACTGTATTCACTATTTGCCCTGTTCCTTTGTGAACTGATTCACTTCTCCTCCCTGGCCAGTTCTTGGGCTGCTGGTATGGGCTGACACCTGCTTTAGACTCTGTTTTAATCTTCATTCCAGTTCCTTACATCTCCCTTCTTTTGGCAAGTTGTCACAAATGTATTGCAATAGAATTGCTTTTGTAGACTCAACTGTGGAAATTGTTTGTAATGCCAAATGTTTCCTTCTGATGTATGGAATCATAGAACTGGAAAGGACCCCGAGAGGTCTAGTCCAGTCCCCTATACCCATGGCAGGGCTATAAAATATAAGGGCAATAAAATATTTCCTGACTTATTCTCTATCCTTTTGGTAATGATTCCTAACATCCTATTTGCTTTTTAGATTGCCGCTGCACACTGTATGCATGTCTTTAGAGAACTATCCATGATGACTCCAAGATCTTTTTCCTGATTAGTTGTAGCTAAATTAGCCCCCATCATATTGTATGTATAGATGATGTTGTTATTTTTTCCTATGTGCATTACTTTACATTTATCCACATTAAATTTCATTTGCCATTTTGTTGCCCAGTCACTTAGTTTTGTGAGATCTTTTTGAAGTTCGTCACAATCTGCTTTGGTCTTAACTATCTCGAACAGTTTAGGATCAGCTGCAAACTTTGCCACCTCACTATTTTACTCAATCATCCAAATCATTTATGAATAAGTTGAATAGGATTAGTCCTAGGACTGAACCTTGCGGAACACCACTAGTTCCCCCCTCTCCAGTCTGAAAATTTACCATTTATTTCTACCCTTTGTTCTTGGTCTTTTAACCAGTTCTCAATCCATGAAAGGATCTTCTTATCCCATGAGAACTTAATTTACGTAAGAGCCTTCGGTGAGGGACCTTGTCAAAGACTTTCTAGAAATCTTAAGTACACGATGTCCACTGGATCCCCTTTGCCCAGATGTTTGACCCTTTCACAGAACTCTAATAGATTAGTAAGACCGGATTTCTCTTTACAGAAACCATGTTGACTTTTTTGCCCAACAATTTGTTGTTCTTCTATGTGCCTGACAATTTTATTCTTTACTGTTGTTTCAACTAATTTGCCCGATACTGACGTTAGACTTACTGGTCTGTAATTGCCGGGATCACCTCTAGAGCCCTTTTTAAATATTGGAGTTACATTAGCTATCTTCCAGTCATTGGATACAGAAGCTGATTTAAAGAACAGGTTATAAAACTTAGTTAATAGTTCCGCAATTTCACGTTGAGTTCTTTCAGAACTCTTGGGTGAATGCCATCTGGTCCCGGTGACTTGTTACAGTTAAGTTTATCAATTAGTTCCAAAACCACCTCTACTGACACTTCAATCTGTGACAACTCCTCAGATTTGTCACCTACAAAAGAAGGCTCAGGTTTGGGAATCTCCCTAACGTCCTCAGCCATGAAGACTGAAGCAAAGAATTCATTTAGTTTCTCCGCAATAACTTTCTAGTCTTTAAGTGCTCCTTTTATATCTCTATTGTCCAGGGCCCCCGCTGATTGTTTAGCAGGCTTTCTGCTTTTGATGTATTCAAAAAACATTTAGTTGTTGGCTAGCTGTTCTTCAAACTCCTTTTTGGCTTTTCTTATTACATTTTTACACTTAATTTGGCAGTGTTTATGCTCCTTTCTAGATACCTCACTAGGGATTTGACTTCCACTTTTAAAAAGATGCCTTTTTATCTCTCACTGCTTCTTTTACATGGTTGTTAAGCCATGGTGGCTCTCTTGGTCCTTTTGCTGTGGCTTTTTAAGTTGAGCCTCTATTATGGTGTCTTTGAAAAGTGTCCATGCAGCTTGCAGGGATTTCACTTGAGTCACTTTACCTTTTAATTTCTATTTAACTAACCCCCTCATTTTTGCATAGTTCCCCTTTCTGAAATTAAATGCCACAGTTTGGGGATATTGTGTTTTTTCCCACCACAGGAATGTTAAATGTTGTTATGGTCACTATTTCCAAACGGTCTTGTTATAGTTAGTTACCTCTTGGACCAGATCCTGTGCTCCACTCAGGACTAAATTGAGAGTTGCCTCAATCCTTGTGGGTTCCTGTACCAGCTGCTCCAAGAAGCAGTCATTTAAAGTATCAAGAAATTTTGTGTCTGCATTTTGCCTTGAGGTGACATGTACCCAATCAATATGGGGATAATTGAATTCCCCCCCACTATTATTGAGTTCTTTATTTTGATAGCCTCTCTAATCTCCCTTAGCATTTCATAGTCACTATCACTGTCTTGGTCAGGTGGTCAATAATAAATCCCTACTGTTATATTCTTATTAGAGCATGGAATTACTCTCCCTAGAGATTCTATTGAATGTGTGGATTCATTTAAGATTTTAACTTCATTTGATTCTACATTTTCTTTCACATATAGTGCCACTTCTCCCTCCCCCGCCCCTGCACGACCAGTTCTGTCCTTCTGATATATTTTGTACCCCAAAATGATTGTGTCCCATTGATTTGTCCTCTCCACCAGGTTTCTGTGATGCCTATTATGTCAATATCCTCCTTTAACACTAAGCACCCTAGTTCACCCAATCTTCTTATTTAGACTTCTGGCATTTGTGCACAAGCACTTTAAAAACTTGTCACTGTTTATTTGTCTGCCCTTTTCTGATGTCAGATTCGTTTCTGTGAAAGTTTCTTGTCTGATGTCATCAAAAATTAAGGAGAAATGAGTAGCTAGTAGGTTAGGTTTGGTTACAAACTAGTAAGCTTATAAATAGACTAAATTTAAAATATTTAGTCTTAACACTACTTCCTCTTGCTCCCTGCAGGTGTATCACACTTTGTTTTGGCCTCTTGAATGGACAGTACCCAGCAGAGACAATAATACTTGCTATGCGAAGATAATCTGCACTAAACATGACAATGTATGTATTATAAATTGGAATTTGTCTCCACTGTGAGCATGTGTTAATCTCCGAAGTAAAATTTCTAGGCTACAGACTCAAGAACATATTTAGTGATTGAATTGAGGCCAGAGTCTGTTTATGGCCAATTCCAGACACTCGTTCTATTAATGCAGTATCCAAATACATTTTATTAAGAACTTAAGCTTGTTCTTTTGATCCTCCAGTTCACATTTGGTTGTGTCTAGCAGATTGAGCAGTTGGTACCAGATGAATGCTTTATGAAACTTGTCTCAATTTGATACCATTAATTTGGGGATGGATTGGTATAGCTGTGTTTTTGATTTTTTTTCTCGAGTGAGTTTTTGGAGGTGGTTGTGCATTATTTCTAGTACTTCAGAAATTCACATGTTTCATTTTGATTCCAGTTAAGTGACCTTGTGTTGCATGCATTTTTGTTACGTGTTTAAACGTGTATATTCCTAAATCTCGAACTTTCTTTAAGAAGTATAGAATCAGAGAGGTAGCTGTGTTAGTCTGGAATTGCAGAAGTGACAGAGTCCTGTGGCACCTTAAAGACTAACTACAGTATTGAAGCATAAGCTTTTGTGGGCTAATACTTCATTGGATGCATGCAAGCCCACGAAAGCTTATGCTTCAATGTGAACGGTGCTTTGTTGGCAGGAGAGCTCTCAAAACCAACAAACAGCAGCTACACTGTGCACCTTTTAGCAGCACAGCTATAGCAACACAGCCATGTTGCTAAAAGCTGCATAGTGTAGACATAGCCTTAGTATGTTTTAATCTTGAGCTGTATTTCTAAATTATGATGCTTGATGTAATTCCAAAACACTTTCTATATGTTGCTAATGAATTCTCCCCTCCCCCCACCACACTGGTTAATTTGACTGGAAATGAATTTGAAGCTTTCATTTACTGGCTTTAACTGATGCTTATAGATGCCTCAGCGCACCTGTGCCAAGTGTACTATTCATTTCAAAACAAATCTTAAGTGAACTGGAAGTCACTCTTCGAATGAAACTTTACCAATACAAAACCTTTATTTTATTTTTTAAAGAACCGTGTGATAGGATTTCATGTTCTTGGACCCAATGCTGGAGAAATTACCCAAGGTTTTGGTGCAGCGATAAAATGTGGTCTCACGAAAGAATTACTTGATGAAACAATAGGTATACATCCAACATGTGCGGAGGTAAGGGGGAGACTTCAACTTTTTCAAATCCAGAGTTAGTTAATACTTAATATTGAGGGAAGTTACACATGTGCAGGAAGAGAATAGACTTTGGGTGACTTAAATCTAAAATGTAAATCACAAACATTTTATTTTGTATATCAATGGAAGGTCAATCTTATTTTGGCTTTTTAATATGCAAAGTGTGACATTTCTTATAAATAACTAACTATGCAATCTGCATTTTATCTTCCTATTTAAACATTTGTAGAAGCCTAGCTTGTGGTATGCTATAAGAGGCAGCCAACAATCATTTAGACTATTGCACAAAGCATTAATAAATCAAAAAGTCATTGTTGGGTTTTTTGTTTTTGTGTTTTTTACAGGTGTTCACTACAATGGAAATTACAAAATCTTCTGGAAAAGATATCACTCAGGCAGGCTGCTGAGGTTAAACCCTGCTGTTCTTATCTTTCTCTTGTCATGTAAACTTATCTCTTTGGAAGGCTTAAGAAGTGTGAAATACACTTGAGCAAAATAAATGAAAGCAGCAGTAGCATCAAATCTATTATAACTAGAAATGATGCATTTCTTAAGCTTCCTCAATAGATAATGTTGGCAATGGAAAGATACAACAGCAGGGAAAATGCTAACTATAAATCCCAGCTTGCTTGGAAGTGGCACGTCGGTGCTTTTTTGAAGTTTTGGCTCAGAGCCCCATTCTGAGGTGAGCTACGACTGATGACTTGCCTTGCAAACTTAGGAAACCTCTACGTCCGGTCAGAAAACTGAGCTTCCTTCTGAAGGAGCTTTTGAGTTGCATAATTTAATGTAAAGTTAACTCATTAGGGTCCAGTGTTTTGTATGAATGTTTTAGACATAAGGATGAATGTATAATTGTATTACTCTTGCCAACAGCTCATTTTACAATTCATGTTGGGTCACTTTTGTGTTTGCAGTGCCTAACATGGATTTAATGCTGTTCTTGACTTAATTTCAGAAAAGGGTCATAAATCAAATGCTAAGCAGTGCAGCTAATGCACTTGCATTTAACCTCTAAAGACCTGGCTCAAGTACCAAATAAGTTACAGGTGAGAGAATTCTTTTGTGATCTCTTCTTTCTTCATAGTTGCTTTGCACCATAACTAGTAATATCTTCCGGAGTCACAGGATTTTAATAGTAGGAATCTTGTGGGTCAGAGCTGAAGTACACTGAAAAAGCTCCTACAACTTGTTGATATTTGTCCTTGCAATCTGTGAGCCTAATCAGTGCTGACAGTTTCAAGTTTAGTTTCCACACCAAAGTATAAAATGCTACATCATGTAAAAGTAATCGAACCTCCAGTTCTGGACATTCTAATAAAATTAGAGTCTGTTACGGTCTTCTTGCCCCATGTTGTGTTCCATTAATACAGTAGCTAAAGAAATGGCTACATCACTAGGCACTAGAATCCACTTTATGGACTTTAATGAACAACTTACTATTACTTTAAATTGTATGTTGCAGCAGAGAACAGTGACTCATGCTATCATGGCCTGTGTAGTTTCTGTATAATCAGCAGCTTGAAACTGTTCCCCCTTGTTCTCATGTTATTTTGGGGGTAAGTGTGCTTGAATTTGGTGCTTCAGTTTTGTCCAAAGAGATGTTTTGAAAGACTATTTTGAACACTGTCTTATATAGTTTTTAACTATTTAATCTATGGTGTATCATGACATTTAAAGTTCAATAAAAATTGCATATGATGTGTCAAATACTTTGATCAAGATACATTACATTTATATGGCACCTGCCTTGGATAGAAGGGGTATCTTAGGCTTATTAGGATCCAGTGAACTAGGTCTCTTGACACTTCTGGAAGACTGTTTTTCAAGCAGTTACAGATGCACTCATATTTATTACTCACTCAATCTGTGTACATGGAAGGACCACTCTCTGCAAACTAAAGTTTAGCGGAGAAGAACACAACATCAGTTCGGTACCAGGAACTATGTTTACTTCAGGAGGAAGAACTAAGCATAACTTTGGCAATTGAAAACTGCAGAAATGTTAGATATATAAAATGAATGCTTAAGGAATTTGACTAGATAGTTAGCATCAACATTTGTAACATATGGTGCTAGAATAATAACTCTTGGTTTTCATATCACTTGGGATTGACTGTGGGGGTGGGTAGCACACAGCAGTGCCCATAAATGTTGTTGTAAAGCACTAGCCATTAATTCAAAAATAGGATGGTCTACTGAATTTGACAGTACCATCTTCCTGCAGAATTCTCTGGTCTTTCTTTTTCATTTCTCCCATATCAATATTGCCCAAGACCAACTCACCTGAAAGTTTAGATCATTGCTGAAGTAATGATTGCAAAGTATGTACTAGAAATATATTGAGCATGATTCTTGTCTGGGTAGCCTTACATAGATACCACATGTGCAGGGTTATCTGTGCTTTGGATCATGCACTTGCAAAGACTTAAAAGAAAAACCAGTGAAATTATACATTGCTTTATGTGGAGCATGTGCTTGGACAAATTGAGTGGCAATATAAATTCTAATTTACAAGAACTAAGAATGGAGGAGCAAGCAGAAGAAACAGATTCCAGAACTTACTACTCTAATCTCATTATTTGATAAATGACAAAGCACAAATTGCTTGGGTCACATGTTACATTATGATTTTATTTATAGTTTATAAAAGGTTAATAAATTAATAGATGATACATTGTTCTGGTTGACTCTCGTCATTTAGCAACCTATTGTTAAGATCTCTCACACACATGCTGTTTATAAGCTTTTACCCATGTCTGTAACATACTTATGAATCCATTATAAACTATTTAATTGGAGTCTTAATAAACTATGGCCAATACTTATATAGTTAGCTTCTACGTATTAACTGAAGAGGTTGAGAAGTGTACAATAAATAGTTTGTACAAAGAGGAATGTTTAAAATGGTATCCATCTGCTCACAGGGAACATTCTGCTTGTAGCAATTCATCAGTGGCACTTATCTTTAAAGCAGAGATCAGAATGGCAGCAAGGTTCCAGTGTAAGCAAAAGAGATCAGATTTGAATCATGTAATTATGTAAAAGAATCAGGGTTTGAGACACAAAAACTCAGTCATTCTGTTCAGCATGGTGTTAATGAACGTGTCTGTCTTCAAGCTAATTATCACCAGGACTGGTGTGCAATTCTCTGCAGCAGCATTTTCCTCTAACAAGCTTTGTGTTTTACTTTCTTGGAGTTTGGATGTTGCATGACAGCTCCTGCAGCTTAGGAGAGGAAATATCAGACCTGCTGCAGAAGCATTCTAGCCTCAGCAGGCCATTCTTTCCAGCATCAAGATCCTCATCCCTCATAAGCAGGATCTCTCAGGCTTGCTTTATGCCAGGAAGCATCATGAAAGACATGGCAAGTGGGGATTGTGAATCACTGTGGTATTGTCAAAATGTAGTGGCAGGTTTGGGAGCCTCACTCGTGCTCTGCTAGATTAACTCATTCCTGGTGCAGTTCTGTAAAGGCTCTGATGAAGCCTGATTCCCTCAAGGAATTTAATTGTGAACCTCCTAAATCCTCCCCATTTCTTGAGCTGTCTGTAGTTCCTCTTCCTCTCAAGTACTAGATATCTTACAACAGAATGCTGCACTTCACTGCCAGAGCATATCACAGATCAATTACAGACCTGACTGCATTCATGTGAGCAGCCAAAGATTTCAGCATAGACAGGGAATGTGGGTCAGATAGGCCTGTCCTTTCTCATGCCAGATAAAGAGAGGA
Organism: Sternotherus odoratus; assembly: GCA_032164245.1. Taxonomy (NCBI): domain Eukaryota; kingdom Metazoa; phylum Chordata; order Testudines; family Kinosternidae; genus Sternotherus; species Sternotherus odoratus. The sequence continues at coordinate 18,389,716 of JAVMKO010000005.1, read as the reverse complement.
TTCTAAGTACTAGGTACTTTCTCTTCCGTCTCTGTGAGCACAGGAGCTAAAAAGGCTAAAGCCAGGGGCAACCTTTTTCCTTGTTTTGATGGCAGAAAAGCCTGTCCAAATGATCCTCTATTCATATTCGTCCTGAGTTTTCTTTGGTAAGTTGATGGTCTGCTTTTTAAAAAATGTATGAGACAGGAGTCTCAATGTAATGGCAAAAAAGTGCAATATTTTAATTGAAGAATGTACAAAGCACCTCAGCCTGAAACTTACCTGAGAAAGTACACTTGTGTTCCAGCTCAGCTGCAGTGTCCGCATTCATCCAACATATATGGCCATACTGTGTCAGAGCGCAATGGTCCATCTAGCCCAGTATCCTGTGTTCTGAGCAGGGGTGATGCCATGTGCTTCAGAGGGCATGAAACACGAGCTAGGGCATCAAATTTTCTCTGGTGCTAAACCCTGCTCAACATACTCTGAAACATTTCAGTGATAATCTGAAAACTTAATCCCTGTAATGTGGATTTAAACTTTCCTCTATGAGCTCATGATTGTCTCTACTCTAGTCACTGCAACTACCATCTCTATAAGGAGAAATACCTGCAGTTCTAAGAGGCTATAGCAAAATACTATAATTTTTATATGGTAAATGGCTGAAGGAACTTTGTTCTAGATTGTGATCTCACCATTATCAAAATAGAAATGACATTTATAGGCCATTGTGCAAAATGCTGAGATGAATTCTTCCCATTCCCTATTTGTAAAGAAAATACTAGCATTTGGCATCTTATGCTGCTTAGTTTCTACAGTTGTCTACTGGGACTAAACAGTCTAGTAACTGAGGGGATAAAGAACCTTAACAAGAAAAGTGAAATTTACAATCTTTTATCCCCTTAGAAAATGTTCTGTAGTTGGGGAAATAGTATAGACTCCCAAGCATGTTTTGATAAACTAACCTAAGCAGTCATTCATGATATTAAGCCATGTCAAGATCTCTGCTAGTAGATTTATTGGTATGATGTCATTCATAAAAACACTCTTGACCTTCAGCAGTAGTTCACAGGATTGTAATCTAAAATCAACCTAAAATACATCTAGTTTAGGGGTTGGTTATGGACGCCAATCACTGTAGTATCTGATTAAGTTCAGCCACTAGTATTGATAGTAATGGAGATGCATTTATTTCCTTCTTAAATGCTTTTCAAAACATGTTTTTAATATTGCATTTTTATATTAGTAAATCTAGAGGAAGTTATTTGTAAGTGGAAAAAATTCAACTACATGACTCAGCCTGTTGTTAGCCAAAACAGTGCCTGGTCTGTATCTGCTTTATAATTGAGGTTGTGTCTGTATGTGCATCATATCTCTTGAAGCAGGGAACAAACACCAAAGCTGCACATTTTACAAATAACTGGAAGAAATGCAGCAATGGTAGTAATTATAGCTAATGTAAACATTATTCATATCCAAGGGTGTTGCAGGGTACCCAAGGGAGTCCCATAGAAATGAGGCTCACACACAGTGGCTAGATGAAATAAGCGACCGCAGAACGGGGGCCCTGGCACATCGCTGCAATGCCCAGGGAAGAAGCCTGACACACAAGGGTATGTCAGCACAGAAATACTCATGCTCATTTGCATCTCATACATAAACATATCTCATGAATAGCAAGCAGGCAAGCACCTGTGGATTACACACTGTCCAGCACTTGTTTTGCAATCCTGCCTCAGTTTACCTATTTAGTTTCACACAAGCTGAAAGTCACACAGACCAAATAAACCGCTCACAGAGCTGAGAAACTACTCAGACACATACACACAAGATAAAAAGAACACAAGGCTATCCCATACTGATAACCTTAGTTATACAGTTCCCTGAAGGTGACTTAGAAGCGTAACTGCGCCCCCTACCGATTGTCGTCACAATAATCTTCCACTCACTACAGAGGGGTAGCCGTGTTAGTCTGGATCTGCAAAAGTGACAGTCTTGTAGCACCTTATAGACTAACAGATCTAGTCTATAAGGTGCTCCAAGACTTTGTCGCCTATGTAAATATATTAAATTACTTTGTTCTACATAGTCTTTGACTGTAATTACAGCTTGAGTATTGTAATTTGTCATCAGTAACACCTGAACACCTCTGTCATAACTTCACAAACTACGTTCTGTTTGAGTAATGAGGAAAAGGCCATGGTTTTTCAAACATGAAGTTTGAAGTATCTTATTGTGACTTTAAAAGGACAGCCCTTTAAAAAATATTGTCTGGTATTTAAGGGGGGCTGGCTGAAACATTTCAGTCAAATTGTTAAATGGAAAACCTTTTGTTTTGACAAGTTGCAAGTTCATGGAAAGTCTACTTTCCTTGAACACTTGATTTTGTTGTTGTTTGGGAAAGGAATTTTTTTCATTGAATTTTTTTTTCTTTTTCTGCAACATCCTAGAAAATTCCAACAAGTTTTTGATAAAACTTGGAATTTTCATTTTGTCAGTGTTCTACTTGGGGGAGGGGATACACTTCCTGACCAGATGTACTTTTTACTTAGTGTTGGCTTCACCTACAAGATAATTCACTAAGAAGAAAGAATAAAATTCTCAGTATATCTTTGTGAATTGGATAACTGTGTGGGTGATTGGTTTTATAGTTGTGGGTCTTTTACACAGCAAGAGAGACGATAAATGAGGTCATTCTGTTCAAAACTGCACTGCCTAATGATCACTTAAGAGAAAAATATGATAACCTACACCCCTTCAAATAAGTCACAAGCACTTACAATCTACCTATAACAGTAGAAAGAACTCTTCCAAAAAAACCATGGAGTCCAGACTTAAAGAAAAAAAGAAGCACTTCTGGGGGGAGAGAGGGAGGAATTAAGGTCATCTTTATACATGGCAAAGGGAGACAACTGCAGTTTCTAAAGAATCTTTACATGTCATCTTTTTTTAAAAGGTATTTTGAAAAGATACATGAAAATATCTTGTTTATAACAACTATAATTATGCTGCGATTGTATGGGGGAAAATATTGTTTGGGCATTTGCTAGTGACAGTGGTGATGCAAAATTCTATATTGCTGGTAAGTTGTACTTCCTCATTTATCAACTAGCATAACATATGTAAATTCCTCATCAGACTCTCTGCCAGATATTGTTTTCCAAGAGCACTAAAACTGAACATGAACAAGCATGAAGCAGACTTGGGAGGGAGAAAGGAAGTTGAGAGGTGGGCCTGAGCCTTTTTTATTAGTGGCCTGCCTAAAAGGTCCTTAAATGTTAGTGAAAGAGAAGAAAGGCTTCTGACTCTTCTTTTATAGCTTTTAGAAAAATTAAAAGCCATCCAACAACTCACAATATGTTATTTAAAAGGAATGCATTAGAAAAACTTTTTGTAAATTAGTCAATGCTTCTATTTAAAGGAACACAAATAAAAGTAAATAAATCGGCCCTAAATTTAGATTTTGTAAAGAAAACAAAAATTTTACATAAAACAAATCACTTAAAGCTTCCCCTCGAAACAGCAGATTTTTAAACAAACATTCCTGCTGTGTTTGCAGTTCAAACTTCATGGCCATGAGAACCTGGGAACCAACTGCATTGATTCTGAATGACCAAATGGGAAAAGTAAACAAGAAAAAAGGAAAAAAGATTTTTTAAGTTTGCAGTTTTAATGAAATAAACTGTCCATAAATCAGTTTTGGCAATCTGATTAGATTTTGTCCACTTAACTAGGAACAATTACTTTTTTTTTTCAGAAGTACCTAGGCAACTACATTATTTAAGTTGCACTGACTTTCAGTAAGACTCAATGCTTTTGAAAAGTTTATTCCTACATATGTTACTTTAAGGAGATAAAATAGAAGAGTAATCTGTGTATTTGTGACCTGATCATTGGTAATTTACGTGTGATGGCGTCAGGTTAGGAATACTTTGTATTTTGCCACAGTTGTCCTCTTCTCCAATATTTTCTTATTTGGCATAATTTCCCTTATTAAAAATATTATGGAAAAATAATGGACCCTGTGGTGTGGCATTTGAAAACCTGTCTTTATCTACATTGATCTTTTTAAAATAATTTGAACACCTTAAGGGTGAAGGAATTAATACATTGGAAAGGTGCTATACATTCTGCCTAATGTTGCGATGGACTATTTTGATTCAAATTAAATTAAACTAAACTACAACTCCTTTACCAGGTCAGGAGCAGTAAAAATTTTCTTTGCTGCTGTATGGACAGGCAAGCAAAATTTGAACTTGTGCTGGCACCTTTTCATGACAATACCCCCTTGCAATGCTTTTGTACTTGCGTGTATGTTAATCAGAGAAACCGGTGCTTGCAAAGAAATGGCAGCTGCTACAACCTGTTCAAGTTCCCTGGGGGACGTTTGGGGAAACTGTGCTGGGGGGGGGGAGGTTTGGGAGGATTGCGGGGGCGGGGATGGGAGGTTTGGGGGATATTTGTGCTGGGGGGAGTTTGGGGTATCCGTGCTGGGGAGGTTTGGGGGATATTTGTGCTGGGGGGAGTTTGGGGGATCTGTGCTGGGGAGGTTTGGGGGATCTGTGCTGGGGGGAGTTTGGGGGATATTTGTGCTGGGGGGGGAGTTTGGGGGATATTTGTGCTGGGGGGGGAGTTTGGGGGATATTTGTGCTGGGGGGGATATCTGTGCTGGGGGGAGTTTGGGGGATATCTGTGCGGGGGGGGGGAGTTTGGGGGATATTTGTGCGGGGGGGGGAGGCTTGACCGTTGGTCTGTGGGAGGAAGAGGGATCTTAAGGGCCGCTGAGGAATATCTCCCACCACCAGGCGCTTTCACCTTCCCCCTCCCATCTCCCACCGCTGTGGGGCGGGGAAGCGCCCAGGCCGGAGCTCGTTGCCAGGTAACGTAGCCGCCCCTTCCCGGGCCGGGCTGCTGCGGGGAGACCCCCGTTCTTGGTAAGGACGCGGAGACCGCGGGCGCCCCTCGCACCCTGCAGCAGCAGGCCCGGTCCCCCTCCAATCACCTCCCGTTAAATACAGCGCGTCTCCCTCCCACCACCTGCCCCCGGAGCACGATTAGCGCCCCCCACCCCCGTAAGAGATCCCCAACCTCCCACCTGTCTAACCCGCTCCACCCTACCTCCCCCCAAAGCCTATTGCCCCTGCAACTTACCAATCACCCTCCAGAGCCTATTGCCCCTCTGGCCTCCCAGCTCCCTACCCCCATCTCCCTCCGGAGCCTATTGCCCCTCCGGCCTCCCACCTCCATCTCCCTCTGGAGCCTATTGCTCCTCCAGTCTCCTACCCCCATCTCCCTCCAGAGCCTATTGCCCCTGCAACTTCCCAATCACCCTCCAGAGCCTATTGCCCCTCTGGCCTCCCACCTCCCTACCCTCATCTCCTTCTGGAGACTATTGCCCTCCGGCCTCCCACTTACCTACCCCAATCACCCTCTGGAACCTATTACCCCTCCGGCCTCCCACTTGTCTACTGCCTGCCACCTGTCTAGGTCCGTCCTCCACCCCCTCTGGAGCCTCTCATCTATTCACCCCCTTCTTTCTCCAGAGTCTGCTGCCCCTCCAGCCTCCCATCTGCTCACCCCATCTTCCACCCCTGCTCCTCCAGCTGCCCCAGCTATCCTCTCTACCTCCAGAGCTAGAACATCCCTGCCCTTCCAGTTCCAGCATCCCATCTTCTACCTTCCCCCATTCCTTCAGAACAATAGCCCCCAACTTCTCTTCTCCCCATTCCCCCTGAAGATCCTTCCTGCTCCTCCAGTTTCCTGTCCATTTTAGCAGATTCCCACAACAAGGACAGCCCTTCCTTCCATCTACCTAATCCTCACTGCCAATACCAAAGCAAGCACCTCCCTCTTCTTCAAACACATCTCTGAATCTCTGTTTCCCTCCCACTTTTCCCCTGCTGTTTCCTGGCCTCTCATTACAGCCACCATTGTTCTGTTATATTTTTATCACTCTTTCAAAGTTTAATATAATTGATGTTTGATGATTTTCCCCCTTCCAGCTGGAAGGAGAAGGATTATCCAAGTCACTCCTTGATTACTTAGAGTGGCAGCTTCTTTGCATTCCAGATCCTTGCTGGCCCGGGGAGCAAGAGGCTGGAAAATTAAAGTTGGATTGCAAAGTATTTACTATCAGGCTATTCTATTTCCCCCATCCCTTCCCCCAGTCTTTAGCAGAGTAGTAAAATGGTCAAGAGCAGGGGTCTCAAACATGCGGCCCGGGGGCCACATGCGGCCCGCAAAGCCCTTCCCTGCGGCCCGCCAAGCTTCCTGGCGCCCCCCCCTCACCCCCGGTCCCCCCATAGCAGTTTGCAGGATGGAGGGGCCAGAAGTGGAGGCCTCTCTGCTGCCTGGCTGGGCCGCGCGTGTTTCTAGCTCTGGACTTCCTATATTGCTCTTGCTTTGTTTGCCAAACAGCTGTTGGTGGTGCCTAGCGCTTTCCAGGAGGGAATGGGGAGCTGCGTGCTCAGAGGAGGAGGTGGGGCAGGGGTGGGACCTCTTGGAAGGGGTGGAGTGGGGGCAGAGCCGGGGCAGCGAGGGCAGGGTGTGTGTCAGTGGTGCGGCCCTCGGCCAGTGCACTAGTCCTCATGGAAGGGGTGGAGTGGGGGCAGAGCCGGGGCAGCGAGGGTGTGTGTGTGTGTCAGTGGTGCGGCCCTCGGGCCAGTGCACTAGTCCTCATGCGGCCCTCATGGGCATTTGAGTTTGAGACCCCTGGTCAAGAGCAATAAGCCCGGGATTTCTCTGTGCCTGAATTTGCCTGATTGGCTGGATGACTTTAGGGAAGTCATTTCACCTCTCTGCGGATAATGAGACTTTCCTAACTCATAAGAGTGTTGAGATGATTATTTAATGTTTGTACAACACTCCTAAGATATGAAATGGTGTCTAAGTGTTAAGAGCCCTATGTAATTGAAAACAACTGCTTGGTGATAGTCAGAAACTAATCTATATTAGCATTATGTGAAATCCTGTTTAAAGGCTGTTGAGAAATAACAATACCTTTTTCCTGGATTTTTCTTTTAAGATGACAAAGAGAATTTAAAAGGAGTGCAGGAATCTTAAACTGGGATGACTAAAGCCTTAGTCCCACTAGCTGATCTTTGCAGAGTGTCCATTCAGGTCAAGAGAGTTCCACCTGGGCAGAGCGGTTGGCCCATGTGGTCAAACTGCAGGATGTGGAGTTGGGGAGAGAAGAATGGTCTGGTTAAGGAATAGGACTCAGGTCAGGGTACCTTATTTTTGTGTTTAGCTCCGGCACAGACTTCTTATGTGCCGTCGAGCAAGTCACTTGCAGTCTCACTTTTCAAATAGGCCATTGATTTTGAGTGCCTGATTTGTCAAAGATGCTGCGCACCTCTAGCTGCCATGTACTTGCTACTGCAAATAATAACATGACTTCTGAAAATTGCACTCAGGTTGAGCACCCAAAACTATTTCATTTGGCAGAAAATCCTGTTTTGTCTATGTAAGCTAACTTTATTTTTAAATTTCAAATTAACCTTCTGTGGGTTAATGACAGAGAGAAAACTACCAGAAATCAGACAGAAACTTCCCAGTGACCTGATCCACGTTTACTGGCTAACAACTTTCCCAGATGGAACGAGACAAATCAATCAATAGTGCTGCTACTAAAAAGCCTAATGAAGATGCTGCAGTGAGTTGCAGGAAAAGGTGAATTTGATTGCTAGAATCAACATGCAAATTAAGAACATGGTAACATATTCTCATTGTCCTTTTTGGATTGCTATGAATTTACCTTGAACAAGTAAGATTTAACAATTACATCCGATGAAGTGGGCTATAGCCCACGGAAGTTTATGCTGAAATAAACTGGTTAGTCTCTAAGGTGCTACAAAGTCTTCCTCTTCTTATTTATGGATACAGACTAAGGGATGGTCTTCACTCCCGCAGTGCGGGATCGATCTTCTGGCGATCGATTTATCGCGTCTTGTGAAGACGTGATAAATCGATTGCCCCAGGCTCCCCCATCGACTCCGGAACTCCAGCTTGCTGGGAGGCGCAAGCTGGAGTCGACGGGGGAGGGCGCCACCGACTGGCAGGTAAGTCGGCGGCAGATACGCAATCACGTAGCTGAAGTTGCGTATCTGCCGTCGATCCCACCCCCAGTGAGGACAAGCCCTAACACAGCTGCTAATCTTAAACCTGTTAAGATTTAACAATGAATCTAACATTTCTGAGATCTGTATAAAACTGCTAACTTTGTAAGGGTGGGTGAACATATTTTATCCTGATGATGATCTTTTAAATATAGTATTTAAATACAGTAATCACTTAGATATGCAAACTGGCTCAATCAGTAACAGCTTAGTTTGTTGCCTTCATGCAACCTCAGTTTGGTTCCTTTTTCTGGCCTTGGATTCTACAGGGAAGCAGTGTTTGAGAGCACTGTAGAAGCTATTAGACCTCCGAAAAGAAGGAAGCTTATTTCTCTGCAAGTACCCTTTTAGCTTCTTAAAAGCAGCTTCAGCTCCTAATGATTTCTATCCAGCCCTCCTGGGTCAGTGTTAGAGGACTGGGGTGATGTAATAAAAGTGAGCTTCTCATGGGAATTACTAACTATTAATAGAGCTGAAAAATTAATGACAAAAACCTAAGGCAAAGAATCTATTCACAGGGGGGATTATTTATCTTTGGAATTTCTAGAGGGATTTTGGGTGTCAGTATAATGAAATGTATTATTTAAATTACCCATTGTTATAACCTAATTCTAATTTTTTGTTGTGAAGATTATCTTTTCTAGATTATATAAAAGTATCAGAAGATGACCAGAAATTAAAAGAGACAGTGGAAGTGTATGTATGTATGTATGTATAGAGATAAGGGATGGGCAGGTCGGGTTCCCTGCTGAGATAAGGCCTTTTTAGAGGACTTGAACATCCACTTGTCTTCTGATGGTGCTCTGGGTATTAAATGCTTCTTAAAACTGGGCCTATAATGCTTTACTGGAATCAGAGTGGAGTCTTCTGTCCAATGTTTGCTCTCTCTGCAAGCCTGGAATGTTTCAAAAGCTCCACAGTGCCCTTGTGGCTAAGACAAATGAATTATGAGCTACAAAGTCCAGTCTCATCCTTCTATGCTTATAACGATTGTGGGTTGCAAGATAGGAAGACTAAAGGGAGGGGAAACAGAAGGCTTTTCAGGGCTCTAACTAAGAGAACATCTCCACCCAAAGAGAAATGATATCTATTTGTAGATATAAGGCCAGAAGGGACCACTGTGGTCCTCTAATGTGACATCTTGCATAACACAGGCCATAGAACTTTCCTAATTAATTATTATTTGATCTAGAGCATATCTTTTAGAAAAACATCAATCTTGGTTTTAAAATTCAGTGATGGAGAATCTACCACAACCTTTGGTTAAAATGTACTCCATTACTGACTGCCACATTTTGTTGCCATCTTTTTAGTTACCCTTTGATACGCTGTACAATTCTAAAAAGTGAAATAATAGATCATTCTCCCTATTGCAGAATTGCAGGAAAAGACGTAACCGCAAAGGCTGTTTGCTTTCTTACCTTTGGCCTCTACTTGGTTAAAAGCTTTACTCACCAGCACTTAGATATAGTAGGAGGTAAGAGGCAGTACATTCTAGTCAAATTAAAGGGGATAGAGGAACATTTAAATAAAAAGGAAAACCAAAGTCTGACAGTATGATGACAGAAAAATATACTGAAGCATTTGGTGGGGGGGGGAGGCCACAGAAATATGGAATAGGGAGAATTTTATCTCTGTATTAACAAACTGTTTTGCCGGTGTTCAATCAGGCAACTCCATATAAATGCAGCATTGCTAGCACTTGGCATAACCTCCTGAAAATGGACCTATAGATATAATCCAAGTTTAAATTAAATCTCTATAAGGTACGCATGCAAGATAGAAACAAGCCAGCCACTGGTATCTAGTTTGAAGCCTTGGTTTAATACGTACCAATGAGAGTGTTTCTCTTTATAAGTGTTATGTATAGTAGTAATGACAAAAATGCCACATATTCCAAAGACTTTTTGGTTTTGCTTACCTTTAATTGCTATTTTCAAGTAAATGCCAAGTTCACTGAAACATTTTAAGGTATCAAACTGAGGTGTATCAGTCCAACAGTTCTGAACATCTTAAAGATACATTTGCTCTTCTACCTTACCTCAAATGCTGCAGCTGTTCATAAATAATGTTAGGGAAAACTTGTTAGTTCAGTAACACAACAGGTATGTTTTGCTCCAATGTTCCTAGAACATTTAGCCACAGTCAAGCAGTGAAACTGTCCTCTTAACAATTCTGTTTAGTGACCTACAACAGCAAGACTAGAAGACTGATCCTTGTGGATGGCAAAGGGTTGTTCAGCTTGGATTTACTTGCTTCTAAGACTGTAGGTGAGAAAGATCTTTATCTGTCAGACTCAAGAGGTCACTCTACCTTGAATTCCATAAAAGCAAACATCCAAACTCTGTTTTGTAGTTAGGACATATTTTCCTGGTGTGATCATCTTCCTGTTCAATTCATTTTGATTTACCCTCACTTGCCTCCATGAAAAAACCCTTGGGCTTCAGCATACTATTGTATGTTCATTACCTACAAGCAGCATATATGAGTAGGCTTTGGTTACTCTCGGTTTTGTTTGCACATCAGAATATCATAACTGTGGCTTTTTAAAAAAAACATTTATTGAAGGGACTGTATAGAATCAGGAAATTAGAAATGGGATAACAGAATATTTTATTTATTAAGCTAACAGTTCAGCCCAGGTTGATAGCAAATGTACTGAAATTGTTACCATCTTAAGACTCTTCATTGGTCCGTGTGAAATGAATTGGAAGACTCAGTTCAGTTTGCAGTGAACAGGTGTCCATCTTTCACTAACTGCTTTAATTGGCTCTTTTGACAGTAATTTCAATAGAGGCACCACAGATTGAATGAGCCACAGACACTGAATTCTCCTGTCACCCATAGATGTTGTCCCTTTGTTGTTGAGGAGCATTATTGGGGCAGTGTGTAGAAAACTTCCATTGCTGTGTTGTTCATGTTGCACCTATTTTGTAGAAAGAAGACTTCAGTCCTTAGGTTTTTTTAATCTATCACCTTCCATCAGCACTAAAAAAAAAAATTACCATTTAAAATGCTTCATAAAAATTATTTTCAAAATAAATGTCATTAAAATTTCAATATAATTTCCAATGAAAAACAATTTAGTGTCCCTTGTGGCTCTCACAGTTACTCATCCTTTATTCTGATTATAGTCATAACTTAAAAAATATATCAATATCAATATTACAACATAAAACAGATTATCATAACCCTGAATTTGAAGAGTTTCTTGCCTGTTGGAGAAAGTGTTCAGTGATAGTCTACCACTACGTTTTATCATTATTTATTTATTTATTTATTTGTATTGCAGTAGTGCCTAGAGGGCCCCAGTTAGGATCAGGGTGCTATTATGCTTGATACTTTACAAACACAGAGTAATTTACTGATCTCTTGTCACAGGACAGTCTGATAACCACTGTTGTCAGACAAATTCTTATGAAGGCTTGAATTCTTTCTGAGCCATGCTGCAGTTCCCGTAGCTTTGTTTGCTCATTCTGCACTTATTACACTGGCAAAGCTCCCATAAACACCAAATTAAAGTTCCATGTACTGAATGAGTGAAGAATATGCAGTCAAGATTCACATTGCAATTCTGAGGTCTAAGTTGTAGGCGGCATAGATGAATTCTGCCCTGTATGTTTATTGTTGGATCTATTGGAAAGAGGACATAGCTTGGGAGGAAAGAAGTAGCATCCAGAAAAGAACAAAAAATGAAAAACATGACTTAGGCTTGGGGAAGAAATGTTACTTCACTGCAAGAACTTGCCATGGGATAACATTTGGGAGGAATAGTCTTATTCAAACCAAAAGATCCATGTTTTTAACAATCCATGCTAACTGAGCCTGCAAAATGTATATGTTTTTTAGAAATACACATTTGCATACACAGAAATGGGGATTGTATGTGCAAAGACTAAAATGCAGGAGCAAACTTGTATTTTGCATGTGTTTTTTCAGTGGTCACCTTAAAACATCCTCAGTTCCAAGTTGCCATATAATGGTATCTGAGACACCATAGTTCCAATTAGATAGGGAGGTGATTTTTTTGAAACTGTAGTCCAGTGTCTGAAAAACAGTAGGAGAAGCCCTGAAAAATAAGAATGGAATGTAAATTACTTTTTTTTTTTTTGCTATACACTTGTTTCCATGTGTGTTGTGAAAATGCTTCTTTAATCCTTTAGCGACAATACATACCCATAATTCCCCTAAGGATCTATTTGCTTAGCCACCAAAAGGCTAAACTGTGGCAATAACTCCTATCCATATGTTTTATTGCACCATGTATTTTTCCATATCAAAAAAAGACACTTTAAGTAATTTGCCTGCACCAAAATGTTATACTTTATAAGATATTCTGTGCTGAAAAGGAACACGAGTGATTTATTTGACATTGTTTCAGTTTGTGTTTTGATTTTGTATTTCTGGGTTTTGTTTTGTTTCTCTAGTTAAAAGGGAAATGGATTTTCACAAGTACCAATTCAACATAGTGAGAAGCATCACTTACTGTGAAAAATTCAACGTTTACTTTGTACTGAGAAGAGACTATGCACTTAAGGTAAAAGCACCTATTATCGGCTGTGTTTATATTTTTCATCTGTTTTGATTCTGAGTTTATTTGTGAGCTCTATTGGCAGTTTAAATTAATTCATACATGAAGGAGGAGGTCTCAAATCCCTTATCTGGGACTGTAGTATAAGACTCAGGCAGCCAGGGGATAGTGCAGAGTAATCACAGACCATTCAGGATACCCTCCTCTGACGGTCCAATAGTCCACCAGAAGTTGCTGCTGGAGTAATACAAACCCATTCAGCCCACTTTCTCCATCTCTTGGGCTGTTTATTTCTGCTCTGCAGTACTTGCACCTCTGCCATTTTGAAATCAAGAGCCTGTGTTCAAGGTGCAAACTCAGTTCATCTGTGCAGCAAAGCTCAGCATTATCTCTGTGCCAACAGTTTGATCCAGTTATTTCTCTCATCATAGTTTACTTATACAAGTTCCATTGACATTTAGTATGATGTTACACATTGCAAGAAAACAACAGGCTCTTGAAGGAGAAAGTGGGGCTGATTTTTTCATCCACTTTGGCATGGAAAACAGTACAAGTTTCATAGAACTACAGTGAGAGAAATATGGCTTTTATCACTTTGTGTGGTGAATCTATTTAGCTTAGATTAATCTGTCTATCTAATCTCTTTTAGGTATTTTAGGATTCATGTTGTCATAGTAGCTGAAAATCAATGGAGGAGCCATATATTGATAGAAATACAGCCCAACTTACCCCATAAATGCCTATCTCCATTAATTGTATGTCTCTAATTGTCTCCATTGCTATAGTAAAATTTACAAAGAGGAAAAAATTATAATTCCTTCCATTTGTGAATTCACCCTCGGCTAATGATGTGCATTTATCTGTTTATAGTTTATTTTTAAAAATTCAAATACATAGTCAATAAGGACAGTTTCTGAAAAGTTTTATACCATATCTTTTAGGGAATTATAGCCTTGATCTCAAAGCCCTAAGTCTAGAAAGAGATAACTTCAGTGCTTTGCTAGATCAGGGCCTTAATTACCCACAGCCTTTTTGGCATTATTTGTGAACATCACTTTTCTTTTCATAAGGTGTATAATAAGGATTATGAAGAGACCTGCTCAGTAGAGAATGTGGAGTCACGTCTGTTTACACTTATGGTATTCAATCCTGTGAGTGATGAACTCATTACAGGAGGAATCAAAGGAATAAAGGTAAAGGAATACCTCAGATGACGCTTGAGCAGAGGTGAAAGTAAGCCGGTACACCCCCTACGGCATACCAGCAAGAGCCGATGTGCTGTACCGGGGCAGATTGGCTTCCCCAGGTGCCATTTAAAGGACCTGGGGCTCCCAGCCGCGGCTGGAGCCCCAGGCCATTTAAATTGCTGCCAGAGCGGGAGCTGCTACCGCCCGGGCCCTTTAAACTGCCGCTTGGAGCCCTGCCGCAGCCTCCCCCAGGCTCCCACAGCAGTTTAAAGGGCCCGGGCGGTAGCGGCGCACTGGGCTCTTTAAATAGCTCTTGGAGCCCTGCCGCAGCCTCCCCAGGGCTCCGGCAATGGGGCTCCGCGGGGACGGGAGCCCTTTTGCCGGAACCTTAAGGAAGCCGTGGCGGGGCTCCGAGAGCTTTTTAAAGAGCCCGCTACTGCCCCAGGCCCTTTAAATGGCCCCCGGAGGGGGGGGGGGGGGGGAGATGGCCCCTTACCGGAACGGGGGCTGGGCTGGGGCTGGCTCTGACCCCTCTGCTCCCCCTTCCGCCCAAGACCACACCCCTTCCAGGGGGTCAGAGCTGGCCCCAGCCAAGCCCCTGTACCGGTAAGAAAGTTAATTTACTTTCACCCCTGCGCTTGAGTTGTCTTGGGCAACATTTTGGCAGCACAGGCATGAATTTAGTGTAAGGCAAAGGGAGACTATATGCCTTGGTGGATTGATCGGGGAAACTTTCACACTTAATTCACTGGTTTGAGCCCAATATTGATCAATAGTGACTGAAGGATGTTACCATCTGATGACTGCTTGGTTGTGCCAATTCATTTTCTAGTGGTCAGATATCCAGATCACAAAAACATTATCATAACTTAGTGGCAGTTCTCAGCAAAGAGATCAAGGGCTGAATACACAATTGTAACTAAACCCTTCCCATGCCACTAGGGGTGATTTCTTCCAGGATAGAGATCAATTAGATCACTGGGGCTGAAACTTGCCTTGCCACCGCCCTTGTTGTATTTGTTGTGTGTATATATAAGTATAGGTCAGAATTGTCAGTTCAGCACCTTTCATCAACACACTATTTACTTTGAAAAGAGAATGAGGAGAAAATATTGTAGATTGGCTGGTTTATTTAGTTTCACTAATAGCTGGGTAGGTATGATGAACAAAGAGAATAGTGCATCTGAGAAGCATTTCTTAGGTGATGAAAGTATCTCGTGATCATCATTACATTTTTTTCTGTCAAAACAAATTAAAAGTTTCATAAATGTTTTCTCATTAATGCTGCTCTTACTTTAGGCTTATGTCTTTTGAAGCATTCAGACCTGTCAGTATGGAAATAATTAGTCTCTAAGGTGCTACAAGTATTCCTCACTTTCTTTATGGAAATAATGTTCTTAGTGGGTCCTTTGAAAAGGTTTTCATGGTTGACATTTAGATTTCCAGTTCTAGAGTCAAGTACCAAATCAAGCATGCAAAATTGTCTTTGTATTCTTTTTTTCTTTTAGTTGTGGAAGTTTAAAGAAACTGAAAGTACAGATTACTCTGATGCAGTTCACATGTCCAATTACAAGCTTTTCCCTAGGTAAACATGTTAATTATTTGAGATTAGAAAGTAAATATGTACATGGGTTCTCACAACACATTTTTTAGTGGTGTCAGAGCGTGGCCACCAATTTTTGCTGGTGGCTACGCTGACATTTTTCCCTAAAATTCTTAATACTTAATTAACTTTTGGAAAAACAAAAAAATATGAACATTTACATGTCCAAATCATTATATTTATGTACGATTCTTTGTGGGTTTTTTTTTTTTTTGCTGACTCAATAATAAAAGTAATGCTGTGAAAAGTGATATTTGTGTGTTTGTTAATATCATTTTTCACAGCAAACTTACTAGTTAGCTGGGAGGCTGTGGAAAGTGATAAGTGATATTAACAAATGTACAAGAATCAATTTCCACAGCCTCCCAGCTTGCTAGTAAGTCTGCTGTGAACAATGACACTTGCATGTTTGTTAATATCACTTTTCTCAGCAAGCCCCAGGACAAATGATTGCATCTCCTGAAAGCTTTTATAATGTTAATATAACTTATTATGAATTATTATACATTGTGTATATTCATAGACACATACACTGCATATCTGGAAGTAATAGCTATGCGATTTCTATTCAAAACCATGTGTTAAGTGAGTTTATCATGCACCTTTGAATGCCTCACCTACACTCTGCCCACTAATCCATCTGCCCTGTATTTATTGCAATATTCTGAAACTCTAAGTAGCTTCAACCAGCAGTCTTTTTTTTTTTTTCAAATCACCCTCCCAGAAAAATATTTCCCCTTCTCCTCCCAAGTGTGAAATTCCTCTCCCCCCACTGTGCACGTCCAAAAATTATACTGGTCTGAGGCCCAGGACAAGTAAATTCTGTCCTGGGCCAGTGTCAGCTTTTATATATATATCTGCTTTCCAAAGATAAAAAGCTTCTGTTTCTAGTTCTCAGGACCATATGTAAATGGCTTGTAAAATTAGATTGTTTATAAAAACATCTAATTTTACAATCCATTTACATATGGCCCTGAGAACTAGAAACAAGCTTTATATCTTTGGAAAGTAGATATTCACAGGTTCTCAATGGGATCAAAAGCTAGCTTCTAATCCTGGGAAACTGAGATCTTGCACTTTCAATTTGTGTAATTTTTATGTAGAAGGTATTTAGGATGGTTTCATGGCTCTTTTAGAAACGAGTAGACTTGGACTTATAATAAGTAAAGCTCTTGGCTTTACAGCAGTGGTGGGCAACCTGAGGCCCGCAGGCCACACGCAGCCTCAGGGCAAGCTGCTGGTGGGCCACCAGACCATTTGTTTACATTTGCATGGCTGCCTGCAGCTCCTAATGGCTACAGCCAGGCTTGCCCTGATGAGCTGCAGGTTGCCCGCCACTGCTTTACACACAGAGTAATACAAAAATAACCCCTGTGACCTTTTTAAAAATGCCAAACATTCCTAAAACAGTTTTTATGTAAACGTATTTAGCCTGGGATGGTATACTATAAATGTTCTATTGGCATTTGTTTGGGATAATCAGATTTGTTTACCAGTAGTAAATCCATGGGTTAGTTTTGTGGCCATGACAAAACAAGTGTCAATAAAACCTTTAAAACACACCATTATATAGTCCCAACATAATGTGTGTGATGATTAGACAGTTGTTTGAACACTATAATCAGTTGAAACGTGCTTATTACCAGCTTCTAGGAAACCATGCTTTTTAAAAAAATAAAATATATCCAGCAGCTTTTATAAAATGAACTGTGTAGTCTTGTCATATGCAAAAAACTTTATAAACCAAATGACTCTATTATTTTATTTAAATGTGTACAGTAGTGTTGCCATAGTCTTAATTGTGTTTTTTTTTAAATATAGTGCAGAATTCCCACACACGAGGCAAATCTGGTGTACAAATATGGAGCTTGATGTCAACATGCAAAGACTTTATTGCTTTTCTAACTGTGATCTCTTCTGCTATGATACCAAAGGGAATATACTGTTTCAGCTAACCAATGCTCACCAAAGTACCATTCTCTCCTGCGTCTATTCATCATACTCCAGTGCTTTGCTTACCTCCTCCAGGGACTCTGAAAGTAAGGTGGCACACAGGAAAAAAGCATCTGGCCTATGATCAGACTTCTTTGTTTCTTCTTACTTTATTGTATGTTTTTAATGAGACAGAAATGATAGTATTTTAAAACAGTAGTAGTGCTTCAGTTTATAAATGACGTTCTAATTCTAAACTTATCTACAGCAATTCTTGCTCCCACATTTGAAGTCATGAAGGAAATTTTTCCATAGGCCATATTGACAGAGAGTCTAGTAATTATTGCCTTTCTGGGGAACACAAAGTCTGGGGTCACGTGTTGTATCACATAATTGATTTCTTGCAGTAACAGGTGGGCCTAGAAATGAATGGACCTCAGTCTTTCCTATCATCATCTTCTGTGTTTTTCTGCATTTTCATAAATAGAAATGTTATCTCTTAACATTTGAGCCCAAACATAAATCTTAACATATAAAGTCTGACTTCTTTATGAATGTAGATCTGCTAGAGCTTTTGAAAAAAGTTCAGCAGATGAATGTTTTATCCATTATTTATTAATATTAATCTGCCAAAAATATCTTCCCATTGTCCTCCACTGAATCCAGGAATCACTTTCTGGGATAATAGCAAGGTGCTGAGCACATTCTAAAAGATGCAAGATGCCTTCCGCTTCATGGTATGGAAGGACGTGGTCCTTCGAAGATTCGGGCCCTACCATATGTCCTGTCAACCTAAATTTTGAAGTAGCAATTCCTCCAAGCAGTAGTGTTTTTCATTCATCATCTTACCAACTCTATATCATCATAGGCGTGCGCAGCACATTTTATTAGGGTGTGCACCCTGGGAGCCTCGCCCCCATCCACTCCATCCCACTTCCCACCCCCTGACTGCCCCCCTTAAAGCCCCTAACAACCCCCCCACACTCCTTGTCCCCTGACTGCCCCCAACTGCTCCGCAGGACCCCACCCCCTATCTAAGCCTCCTTGCTCTTTGTTCCCAGACTGCCCCCTCCTGAAACCCTCCCATCCTAACTGCCCCCCAGGGCTGCACCCACTACTCAACCCCCCGTTCCCTGTCCCCTGACTGCCCCCCCCCCCCGAACGTATGCCCCATCCAGACCCTCCCACTCCCTGTCCCCTGACTTCCCCTGGGACTCCCTGCCCCTTATCCAACCCCCTCCCCCGCCCCATTACCATGCCACTTAACCCCACCTGCCCCCTCTCCCGGAGCCTCAGTGCGCCATGTCCGGGAGCGGCCCTGGACAGTGCTGCAGCGGTGTGGCTCCAATGGGGCCTGAACTCATGCTGCTCAGCCCGCCGGAGCTCACAGCCCCTCCCCCTTACCATGCCAATCTGAGTGACAGGAGCTCGGGGTCCACCAGAGCTACGCTGTTGCAACATAGTCCAGGGCCGCTCCTGGACACGGAGCACTGAGGTGCCAGGGGATGGGGGAAGGCAGAGGCAGGGTCAGGGGGAGCCTCCCTGGCCAGGAGCTCAGGCAGGCCGCACAGGATGAGCTTGCCCACCCCCTGCATTAAGGTGTGGCTGAGCACACCCGGCACACTCCGTGCACACGCCTATGTATATGATACAGGTTTTGGTTTGACTATTTTCTATCGGACTCATTCTTTCTTTTGTAAATATACGGCCCCTAAGGGAATAAGCAGGCACATTCTGAATGGTAATTGATAACGTTACTTTCCAGACTTTATAGTCTTTTCCAAGTATAAAGCATCTGGCCTCCTTTTCAGTACCCTGGCTAAAGCATGAGAAAAGCCCAACCACTCTGTTTTGATTTTCTCATGATAATTATTAGGAAAGTCAGGGATGCTCATGATGAAAAGGACTAAAGTCGTGGATGTTTTTCAAAAACACAGAAATCATACTGTTCATGAGTGCCATGAATTGACTTCCTTTGTTAACTAAGTGTAACTAACTTCACAGTACAGTATATCATTAGCGCTTGGGAGAGAAAATACAGTATTAGATCAAAAGCAAAATTACAGGGTGTTGGTTTTTTTTAGCATTTGGGTTTTTTTAATTAATTATTTTGTTTTTAAGAATAATCAGA
Organism: Sternotherus odoratus; assembly: GCA_032164245.1. NCBI lineage: Eukaryota > Metazoa > Chordata > Testudines > Kinosternidae > Sternotherus > Sternotherus odoratus. Next base: position 18,370,236 of record JAVMKO010000005.1, on the reverse strand, counting down.
TTTTTGGTGTTGTCATCAGTAAAATAACCAGAGACAAAGAAGTGTCGTTTATTTTGGCTTCTTCATAATTTAATTTCGTTTATTTACTGATTGATGGTTATTGTTTTATTTTAACCAGTAAAATCTTGGAATGACCAGGGCTCTTTGTTGCATGTGTTTCATGGCCATACCAAGGCTGTCACACATATCCTCCTCCACCCAAACACTTTGTCTTTATTTATCTCTGGAGCTTTGGATGGGACTGTAAAACTCTGGTCCCTGGATACAATGGAGCTGTTTTACAGGTATTTAAAAAAGCCATACAATTTACATAAATTTCACTGCTTACAAATAATGAAATATAATCAAGTTAAAATGCATTTTTAGCATTAGAATTTGTAGCATTTTATGGTATGTTGGATGAGTTTCAAAGGATAAATAGTGAATCTTTAAGGACTAAGATAAATATCTTCGTAGATTATTTGTCTCTAAGAATATTGCCACAGTTTGGCTCTATTTTCCAGTTCTTTTGGGGGCAGACCCTGTGAGGTGTTGAGGGTACTAAACAACTTGCAGGAGGTGCTCATCATCTCATAGCATCAGGACCCAGAACCTGAAAGGTGTTTAAGCACTTAACTCCATGGATTTGATTTCAATGGGAGTTAGGCACCTTAAATATCTTTGAGGATCTAAGTGCTTTGACCATAAGGCAAGAAACACTGATAAATCGAAAGTTACAGTGAAAACTCCATTTAACGGACTAATTCGGGCGAGGGGGTGTCCGTTAAATGAAAAAGTCCGTTATTTAATAATAATAAAACAAATGAGCTGTCGGAGAAGCAGCCCGACCGCCACAGGGTCGGGGCGGCAGCTCTGCAGCCCGCCCACTGCAGGGACCCGGGTGGCAGCCGGGACCCGTCAGCCAGCCCGCCCGGGTCCCGGCTGCTGGGACCCAGGGGGCTGCCGGGAGCCGGCAGCAGCAAGGAGCCGGCAGCCAGCCCGCACGGGTCCCGGCTCCCAGGACCCGCCAGCCAACCCTCCCGCTGCTGTGACCTGGGCGGCAGCCAGGAGCCAGCAGCCAGCCTGCAAGAAATGGATTTGGGATGCATCAGACTTGCTCAGAAATTTTGTCCGTTGCATCCGAAGTCCGTTAAATCGAGGTCCGTTAAATCGAGGTTTTACTGTATGTATTTCAGCTATTCTTAGCTCATTAGATGGTGAAGCTCTCACTAGCACAGCTTCTGTTTAGAGCTGTGCAAAGAATGGATTTTTCAGTTCACTAACCCAAACCAAAATGTCTTGTTGAGATTTTGAGCATTTAATGCAGGCGTGGGCAAACTTTTTCGCCCAAGGGCCACATCTGGGTTGCAAAATTGTGTGGAGGGCCAGGTAGGGAAGGCTGTGCCTCCCCAAACAGTCTGGACCTACCCCCTATCCGACCCCACACCCTGACTGCTCCCCTCAGAATCCCTGACCACCTCCTCCAGAGACCCCTCCCCATCCCTAACCACCCCCTGAGACTCCACCCCCATCCAACCCCCCCCACTCCTTATCCCCATTCCTCAACGCCTGACCCCCCCCCCCCCCCGAGAACTTCCACTCTGTCCAACCACCTCCTGCTCCTTGTCCCCCAGGACTCCCTGCCCCTTATCCAACCCCCCCAACCTCCACCCCCTTACCATGCCGCTCAGAGCAGCATGTCTGGTGGCCGTGCAGTCCTCCGGAGCCAGACACACTGCCCTGCAGGAGCTCGCAGCTCTGCGTCCTTACCATGCTGCAGAGGTGGAGCTCAGGTCCCACCAGAGCCAGCCACGCCACTGCAGCAATGCCCAGCAGTAGCAGCGGGCCAGAGCATTGCCTGCCTGCATGGCTCCAGGGGAGGGGAAAGGTGGGGGACGGGATGGGGGGAACTCTGGACAGGGGCTATACAGGCTGGGCTGGACAGGGGCTGGACAGGCCGGTCTGGACAGGGGCTGGACAGGCCGGTCCCACGGGCCAGAGTTTGCCCACCCCTGATTTAATACCTTTGAATTTTTTAAAATACAATTGATGGAAAATTCAAAACAAAAAGTCATTTGGTGAGTAAAGTTAAACACACACATAAGTATTTGCAGCTCAGGGCCTTATTCATTAAAAAGTCAGTTCACCTTTAATAGTGAGTTCTTCTTGGTCCGCGCCACTTCCCGCAGCCCCCATTTGCCTAGAGTAGCAAATCACGGCCAGTGGGAGCTGAAATCGGCCAAACCTGCAGACGCTGCAGGTAAACAAACTGGCCCGACCTGCCAGCAGATTTCCCTGATGGACCACTTGCCAAAGCTTGCCGATCGCTGTGGTAAATGGTTCAATAAGATACATCATTTGACTAACTTCTATCTAAAGGGCTATCATAAGATCTAGAAATGGAGAACATGTCCTCCTGAGTATTATAATTTCCAGTAACATTTTAATGTAACCTGCGGGAATTAGCACAGTATATACTTATTACTTATAGAACATGATTGTTCCATATCTTTGTGGCATGCAAAACAGGTCACTAATGCAGTCAGTGTTGATTGGCACTGGTTACACATTTCTTTCCCCCTGTGTTCCCCAGGGAATTGTCAGAATTTGAGTATGGTGTGAAGAATTCTTTTTAGCTGAACATGGTCAACATTGAAAAAATGCCCCATGTAGTTTAACTTGAACTCTAATTTAACTGATGTAACTTGCTGCTGACTTACTTTAATTCATGATTTGCTTTGGCTTGTGGGGATTTTATTTCGTTTAGTTTATCATTGTTCACTGAAGGAATTGTTTGGATGGGCCTGACTGAGGATAAGTTGCTGTACTGCTCTTCTGCCCAAAATCTTCATGTGTATGACTTGAACTATTTTACCAAATTCTGGACTCGTGTCAGCAGTCAAATTAAGGCTCTGTCCCTCTGTGGTGCCCATGGGAAATCCAGCAGGGTGGTAGCTCTGGGCTCTGATAACAGGTATGTTTGACTTCATGTGCCTCTGTGCTAAATTGAATCTGGGTTTTTGGTTGGATTGCACCTGCACTAGTAGTAATAAACTTGCAGTAAAAAAATGGTAAAGTGTGTGTATTAATAAACATCACATTCAAACATATCAGAAGGTTTTAGCTGCCACCTGTTAAAACTGCAATGTAACAAACTAATCAAATAGAGAAGACATCTGCTTGCTTGACTCAATAAGGTTACAAATTTTCAGTATTTCTGAGATTTATGTTATATTAGGCAAAATAAATACTTGTGAGACATTCTTAGTGAAAATCGCACACAGAAAAAAGTATCCGTATCCTATTTAGACCTCCAGATTGTGCAAACTGAGCAGAACAGCGAACCTGCCCATGTTTATAACATTCAAATGTTGGCATTACAGTACTGGGAAAAATAGCATCACGACTTTTAAATCCATTGAAATGCATTAGCTTAAGAGAACTTTTAACCGACAGTGAGTGGAAAAATCATGGCATTTTTCACTTTAAAATAACAGGGCCCATTCATTTAAAAAAGAATGTTTGCATGGAACATTAAAGTTACTGTGGTAGGATGAATTGAAGTGTCATCCCTGTGTCTTGTTTAAACAACAACTCTGCATTAACCTTTTTCGTTTACTACTTTCTTCTGTTTTTCTTTCCTAAGTTTACGAATTTTCTCTTTGCATAATGGGACAAAGTTATGTACCGTGCTGCCGCCTCCCTATCCTTCTCCGCTCCAGTCAGTTCTCAGCTTTGCCTATAATCGAACCAGTGGAACAATTTACTTCCTCCTAACTTCTTGGGATATATGGATCTACACAGCGAGGTACTACATCCATTTTACTAAGCATTTATGGCTTCCTAGCCTGTCTTCATTGCCTACTTTTCTCACTCTGTTATATTTTGTTTGTTTTCTTTTCATTACAGTGACTGAGTAGGATGTTTTGGTATTAAGTGAAGACAGTGTATTCTGGAAAATGTTCAAAGTGTTTTACAAATCTTAATGTTAATGAATATTGGGAAGATAGATCAGTATTACTACTGCCAATTTTCCAGATGGCAAAATTGAGGCCCAAAGAGGCAAAGTGACTAGACTCAGGTCACACAGTAAGTCAGTGGCAGAGCTGCTTATAAAACCCAGATTTCCCAACTCTCCATCCATTAGCCATAAAAATAGCCTTTCTTTATATTTGAAGCACTGTACTAACAACAACTACTTAATCCTCACAGTCCCCTGTGAGATAGGTAACTAGAAACACCCCCATAGAGGGAAATATGAGGCTATACCTACAGTTGGAGCTGGGGATTAGATTCGCAGCCTGTGTAGACGTACTTGTTCTAGGCCCTGGTTTACACTGGAGGGGGGGATCGACCTAAGATACGCAACTTCAGCTACAGGAATAGCTTTGCAGCGTCTTCATGGCGCTGAGTCGACTGCTGCCGCTCCCCTGTTGACTCCGCCCGTGCCTCTCTCAGTGGTGGAGTACCAGAATTGATGGGAGAGCACTCGGGGATCGATTCATTGCATCTAGACTAGACGCGATAAATCGACCACCAAAAGATTGATCTCTACTTGCTGATCCGGTGGGTAGTGTAGACCTGCCCTAGCACTGCTCAAGCTGGTGCTCGAAAAATAACAGTGTAGCTGGGGCAGCACAAGTAGCAGCAAGTGGCATCATGGGCTAGATGTAGCCTGCAACAAGGCATAATTGTCAGTGCTGGAATTGTAATAAGGGAGTTCCTCACTTCTTGTCCACACTGCTGCTTCCTCTCTGAAACAATTTGCAAGAATTCTCTTTCTTTCTCCCACAGCCCCATTTCCTTATCAACAAAACCTGTTTCTGGTGAATTAGTATGAAAGCCTCAACTTCTTTAAATGTTTTGTAATTCCTGTTAGTGTGAACCTCATCTTACAGAGAAATTGTTCTTTAAAAGCCATGATTTCACTAGGAAGGGAATGTACTGCACTATCCCTGTGTTTCCCTTCCTACCACTTCTTGAAAACCAAGGCATTGATGTTTACTATACATTTTTCTCTTTTCTAATGAGGCTGCTTCCCCTCCCTGCCTTGATTATAACTTAGGCTATGACCACACTAGAACTTTTTTCACCTTTTGTCGGTCAGGGTGTGAAAAAGCACCCCCTTGACTGACATAAGTTTCACCGACAAAAACTCCTGTGTGGACAGCTCTGTGTCAGTGGGAGACACTCTCCTGACGACATAGCTACCGCCACGCGTTAGGGGTGGTTTAATTATGCCAGCAGGAGAGCTACATGGAAGATCTTCCAGTGGTGCAGGTACAGTGATACAGTTGTACAGCTGTAAGGTCCGTAGTGTAGATGTAGCCTTAACTGAAGCCAAGAGAAGCAGGAAAGGAGAAAGATTCAGCTAAAGAAAAGGAGTGGAAAAGTACATTTTTATTTTAATAAGGCTTTGCTTACCTATTGAAATTGTTTAAAGTTAAAGCTTTGTCTACGCTACACTTTTATCTTTAAAACTTTTGTCGCTCCAGGGTGTAAGAAACCACCACCCTGAGAAACAAAAATTTTAACGACAAAAACCGCCGGTGTGGACAGTGCTTTGTCGAAGGGGGCTGTGCTCCCGTCCCTCGTTGGAGGTGGTTTTACTTTGTCACTAGGAGGGCTCTCTCCCGGTTATAGAGAGCAGCCACCCAGCACACCTTACAACGGTGCATCTGGCACAGCCATGCTGTCGTAAGGTTTGCAGGGTAGACTTAGGCCCTGTCTTCACTACCACTTTAAATCGATGTTAACGACGTTAGGTCAAATTAAACGTGTACCTGTCTTCACATACATGCCCTTAACGTCGATGTAAAGGGCCCTCAAGATCGATCTTGGAACTCCAGCCTAACCAGAGACATAAGGCTAATCTCGACATTCCAAGCTCGACCGTGGGCTAGTGAAGACGGAACCCGACATTAATAGCCTCCAGAGGCTGTCCCACAATGCTCCATTCTGACCGCTCTGGACTGCCTCACTACTGCTCCACTGTGACCGCTCTGCACTGCACTCTGAACTCGCTGCTCTGGCCAGGTAGATAAGACCCGGGAACATTTGAATGCCATTTCCTGTTTGGTCAGCGTGGCCAGCTCACCTGAACTGCTCAGTCACCATTCAGAGCTATCAGCAGCACTAGCCGCCATGCAGAGCTCAGCATCACAAGACTCCATCCAGAGCTCATCTACCCTGGAGACCAGCCAGAGGAGAAGAGCTCCAGCATGGTCCACTCGTGAGGTGCTGGATCTCATCGCTATCTGGGGAGAGGAATCCGTGATGTTGGAACTACGAAACAACAAACGGAATGCCAACACCTATGGAAGGGTCTCCAAGGCCATGCTAGAAAGGGGCCACAACAGGGACACCACACAGTGCCGCGTGAAAATTAAGGAGCTGCGGCAATCGTTCCAGAAAGCCAAAGAGGCAAACGGACGATCAGGGGGCGCGCCACGGACATGCAGGTTCTACAATGAACTAAATGCGATAATGGGGGGCGCCCCCACCACCATCGCGCCGGTGTGCGTGGACTCCACTGATGGGATAATCGTCAGGGAGGAGACTGATTCCGAGGAGGACGACCATGAAGAACAGGAAAATCTCACGGAGCAGCAGGAGCCCAGCGGAGAACCCATGTTCCCAGAGAGCCAGGAGCTGTTTGTCACCCTGGAGCCAGTACCCTCCCAAGCCTCCCAGGGGGGTAAGTGTTTCTTTTTTAAGTGATTACATGACGCGTGATTTTGTAAAGGAAGCATTTATTAATGAGTAACTTGCCCTAAGGACTTAGCGTGCTTTCATTGCTGGTCAATTTCTACTCAAAGAGTTTGTCAATATACTCCGGGATTGACCATAAGTCCTCCGCGGACATTTCAAGGAAGCTATCCAGGAGGTAGCGATGAATCCAGCGCAGCAGATTTCTGGGGAGAGCCGCCTTACGTGGTCCCCCGTGATAGGACACCAACCCACGCCACAAAACTAGTAAGTTGTCTGGTATCATTGAGCAGGCTAGCATTGCGGCGTATGGACCAGGACTTTGCATGGAGTCAAGGAGCATGCGCTCCCTATCTCTCCGAGAAATTCTCAGCAAAGTGATGTCATTCAGGGTTGCCTGTTTGAGATACGGACTGCAATTAGTAGGGAGATAAAGATTCCCAGCTGCAAAGTACTCTTTTCTGCTGAGGACCGATCAACCGCACCCCTCCCCCCCCACGAACGCTGACCGCCCCTCCCCCCCCAGCCCGTAGCGGTAGCTAGCAGGGAATCTGGGCAGTCTGCACGCGGTTGCTTCCGCTTCAGATCCAACGCGCACCCAACCCCCCTCCCCCCCAGCCCGTAGCGGTAGCTAGCAGGGAATCTGGGCAGTCTGCACGCGGTTGCTTCCGCTTCAGATCCAATGCGCACCCAACCCCCCCCCCCCAGCCCGTAGCGGTAGCTAGCAGGGAATCTGGGCAGTCTGCACGCGGCTGCTTCCGCTTCAGATCCAACGCGCACCCAACCACCCCCCTCCCCCCCGCCCATGGCGGTAGCTAGCAGGGAATCTGAGCAGTCTGTACGCGGTCTGAAGAGCCCCAAAAAGACCTTAGCCCTTAGCGAGAGATTTTTTGGCATTTGCTTTGCAGTTTGCGGTTGCAGTGGGAGCCAGCCACGCGGTGGGGGGAAGGGGGCGGGGTTGCTCTACAGTATGCAGGCGCCACTTTTAACTTACCATGGCCGGCTGCACGGTGATTTCAGAAGCCGTCTTGGGCTGAGGCACGCATATGTGTCTGAGATGCTCTGACTTTTCTGTGAGCTAGTCAGTCACTTTTAGGTGTAGAACATGACCTTGTACAGAAATCATATCAGGCCTCTGAATACTGAGGTTGCAAATGGCATAGTACTCCCATTGTGTACCGTCCGAGACTGCATCTGCCTCCTAACCTTGAATGTATCTGTCTCATAACTTTCAAACTTTATTTTCCCACACTCGCCCACAGATGACCAAGTATGTCAGAATCCCCTGGCCTCCTCCCGCCGTGCATCGCAGATAAGAAAGCGTAAAAAGAAAATGCGAACGCGCGATGAGATGTTCAGTGAACTCGTGGAGAACTCGCGCGCTGAGGCAGCCCGCCAGACGGACTGGAGGGATCGAGAGAGAGAGGCGAGGGATCGAGAGAGAGAGGCAAGGGATCGAGAGAGAGAGGAAAGGAATCGAGAGAGGCAGGAATGGAGAGCCGCTGCAGAAAAGAGGGAAGCCGCTGAAGAAAAGAGGAAAGAGCGTGAGGAAAGACGCATGGATGCTTTCCTCCGCATAATGGAGGACCAGAGCGACATGCTGCGATCTCTGGTGGAGCTGCAGCATGCCCAAAGACCACCTCTACAGCCCCTGTGTAACCACCTCCCCCCCTCCCCAACTCCCATAGCTTCCCCACCCAGACGCGGGGTGAGAACACGGGGGGGCAAGCTCCGTGGGCCGCTCCACTCTACCCCACAAGCCAGCAGAAGCAGCAGCAGCAGCAGGCTGACGTTCTCGGAAAACTTTTAAAAGCTGCTGTGTCTTGCCCACCCCTCCTCTCCCCACTTCCCCCCCCCCTCCTTTGCCCGCTCCTCCCCCACTGCGACTGCCGGTTTCCCTCCAGGATACCAGGACAGTGATCCCCTGTATTTGTATTTCCGATTAACCAATAAAGGAACCATGATTTTTCAAACAGTGATTTTATTTCCTCTGAAAGCATGGGGATGGGGGAGGGAAAGCATGGGGAGGGGGGAGGGGGAAGGGAAAGCATGGGGAGGGGGGAGGGAAAGAGGGTTCAAGGGCAGCAGGCTTAGAGCACAGCAAGGGAGCAGATTCTCAAACACCATCTCGGGCACTCATAAAACTGTCTTTCAAGGCGTCCCTGAGGCGCAGGGCCTCACGGTGTGCTCTTCTACTTTCCCTGCTGTGTGGCTGCTCATAAGTAGCAGAAAGTAAATTTGCCTCTGCCTCCCAGCCCGCCATAAACGTTTCCCCCTTGCTCTCACAGATATTGTGGAGCACGGAGCAAGCAGCAATAACAATGGGGATATTTCTCTCGCCGATGTCTGAGCGTATCAGTAAGGAACGCCATCTCCCCTTCAGACGGCCAAATGCACACTCTACGGCCATTCTGCACTTGCTCAGCCTGTAGTTGAACAGCTCCTGACCCCTGTCCAGGGCTCCTGTGTAGAGCTTCATAAGCCAGGGCATTAGGGGGTAGGCTGGGTCCCCAATGATCACGATCGGCATTTCGACCCCCCCCCCCCCACGGAAATTTTCTGGTCGGGGAAGAAAGTGCCTTGCTGCAGCTGTCTAAAAACCCTAGAGTTCCTGAACACTCGAGCGTCATGAAGCTTTCCCGGCCACCCCACGTAGAGGTCGGTGAAACGTCCCTTGTGGTCAACCACTGCTTGCATGACCATTGAGTAATATCCCTTCCGGTTTCTGTACTCGGCGGCCTTGTGGTCCGGTGCCAGGATAGGGATATGAGTCCCATCTATAGCCCCACCACAGTTAGGGAATCCCATGGCGGCAAAGCCATCTATTGTGGCTTGCAGGTTTCCGAGGTTTATAACCCGGTGTAGCAGCTGCTCGACGATTGCCCTGCTTACTTGCATCACAGCAAAGCCCACTGTAGACCTACCCACCCCAAACTGATTCGCCACTGACCGGTAGCTGTCTGGCGTTGCAAGCTTCCAGAGGGCTATCGCCACTCGCTTCTCCACTGTAAGGGCCGCTCTCATTTTGGTATTCCTGCGCCGGAGGGCTGGGGACAGCAAGTCACAAAGTTCCAGGAACGTGCCCTTTCGCATGCGGAAGTTTCTGAGCCACTGGGAGTCATCCCAGACCTGCAGCACTATGCGGTCCCACCAGTCCGTGCTTGTTTCCCTGGCCCAGAATCGGCATTCGATGGCATGAGCCTGCCCCATTGCCACCATTTTTGACAGATTGTCAGTCGCCCTACTTGCAAAAACGGCAGTGTCCATGTCGTCCCCGCTGTGCACGTCTTCGTCCATCTCGTGCACGTCCTCGTCCATCTCCTCCTCACTGTCGTCGGGTTCCAGAAAGCGTAGTTCTCCCCGGATCGCATTCCTCCTCTGCAGACGGTGCAGCAGGAACTCAGCAACCGTGATCGAGGTCCTCACAACAGCCATTACTGCAGCCGTGGTGTCAGCGGGCTCCATGCTTGCAATGCTATGGCGTTAGCACGGCGCGGAGAAAGGGCGCGAATTATGGGATGCCTACCTACAGTGCACCGCTCGTAATGGGGGTGGGCGGCGCGGAAAAAGGGCGTGAAATTTGGAAATGCCTACCCATAGTGCAGCACTCGAAATGGTGCCTGCTGGGGGATCAGGGAACTGTGGGATAGGTACCCAGAGTGCAACGCTCGTCATGTCGACGCTTGCAAAAGTTTTGCGGACAGACACTGTCGACTTGCTGTGCTTAGCTGTGCCTAGTGAAGACACACAACATCGACTGTATACCGTCGCGTTCACAACATCGACATAAAGGAAATCGAACTACTGCTGTAGTGAAGACATACCCTTAATGTGGTGCTTAGGAAGCTCCTATGATAAATCAGGCTGCAGTTGCCACATTTTCCTCCGAGTAATTCCACATGCCAAGCAACGCCTTACTGTCTGATTGGTGTATGCAACTGTGAGTGTGCAGTTTTATTACCTTTATTACTTGTATTGCTGCAGAGCCTTGAGGCCCTGATGAGGGCACTGTACAGAGAGAATTTATAATCAAGGATTGTGTCAAGATGCCACAGGCAAATAAAGAGCAAAACAGAGTTGGAGCAGTGTGGGGGGACAAGGGAACAGAAAAGAGAGACTCGTTTGCATAACCAGCCTGACCAGCTGCAAATACTTGTGTGAGCATTTTTAACTATAAATGATTTCAATTAATATCTTGCAAAACCTGAACCTGACTTGAGGCAAGCTAAAAAGTTGACTTATTTGCTTTTGCCTCCCCATTTACCCCATTCTTATCTCCCTCAAAATTTGGTCTTTTCGTTACTAGTGACTGTACTTCATTTTCATCACTTGAAGGGACAAAACAGGCATCATTACCATATAGCCTATGGATTTCAATTAATAAACACCTTCATCAATTTTGTTTCCTATATAATCTTAATTAATAACGTGATTTTTCAGCTACTTTTCACTTTGTTTCACATTTGGAGCTGACTAAATAGCAGACCATAATAATCTGAGGCCAGGCAAACCCTGGAGACAGACAAATCTATTATCTACTTTAAATCTCCGATGAGCAAAATGTGGAGGAGACCACACTTAAGGCAGAAACTGAGGGCCTGACTTCTTATCACAAGATAGAATGGAGCTGTTGTTTGTGCTTGCTTTCCCCACCACATTAAATCCTCGCTCCCCTTTCAACTCTGAGGCCCTATTGTTGTGGCATCTTAACTCTGGCCAGGAAAGCTTTGCTTCCAACAATGTGCTCAGTGAGATGCAAAATGTCAGTTAAAATAGCAGCCAAGCGATTTATAGGTTTATCCGCCCTTAATGCCCAATGATAAGTTCGGACTAATACTTGAGAATTTTTTTATCCCTGCCAATTGGGTGAGTTGAACAACTGGAATGCAGGCATTTTGAAGCATACAGGAGACCAGGTTTCTGATTTTGTGATGAAATGTGGTGTTTTAAGGAATAGACCCTCTTAACTGAAAACACTGTTTCTTGTCTCTTACTGGATAATTCAACCAGTCTGACATTTCTGTTGGGATCTTTGGGCATGAAAGATACAAAGGGTTTTTTATAAGCTTACAAATACACAGACATCATTTCGTTCACCATCTGCGGTGAAAAGCAGAACCATATAACCTCAAAAAAACATTGTGTGGCAATTTAGGGCAGAAAAAAGAAGAAGAATATATTCAGCTGAAACACTCAAGGGAATTTAGGTCATTAGAACCTTAGCCAGAATATGGTTAGGACACCAAGGTTAATAGCTCTATTCTTGAGAACGGTGCAATGTGATGTTTAATAACAACGAATAGTCAGCACCAAAAGAAGCCTATGATGCTAAGTTTATTGTTGGTATCTTGTAATTACAGCATATATATAGTCTGGAGGTTTTTAACTATAAACATTGGGTGCATTATAAAAGGAGATGAATTAAACTTTTTTTAAAAAAGCAGTGACCAAGATAATTTCCCTGCTAGCCAGAACCAGTTTAAGGAATTTATCATAGAGCTTGAGGATACTCAGGTAGCTATCCTAAATACTCATTAAACAGGCTTCCCCTGACTAATATTCAAATGAAAGACAGGCATCATGAGTCAAGTAAGAATGACTGGAAAGTGATAAGGACATGGGGGCTTAACTGGTTTTGACAGAGTATTGTGCTGATGCATTTGCATCAAGACTGGTATGCTAGTGTATATCTGAAAGTTGGTAGAACTTGGTCCTTATTGTCTCTGATTGTTTTATGCTTGAGATCCTTAGATGAAATAAGAACAAAATATTGTGAAAGTGTGATTCTACTCTGGAAAGGAATTTTATAAATAATTGGGTCCATATTTAGTGTCTCTCCTGGGATGTCTGTGCTGCAGTTGGAGGTGGGAGTGCAGCACATGTAGACATACATGAGCTAGTTTGCAGGTACCAATAGCAGTGACGCTATGACAGCAGGAACTTCAGTGCTAGATAGCCACTCAAGGGATTACCCAGGGTATAACCTATGACCTGGGAGGTCTGGGGCAGCCCTCACTAGAAATGTTAAGGTCAGAGCAGGCTGCAAAAGGGAGAGCAGATGCTTCCAAGACTGGTGGGTAACACTGAAGTTAAAGCTCCCAACCAGTCACAAACTGTGCTTCTAATCCCCCTCATTGGTTATCAAGAGGCAATAAAAGAAATCACACAGCTCCCTTTATTGCATTCCAGTCTCTGGCTCCCAATCAGCACCTAGATCCGGTACAGTGAGAAGTTATTTTAAACTCTGCTCACATATACAAAATGTTCTTCTGATCCCAAAGGGTCAGCCACATCACCAAATCACTATAGGTTTGGAGCTTGCCAAAAATATCACACTGCAAACCAATCCTTTAGTGTCTAAAACTAAAGGTTTATTATCAAGAAAAAGAAGAGACATGTTAAATGGTAACACGGTCACATACATACAAACACTTCCAAGTCCATATACCAGGTTCCTAGCTGTATTGGTGGTTTACTGGCTTATAAGTCCATCGCTTGGATGGGTCATTCAGTCCTTTATTCAGAGCTTTGGTTTATAACAAAGTTCCTCCAGAGATAAGAAGCAGGATTGAAGACAAAATGATGCCAAACTGTTTTGTAATACAGACACAGATACATATCCACAACCCAATATACGAATGTGATACAAACACATAAATGAAATTATCATATTTGGCAAACTAACATTTTTGCAGATATCTTACATGGCATATCTGGCACAGCTCATTGCAATTTTACAATATTAGTGTTCATAATATCCTCAAGTGCCCCCCAGAATTCATACAGCGTCACATAGCCTACACAGAAGCTCAGGCTGCCATGGCTTCATTGCTGTTTGTATCTGAGCTAACTATTTTAAAGCTAGCTCAGGTATGCCTAAACATGCTGCGGTCATACACTATAGTTGCAGAGTAGATGTACCCTCAGTGACCCTATTAAATCTGCTTAGTTTCCAAAGAAAAAGTTAGACCTGCAAGCGCGACCTTTGGTCTGAGAGCCTAGCTCAGTTCCTTATGGCTTGTAGTCCTCGCCGGTAATAAAGATAGTGCAGGCAGAATTTGGCCTTGCACTTGAAACACAGTTAATAATTCTATTACTGGTTCATGAGCTATTATAGAATCCAGCTCCTGGCTGATGCTGGATCTGTACTGCTGATTTGAGTAAAAGGTATTTCTCACTTTAGTGACAAAAATAAGGGTTTAGTATGATATGGAATACAAACAAGGAACAGATCTTCTTTAAGAACTACACTTAAAATATATAGTACAAATCTCTGCCTATAAATCATCCATGTAGCTGACCACATTCAAGTACTTTGCTTCTAACTCACAATGGTGGGACAGTGCTCCACGTAGGCAATAGATGAATTCGAGTTATTCTCCCTCCCTGAATTTCTAGCATCAGTGGGAGACTTTTATAATAATCCCTTTGCTGTTGAAGATTATGAAATCCAGAGACAATAAAGGAGTCATGTGAATAAATGACATGTTAATTTTGCAATTCATAGCACTGTATGTTTGGTAAGAACCGGCACAGTGCCCTGATTTAATAGATGAGCAGGGACAGAGAGATGGCCATTAATCATTGATCCTTCATCACAGGCGTTAATTTGCTTATGGGTGAGATTCTAGCACAGTTGGCCAAACCTGACTCTTCTGCTTCTTTCTCTAACTTTGTGATTAGGTGAAAGAGATGGCTTGTTATTTTGCCGTTCTCCCCACAGCTCAGGGACTAGGTTTTGTGTACTACTGATTATAGAGATACAAGGTGTCCCGTTGTGCAATCATCAGTCTCTTTGCATTTCAAAAGCTGCATTTCCATAATATTTAAAACCAAGAACTACATACACAGGTCTGATACTTTTCTGGGCCTCATGATATTTTCTCTTCAGTTGTACTCAGTACAAGATACTTTTTCTTATTTATTTTTTGCATTATAGTAGCAGCTAGAAGCCCCAGTGGAACTTAGCACCCCATTGTGCTAGGTTTTATACACATGTAGTTTGCCAGTCCATGCCCTGAAGAATTTACAGTCCAAATAGTGAAAACAGACAAAGGAGGGGGGCGGGAAGGAAGTGTAATATTGCCATTTTATAGATGGGGAACTGAGAAATTATCTTGGCTGAGTCACCCAGGAAGGCTTTCTAGAATGATTCCAGTAGAATAAAAACTCCTATAGGAGAGTTTGGGTTTTATTTTGGGATCAACGGGATTGCACACAAAACAGTGCAGATCTAGCCTTGTGTCCTGTTATGTAGCAGGTCGATGACTTTGTGCATCGATATTTAATTTGTGTCATTTTTCTTTTCTGTGCTGTACTGAGTGTTCACGGCATAGGGTATGGGTTCCATGTTAGCCAGGCATGGCAAGAGGGCCCTCCCCTCCCTGAGAGTGCAGCTCGGGACAACACATCAGACCAAACAGGGTTTGTGGGTTATTTTTTTTCTATGCTTTTTTGTTTACTTCCTTGGTGTGCTGTTTTAAAAACTGTGAGACTGCTGTGACCTGCAGCTCTCCTTACTCTGTTCCTATCCCTGACGCACAAACAGCGTTGCTTAGTCCTCTGTCTGTCCATTTCAGTTGTGACCTATAGTACTGACACTCCATTCCTGAACCTATTTTGAGTGATACTCAAACTAGACTTGTGGTGGGAGGGGATTGTGCTGGAGGAAAACATCCACCATAGGCCGAGATCATCAAACTTATTTCTTTTGTGATTTACACCAGGGTTTAACCTGTATCTCCAGAAATGAGAACAGTGCATTAACCCACAGCCTCATCTTACACCTACTTCTCCTCTGGGTTTAGTCTGAATTTCCCCTGAAATGGCCCTTACAAAGTACAATTTAAAATTTCAGGTGTTCTGTGGGGATGGAGAGTTTCATGTTGTTTCCTGTCATTTCTCATCTCCCAGTAGGCTAGAAGCTTTGAAGATGCACAAATGTGTAAAATGTTTGGGGTGGGAGGAGATGCAGTTTCCCCAAAGCTCTGTAATGGAGAAGTGAGGAACTATGTATTCATGTGTGTGTGTACAGCACCTACCATTAGTGGGGGTTCTGATTCTGATTAGGGCATCTGAACACTACTGTAATGTACATATTAAATATTAGGGCTGTCAAACGGTTAAAAAAAATAATCCTGATTAATCACACTGGTAAACAATAATAGAATACCATTTATTTAAATATTTTTGGATGTTTTCTACATTTTCAAATATTTTGATTTCAGTTACAACACAGAATACAAAGTGCACAGTACTCACTTTATTTTTTATTACAAGTATTTGCACTGTAAAAAAACAAAAGAAATAGTATTTTTAATTCACTTAATACAAGTACTATAATGCAATCTCTTTATCATGAAAGTGCAACTTACAAATGTAGAATTATGTACAAAAAACCTGCATTCAAAAATAAAATAATATAAAACTTTAGAGCCTATAAATCCAATCAGTCCTACTCCTTATTCAGCCAGTTGCTCAGGCAAGCAAGTTTGTTTACATTTGCAGAAGATAATGGTGCCTGCTTCTTATTTATAATGTCACCTGAAAGTGAGAACAGGCGCTTGCATGGCATTGTTGTAGCCACGATCGCAAGATATTTACATGCTAGATGTGCTAAAGATTTATATATTTCTTGATGCTTCAAGAGGACATGCGTCCATGCTGATGACGGGTTCTGCTCGATAATAATCCAAAGCACTGCAGACTGACGCATGTTCATTTTCATCATCTGAGTTAGTTGCCACCAGCAGAAGGTTGATTTTCTTTTTGGGGGGGTTGGGTTCTGTAGTTTCCTCATCAGAGTGTTGCTCTTTTAAGACTTCCCAAAGCATGCTCCACACCTCCTCCCTCTCAGATTTTGGAAGACACTTCTGATTCTTAAGTCTTGGGTCGAGTGCTGTAGCTGTCTTTAGAAATTTCACATTGGAACCTTCTTAGCATTTTATCAACTTTGCAGTGAAAATGTTCTTAAAATGAACATGTGGCGGGTTATCAGCCGAGACTGCTATAACATGAAATATATGGCAGAATGTGGGTAAAACAAAGCAGGAGACATACAATTCTCCCCCAAGGAGGTCAGTCACAAATTTTAATTAATGGATTATTTTTTTAATGAGCGTGAGTTAGCTATAATTAATCAACAGCCCTATTAAATACTAATACTCAGAGATTGTGCTAGTGCAGCAATAGCTAATTTGCTTAATGGACTCTGAAAACATCACCTTAATAATTTTTCCATTTGCAGATTACCTGAAAAGCCAGGGATGGTTCTGGGATGGCTGACAAACCCAGGTGTAGTCCTTTGAAAATATAAAGAGCGATATATGAGTTCGATATTCTCATCATCCATGTTGTACTATCCAAATCACATGATTCCCAAACCATTAGTGATAAATGTTGACAATTGTAGTGTACAGACACCAAGGAGGAAGAGGAATTATTTAGGGTGGCGTAAGGGAGACTTCACTAGGAGTAATAAAAGAAAATTAAGGAAGAGAAACTTCCTTGTAGCAGGACCTTTTACATTTTGAGATATTAGGGCAGAATACTAGAGAATGCACCACAGAGGTGTGACAACTTTTATTACCGTGTGGAGGGGGGAGGGAAGAAGATGTAGCTCCTGTTCCAGGCTAAGTGTTTCTTTTATTAATGCAGTTCCTACATTTGGGGGGGGGGGGGAGGGGAAGAAGCCTCTAATTGTGTACTCCCACGTAAAAGGAACAATCATGCATTGACAGGAGTTGGATTAGATTAACTCTAGTACCAGTTCAGGAAAGAATTTAAGATCCCATTTATGCATTGGAGCCACAGTCTCTAACTTCTGTGAACCAGATCCTCAGATCTTCCTCAGTAGAACTGGTGGGAAAATGGGAAATACCAATTTTTCAATGAAATTTCAAACTTTGTGATATTTTCTGACCAGATGTATTACTAACACAAACTTCCTTTGGCTCCAAGGAGAGTTTTACCTCCATACAAACTCAGAGAGGACTACAATATTTATGACTAGGTCTGCTCTGGATCTCAGCCCAACTTTTTGGCACACAAGGCATATTCCAAGATTTATGGGAAACAGTAGATTACACTGGTTTCTCTCACTATCTCTCATCTTCTTCATTGCTCACTTACAATTCCAGAATATTATGTGTGAAGTGAACAGGCTTTTCAAGAATTTCAGTGGAATAAAGATATGTTACTGCGGCAATTAACTCATAAGAGCATTCACACCCCAGATGTATTCTTCTGTTAAAATGTTCACACATTTTCTATTTCAGAACTGATCCTGCATGTAGGGCAGCAGTGTGGAGTATTGAAAAACTACACCAGCACTTGAACAGAAAACACCCCTTAGCCTCGTGAGTTTCCTTAATTTGTTGATGGGTTTCTATTGCTTTAGCAGCAGACAAGGTTTTTTTCTGAGTCATTCTTATTTTGTATTAATGATTTTTTTAAAAAATTGATAGCATCACTACTTTACAAAGGTAGATAATACATGTTTCCTGGCCCTTACAGCTTACAGTCAAAATAAAATGACACAGTTCAGAGGAAAATTAATGAGGTGACAAGAGGTGTTGTGTGGTGGATAAGAACAAGGAAAGAGAATGGCGTAGTCTATAGGAAAGTACAAAAATAAGAATGGGAAAAAGAGAGCAGTGGAGGAATAAAGTGAAAAGATTGGGACCAGGATAGGGAGTGGGATGGAACTAGGGAAAGTGAGAACAGGAATAAAGGAGGGAGCAAGATAAGTGGGGCCTTCAAGGTAAGGCCGAGGAATTTGAATTTGTAGTGGTAAGAGATAGGAAGTCACTGGAAGAATTGAGGGAGGGAGATGAAGTGGTCACAATGGCAGGAGAAAAAGGTTGGTTGGAGTGACATTTGGGACAGATTGGAGCCAATGAGTGACAGTGAAACCCAGAGAAGAGAAAGTTACTACAGTTAAGGCAGGGAATGATCAGGGCACTGACAGAGGTATTAGCCTTGGGTCACTAAGAAAACTGCACATCTGGAGGTTATTAAAGAGGAAGAAGAGACCGAATTTAACTTCAGTTGGCTTTGTTCATGTTAGTAGTTACATTAAAGGTCGCCTTGCATGGGAGTCACCTAAACTAATGGTAGATACGTGCCATTGAGTAGCATTGACTTATATTATTCCTGTTTTCTTTTCCTCAGTAAGCACACTGCTACTTTAGTTAGAAATACTCTTGAGAGAGTCAGGTTGCTAATGCTGAATTTTTAAATCATTATTTTCAAAGGCTTTTTGCAATACGAGATATCACTTATCACTAGAACTGGTTGAAAAATTTTTGGTCGGACAGTTTTCCATCTGAAAATGGAGTTTTGTTGAAATGGAATTTTTTTTATGGGAGTGTTGATTTTGGCCACATTTTTGATGGAAAAGCGTTTAAATGAATTGTTTTGACTTAACATTTTTACCATATTTATACTTTATCAGAATGAAATATGTCCATGTTTCCAAATACATTTTGGGGGGAATTTCAACCGCGGCGGGGAGGGGGGAACCGGGACGCTCCCGGCAGCCCGTCCGCGCGGCGGGGACGGGAGAGCGAGGCGCTTTTTTTTTTTTTTTTTTTGCATTCGCCCTATAAGACGCACCAACTTTTTCCCCCCCGTTTTGGGGAAGAAAAAGTGCGTCTTATAGGGCGAAAAATACGGTACATCTGACATAAAGCACAAATGAGCCTCTTCAAGTATGGCGCCAGTTTAAAAAAAACTGTGATCCCACATTTCAGCTGTTATTGTCTAAATTAGGCATCAGTGATAGAAAGCAAGAGTTTATGCAAGACGTTCACAAGTTTATATTCATCACACAAGTTTATATTAATCACACTGTTAGGAATATTAATTTTTAATAGTCTTCAATTTAGCATCAGATCACACTACCCCTAGATTTGTTTTTAACATAGAGACATGAAATCCATGCAATTCAGCAGGAGAAATCTCTTTTCATAATTAAATGTATGTCCAGTATCTACATAAATTGGGAAGGAAATGGGACTTTGACACAGGCCAATATAAAAGCTTTTGTATGTTTAGAACTGAAAGTTAACTTAATCAAATGGGCTGTAGGACAAAATGATTGTATTATTGTCTCATTAGTGATACCATCCCATGATGGTGTGTTGGCGGCTAGAACTTTCATCTCCCCTTCAAAGGATAGAAGAGCATTTCTAAAGAGAATACGTACTACTATGATATATGCCACAGAAATAACTTTAAATGTATTACTTTAAATAAAGGGCTTCTGCTTTGTATACATACACTCCTGCAACACTGAACTGAGTGCACCACCGACCTGTGGAATAGCTAAAATACTTTTTTCTGCCTTGCCATAGCTAATATTGCCATATATTATAACTGCAACTTAATGCCCTCTTAGCAACATCTGTCTATGTGTAGTTGAGTTTAACTACTAGCTAACTTTTACTATATTATTTTCCTGTGTTTTAATAATATGCTAATAAAAATTTTAAAAATGTGTGAACTTAAAAAATAAAATTTGCCTTTTATAAGATGGCCTGAAATGGATGTAGCAGGGATTGTTAAATTGGGGCTAATTTCTGTCAGCCCACCTCAGAGGTAATGGATTCTGATTGCAGAGGAGGTTGGTCAGGAGTGAATTAGCAGTTTGTGCACCAAGTGAAGAGCAAAGGGAATTGAGACTCCTTGTACTGAATTATTGCCACGAGGAAGTTGACAATGTCCAGTGTGGACCCAGGAATGCCAAATGACCTAAAGGGTGCTTGTCCTTGTTACATCATGCATAAACAGCAAATTAGATGCCCAGAATGCAGTAGCTGAGTGTCGTCTCTACAGCATGGTTATGTATAAAGATTTCTCAAAATATTGCATGTCTCTATAGTTAGCAGCAGATCACACCAAACTTTTTCTTTTAAGTAAAGGTCATTGAATAATTCATTAGTTACCCTCTGATGTGTGGGTCTGGCCACCTGCGAACATCTTTTACAAACTCTCTTTATGCTAATACAATATGTTTTCCTAGATGTGTACAGAAGAATGACTATTTTCAACATACTCGAAAGGAGAGTGTAAGAGATCCAGTGAGATGCGAATGTCTCTGCAGTCTGTCCTCCCCAATATGCTACCGGATAGATGAAGGGCTGGTGTATGCAGATACCCAGGAATTTCTGGTTCTTGGTATGCAGGTAAAAAATATTCTGATTAATCAGAGATATGCAGATATTAAAATTAACTGACTTGACAATTAGCTGGAGATACAGTGAGGTGTACAAGCTATTCCATCAGGGAGAGGCACTTATTATGTAAAATCCACTAGGAAACTTTAGAGTTGATGTAAACACTGTGATTAAATTTGAGTACCTAAAGGGAGGTACCTAAATTTGGGCCAGGTCAACCCACGTCTTTACATGTGGATTATGGGCTTAATAAACTAACTACCTTGAAAGTGTGTATGAAAATACTCTGTTCCAACTGTCCTACACAGAAGTTTCCTGTTTCCATGCTTAAGGAATTTGTCTGAAGCTGCGTGGCTTATGAAAAAGTGGGTGTGAATGTATAAATTAGAGGTTTTAATAAAGGCCCTCAGGAAACACTATGTCATGCCATCCAAACCCAGAGCAATATGCAGAATAAAAGACCATGCAATCAGTAGAATCTGCAGGTGATTTGAAAAACAGATTCTTTGGCTTTAAATATGGATTTAGAAGTCTATCATTAGATACCCAAGTTTGAATATTTGGTCAGTGCGTGCTAAATATGCTTCCTATAAACTGATGGTCACCATGGGCCAGATTTTCAAAGGTATTTAAACATCTAAAGATGCAGATAAGCACCTAGTGCAGTTTTCAAAACATCTGGGCATCTAACACCATTGAAATAACGTGTTCAGCCTGTATTCCTGGCAACCCCCTCCATATTAACATTAATAATCTTATATGAAATCTTGTTACTGTCTCCTGGTCATAAGCTGTAAAAAAATCAACTTGAACATAAGGAAAAGAAGGCAAAAAAGAATGAATTTATAGTAAAATCTTGACGTCATGGGACTTGTTGTTTTTTATCGCTGTAGCCTTCATTTTTCAACAAAAATTGTTCTAACCCATTTAATAAAATATAATGACTAGTCTGAAAGCATTTAAAAAACTGTACTTGTGCCTGTCAATTCAACTCCATATTAAGTGTGCAGGCAGAGGCCAATACTGCCTCTTTGTCAGCTTTCAGCCTTGCCAAAGGCAACTGGAGCAGCAGCACAGACATAGGGCATGGTTAGACTGGCGCTTTGCAGCGCAAAAACCCTCCTGTAGCGCTATAATTTTCATAGCGAACACACTTCAAAGGGAGATTTTGCGCAATGACTCCCTGTTTAAAGCGCAAGTGTTAAACCTCCTTTTCCAGAGTGATAAGCCTTTTTGCGATAACGTTATAGCGCAAGGGTGGGAATGTGGACACCCATGGGATCTCTTGCATGCCTCCAAGCCATGTAAAGCCATCAGCAAGCCATTGAAGGCCATCAGCAAGCCATTAAAGACAATCAACTTGCCATGTAAGGCAAATGACGTGAGGTATTGTTTTATAAAAGCGGAAGTAGCTTTGCAGTTTCTCTCTAACAACTCACACAGCAAATAATCAGTGAAAATGCTTGCAGACGGAGCTATGTGTCTGAAATAGACAGCCTGTCAGATTTCGCTAATGAAAACTAACTGACAGCCAGATCTCATCTCCCTGTGAACAACTTCCCAGTTCCCCCTCACCCCCCTCCTTTGCAAAACATGTTGCACCCAGCTGAATGCTGGGATACCTGCCCTATCCCGCAACTGCTACTGCCGGCAGAAGCGCGACAAATGTATCCATTATTTTGCGCTACAAGGTTTCAATTTGTACAGTCTCTAGCGCAATACCTATTGCGCTACATTGGGAAGCACTACAAATAAACGCGCTACAATCTTCAGTCTAACCATACCCTTAAACTAGCTTTATTACTGTTTCTAAGCACTTGTCTATATCAAGAATTTGCTTCAATTCCAGCCACCGATGGCTTACATTGAGGAAAATTCCCAATGTAGGAAAAGACTAACAACCCAGGAAAATTACAGAATCTCTGTGCCCCATCAAATGACTTTGTGACAAACTCTTCCTGTTTGATAGTTCCTTTACTCTTTTAGCCTTCAAAGAAGATTTTAACTTGGTAACTTTCAAGATTCCCAGTGAATGTGCTTTAATTTTTTAATATTTCATCTACCTACCTACCTGCATGCAAAATCCCCTATATCTCAAAAGTGAGAGATATCATCTTTTTAAAAAACAGTTAAAATTATGGAATTAGTATCTCCCTGATCAGAGGCATTCTTATATACATGAACAATCTTCTGCATCTTCCTTTAGATCTCTTATCCTATGTAAGGAAAAGGAACTTTGTGAAATGTACTTCCAAAAACATGAATTGATTATAAATGGCATTGTTTTCTTACAAATATATTAAGCAAGGTGGCCAGTGGAAGCGGAATAGGTGAAATATCTACACCTGCTGATGTGGGATACAATTTAGATTCCTTGGCCTGTTCTTTAGTAATGGAAGATCATTACATGCAGGTGTTACATCGCTGACTGACAAGATGTTACTCATTGGAAAGCTGCACTGTAAAAGATTGGTTATATTATATTAACAGCCATTAGGAAATGAGCATGCAGAATGAAGTGTTTTCTGTTCACTGTGTTTTCCAGTTGTGTTAGTTTTGCCAACATGGCCTTGATCTAGTTTTTCAGATTTACATGTGTAATGTGTTATTTTGATAGCATGGTCTGTTTTTTCATCTGTGGGAGTATAATGCAATTCTCTTTGAATAGGATGGAAGGATCCTGTTTCTGCACACCTCAATACAAAATCTAGTATATTATGAGATGAAGGCCTATAAAGATCCTGTAAGTGTACTTTGAATTTACAGCCTTTCTTTTATTAAACAAGCTTCATAACAAAACGTACGTTGCTGGATAAGGCTAGCTATAAAAATAAGAAACTAGCTCTTCTCTTGTACCGTGGCTGTCCTTAGTACCAAAGGTACAGACTAATCGGTTGTCTTGCTTCAGAAATGTAACCTACCACACACACAGCGTTACAGAATAATTCTGACTATTCTTGTGGAGGTAATTCACCAGATTCTGATTCAGAAATATTAGTGTAAATGCAAAGTAGCTCCATTAACCTCCATGAAGTAAATGTGCTGAATTTAGTCCACTATTTCCAAAGGCAGAGCAACTTCACTCTCAAATATAAAGGAGTTCAAGAGTTTTTCACAGTTTGGAATCTTCTCAAGGGAGCTACATTATTTAGATACACTTCAATATCTCACTCACAAACTGAGTCATTATTACAAGTTGTTGTTTCAGCTAGGATTTCCAGATACATCATTGAGTCCTGTACACAAATTCTATAGTGACAAAGAGTCCTGTGGCACCTTAAAGACTACTAACTAAAGTATTGAAGCATATGATGAAGTGGGTATTAGCCCACGAAAGCTTATGCTTCAATACTTTAGTTAGTCTTTAAGGTGCCACAGGACTCTTTGTCACTTCTGCAATTCCAGACTAACACGGCTACCTCTCTGATTCTTGACAAATTCTATACTAATTCTTCCATCCCTCTGTTTTTCCCTTGTCAAGAAGGGTTTAAGCAGATACTCTGTCCCCTGCTGTCATACTCTACTGGTAATTATAGCAGAGTAATGTTGTAGATGTGTCACCCCAATCTGGCCAACAGTGTAAGCATATGAAATGACAAACACCATATGAGACACAGAAGAAAGCTTACTAGCCTTAGGAACGTATTGTGTAAGCAGATATGTGTTGAGACTGTAGTGGGTAGGAGGAGTTAGTGTTTGTAGCCTTTGTGGGAAAAGTGAGTTTTGAGGAGCAATTTGAAAAAAAGAGAGAGAGAGGCTGGAGCTTTTGCATTAAAATAGGGAGAGGGTTCCAGGAATAGGGGACTGAGAGGCAGAAATGAAGACAAGAGGGAGAAGAATAGAAAAGGAGTAGTGAGGCAGGGTTCATTGGCAGAGCAAAGGGATGAGACGGGAAGTAGTAACAAATGTAAATTAACATTCCTTTACTTTATATGGTAGTATGGTCCAGACTGGAGCCCTGCGAGGGACTATTTTTTGTAATCCAACTCCAGTCCAGCCTCGCCATTCCCACACCCCTTCCCTCTCCCGCATTTCCACACTCCTTCCCTCTCCCGCATTTCCACACTCCTTCCCTCTCCCGCATTTCCACACTCCTTCCCTCTCCCGCATTTCCACACTCCTTCCCTCTCCCGCATTCCCACACTCCTTCCCTCTCCCACATTGTTTCTTGCATTTTTATCTCTCTCCCACCCACAAAAACCTTAGATCCATAAATCCCGCAAGAGATTCAGATTCCCATGTGCTACTAAATAAACAAACGGTCAGTTGATATGTATACATGGAATTCAGACTTAATTTATACCACTAAAAGAATAAAACAAATAATGCTTAAACCTCGTAAAAAATACTTTGCCTGTTCTAATAGATGTCAAATTTCTTTTTATCTCTCGCTTACATGTAAGTATTAAAACTTTTATTTAAAAAAAAATATCTAGTATTTTCTCGCAAATTACCAGTCTGTCCCCCACCATCCAATCCCACTTGCAACAAAGTAAGTTTTACCCACTCCTGGTATTATGGCAGCCGGTCTTGTGAGACCTCTGTCCCACTGCAGGGCTCTGGTCCAGACTCGTGTATTAGTTGGTTTATCTATCAAGAATATATCTTCTGGGGAATAGCCCCTATTTAAGACCAGCAATCACTGTTTTAGGTAATTGAATTAAAACATGACATAGATCACCATCAACTGATAAATATGTGCCAGGAATTGGAATACAAATTGGTGCAGATCTGGAGTTTACCTGCCCTGCAGTTGCTTCACCAAATCAGTATCTCGAATGAAACCATAGTTTTCACCAGGATTGTGAGTATCAAGAATGACTGGATTATCAGCAGGTATAAATATACAATACATCATTAAGGGGATTGTTGTTATTTTATTATTTAACTGCTTACTGCTGGGTTTCTGGCACCTCCTTCAAGGCTTCTGGTACTGGCCACTCTTGATGACCGGCTACTGCACTAGAGGGACCATTGCTTTGATTTGATATAACAAATCCCATGTTCCCTGTTTATTTCTACAAGCCTGAAAATGTGCCTAAGTGCTTTTCGAAAGTACCGGGGAGACCCCTTCCCCAATTAGGGAAGGATCTAAATGTACTTCATGTGATATGCTCAGTGGGGTTAATGAACAGTAGGAAGGGAAGTAGGGTGAGGAACTGAATATGTTACAAAAATAAGATCCTGTGGTTTTCCAACTTTGGTATGTGCATGTCTTGATGGTACATTAAAAGGTTTCTCTGGTAATAATCACTGTTATGAACAATACTTTGGGGCATCATAGAAGAGGTGAGTCATAGAGGGTCTTGAAGGGTGGTATTTTGGTAGATCAGAATTGGAAGGGCATTGCATGTATCATGGGTAGCAGTCTTTTCAGGCCTTCAGGGTGGAAGATGGTACAGGCCCACTCTTGTGCCATCTCAATTCCTAGTAAAGCATGTGTCTTCAATCACCAGCCGGAAGAGCTAAAAATAAGCCCATTAGTAAATGAGGGCAGGGAACCTGTAAATGTCAACAATTAAAGTAATTTTAGATTTTTGGAGTTTCAGAACAGTTCATTGTTCCTTGGCCTGCATTCGGGAGCAGTAAATGTCTTTGATGTTCATATTGAAGAAGGCCCAGTGAAGTTGTTGGAGAAGAATCCCGGTAAGATTAATTTAAAAACAAAGGAGGAATAGTTCTTTGTCATCGCAGATTGGAAGTTTTGGGTGATAGTTTCATTGCCAATGAAAAGATATAGACATGAGATGGTGTCTGATGGTGTTATTCATAATAGGACTTGTACTACTTCTATTATTAAGTGAATCACTATAAGTGAAGGGTCAAATCCTAAGATGCTTGCTTAATTTTTACTCAGTAGTTTTTTGCAGTATTTATTCCTTAATAGTATTTTCTTATTTATTTGGAGTATTTTTCCATCTGACAGAGGGAGTGGAATTAGGATTTTGTTATTCTCTTCTTTCAGAATTTGAGACAAATTCCGAAGATCTTACTCAGACTTTAATAATCATAATCATACCTAGCTATTAAATAGTGAGGTTAGTGGAAAATCTCCAGCAGCAGAACAAAAAACCAGGTTTTGTTAGGGGAAACATATAAATGCAAGGCACTCTCCGAGAAAGACACAGGAAGCTTTGGCAGAAGAAAGGAGCTTGCTTTTGTTGCAGGGGTGTCTCTTTTAAGTGGGGGAATCAGCCAAGGTCAAAGAAAGCTATCTGACCTAGACAGAGAGAGAAGTTCCCTGGTTCTAAAGAGAAACCACCAGCTGCAGGAGAAGGATCCTGGACACCCCAGGGAACCCTGTGCAAGCCCAAAGAACTCTTCAGACAGGGATGAGGAACCTGAGGTGGGGAAATGCACATGGTTACGTTTTGTTATTTTGTCAATCTGTGGCTCTGTTGTGCTAAATGAGAAGTAATTTTATTTAGAATTCTGTGCAAAGTCAGTGTGTCTGTTGGCTTCACTATCATATCTCCCTGAAAAGTTAAAGTGTAAACCCAGACCACCATGCAATTCTGAGCGGGGATGTGTTTAAGCTATGTGAAGTGTGAGGGGTCACATTAGTCCCAGCATCTAGGCAGTTGGACAGTGGGGTTTCAGCCCCAAGGAGGGGGTTCTAGACAGAGAATCTGTACCCCAAGAATGTACCTAGAATCAGAGGCAGCTGCGTAGGGTGACAGATTTTTAGGAAGCTGCGTAGGATGGCAAATTTTTCCCAGCCACCCCTCCATCGTGATAGAGGGGTGGCTGGACTCAATTCAAGTGGGGTTATAAACTAGTTGTCAGGTCACAATGCCATTCACTCCAGTTTGGCTTGGCCACACCCTTGCATGATAGAGGGATGGAAGGACCAAATTTGAGTTGTGTTGTGACCCCATATGCCAGGTTGCAATGCCACTCAACTTTGGCCTGGCTGCCCCACCACCACTCAGGTGAGGTGAGGCCAGGCCAAATCTGCCTCCTTAGTTTATGAAGTGGGTTTCAGCAAACTGAAGTTTTGCCAGTGGTAGCCTATTCTCTTGAGCGGCCTCTTCCTAGAAACCTCAGCCAGAGGCAATGCCTGGACTCTGTTCAGACTCAAGGGGCTTAAAGAGCACACTGGGTCCACTGAGGTGGGTCCCAAACACAACGGCCTGGTGAATGTTCACCCAGCAGGAGCTCTACCAGGGCTTTGTGTGTGTAATCAGAAGTTGGAGCTTGTGCACTCTGTGGTGTTTGTGCTTCAGGCAGGTCCAGTACGGCACAAATTATCCTGGAATAATCACTGAAATAAAAGCCTCCAATGCACTTTGGCATTTTAGGCCATGTTAAAGTTGCTTTCTGCAGCATTTGTAGTGTTGATTTTTTTTGTTATTTACAGGAATATTTGAAGAAGACAAAAAATTATCTGATAAGTATGTGAAAGCTTTCACAATAAAGGTTCATCCCAGAAATATTTATAGGTAGTTATTTGATTGAACATCCTGAGTGATTTATTTGCACCCTAGTCTTGTTTTTAAAAGTTCAGTCATCCAGGAAGGGAGCAGAAAAAATAACACATGAGACAGGTGACCAGTCACACAGCTTGAATTGCAAATACTCAAAGCAAACCTCAGTGAAGAGTTTTAAGGAGAGTCCTGAGGTGGAAATATAGTTGCACAAAACATTCATTAGCTAACTTTGAATAACAAATTCTTAGAAACTCAAGTGCATTCATGAATTATTCAAAAGCAGAAAAAAAGTCTTATGTCATCAAATAAGGGGGTTGGGTTTTTTTGCTACAGATACTTCACCTAGTTTTATTCATGCTCTTGTACCAAAGAGCATTATACAAGTTCAACAGAGGGGCAAAGTTTTGTT
The DNA here is from genome assembly GCA_032164245.1 of Sternotherus odoratus. Classification (NCBI taxonomy): domain Eukaryota; kingdom Metazoa; phylum Chordata; order Testudines; family Kinosternidae; genus Sternotherus; species Sternotherus odoratus. The sequence goes on along the minus strand of JAVMKO010000005.1, from coordinate 18,341,533 downwards.
GAAACCTATATAGATCCATGTTTTTGAGATCACATTCTGTTCTCTTCTCCTCGCTGGATAGTACCCATTAGCACTCTTCTCTCTTGCTCATATAACTCATGTGACACAGAATATTCTAAACTATACTATGATAGGCTGAATTCTGAATATTAAGCTATGAATCATGATTCCCCAGAAAGACAATCGGGCTCAGCTGTGACACTCTGATCCTGGCCCACCCAAAATAACCAGGTTTGGTTGAGGGGACTAAGGGTGTGTTTGGCATATGCTGGTGCAGACCCCACCACCTCTGCACTTCATTTGCCTGCAGTCACTAACTCATCCTTCTCTGTTTGAATTACTTATGATCCTGGTACAATTAATCTGTGCAGGTGGCTCTGGTAGGGGCATGCAGCCAGCCTGAACGGAGATGCAAAATACTGGTGTTCAAGGCAAAAACAAAAAGCTAGAACGTAGCACCCACAGTCTTACTATGCTGTAAAGATAGGGCTCTGCCAAACTTATGGCCATGAAAAATGCATCTGCTCTTTTGTCTTCTATACTATACAGATTTCAAACCAATGTTTCTCAAATTGGGTTTCCTGACCCAAAAGGGAGTTAGTTACAGGGCAGTTGCAAGGTCATTACCACCCTTATCTCTTGTGCTGCTTTCAGAGCTGGGTGGCTGGAGAGCGGCAGCTATTGCAGGTGCCCAGATCTGAAGGCAGTGCCCTGCCAGCAGCAGCACGGAAGTAAGGGTAGCAATACCATACCAGGCCATCCTTACTTCTGCACTGTTAGTGGTGGCGGCTCTGCCTTCAGAATAGTCTCCCGGCCAGCAGTCGCCACTCCCCAGGTGCCCAGTTCTGAAGGCAGCACCATCACCAGCAGCAGCAGCACAAAAGTAAGGGTGGCAGTACAACATCCCCCCCAATAATAACCTTGCAACCCTCCTCAACTCCTTTTTTGGTCAGGACCCCTACAATTACAACGCTGTGAAATTTCAGATTTAAATAGCTGAAATCATTCCATGTATGATTTTAAAAATACTATGACTGTGAAATTGACCAAAATGGATGGTGAATTTCATTAGGGCCCTAGACAAAAGTAAAACTCAACCCCACATTGGTTCAGCCAACCAGCAGTGAGAAGATCACATGCTTAATTGGCCCATGTAATATCCTCTGCTACAAATGCTGAGATATTTTTCCTTCTCAAAACAACTTGATAACTTTGATCCTGTACCTAGTCCTACACCGTATTGAAATGTCTTGTAAAGAACTGGAATTCCATGTCTGAATTCCCTCGGACTTTGGAGAACTTCATTTCCAATTCAACTTCCCAACATGGATTGAGCTCTGTAAGATAGATATGAACCCCTTTCAACTTTGGGGAAGACTATTTGATTTTCACAGCTCAGAGCTATCTCTGTAATATCTTTCGTTTCAACAAGGGTATCTTGCCACTATTCCATCACTTTATGGAATAATGTTTACAACAAAATATCCACTTTTTATGTGATTTAGAAATTTAATGTAGAAAGCAAACATTAGAGCTATTTAGTCTACACAGCAGGCTTAACAACAAGATCATTACTGAGACGAGACCTAGGGAGTATTGTTTAGTAAAGAAAAGTGAAGTGCTGATGGTTATCTTGTCAAAAGAAAAAGAAGAAACAGAACAACACTGAAACCTTCTTTAAGATAAATGTAGATAAGTGGTTCTCAGACCTGCCTCAAGCCCCCACTTCTGTTGTATTCCTACCCAATGAGACAATCTGAAGAACTAGCTTGCTAAGAGATTTTCATTCAGATATTAGTTGTTATGGTAACAGCATGAAGAGAAGATCAAATGGATGCCAAAACCAGACAGGTCTCTGGGAGAACTCCTGGTAGGTAAATGATCAATAGCAATGCTAATCTGAAAGGTTAACAAAACAGATTTTCATGGCAGCTGAGGTTAGATTGACCAGACAGTAAGTGTGGAAAAATCGGGACAGGCAATGGTGGGTAATGGGAGCCTATATAAGAAAAAAAACCCAAAATTGGGACTGTTCCTATAAAATTGGGACATCTGGTCACCCTCGCTGAGATAGAGCTTGTTTATACAGCGATTTAGTGGCAAACTAGGGTGTCAGTCTAGCTCTAGTCCGCCAACACTAAGGCTATGTCCACATTGCAGAGTTTTGTTGACAAAAGTAATGCTGCTTTAATTAAAGCACGTTAATTAAATGGCTGCTACCTGTCCACACTGTTCTCCTCGTATCAGCGGAGTGCAGCCATGCCGGCAGCTCGTGCATCGACACCACGAGCAGTGCACTGTGGGTAGCTATGCTGTTTCACAACTGGCCGCAGCGTGCTTTGGGCAGGGTTTGCAATGCCTCAATGCCATGGGGTAGGTACAGTGTCACATGATGCAGGTTTCTCATGTGGACCCAGCTACCATAGTGGTGTAATGGTACAAAAAAAGTGGATAAACTAACTGTACTAGCCTCCATATTCCCCAAATGAGAAGTAGTTAAAATCACTTTATAACAGCGTTTATCCCCAACTACACAACTGTGCTACAACACACTACAAGTTCCATAGTGTGCTTTGATCTACTGTTGTTAGGAACAGTACTGTATGTAGTAGTAAGGTCCACGTGGCCAGTTAGTGTACGGCAGGCAAAAGTGCTGTAGATTTACACCCCGGCTTGACGTGCACTAACTCGCTGTCTAGACTAGCCCCTAATTTCACCTTCTCCATGGCGCCTGGACAGTTTTCATGATGACCTGTCAGCTGACAGTCCTGTGGTTTCATCAGAACTGAGTTATGCACTTTTCATAAAGTAAACATTGATAATTTAATAGAAGAAATTTCACATTCACATTCATATCGCCTTTTCATCATCAAGGGCTGGGCTGAGCCTGAGGCTCTCTCAAAACATTGAGTAACAACCATGATTGGCAAATGGAGTTTCTTCCGGGTGTAACCTCATTTCTGCACATAAATGGCCTGCTACCTACATAAATGCCACTCCCACACACTTTGATTGGAAGTCTTCCGTTTTTCTTACTGAATCACATCTGTATTATACATGAGATACAAAGATAAAATTTATCTCATCTGTTTTTTTAATTGGCTCTGAAATTGGTTGACCCTACCCATGCTGTAGTTGAAATCATGCAAGCAAAAAACACATTTAAACAGTTTATTGCTTACTAAGGTGCTAATAGTAAGCTCACTGAGTTGTACCAGGAGTCTTTTTCTGAGAACTTTGTTCTTTAGTCCTGTTCAAAACCATGACATAGACTTTGTAGGTGGTTAGCATTCCACTTACACCTGTGTTGCTGGACCTGATTAGAACCCTATTCTCCCCTATCCTGGTACAGCACAGTAGATGAGATTTAACTCTGTTCCCAAGCCATGTTTGAACATCTCCAAGTCTTTAGCATGTAACTGCTCCCATAGACTGATTGTCCTAGTATTGGTGGTTCAGTAGTCTGTGGATCTACTATTGTTATTTATTCATATAACACCAAACAACATGCTAAATGCTTTGGAAACATATAAGAAGGTAAAGGTCTTGCCTCAAAGAGCTTATCTCAGTAAGCACCATAGAAATGAAAGGCCAGGACATGGGAATAGGATATAAGAAAAAGCAATGAAGTTGTATTGTGCACACTGTTGATCCACCCATGCCCATCACACTGTCTGGAACCATAATTTTAACTACATTCTGGGAAGGCTGAGTAGCTCTTCCATACTGTTTCAGCTGCAGGTGCCAGGAGGAAAGGATTGTCTATTTTGAAGATGTTATGAATAATACTATGCAAATTGAAGGCTGTGGGAGTAGAGTTGGCAATGGCCTCTGCTTGTAAAGAGATTATCTCTACTCAGTCTTCTTTTATATTAATTATTTTATAAATATAATTTAGAGAATTTTATGATGGTGAAAGGTGCCAGATTGACAGCCCTGTAATGACTGTTTTGATGTTCTCCTGTAGAAGGAAGTTGGAGTTATGTTGGGAGGATTGACAAACCTGGTTACACTGACATAATTAGACAGTGCTCTTCACATAGCAGCAATACCATATTATAAGTTGGCTACAGATTGACAATTATGCTACAGCTCTGCTCAGGAGTGAGGTCAAAACACAATTTGCCTGCTCATTTTAGGAATCATGAATGATATTCTGGCCCTGTTGAAGTCAATGGGAGTTTTGACTTTGATGGGGTCAGGATCTCACTCTATGTGTTAACCATCTGATAGTATGGAGTCAGCCATGTTACAACCTTGTTAAAATCTCAGTAAAAGTCTTTATAAATAAATAAATAAATGGAGATATACCAATCTCCTAGAACTGGAAAGACCTTGAAGGTCATCGAGTCCAGTCCCCTGCCTACACTAGCAGGATCGAGTACTGTCCCCTGACAGATTTTTTTGCCCCAGATCCCTAAATGGCCCCCTCAAGGATTGAACTCACAACCCTGGGTTTAGCAGGCCAATGCTCAAACCACTGAGCTATCCCTCCCCCCCATTTAATTTAATTTAATTTAATTTAATTTAATTTAATTTAATTTAATTTAATTTAGGTGGGCTTAATAGTACAAATTTGCTAACATGGTTCTTGGATTGAGAAAAATCTCCATGATCAAAATGGTCAGAAAAATTGCTAGAGCCGTAATAACAACATCCATGTCTAAACAAGGTTGCATCTAACATGGGAATTCAGGCAGAACTTCCAACCCAAGGAGCAGGTCTGTACAGTGGAAATAACTTTGATTTTAAAAACTGAATTCTAATAATTGAGTTTAGCCTTGTACTCAATGCAATCTTAGAAAATGTTGTGTTTCCCTGTCCATTACCAGCATAGAGAGCGTTAACTCCTCGTGATAACATGGTTATAAGTGAAATCCAAGATTCCATTGCAAATCTAGAGAAAACTACTTATCCAATGACATGTGAAGTGACCATTAATACAGTCAAGAGAGAGGAATTCAAAGTCAGATATTCAGAATGTCCAAATTATACCTGTGCTTTCTGTCTCTAAGGGGAAAATGAAAAACCAGATATCACTCATGATTCTGAAAATGATCACAAGGGCCCTGTGGTAGCAGTGGATGCCTGCAAGACCCTGTCTCTCTTTCTAAGTTGTGGGTAGGTGAAGCATTGAACATCATCTCCTTATTGATATGGTAATCGGATGGGCTTTGTGCAGGATGGAAGCTCAGGTACATCCACATGAAATGTAAAAAAACTATCATTTGGCTGATGACATGTTTCATACTCTTGCAGAGGGTGAAATAGGTTTTCCACGCAATAAACTCAAGCTTGGTAACATCACTTTGGTATTGGTATCACTGTAAAGTTATGCATTATTAGAACCCTCCCAAGAGAGATGCTGGGAATACTACTTATGGACATAATGAAGCAAATTCATCCCCATTTTCAATCTAACAAATATCTAGAAAATATCAGTGTAAGTAGAACTGCAGAGAATAGGAACAATGTGGGGGTGGGATTTCAGAGATAATCAAACCAGTCCAGGGAAGCAGCTGAATAACCACATATACATTTCAGAGTGGTAGCTGTGTTAGTCTGTATCAGCAAAAACAACGAGGAGTACTTGTTACACCTTAGAGACTAACAAATTTATTTGGCCCACAAAAACTGATGCCCAAATACATTCATTAGTCTCGAAGGTGCCACAAGTACTCCTTGTTGTTTTCACGTATATATTGTCAATGGAAATTTCATTTACAAACTAAGCTATTGTTTAAAGGAAATAAAACAAAGAAATTGCACCAGTAGTGATGGGTTTCAGTTCAGTTCCTATGGATCAACATAAAACCTGCCTTCACAATTAGCAATTAATTGGAGTCTTTGTTGGCAAGTTTAGAAGCAGCATCAAAGGCTGGCAATGACTGCAGAGACTAAACACTCCTCTTTCTCTTAGATGCAAATTCTTCAGAACAGGAATTAGGTTTACTAGATGGGGCATAGTTGGAGGAATTTGCATGACAGCTGCCTGTGACACAATAATTTATGATTATACAGAGGCCTTCTGTCTTCGGGATATTCAGTCATCTGGAGTACATTTTTCCTTTCAAAAAATCTGTTGGAATTAAACCCATTCTCAGAAATGGAGGAAGAGTTTATTTCCTCATTAATTTATTATATTGTCTTTGATGTTGTAGGTGCTATATTAAGTAAACTTTCAGTGCTTGAAAGTCCCTATGATAAAATGCTTCTCCTTCCTGAATTCTGAATGTCTTTGCTTTTGTAGTGTAATTTGGTTATTATTGGTTAACGAAATCTACTTTAAATTACAATTACTAGGTAACCCAGCTTAATCCCTCTCTTTAGGAGTTCTCATTGATCCTACAGGGTAAAATTCTTCCCTGGGCAGAAATCCACATGTAACCTTTGTACCATTTATGCCCCACTTAAACCCTATTTTCATGATTTAGTGGGATTAGGTGGTGCATAGAACTCCTAATGGTCCTCTATACAAGGGAAAATTTCACCCACAGAGAATTACTAAAATCAGCATTAAGACTATTTCACAAGATAAATCTGACAAAGAGTCCTGTTGCACCTTAAAGACTAACTAAAGTATTGAAGCATAAGCTTTCGTGGGCTAATACCCACTTTGTCGGATGCAAGTGGGTATTAGCCCACGAAAGCTTATGCTTCAATACTTTAGTTAGTCTTTAAGGTGCCACAGGACTCTTTGTCACTTCTGCTATTCCAGACTAACACGGCTACCTCTCTGATTCTTGACAATATAAATCTGATTCCTTTATTTTCCAGTGCGGACTACATGGTGAAACTCTGGGATATTCACAAGAATTTGCTGTCCGACATTTTTCTTGATAACACTCTCAGCTCTGCTTGTTTCCTGAATAGTTCTGGAGATATTTTAGTGGCTTTCAGAAATGATCTTTACATCTTGCCTCACAGTAAGGCACTGGGTATCTCAGCGACAGATACAGATGTCTCTGGAATCTCAGCAACAGGTATGACATCAAACAATCTTGCATGGATACATTTACTCTCGTTAGGAATCAGAATTTTTTAGCCATTTGTTATGATTTTCAGTGTCTGCAAAATATATTGAACCATATTAGCTGTAAACAGTGCTTTAACAAAACATATTAGCCATAAATTGATGGTAATTCAGGTCACAGATTTAAATCTAACTTTGGTCACTTTACTGGGTGTTGCTTTTCTACATGAGCCCTTATTTCACAGTGACATATAGCAAGTATCTGCAAGTTGGAGTTGAATGCCTGACTTCTTTTAAAAGAAACTTATAAAGAGCTTATTCTTCTAAAAGGCAAACAATCTTAGGTCATTTAGACCCAAATTTGACTTTTGTAAAAAAAAAAAAAAAGTTTTACAACTCTTAATATTATTTGAAATGTTCATGATTTTTTCCACATCTAAAAGAAAACACTTTTTTTACATTAAACTTTTTCCTACATTTGTTGTCCAAATATAACAGCATTGTTCTAGTTGTGCACAGGATCCAGAAATGAATTCAGAAACAGTTCAGCCTATGTTCACTATTTGAGCTCTAGGAACTGAAAGGATGAGTGAACACAAAAGTAAAAAACAAAACAAACAAAACACCTAGCATCAATTGTAAAAATTACATCAAATTTGTAATTTTTTTTATTTTGAAGTAATCTAAGTGTCATAACATAGATAAGGATATTAATTTTTGTCTTGTCAATGCCCTTTTAAATATATTTATACAAATATTTATACAATAAGTTATATTGTGGTATCTTCACCAGAGTCCTTCATTTATGAAAACCAAGCTTTAAATTACCAAAAGGAAGGAAAAACGGATGTCTCCGAAGTCACTGATATGGACTCTTATCTGGTATGTTCTAGTTGCTTGAACCCATACTGCTATCAAATATACAAGGGAAAACTATTCTCAATGAGCCATAGCACTCCTAGACACAACATAAACCAGCTCCACTGAAGAACATCTGATACTAGCAGCTATGTCTGCTACCATATGCTAGATACACTGAAGAACAAATAGTTATAAATGAGGATAGGTGAACAAGTCAGTGAATGATACTAAATCTGGTACATATAGGGGGAGTTCTGTTCAGAAATACAATTTTCAACAAATGGAGAGAGATCCAATGAAGTGCAACTCATTCACCCAGTCTACATATTTTCTTTCCCCATGTAATAGGAATAGTTCACTTTTTTTGGAGTATGCAACCATTTCTACTTTCTGAGATAATGCTTATTAGTAAAATAAAGTGGGACAATCAATTTGTGCTAACCGAACAGGTTTTCTTATTAGGAAATGCATACCCCAGCTCTGGGTTTTACATAATATTTTTTCCACCACCCACTTCCTACTACAGAAGGTCAGAGAAGAATCTGCCTTAATCCTGGAACTGGGGTAGGAATTATTGTACTTTCAGCTAACCTGCAAGTACTCCAAACTGACATGTGCACTACCTATTAAATATTGAATACAAAATTTCACTATTGAAAAATTTTGGGAAAAATTTCATTTATTTTTTTCCCAACTTGCTATGGAACTGATTTTTTAAAAACCCAATTATGAAATGTTTATCATTTTTTCATTGAAGTTTGGAATTTTGAGGAAAAACAAAAGTGAAATGTTCATGAAAATGTTTGGGGGAAAAAGTGGTTTATTTGTTTTTGACCAGCTCTAATACAGAGTTATATACTTATCACATATTCTTTATTTATCTGCTAAGATTTTATTCTGAAAACTGTGAAGGAAAATTCTTATAGGTACTTTTTCACAGCATATACTGGTGACTAGGACCTTACGCATTGTAGAAAACATTCTGGATCATAGTGATATGGAAGATAAAATAGCCACATTTCCTGCAGTTTAACCAAGTAGCAAGCATTGATTTTTTCCTCTACATTCTTAATTAATATGTCATTATTGGTGCCTCTTCCTAATACAAATGACAGAGTACTCCTGGGGGAATTCTGCACCAAAAAATTCTTCACACACTATTTTCAAATTCTGCATATTTTATTTGTCAAAATAACACAATATAATCACATCAGTTTCAGTTTTTTTGGTCATTAATTTCAAAATACCTGTCAGCAAGTATGTCTGTAACAATACAAACAACAAAAAAGATTCAGGAAATATTTTTTGACATACATTTCTTACTAGGCATATTAATACAGAACTCTGAGTAATAATTCATTTAAACTACAACACAGAACCATATTTTCCACACCCCTCAGAAGCAGAGCAAAGGCTTGGGGAGGAGACAGGGTTATCAGATGAGCTGAGGGAGGAGGAAATAAATTGCTGGGAAGGAGCCTGGGTGTGAACTTGGAGGGTGATTGGTTATGGGTGGGAAAAATATGGAACAGGGGTGGGGTTTTTTGAGGGGGGCAGTTTGGAGGGATTGTTAGGGAGCTTCCCACATGCAGACCCTGGCTGACCCCTAGCCTCTTCCATTCAGTCAGGCACATCTAACCCTGTCCCCATGTGTCCTTTACTTCCGTCCATGTGTCCCTTCATTCTCCCATCCCCATGTGGCCCTGCACCCCCTCTTCCTTTCCCCATGTGTGTCTGTGCCCCCACCCACCACCCCCTGTCTTTATGTAGCTCTGCACCCCTTCCCCCATCACCATGATGCCCTGAATCTCCCTCCCCTTTGTGGCCCTGTGCCTCCACTCCCATTCAGCCCTTGCCCCAGTCTGTCCTCCCCCACTAGCCTTTATGAGCCCCTGTCTGATGCCCCCTGCAGTACCCCGCACTGTCTGTCTCTCCCCATAGTCCCTGTCTCCTGACCAGGCCTGTTGCAAAGAAGGCAGCTCTTTCTCTCCCCTCCCTGGCAGGGAGCTGCTGCTGTTCTTGTGCCACAGTGTCCTCTGGTGGGAAAAAGGTGGGACTGCATCAATATTTCTGCAGAAGTTTTTTTCTGTGCCAAAAAAAAAGTGATGCTCATTAATTATGCACGAGTGCAGTAGCGCAGAATTCCCTCAGGAGTTATAGAGACACAAACAGCACTTTCCTGAGAACATTTAGGTCTATGCACCACTTGAGCTTCGCTTAAACTCATGAGTGGCATATAGGTTTTGTGCCAATATTCTTCTCTGCATAGAGGTAAATTTCACCCACTGAGAATAAATTCTTCTTCCAATGAAACTTTGCATCTATGGACCATATACTGTGTTTTTATGTGAAACAGCTGATGACTTGATGACCAGAAACCCATGCATATGAGTGACACCAAAAAGAATGCCTCCCCAAGCTGTGTGTATGTGTGTAAGGGATATATTTTCCTCACAGATTTCTGATTACTGGGCCTCAACCTTTTCTCATTTCTTTAGGTGCCTTACATGGGATTTAATTTCACCAGTGACTTCACAACAGAATTGCTGGTTTCACCAATGGGTGAAGAAAAGGTTAGACTCAGTTGAATAGTTAAGTTTCTTTGAAATCTGAAAATGGTATTGGAAGTAAAGACATGTTGAGCCATTTTGATGCCCTTAGGAAATGTAAGTATCTCTAAGGGCTTGTGTACACTACCACGTATGTCAGTATAACTTATGTCGCTCAGGGGTGTAAATAAGCCACCTCTATGAGCGAGGTAAGTTACTCCAACCTAAGTGCCAGTGCAGACATCACTATGCCTCCCACCGACATAACTACTGCTTCTTGTAGTAGTTATTATGCTAACAGGAGAGCTCTATCCTGTCAGCATAGAGCAGGGGTTCTCAAACTGGGGGCTGGGACCCCTCAGGGGGTCAAAAGGTTATTACAGGGTGGTCACAAGCTGTCAGCCTCCACCCCAAACCCTGCTTTGCCTCTAGTATTTATAATGGTGTTAAATATATTAAAAAGTGTTTTTAATTTATAAGGGGGGGGGTTGTACTCAGAGGCTTGCTTTGTGAAAGGGGTCACCAGTTCAAAACCACTGGCATAGAGCATCTACATCAGATGCCATTGTAGTGCTTCTAGTGTAGACTAGCCCTAAAAGCAGAGCATCTGTCATCCCAAAAAGAACACAATCAATCTAGGTAGGACCCAAAATGTAAAGGAGGGTGTTCTACTGAGTTGGTTAGGAAATTCATTAAGAAATACCTGCAAGTATTGTGTTCATTTAACATTTTATTACCTGTACATCAAAGAAACGTTGCTATATGTGTATACTCCTCTATCATCCCCAGCTGTCCTGGAAGTTGCCGCTGGCCCCTTCCCAGATTTATTGTTCTCCCAGTATCTCAGCGACTTCATTGAAGATATTTGACGTCCTGTTTCAACCGGGACCTCTCAGCATCGATGAGCGAGAGAAGGCAGAATGTAAAGGATTCTTTCTACAATTCTACCTTTTGTTTACTTCTGTTTATTCAAGAACTCAAGTAAATCTGGTAGCGTCCTAATCCTTGAACCGGATCCTCAGCTGGTATAAATTGATGTAGCTCTATTTACTTCAGTGGAGCTAAACTGATTTATACCAGCTGAGGGTCCGGGTCTATAGGCCAGGTTTTCACAATTCCCAGCTCACAAGGGGTCTGCTGTACTCCCAAAACGCCAGTTGAAGTCAAAGGGAGTTGCAGATGCTCATCACCTCTGAAAATGGTCCAGGGGGGAAATAAAACCCCACTGTCCTCACCTCCTGAACATCTGCCTGTTATTAGATACATGGTAAATTTTTCAAAAGCACATAAGTGGCTTAGTTCTTAAGTCCTATTTTCAACAGTGATTTAGGCACTTAAGAGCCCAAGTCCCATTGATTTTCCCATACCCACAAATGGTAGTTCATGGAGGAGTGGGCTTTCTGGTTGCCCTCTTCTCCTATAAAATCACCAAAGTGGAGGGGAGAGGGCAGCCATGTCATCCCTTAAATAGGAATGTAGACGTTTGTGAAGGTTAGCTGGCTAAGAGCCTCTGCTTTCTTTCTGGCCCCCTATCCCAAATAGGTGCCACTGAGCTGGGTGGGGGGAGTGACACCCATTAAGAGGAGGAGGTTTGTATGTGGACCAGGGAGAGAATGTGTGGGAGCACCAGAGGCTCTCAGGTGCATTTATTAAATACCCTGTCTTTTGACATTTTGATTCTCAAACATCCTGAGATCCCTTCTTACGGGCCTGTTTTCCAGCCTGTCAGAAAGCTTCCCTATAAGATTATCTTAACATGTATAGGGTGTAGTAGCAAAAGGTATAACTAAAGCAGTCATTGCGCTTTTCTCCCAGTCTCTGAAAGAATGATCCTGACTGACGATATGAAATACTTGCCTGGCCCCAGACCTGCAGAGGCTGTGGATTTGGAAATACCTGAGTTTGGAATCTCCCCATGTTCTTCTCCCCTCAGTGTTTGTTCAGAGGCCCGGCCTGAGGAAGAGGTTTGTATGAAACCATTTCACACTGTTGTACAGAGTCCAACAGTATGTCATGTGTGATTTCCTTCAACACAAGGTGGAAAGCAGAAATGCTGATGACTCAAGTGTACTTTGGCAACATCATTTTGAGGTCCCTTGTCAAATGCAATGATTAAACTCAGGACTTCTAACACACAGCTATCATATTTAGAGTTCACGATACATTCATCGTAATTCCGTTTTGTTATGGGGACACCTGCTGGAAGAACTCTGGGCACAAGTAAATTCTGTGTCTGGGAATTTAGCCTGACTTGTATCTCATCAAAAACTGCCTTGTACATTTACTATCCCAGAAAGTAACTTGGGAATGTTTCTATTTTTAATCCCTGGGATTACATTTCAAATGCAGGGTAGAGTTTAATAATATAAATGTTTTTAGGGGTTTTTTTTCTTCACAGCGCTGGAATGAAACCACAAATACTAACCCTTTCACCACATAAAAATCAGTGCTGTTGATACTGTTCAAAATTTGAACAAAAATTGGAATAAATTTTGAAAGAGAAAGTAGTTAGGACATAGAGGTGAATGGTAATCGGTATAAAATACAACATGGATTGACAAAAGGTAGATCATGCCAGACACACCTGATCTCCTTCTTTAAGAAGATAACCTGGATTTCAGTAAGGGGTTTAATACAGTTCACATGGAAAATTATTAGTTAAATTGGAAAAGATGGGGATTAATATGAGAATTGAATGGTGGATAAGAAACTGGTTAAAGGGGAGACTACAGTGGGTCATACTAAAAGGTGAACTGTCAGGTTGGAGGGAGGTTATGGGTGTAGTTCCTCAGGAATTGGTCTTGGGACCAATCTTAATACATTTCTGACATTGGCACAAAAAGTGGAAGTGTGCTAATACAATTTGCAGATGACACAAAGTTGGGAGGTATTGCCAATAGGGAGGAGGACTGGAATATCACACAAGAAGATCTGGATGGTCTTGTAAACTGGAGTAATAGAAATGGGATGAAATTTCATAGTGCAAAGTCAAGGTCATGCATTGTCATGCAAGGTCATGCAAAGTCAAGGGACTAGCAACAAGACTTTTTGCTATAAACTGAGGTCTTAACAGTTGGAAGTGACAGAGGAGGAGAAAAACCTGGGGGTATTGGTTGATTGCTGGAAGACTGTGAGCCGTCAATGTGGTGCGGTTCTGAAAAAGGCTAACGTAGAGCTAGGATGCATCAGGTGAGGTATTTCCAGTAGGGACAGGGAAGTGTTTGTACCGTTATAGAAGGCACTGGTGAGGTTAGATCTCATCTGAAATACTGTGTGCAGTTTTGGGCATAAGTCTATGATACAGCAGTGGGTTTTACAGCATCTCAGAGTTATGGAAAGGCAACCAAAGGCTGTTTTAATGGAATATTGTTCTAATTGCCTGGATTTAGAGCAAATGTTTTTATTTCATCTCCATACAACAAATCTCAGTTTGCTTATTGGGCTTTCCTTATGCATAGGAACTCCTGTCAGTGTGATCCACAGTGCTAGAGACCACAGAACACTGAAGGCAAGATCCGCAATGTGGTTCTGAGAGGAAGATTTTGCCCTTACTCAGTACCAACTGGATTTGCCATGTTGCAAAAAATAGTTTAAAAAATAAGGGATAAGAGAGGGGGGGTTTAAATTGAGCATTTCCCTCCCCCTAACAACCAACACTTGGCTGCTTTATTTTTGTTCAGGTTGCTGAAGCTGAGAGTGAATCCCCTGATACAGAATCGCTACAGCAAATCCCAAGCACTGAACAGCAGCAAGGAGGTGAAGAAACAGCCAAGGAGAAAAGAAATCTTCTAACAGAGGGAGATATCCATTTGGACAAAACTCAGACTTTACAGATGAAGAGAAAATCTGGTATTAAAAGTCTTCTTTTACTGTTCGCTTTCATTGTATATCATAGTTCTACACATATTCTCCCCAGGCATGAGCCTATGCTCATTGAAATCAGTGGCAAAACTTACATTGATTTTAATAGTGGAAGACCAGGGTCTTGAGCTCTATTCCTGCATCTGCCACTGACTTCCCTGATAACCACGGCCAAGTCACTTAAATGGTCTGTGCCTCAACTTTTCTGTCTGTAAAATGGATACATAATGCTTACATGAAGTGTTATGAGGATTAATTAATTCATGTTGGTAGCAGGGCTTTGGAGCGGTGCTCCGGCTCCGCTCCAGCCTCAGGCAAAAACCTGCAGCTCCACTGCTCCGCGTTCCAGCTCCAGGCTCCACTCCAAAGCCCTGGTTGGTAGTGTTTTGAGATCTGAAGGAAGATGCTACAAAAGGGTAATTATTATTATACTAACATAGTTACTTGATTAGAGATGGAGCATGAGCATTGTCCAAATTCTGCTTGTTTTACTCATGGAAGACCTGACTTCAGTGGGAGTATGTACACGAGTAAGGATCAGGATTTGCCCCGTATTTGAAAAATGCCTTCTAGATCTGTTATTCACTCAGCAGTGTTGTTGTAGTCTTATTGATGCCAGGATATGAGATAGGTGTGGGAGGTAATATCTTTTTTATTGGACCAACTTCTGTTGGTGACACAAACTTTCGAGCTTACACAGAGTGCTTTTCAGCACTCAGTGCACAGTTCAGCTCTGCCTTCTCTTTCCTGATCCACACATTCATGCCAACACAGACAGTCCTCACAGAAACAAGTCACATTACAGGTTCTTGTTGTCCCTGTTCTGAAGGTTCTGAAAAAAGGAAGAAAAAAGCTTCAAAGAGCAGCACAGTTCCGTCCAGCAAAGAAAAGGTATTCTCCATCGCCATAAGTGCTAAGGTTGCTATTAGTGAGGCATTCGGAATGACTCACATCATAAACATTGATTGCTGTTTGTGTTAAGTTTGTAGAACAATCCTAAAATTGGTAGCTAAAATACATTAATGATAAGTGCCATAGCAAAGTCCAGGAGTAAATTAATAATTTTGTACTCAGAATAGGGTGTGACTGGTGTGCAGTAAAGAAGTCCTAATGCCACACTTTAAACAGTATGAAGAACATAAAATATTAAACAACTGCTCATCCTCATGAGCACCATGAATTCTGTGCACTGAATGAGACAGGGGCCCAGTGGAAAAAAATAGCACAATATGTTATCATGCAACTAAAGACTGTATTATAATGCAAATGGACATGGAAGCCAGATTGGATCACACAAACAACCTTAATTTTGTTATATTCTAACCTTGAGTGCTTACCTTTGCAACCTTAATGATCTTTTAACATAGTTGGTTATTGTGTAATAGACTACAGATGGCCTCAACTCACAAAATTCCAAATTTAGATCTGGATTTTGAGCATCCCCAAAACTGAGGGGTTCAGATCTCAGGTTCTGTTTGGGCCCATCTCTGATAAAAACCCATAGAAATATAATACGATTTTAGAAATATATTCCTTGCTCCTACGCAGTGTGTTTCCCTACTTGTGGAGTTTGCTCTTATATAGTATGTTCTTAAACTTGTCTTATTTTAATTATGATTTAGAAGCTTGTGCCTGGGAAATTATCCAGTTCAGAAGGTGCTGGTCTGAGAATGACACGTACACCAAAACATAAAAGATTTTCCTCAGAGACGCAGGTACCTGTTGCAAACATAGGTGCTCTCTCGAAAATGTTACCAGTTTACCTCAACTGCTGTTGGATGACAGGAGAGAGAGCTCGGTGATCCATTTAGATTCCAGTTTTATAGTGGAAGGTTTTTATTCATTCAGAAAACTCATGAATATTAATAGTACACAGCAGCCTCCTTTGAATTGGTGATTCTATAAGATGATAACTCAGAAGAGATTCAAATTTTGCTTCTGAAGGACCTAAATACAAATCTTAAGTCAGATTTATTAAATAAATTATTAATGTTTTCATGTGAATCAGGCTATCCTGCAGATTTTTCCAGACTTGCCCATGCCAATACAATTGGGGGAGAGAGAGAAATGATGTAGGTAGTATTAACAAACCTGGCAGATTAACAGTGTAAGATCCTGGTATTCAAGATGGAGTATTACATGCCTGAACCTGTAGTTTCTATGGATCTCATCTCCTCTGTACTAGTTGTCAGACAACTACAATCTGCCCCATTTAATACACATTAGTTACTGTGCTGAGGCTCTTGTGGCCTGTGCTGGGTAAAGTTTGAACAACTAGTCTATTGTATCTCCCCACTTGTTTATTAAAAAAAAAGAAAAATGTTGATTTCTTTTTTTTTTAAATCAGAATGCCATGCTGGCTCGAGACCCCAAGACTGTCTCCCGGGCCCATTCGGCTACTCCTATAGGTGAGGTCAGATATTCCAACTTTACTATAAGTTGGCACTTGAAATGGTAGACGTTAACATTCTCTTTTTCACAATGTGATCCCAATAGATATTTTGCAATAATGAATCAAATAACTTATGATAAACCTTTATAGGAACTAAAATTCTTTTATAATTAAATAAACAGTATAAATGGTTCAATATCATCATACCTGATAAGATTGCAAGCCCAGAAATCTGAAGCCTTATACATCATACAATGTAATTTGGATGTTTCAACATAGTGACTTATCTGCACACTTTTTCTTTTGTCCCCCTATCAAGTATCTACCCCCTGCTTTTCTTTGGCTCCCCAGAGTTTCCTGATTAACCTTTTCCCCTCCTTGGTTTTCCTCATCACTCCCACAACGCACTGCCTGACAATAGTAAACATGCCTAAAGCATGGTCCTCTACTATCCACAGTCATAGAAATATGGTTAGAGTGAATGCCTACATAGTTCCACTCTATATATTATATTGCCAGCCACATAGCGATAGTTTTGGATGAGCTGGAAAATTTGCTGTAGGCAGGATCTCTATAGTTAGATTTCTTGGAGTCTCTCTGATTAAGTGTTTATCTACACATGAAAATCGATCTGGAATAAAATAGGATGTGGATTAACTATTCTTGATTTACTACATGTGTGGATGCTCTTATTGCAGAAGAAGAGTGCCTTATTCTGAATTGGTCTAATCCATTTATGAATAAGGCACTCAATCCATTTTGGAATCTAATCTCATTCAGAATAAAACATTCTTATTCCAGAATAAGAGTGTCCACACAGGGAGTTAGCCTGGAATTCTTATTACAAAATAACTTCCCATGTAGACAAGCTTTTCAAGTCCTAGGGCAATCCTTAAAGAACACTAACCCGAGTGATGCAGCCAGAGCATCTTCTCCACATAGCTCCCCTGCTCTCCCAGTAAAAGCAAGAGACAGGAGCAGGTGCCCAATATCAGCAGTTTCCTGACAAATCTAGACGACTGAACAGTGCTGCAATGGAAGCAGGATTGTTCAGTGTTACAGTCAGACCCTATAGTGCTAACAGCTAAAGAAGGGTCTCTGTGAGCTCAGGCAGCAGGCGCCTGTGTTTTTGGAGCAGGAAAATCTGTATTCTGTTATCTCCACTATTTCTGGGATGTTCTGAATGACCACAGTGTAATCTAGTGACAGCCATGAAGTGGACGTGTGGCAACTGTGAAATTCTAAAGGGCTTCAGATTTGTTGAAATATGACGTATTCCATCAAAATTTCTCTTGGTTTACAACCTGTTGTCTCCAATGTGATTGTCTGGTGCATAAATGGGGCAGAACTTAACGACCAGTTTTTTAGTAGAGTTGCCGCTCTGTTTTTGAACCAGGAATGGTCTGTTTCATTGATGGAGAATGCTGAGTGTTTTAGAAGTTTCTAACAAATGACTTTGCCTTCCCAAGAACTGTTTTAATTCTTCAGCCAAACGTTTGTCAAAACATTGTTGCCATGCAATGTCCTTCACTGACCTGAAAGTGGAGCACAGGCCCTGCTCGTTTTTAAACTTTGCTCTAAAGCACAAACTGCAGAACTGGAATTAATTTGCAGACTGGATACCATTAAATTAGGCTTGAATAAAGATTAGGAGTGGCCGAGTCATTACATAAATTAAATCTATTTCCCCATGTTAAGTATCACCCTACTTGTTAAGCACACCATCTTGCCAGCTGCTTGAACTGGGCCATCCTGATTATCCCTACAGAAGTTTTTCTTCTGCTGCTGCTAATAGCCCACCTTAATTAATTAAGCCACTTAAAGTTGGTATGGCAACCTCCACCTTTTCGTGTTCTCTGTATATATATTTCTTCCTATTGTATGTTGCACTCTGTGCATGTGATGAAGCGGGTCCCAGCTCACGAAAGCTTATGCCCAAATAAATTGGTAAGTCTCTAAGGTGCCACACGTACTCCTCGTTCTTTTTGCAAGCCTTTTTATATTACTGATCCCAGAGGCTTACTGATGTTGAACACTGGCCATGAGGCCCATTAGATTCAGCGGGAATAAAGCAGAGGCAGACTGGAGATTATATTTACAAATATTTATATTACAGAAAAATTCAGTTATTTGACAACATCCTATTGCACATTCAGAAATGAAGCTTTGAGCAAGGGATCCTTCACTCTTTGTGCTCTTGTGACCACCCCTATTGGCTAAGGCCTATGAACGAATTGATTGTACCTTCTCTTTCGAAGAACCAGGTCATTGTATTCCACAAGGGTTGGAACTAGAGGGGAAATAGAAGGTTAAAGGGGAATATAATTGAACAGAGCCAAAGCATCTCATTCAGCTCTGTTTGCCTTTGTTCCTGAAATTAGAGCTGGGGAAAATAGTCATGAAATTCAAACCTCATGGCTAAATAGGTCCCATCATAAAAGACTTTATTTTAATATGTTAGCAGTAGGAGCCTGGCAGTAGAAAGCAAGAGAACTGGGTTTGATATGGGGCAAAATTCAGAGTTTATGAAAAGTGTAAATTCAGAGTAGTTCCATGGATTTGAGTTTAATAGGGTTACTCTGGATTTACTCAGCTATACCTGAGATCAGAGTCTGGACATCAGTCTCTTCTCAGGGTGTGCTGCAAAAGTAGCAGACTAATCTTCCAAAGCAGATGCAGAAAGCATGATTGTGCTCAGCAACTACTGATCCAGCTAGAGTGAGATTAAAGGAGCTTCAAAGAAAGCTCTGATTCTGATAGGCCTATATACTGAGAGTTATGATATTATAGAGAAAAATAAGGTCTTTATGAAGGGGACCTGTGTCTCTATGCCCCGGTGGATTTGGTGCTTCCTAAAGTTAGTTTTCTGGCTTTAAAGTAGATGGTATATATTTCTGTTGATCTGTTATCTAGAGGTATGGGATAATGGTGGCATTCAGATTTTCAGAAAGTTCCATGACAGCATAGAAATTTCTTTTCATGGAACCATAGAATCATAGGACTGGAAGGGACCTCGAGAGGTCATCTAGTCCAGTCCCCTGCACTATGGCAGGACTGAGTATTACCTTCTAGACCAACCCTGACAGGTGTTTGAATAACCTGTTCTTAAAAGTCTCCAATGATAGAGATTCCACAACCTTTCTAGCAATTTATTCCAGTACTTCACCACCCTGACAGTTAGGAAGTTGTTCCCAATGTCCAGCCTAAACTTCCCTTGCTGCAACTTAAGCCTATTGCTTCTTGTTCTGTCCTCAGAGGTTAAGAAGAACAATTTTTCTCCTTCCTCCTTGTAACACCCTTTTATGTACTTGAAAACTGTTATCACATCCTTGCTCAGTCTTCTCTTCAACACAGTTTCTTCAATCTTCCTTCATGTGTCATGTTTTCTAGACCTAGGTTTTCTAAAAAACCTTTAATCATTTTTGTCACTCTTCTCTGGACTTTCTCCAATTTGCCCACATCTTTCCTGAAATGTGGCACCCAAAACTGGACACAGTACTCCAATTGAGGCCTAATCAGCATGGAGTATAACGGAAGAATTACTTCTTGTATCTTGCTTACAACGCTCCTGATAATGCATCCCAGAATGATGATCGCTTTTTTGTTTGTTTGTTTTTAACATGAATGGCATCACTGTCAAAATTCAGTGCAAATGCTATTGGAACTAACAGCCTTTATCCACCCCAAATAACTAGATATTATTTTACAGTTTATAAAACACATCTCTTGGTGTGTGCACAAAAATAGCAAATCACATCCGTCAGGATGTAAAATGACATAAGGAATCCAGTCATAGTCCCACTGAAGTCATTGGGAATGTTACCGTTGATTTCCATGGAGGGCAGGATTGGGCACAAAATGAAAACGGAAAAGAAAATTATTCCCCCAAATACTACAGAGATTCAGCCCTTCTCATCTCACCCCTTCTGACAAAGGTAGCCAGGATTCAAATTGCAGAGTGCTTTGTAGATCAGAGATATTGTGCAAAGGCATTTCCCTTTGTATTTTAAATATGGGATGTGAAATACTTACTCTTATTCTGATAATTTACAGCTACATGTAAGCTCCGACATATGTCATAGTCTGTCTATTTCTCAGAGGTAGGGACTACTCTGTTCCTTTGTATTGCTGACATTCTTGGAAAGCAGCACAAACATCTCCCCGAAATTATCACTTAGAGAAGAGAAATAACATCTTGGCATCAGACTAATAGTCTGATGCCAATTCTGACATTTCTGCCAGTGATGTAAAAGCAGGGCAGTTCCCCCAGGTTTGACAGCCTACCCTTTATGTACAGTAAGTAAAGTGCTCATCAGGCAAGGTCCTTCATTCTCCAGCCTACTTTTAATTATAATTGCTGTCATCTTCATTTCTTTTGTGAAGGCTGCAAATCCAGTTGTGGTTCTGGCAAGCTGATCTCTGACAATATCAAATGTTCTAAGAACACTTAATCGAAGGCAAAGCACCCCGGGGAACACTTTATTCTGTGTGTTTAAAGAGACATGAAAGTACAATAGCTCTCTTTTTACTGGTAGAAAGCAGCCGATTGATCTTGTCAGTTTAATAAATAATACAATTGCTTCCATCAGACACTGTTAATAGACTCCTGCCTGGACTAATGTTGTATTGAGTTGTTCAAGTGCTTAAATGTTGTCTACCTGTGTCTTCCCTGGGTTAATCCCCTTTTATCTCCTGAAGGTAGAGCTTCCAGTAACAGCCCCCAAAGGGCATGAGGTCCCTCACTCTTCATCGCCCGCCCCATTTTTGTGTGTACTGTTGCAAGCAGCAAACTACTTATTTTCCAGGATAGGCCAGTTGACTGGCTAGCATCTCATGTTTGGAAAGATTCAAATACACTTGTACATGTAGAATCACTGACCTTTTATATTAGAGGGGGTCAGAGTAGAGATGATCCCAAGATGAAAATGTTGGATCAGGATTTTCAAGCACACCAAAGTTCAGGGGTGTTTCATCCCAGACGTTTATTTCAGTCCATTATAAAAATATGGACCAGCTGCAAAATTCATCTCTATGTTTGGATTTCAATCCTAAATTCAGGTTTTTTGGGGGGCATCTCTATTTTGTGCTAACATAAGCAAAAATGCCATGTGTTTTCTGTGGAGAGTAACACACTCAGTGCTTTATGTTTCTAAAATGTCATGCCAGTGTCTATGCACTATTGTGAGTGATACGCTGGGGAACCTAAGACAGGACACAAATGCGAAGGCAGAAGAAATGTGCAAATAAAATTAGTAACTAGAGATTATAAAATCTTTTGTCATGTTGGCTCCTGCTTATTTTTCTATTTTTTTTCCTCTCTGTGCCAGGACAGAAAATCATTCCTGCTCCTCCACCTGAGGTATGTGATAAACAAGGGAGGAAAAGATGCATTTATCATTGGGAATATGTTCCAAGGGCTTTCGTGACCAGAATTTCATGCTTTGAAAATCTGGCTCGTGGTATTACTGTTATGCATGGTCAGATTTTTTAAGAACCCTAGAACGTTTCCTGTCTGACTCCCTGAAGATTGTGTTTCTCCCATTTAAAACTCATTTCCCTTAGACAAGGATCCATGAAATGCCCCCCTTGTCCCTGCTGACACAGATTGGAGAGAGTCCCTTTGGAGTCCAGCAGAGCTCCAGCTTCACTGGTTATAGGGGTTGCTGATGAGGTGGCATGAATTGTCCTGGCACCTATCTGCAGGATCATTCTGATTGCAGTGGATGTTTACTGCTCCTGAAGTCAGTAATTCATTTGATTAATAGCACTCTTGCTGTTTATCTGTTGTAATCTATCTGGACATGTTTACTGGAAACGTGCAAGAACCAGGGAGCCATTATCAATCAAAAAGAAACTGATTCAACCTCAACATGAGCTCTTCAAAATAACAAATGTACCTATATGGGAGTGATGGAGCAATGGTTAGGGCTCTAACCTAGCCCTGAGGAGAACAGGGTTTAATTCTGTGCTCCGCCACAAACTACCTCTGTAATCCTCAGCAAGTTATTTAGTATGTCTGTGCTCCAGTTCCCCACCTATAAAATGGGGCTAGTATAGCCCTGCCCTAACTCACAGGGTTGTTGTGAGGAGAAATATATTCAAGAGATGAGGTGTTTAGATACTGCAGTAATGATAGATAGTCTTCTCAAGTAAAGGGGATTTACATTGTGTAGAGATGATCAGCAGGAGAAAAAAAACCTTTTGTAGCAGAAATCAAGTGGATCTGTGTCTGACAGTCAACAAGAACCTGTGAACTTGTGTTTCCCTAGTTAAGTTTCTTTCACAGGTTCTTGTCAACTGTCAGACACAGATGCACTTGATTTCCACTATGAAAGGTTTTTTTTTTCTCATGCTGAGCACCGCCACCTCCCAGAGAAGTTAATGGGCATTGATGGTTCTCAGTCCCATGCAGGATTGGACCTTTTGACTCCAATCTCCTTAGCTAGAAATCATGTTGTTTTATCTAATGCTTGTCTCTGTCTGTTTTAGGCTCTGGCACCAGCTGAGAAAAGGTATGCGTAATGGGATGATTAAGTCATGCATTTTCAAATAATCAAAAGCATGCTGGTTCTGCTAGACAAGAATGTGGTTTCTTTTATAAGCCATCTAGCCAGATTCAGGATATCTTTGGGATTTTAAATTTCTTAGAAGGACACTGAAGGAAAACTGAATCTGGTTATGTCTGGTTCTGCTCTCTTATAGACCCAGGGCCAGATGTAATCTCATTCAGATTCTTTTCATGTTTCAGCAGACAGGAAATAACTTTGCAGTCTGATTTCATTCCCTAGAGAAGATTGTTCCTGTTGTGACAGTGTTTCAAAGCATTTCACACCAACATCCCTATTCAGTGTATGTTTCTGGCTATGACAGCGGCGCAGGAAAGACACTTCAGTGAAACAGATGGGGAGGGGGACAGATTATTCATGGTTACTATTTATTATTTGTATTATCATAGTGCCCAGAAGGCTCAGTCATGGACCAGCGCCCCAGTGCACTAGGCACTATACAAACACAGAACTAAAAGACAGTCTGCCCCAAAGAACATATTCATTTTTCTTGTTCAAAACCGTTCTCTTCCCTCGTCACCGTGTAATGAATTCCTAACTCAGCAAGTGCCTCCAGCTTGGGGTGTCTCCCTTTCACTGCACTGTACTTGTACAAACATTGAAGCCAGTGGCACTACTCGTGTGCTTAAAGTTAGGCCAGTGCTTAAATACCTTGCTGAATTAGGGCCCAATGGTGCCATTTAGAAACAGGCCCATATTTGGATCAAGCAGAGCTACAGCATCTGGGGGAAACTCCCGGAGATCACATGCCTCCAATATTTGCACTCTCAGTAGTGTAGGAAACAGTGGATGCCCTTCCCAAAACAGAAGGGCTGTGATAGGGCCTGGCTCTTACACTGCCCTGTTGGGCTAGACACAGCCTGGTCCTTATGGGGCATGTTCTCCCCTCTTTCTGTGAACATACCAGTTTTGTTTCAGTTCATGGGCACACATGTGCTGGTTGCAATCCCTGCTTTTAGGCTTCGTTCTTATGAGCCAGCATTGTATTGAAATGCAGGGGAATCCTATTCTTGAGGATGTCTACTTTTCCTCGTCAGATCATTTAAACAAAGTAATAGTGAGTTAATTGAAGCTAGTGTGCTCCTTGCGACAAAAAGGATGTATTCGTAGAGAGGGGAAAGAATAGCAGATTTGGGTAGCAGAATCATAGCATTGTCTTCTAGACGTGACTTTGCAGCTCCAAGATACAGCCTCAGGGGAAAGAATGACGAAGAACAGCCTTCCTTTTTAGAGCATCCTGCTTATGAAACTGAGGAACAATGTTGCCCTTATTAGCCACCTAAGGGAGCAGAGAATTTCTTGTGAATATTGAAAGGTTAAATACTGTCTTTAAAACAGAGGGATCATACTTTTAACCATAGCATGGTGTTTAACTTTGGTCAGAGGAGTCATAGAGGCGCACCTGATTTGCTGTAAAGAAACCATTCACAACCAGTCTCATTTTTCCTATAGAGGGGTAGCTTGGAGACTGCCATGGTCTTAGGCCAGCGAGTGAAATTAACTCTCTGGCCTGGTGGCTAGGGAACTCACTTAGAAAGTAGAAGACTCATGTTTGAAACCCTGTGCCACAGATGCTGACTTCTAGTTTTCCCTGGGGGTGTTCCACCCCTACTCTGCTCCTTTCCTCAAGGCCCTGTCCCTGTCCTCCTCCCCAACCACCACCACTCTCCACCCTCCCCAAAGCACCTCCCTGAGCTGTTTGGCGGCATGGGCAAACAGCTGTTTGGCGAGGCGATCACCCACCGTTTTTTCCAGAGTCAGCATCTATGCCCTGTGCCAATGACTAATTATTTATGTGCAGTGGAACAGCTTCAGCAGAAGAGACTGATAATGCTCCACCCCCTAATGCCCAGTGGCTGGGGTCTTGTTCTGCGGAATGCGAAGTCTTACTGCAATTCTCTTTTTTGATATTGAATGTGGCCATAAGGAATGGGATGAAATGATGCTGTGAGAAACCCTACTAAACAAAACATCTAGGGAGGCATTCTACACCTGAAGGCCCAGTGATGAGATTTATGCTACAGTCTTTTTCATTCCACCACATACAAGAGAGCCAGCATCATGTGGGAGTCTCCCTCCCCACCAGAACCCAGCAGCTGATCTTTTGTGTTTGAAGTGCACCATTTCTCAGGTTGGAATGTATCCTGGTGGAGCCATATAATCTCACTTTGGATTGTATGGCCCATATTTAAACACAGCATTTTTAATCCGTAGCCAAAAGAGCAAGAAAACTGTGTAAGGATTAAAGTTAAGTGTACTCTATTTGAGAAATGTTTCTGTTGGAAGCTGTAAAGCTTTTGGCATTAAAGACTAAAATGAATTTGTGTAAATAATGTTATGCTGTTCTGTATTGATTCTCTCTCTCGGTGATTCTGGATCAAGTCTGTTCCTTTTGCAAATCAAAAGGGGATTTTTCTAACAGCCATTAGTCCAAACCCTGAGGATCTTAAAACCAAGCTTTTATCTACCTCTTATATCATCTGTTGGTATAAAAATCTTTCCATCAACATATAGCTGATCATTTAGCAGATAATCTGTAAAGCAGGATAAAAACTAGCTTCCCTAGCTCCAATGGCTCTGTCCTGCTAAAAGGAGCACTCACACTTTAAAGAGCCAGTCCTCTTTAGTGCGGGTTATTCTGTTACCTTCTGTTCCAAAATGCTCTTACTGAGCATGCTTATCTCCTTACACACCTGAACAGTTTCCTGAGAGACAGGGTCTTCACACCACATTCCTTCTGCTTGAATCAATGGTAACGGTGGTGACTATGTGTATACAAAGTTGATAAATAATACAGGAAAGGGGAGCTGGAGGTGAAAACAGCTTTTGTTGAACCTTTGTAAAGGTTTGATCTACCAGCTCTGCCATTGAATTGCTGCTTGCAAAAGCCACTGTGCCACCCTTAAACAAGACCTTGTTAGAAGATCAGATTTTATTTTAATCGCTCAAACAGTCGATTTTCTTTCTCAAAAACTGTCAGGCGCACACTGTCTCTGCGGAGCTATTAACGATTTGAGAGCCCCTGGTAAGGTAAAACATTAATGATGGTTCAGGTCAGACTCGGGAAGCAGGGTTGTAAAGAGCCCTAGAATGGCCTGTCCATGTCATGAGCTTATAGTAGTACTGCCTCAGGTGACATTGAGCAACCAGGGAGAAGCAGCAACTTTGGAAATTAACAAAGTAAAAAGGTAAGTGAGTGGCTATGGGGTTTTTATAAAAACATCATATGCTGTCTTTATCACTAACTTAATAAGGCTGCCATTCCAAAATGAACATAGAGAAAGAGAGGGGGATTCTTATGAGAGAGAAAACTAGGTTTGTTTTATTTAAGAAGTAAAAAATAAAAACTTTTTCAAAAGAACTTTTCTTTTCATGCGTCTCGATTCTGTCAATTTCTTAAAGAAACAAAACGACTCAAAAATATACTCTCTATGTTTCTGTATTAAAAATAATTGTCGGTGCCTTGACCATAACCCTCAGTTGAGTCATGCTGAATTTTTCTCCCTAGGACCTTTCTGAGGAAGAAAACTTATCAACAGAAAGATGGTAACAATGTGACCTGGAGTGATAAAGCCCTAGTGAGGTGCAGTATTTTGAACCTTTAAGCCATGTTACAGAATCTAATACTGCTTCTGTTTATGTAGTAATACCGAGAACGGGCTAGGTGCTGTACAAACACATAACAAAACATATAGTCCCTACCACAAAGAACTTCTGCCTAAAGTTAATGCTAACAGGAACAGGTTTTTGCTGAGTACTGCAGAACTCTGAGGCCAATAGTCATGTTTAGTAAAGTAATTTGTCCCTTTGAGACCAAATTAATTTTCATAGTTACCCAAGTTCATCCTTTTCGGGATACTGGGCCAGTCACAAAACAGAATCCTCCAGGGGGAAATAACCGAGGATCTCAAACCATACCATTAACATTGCAGCACCCCTGTGAGAGAGGCTAGCATTATTTTCGCTCTTTGGGGATCTGAGGTGGTACGGATGAGTTTGGTCTTCAATTTTCAAAAGTGACCTTTAATTTTGGGTGCCCAACTTTAGCCATCTGAGGCTGGACTTTCAGAGATGCTGAGCACCCACAACTTCAGCTGAAGTCAATGAGGGCTGCAATTGTCTTGCTTGGAACAAATTAGATTCTGCTTTCGAAAAGTGCGCCCTATGCGATTTGCCCCAGATCACATAGAGAGTCAGTGGCAGAGATGAAAATAGACCTCAGCTTTTCTAACTTCTAGTCCTGTACTCGAACAAGAAGACCCACCCTTCCCAGGGCCAGCGACAGGGGGGTACTACGGGTACAGCTGTACCGGGCCCCCCGACTTTAGGGGGCTCCCGGTACACCGCTGTACCCGTTGTGTCCCCCCTTGTCGCCGGACCTGGAGAGCGGGGAAGGGGCGGGGAGGTGGCGCGGCTCTCCCCCGGACAAGCGAGCCTGGCTCCAGCAGGAGCTGTGAGCCCGGCCGGCAGCAGCAGCGCTGTCGGGGGGGGCGGGGAGGGGAAGGGCGGCTCACGCAGCTCTCGCTGCCCAGGGGAGGGGGGGGAGCGCCGGCTGGGCTGGGGGGGTCCTAGCCGCTGTCGACTGGGCTGGGGGGGAGTGGCGGCTGGGCTGGGGGGGTCCCATCCGCTGTCGGCTGGGCTGGGGGGAGGGGAGCGCCGGCTGGGCTGGGCTGGGGGGCCGGCTGGGCTGGGGGGGCCCCCATCCGCTGTTGGCTGGGCTGGGGGGGGGGCCCGGCTGGGCTGGGGGGGGCCCAAACTATCAAAGTAGGGGGCCCCCAAATTTCTGTCGCCAGCCCTGACCCTTACTGACCATAGCCTGTAGACAGAGGAACATCCAGATTCTAACACCTCATTTTTGTAATGTAGGTGTAGCTGTAGCAGAAGCAGGAAGGACAAGGGCTCTCTCAGTGCGTGGTCCTGTCATAGTGTCTGTAAGGAGACTGAAATTCACTAGTCTAATCCTAGCTCCTTGTTATTATGAATCAGTTGGGAGAATGGAGAAGATAAGATCAGGTGTACAAGCATCCTAGCTGAAAACACCATGTGTCTCTGTCTTATCTCCAGATTGGAGACGTGGAGAAGAAAAGAAAATGAAAGGACTGAGCATGCAAAGAAGAAGCGAGCAATATTGGAGCTCCAGAAATTGCAACATCTCCACTTTCCAACAAGCCACTGGTTCTGTACTCGACCAGCCATTGCCCAGAAATGTAAGGCTCTTTATTCCCAATATCATGTAATATTTACAGCTGGAACAAATGTAGGTAGGGAAAGAACTCGTGAATAAGGAGAAATCAGCACCCAAAATATTTTCAGAGGTATGTCTCTAATAGCAACAGGTAGCATTAGGCATCATACTTATGGCTTGATGCAAATAATATGCAAAATTTCTTTAAGCCTGCACTAACTTTTTGAAAATCTTCATTTCAATTGTGGAGCAAAGCAAACCCCTGGAATTTGTAAAACGACTGCCTGGAACTAGCACCAAGTTCTCCATAAGGCTGAAGTCCCCAGAGTTACTGTACACAGCTATATTCACTTTTATGACAGTCATTTGACTGAGTGGGAAGGTTTGAAATGTAGGAGGGGACACTTGTTGCTAGGAAGCATATAAAGGGGGGCTGATTGGAAAAGGATCATATTGGGGTGCTTTGTCATGGTGGTAGATACTCACATGTAACCTCCCACTATGTTTCTCCAGATCCTGGGTTTGTTTTTTTTCCTAGTCTAATTTTTCTTCTCTCCGTTTCTTCTCTCCGTTTCTTCTCTCCGTTTCTTCTCTCCGTTTCTTCTCTCCGTTCTCAAAATTATCAGAATCCTCTTCCTATTTTAAAGAAGAACTTGAAACCCGACGGCCTCTGTGCTAAGTCCAAGTTCAGCTTTTCTCTAGTGTACAGCCCAGGCACTGGTGTGCAGGGGAGTCTGGGAATTGTACATTTGATTCTCGGGTGATTTGAAGCAACCCAACAATCTCCACTGAACATCTGAGAATGCAGATTTTAACAGGGAAAGAGATCATGTAGGCCACATACAGAGGCAAGAGGGCCTGAGTTCTTTTTTATGGAAGGACAACAGTATAAGAGAAGGGGGCTGCTTTGGAGACTCGGGTGACAGACAGACTGCATTGTGAATTTGAATGAAACAATGGTTTCAATAGGCCAAGACATCAGCACACCCCTATAAACGTGGGAGAGTCGTTCCCCATATTATTAGAGATGGAGCAGAGTCATCTGCTCCAAATCCAAACTTCCTCACAATTCAGAGAAAAGCCCAAGTTGCAACATTCATCTCTGATTCCCCAGCTTCTCCAAAGTTTGGGTGGTGCTTTAGATCAGAAGTTCCTGTCTGAATCCATCTTTGCTATTTACACTGTGCCCTTTCAGTTCAGAAATCATGCTGAATCTTTTCTAGAAAGACATGAAGATAAATTCCTTCTACAAAAAATGTTTCTATTTTTTCTGTGTGCCTTGTCTCGCCTCACTCCTTTCAAGCAGTAGCTAATTTCCCCTCCCTTCTTGTGATCACCTACAAATAATATGTATATCTCCAGGCACAG
The DNA here is from genome assembly GCA_032164245.1 of Sternotherus odoratus. Classification (NCBI taxonomy): domain Eukaryota; kingdom Metazoa; phylum Chordata; order Testudines; family Kinosternidae; genus Sternotherus; species Sternotherus odoratus. Next base: position 18,311,778 of record JAVMKO010000005.1, on the reverse strand, counting down.
AAATAAATCTGTAGTCATTCTGAGTTGCTACTGGAATGTAGATCCACCCAGTTAATTTCTTTCCCATTGTACTGGGTGGGGCAGTGATACAGTTACACTTAGGCACACACCCTTTCCTTTTTTGTAGTATTTTAGTTATTTTTACTACTGTCCAGCTTATAACTAAGGAAAATAAGTAGCTTCTCTCCTTCTGTGGTGAACAGTAAGTTCTAAAATATTTTTTTTGTAGCTTCTGATTCAGACATTCTGTGCAGCAATTCCTGCCTTGTCCAGCTAATTTATAGTTTATACTGCTCTAAAACTTGCCGTTTAAACCAGCACTGTAGTAGCAAATGATTGGCACAAACTTCCCTACCATAAAGATACCTTAAAAATAAAAAGATACACTTCTGAGTCTGTAAATGATTTCAGTTGTCCTGAAACGAAGACAACGACATACAATTGCCAGCCCAGAGGACTGGATTCCTTATCCCAGGCATTTTGCATTTGCTGGGTCCCTTGTCACAGGCATATAGCATTATCCTTCCACGCTACTTTGTTGTTAGGCTCAATCAATGTATTGGAACATACAAAGGAATTCTACTCTGGCAAGTGCTCCAAGAACAGGACTGTTGAATACTGTACTTTAATAATCTACCTATTCATTTGAAGACATTCAGCAGCAGACAGAGCAGACAGCAATGTGTTGGCCAACCAAAACACAACTTGTGTATCTCATTTGAAGCCTACCCAGTTTTGTGCTGCCACTTTAAAGGATTAAGCTAAATCTTCTGTATATGAGGCTCATTTCACCTTGTTCCAGAATAGTTTCACTAATTCTCTCCCTTCTCTTCATCCCACATGGTTTTGGCATGGAAATAGTACTAGCAGAAATGTAATAAATCTTCCCAAATGACATGCAAAACCGCATTAAACTTGCCTGGTTCTGTTGCCTGCTCAAAATTCAGGCCAGCACATCCAAAAAAAAAAAAAAAAAAAGGTTAATTTAGAATTCACAAACCTGGCTTGATTTGATTTATGACTTAACATCAAAACTAGGTGAAATTTGTAATTTTGCCTAGTTTCAAAATGGGAATAGGTGAATCTGAGCTTTACTGTAAGCCTCTGGCTTTCTTTGAACCCCAAGCTCAACTCTATATCTGAGGAGTGGGAGCAATTGTTAACCCCCGTGGATTAAAACGCAAGAAAATCTTGAGTGAGTGTTTGCTGAATGAAACAGCTGCGTTTTACTGGCTCTACTCTTTCTGCTCCTTTCTCTTACCTAATCTGTGCTGTACAAAAACCAAATCACAGAGTCAGACGTAAATATCCACTACTGCCCAAAAACTCATTGCCTTGATTTATTTGGTAAGGGCGTCTCTTCAAAGGGTTGCCTTAAGTATGTGGGTTATACATAAATTCTGCTTTTCGAATGGAGTAAATCCTGGCAGAGCTGAGGATTTGTCTCTAGTTCTGTAATTACTGTACAAAGCGAGGGTTTGGATCTTTTATTGCTTGCGTGTCACAGCCCTTTTCAAGTTACCACTGGTGGATGAATCTGTAGAATAAATTTCCTAGATTAACTTCTGGGGGACGGGAAAACCCTTGGCGTGTTACTTTATATAGATAATGATCTGTTATTTCTACAGCATTGCTCTTTTATAATTATGTTTTAGTTCTGCCATAGCTGTGCATGGTGCTTTACAGTTAAGTGAAGCAGCTCCCTGCTCCAACTAGTTTACAACTGAAGGGCCACATCCTGCAAATCCTTTCTTATCTGAGTAGTTCCATTGGAGTGCTTAGGGCTATTTGCATAGGCCCAGATTTTTAAAGGCATTTAAAGACATGTAGGCATTGCTGTGCTCAATGCCTAACTCATTTTCAAAAGAGATTTAGATACTTAGGAGCCATTCAATGGGATTTAGGCTAGAATCCCTTTTGAAAATAGAGATTTAGGCTCCTACATAAATTAGGCATTGCAACACTTCAGTGCAGCAATGCCTGAATACCTTTGAAAAATCTGTGTCATAAGAACTACTAACCTGAGTGAGGCTTTTGTAGGATCAGAGACTATAAGCTGTGGATTTTAAAAATCAACAAAACATTGACTGACTCACCCTTAATAACTTAATTACCTGTCTGATGCATGTCCAAAAATAATCCAAATAAGATTCTATAACAATAAAAAGTTTTTATTCCCAAAGGGAAAGAAGTCAGACTTTCAATACCACAGACATTTTGGCCCACAGATACCCTTTGCGTTGTGTCCAAATGTAATAATTAAATTGACATGGTCGGCCTAAAACTCACTTATTTGAATTCCTTACCTGTGTTAAATAGCAGCATCTTAGATTATTAAAATAGAAGGAATTTTAAAAATCAAATTTGCCTTGTACTGTTTATGCTGTTTGCTGGACTTCTTTTCATTCAGTTCAGGTTGAAGTTTGAAACTAGGTTGGTCTGTTTCATTCCCATTTCTAATCAGTCTCATTTTCTTGTTCTCAAGTAATAACAGTGCTTTGGTTTTCTGTGTATATGCTCAGACTTAAAAAAAAGATTCATTTCACTTTTGCTTTTACCTCTGCCCTTTTGTCTTTGCTTTCCATTAATACTGTATTAACAGGGGTGTCATATGTAAGACACGGGAGGTAATTGTCCCCTCTACTCAGGACTGGTAAGGCCTCATATGGAGTACTGTGTCCAGCTCTGGGTGCCACATTTCAGCAAAGATTTGAACAGACTGGATAGAATCCAGAGGAGAGCAACAAAAATAATAAAAGGTTTAGAAAACCTGATCTATAAGGAAAGGTTAAAAAACTGGTCATGCTTAGTCTTGAGAAAAGAAGACAGAAGGGGGGATCTGATTAATCTTCAAATAGTTTAAGGTCTGTTATAAAGGATGGTGGCCAATTGTACTTCACGCCCAGTGAAGGTAGGACAAAAAGTAATAGGCTTAATTTGAAGCAAAGGAGATATAGGTTAGATATTAGGAAACACTTTTTAACTATAAGGGTAGTTAGGATCTGGAATAGACTTCAGAAGGAGGTTGTGGAATCACCATCATTGAAGGTTTTTAAAAACAGATTGGACACCTGTCAGGGATGATCTAGGTTTACTTGGTCCTGCCCCAGTGCAAGCAGCTGGACTTGATGATTTCTCAAGATCCCTCAAGCCCTACAATTCTGTGATTCAGTGAGCGCGCCCATGGTTGATTATTATTTGCGTGAATATTAAAAGGGAATTTGAATTTTGCACACTGAAATAATTGCAGATTGTTTTAAACTGACAAAACCCTTCACCAGAGCCCTGATGCAGAAACAATTAAGAGATCTGACTTCACCCTTTGTAAGTACAGTAAACCCTCGATTGAACGGACCTTGATTGAACGGACTTCGGATGCAACGGACAAAATTTTTGAGCAAGTCTGATGCATCCGAAATCCATTTCTTGGGGTCTGGCTGCCGGCTCCCGGCTGCCGCCCGGGTCCAGGCAGCAGGCGGGCGGGCTGCCAGCTCCCGGCTCCCACCCAAGTCCCACCAGCGGGCGGGCTGGCTGCCGGCTCCCGCCCGGCTCCCACCTGCGGGCAGGCTGCCGGCTCCCCCCAGAGTCCCACCAGCGGGCGGGCTGCCGGCTCCCGGCTCCCGCCCGGGTCACAGCAGCAGGCGGGCTGCCGCCTCCCGGGTTCCGCCCGAGTCCCGCCAGCGGGCGGGCTGGCTGTCTGCCAGGTCCCGCCTGCGGGCGGGCTGGCTGCCGGCTCCCGCCTGCGGGCAGGCTGGCTGATGGCTCCCGGCTGCCACCCGGGTCCCAGCAGCCGGGACCCGGGCGGGCTGGCTGACAGCTCCCGGCTGCCGCCCGGGTCCCAGCACCCGGGACCCGGGCGGGCTGGCTGACGGCTCCCGGCTGCCGCCCGGGTCCCGGCAGCGGGCAGGCTGCGGAGCTGCCGCCCCGACCCTGCGGCGGGCGGGCTGCTGCTCCGACAGCTCGTGTTTTTTTTAATTATTAAATAACGGACTTTTTGATTTAACGGACACCCCCTCGCCCGAATTATTCCGTTAAATGGAGGTTTTACTGTAGTACAGTGCAAGCATCTGCAATTAGTCTGGGTAAACAACTGTAGTAGAAATTACAAATCAATAAATGCAACATGCCTAGTATAGTATCAGAGGTGTAGCCGTGTTAATCTGGATCTGCAAAAGCGACAGAGTCTTCTGGCACCATATACACTAACAGATTTTTGGGATGATGAGCTTTCGTGGGTTAAGACCCACTTCATCAGATGAATGTTGTGGAAATCTCCAGAGACAGGCATAAATATGCAGGCAAGAAAGCAAGGTAAATTCAATCAGTGGAGGTGGTGAAGCCCACTTCCAGCAGGTGATCTGGCGGTGTGAACGCCCAGAGAGGAGAAACTGCTTTTGTAATTGGTGAGCCATTCACAGCTAATATTAAGTCCAGACCTAATAATGTCGAATTTGCAGATGAACTGGAGCTCAGCAGTTTCACTTTGAAGTCTGGTTTTGAAGTTTTTTTGCTGCAGGATGGCTGTTTTGAGGTCTGCAATTGTATGCCTAGGCAGGTTAAAGTATTCTCCTACATGCTTTTGTATATTGCCATTCCTAATATCTGGTTTATGTCCATTTATCCTTTTACGTGGGGATTGTCCAGTTTGGCTGATGTACATAGCAGAGGGGCATTGCTGGCACATGATGGCATATATTATATTGGTAGATGTGCAGGTGAATGAACCTGTGATGGTGTGACTGATCTGGTTAGGTCCTGTGATGGTGTTGCTGGTGTAGATATGTGGCAGAGTTGGTATTGAGGTTTGTTGCATGGATTGGTTCCTGAGTTAGAGTTATTATGGCGTGGTGTGCTGTTGCTGGTGAGAATCTGCTTCAGGTTGGCTGTCTGTGGGCAAGGACTGGCTGACCAATTACAAAAGCAGTTTCTCCTCTCTGGGCATTCACACCTCCAGATCACCTGCTGGAAGTGGGCTTCACCACCCCCACTGATTGAATTTACCTTACTTTCTTGCCTGCATATTTATGCCTGCCTCTGGAGATGTCCACAACATTCATCTGATGAAGTGGGTCTTAACCCACAAAAGCTCATGATCCCTAAAGTCTGTTAATTGTGACAAGGTGGCTCCTCGGCTCCCCTGATTCAAGTCCTTTGGGGTTCTGGCACGGCACTGGCGCCCTGACCAGGCTGCACCAGACACGGTTTTTCTGCTGCTCCTTAGCAGCCCACTCTCTTTCTCTCTCGCTCAGGGTCAGGCTCCTGCAGGCTAGGAAAGCTAGGTTCCCCCTGGGAGGGACCCTTAGTTCTCTTCCCCTGCTTGCCAGCAGCCTCTCTGTCCCTGCTTCCTCCAACTCACTCCTCACACTCCTCTGCTTCCACAAAACTCACTCCTCCAACTCCTACTGCCTCCAAACTCACTCCTCAAACTCCCACACCCCTCTCTGGGGAGGAGTCTCTTTTCAAGGGCTCTGGCAGCCTCCTTAACTGGCCTCAGCTGGCCCTGCTTCTGGCTGTGGCAGCCTTGCTCAGCTGGACCCAGTTCCCTTGTGGTAACCCTTCTAATTACAGGCCTTTCTGGCAGCTGTCTGCCCTGGGTCTACCACATAGTCTATAAGGTGCTACAAGACTCTTTGGTGCTTATGCCTAGTATAGTTTATTGGGATGTGTCACTGTTTGACACAACAGTTAGTGTTCCCCAAACTCATGGCCAGATTCCTGGTACATGAGCCATACTGTCAGCTAACTGCCTCCTTCACAGTTAGAATCAGAGGCTCAATTACTTTATGTAAATGTGATAAGAAAAAAAAATTATGTAACCTCAGAACCCCTCCACTAAATTTTACAGTAGCTTGTTTTTTCTAGGAACGATGCCTTGGGCAAGGTCTGGCTGATCCGGAAGGGAAAAGGTTTAATGTTTCAAAAAGTTCCCTGATCCTATTTATCTACTCCAAAGCCCCAATGGCTTCCTCATTCTTTCTTTTGCATATAGGAGTTATAACCAAGGAACAGAAACAAAGCAATGGGACTTTTGTGACCAGTCACAGCTAAGTGGAATATTGAGTAGCCAATACTTGCAGCAAACTGTTTGTGATCAGTCCATAGAGAAAAGATGACAAACTTTGTGGGGTAAATTTAAGTTAAAAACAAAATGTGAGAGAATCACGGTCTGCTTGTAAATTGTCCTCAAGCAGAAAAAGAAGTTGCATGTATCAAGTAAATTATTCGCAAGGAAGCATTCACTCCGCTTTAGCCATAGCACCACAGGGGATATAATTACAGTGGATGAGAAGCTGGATATGAGTCAACAGTGTGCCCTTGTTGCCAAGAAGGCTCATGGTATTTTGGGCTGTATTAATAAGGGCATTGCCAGCAGATCGAGGGACATGATTGTTCCCCTCTATTCGACATTGGTGAGGCCTCACCTGCAGTACAGTTTTGGGGCCCACACTACAAGAAGGATGTGGAAAAATTGAAAAGAGTCCAGAGAAGGGCAACAAAAATGATTAGGGGCCTGGAGCGCATGACTTATGAGGAGAGGCTGAGAGAACTGGGATTGTTTAGTCTATAGAAGAGAAGAATGAAGGGGGATTTGATAGCTGATTTCAACTACCTGAAAGGGGGTTCTAAAGAGGATGGATCTAGACTGTTCTCAGTGGTAGCAGATGACAGAACAAGGAGTCATAGTGTCAAGTTGCAGTTGAGAAGGTTTAAATTGAATATTAGGAAAAACTTTTTCACTAGGAGGATGGTGAAGCATTGGAATGGGTTACCTAGGGAGGTGGTAGAATCACCTTCCTTAGAGGTTTTTAAGGTCAGGCTTGACAAAGCCCTGGCTGGGATGATTTAGTTGGGGATTGGTCCTGCTTTGAGCAGGGAGTTGGACTAGATGACCTCCAGAGGTCCCTTCCAACCCTAATATTCTATGATCCTATGATAATTAATCAGAAAAATTAAAAGTATAGTTAGTGAGGTTTTACAAAAATCCATCTTTAAAATACATACCACTAATGTTAGATTCTATAAATCCCTTCTTGGGTCTAAAGCCAGCTGAGAGTAATCCTTAATATTCAATCTGAACAGTCTTATATCGAAAGTCTGTTGAAAGCAGGCCAACCAATCAGCACCCTAATGACGTCAAGAGAAAAAATATACCTGCACTGAAGATTTAGTTCTGATTGTGACCTCAAGCGTATATCTTCTGATGTCATTTCTCAGGCTCTTGACTGATTGGCTGCCATGCATTGAATAGGCCCTTTAGATGGATTAGATGTAGCCATTATTCGGGCCCATAAGTGTGTGAGGCCCTTTGGCCAAACTATCAGTGCTGTGGGGATGGCAGCTCTTTCACATGGGTAAATAAAAGCCTGGCTGAAGTAGTAGGGTTGTTCGGATTTTGGGGCACATTTTAGACTTGGGTTGTAGCTCTTTAAGGTGATTGTTTTGCTGGTTTTACCTCTCATATTCAGTGACTATTGGCAAAGAGAAACGCACATTCTTTCAGTGCAAAATGTTTTCCTTAATCTAAACTAATGTAAAATCCCCATGGCAGCATCTCTGTTAGAAATGTCCTTACTGACTATTCCCCAGGGGCAGTGCTCTGGGCAGGGTTACAGGACACTGATAAAAACACGTGAGTCAGCCTACACTAGCTCTCGTCTATTTTTGCTAGCACCCTTTTGGGAATAATGGGTACATAGATGCTACCACACTCCCTGGTTGAAGTCGTTTCCACATATATCCATTACAGTTTGGTTCGATGTCTCTCAGCACCCCCACTATAAAAATTGTTCCAGCACCCCTCAACGGGTAACAGAATTTCTACTGCAGGCAAGACCTGTGTGAGAGAGAACTCAATGTGTCTTTCCCTGTAAGATCCTCCCCTGTAAATTCTCTCTTAGCCCTAACAGGAGGGTAAGTGGACTTCTTTCATTGAAGACAGAATACCACTGTCCCATAATTTCCTTTCGCTCAGCCTATTGTTGTTTGCAATTTTAAAGGATATAGTTTCAATCTGTTTCAGCCTCAGTTGATTTCCATCTCCAGATATTCAATTTATAAACACCAGATAAAGAAGATGTATCACACAAATAGAGCTGTAGAGGCATGTGTTTAGGTTTGGGATGGGTGTTTGAATAAAAGAATATACTGCCAAAATCATGTAATCCATACACCCATAGATGCTGTGTTGCTGCAGTGATTCCCCCTCACAAAATAGGCCAAATTCAGAGGTGTTGTGTAAGATTTACCCTTTCCTCTGGAAGGGAGCTCAGATACCTGGCGACGTTGCTTGAAAATCTATATGGAACAGGCTATTGAGAGACTAGAATAGTTAGTTTAGGTTACATATGAGAAACTGAGTCCAAAGGAGTCTAAGTTGGCTTGACATAAATAGCAAGGAGCCAGAAGAAGTTGTACATTAAAATACAGGGTAGTTATTTTAATTCTCACCTTTATTACACCCTCTGGATGATGCTTTTCCTATTACACTCTTGTCTTCTGGTCCCTTGGAACATGACACCAACCTGGGCTCCCCTAAATCCAGTTACACGTTTTTCCTGACATGAATACATCACTTCAGAATCTGGCCCTCTATGTAAGACACTGCATGGAAGCAGTATTTTTTAATAAATGCAATGAGCCTTTCTATACAGACGGCTATAGAGTGCTAGAGAGGGGCTTAATAAACTAAGTAAAAGAAATGTGCTAAGTGAAAAGAATGCAATAAAATGCCAAGTGATTTAAAGTTTCCCCAAATGCTTGGAGCTTAGTGTCTCTCTCACTCCCAGACATACAGACCATGCAGGTGAGATGCGGTAGTTTAGATATCTGTCTGAGTACATTAAGAGCCTTCTTCTAGCTTTCTCTTCCCATTCTCTAGATCAGAATTTGCAGATATCTGAAAACCTCTTTGAAATGGAATTTTCTGCTTGGATGCAGCCTCACAAGAAGTCCCATGTTCTTTCTCATCCATGCGCTGTGATGCAAGAGGCCCCCATCAACTTTTCCAGGGAGTTTCCTTACAGGTAAACAAAACATTCAGTGCACGACGGAGAACTCCAGGTTCTGAGGCACCTCACTCTTCCTTTGCAAGGGAATTGCTCAGGGGGAAACAATGCTTCACAGGCTGAATGTCAAAAGTAAAGGCCTTTTCTGAGTCTCATTAGCTCTGTAGTTGATTGATTTGAACACGTGGGGAGCATCCTCTCAGCATTCAGTGATTTTTTGTCTTTCGGACAAATGAGATGGGTTCTGGATGCAAGCCAGGGGTTTGAATGGGACAGTGCAATCACCGGAGAACTGTTTTCCCCCCGCCTCCCTGCATTTCCCTCTTCCACTAAAGTCTGGTTTTAATGGGTGATTCCTTCAAACCCTCTCCCCACACGTAAGCCTCCAACAGGCAGCCTCCCAGCTGAGGGGAACTGGGCAGGAATCCCTCAAGAACTCAGCCACTTTGATCAAAAAAGGAGTAACCACGGTGCATCATCTCTCCCAACAGTGTGCAGGCGCGGAGTATGCTGCCTCTGCAGCACTTTTTGCCTCCTGCTGGTTGTAGGAGAGGTTGCCCGGTTTGACAAGTGATCCAGGAGCTCTTGCAGAGCGCTCCCTTTTATGAAACAAATGTTTCACTCAGAGTTTTTTTTCTATAGGCAGGGCAAGGAACATGGGCTAGCTGCTAAAAAGGGGACTGGGAAAGACACCTAGGTTCTGTTCCTTGGTCTACCAGGGACTCACCATGTGGTCAGAGGCAAGTCACATCAGCTGCTCTATGTGCTATTTAGGGACAATGTTTACATTCCTCTCTGCCAGAGGGGGAAGATGCCCATCCACTGCCATTTGTCTTCCTCTCCTGTCTCCCCTTTGCGCTCCCTGAGATTGACAATATTCCAATGCACAGAAGGTTATGCTGATGGAGAAGGGGATTCCAGAATCCTGAACGCAAGTCTATATCTGGACTGAGGATTAAAATCCTGTCCTCATGTAACATGAGACCGTGAGGACTGTTTCATATTGCAGTTGCTTACCTGTGTCTGATGCCACACCTTGATTAAATCAAATGATCATGTTTTTCACCCTTGCAGACAGAAGCACTGAAAACAATAAGTGTAGCCGTATGACCAAAAGAGGTTCTGTTCCAGGAAACCCATGGAAACTACAAGGAATTTTCAGTTTGGGGGCAGGAGAGAGCTACCCAATCTCACTCAGATATTTGCATTGGTTCCAAATGTTGCATTCCAGCCCTGGGCTGGAAACAGAGGCTGTCTCTTCTAGTGCTACTTCCAGGGCAGAGCAGTGTCGCTGCACAATATCAAGCAGCCACTGACCCTGATTTTGGGAGAACTTTAAATCCTAAGCTAATAGTTTTCCATTAGATATCAGTTTCTTAGAGGAGCGATGGCCTCTTCTGAGATTTCTAGCTGGACCCTGTATTTTTTGGTTCTTAAGTATGCCTCCATAACTTGTGTTTCCATCTCGTTCTTTACTCTTCTTGTACCCCCATTATTTGAAATTAATCTATTGTGATATTATAGACTAGCCTGGGGACCTGGGACCACCCATGGCCTGGAGGCAAAACTGCGTTACCCAAGGACAAAGCTGGACTTGTTTAAAGAAGGCAAAGCAAGCAGCCTCCTGGTAGAGAGAAATCTGCAGCCAACAAAATCAATCCCTAGCAAAGGGTAAGTAGAGAAGCCCTCTGTATCTGCCCACCCATGATGAATAATCACTCTTGTTCCCCCAAGCTGTTTCTGCTCCGATCATGCTTCACTCACTGTCTACAGTCTGATCCCATCATTCCCTTGGTAAAGGTGTGTACAGCAGTCTCAATGCTGGCAAAATCCAGGAAAGGAAAAAATTGCATTTCAGAAATGTGTAAAATAGTAAAATGGTTCTCATGTTCACCCTGGATTTTATTTCAAAAGTAAGGATCAGACTTCTCAGCAAAAAAAAAGGAATTTCTGTTTGGGGCAAATTTACAATTTGATCTAAGGTGTAATAACAGCAGCACAGAAATCTGCACTTGCAAGCAGGAATGATGGGTGTTTACAAAGCAATCCGGGGAATTGTCTGCCAAGTTACCAGGTGTCATGGAGTGAGAATAGGACATTTCAGCCAGCAGAGCAGAGACATTCAGAGCCCAGGTCTGGAAATCCCACCCCTTTGAACACTGACTCTCAGAGCAGAGAACAGGCCTTTAGGGTAAGTAGACAGCAACCCAGACTGTTGGACATGCAGGTGGTGGCTGCCTGCACTTCTGAATGATGCAGAGGGCACAGAATAAAGGCTGCCCAACAAAATATCAAAAACTAGTGTAAAAGCCCATGTACACGGGCCAACCGTAAGGGCTCGCGCCTCCCCCCCCCGCTGCCCAGCTCCCTCCCCCCCAACACCCCCCCTCGCCCAGCCCCCAACGCCCCCCTGCCCAGCCCCCTCCAAGGCCCCCCCTCGCCCAGCCCCCTCCCCCTCCAAGGCCCCCCCTTTGCCCAGCCCCCTCCAAGGCCCCCCCTTTGCCCAGCCCCCTCCCAGGGCCCCCCCTCGCCCATCCCCCTCCAAGGCCCCCGTCTCGCCCAGCCCCCTCCCCCTGCAACGACCCACCCCCTCACTCAGCTCCCTCCCCCCCGCTCAGCTCCCTCCCCCCTCAACTCCTCGTCATGTGCCCGACAGCCCAGCTAACTTTATATGTATAACTGCTCCGTGGTGCTCTAGCTCCGTGTGAGTGAGGATCGCTCAGGCGGGCACACGTGGCGGCCATTTTGTGCCTCCGAACTACAACCCCCAGCATGCCGTTCGTCCGGGCCGTCTCTACTGCGCATGACGGCTTCACACACACTTCCCTAGCCGATTATTATATAGGATGATATTTTCAGAATGTGAGTGTTGTATAGACACCAGGATTGTGTCTCCTCCTGCCCAACACTTTGTTATGGCTGTTTGTAAAGCAGTGATGCAGAAGGTTACCTAAAAGGAGAGAGTCTGTTCGTGGCCTGATCCTCCAGAGAGATTTGAGAAGCTCCCTCTGGTGTAGTAAAGGGAGCTGTTGTTTGATAACTTGATAACCATGTCACATCTGGCTTATTTGAGAGCCCGTGAAGAGAGTGCCTAGTGTCATGGTTACAGGGCTAGCTGCATCACTCCGAATGCACCTCCACAAGTGATGAGCCTCAAGCTGTCACCTTTTGTGGGGTGAAGCCCCATGATTCTCCCTTTCTTACACCAGGACCTCAGTTGCAGAACTCTGTGTGCTAACCGCAGGCCAGAGTTCGTTTCAGTATCTGCAGTTCTGCTTCTCAGGAGCTGTGACCCGTGGTATCCTGTGACCAGTCAGCCTCTTCAAAATAAAGTATCATTTATTCTTAACAGTAGGAACACCACATAGCATAGGAGATCAGGACGGCCTATGTACCTAATACCTGCCTTCCCCCCGATGTGAGCCAGGTAGGCCTACCTTCATCAGACTTCCTCCACAGAGCCTCTCTCTGTGTCAGCCCCTTTCTCTGACAACTGATCCCCTTTTCTCTTCAAAGAGGGACTTTTTAACTGTTTTATCTCCTTCTGACCTTAGTCTGCCAGCCTTGGGAAGCCGGTCCTTCCTAATTAACAATCCAGCCATTGTTGTCTTAATGATCCTTGAGGCGTTTTCCCCAGAGGTATCTTACCTCTAGTCATTATCTCATTTCCTGCTTGCTTTTCCTAACAGCCCCTTTTGACTTAGTGCCATATAGTTGATGACAACTGCCTTTTCCGCAAATGGATGATCATAATGAATCATAATATATCATGTATATCAATAATGATCATAATGCATAAATGAATACAGAATGCCTATCTCCTCCAAGCATAGTACCTACAGTATTAACATTTAGAAAGGTTAACATGTACCTTTACCTTAATATCAGTCACTTGGAGATGACTCTGTCTTCTGTTTTTCTTTCCAGGAGGTACATCTTGGTGAATGCTGAGACTCCTTCACTATCCTCTACCCCACCTGTAAGCAGCCCACTGGAAGACAGGTTACTGAGTGTCCGATTCCCCAAACAAAGAGAAAGGATGCTTCAAACTCTGCCCCTCAGTGTGCACAAGCAGTCTCAGCCTTCTGCAGCCATGTGACACCCTCATGGTTTATGAAGACTTTACCAGGGGTGGCTAAGACCATAACAAGACCATGTTTCTAGTCCTGCAGATCACATTTTGTGATGTGTTTTTTTTTCAAGCTATATTGTTATCTGTTTTCTCTCTTTAGTCTTGTATTAATACAGTAAAACCTCGATATAACGGACTAATTCGGGCGAGGGGGTGTCCGTTAAAGCTGAAAGTCCGTTATTTAATAATTAAAAAAAAACGAGCAGTCCGCCCAAATTAGTCCGTTATATCGAGGTTTTACTGTATAATAAACTATCACGGCAGCCGGGAGCCGGCAGCCAGCCCGGCCGCTGCCTGGACCGGGGAGGCAGCGGGGAGCCGGCAGTCAGCCCGCCGGCTGCCTGGACCCGGGCGGCAGCGGGGAGCCAGCAGCCAGCCCGCCTGCTGCCTGGACCTGGGCGGCAGCTGGCAGCCAGCCCCCGAAAAATGGATTTTAGATGCATCGGACTTGCTCATAAATTTTGTCCGTTGCATCCGAAGTCCGTTAAATCGGGGTCCGTTAAATCGGGGTTTTACTGTACTCCATAGTTGATACTCGTTAGCACCAAAGTGAATATTCAATGAGCAATAATAGCCAAAGGGGATAGCATTTCCTAGCTGTTAATTACCAGGTAGGCTGGGAACCAGGGAGTAGGGTTGTAGAAATCTTTTATGCCAAAATCTAGCTTTTCTGGCTTCATTCCCAGAACAAAGCTCTCAAGGGTGTGCATTGACCTCTAGAACATTCCATGTGAACCTGGAACTGGGCTGGGCCTCCCAACAAGCTGCATACCACTTTCCCTTAACCTGTAGCCATATTGATGAGGGGGTGGACCTTTACTACCCCAACAAAAGTCTTTGAGGAGGAGCTAGATGGTCCTCTCTTCCCACCAGCCATCACCTGAGGAGCCAGCAAGCAGGCTTGCTGTGCTTCCCAATACAAGAAAGGTTTCTGAAGGATGCCTGGTAGCCCCACACTATCCACCATCTGAGATCTGAGATCACTTCAGTCGGCCCAGAACTATTTGGCAGGATTTGCCTCTATCTAAAGATCTTGGGTGGGGTAGGCCAGAGCCCGCCATGTGGTGCCTCCAGAAGGCTGGTAAAATCCACTAGCTCTTGCCCCGTCTTTGAAGACATCTGGAGTAAAATTTCAGTGTGGAGAGCCAGGGTGAACCCACCACTGAGGGCTACAAAACAGATGAACTGAAATTCTCCTCCAACCCCAAATTGTTTTTTGTTCACTGAAGCCAACAGATTTTGTGTAGTCCTGCCCGAGAACTCAAACCCTCAACCCAACCACCCATTAATTGTCAGAAACTGCCCAAGTCAGAGGTCAAATCACTCCAGTAGACTGTGTAAATGTAAATAAATGAAGGGAATAGAAAATATCAAAGGTTTCACCCTGGTTTTGTCTTTCATTTGCACTCCCAGCTTTTATTTCTTTACAATATCAGCCTTTTCATAGATCTATCCACGCTAGGAATTAGCCCTCCCAGCTCTGTGTAGACTACCCTCAGCCATTAAGGTTGGAGGTTAGGATTAGGTTTCTACAAGGGAAAGAATATGTGCAATAGTCTTGCTTGATTGCTGGATCCTTTTCTGAGGTTTCAGCTGGAATGATTTACCTCTGCTTTGGCCCCAGTGCTGTCCAACTAAGGCACCGGTGGAAAATCTGACCTGGTAAAATATTTACCTTTTTGAACTAGATCTGAAGCAGCTGTCTCACTTTTAATTCAAGCAGTCGCTCATGAGATCAATGGAGCCAACCCCCCTACTGTACAACCTGTTCGTTGAGCTCTGGAAAATCTCAGGCAAGGGACTTGGAAAGCCAATATTAGCCCTGACTGAGTAGTTGCTGGCTCATTGCCGTGCAGGGATAGCATGGTGAAGCTGAATAAGAGAGAAAAAGAAAAAATATATACTGCAGTGAAGCTTGGATAAAAATTAGCTGTTGGACTAAAATACAAACTTTATTACATTTTCCACCCTTTCTGAGCACTTTCCTGTCTAGGGAAGGGCTCTAGGAGCCATCTGTAGTTTGCATGTGATGCACACGATTACATGAGCTCCTTGCTCTCTTGATTAATATATTATTTATTTAATTATTGCTAACTACTGTGACTTGCTTAAAAACACAGTCTCGCTAGGCAATTCTTGGGTGGCCTCAGGATCATGATGAGCCTGGCTGTCCTTGTCAAAAGTGCATTGATCCAGTTTTCAATCCTTTGCAATTACAGATTTAAGTCACCATATTGCAGCAAAAAAACTTCAAGACCAGACTGCAAAGAGAAACTGCAGAGCTGCAATTCATTTGCAAATTTGATACAATCAATCTGGGATTGAACAAAGATTTTGAATGGCTTGCTAATTACAAAAGCAGCTTCTCCTCTCTCAGAATTCACAACTCCAGTTCAGTTGCTAGAGGAATATCTCACCCTCCCTGATTTGAGATAACAAGCTGGTTCAGCCTGATTGGACTAACCTTGTTATCGCCTACCTGGTTCTTGCCTACTTATTTATACCTGCTCCTGGGCACTTTCACTGCTTGCATCCGACGAAGTGGGTATTAGCCCACGAAAGCTTATGCTTCAAAAACATAAGAATCACTGACGGACCTATCCTCCATTAACTTATCTAATTCTCTTTTGAACCCAGTTATACTTTTGGCCTTCATAATGTCCTCTGGCAACCAGTTTGGCAGGTTGTCTGTGCGTTGTGTGCAGAAGTACTCCTTATGTTTCTTTTAAACCTGCTGCCTATTCGTTTCATCGAGTGATCCCTGGTTCTTGTGTTATGGGAAGGGGTAAATGACGCTTCCCTGTTTACTGTCTCCACACCATTAATGAGTTTATAGAACTCTTATTGTATCAATCTAAAATAAGCAATCTTAGTCTTTTTTCTCTCTCCTCATACAAAAGCTGTTCCATACACTTAATTATTTTTGTTGCCCTTTTCTGTACTTTTCCGTCCAATGTATCTTTTTTAAGATCGGGTGACCACAACTTCACGCAGTATTCAGGTGTGGGTGAACCATGGATTTATATAGTGGCATTAAGATATTTTCTGTCTTATTATCTATCCCTTTCCTAATAGTTCCTAACATTCTATTCGCTCTTCTGATTGCCACTGCACGCTAAGCAGATGTTGTCAGAGAACTACCCATGATGACTCCAAGATCTTTCTCTTGTGTGGTAACAGCTAATTTAAACCTCATCATTTTGTATGCATAGCTGGAAGTATGTTTTCCAATGTGCATTACTTTGCATTTATCAACACTGAATTTCATCTGTCATTTTGTCACTCAGTCATCCAGTTTTGTGAGATCCCTTTGTAACTCTTCGCAGTCTTTTTTGTATCATCTGCAACCTTTGCCACCGCACTGTTTACCCCTTTTTCAGATCATATGAATATGTTAAACAGCATTGGTCCTCATACAGACCCCTGGGGGGGCAGCACTATTTACCTCTCTCCATTCTGAAAACTGATCATTTATTCTTACCCTTTGTTTCCTATCTTTTAATCAGTTACTGATCCATGAGGGGACCATCCCTTTTATTCCATGGCTGCTTAGTTTGCTTAGATGAGGGAATTTGTCAAAGGCTTTCTGAAAGTCCAAGTACACTATATCCACTGGATCACCCTTGTTCACATTCTTGTTGACACCCTTAAAGAATTCTAATTGATTGGTGAGGCATGATTTCCCTTTACAGAAGCCATGTTGACTCTTCCCTAACAAATTATGTTCATCTAGGTGGCCGATAATCCCGTTCCTTGGTCTGTAGTTAAATTTATCAGCCTGTAATTCCCTGGATTGCCTCTTGGGCCTTAATCTAAACCAGCCATTCTCAAACATCATTGCATCGCAATCCCCTTCTGGCAACAACAATTACCACACAACCCCAGGAGTGGGGACTGAAGCCTGAGCTTGCCAGCTGCCCTGGGTTGGGGGCCCAAGCCACACCGCCCCAGGCCTGGGGGGCCAAAGCCAAAGGGCTTTAGCGCCAGGCAGGGGCATGTTACATGAGCCCTGCTAGCCAGGACTGAAGCCCCAGGTGGTGGGACACGGGCTTCAGCTTCAGCCCTGGCCCCAGCAAATCTAAAGCCAGCCTCAGCAACCTTATTAAAATGGGATCCCGACCCACAGTTTGAGAACCCCTGATAAGCAATAGGTTACATCCCACAGTTAGTAGTTCTTCAGTTTCAACTGTGAGTTCCTCTAGAACTCTTGAGTGAATGCCATCTGGTTCTAGTGACTTATTACTGTTCAATGTATCAATTTGTTCCAAAACCTCCTCTGCTGACACCTCAAAATCTGGGCCATTTCACCAGATGTGTCACCTAAAAAGAACGGCTCAGTTGTGGGAATCTCCCTCACATCCTCTGCAATGAAGACAGATCCTTATCTTCTGTGAGTGCTCCTTTAGCACCTCAGTCGTTCAGTGGCTTGCATGCACCACTGGAGTCTTCATATTTAAAGGATGGGTTTGTTACACTGCCTGCGACTTGGTGTGCTAAGGAGACACGGTGCTCACAGGCACTGAAAAGAGATGGGGCAGCACCTTGAATTGTTGTGTAGTTGACCCACAAGCAAGGGAGATGGGCTGCGGAAGATGGGTCAGGCTGCTGGTAGCTTTGAGGAGTGGAATATGGGGAAATGGGGGAGAATTCTCCCTCTCCCACAAAAGCACTAGGTAGGTTCTGTGAATGTGTTTTCCAACCCCATGAAAAACTCAACCAAAATCTCTGTGGCCGGAAATCAGTGGCTGTGACAGGTCTTTAATTACATGATTGCATGCTTTAAAAAAAGACAAAAAAAAACGACGGATGGTTTCTCATGAATACAGCAAAAGGTGAATCCCTAACACACCGCCCACTCCCCTGCCAATTTTCAAGTCCTTGCTCCAAAGCATGGAGACACTGGAGCTTCTCATCGAAATTGTTGTAAAAACTTTTTAATATGGGCAAAACAACTTCCCCCTCCTGCCCCCACTTTTCTTTTCAGAAACAGACAAACTGTTTCAGCTGAAACTTTTCAGGAAAAAAAGAAAAAGCCTGAGGCAAACACCTGGCTTGGAAAATTTCAGCCCAGATGATTAGGGTTTGGCAAAGGAATAACAACTGAAAACAGGGTTGGAAAGATTTGATCAACCTTAGGTATATGTGGTTCTACCAACTCCTCCCAAGAGATACTAGGCCCTTCTCTATTGCATGGTAAATGTACAAAGAAATAAAATACTGTTTAGGATAATCTGCTGCTTGGTTTCTGTGAGGAGAACTCCCTTTAGACACGTTATTAACAGATTTCCTTTTCAGCAAATGTGTGTGTATATATAGATAGATTTCCCAGGCCAGACTCTCTGCTGTGTCAATGGGCGTAGTCATGCAGCTGTATACACCAGCGGAGTATCTGGCTCTTAAATTGTATGGTCTAAACCAACAATGCTGAGCTTGCACATGAATCAATGAAGGAGCCCCGCTTTTGGGGGGGCAAACGCTCTCTCCCTTTTAGGCCTATCCAGATGGAGCCAAATTATTTCAAAGCACGGGGCTTAGATCATGTATCATTTAGACAAAGCTTACAGTTTCACCTCAGAGGCCTTGCTCCCTTTTATGGAATCTTTTAACTCAAACCACTGTTCTGGGCTTGAAAGAGAGAATTCCCTTGTCCTAACATGCTGGAATCCTGTTAGCTGTGTCAGCACTGGCAAAGCAGCTGCGTAGATGTTACCTGCTAGTGTTGGACCAAGATGTTTCAACTCCCTTTCTGTGCTGTCCCCATGTTCTGATTCTGCAAGGTTCCAACTGCCTTCCGATTTTGGCTGCCATATGAGTACAAAACTCGAATGACTAGATCTCAAGAAAGGAGCTAGACTGAAAGCCTTGGAGGTTTAAATGTATCCGTATAATAGGTGCAGAAGAGGCAGCAGATGTGCAGGCCGCCCCCACACCAGTGTGTTTTGGTTGTGGTCGCCTCAGAGTTGTCATTGTCACCCCCCCGGGGGGTTGTTGGAGTGCTGTGGCACACCAGCCATTGTTCACTTGTTCGCTTCACAGGACCTGGCTTTGCACTACATAATCCATATTTCTGCACTGTCCTGTGACCCTCCCATTCCCACGGAATGACTGTGGTCAAAGGAAAAGAGGCAAGGAGCTGTCTCATCAGATGATCATTAGTTAAGGAGACCTCAGACATACTTAGTGATAGCAAAATGTTCCCAGGGTGTTGGGATTCAGTGTGTGGACGTAATCACAGCTCTAGCACTTTCAAAATCAGGGTCTGCAGATGATGTCCCAGTAATTTCCACAGAGGGGTCCCAGCAAAGAGGCATTAATTCACAAAATGTGTTACTATTAACGATACTCTCCAGGATCCGGTCACTGCCCATCAGGTAGGTGATGAAAGTTTGTTGTCAGGGACTCTGAATTCAGATGCAATCATACCTTTATGCTATTTGGTACAGTAGCATTCCAATGGTAATGAGCAGCACCACAGACTTGCTTATTATGTGTCTTTCCTGGTTGATGGGTGCTAAAGGAGGAAGGATGCTCTTATGTTTAATGTACTGATGTGGTCGCAGGGGATCTGTGTTCAAGTAAGAGGCTCTGCCACAGATTTCCTGTGTAATCTTGGGCAAGGCATGTCATTTCTTTGTGGCTCAGTTCCCCATCTGTAAAATGGGATATAAGATGTCTGTACTTCCATTGTTTGTGAAGTGCTCTGATAGGAGGGAAGAGGTTAAATGGCTGTAGGTCACAGTGACTATTTCTAAAAGAATCATCGTCCAAACCCTGAAAACCTTCATCAGACAAAACTCTCATTGAAAGGTCAAGGAGAGCCAGGACTGAATACACATGGAGCAAAGACTTCAGGATCTGGACCTAAGAAAGATCACCAAGGAAAGACTCCTGCTGCCAGCAGAGAGTAGGGTGAGGAGCCATTGTATCCTTCCTTGTATCGGCTCCTGCTGATGAAAAGAAGAAGAATTCTCCAGAGCAAAGGTAGGGAGACAGGTAGCGAGATTCAACTGCTTGGGCCTAGGCCCCTCACAAAGATTGCCTCAGCTTCAGATAGGCACCCAAACCAGCTCAAACCTCTGACCCAGTTTGGGTTTGCTCACAGTACCTTAGTGATTTCCATTTTTCAGGAGCTTTCTCAGGGTCTGGCCCGTGAGTGAGTGAGTGAGTGAGTGAGTGTGTGTGTGTGAATTCCTCCAGGAACTAGGGACCGTGACAAACCTCACCACCTTCGTCTCTGTGTACAAAATGCCTGGTTTTTTTACATGGTCCTCAAATGAGGCACTCTCCTGCCCACATTTCTCCCCTTGGGCAGAGGATGAGAGAACAAACACATAACAGATTTAGTCACGTTACTTAATGCATCACTGGAAAGAGCTGAGTAACTACGGTGACAAGTGCAGTGTAAAAACCTAAATAGAATAGAGCCCCTTTGGGGTTTTTCAAGATAGATATCAGGATGACACATGTTGACTGCTTCTGTCCTTCCTGAGCCTTGGCTTTCGAACCTGGGGACACTTTGTCTGTTCTGCTATTTTTCAGAAAACAAAGATCTATCTCTGCATGTGCTGATTTTGTAGAAGCAACCTGTGTATCCTAGAGGCAGGCTGGCTTTTGTTTACACTACTGCTATCCAACACTAGCATCACTAGAATACCCCAGCCTAAAGCACACGTGGCTTCTCTGCTTCCTGAGCCAGCTGGATTCTGTTGGGGAGAAATTGCTTTGACAATGTAACTTATTAAATCACACGCCGATAGTTAAGGATGTCCTTGCTGTCGTGTTGCCAGTAGAGAGACTTATTCGAAAGCAATTTGAGATGACTTCTTTGTGGGGGGCGGGGAGCTGTGGTCTGGAATGTAATATAGGAACTCAAGGAACTGGGTATTCCACTGAAAATGGAAGCACAGGGCAGCCATTGTCAGGGATGGACCCTGTCTGAGAAGCTAGATGGTATAGAATAGGAAAGGCATTTTAACACCGTTTTAGTATCAAACGCATCCTGATCTGAGTAAGCATGTGGGGAAGGGTGTTTTGTGTCACATAGGACACACGTGCATGTTCCTGACTGTGTGTGTGTGTGTGTGTGGTGCTTTTTCCTCTTCTGTTTTGACAAATGCTTGCCTGCATATTGCTGTTTTGTCAACATAATGTGTTCCTAAGTTTTGTCCTTATGGATGCAGACTGTGGTATCTGGACAGGGCCCACCACTTCCTGCTTCCCACTCCATCAAAGCAACTAAATACAAGTACACCATTTGCATTACAAAAAGAACAGCTATCTGATACATGAAGGGTCCGCCTCATGCTATATGTGCTGTGGCCCAGTTGGATAGCATCAGATACCACAGTGATGGGCACAGTGTAAGAACCTAGACAGTCTGGAGCTGGCAGGCACTGAGGATGACAGGCCTGCTGTGACCATGGTGGGTACCATGGTGCTGGATGTGCTATCGCCTATGGGGTTGTCATGGTGACATGCATTCTGGTCCTGGTGTGTGTCACAGTGATGAGTGTACGGGGGCCCTGGGTGTTGAGATGGGGAGATGACTGTTTTTCTTTGGAAAATTGAGATAATTATTTTAATCGCAAACCCATGCTGATGGGCTTCCCGATGGAGGGCGGTGATATCCTTCTTTTCTGGGGCTCGGAATGTGTCACTGAGGATCTGGAGCATCAAGAGGAGAAGGGCAATCTCCCCCCAGGTCCTACAAAGACAAGAAGGACCCTCCCCTCCCTCCTTCAGGGCTGCCAAAACTTTTAAAATTTGTCCTGAATTATCACATTGTGACACTAGCTTTGCAATGCTGCATCAGTGTGTGGTGATGGAGTTGGTCTGCGTTGGGTTGCAAGATGACGTTGTAAAGCACCGAATAAATTCAGATCATTTTATCTGTCCTACAGTCTTTAATATTCCTCCTGCCATGAAGTATAGAGCTGTGTGGATTGGAGTGTATGCATATAGATGTGTCAACCTCCACTCACCCCCCCCCCCCCACTCTCCCATATGGGAACTCTGTGTTGGTCATTGGAGTTTGCACTGCAAGACAGGAAGAATTTGAAAGGGACAGGATGGATAAGATTCGTTTTTACTAAAACCAGCTAATACTCATATTCCAGTCATGGCGCCGCTGCAACAGGGTGGAACTCCCAGTTAGACACTTGCTACAGAGGTGAGGTGTTTTACTTGCTCTGAGTGAGTTTTCATGACATAGTGGTAAAAGCTCCTGAGCCCTGTCTCACAAGGGCTTCCTTCATTGCTACTCCCAGTGGAGCTGCAGTGGTGCTGGAAAATGGGGGCTGCCTTTCCTAGTGTAGACAAACCCGTAGGGGGTACAAGAACAACTGGGAAAATTGGGCGAGTAATTCTCACCACCAGAGAGAATTCTTTTAAAAAGGCAGGTGCTGTTTTTCTCCCAAGCCTCATTTATGTGTATGGAACACTCTGAGCTATAATTCACCATTGGGGCAGCCAACCATGGTAGGAGCTGTGGAAAGTGTAGTGGATAAGTGTAGGAGCTTGGGCATATTGGCCATTGTATTATCTAGCTCAGCTCCATGCAGGCCTATGTGACACACACAGAACAGCTCCTGAGCTTCTTCTCTATCAGAGTTCCTACTGCTGGAGCTGCACAACTCTACATCCCAGGTTTGCCAGTATGCTCTGAGAGTCAAGGCAATTAGTTTTCCATTATGCATCTGTCATGTCCTTCTGTGCATGAATCTGTAAATCAGAGGTGATCAGTGAATTAGCTCCTTCCCTATGATACCATGGAGCCCTATACAAATGTAAATCCCCACTACAAAAAGCAAACACAATCCCCAATTGCCATCAGCTGAACAAAATGGCTTAGCGATTGTTTTCAACATAGCTGCTGTATTTCCAGCAGACTGAGCACTGCAGGCAGCAAGAGGTTCCCAGAGCCTGCTATGCGGATGGGTTCCCCCACTGCCCCTGCTTTTAAAAGAAGGCAGCTGCTGGGTTTGATTTTTAAAGTATTTTGAAATTGCTTCAGTAAAGAAGTTCCGAGGCAGATACTGTATGACTGAAGGAATGAATTCCTGAAATCTAGTCTTGAAAAGTCCAGCACATCCCTGATGGGAAGAATGAGCCCGAATTTTCAGTCTCCTTATGACAAACTGTCTCCACGCGTATTTTCCAAGAGCTAACTGTAAAGGGATCTCTGGGAGCCCCCGGTGCTCTGTTTAGGATTTTGTATTCCGAAACTGAACTGGCAGCAAGACTTGAAAATGATGAGGGTGCAACCTCTCTTCACCGAAGCACCAGACTCTCTTAGCCCTACCAAGTGTTACTACCTTAGGCCTCACAACTGCAAAGACATATGCACCTGCTTAACCGTATGCATTGTGTGTCATCCCCCAATCAAAGCTAACAGGACAATGCACACTAGGTAAGGATAAGCACATTTGTTGGGCTTTGCTGGATTGGCATCTTACTTTGTAAATTGTCTGACTGAGGTCAATGGGATTACTCAGTGAGTAAGAAGCTACTCGGTGTGAGTAAAGGTTGCAGAAATTGGCCCTAGATTTAGAAGACACACATGCAACCTTCCATTGCATTGTTTATGTTTATAACTATTGGGTTATCTTTCCAGAGGAAAGCTGTGCCTTGGTAGCCTTAACTCTTGATCCTGCCTAGTCCTGCTATAGGGCCCGATCCTGTAACACTTACCAGTGTTTATTGGGCTTGACTCTCCATAGCCCCAAACCTTGTGGAGTCATTTACATCAGTGCAAAATAGGTTTTAAAAAGCTATCATAGCAGAATGGTCACGTTTATACCCACTCCACATTGGTGAAAGTGATTAAAGCAGGTGCTAGAAAATGGAGAATCAGGCCCATTGATTTCAGTGGAAGTACTCCAGACATGGAGTATTACATCTGCTAGTGATTGCACTACACCTGATAGAGTTTGCAAAATCAGGCCCACCCTTGTTAATTTGTATGTGTGGCAGAGTTGGGCCCTTCTTTCACAGGACATACCCCTGTGTATATATTGTTTTTAAATAAATCATTGTATGTAGGGCAGGGGTCAGCAACCTTTCAGAAGTGGTGTGCCGAGTCTTCATTTATTCACTCTCATTTAAGGTTTCGCCTGCCAGTAATACGTTTTAATATTTTTAGAAGGTCTCTTTCTATAAGTCTTTAATGTAGAAGAAAACTATTGTTGTGTGTAAAGTAACTAAGGTTTTAAAAATGTTTAAGAAGCTTCATTTAAAATTATATTAAAATGCAGAGCCCCTGCAGAGTGGCGACCAGAACCTGGGCAGTGTGAGTGCCACTGAAAATCAGCTTGCATGCCGTGTTTGGCACGTGTGCCGTAGGTTGCCTACCCCTGATGTAGGGTGAAGGTAACTGGTGTTCTGCTTGCCTTTAGTTCTGGGAATTTGCAGAAAGGGAGATTGGGGAGGTGCTGAAATCAAGTTCAGGTGTCCGCATTCATTTATTCACAGGTAGAGGATGCTAGTTAACTGTAAACTTTGCAGAAAAAACATATCTGTTCTTCTCTCTAACCCCACATTTATGCCATTTAAACTTGTTACATTCCCCATGATTCCCCACTGTCGGCAGAAGTCCTTGTTTCTTGGTAATTACATTCTGCCTTATTAAATCCTCCCAACACTTTGATTGGATAGAAGACTCTACTTCACTTCCCACCCTATGTGGTTGCGCCGCCCTGCAGTTCGGTGTGAGACGGCAGCCACTGCCCACCCCAGAAGTGACAGAATTTTAGAAGTGGATGAAGTGGTTCCTGCAGTTGTCATTCGCTGAAGCACTTCTGGGTGAAAATCTCTAGGTAAGTGCAATGTATTCAGAGACAAGCAGATACCCAGCTTTTAGTCATGGGATTCATTCATGTCAGTAAGAAAAATAAGTCTAAAATCAAAGCAAGTGCTCTTAAAGCAGAGATGTACAGACACACATTGAGTAGTTCCCCAGGTACTAGGCTGAGAATAAAGCCTGAACTGTATCAGTATAACCCAATGGGTATCACATCAAGCCATTGTATATCTACTTACAAGACTCCCTCATCTTAAAACAGGCACAGTGTGCACTGATGCTTGGACGTCAGCAGGTGGCGCTGTTGCCAATGCGTAGTGAAAGCCGTTTACACTGCCCTGGTCCGGCAAGAATCAAGTAAATTGGTGTGAAATCAAAATACCTCCTCGAAGGTTTCTTTCCAGGACAGCAGGAAAACGGGGCCCTGGAGGCCATTGTGGACACAGCAGATCCCTAACCAATTTCAAATGAAACAAATAATTATTTACTCTGCAGCCAGCTCATCCTTGTACCCAGTGTTTAGGCTTCATTTCACTCTGTGATATGGGACGCAAGGAGCCTTTTCAAAGCAGCACTCAGAGGGAGGTGTTAGTGGTGAGCTTCAATAAGTCAAAATCTCCACCTGGCAATGGACTGCATTCACTGTGTTTTCAGCAGACATGAGGACCTGCTCGCTCAGCCATAGAACAGACCCAACCCAGGCAAGTAGCAGTGCAAGTCTCCTTCCGTACTGCCTGGCCACTGGGACTCAACCCTTAACTGGAGTGATCACCTCTAATCTCCAGGCCATATTCCGTGTTCAGTGCTTCTGATGAACCTGGCAACCATGAATTAGTGCCTATGCAGTGGTGGGTTTTGTTGTGCAGACATCTATCCATTAAGAGCTGGGCTGAGACCAGTAAATTCATTTCACATACGCCACTGAACAGCCATCAGATTTTGTTTTAATATGTAATATATGTATATGGATCCTAGGTCAATAATTCCCTGGACTTTCCACAGAGGGGCCAATCTAGCGGGACTTTCAATCCCATTTGGAAAAGGAGGGATGGCTCCATGGTCATGGTGGTAGCCTAGGGCTTGAAAAACCCAGGGTCAGTTTCTTGTTCTGCCACATACTTCATGTGTGATCTTGGGCACGACACTTAGCCTCTCTGCGCATCAGTTCCCCATCGGTACAATGAGGATAATAGCACCTCCCACCATCACAGACAGATAAATATACTAAAGATTGTGAGGTGCTCAGATATTGTGGCAATGGGTGCTGTAGACAGAAGATTGATAGAAGCATGGAGATGGCAAGGTACTGATTCCTGTGTGAGACCCCATGTTATACATTTATTATCCTTCCTTGGAGCACACTTGGCCTTTCAAGGGGTGCTAAGCACACACAGTTCCCTTGGATCAATGTGGGACTGAGCATTTCTCTGGATCAAGGCACTCAGGAAGTGGCAAACGTGCTCCAAGGGAGAAGGACCTAATGACTTTACAGTGGGTGCAGAGTTCGTTTACAATTGAATCTAAGTACCTACCGTAGCATATCACACCTTAACAGCTTCCTTATCCTTAGCTCATCTAACCCTTGGACTCTGAACAGCATATTGACCTCAAGCCATGTATATCCAGCCATGCAATCCAGCGTACACTCATATCATCACAAAATATTCCAGTGCCCAACCCTTTGGGCATGAAATATAAAGAAGTGACAGCAGGAGCCAACAGATCATTGCCTGATTTTTAGCTTTGCTACATTTTAAAAATCTAGTAAATGCAAAGGGTTTGATTAACTCCTGTGAGCTTTGGACCAGACTTTCAAAGGTATTTAGGCACTTGAAGATTCCTACTGCACAAATAACTGATTTTTCCAGTACAGTGGCTGAACCAAAAAAAAAGAAAAAGAAAAAAGAAAAAAATCCATTTCAAAAGAAAACAAAAATCCAGAAAAAGTTGTGGGTTAAGCAAAGCATTTTGTTTAATTATTGAAGGTTTTTTTAACCTTAAAACTGAAGAAAAATCTGAAAAGAAAAATAATTTTGAATCTGAAAATTAAAACATGTTCTTTCAAAAATGTCTAAACCAAAACATTTTGGGGTGTGTGGTTTTGGTCCATGAGAGGACCTTCCCCCTTATCTCATGACAGCTTGTTTTGCTTAAGAGCCTTTGGTGAGGGACCCTGTCAAAGGCTTTCTGAAAATCTAAGTATGCTATATCTACTGGATCCCCTTTGTCCACATGCTTGTTGACCCCCTCAAAGAATTCTAGTAGGTTGGTGAGGCATGGTTTCCTTTTACAAAAACCATGCTGATTCTTCCTCAACAAATTATGTTTATGCATCTGACAATTTTGTTCTTTGCTATAGTTTCAACCAATTTGCCCAGTACTGAAGTCACCTATTATTACTTCTAACAAATGCCTGCTCAAGGCCAGTAACTGTTGTTTTTCATGCTCCCCAGCAGAAAAATACATTATTCTAAGCCTTTCAGTCTTTAATTTGTTCTCATTTGCCCTCCCTTTGGAAAGAAAAATCCAGCATTTTATTTCTGTATCCATGTCTAGAGAGACAAATTGGGTGAGGTAATATCTTTTATTGGACCAACTTCTCCTGGTGATAGAGACAAGCTTTTGAGCTTGAGTAAGCTCAAAAGCTTATCTTTCTCACCAGCAGAAGTTGGTCCAATAAAAGATATTACCTCACTCACCTTGTCTCTCTAATATCCTGGTGCTGACAAGGCTACATCATCACTGCATATATCTGTTTGTAAGATTACTTTGATCAGAAGTCTTAAGGAAAAAGTTCTCTGTGTATTGCCCTCATATTAAATACAGATTAAACCAATTGATTATAGATATTTTTCCAAAAACGTATAGAATTTAATAGAGAATTATGTCTCTTCTATAGAACTCCATAAATTGTGACTCAACAGAAAAGGGTCTCATTCTCTGTTAAATTCTACAGGACACTTCCATGAGACTAGCCTTAAATTAGAAAAAATGAAGACACAACATCTGAAAGCCAGGTATTTCTTGTGGGTGACAGGGGATGATTACCTGATGATTACCTGTCGTTTATTCCCTCTGGGGCCCCTGGTATTGGCCACTGTCAGAAGACAGGATACTGGGCTAAAGAGATATTTGGTCTGATGCAGAATACTCCTTCCTATGGGTATTTCACATGTTGAGGAATGCAATTAGAAAACTCTTAAGGCACTGGAATTATTCATAGCTCTTTGTTTGCCCTATGATTTTAGGCCCATCATATATAGGTTGGGGGGGGGGAGTCGTTTAAATGTGTAATATTATTGGAAACAATTGTGATTTAATGACAATAGCCATTTTGTGGCTGGGGGGGAGGAGGGGAAGGTCCTGGAGGTTGATCAGAACTTTCCTCTGCATTGTTTGCAGCTCAGAAACTAAAGCCTTGTTTCCACTCCCAGGTGCCTAGGAGGTGAAACTGACCAGCCTTCAACTGTGTGATTGATGTAGGTATTTGTGTTACCATGGCACTTTTAGGCCCAAACTGAGATTCGGGGCGCATTGCACTAGATGCTATAGGAAAGCACGCGGGGGCGGGGGGTGCCCTGCAGCTGGAGAACCCGGTGAGCCAAGCCCGCCACGGGGTGAGATTGCGGAGCTCGGACGCCACAGGTGGAAAGCGAGGCGCGGTCTGTGCCAGGACCCCTCGGAGGATGGGGCCACGTGCATCCCCCAGGGGGGCAGTCGCCGCGCGGCGCCCCGGCGTTCTGTCCCTTCCACGTGCCGCTTCCTCCCCCGCGGAGCCTCCCGCTGGCGCGCGGCCAGTCCCGGCCCCCCGACTTCGCGAACTCCGGCGGGTCTGGAACTCAGTCGGACGGGTCCATTCCGCACGCAGGAGGGGGGGGGCGCTGCCAGCCGAACTCCCTAACGAGCCAGGCGAGCGCGCCTCCAAGCCCGGGAAACCCCCCACTGCGGGCAGAGCCTTCACTACGAGCGGCTGCTGGGAAGGGAGCGGGGCCGGGGGTTGCAAGGAGCGGGACTTTCCCAGGGGTGTGTGTCCGCCCCCCCCGCCGGCGGCGGGTTAGTACCGCCCGGGGTGTGTGTGGAGAGAGGGTTCCCTGCGCCCTGGGGCAGCGGCGGCCGCTGCGGAGCGTCAGGCGGGGCTCGGGTTCCAGCGCCCCCCGGGCCATGCCCCGCGGCACCCGCGGCAGCACACGCAGCTCGCCCGCTGCCCCGCGGGGACCCTCCCGGCGCGAGCATGAGGAGGAGCCGGGTGCAGCGGATGGTCCTGGCCACTTGCCTGGGCTCCTTCCTCCTGGTCATTTTCTACTTCCAGAGCAGCCTGAACCCAGGTGAGTGACACGGTCCCGGACCCCCGCCCGCGGGGTCTCTGCCCCGGCCCCGCGTCCCCCGCTCCCGCGTCCCCCGCTCCGACCCGTGCCCTGCAAAGGTGACTTCGCCCGAGTTCCAGCCGCTCGCTTGCAAAGTGCCGTGTTCCTGTTCAAGGGTGCAACGAGCCCGGCTCGGGGACCGCGGGGGCCACAGGCAGCATCGGGCTGATCCGCGGAGAGACGCCGCCTGACTTCAAGGGGGAGCGGGGACTCGAAATCCGGAGCGACTCCCTCGAGATCAGCCAAACGGCTCGCCGGCTCTGAAATCGGAACCGAGCCCTTTGTTTCATTAGGTGCAGTTAAGTTGATGCACTTGGCTGAGTGCTGCGGGCGGGATGTACAGACACTGTGCAGTGAGCAAATGCCAGCTGACCAGAAAGTCCTGCAAATGCGGAATGAGTGAAAACTCCCGGGGGAATGCACTTGGTGTTTACTGAAATCATTTACCTTCACTTCCTAAATTGTTTGTCGGGGAAGTAAAAGTAACATGTAATATGTATTTCACATATTCAAATGTCCATTTAGAAAAAAAAAAACTTTTTTGGGTCTGTCCCCAGGTGGCTGCCTGTAGTAGAGTAGATTTGATGAAGTCAAGGAACATCCCAATCTAAAATCTGCACTCGGTATTTGAATTAAAAATTCTTAATGCTGTGATAGGGACTAACAAAGGTGAAAGAATGGAAGAGGTGTCTCATGTCACACCTAGACCTATTGAAGTGCATCAAAAATCCAGTTAAGTTGTTGTCCCAGTATGGAAAGGAATATCTAATGTCTGCTGTCAGTAATACATTGTGCTTGGGGAGAAGATTCTATACCAGCAGAACTAGAAAAATACTTTTAAAAGGGTGAGAAGTTTCACTGCCTGCTTTCTGCTCTTTCCTTGAAAAAGGAATTGCTTCCTGTTTCCAAAGAGATATTACTAGGTAATTCCCATAGTTTAACAATGCACTGATGTCTTCTGATAACAGCAGAGATTAATCAATGGTGCTTTTAAAGTTATATCCTCAAATTCAAAATACCTGTTGGACAGAAGTTAGTAGATTTTTACCACTCTGGACTAAATGAGATGTAATTTTCATTTTATAGTAGTTATTCTATCACTTTAATACTCTCTTATTGAAAATAAAAATATAGGACTTCTTGCCTAAATAATGGCTCATTTGAAAAGTGTATTCGGTTGTGTGTTTGTTATGCTTACTCTTTGAAATTTACTAAAAGAACTGTGCAGTCCTAGAAAACTACATTCAGTGTTCTATTAATAATGTATATTTTAAAACTAATATCTGCAGGGTGACTTTGATATTTGAAACGTTCAGTAGAAAAATGCTACAATGGATCAGTTAAGTATCTATGCATCCAACAGAGAGAGTGCCAAATTTTACCTTAACTTCACTGGAGTAATTGAGAGGAGAATACGGTCTGTTATATGATTTTACTGTAGGTTTTTTTAAAATAAAAATAAAAATAGGGGGATGCCTTCGTGGGCCCTGATCCCGAAGACACTTATGCACATACTTAACTTTAATCCTATGAGTACTCCTAATATTGATATGAACGGGATTACTCACAGCGTTAAAGTTAAACATGAGCAAAAGCTCACAGAATCACTACAACTGCATTGGAATGAGATAATTACATTTTTCTGTAACACATGCTGTTGAGGGGCTGAGTGCCTCATGTTGATTTTTTTGGAAATTAAGTGCACTCAATGCAAGGAACATCCCCTTCATTCAGAAAATGTGTCATTTTTGAGAGGTCTCATAGATGAGCATATTTCATATAAAATGAGGTTTCTTTGCAAGTAAAGATTATGGGGCAAATCCTCAGCTGGTATAAATGGTCATCGCTTCTGACTATTGAATGAATTACAGGGACATGCGTGTAATCTGAAATCATGAGAGTTAAGGGTAGTTTCCAGTATTATAGCTGCTCCTCTGTGTCCTTCCTCACTTCTTGTGGTTTTGCTGCTCTCTTTCCCTATGTAGATTGATTGAGTGCTATCAAATGCAGAAAAAAACAAGCTGAAAAAAACATTTTCTCTTAATTGAGATAAAATTGAGATTTATCACTTAGATTTTACGTATTATTTGCAGCAATAATAGGTAACCAATTTCAGACAAAAGTCTGAAAGTGATGATTTGATTTTGTTTTAGTGGCTCTTTAAGTTGTTTGGTGTGTTTCTAGTATTACAAAAAAGCATTCCAGAGCAAGAAGTAATCCCACAAGTCCCCTTCAGAGCAATCAAATGCTTTTTCCATTGTTGTTAAGCTAGGTTCTTCAGATTGTATTTCACATGAAACCTAAAGTGTGTAAATTGTAACTGATGGATGAGTGCTAAAGGCACATATATAGATTCTGCCATCATTTGAGCTGGAATCAAGACTTAAAATTGTGTCTGAGGGAGACAAAAGATCATTTTATTAAATGTAGAAAAGCCCTTAAAGGGCCTGATCTACATGGAAGAGAAATAATTACATAGGTAAAATTCCCACCTTTCAATACACCTCTGTGTGGAGCAGCTTGCACTGAATAACAAGTCCTAGATATAGGGCACTCATATTTTGAAGTCAGTGTGACACACAGACTTGTACTAAAATTTAGTAGAACCCTAGAGTTACCAATACCTCGGGAATGGGGGAGGTTTGTAACTCTGAACTGTTTGTAACTCTGAAGTTTTACAACTGAACATTGAATTACTGCAGTTTGGAAATTTTACTGTGCAGAAGAAAAATGCTGCTTTCCCTTTATTTTTTTTCATAGTTTACGTTTAACACAGTACTGTACTGTATTTGTTTTTTTTTTGTCTCTCCTGCTGCCTGATCCTGTACTTCAGGTTCCAAATGAGGTGTGTGGTTGACTGGTCAATTCTTAACCCTGGTGTTGGTAACTTTTCCACTGTTCTACTATAACTAAAAGTGTGAATTACCGTTAATTTGGTCATTTCATTTCCAGTTTCCACATAGACAAGGCCTCTGACCAGAATCCATCCCCTTGCTAGTGCAGGATACAGGGATCAAGCTTGTTTCTGTCGAAGTCAAAGACAAAATCCTCATTGTCCTCTGTGGAAGCAGAATCAGGCTTGTATGGCTGAATCCTACATCAGCGTAAAGCTAGCGTTACCCACTGTCTTCAGCGGGCTACTCCAGTTTTACGTGTCTGACTGAGGGCAGGGTCTGGACCTTAGTCTGTGTCATGGGGAGGGGATGCATCCGATAGGAAATTTGGTGACACATTTGATTTTAGCCAGAATTCCAAAACTGCAGATGTAACTCTTTGTAAAACCTCTTTAAATAAAGGCTCAATGTTGGAATATAGCACACTCTCTGAGCTAGACTCTGATCTCAGTAACATTAGTGTCTACCTGGTGAAGTCCTGATTGACCCTGGTGTAACCAACCTCAGAATCTGCTCCTCTATTTTTCTCCTCCCGCTTTTGCTGAGCTTGTGCCTCATTGGCTGTGTGTCCACGAGCTTTGTCCACCCCAAATTTTCCATCAGAGCTAACCCTGGTGCCACTTCCCTTATGGTAGCAACAGTGGGAGTGCTAGTGTGGAGCTGGAACCAGCGGGTGCTTGTGTTTTTATTCTTGGGCCATTTAACCCCATCCAGAGCAAGTGTAAAGGACGCAGTGCTGAAATGCTGGTGGCACCTTGGCTACACTGAATCTCTGGAGATTTGGAGATGTGGGAGGAGGGGAATACTAGGCTATCCCAGGCCACTGAATGCAGTACAGAGAGCTGGGGCTGCTTGAACAGAGGAAGAAAAGGGGAGTGAATGGTGCACTGTAGTGGCCTCTGTCTCTGTGAGCACTGAAACTTCAGCAAAACCAGGGGAGGAGTGAGGCCAGCTGATCAAACAGTCCTGCAGGGGAATCTATGCGTTTGCAATTTGCATTAACCTTCACCATGCTGGTATTTTCCACACTGCCAGCCTGAGGATTGGTTTAGGTTTTGTGTGACCTCTGTAGTCTCCAAAGTGGTTAAACAAATCGCCACTCCATCCCACAGGAATTTGAATATCTCCGATGTAAAAGGGTAGGTCTTCACTACCCGCTGAATCGGCGAGTAGCAATCGATCTTCTGGCGATCGGTTTCTCGCGTCTTATGAAGACGCGAGAAATCAATTGTGCGCGGCGCCCCCGTCGACTGCGGAACTCCAGCTTGCCGGGAGGCGCAAGCTGGAGTCGACGGGGGAGCGCGCCGCCGCCCGCCGCCGCCATGAGGACGAGCGATAAGTCGGCCGCAGATACGCAAACTTCATTTACGTGATTCACGTAGCTGAAGTTGCGTATCTGCCGTCGAACCCCCCCCCCCCCAGCCGTAGTGGAGACCAGCCCAAAGAGACAAGTCGCTGAAGAAAGCTTTGTAAGGGGCATATATGGCTCTCGGGGCCTGATTCTCCTCAAACTATTGTAAATCAGATTCTTCATTGAAGCCAATGGGGTTACACTGGTATAAGTGAGTGGAGAAACCAACAAGCCCTTGTGCACAAGGCATTTCCATTTCTGCCTTTGGTATCTGTCAATTAGTGAAGGCCCATTGAGCTGTGGAGTTGTAGTGAAATGCATATGTAGCTACCACCAACCTCACTGCTGCAAAAGAGTCCGGATTTTCCTCTGTGCATTTATTGACTGTCGCACGCTTCTTTACTAGACTCCAGTGGTGGTTCAGGATGCTGGGTGCCTTGCAGGATTGGGGGTTGCTTCAGATAATGCAGGGGTGGGCAAACTTTTTGGCCTGAGGGCCACATTGGGGTTGCGCAACTGTATGGAGGGCCAAGTAGGGAAGGTTGTGCCTCCCCAAACAGCCTGGTCCCTTCCCACTTTCCGCCCTCTGACTGCCCCTCTCAGAACCTCCCAGCCATCCAACCCCTCTCCCCCTCTGCCCCTTGTCCCCTGACCACTCTGAGACACCCCCCCCCCCGCTCCTAATCACCCCCTATCCAACCCTCCCTGTCCCCTGACTCCCCCCCCCCCTCTATCTATCCCCCTGCCTCCTGACAGGCTCCCACAACTATCCAACCTCTATATTCAGGAGAGCTGGGGGGATTTGGTCCAGGCCCACCTCTACCTTGTACATAGTTAATAAACCCATGATTTCCTTTGAGCAAGGTATCAGAGAGGTAGCCGTGTTAGTCTGGAATAGCAGAGGTAACAGAGTCCTGTGGCACCTTAAAGACTAACTATAAAGTATAGAAGCATAAGCTTTCGTGGACTAATACCCACTTCGTCGGATGCAAGCAGTGGCTCTAAAGGACAGTATGCTCGCTAGGTCACTCAAGCCAAGATTTTCAAAGGTGACTAGTGATTTTGGATGCATCCATTTTTGGATCCCCAACTTGAGGTGCCTTAAAGGGGGCTAATTTCTAAAGAGTACTGAGCACCTGCCCTCTGAAAACCAGATCATTTTAAGGTGTCTCAAGTTAGGCATCCAAAACTGGTAGTAACTTTTGAAAGTCTTGGCCAGGATGAGCTGTCACAGGCAACTCTGAAAATGTCCAGCAGTGCAGCTGTACTAGTGGTAGCACTAGCGGGAATTTCCCCCCTAAAATTCCCTCTTGCAGACCTGGCCACTAAAACTGGGGGGAGTGGGAAAAACGTTTTAATTCATATTTAAAAAATTTTCTTGGTGACAAATTAATACTGTGCTCTTCCCCAGTGCTTTTCAGGTGAGGTGCTCAAAGTGCTTTATGATTATTTTTTAAAATGTTTTACATCATCCCTGTGACATAAGTAAATATTATTACACCAGTCTTGCAGCTGAGGGAAACTGAGGCACAAAGCTGTTAAGTGACTTGGCCAAGGCCATGCAGGGTTGGACGAAATCTGCAAATACACATGGGCTTAGGTTTAAATGGGGGCTATTCATGTGCTTAAAGTTAAGCACGTGTGTAAGTATTTACAGGAGCGGGGCCTTAGCAGACTAAAAATAGGATTTGTAGGTTCCCAGTTGCCCCACCTTCTGATATTATTATGATTATTTATATTTTGTTAATAATAATAATAATAGTAAGCAGCACTCATCTATATTCACCAGGGGTATTTCTTATTGCTTTTTTCAGCACTCAGCAACTCCTGATATTATTGTACAGAGATGAAGAAATTAAAGATGTCCCTGCTAATAAGGTGCTGATGGCACCCCTACCTAGAAAACGGTTCTTCTGCATTTTTTTTAAAAAAGTTTATTTTTCATTCAAAGATTTAGGGTAAAATTCTGATGCAGTTGAAATAGTAAAACTTCCATTGCCTTCAATAGGATCCAAGTTTCCTTCCTAGTTTTTAATTATAATAATTCAGGGAAATGAATACATCCAAACGGCCCAGTGCTACTCAAATCATTTTGTTGTAGTCACCTCAAATGTCCACTCGGGGTTGCATCATTGTATTTTTTTAAAACGTAAGACAATGTTGAACTTTTCTTGTCTTTGCTATCCACTAGCAACTGAATGCAAGTGAAATCCCAAATAGCACCGAGAACACATGCTGTGCCTTCTCTTACCTGGTTGGGTATTCACCCGTGTATCGAACCTGGTCCTGCAAACCCTATGTGATTGGAACTCCCATTGAAGCCAACTGGGATTTTATGCACAGAGGACTTGCTTGATCAGAGCTTGTTAGCAGCTGACGGACCCAATTCTAAATCTTTCCAGATAACGGTGTTGATCTGACTTCCCTCTGGTTTGTGCGACGTGCCAGGCACCGGTGTGAAAATATAAGGGACTCTCTGGGGCTTTTATCCATTTGCTTTTGTTGCGTGAGTTTTTTCAGCTCACGTTCTGGTTTTTAGCTGTATGAAATCCGAGAGGCAGTAACTGAGCTGTAAGAGGCAATATACTAGTGCACTGTTAAAACAATTGGCCAGTATGTCAGCAGAGGCATTAGATAGCACTGTCTGGAATGCCAATTCCCACACACCGCTTGCGTTTGCTTGTGTTGAGAGGAAGGCATGTAATGTAGAATCTGTGACCTACTCTTGTGGACTCACTGGCTGGCTTTGCGCTCAAACATGGATCCGTAATGAGGTCCATATGTTCCTGAGGGCCAGTCCTTTCATGTGGAATGCTTTCTAGTCCCTCCTGGGTTTGTGCCATTTCCTGACGGTCTCTGATGATTGCAAGAGATTTGAGAGGGGGCAAGAGTGGGACTTAGCTTGTCTGGAAATTTATTCTGAATCTGCAGAAAAGAGACCGAAGATGGTGGTCCTGGGGACTTTGCTGTATTAATCCAGGCCTTTTTCATCCCAGGGTTTGGTTCATTCAGTGCACTCTGCATGAGATGACATCTCATGAATGATGTCTGCTGGCTAGTTCACTCTTTTTACTCAGGTTGGGCTCCTGGGTCTCTCTGAAACAGCCTCATCCCTCATGTATTACTGCATGTGTGAGATCCAGCAAGGCTATAGGGCAAAAAATAGCAGAGTGGCTGTTCAGGCTTGGCCTGGAGCCTGGGCTATGTAACCTAGTGAGGGGGAAGGTTCTTGGAGCCCAGGTTCCGGCCCGAACCTGCACGTCTACACTGCTATTTTAGCCCTGTAGGTTGAGCCCAAGTCAGTTACCCAGGCGCTCAGCCTTGCTGCTGTGGGTTTTTTATTGCAGTGTAGGCATATTCTGAGTGCCTTCCGGTACTGCACTGAGCATCAGGGCTACGCATCTGTCATGTGTTGTTTGTTCTTTAGTCTAGTCAAGTCCAGAGCTGAAATTCAGATCTGAATCGGCAGCCCGATTCGCCCATGCTTTGCACCCTGTGTAAACATATTCACCAGTGAAAATTGTGTGAGAAATGCTACCAGATCGGAGTGGCAGGGTTAGCCTCTCATTTTGCCCAGATGTAGATGACTACATACCAAGCAACGCAGGAAAATCCAGGCCCTTGAACTTTGTCTGGGGTCCAACTCTTGTTCCATTCATTTCATGCAAAAGATGCCACATGCTGTGAACTACAGTAGCTGTTCTTAACTTGTCCCTTGACAACCATCAGCTTGTGCATTTTAAACACACACCAAGGCAGGGCTGACATTCTTGCTGTTGGAATTAAAAATAAAATAAATATTCGACCAGATTGTCAGTTAATATAGGTGAACAGTTATTGGTATGATTTGAGCATGTAATTGCCATGGTTTGCACATACAAAGGGTTGATGCAGAAAATTGGTTTGAGTTGTGTGCACAATAATAGTCTCGGCACACCAATGGGAGAGTTTATGTGTACCCAACCCTGGATGCACATGCGAATTGAGATTTGCAGCCCTAGCCTGCACACATGTATCAACAGCTGTGTGTGCAAGTTAGGTGCGCACACATTTGTAGATGTGAAAAAATGGTCTCTTGGACATGCAGTTTAGTGCCAGGTTCATTTTATTACTTCTGCTGCCCTTTCCTGTATTTGCAAAGAGACATGCACACTCCCATAATGTGGTCCCTCTCCTAAGGACCGTATGGTCTACTCTGGATGGGGACAATACACACATTTAACCCAGGAGGCATGAGAAGTGGCACAGACAGGAGACTGGCAGTGCAAAGGTTGGCAACACAGAGCACAGGTCATGTGCTCTTGTGCATGGGAAGGGAGAGTCTATATCTTTGTATTTGATATATCACATCTTAATAATACATGTATATGGTGCCTTGAGGGTCCCTTTACCAGTGTCTCTCATTTGCAGTTCACCCTGAAGAAGTAAAGCTTGGTTTTAGTTTGCTGTATTATATGGCACAGAACCCGAAACTATCCAGTAATAATAATTTAACTTATTTTGGACAGGGCCTTTTGATGAAGGATCTCAAAGCCCAGGTCAATGTTAATTGTTACAATGACCCTGCAGATAGGGAAGTATTATCCCCACAAGGCATGGAGGGATTTGCCCAATTTATTTCTCATTTACTTCCTTAGGAGTTGAGGGCATTGAACACTTCGCAGAATCAAGGCCAATTCCACTTGCATTGGAATCATTGCCATTGACTTCAGTGGGTACAGAAGAGGGCTTGGAGTCAGCTAGAAATATAACTCAGGGTTCTTGATTCCCAGGCCTTTGATCTAGTCACTAGCACACACTCCTACCTTGGAAAGGGAGGCAGACTGCGGGCATTATAATCAGTGATCTTTAAAGATTATATTGCTATGAAACTGAGATTCAGATTCCTGTCTGGATCTGAAGGTTTGATCCCATGTTTAGTTAGGATAACTTGATCCTGATGTATTTCCCCCTCCATTCTGCAATGTTTCCCCTTTTCTAAGTCCCTGTGTATAAGTACAGCTAACCCTTTGACAGTAAATATCCCTGCTGCCTCTTGGGCGGGAACAACTTGGGAAAGCTGCAGGGATTTACACTGTTTACTTCTCACACCTCCGTTCTTTATATGGGATGGTTTGTACGTGCCCTGTTGGCTCTGCTTGTGGAACGCGCTGTGCAGAACCCTTGCTAGGCTGGAGATGAGCCCCCGGTGATCCTGTTGTGGATCCTTGTTGTATATTCACCTTTTTGTAAATACCTGCGTTCACCAAAGTCCTTGGGGGTACAGCACGTAACTGCCTATAATGGACCATGTTTGCTTGATATTTGCTTCTTGCCTGCCCAGTTTTCTCTGTGTCACTTGAAAGAGCAAATACCCATCAAATCTATTTTCTAATGGGAAGAATAACGTAGAGGGGAAAAGGCCAGTGGTGGAATTTGTCGGGGACTTTTTAACCCAGACGGCAAGGTTCGTTGTCTGACCGCGGGGTGAGAGACAGGCAACACCAGCAAGGTCCAATACAAGCTCTTTATTGAAGAGTGCACACAACAATAGAGAGCGGCCTGCCTCCAGAGAGAACCAGCAGCACTTTTACAACAACTAGTGTGATTATATAGACAGTTTCGTCGCGTCATAGCTTAAGCAACTTGAAACTCTCAAACCCCCCTTTACTAGTTAAAAGCTTTTGACATCTATACACATTTATCTTCATTGATAGTACAAACAGTCCATGATGCCTTAGCAACTCTTTATCAGCATCTTCGTCATGTGCCAGAGGCTGAGAACAAAGAAGGAGTTAGGTACAGATAAAACTCAGAAACAGGGAGTAACAGGGGGTGGAGACTCCGAGTCTCCATCTGTTTAAACAAATTGTTCCTGGTACTTTGGTTACAAGAATGCGGCCCTCTCTCTCATCTTATCTCTTACAGTTTGAGCAAGCATGCCTTAAGGTTTCACAGAGAGACAGGAATGGCCCAAACAATTACTG
Organism: Sternotherus odoratus; assembly: GCA_032164245.1. NCBI lineage: Eukaryota > Metazoa > Chordata > Testudines > Kinosternidae > Sternotherus > Sternotherus odoratus. The sequence goes on along the minus strand of JAVMKO010000005.1, from coordinate 18,272,269 downwards.
TTAGCCTCACTTTGGTTAAGCTGGCCAAACAATGCTCTATACTCCATATTTTTGGGCCTAACAATCCCCCCTTTGTCCCTGGAGTACCTTGGGGGACTCCTGGGACAACTAACTGCTATGAGTGGTGAGCTTGGGGTTGGTTACTTTTGGGCAGAACACACTTTGGCACCCATTTAACACCCAACTCTTATTATTACATATAAGGCGAGTAAGCCGCATATAATTACAACAGCGCTCCGGAGGACATTGTGGAGCTAACCACCTATATCTGGAATTCAATTGAACAGGTTACTCCACCAGGACTTAATTTGTTTTCCTTCATGGTCCTTTGCAACTTTTATAATGTGGTTTGCTCGCTTCCAAGTGGCATTATAAACATTAGGGACATACACGCAGCATTTCTGTTAAATTAATGCACATGTTTTCCCCTGGGAAGCCAGCAATATATTTAAAGCCAAGCGGTTTTGAAGCACCATTTGCCTGAGTTTTTGCTGCTTAGTTGCTAAGTTCACTAAAGCATCTGCAGTGGTATTTGCTATTATTTTTAAAACTCCTTGGAGTCTTATTACTTTTTTTTCTATTTGCGAAGTGGCTTTTCCACATGCAAAAACAAACCCTGCACAAACACCTGTCCAATCGTTTAGAGCTCGCCAAGTGAGGGGGCGAGATTTTTTGACGTCTTCTTTAGCCCCCCTTACATTTTTGATTTTTTTTTTTGGGAGGTGAGCCCGATACACTACAGGTGGTTTTAACCAGGCTAAATAACAGGACCTACTTCAGGATGAGGGGAGAGCTAGGTATGCTTTGTTGCCACATACCCAGTATACTTTAAACAATGTGGGGAACAGTTTAAAGAGTGTCCTGTTACTTATTTTATACCATCCTGTCCAGGATGGAAGAAGAGGAAATTTAGGTGCTGAAGCATTGAAGGAACATAAGCACAGAGAGTGATTTGGGAAGTTATACTTAAGCGTGCAATTTATAACATACTTATTAATTAGTTTATGCTTTTTATATAAAAAATGATGTTCTTTATTCGTGTGACACTTTTGGTTACGAGCTGCATACCACTGAGAACTGCAACCGGTTGCCCCGTCTAGAAGGGAAATGTTAGGGCCTCTCTTGCTTTTAAAATGAGTGCTATTAAAGTAGGCCTTGCATTCGCTGTTTCCTACTGCTATTTTTTTTTTTTTTAGGAGGCACTACTGACCCATTCTTTTTTATACTATAAGATATTTACTGTCTGAAATGCCAGTGTCAGCCCAAGTTATATTTAGGTCCCCAGATGGGTCTTTTAATGATGGGGTCCAAGTTATATTTATTGGGCTAAGGGGAATAGGGACCATGGGAAGGCCCTTATGACTATTTGCTGGTATTAATGAGCACACCCAGCAGGAAGTGTTTTGTAATGCTGGCATGCGTGCTTTTATTTTATGGGCCAGGCGTATGAAGGTGTTGGGGCTGTATGTTTCCACTGTTCCTACTCTTTGTACTACTAAAAAAAGAAAAGCAATAAACAACAAGCAAATTAAACATATAAAAACCCATGCTAAAACTTGAGGCCATCCTTTTTGAAAAGGGCACTACTAATTTACGGTTGTTTTAGTTGCAATTGGAGCTTTAGGTTGCCCAAAGGGGTAGCAGTCCATTGATCTTGGGTGCAGATGTCGTCTGTTTTTGGTTTACCCGTCTTACGGTAGGGTGAACGTGCGGGGCTTCCTTGAAGTCCGACGTCGTCTGCTTTTGGGGAACCTTTTGCCTGGTCAGGTTCCCTAGTGGTGCTCCTCTTGACTCGACTGTGGTGAATTTAAGTAGGCAGCTTCTTAACTCGGACTGCTGTAGGGCTTACCAGGAGGATCTTAAAAGGTCCTAGCCACTGCGGTTGGAGCGGTGTCTTCTTGTATGATTTTACCTACACAGGATTACCTGGTAAAAAAGAATGAACAGCCTTCCACAGTGGTAAAGTTTGGGAATAAGCAGAATACTGCTGTAACGTCACTAGGTGGCGCTGTAACTTTTTTACATAAGCATCTGTTTTTTTAATTACATTAGTGTTGCTTGGGAGTGATACTAAAGGAGCAAAAGTTGGAGGCACATGTCCAAACAAAATTTTATAAGGTGCAAGCTTAGTTCTAGCACTTGGAGTAGTCCGAACAATATAAAGAGCAAGGGGAAGGACTTTAGTCCACTTCAGGCCGAGTTCTTGGCATAGTTTAGTTAAAAGGTTTTTTAATGTTTCATTCATGCGCTTTACCTGGCCTGAGCTCTGGGGATGCCAGGGAGCGTGGAAAGCCCATTTTGTTCCTACTGCTTCAGTAAGTTCTTTACAGACTTTTGCTGTAAAATGAGTACCTTGATCGGAGTCAATTACTTCAGGAGGGCCAAACCTGGGTATTATTTTATTAAGCAGTATTTTACAAACTGTTGTTGCAGTTGCTTTTTCAGTGGGGTACGCCTCTACCCATTCTGTGAGCTGATCAATTAGGACTAACAAATGTTTCTTTTCCTTTGAGGGAGGTAAATTAGTAAAGTTAATTTGAATATGTTGCATAGGTCTGTGAGCTTACTTACGACCTCCAGGCAGTACTTGCTTGTTAGCACTTTTTGGATTACATTGCTGGCACAAAGTACATTTTTTTACTGTTTTCCTTGTTATTTTATGCAGTCCAGGAGAAATAAACTGCCTTAGAACAATTTGGGACATTTTATTTGCACTTAGGTGCGTATTTTTATTTGGCATAAATTTTTTATCTTAGATTTAGTCAAGCTAGCTGTTTCAGAGATCTCCTTCTAATTTTTAAGTATCAGAGACAACGGGGCGTCCCCCGGGCACTTACTGCCTAATTGTCCCATTCTAGCCTGTGGGGACTTTGACCCTATTTCAGGGACTCTAACTTTGTTCCAGGGACTCTAACCCTGTTTTAGGGACTTTAACCCTGTTTCAGGGACTTTAACCCTGTTTCAGGGACTTTAACCCTGCTTTAGGGACTCTAACCCTGTTCCAGGGACTTTAACCCTGCTCCAGGGACTCTAACCCTGTTCTGAGGACTCTAACCCCCCGGCGATCGCTTACCTTATCCAGGGACTCTAACCCCGAAGACGTGGATCCTACTCAACGGGTAGGTGGACGTTGCTGGATTTTTACAGGCTTCTGCTGGTTCGCAGGACTCGCTTTATCGCCGATGCAGGGATTAGGTTACCGGGCAAGGCTCCTCGAAGCCGGAGGATGCGCGCTGCGTTGCTTCGGAGTCTGATTCCGCACCGGAGAGTCAGACGAGTCCCGGCGGAGTCGCCAAATTTGTCGGGGACTTTTTAACCCAGACGGCAAGGTTCGTTGTCTGACCGCGGGGTGAGAGACAGGCAACACCAGCAAGGTCCAATACAAGCTCTTTATTGAAGAGTGCACACAACAATAGAGAGCGGCCTGCCTCCAGAGAGAACCAGCAGCACTTTTACAACAACTAGTGTGATTATATAGACAGTTTCGTCGCGTCATAGCTTAAGCAACTTGAAACTCTCAAACCCCCCTTTACTAGTTAAAAGCTTTTGACATCTATACACATTTATCTTCATTGATAGTACAAACAGTCCATGATGCCTTAGCAACTCTTTATCAGCATCTTCGTCATGTGCCAGAGGCTGAGAACAAAGAAGGAGTTAGGTACAGATAAAACTCAGAAACAGGGAGTAACAGGGGGTGGAGACTCCGAGTCTCCATCTGTTTAAACAAATTGTTCCTGGTACTTTGGTTACAAGAATGCGGCCCTCTCTCTCATCTTATCTCTTACAGTTTGAGCAAGCATGCCTTCAGGTTTCACAGAGAGACAGGAATGGCCCAAACAATTACTGTTAGCCTCACTTTGGTTAAGCTGGCCAAACAATGCTCTATACTCCATATTTTTGGGCCTAACAGAATCAAGACCTCTACTACTGTCTCCTTTATGGCCTGCCTGGACTCTGTCTTCTGTCTAATATCACATTCCTGGTAGTGATCTTGGTAGCCTCCAACAAAATCCCCTCCATGCAGCCAAAACCCCAGTCTCAGCCCTAAAGCTGGAGGTTAGGCAGGTGCACAGAGAGCGGAGAGCCTGTTTGTTGGGAGCTAACTGAAAATGCTGGGTGGCCATTGGTCAGCTGAGCTCCTCCCTTTGCCTGTGATTTATTGGAAATCTACCAGCCTGTGGAATAGTGTCGATGCTTTAAAAAAAATTAATCACCACCTAGGGAAGAAAGCGAACGCAACCGTTGTATGATTTTTTTGGGAGGCAGCCGAATACAATGAGAAGGATGCTGAGCACATCTGAAAAGAGTCAGGGCCACATCTAAAGATGTTTAGTGAAATAAGGACTCTGGGCAGAAAACCCTGAATCAAAACTTCAGTTCAATGGTGTCATAAACGACATGCACTGAATCTCCCATTCCTTGGAGACGACCATTAAGAGTTGGTATGAATGTGATTGAAACTTATTGAGTGAAGTGGCCCCTTTTGCAGGCATTATGGTATTTACAGACTTTACATAAAGCAGCTCCACTGGTATCCGCTACCCCTGAAACGCAGCCACTTCTGGGCTGGGGAGCAGCAGCGTTAGAACAGTTCCTTCTTCCCTACAGAGCAGTTGAGAGGAAGTGCTGAGGAATACTGCGTGCAGGCAGGGGGAGTTCTGGCGGGCAGCATGTGATTATCCAAAGTGGAGTTCAGTCAAGACACTGGGGTTGACGCCTCTACCCCAGAGTGACCACAAACGAGAGGGGCCTCTGTTTTACATGCCTCTGCAGGCTGGAAGCTCCAGAAGCACGGCACCGTGCAGCAGTGTGCTAGAGCACTGTCGCTCTAGTGAATCACCAGCAACTTGCCTTTTCCTTGGAGGGCTCCAGTCCACATACTTCAACAGCCCAGCTCTCCTTAGCGACTGCAGCCTGACGGAACCGCAGCCTGAGGTACTGGGAAGCTCTTTGTACCTGCCGACCAATAGGTTGATCATAATGAACCCTCAGCTTTCTGTCAGCGTTTCTTTCTTAGCATTGCAAATCCTGTAGTTTGTTCTCACTCCACCAGTGCTCTCGCCACAGGTTCTGTTGGCCGTGGCTTTTAGACCTGTGCTTTGGTGTAGCATTTGGCGAAGATGAAAGCTTTTCTGTGCTCACCCTGCCCTGGCAATCTTCTACGACTTGGGCATTTTGAAAGCTTTCTGGCCAGCTGACTCTTGGAATAAGTCTAAGACCTGCTGAATTCCAAACTTGGTTCTGTGCACTTAAGAGCGGCCTTGCTTTCCCTCCGTTGAATCGAATGCCAGCCCTGCTCAAGTTAGGCAGCTCTGTTGCCCTCTGATTACTGGGGTTCCATCAAGGATAAAAAAAACCCTAATGGATACTACAGGGAACAGAGATTCATTTTTAGCTCAAAGGATGAGGGCCTGTGTATGTGGAGCCGAAAGAACTGATGTCAAAGACTGGTTGGTGTCTCCTGTTTGTGGAGGCTTGTTACATGGGCCCTAGAGTGTATATGAAACCTTGGGAATTTTTGTTTGCGTAGGAAAACCACTGACATCCAAAGCCATTTCCTGCCTGTCATTGGCCTGGAAGCCACTTCTATTTCCTATAGCTCTCCAGTGCTTTGGTACTGGAGATGGTTGTATGGTTAATTTGTCATGAACATGACGAAAGGTTCTTTTCTTTTACCACTCTTTTTGCTGACCTTGGGTTCAGTAGCTACCTATATACCAAAGCCCTGGGATATGCTACTGCCACCTTCTTATCCGTGCAATGACGCACGACCACAACACCCACATCTTGACACAGCTACATTGGTTCCCCAGCTCAAATCAAAACTAAGAGAAAAAACTTCCGTCTTCTGGCTTAGTTTTTAAAACAGTCCTAGTTTCCAGCTGTCTGCTCCCTTGTGTGTCTCTCTCCACTCCCCTACTGCTCCTACCCCTCTCCTAATACCAGCCTTTTCACACAATGCAAGAACCTTGCTGTCTTCTGCTCTGATGATCTGGAACAGCCTTTCTTTCTTACTAGCTGATCCATCTCTATTTTTTTGACTCAACAGTCCAACAGCTCTCCACTGAGGACGAAGCTCTCTGCCTTTTAATCACTCCCCCTGTGCTATTTTTTATTTAATTAAAAAAACCCTGTTTAATTTCGCTTTGTGCAAGGCCTTTTGGCATGTCCTGGAGATGCTTTTCTGTATCTAGTAAAGCTGTGCGGTAGTGCACAGTGAGCTTGGCGATCACTTGCTATGTTAGCTGCTTTGTGTAGCTGCTTCCTCAAGCTACCTTTGAAACCACCGAAAGCCACGCTGCCCACGACAGGTTCCGGAGTGTTTTGCTCACATGCATAAATTATGATATGCCGAGAGATAGTGGAGACTGCATCCATCACAGACCTCTTTAAGATTCAGAGGGATAGTCGTGTCAGGGCTTGGCTACCCTTGCAAGTTTTGTCGCCAAAACCGCTATAGCGTACACACTGCAAGGTCAGGCTTTTCGGAAAAAACCCCTCGTTCTGGTGACCAAAAACTTCCACCCCCACAAGAGACTTTTGTCTCTTCCCCTCCCTTTATTGTTGACAAACAGCCAGTGTAGACTACCACAAATTTCTTGAGGCTTGTGTGAAAAGGGCTATGGTCAGGACACGCAGCAGTGATTGAATTAACCTTGTCAACACTGGTTCTCCACTTGTAAGGCAACTCCCTTCTCTTCATGTGTCAGTATATTTATGCCTGCATCTGTAATTTTCACTCCAGGCATCTGAAGAAGTGGGTTTTTAAGTTTATGCCCAAATAAATCTTCGTCTTTAAGGTGCCACGGGACTCTTCCTTGTCTTTGAGATTGGGTGTGACTGATACAGGATAAACTATTCACAGGATTCCACTTAGCACACAAAGGGTTGTGAATCCGTCCTGGAGTTTTGACTAGAGTGGATGGATGGGTTTTGCTGAGAAGGCTGAGTACTTGTGTATTGTGTGTGTGTGATAGAGACAGTGACTGACTCGACTGGCCAGTGCAAGAAAACCAAGCAGCAGCTTGTAAGCCTAGTGCGACCCTGGAGAGAAGCTGGGGTCAGGTAAGCTGGCTGAATGAAGCTTGGGGCTGTAAGCTAAGAAACGGCTCCTTTTAGTCTTGGGCTGTCCTGTGTTCAGAGAAGCTGGACTTAGTACATTTCTTGTGAATAAAGAAGGCTCCATCAAAGAAGATACCAGACTCCATCATCAGTTTTTTACTCCCAACTGGAATGTCCCCGGGGTGCTGAATTTTGACAAGGTGCTCTGGTTAAAAAGGGGCAACATTATTTACTTTGTTCTGACTGCGCTTGGAAATGCAAATTGTGTTCAAAGTTTTGGGGCTGATATGACACATTAAAATGCTTGGTACACTCCTACTGATGGGACCTGACAGTACTCACAGACTCTTTACAGTCTGTGTATTCTTAGCCAGGATCTGTTATTCCTGTATCCAACCCAATCATACACACATTCCACACGAAGGGCTTGTCTACATTACTCACTGGATTGACAGGCAGCAATTGATCCATCTGGGGTCAATTCGTCGTGTCTTGTCTAGACGCGATAAATAGACCCCCGAGAGCTCTCCCGTCGACTCCGGTTCTCCACTGGAGCTAGAGGAACAGGCGGAGTCGATGGGGGAATGTCAGCCCTCCACTCACTGCAATTAAGACACCTTGACTTTGGCTACGTTATTTACATAGCTGAAGTTGTGTAACTTAGATCGATTTCTCTCCTCCCCCTCCTCCCCCACTCATTGTAGACCAGATCTTAGGTGTTTTCACACATCTCTTTCTCTTTTATGCTGGAATTCTTTTCCCTGGACAGACCAGGATAGATTGTTTGGTAGAGTTAAAAATCTAAAGATCCTTCTCCTTCTCGTCCTGCTCCTCCTCCTCCTCCTCTGGAGGACTGAATCTCCATTGTCCTGTCCCTTGTGTTGTCACCTGCTCCAGGGCAAGGTGAGTGCAAAGTGTGTGTGAAATGTTACTGGTTTGACTTTGCCCTTAGTACTAGTGTAAATGACCTCAGAAACCACTGGAAAGTGACAGTGACTCAGGTGCTGGGCTGTTGGCCCTACGGTCTTTGCGGCTTGTTCCTCACTTTGTGAATGGCGTCACCTGCCTAATTTGCCTCCATATTCTGGATGCTTCCCGGGCTCTTTCCTAATTCTGCTCTTCCTGAGGGATTTGAGCTGTATCGGATCTGAAAGGGATAGCTGCATTCCCTCTTCTCCGTGCCTGTCCCTTGCAGGCAGCTCCATGTGAGTTGTCTCTCTCCAGACGCTCTGCAAACTCCAGGGATTGGCAGCCTCACCACAAGTATGAAACATGATCCTGCTCTGGTGTCTGACCAGATGTGAGTTGGCTGCTCTGTGTGATGAATTATTGACCCTGCAGGAAGGAGGGTGACACTGACATTGGATTCAAAGATGGTGTTTATTTGGAACTGTTCACGGTGGGTGTTTCTGTGTCTAGGTCCTGTATCAAGGTGGACTTCCCGCAAGGCAGGGATTCAGGAAATTAGTTTGAACTAATTAGTGCTCAGCAGATTTTCAATAACAGAAGCCGAAGTGCATAAAACTGTGAACACCTCTTCATGGGTAGCAGTGATACCTGCATAGTAAGCCCCTAATGCAGATGAGAAAACAGAGGCAGGGGTGGGCAAACTTTCTGGCCTGAGGGTCACATCTGGGTGGGGAAATTGCATGCAGGACCATGAATGCAGGGCTGGGGCAGGAGGTCAGGGTGTCGGAGGGGGTGCGGTGTGCAGGAAGGGGCTCAGGGCAAAGGGTGTGTGGCGGGGGGGCTCTAGCCAGGTGCCATTTACTTGGAGCGGCTCCAGGGTAGCAGCGGGGCTAAGACAGGCTCCCTGCCTGCCTTGGCCCCGCGTTGCTCCCCTCCGCTCCCCTCTACTCTGCTCCCAGAAGCTGCTCTCGCAGTTGGGGCCCTGGGGGAGGGAGGGCTCCGCGTGCTGTCCTTACCTGCGGGTATCTCCCCTGAAGCTCCCATTGCCCGCAGTTCCCTGTTCCCAGCTGCTTCCAGGAGCAGCTCCGGGCCCGCAGCGTCACAGGAGTGGCAATCCCACGGGCCAGATCCAAAGCCCTAATGAGCCGACCACGGGCCGTAGTTAGCCCACCCCTGGATTAAGGACCCAGTCTTGCACCATGCATGGTAGTAGCATCTTTGAAGGATAGGGCCTGATGTATTTTGCCCAAGATCACTCCTGGCTCTGGAAAGTACTGAACGTACTTATCTCCCTTGGAATTCAGGGAGGTTGATGGGTGTGACAATTTGGGGGATCTGGCTGTACTATTTAGGGACTCTGGTTGGTGTTATGAAAATTGTTACCTCATGGAATGCATGTAGGTGGATGCCATTGTTTGCTGACAAGGCCGTAAGTAGTTTCTTCCCTACCCCATACATTGGAGAGTTGCCAACTTTGGTCCAGAGCACAATTGGTATGCTAAGGAGGTTGGCTAGAGCTGGAAGAAGCTTCTTCCTCCCGCTCGTCTGCGGGATGCTGCTGATGATTTTTCTCTTTACTTCATCAGCAGAACAGCTGGCAGGGGCATATATAAATTGAGAGACTCCTGGAGGACCGGACAGGAAGCTTGGGGCAGGAGAAGGGAAGAAATGGGTATGCTTTCGCAGCAGGCAGTCCTATTTAAATGTGGGCTAGTTAAAGTCAGAGAAAACTAGCTGAGCTGGAAAGACTCCATGATTTGGAAGAGAAGTCATGAGCAGTAGAGGAAGGATCCTCGCTGCCCCACAGGGCTCTACCTAATCCCAAAGAATTCTCCAGAAGGGTGAGGAGACCGAGACAGGGAAACGTGTACAGATGCGTTTCCTGGTTGATGTATTTCTCAGGATGCTAAGTAAAGGAGAAAGGTGTTTAGAATCCTGCGCAAAGTCTGTCAGTGAGTCTGTGGCTTTCACGGTCACATACCCCCGAAGAGATGAGCTGTAAACCAGAAGGCGCACACCTTCACTCCGATTCTGGGGAACGAGCAAGAGCTATTGGGAGGCTTGTGGGGAGACAGCACTAGTTTCAGGGCCTAGGCAAATGGACCCTGGAGCTCCCCCTGCTGAGAAGGGTGTCAGACAAGAGGCCCACACCTGGAGTGTGGGCCTAGAGATCCAAAACCAGGAATGGTGCCTAAATTCTGCCTTGCCCCATCAGGCAGAGGGCACTTGGGATTCAGTATTTGGATCTCCTCATAGCACTCTGGTGAATAGCCAACAGTGGGGAGCTTGACTAGATCTGTGACAGACAACACTTGGAAGTCAGGAGGAGTTGGTCAGAGTCTTGCCAACGACTTCAAGAGGTGCAGGTCCAGATACCCAGAGTCAGCTGGGGAGAGAATCCATGGCTCCTGACTCCCAGGCCCCTGAACTAGCCATTAAACTGCTCTCCCTCCCTGCAAAAGGAAACTGACCTTCTGTAGCGCCTCCTGTAGACCAAGTGCCCCAGAGAGCTAAACAGGACAGTGTGCTTCATGCTGATAGTGCAATAGCTGTGAAGGCAAATACTGTATTTGTTCAGACCGCCAAGTGGAATTTACGTACATGGCGTCTCCGTGATAGGCACCTTGGAAATGCTTGAGCTCTGTCCAGACCTATTCTCCGATACTCCGAGGAAATGCTGGCTGGCAAGGCCGGGATATCTGTGCTGCTTCAGGATAACTGAAGTGGGACCTCAGTCATACTCGATCAGACCAGCGCTCCATCTCGCCTGGTGTCTTGTCTCAGCATCTCATGCCACCTGCTTCAGAGGAAGGCACATGAAACTCCATGATGGATAATTCTGCAATAACATTCTCACAAGGAGGAATTCCTACTTTCACCAGGCAGTTCGTGATTGGTTTATGCCCTAATATTCTTATTTTTTCTATCCCAGCTAATACAACTGTGGCTATTCATATGAATCTTGAATCCTTTTTTAAATCTAAGCTCTTTAACTCTGTGTCTAGTGGCAATGGGTTCCACAGGTTAACTACATCATATGTTAAAAGGAAATAATCTAATCTGAGATCTGAACTGGGTCTATAGTTGATGAAGCACCGAGACTCCCAGAGATGAAGAAGGGGAAAGCAGGAGTAAACTGGCGCTATCAGACAGGATTTTCTGAGTCTACCTTTTCCATGATCTAGTTCCTATATCCTGCATTTTGATTTTATCAGTCCCAAATGTGGAGCTGGCTTGGCTGCTAGAAACATGCCAGGCATATGCATCCCTCTGAGGGAGGTTGGGTCTGTGAGCAATACATCATCTGGGATGTTTCTTTCTTGCTTGCATTTTTTGAGCGTTAATGTAGTGTGCCTGAAATCGAGCGAACAAAAGCACAGGTCTGAGCCAAATCTAAGTACAAGCAGGCACTGTGCAAGCTCCCTGGTCAGTGTCCTGCAAGAATGCCCAATCCCAACTCTTGGCACCCTGCACTGTCTTGGACTCCCACACAGTAGTCCCAAGGCTAGAGCTTGGAGCGCAGTGGAACAGGAAGTAGCGGCCACTGGCTGGTTCAGCGGGGCTCTTAATCTAACAGGTTGGCGCAGTTGCCTGGAAAGTCTGGGTCCAAAGACTTAGTGCAGCTGTGTGCCTGCATACACAGGCCCCAGTGGATGTGAGTCCATATGATGGTGGATCGCCTGAACATTCTGCATGTACACCGGAGAATCTTGGCCTGGCAGTGTGAGTGGGATGCCAGCCTCCTCATTTGAAAGTCTGCTCTCTGGCATCCAGGCTGGGTGCTGCTGGACAGATCTCGATCTGCCAGTCTGTCTCACCCCCAGCATTATCAGCAGTGAGCACTTCTGGTACAATTCCTGCGAAGCAGTGGCCTGGAAAGGGTTTATTGACAGGGAATGGGAACGCTCGTGGTTTAGACTTGCATCATAGCTCTCATCCATATGCCGCTGCGGCTGCGATCCAGGGCCAGGAGTATGACTGACTGACTGGGGTGGTAGTGGTGGGGACACTGCTCTTGGAAGGCCTCTTTAGGGGGTTGGCAGGAGAAATTCATCAGTTGGCAAGTGTGGTATTCCCAGAGTAATCTGTGTCCTGTTATCCAAGTCAAATCCGTGTGACAGCAGAGAGTGGGAGTGGGGACCCTAATGGAGCACAGCTCCCCCAGATACCCAGGTTCAATATTATATCCCTCTTCCACCCTCGTCAGCACAACACTATGGGATCTGAGCTTCTGACACCGCATTGGAAATGCCCAGGTAAGTATTGGGTCGGTGAAAGAGCCAGCCAGCATGTGCCTCTGTTCAGATCAGTCTCCATTAGCTTTGGTTCCTGTCTTCAGCCACAGAAATGACCCTGGGCTGTTGGCAAATAGGATCCAGCTTCCCTGAGAAGGATCCATTCTCCTTCTTTGCACGATTTATTTGTGGGCTAAGGCTCAAGCTGTGGCCCTTTTAGGTCATTTGGCTGGAGATTCTTTGGCTGAACTGGTTTGAGCAAATGGAGGGGAAAAAATGTTCTCACCTTAAAAACCCTGACTCCAGCGGTGCTCATCTTTAGGAGGGGAGAGGGCCCCGTGTACCAGATGCTAGGACCTGATGCTGCAGCATACGGCACTGAGATGGTGTCACAATTGACCAGTTGAAATCTGAATGTAAGTTACCGGTAGGAAAATAAACCCAAGCTAAGGTTTGCAGGCAGGAGGAGATAAGGTAGGATAAACCTTTCTTGAGAAGGGTTTATAGCACATGTGGAAGTTCTTGGTTCCTGGCTTTAATCTCCTCTTCTCCTTGTTAATGGAAAGGCCAAGAGAGGCCGTGGGGTCTCTAGCAGCGTAGAACTTCAATGTGTTATGTGATGTCTTCTGGCAGCCAGATCTTCAGAAGTCACAGCTCCTTCTGGGGACGGTGGCTGCCAGTAGCTGGACTGACTCGGGGGGCCTTATTGCTTTAACCCTTAGAAATCTGGTTAAAGCCTAAAAACTATCTGGTTTGACAGGGCTCTCAGAGGTTGGGCAGGAGGGAAGGCTGAGGAGTGAAATTGACAAACATAAAAGCAAGGCCAGGTTCATTGCCCAAGGTGAATGACCTGCAAAATGTAAACAAGCAGCAGAAATAAACAAGTACATTTAAAGTTGCAAACCTCATTCAGTATGAAGAGAGTCTAAAGTTGTATATTAGTAACACCACGTTTTGAAAAATGGTGGCCCTTAAAACTCTCAGCAGTTCACCTTAGTGGAGCCTGAGCAGGCAGTCTGAGGGTTAGTGATTTGCATATGGTATGTGTGGGAAAGAATTGGCTGCAAAACTCTCAGCGATAGATAGATAGCGTCCCAGCTTTGGGAATAGCATTCGCTCCAGTGTTAACCATTAGCTGCCAACCCAGCAGAGAATGCACAAGGAGCTGCGAGGCAGATGCTTATATCCGTGTAGTTGGCAAAATGCACACACAAATACCTGATTTGCACACACAGCTATTACAACTGCACGTCCGGTAATAACCTGGTCAGATGGCTCATGGTGGTCACCAGGTGAGCAGTTGCGCAAGTAATTTTTTTTCTAAAAAACATGGTCTGTATTTCTGGCTCTGTGATGGGGCTTAACCCCCACCACAGGGGTGGGCAAACTTTTTGGCTAGAGAACCACATCGGGGTTGCAAAATTGTATGGAGGGCCGGGTAGAGAAGGCTGTGCCTCCCCAAACAGCCTGGCCCCTTCCCTCTATCCAACCCCCTCCCACTTCCCCTGACTGCCCCCCTCGGAATCCCCAACCCATCCAACGCCCCTTGCTCTTTGTCCCCTGACCGTCCCCCTGCTCCTTATCACCTGACTGCCCTGACCCCTATCCACCCCTCGCCCCCTGACAGATCCTGGGACTCCCATGCCCTATCCAGCCACCCCCTGATCCCTGTCCCCAGACTGCCTCCCCAGGACTCCCTGCTCCTTATCCAACCCCCTGGCTCTGGCCCTCTTACCATGCTGCTCAGAGCAGCGTGTCTGGCAGCCGCACAGACCCGGACAGGCTGCCCATGTGGCAGTGTGGCTCCAGGAGAGGGGTTGGTGGCTAGTCTCCCCAGCTGGGAGCTCAGGGGCCGGGCAGGATGGTCCCTCAGGCCCCTGAGTTTGCCCACCCTGCCCCAGCACTTGTAAGCAAGAGAAGGGAATGAACCCCAGTTAATCATGCTCCACAGCTCAGGGTGATTAACTGGAGGAGCTGGAGCTAAGTTGATGGAGGGAGCTCAGTTGGAGGGAGACTGCAGCAGAAGAACACTCCTGGAGCAGGGGAGCCCTGGGACAGGGCTAACCAGGGAAGGGCAGTGAAGCCTGGGGGGAGAAGGGCCGTTACTTTGAAAATTTGTTTCTTCTTTTATTTGGACTTATTTGTGCTACCCAGGAAGGGGGTTAGACTGCTGGGTGGTTGCCTGGAGGCCCAAGCCACAGAGCACTCACAAGGGGAGACTGGAGAAGACGCAGGCTGAGAAAAGCCTTTGCAGGCCAGGGAGAGCCCAGAAGGGGAGCACCAGAAAAAAGAACGCAGTGCTGTGACTAGAGACGAGGTGCTCGTGAGATGAGGACATGCGACCACAGGCTAACGGTGCAGGCGAAAGATAGGAACTTGGGCTGGTGAGGCACCTCTTCCTCTCAGCTGATGGGCTGAAGGCATGGTACGGTAAACTATGCCTAGTTTTCAGCCGTGTGTTTGGAACAAGGCCATCGCTGGTCGAGACAGACTTCCCCCCTCATTTGTTAGTGTTTTAATTTGGAATCAAAACTCCAGTAACTGAAGGTTGGGACTCTCGTCTGGTGAAGTCATTTTCTCCTTTCCCACCCTCCAGAACTTTACTTGAAGTAAAGTTTTCACTGTAAGGAGAATTGGGAGCAGCCTGAGCAATTCTGACTAGTGTTCCAGCTCCTCCAGCAAGCTCTCTCCAACAGTGGCATGCATTGCAGTACATGCCTCAGTGGAAAATCCAGGAAATCCCCAGAGGACAGTGTCCTGCAGTTCGAGGGCTGCAATCAGACCATTAAAGGGTTTGGGTCACTGCTTGCCCTGCAACCCTGGGTGCCTCATAATGCTTTGCTACTGAAGCTCCCAGCCTGGGATGCTCACAATCAGACACAAGGATGCAGGTCACACCCTGAGTGTGTGTGTGTGTGTGTGATATGCAGCCAGCAGCTCTGACCCCAGCAGCCTCTCTGGTGCCCTACTCTGGCTTCGACCAGCCTTGGTTACAACCAGCAGGGTAATCCCAACACACTCCCAGTTCCCAATTTCCCCCAAACCATGTGCCCTCAAGTGTCCAGCCCTCTGCTGGACATTTCAGAGAAACAATAAAGTTCATTTAAAGAGACACAAGCACCTCACAGTTACTAACTTAATTGGGGCAAACTCATCCTTCCATGCAAACACAGCACTGACTTGGTTTATAGTAAAAATAAAACCCATTTCTCAACAGGACATAGGGGAAGTGATGCCAAGTTAAGGGATAAAGTTAGGAAGGGTTACAAGCAAATAAAAGGCAAAATGCTCATCCAGAAGTCTAAAACTTTATCTAGCAAGATGCAGGCTTTGTTCAAGATGGTTTCTCTCCTTGCTCATTCTTCTTTCCAGCTGTGGCTGACTTTTCCTCATTCAGGACCGTCCACAGAAGGATACGGTGCTGGTGTCCCTTGTCTTCCTAGGTGAAAAAATCTTTGCCTCGGCAGGTTTCTCACCTATGTTAAGTTTCCAGAGACTTCAGCTCCTCCTTGGTTGAAAGATCCATCTTTCTCAACTTGCAAGAGCTCTGGTCCTTTGCGAGTCTCTAGAGATGGATAACTTAGGCATTCTTAGGCTTAGACTCAGACTCATAGACTTTGACTTTAAGGTCAGAAGGGACTATTATGATCATCTAGTCTGACCTCCTGCACAATGCAGGCCACAGAATCTCACCCACCCACTCCTGTAGTAAACCCCTAACCTATGTCTGAGATATTGAAGTTCTCAAATCATGGTTTAAAGACTTCAGAGTGCAGAGAATTCTCCAGCAAGTGAATCGTGCCCTTCCTTTTATAGTCCAGTTAACCTTGAAAAGCATATCTCAAAGTTCATTTATCTTGCTTCAAGAAGCAGGAAGGATTCGTGGCATTTTCTCTCCATCCCCTATCGAGACTAGGTGGTCATCTTTCCACACTTGCTCTCCTGGTGGCTATGTTTATCTTGTGTGTAAATGTCCTCTTTCTTTGTCTTAGCCTGAAAACCAGGCAGGCTAGACAAGCAAGTACCGTACACAGTCCTTCATGAAAATGTTGATTCACCTTAGGAGCTTGATGATTGTTTACTAATATATGTAAATTACAATCCCATTGTCACTGGTCATCCCTGCTTATTTGTATTCAAGATCTGAGCAGACCTGTGTTAAAGTCTGTATTTGAGCAAAGTAGAAAATATAATATTGGAGAACATCCACAAGGCACGTATAATATTAATATATGCCTCTCACAATGATCTTAATATCCAGTGTGTCACAGGAAATATAATGATCTATTAATGACACCTTTTACATACAGCACATGACATCAGTGAATTGGGGTAGTGGTCTGAACTGGCTAGGCCAGCGAACCTCATTACCCCATAGCAGTTAGCCCCATGCTCTTAGGGTCATGCCCTGAAGCATGGAAGATATTTTTTATTGCAACTCTGGCTGTATTCTTTATCCATATAAATGTCCAGTTCTGTTTTGATTCCCACCAAGCTCTCAACATCAGTGGTATCCTGTGGCCATTGCACTACTGTGGAACAATTCGGAGCTCTCCTACTTTACTATGAAGGGAGGGTGGCCAGCCCAGAGTTTGCGGTTACAGTTCCTTAGCGGTATGTATGTTCTGGGTGGGACTATCTCATTATTTCATTATTATTGTTTGACTTATTTATTATTAGCAACTAGAAGCCCTGATGTACGGCTAATCCACCCTGAACATGCCGGATCCCGTCTGATCTCGGAAGCTAAGCAGGGTCAGGCCTGGCTAGTACTTGGATGGGAGGCCTCCTAGGAATACCAGGTGATGTAGGCTTAACATGGGCGTGGGGCTAGCAACTCCACCCCGTAGGGAACCAACTTGCTACTGAAACGCCAACAACAGAGATGGAGTGCTCTGTGGTTGGTGGCCCATACCCCGCCTGGGGAGTGACGGGCAGAGAGAGAGAAGTCCTGATGAGGGGAGGAGGAACCCCCCCACAGACCAAGTGCTGCAAAGATCTTGCAGTCTGATTGAGACAAGATGCTGCAAAGTGAACATAACAAACAATCAGGATTAAGGGAAAGAGAGGCAGTGTTCTTACATAGGCCAGAGGAGTATTAGATCATCCCTAGCAGCGATCTCTATCACTGTTCTCAGTCGGTACCATTGTGGTTAGGGTGACCAGATGTCCTGATTTTTATAGGGACAGTCCTGAGTTTTGGGTCTTTTTCTTACATAGGCTCCTATTACCCCACCCCCTGTCTTGATTTTTCACACTTTCTGTCTGGTCACCCTAGTTGCAGGTCCTTAGTTCCTCTGAATGCCAGTCCCTTCCCCCCTTCTCTCCAGGGACACACTGAAACTGACCAGTCCCTGAGCACTGCCAGATACAAGCAGGCTTGATCCAATGCTCATTGAAGTCAATGGCGGACTGTCCACTGATTTTGAAGGGTGTTGGATCCGGCCCAGAGTAAACTAACTGGAAACTATGAAGGCAAACACCTTTGTAATCTCTTGGTCTCCATCCATTCTCCTCCTCTTCGGTGATTCTTTTTTTTTACATAGTAGGGCATTAACCTTCAGACAGCAGTGATGTTTTTAAAATTGGTAGTACCCCTGTAAAATAGACCAGAGGCAGGTTCCAAAAATGCCCTCAAATGAGAGAGAAATTCACAGGCAAGGGCAGATGCTTTATAGTGCAACCTACCTCATCCACTCGATTTTTTTCTTCCTCATAGCAGAGCAAGAGAGGGATGGAGCAGTTTCCTTAACTGGCTTGGGTTTACCTTTTGGATTTTTTCCGCTTTAACCCACAACCCTGAGATGACTTAACTGTGGGCTTGGGTATTTAATGTCCTTCCGCCTCAGTGTCTGATTTCTGACTTTATAGCTCTCAGCAGTTCCCTGGCGTGAACCTTTCATGTGCTCCAGCCTGCAAAGCGTACAGTGCCATGATTATGTCCAGATCCACAAAAGTGGGCGGTGCTGCCTGGAAATAGGATATAGCCAGAGTCTGATGTGGTGATTTAGCCGATTCCCCTAGCAAATGCCTTTGGAGTCCAAACTCAATAGCTGGCAATCCCCCATCCGCCTCCCATCCCAAGGAATCACAGTGGAGCGCACCCTCCCTGGCCTCCCTACTGCGAATCTTCCCTAAAGCTCAGCCATCCCCTCTCGGAATTCAGGGGTAAATCAAGACCGCTGTGTGTCTAGAATTCAGTTGTTCGCTGTTGGAATGCAACTGTCTCTTGGGTGGAAAGTGGTAGCTGTGTATCTGTGCACCAGAAATTTGGGAGAGGGGAAGTGAAAACTATCTTCTCCCACCGCATCTACAGAGGAAGTTAAGTTAAATGGCCATAACTACTCCTACAGGAATTTGGCCCGGACTCTGGATCTTTCAAACAGTGTGTTCATTGGGTAACTTTTACATTCCACCCGAAAGGCTGGTTGAAGACATTGATTCAGCATCCCAGGTGCAGGTGGATCTGCTGGTGTTTTGGGGGAGATAATTTCAGTCTCAAAGGTTTTGCATTTCCCTCCCCGGATGTTCCCCAGTAACGCTGCTACTTCTGGCACAATCCGCTGCCTGTCTGGCTGGAACCCAGCAGAACCAGGATGTGCGCTACGGTGACCAGATATCCCGATTTTATAGGAACAGTCCCGATATTTGGGGCTTTGTCTTATAGAGGTGCCTATTAAACCCCACCCCCAACCCGATTTTTCACACTTGTTGTCACGTCACCCTAACGTGCGCGGACCCATGCAGGCAGCCGTTCCCATCAGTGTCTCCTCGAGAGGTGGTCTGTTGTACAGTAACCTGTCCTATACATATTCCCTTCTCTCCCCAACCTCCTAGGCAGCCCTGCTCTCCTAGAACTGCAGCTTTCTCCTCTTCCGGCCAAAAATGCACATCCCTGGAGGAGTTAGTGTTTTTTCCTGATTAACTCAGTGCGATTGGTTGGATAATCTCATGTAAAACTATGACTCATCTGACACTTTTTGGCTAGAGGGACTTTCATTATTCACAGGGGAACCCAGACACCTCAGGTTACTCTCGAGCTGTTCACACAGCCCTGGAACTGACGAGTAGCCTTGGCGTGGTAATTAGTATTTGGGAGACACGCAGAGGCGAGTGCTCTGGCTTTAGCAGGGTGTGTGCATAACTGTGCCCCTTAATCTGACTTAAAGGGAAAGAAAACTATTGCAAATGACCACAAACCTCTTCCTGCTCCCTGGCCCAAGAACACAAGTGCCCAGGGAACTGTCTTATTCTACCGTGGGTTCGAGGGGGCAGCCGAGCTGATGTTTGTTTGCTTTGGCTTTAAAATCAAACATTATCAGAGGCTTCAAGTGCCCTTTATGCCTTGGTGCAGTAATTAAGGATCTTTTAAAAATGTCTGGGAGCAACTTTCAGCTGAGAACTACTAGGGTCAGTTCTCGGAGGGGGGGAGGTGCTCTGCTGTGGTAGCTCACCTAAGAGAGACGCTGCTTGTGAGACCCAAGATAGCGTGCAAATTGCAATCTCTGGTTGGTGGGTGAAAACCGGGATCCCTGGTTTTCAGAAGTGAGCAAAACTAACCCCTAGAGAAGGGAGGTGACTTGTCTGAGGTCTCCCAAGGAGTCAGCGGCAGAGCACGGAATAAACCCCGGGTCTCCTAACCTCAGTCTTATTGTCCACAGAACAATAATGGCTTGATTTACCAAGGTGCCGAGCAGCCAAGACTGCCAGGCCTTGGAGAAAGGCATCTCCCAGAAAGGTGACGAGAGGGGGCTGTATTCAGACCTCACTCGTTTGATGCCATGGTTACGCTCCCAGTCCATGGAGTCACTCCAGACTCACACTAGGCTGAGGGAGGGAAATGGAGCCCAGGGCTGAGGTGAGATGGTTCAGCCTATGGATTAACGGGGCGGGGAAGTGTTGAGACAAGACGGGGACGCCGGCTCCTTATTTTTTCAGAAGGGTGTTTGCATCCACGGTGGTGGTAGGTGCCAGCTCTGTTCCTAGCCAAGTTTGGCAGGGGCTGGAGTGTTGCTGGAAGGCTGCTGTATCAGGGCAGAGCTCAGTGGTTTGGATGACAAGGCCACTTTGACTCTTGCTCACATTTTCCTGTGGAAGAGGCAAGAATGGTGAAAATTAGCCTAGGCTGCCGGACACCCTCTGGGGTGATCTAGGGCAGGAGGCCCTTCTTCAGTCTGCCATACCCTAGCAACAGACCCCATCCCTTCCCAACTTCCTAGCCTTCTTGCTGCACAGGACAAGCATTCCGGGACTGGAATGAGTGGCAGAGCTGGAGCTCAAGGGAGTAGACTTGGGATAGCAGGGCTTGCTGCAGATCCGAACTGAGGTGCATCAGCAGAGCTGGTAAGGAGATCCAGGACAAGGGAGGAGGTGTGGGGAGGACTTTAGGCCAGGTATTGCTACAGATGGGAAGCTCATCTAGTGCCTGACTTGGCAGCACTGCCCTGCCTATTCACAGGGAAATCTGAAAGCCAAACTTGCCTGAAAACGCATGATACAGTCAAACCAATAGATTCCCGCCCGCCTGTGTGCTGCTCACAAAACGAAAGCACTGTCTTGCCGTGTCCTTGTTTTTTCCCTTGTCAGTGCAGCTGGCAGGGCCCCTGGGGAAAGCTATGCCAGATGCAGGCCTGTGCCAGCTTCCAGGCTCCCACTGGATGGCTGATGCTAGGTGTTAGGTCTGGGGCGGGAATGTGTCCGATTCCCCCGTTCCAGATTCTGCTCCGAACAGAGCGCCTGTTCCATGCTTTGTCGGGCCACAAACAGGCCGGGCCGTCTTGGTCGTTAGCAGCAAAGAAAACACCCTCTGGTAGAAGGAGAGAAATACATCTGGAGGAAGGGAACAGTCGAGATTAAGAAAGATTTTATTCAAGGGTGATGTAGGTCAGTGCCTGGTTGGCTGGAGAGTTGCTGGATTTCCTGTGCCTTAAGCAGCAGAAACCAGAAGTCTGCTGGCCTCAAATGGCCCAAACACCTTGGAATTTGGGAGTGTTTGCAAAGCAAATCTGAATTTTGCAAATGGCTTTTTCTCTCCATCGTGCCAATCAAGGTCCCCATATCCAAGTGTTGAATGGACTCTGGGTGTGTTTAAAACCTACTTGTAATTTTGTGGCATGAACCCATGTTTATTAGAAAGGAGTTTAATGCAGAGAGAGAATTGGGGGTGGGTGGGGGTGGACTTCATGCCCCTAGGGCACTGAACAAGATGAAGGGTCTGAGGGTTTTAGATCCCTTGTCAAAACCTGGGACTCATGACTCAGCTGGTCACTTCAGCGGGGTCCATTAAAATCACATTTCTTTATTTATATGGAGCGGAGGTCCTACTGTCTGTGTCCACCCACCCTGAGCTTCAATTTGAGAGTTATGTTCTCACAGAAAATGTCAGTCAATAGGAACGTGCTTTCACCTGGATTTGCATCAAAGCTATCGGTGGACCTCAGAGCAACCCAAAGTAGAGAGGGAAACTAGCCCAGAATTTGAAGGGGTGCTTAGGGGGTGGGGAGAGAGGAGTTGTGATCAGATATTTACATCTGGTCCATTGTAGCTATAAGGCCAGCTGCAGAATCTGGATCCAGATCTGGGTTTAGATTCCAAACCATTCTGTTCCCTCTTCCCTCAGTTAAGAGTGCACTGGTCGTTGCCTCTAGCTGGGTTTGTCTCTCTGCAGATGGCTCATGGAACCAAGACTGGGATGAAATCCAAGCCCTAAAGTGCTTCCTGTGGCTCTGGGTTCCATAGCCTCAGTTGTGCCCTGTCTATCCAGTGGTGCATGGCTGTAGCAATGCAATTCTGGTATCCTACTCTGTTGGGGTGGCTTTATTATAATGTGCAATATGCTGGAGGGATATTTCATTCCTTTGGAAGCTTCTGCACAGGTTAGTCTGGTAACCTAGGACCAAACAGTGCCCTGGAATAAGAAGGAGCAACTTGCATTAAAGTCAATGGGAAATGTATCTGTTTGCAACAGGGCTGCATTTGGCTGCATATCACTCTCCGATTTGTCCCTTCGCACTCATTGCAGGAGATGGCAAGATTGCCACTCAGGCTCATGACGAGCAGCGGGTTATTCTCCTTCTCCTAGCTTGTGAGCCACGACTTGGAGCACTGGGAAAGTCTCCTCTTGAAGACCGCTCGCTGGTGCTTCTCCATATACCTCGTGGACAGAAATGCAGAGCAGCCTCCCTTTAACGAATCATGGTCTGCGGAGTGAAGGAATAAGTAAAAGCAATGTATATCTTGATGGCCTGGTCGTCAGCGAACGGAATATCTGATGCTGATTGTTGAGGAGCTGCCTGTAGCCACAGAAAACTGGCACCGCATCCCTGTCTCCCTGCAGTTTACCATAGCCTGCTGCTGATCAGCCTGATATCCCATCCCAAGGCACCTCCCAGGCAGGATACCGCAGCATGCAAATTCTCTACTGTCAGTTGAGTGGGGAGTGAGAGGCCCCATCCTCAGCCTCACAGGGTTTACTCTGCACTATCCGGGCAGCGCCTTTGGCTCACCTGGGGATTAGCCCTCAACCAGTGTGACGCCCTCCTTTGTTTGCTCACCCAGGGGCGTCTCACTTTTTGAGGACTCGGGTTCCTCCCTCTTTGGGACTCAGCCCTCTGGCCAGGTCACTCCAGGTCTCTGCTTCCGGGGTAACAAAGCCCCATTGGACAAGCTGTCCCAGGCAGTTTTCTGATCCTCTGCTCAGCCACTTTCCCAGTGTCCAGTTGGGGAACCCGCCCGCCCACTACTTCAGGTTCCAGCCCAGGGACCTTATGCCCAGCAACCAGTCTGCTCAAGGTGCAACCTTGTTGCTGTTTCCCTGGACTCTTGCCTACCTTTCTTCCCTGTTTTTTGGCCCACTTCTGTGTTTACCACTGGAGCGTCCTCCGCTCCCCATGGCTACTCCCCCCCTCTTGGCTTCTTGCCTGAGTCTATAGTCCCAGGCAGGGTTCCTGGGCTTGCTGCCCTCCTAGAATGTCTCCTTGTTACCTTGTCAACTCTTTCCTCCCTGGGGAATGAGTGCAGAGCTCTTGCAGGCAGCCCCTCTCCTACTACCAATGTCCTATCTAAGCCTATCCCAGCTCCTCCCTAAGCTGGGATTCATCAGCCCATATCAGTCCTTGGCTCCCCTCCATGTGCCACCTATAGAATAATCTGCCTGTTGTAACCTATTCAGGCCTTTGTGTGGGATGGACAGCTCAAGGCAGGACTGGAGTGTGATGAGTCTCTGTGACCGGGCTTTGATGTTCCAATTAATTGATTCCTTTTGGGACAGATGGATCCAGCCACAGTTTGGGCAAAAACAGTACACAGGAGATGCAGGGAGAAGAGGTCATGGAGTTTCATTAGCAGTTAAAACACTGGCATTTCCGGACTGCCAGCTATAGCTGCAGAGGATGTGAGTTTGAAGGAATTAACATACATACATACATACATACATACATACTGTAAATATTAGAGATGTATCAGAGCCAGAGTTCATACTTTGATCCCAACTCCCCTAAAGTTTGGGGGCGGTTGGATCTTGCATTTTGGTTTAGCCCATTATTGAGATGGGGACCGGCTGGAAAGTTTGGGTCCAGATCGGTGCTTTCCCTGTGTTGAGGAACGTCTGGATGTAGGGTTTTGCTTTTTCTTGAGGCTTTGTGCTCAGCTCTAGAATGAGGAAAATCAGGCTGATATTGCATGGGTCCTTTTCCCCAATTGGTGAACTGGGATTTATCTGTACAAAGTCCATTCACAGTCACGTGAGTGGCATAGTCATACTCTTCCTGCTCGCTCCTCACTGGCATACACCTGCGGGTAAGCAGTAGATGTTGAATGTGCTGTGGTATGCTTTGGTCCTTCACCCATCTAAAGAAGGATCTGTATATAGAGAAGAATAGCCATAGCAGATTGGACCCGTTCCATTGCGTATCCCATCTGCAGCAATGTCCAGTCCCCCTTCGGGAACACACCTGGCCGGCTGGGTAGTGCTCTCCGTGGAGACTCCCTGTGGGTGTTAGGTTATACCCTGAAGACCGAGGGTTGATTACTCTTACCTTAGCCTGTGCAAGTACAAATGTTTTTGTCATTGGTCATAAAATGATCCTTCCGTACATAAAATCCAGCTGCAAGGTATGACTCATCTCAAGTGTGTCTGTTGTAATGGGACATGAGGCTACTTAGTGAACGCAAACATGTTGACGGCAGGGGCTTATCTGCTCTGGCTCAGAAGTAAACAACAAAGTGTGCAAATTCTCATCAGTACTCTGAGGTGATGAGCCTCAGCTGTGAGGAGCTTCTATGCATCTTGTTCCCAGCCCTTGCTGGGAGAGCAGAGACTCCTGTTTGGAAGGATGCAAATCAGGATTATGCAAGAAGGAAGAACAGTTAATTTCAGACTGGCACACATGAGCACTTGCATGTCAGTGACACCCTGCAGTTTAATATGGGGGAACATGCATTCCGAGCCAGTGGACCCAGTGTTACAGGAAAACCTTCAGTGAAACCCGGTCAATTTCACTTCCTATTTCCAGCCACTTTCACTTCCTGGATCTCCTGCACCAGGGAAACACTGTTGTGCTTGTGTTTACAAAGCTGCAAGGAATGTGTGAATTTAACAACCCCAGCACGTGATGCAGTGGATTTATGAAAAATTGTAATTTAATAAGCAAATGATTTGTATATTGCTGGCTCCTTAGAATCACCCGAGTGACAGCAGGAGTCCAAGTGATTCAGCTCCTCGGTTTTCAGGAGGTGGCTATCTTGTGTTCCAAAATCTAAATTTTCATTTAGAAATAAAACTGCAGCTGAGGTGCTGAGCAGCTGCATCTCCCATTGACTGTAGCTGCGAATGAGGGTGCTCAGCACTTCTGAGAATCAGGACCCAGGTCTCTAATCCTTGTGGTTGTGGCGATAATCTCCCAAAGAGTGAACCCGATATGAACCTATGCAGTGAAGTGTGCCCAAGT
Organism: Sternotherus odoratus; assembly: GCA_032164245.1. Classification (NCBI taxonomy): domain Eukaryota; kingdom Metazoa; phylum Chordata; order Testudines; family Kinosternidae; genus Sternotherus; species Sternotherus odoratus. The sequence continues at coordinate 18,247,113 of JAVMKO010000005.1, read as the reverse complement.
GTGCAGACAGCCTGAAACAATATCTCTGACAGATCCGTGAACTGCTTTTAGTAATCCCAGTGAGGCCTAAACTCTGAAGACTAATGATGGCAGTTCTGTTGCCAGAAATGTTACCCTTTTTCACTGCTGATCAAAGCACACAAGAAAGGAAAGGGTCAATTATATTCTGAAGATCAGCACAATGTACTGTGACCGAGGTCTTGCTTTGGTGCATTGAGTGGGGAGGAGCTTCAGTGAGTGTCACTCCTTTTCCACTTACCCTTAAGCAGTGGATAAACTGGGGATCTCTAAACAAACAAACAAGACTTTGGGTATAGACAGATATAGAGCGACTGATCAGAGCTCAGAGCTGGTGCCAGGACCTCTTTAAGTTTTTAGTCCTGGCTCTGTGTAATGCTTTTCCTGGGTGACCTGTTTTGTTTATTTATATTACACTCTACCCTCACCCCTGTCCCTATGCTACACCCCCCAGGCCGATTGTGGCTGTATATAATATCCATTATAAATGCAGGGACCATCACCCTGGGAGAATGCTGTTGCTGCCATGCTCTTTCCACATCCAGTGTCACCGCTCCAGACATCAACTGGAACATGTACTCCAGCCATCATTCAAAAGCCGAGAAGGAAAACTGAGCTCACACTGCAAAATGTCTGGATTTTTTCACTCTGCTGTGCAGAAATATTTTCCCAGTTTTAATTCTTTTTGGATTGTAGCATAGAAAATGGGACAATCACTAAGTAACAGCTGCAGATCTCTCCCCCCTCCTTCATTGAATAATATGGTCTCAGACCCAGTCTCCTTTCTTAAATTGGATCACAGGGTCCTACGTTTCCATTTTATTGGTGCGGTTACTTTAACAAGGAAGTTGCTTTAGTGCACTGGTGCTTTTTTTCTTGTAATCAGGGGTGGATTCTATTTGGAAATCACCTAGCCACCAAAACCACAGCCTCCAAACTTGCTCATATATTAGGGGAGGGAGGGAGAATAGCAACATTTGGAGAAACTAATTAGTGTGGTCCAGTGGCCATCAAGGATGACAGAGATCTAGATTCTAGTGCCAGCTGTGCCACTGCCTTGCGGTGTGATTTCAGGCAAGTCAATTAATCCCTGTGCCTCGGTTTTCCTCTCTGAAAAATGAAGTGAAAATGCTCGCTCCCCTTGATAACGCACATTGAGATCTGTGAATGGAAAGGGTCAAGAATTCTTGTGTATTTCACAAAATGTGAGGGCTGCTTTGGAAACAGCTGTGTCACATTGCCGTTCCTCTCCCTCACAGCACTGCTGATGTACCTCAATCCTGACCTTCAGACCCTTCTATTCCAGCCTTGGACCAACACTGATCACTCTAGTTAGTAGCTTTTATTTGCATGTTAGGGCCAGGCACAGAGCAGTAAATTCATTTTACTTGGCACCTTAAACGTGCTTTGGAATGCAGGTCTCCAGAATGAAGTGATATTTCCTGTGTCTCTCTTTAGGATCTTGCTCAAAATGTTGAGAAGTTAGAGAGAAGCTGTCCCCAGGAAGGGTGATGTGAGGTTTACCATAAAAATGGTGTCTTCCTACAATATAAGCAGTTCCTCCCAATCACCTTTCAGACTCTCCGCCTCCAGAGTCACAGACCCTAATTAATGCCCAAGGCCATAATTTCTGACTTCCAGGAAGAGCTATCATTTCTTCTCCTTTTAGGTCTTGCATAGACACAACAGGAAATGAGGGATAAAGGGAGTGCGCATTAGGCAACAATATGGAGATCAGTGCTTCTACCAGGATTAACCCTTTAGAGACTGCGCATGTGTGTGTGAGAGAGAGAATGCTCATTTTCTAAGCATTGAAGGCATTGGTTCCTATGGCAGATCACTTAGCACTGTTCAGACATTAACCAGTCTGCACACAAATATAATTTATTCCCATTTTACTAATGGGGAAACTGAGGCAAGCAGACATTGAAGGTCCTGATCTTCAGAGGTGCTGAGGGCCCACAAGTTCTACGGGGACGGTGGGTGCTCAGCATTCTTCAGAATCGGGTCTTCAGTGACCTTCCCAGAGCGGTACAGCATGTCTGTGGCAGTGCTGGGAAGGGAACCCAGCTTTCCCGGTTCCTCCTCCTGTGCATAACAATACTGAATACCCCTCGCTCTGATGTCGTGCTTTTTGCCTGTAGACCGCTAAGTGCTCTTCAAAAGAGGCAGGTTTACAGGTGGGAAACGGGGGCACAGAGAGGGGAAGTGACTTGTTCCAAGGTTACCCAGCAAGCCAGGGTCAGAGCCATAAATAGAACCCAGGTCTCCTGGGTCCTAGGCCAGTGTGCTAGCCTCTGAGTCACACTTCCCCTGTTAACCACAAGCCTGTATCTCCTCCCCTGGGAGCCAAACTGAAACCTTTAAGCTGAATGTTGGCTGCCGAGAGAACACAGAATCTGGGTCTGAATCACCACTGGTGTTGGTTGTGCACAGCTCGTATCAGCCTCGTCTGCCAACATTTAGCTTTACAGAGGTACAAAGCTTATGCCCAGATAAACTGGTTAGTCTTTAAGGTGCCACAAGTACTCCTCGTTCTCTTTGCGGATACAGACTAACTTGGCTACTACCCTGAAAGCTGATTCCAATCTGTTTCCAAAAACATCATCTGCATCTTCAGAACTGACAGCCCTCTATTTTGTGGTGTGGCTTGGTCCGGGGTTTGCTGTGGAAAAAGTCTCCTGTGTTTTCCACCCTGTGCTTTTCCTACCATCTCCTCAGTGGCCTGGTACTGAAGGGGTGCAAAGGAGTTAGTGAATCACTGTAGCATAGCAGAGGAAGGGGAGGTAAATTAAGTTGGGTTGGGAGCGAGCAGAAGTAGGCCAATTCCCTGGCTTTACATGCTGTTAAATAGACTGGGACTTCAATAGACTGAAGAGGAAAGGGTAGGAAATGGGTGTCTGAGAGTGGCGGAGATATTAACAATGTTACAGAAAAGGGAGATGGATGAGAGACCAGTAGGTTGTGTGGATGGGTATTGAAGATACAGTCACCCGGAAGCTAGGTGTCTTGCTCCTGGTCTTTAGTTAATAGAATGGCCCCATGTGGACTGTGCTTGTTACAATCAATATTCTTTACTCAGTTTTCACCGTAGACAACAGATTCATAGATGCAACTATTAGAATTCAGCTGGTTATACAGGAGATACCATGTACACGCATAACTTGGGTACCACCTAGACATGGTCTTGCTGCCTCAGACAAGTGCTCCGTCTAGCCCACTGCCCTGTCTTTAATAGAGGTCAGTGCCCAATGCTTCAGAGCGAAGTGCAAGAAACCCCATGATGGACAATGGTGCCTCCCTCCTGTTGGTTTCCTCTTAACCCCCATCAATGAATGGTTCTTGCCCTGAAGCATGAAGATTTACACCCCTCTTGTTTTTATCCTCACTAGTACCACTGCATGTTGTCATTACCCATGTAAATGGCCAGTCTTGATTCTGAATCGTCCTAAGTTCTTGTTCTCCTTGATCACACAGATAGTACCTAGGGCGTTCTGAGCAGTTCTCTCTCTCTCCCCCACAGGGTAGTGGGTCACCAACCAATTCATGACGATAATACTTCTCTAGCTCTTCCTCTTCCAAGTACTAACTGGCAGATCCTCACAGAGCCCCCATTCGACATTAGTCTTCTGATTCCCATGGACCCACAGAATCAATCTCCCTGATGCCAGTACCAGCTTGTCTGTGCAGGATCACTGCAGCGCAGGGAAAGCCATGATGTCATCTGCTGCTGCTCAATGGTCTTGGCCTGGATTTCTGGAGACTCATCAACCTCTTTCCCTCTCCTTGGATTGCTTCTCTGGAGCACATGGACTCGCTCTGTAAAACAGATGTTGGGAGCAGGGGGAAACGCCATTGGAGGGCTGCTTGCCATGCCTTTGTTTCGGCACTGAAAGCTCCTAGCTCCTCCTCCAGGAACAGTAGGCCCTGGCTGCAGGCCCTCAATCAACGCATGGAGCAACTTTTCCCTGCTTGCGATGTGTAGTCTGCCTGTTGACGTCGGACAGAGGGTGCAGACCTTCTTCTCTGGACTGTGGTCCAGTGTTTCCTGTTGCTTCTCCCCCAGCCTGCCCCGAGTAGGGGATTCCAGCGCCTACATGGGGGACAGCTGTCTACCGGTAAATCATGTGTTCACCTCACTGTTTAAATTCCACTGCTGGACTGCAGTTCATGCTTTGTGTGCAGCCCAGCCCCTCCCACAAATTCCTATTCTCCGGGACAAGCGGCCGAATTCCCTGGGTGTCCATGGAACCCTGTCACTGATTCCGCCCAGGTGGCGGTTCCGGAATGCCTATGGAATATGGCTGCAATGGCAGGCGCTCTTGACTGTATGGATCCAGGAAATGGGCTCTTGACTGTAAGAGCAGCACTTTAGACCTGGGCAAATCATCCAGGGAGCCTCTCCTGTTGATTGCTTATAAACACTCATTGCTTCCTACATATTCCACAGAGCAAGACTTGCCAGACCAGAGCACTTATCTAATAATCTATCTAGTCTGGTATCCTGCTGCTGGTATCATTATCTAGTTACAGGGTGATATCAGAGCCCACAGACTCTTTGTGCCTGGAACAGTTCTTCCTCTCTGCAGTGACCTCCCTCTGTACTTCCGAGCTGCAGGAGGCAAAAATGCATAGAAAAAGGCTTATGTAACACCCCCTCTGTGGTCATCAAGCATGATCAGCAGGGGAAAAAAATCCCCTGCTGCTTCAAAAGGATGTGATACAGCGCCCATGATGTGACTAGGCAATGAGGAGGGTGGGATGGAAGATTTCTTCTTGACCGAGCTAGTGATTGGCTTCTACCCTGAAGCATGAGGATTGATAACCCTCTTAATATCTTTTTCCTTGGCTAGTCTCACTGTGGAGGCTGCTCTTATTTATATAAGTACTGAGTCCTTTTGTTAACTTACTGAATTATTTCACTCCCTTGCATCCTGCACCAGTGAGTTCCACAGGTTAATTATATGGAACAAAAATAAGTTCTCCTCTTGAGTCACTTTTAAACTTGTTGTTTAAATTGATCAAGGGCCCTCTCATTCTTGCACTTGGAATAATTCACAGTGATGTCAACAAGGTTTTATGCTAGACTGAGCTCTGTTCAGCAGCTTTGGTGAAGCCAGCCTTTTCTGTGACTTGCCTTACTAAGAAACACACAGTGCTCTCCAGTTTATCAGAATAACATAGCAACAATTGAAAGCAACAGCAGCGCAGAAAGCTCTAAAAAGTACCTGTGGCGTTGGGTACGGATTAGTTCTTGTTCCTTGACAAGTGTTTTCTCTGTCCCTCTTTCCCAGTCTATGGCGAAGATGAGCCTTTGAACTTTATAACCAATCCAAACATGCCGCCTCCTGTCCCTGCACCTTAGAAACATTTGGCCCGGGATCCCAACTTTGCATCTTGGTCTCATCCTCACCAGTCACCCTCATCCTCATTGATTTCTTAATTTGTCTGAGAAGTGAGTGGGGTTTCTTCCCTACAGGAACTGGATCTAGCTGGCTAAACTGCATCCCTGAAAATGGAAACAACTGTGGCGGTGTGAAAGCGTTCTGGGATTTCTATGTGTAGAGGGGGCTGGATGTGGAGTCTGGGAAAATCACTAACGGGCTGTAAAGTCAGAACTGGAGCCAAGACATTATGACCTTGGATCAGCCTGCGTGATGGAGCATCCACTGTACTTGTGGCTGTGATCCCAAAATGGAGAGGGATCCATTAATCTACCCTATTTTCCCCCACTGTCAGCTATTCCATTACCTGTTGGCTCTGTCCCCTTTCTCAACCTCCTAGAGCCCGAAGATCACCATAGCAAGAGTACCTCCGGCCCGGGAACCTCGCCACTGTAAGAGACCCAGCAGAACCGTGGGGGCTTTTTCTTCCTCTCAGTCTCTTGAAGCGAAGCCAAGGTAACAATAAACGGTCAGAAATATAATTCCCCACCTGCCCCCTCCTCTAATTCATGGTTCATCCCCAACTTAATGGGAAAAACAGGTTTGAATAAAAACCTGAGACTTTCTTCCCCCTCCAGCCATATACTTGGTTTCCAGTTCAAGGCTCAGTCTGTGTAGAGTTCAATAAGAAGCCACTTGAGAGCTCTGCCTTTGCAGCCTGTGCCATTGTCTGCTTTTGCTTTGGTGGGGGGAGCTGTCTGTAGGGAAGACCAGGACCGGAATGGCTTGGGGGGTGGGATTGAAGTACATGAACAGAGCTGTTGAAAGGAGTTGGTTCCAAGAATAGGATAGGCAGGGGTGCTGCACCTCAGGGGCTTCATCAGAGCTGTAGTTGGGAGTGCGGGTGGCAAACCCAAGGCCAGAGGAGCAGGGGGCATTGTGGGTCTGGGTTCTTCGTTGCACAGATACACTGTGGAATCCTCGTAGAGTAAACTTGGATTCAGTGACCGCTGTTGTATGTTGTCCCATATAGTTTCAATGCATGGTGCCATCACCTATTGCTCTGCCTCATTGCTGCACCGAGGCTCCTTCTGACTGTGAGGCCCAGACCCCATGGATCATGTCTTCATCTGCCACCATGTGAAACGTTGCCACCGGCCTCTGATTTTGCAGCTCTGACATTGCCTCCAAGAGAACGCGCCCCCTCATTACTGTTCAGCAGCCATATGACTTCAGAGCTCCTGTCCTGCAGGGGACTGCTTGGGCCAGTGAGTGAGGTCTAGCTGCCGGGGGTGTCAGACTTTGCTTTAAACATTGCTGCGAGCTGGGACTCTCATGCATTACTGTCCCAGCCGGGATGCCCATCTACTTTTCCTCTAGGGAATTAGAGTGTAAAGCAAACAGACGTTTTCTGGGTTAGGATGCTTCCTGTGTTTATAAAACCTGAGCGTCAGTCAGGAGAGTTTGGCAAGGGACTAGTCCAGGGGATGGTGTAATCGCTTGTGAAAACTAAACTGGCTGCGAGTGACGAAATGTTGCAACCTGGCTGTTGCCCATTGGCAGCTCGGAGCTCCATCAGCATTGCTACAGCCGTTTCTGATTGTACGCAGAACGTGCCCTGTGACCACGCTGACCAGGCTGTGTCAGGAATCTGTATCTATGGAAGGGGTGTGTTCTGGGCCGATCTTGCCCTGCTGCAGGGACAAAGGGGAGACCGCTCGCAGTGGCTCTATTCAGGGGCTTTCCGGGGGCACTGCAGCACACGGTTCAGGATAGGGAAGCCCCTGCTCTAAATTGCACCTCTGCTTCAATGACTTTGCTGCTGTTGCCTTCAGACTTACCTGTAGCACTTAAACCCAACTCGTCTCACGCTCCAATGGCCCCACCATAGGAGCACTGAATTGCTGGAGGACAGATCTGCCCTGCTCGCAACTCCTTCCACTCCCCATGCACCCCTCGGGCCCGCCTGCAATGTGCTGCTGCTCTGCTTAAAAGTGCCTCCTGTGTTTGGCCTGGGGCTCTTGCCAGGTGAGCAAATAGCCCACAGAGCTAACTCTTCATATGACCTACAGGATCCTGTGCCACTGCTGTTCACTGGGGTCCTTCTACTGCTGCAAAGCCCCCCTGCCTCCAGCTTAGCTAGACTGAGTCCTGTGTACTCCAGAGCCCCAGGTCAACCTCTGCCGTCAGGCTTTGGTGGTACAGTTATTTCCTGCAGCTAGAAATGGGACTATTTGTGAGTAGGTTATTTTCCAAAGCAAATCCCTCCCTGGTGTTTTGAATTCAAGGCAGTGCTGGCCATCCCGGTGCTCACAAGCAACCACTGTGCATCCCCCACAATCAGTGGGCACCCCCACAACAGTACTGCCAACCCCAAATATTCAAAACTCATGAGTCCTGCTCAACTGAAATCATGAGATTGGCTTTAAATTCAGGAAATTATGTACAAATAAGAGATCTGATCTTCTTTCTTTGCTGTCTGCTTTTTGCGCCTTTAGGATACACTAGGGTCGCATTGTGAAGCTTTCTCCACGGTCATAAGGGCTAGAAAATTACTTTCTCTCTAAGAATGAAGACTGACATCATCACATATCCACTTGACTTCAGGAGCAGGGGCTTGAAGGATAAAATCATGAGAGTTCACAATATAGCTGACAACAAGCCAGTGGGAGTGGCCTAGTACTCATAAGCAACCCTACCATAATAAACCAGGGAAATAAAACTCATTGGGAAACAGACTGGCACGTTGATCTTCACTTTTTAAAAACGATTAGTTCTTTGTAACAACAAGGTTTTAAAGATTGAATTTTTAAAGGGACCTGGTCCATTTGCCTTTCGTTTGCAAATGACTCAGCCTGGCGATGCAGAGTCTTAGCCCCTTGGGCAAGTGTCGCAGCCTGGCACTGCATGCCTTGGCCTGTTCCTCTTCTCTCCTCACCACAGATGTTGTTACACCCACTTGCGGGGTAACGGTTACATTGGATGGAGGAACCTAGCGCCCCTGCCCGTTACCTCCTGTTGGGTAACTCCTTGATCAGATAATGCTGCAGGAAGTGGCATTTCCTATCCCTATGTGGATTTAGCAGTGTTTGGTGCTCAGAGCTTAGTGTGGTCTCTTTTTTTAATGCTATATTTCAAAAGGACTATAGTTGCATGTCTTAGACCCCAAATTAGCTTGCTGAAAACAGGTATATTTACAAACACTAATATTAGCAGAATTATTTTCATGCTTTAACCTCCCTGAGACATGTTGTCTTTACATTTTGAAATGTCCCTGCAGCAATTGTAACCAGAAGCGTTGGGCTTCTGAAATTTTCGGGGTGTCCTCATCTTATGGAGAGGGCCAACTTGGGATATTACCAAGGGGCTATGTGACGGGAGGTCACAAAGCTAGGACCGGCCTGGGTGCAGGACTCCGTGCATAGCAGAGAGGCTAGTGATGTCCTTTCAGGCTTGATCCTGCCCCCTTTTTCACATCAGTAGCCCATTTACTGGGATTGCATCAAGAGTTGGTATCGGACTGTTTTGGATTCAGGCTGAATCAACATTGGGGTATTTATTCAATGGCATTGAAATCTTGGGAGATTTTTGCCAAGAGGCAAAAATCTCATCACATGGGGTGAACCCAGGAGATTTTCACGTGTCCCATCCAGAACTGGAAAACAGGCCCCTGATGGCTTGGGATTTTTTTTGTGTGCAGGGGGTTGGGGTGGGATTATAATCTAAACTGTTACCTCTCGTTTATCTCCTGTCCCCACCAAAACAGCTGAGGGGATTTTGCATCAAGATTCTGGTTTGAATCCGTGTCTAGCAGTAACTAACTAAACTTCTTAAAGACCACTTTGTGTCCCAACATAAGCCAGAGCAGCTTCCCTTGACATGACTAGGGGTTACCCAGGGCCAGATACTCTCCTGTGTTAGGAGAGTTAGCTGTTGCAATTAGCATCACTCACTGAATACAAGAATCAGAGAGGTAGCCATGTTAGTCTGGAATAGCAGAAGAGAGTGAGTCCTGTGGCACCTTAAAGACTAACTAAAGTATTGAAGCATAAGCTTTCGTGGGTTAATACCCACTTCGTCGGTTGCAAGCAGTGGAAGTGAATACAGTGATCGGGGCACCCCCTGTCCCAGATGCACCTCTTGCTACTTTCCCTTGATCCCTTCCTTTCTTTGCTTCTCTATCTGTCTCTTCTCCCTCCTCCCCTCTTCTGTCCTGGGGTGGGGGTGACTTGAAAAAGAGGATTGATCTCCTAGACCTCCCCCATTACTCCTGTTCAGTTTTCTTCCTTTCCTTCCCGGGCCTAAGCAGGGATGTTGCTGTGCGGAGCAGACTTTCTCCTTTCTCTCCAGGCTCCTGATCCACTGCATCCTGCTCCCCGTCTCCCTGGGCACTATCTCTGCCTCCCTACTGCACTGGGCAGGGATCAGAAAGGTGGAGGAGCAACAATTGCCATGTCCCCTAGTGACCAGAGAGTAGAACACCCAAGGGAAGCTTTCCCCACTTTCCACGTTTAACCCCAGTCCCCCCCAGGCAGGAAGTGGGGCATCCTAGAAGCCAGAGGGAGGGGGAATAGAACTGCACGCGGGGGTGACACCATCTACAGCAGGGCAGTTTTTTAAACTGACAGGGCCTGAAGGAGAGAAGCTCAGAGCTGCCCTGCATCCATCGACTGTAAATAAACGCATGAGCTGGATGTTTCTGCTCTACCGACCAGCAGTTGAAATGTGCATGTTTAAATTGTTGGCCATTAGGCTCCAGAGTTAACACAATGTGACTTATACAAGGTATCTCACTCTTCCTTGAATAGTTATTGTTTCAGGTTGTCATCAGACGCAGACAGCACTGCACCAAGTCACGTTTGGAACGTTTTTCACAACTCTAAGGGCTAGAAACATCATTGTTCTCGTAAATGAAAACGTTTCCTTGGTATCTCCACTTGCCTTGGAAACTGGAGTAACACAGCAGATGAGTAGGATCTGTCCTGGAGTCTGACACCAGTTTAAACAGCCCCCAGTACAAAGTCAGTGTATCTGTGTGGTACAGAGAGAAATAAAAACTGAGCAGGAGGCTCTTTAGTTTCAAACACTAGAGCAATTTTTTTTAAAACAGCAAGTACTGTAAGACTTGCAACAGATTTATAACGGTCAAGTATCTTGACAACTTCCCTATTAATTAGCAAGTGACCTGAGCCTGGAAATGTATATCTTAGTGAGTCTGTCCCATTATCACTGCCTAGCACAAATGCTGTTGCACCCTTTTGTCAGATAAAACGGTTGGGATTGCTCTCTGTTACCTCCTGTTGAGTAATTCCCTCATTGATCCGGCCCAGTAGGCAGTGCCATTTCTCTTGTCCACGTGGGTCAAGTGACTCGGCAGTTGCAATTGAAGTTGTGAAATGCAATTGCTTTTTATTTGTGGTTTATTCTTTTAAAAGGACATGCATGAAATGTTTGTACCCCAAACACAGGTTTTGTTTATTGGCAGAGACATTCTGAAGATGTTTGCTTTTTCTTGCTTTCCACGTAATAGTATTTTCTTTGATTTTAAACATGACCCATGCAGTGTTTGCAGTTCAAACATTGCAACAGTTTGCTAATGTGGAGAGCCAGAAAATGCAACTGACTAGAAGAAACATAAGAAAATGCAACTGACTAGGGTTACAGTTCAAATTTAATGAAATACAGAAAAAACAAACAAAAAACCAACAACACAGCATTGATTATGAAAAATAAATTTGTGAAATTTTGGTTCTGAAAATGTTTGTGAATTCAGTTGTTACAAAGAACCGGGATAAGGAAATGTATATTACAAATACACTTATTAACCTGACCAGACTCTGTTAAATCTCAGATAAACAGCAGGGTGCATGAATGTGTGTGAGAGAAACATTCACGTTTATAAGGCAGTGAGGTTGATCTCCGCCTTCTAGAACTATTCCTCACTCTCCCACTGATTCACTGTGGGCATGTCACTTATGGCTTGATTTTCATAAATTCTGAGTGTCTATTGCCTCAGTTTCCCTATTGGTCTGAATTTTATGAATCCCTGCAAGATGCCTAGTACAATGGGGTGCTCAGTACACTTTTCCAAGACGCACCAGGACTGTTCTGATGATGTGTATAATGTATTTAACCATCAGCTGGCTCCAGAACTTTCATGTCGGGTATATATCCATTAGCGAAAATACCCGGCGTTGCTCGGGTCCGTTGGAGGGGGGGAGGGGGCAGAGAGCAAACCTGACACCCCCACCTCACACCCCCTGACCAAACCCGACACCCCCACCTCACTTACCCCTCGACCAACCCCGACTCACATTTCCCCCCCCCACCCAAACCCAACACCCCCACGTCACCCCCCTTCCAACCCCAACACCCCCTGACCAACACCCACACCTCACCCCCCTAGACCAAACCTGACACACCCACCTCACTTTCGCCCCCAACCAAACCCGACACCCCTACCTACCACCACAAACAAACCTGACACCCACACCTCACTTACCCCCCGACCCCCCTCCTCTCCCACCCAAACAAACCCAATACCCCCACCTTACCCTCCCCCCCCACCAAACCCAACACCCCCTGACCAACCCCAACCCCCACACCTCACCCACTCCGACACCTTCCCACCCCCCCAGACCAAACCCAACACCCCCGGCTCACTTACCCCCCCGACCAAACCCGACACCCTCACCTCACTTACCCTCCGACCAAACCCAACTCGGGTCTGTCGGAGGTGGGGAGGGGGCAGAGAGCTGAGTGAGTGCGGGGTCCCTTGCAGGGGGTGTTATGACATCATAACTATGTCACAGAGAACAGTAGCTGCCCAGCTGATGTGATTGGCCTTTAAATAATTTCACCCCTGGGGGGTGTCAGAGGTGAGATTTGAAAAATTTTCGACTCTTACCCTGATTAGGACCCTAAGACCTATAACTGTACCAAATTTCAAGTCTCTAGCTCAAACGGTGTGGAAGGAGTAAGTGCGCATACATACATACACGCACGCATACACGGATACACCATTTGACTTTTATATATATAGATATACAGACTTTGATCAGCATTTAGAAATCCCACATGGGGGCAGCAGCAAGAAGTGCAGTGACACCTTTGAGTGTGTGATGTGGGACTTGAATCCAGTAAATCCCAACCCAGAGGTGACCACCTTTCGCAAGGCATCACACCCAGGATGATAGCTTGGCAAATGATGGAAGGGGACAAGTTGCTAGTCCAGTGTAAGAAGCTGAATGGGCCTAAATAGAAGGTGACACCAACCCGTGTTTAACCTAGACTCTCTTCGTGGGAGCTCTTTTCTTTCCGTCATAAACTCTCGAGAGTACCTGAGAGGCAGTAGCAAGAGAAGTTAAATCCTCTGTTTTCTTCTCTCTCCAGCTGCAGAGGATAGGATTCTGGGGACCAACTGGCACGGGAAGTCAGGCCGAAGTCCACTCCAGGCACTTTACGACAGTGACCAGGTGGGTGAACTCGAAGAGGAGACCGAAGGATCTGAAAGGAGGGGGTGGGGAATCTCTGGGCGGTTTGGTGGGAATTGACCCGTTATTTAATGATGCTGTGTGTGTCCTTCGATTGCAGCCCCACGTGGGTTGCTTTGCAGTAATAACCTGACCTTGAGGTGTCAAGGGCAGCGTCTGAAAAAGGTCACAACCTCCTAAATAATTGTCAGTGACAAAAAGAGGAATACTCCAGGCCCCTGCTGCGACCGGTGTCAAGCCGTTTTATTAGCCTTTGGCCTGGCACAGCCAGGCTGAGGTACAGTAGTTGAGGATCCAACAGTGGGTCTCTAGCTGAGGATTCCTTAGTCCTCTTTGGATTGTGTTGTAGCCATCTCCTCTCCACCCAAGCCCTAGTCCCAGCAAGATACTCAGTAAAATGACCAACTCTACCAGGCCTCACAAGCGGCAACTTTCCACAGTGCCGGGCAGGGCTCAACCTCCAGTTCTGCCCCAGGCCCCACCTCCACTTCCCCCCTTCCCCCAAGGCCCTGCCCCCGCTCCACTCTACCCTACCTCTTCCTGCCCAGTCTCACCCCCTCTCCTGAGCGCCCCATGTCCTCATTCCTGTCCCCTCCCACCAAGAGCCTCCTGAATGCTGCAGGAGGGGGGGAGGCGCTGATCATGGAGGGGAGGAGGCGCTGATCTGCGGGGTCTGCTGCGGGATGGGAGCTGCTGGGAAGAAAAGGGGGAGCTAATAGGGGGGCCGCCCACCATTTTTTCCCCGTGGGTGTTCCAGCCCTTAATTCTTTCACCCTCGGAAAGTGCTTTGCTCCTTACAAGCTAGAACCGGAAAAAATAAATGCAGGATAACAGCCTCGTCTTGCTTAACACTATGTTTGTTGCAGTCAGAGCATTCTTAAAAAGGAAGCCCCCACCGGGCTTCCCATTCAGATGGCCGGCATCTCACTGGAAACCAGGCCATGTGCTATTGCCTTTAACCGTGTGGCTGGAAGGCCAGACCCGTGTATCATGGCGGAAGATGTGCAGCCACCAACTGCCATTTCTGTAACCTTGATGGGACCCATCTCCCCAGTGATCCCAGAAAACACAGGGCCACTGTCAGCCTCCTCCTCGCCAGGGAGGGGTTAAGCTGAGCTGTCCCACCCAGAGCTCTAGGTCTGCTTCTTCCCATTGTCCATGAGGCCTCTGGGCTCCCGGCCTTCTGAGTCACTGGCAAGCACAGCAGGAGCAGACGCTGCCAGAGAACAGCTCAGCATTCAGCACATGCTCCCCTTTGGGTTCCTGTCTGAGCACTGTTGACCTTACAGATGGTTCGCAGAGAGGGAGAATACCTGCAAGGGGAGGGAGAGGACACAGGCAGGTGTCTGAGGTGTAGGCCCAGCTGCTGCAGGCAGAAAAGAATCCCAGTGGCCCAAGATAGCAGGGGAGGGAGGGACAGGCTTCTCCACTCCCAGGGCCGGGGCGCTTGATTGTCACTGTCAGGGGCTTGCGTGCTTTGAGGTGTTTTCATCTTTTTGTTAGCAATTCAGGTAAAAGGTTTGAGAATGAGGGGACAGTACACCCCTCATGGGACAAGAGCAGTAGCATTGAGCAGAGAGGAACAGTGTTTGATGACGCGATTGAGGGAAGACCTTAGTGGGGGAATCCTTTAGGATCTACCACACAAAGGTTCCCTGAACGTTTCCACAGATGAGGAGGGGTGGCCACAGTTCTGTCCAGAGCCTGACACAGCTATCCATTGACTTTTGGGGGTGTCACCCGGGGGTTTGCGGAGATGCTCTTAGAGTCCTGGTTTGCCAACAAGCCCATTAACATGCCCCCAAATGGATCTATGAGGCATTGACTCTGCATCACTGTGACACTGAGTTGTGATGGCATGACACCAGCTCACCTCACCAACGCCCAAAGATCCCATACCGCCATCGTGACGGGGCAGTAGAGTCACTCAGGATATAATGGATATCAGCCTCTCCCCACAACCCTGCTCCAGGCCAGAGTTCCACACTCTACGCTTTCACATGGCTGACAAACTGCCAGCAGCCATGGAGGGACCAGGGTCCTGGAGACATCCGAGATCTAGGAAGAATTATCCATGTCATCCTCACCACGTTGATCTCTGGGGTGCACGCGTGTGGCAGTCTAAAACTCATCCCTCTGAAATCAGATTCACAACCACATTGGGCAGCATTATTGTTGAGAATGAACACAATTCCGGGAAAGGCAGTTAATGGTTCCCATGACAACTGTAATGCGTCCCTCTTGTAACCCATGTAATAGCTTTTATGCCTTCATGTGGCTGCTTTTGCTCTGGAGAAATGGTGAATGTGGAATGTCTTGGCTCTGGTGCATGCAAAGCCTCAGACCTACTACTCCAGGAATGTAGTTGGGGTTTTAAAAAACTGATATTTCATGTCATTGGTTTTTAAAAAGAAGGAAAATGAAGGGAGCAGTTTTGCGCTGAGATAAATACAAGACATGCACTGACTCCATTGGGTAGCTGCTGAAATGCAGCTGTGTTCCTTTGGTGCTGTACATGTGTACTTTTAGCCCTCCCACCATCCCCCATGGTTCTGAGCAAGTACAGAAAAAGCACTTGACTAACTGTCCTATAGCCGGAGACTCTGCACTGTTTTCACTCACAGAAATGGGTTTAAACCTCCCCGCCCCTTCTGAGCTGAGACCACACAAGAGAAATTTCAAACCAGAGGGTGATTGTTTCAGGAAGTTACAGTGTCTGAAATCCAGGGCTAAGAATGAAAATGCCTCTTCGGCCATTTCTGTAACACCACGGTGGACAAGATGCTAATGTCGTGACTTTCAAGTAGCCAGCCAGGTACAATGGGGCAGAACCTCAGTTGGTATAAATTGTTGTAGCTCCATTGGTGTCCGTGGAGCTATGACCGTTTATACCTGCTCAGGATCTGGCCCATTATTTCCATGTTCAGTATCCTGTGGGAGTAAGTAGCAGACAAAGAATTCTTTATTTTAGTCCTGCTTGAATTTACAGGCGTACAGGTCCTGCTGACTATGGTTTTGAACGAGGATGTTACATGTGGTTTCATTACTGAAATGGTACCCACATAAACATCTACAAAGGTTTTGCGCCTGCAGTGGTGGTGAGCTCTTTCCAGTAAAAGCTTCCTCCTGCACCGTGCAACTTGCAGCGATGAATCTGTGGGTTTCAATGTAGGAGCCTGAATGCAAAGTGTCAGTGGGATGGAAGGTTTGTATTGGGTCCCAGGGGCCCAAATGCTATGTTTAGAAAGCTCCCATCTCGCAAAGGACCAACAGCTTGGCCTGCCCGGTCTAAGAAGGATCTTGAGGTGAGCCTTACAGGGACTGGCAGGCTGGCTGGGGGTCCATGCAGGCAGCCCGGGCTAAGGAAACGGGGGAGGGTGGGGGTGATGGATGTAACAATGGCCGACGGCTGTCAGGAAGCTTCAGGAGCAAGAACGTGAGGCATGCAGAGGTCTGGTGCACCTTGCCTCATGAGGCAGAAACTCTCTCCATGCGTGGTGAGCCGGGCTGACAGGGTAAGGATCCCAGTCTTGCTGGCTACTGAAGGAGCATCCAGCCAGAACCTGGTTACAGGGATAGAATGATTTTAGGGTAACCTTATTTATTTGAGATTTTAAGGTCCACAGATATTGGGGAAAACACCTGGAGACCCTGAAAGAATACAGGGCATGTTCATCAAATGGGAGGGTCATTGTGCAAGTTTTCCCTGCACAATTTTGCCAATACACCTCTGTCCTGACCTACAGCACCCTCCTAGTCCAGTCCAGGGGTCCCCCCGATCCTAGGTGAAGCACTTCAAGCCCGACTTCCAGTTGCTCCTGTTGTAGTCCCAGGGGAGGAAGGGCGCAAGGTGGAAGCTTCGCCTAGGGCACGAAATATCCTTGCACCGGCCCTGGGAGCCGTCGTCATGGTAAAGCGACAGCTGCGCAAAAGCAGGTTTTTAATCTTTTAGGAGTGGGAGTGGTGGTTACCTAACTGTCATCGTAGGCCAGCCCCGAGTGTTATGGAGAAGCCACAGCCGCTGTCTCTCTGCTAGCATTGAGGGGAGTGGGTGGGCAGGAGAGGGAGGGGATCTCCTCCTGATAGCTTCCTGGGAGTGGCTTTTAGTGGTTTAAGACATTACCCAAGAGACAGCCCCTAGGGGCTACATTAGGGTGCCCAAACAGCAGGCGTGAAAAGTCGGGACAGGGGGTGGGGGGTAATAGGAGCCAATATAAGAAAAAGACCCCAAAATCGGGACTGTCCCTATAAAATCGGGACATCTGGTCACCCTAGGCTACATTGCTCCAAGATCCAAACTTCCCCAGCTCTAAAGTTTACAGAGCTGGAGGCTGGTGTGAAGTTGGATCTGATCTTAAGTTTTCTGTAGCTGGGATTTCAGTCCAGAGCTATCTCTGCTCGGCTTCTAGCAAAGCAGGAGAGCTGGTGTGAGAGGAGGAGAGGAGAGGAGGATACAAAGACTTGAGGGAAGAGGAAGAAAATGTAAATTAAGCACTCCTGGGCTGGAACCTGAGCCTTCTGCCTGCATCCTGCTGCAGAGGAGGGGCTGTGTGTGTTGGGGAATGTGGCACTGGAGGGAGGAGGAGAGAGACGTCCCTACCATGCATGGCAGCTGCTTTGTGGAAGGCCCTGAATAGGAAGCTGAGCCTCCAGTTAATGAACTTGCCCTGCCTGCACAGACCAGCCTGGGCCCATGGGCTGACCTCTGCCAGCAGCTCTGCAGACAGCTCAGGCGGAAAGGAATGTGAAGTGAGGAGCATGGGGGAGGGTGTTCGGGTTCCTGGAGCCATCTCAAGACAGGTATGATCACAATCATGTCATGCGGCCCGTGGGACCACTCCAGTTGCAGATGCTAAGTAGGCCTCATAGAAAAGGGGGGTGGAGGGGTTGAGATGACTCGGGGGGCATCTGCTCTCCTCATCTGCTGAGCCCAGAAGAATAATGTGAGAGGGGAAACTGAGGCCAAGACCGGTCTAGCCCCCTTCCCCCCACACACACACCCCGGCCAGGGGGAGCTGCCGGTGTTGCCAATCCAACCTCTGAGGGGCTGCTCAGCAGGCAGCCCAGCAAATGGCTTTAGCAGCAAGGTGGATGCTGTCTGGCTCTGCGGGGACAGCCTCTCATTCACCTCCTGCCTTCCTATCTCTGTGTGGGGTTTCTTCATTCCCCTCTGCGCTGCAGGAGCCCTCAAGGGGGGCTGTTCCTTCAACCAGAGCCGCGTGCTGGGGAGGGGAAAGCGTGTTACACAGCAGGGAGCAACCATGGACTTCCTGCCCCGATTCCCATGTCTGAACTCAGTGCGTCTGACTGGAGCCCAACTCCATTTTAAGTTCAGTCGGGCAATGACGATTTCCCTCTTGTCTCCCCAGTTCGAGCAGTCATCCCTGCAGGCCACTCACCAGCAGAGGCGGGACCTGCTGAGCAGCGTTTGCAGCCGCTACACCCGCAAGCGGCGCCTCTTGACGCCCGATGACCTGCGCCACTTGGTGGTGGATGACGTGCATGGGCTGCTCTACTGCTACGTGCCCAAGGTGGCCTGCACCAACTGGAAGCGTGTCATGATGGTTCTGACTGGACAGGGCAAGTACCGGGACCCTCTGGAAATCCCAGCCAATGAGGCCCATGTCTCGTCCAACCTGCGCACCCTCTCCGAGTACAGCACTCCCGAGATCAACCATCGCCTGCGCAACTACCTCAAGTTCATCTTTGTGCGGGAACCCTTCGAGCGCCTGGTCTCGGCCTACCGCAACAAGTTCACCCGCCGCTACAACACGGCCTTCCACAAGCGCTACGGCACCAAGATCATCCGCCGGCACCGGCAGGAGCCCAGCGCCGAGGCCCTGGAGCATGGCAACGACGTGCGCTTCGAGGAGTTCGTCTACTACCTGCTGGACCCGCGCACGCAACACGAGGAGCCCTTCAACGAGCACTGGGAGCGGGTGCACTCGCTCTGCCACCCCTGCATCATTCACTACGACGTGGTGGGCAAGTACGAGACACTGGCCGAGGATGCCAACTACGTCCTGCAGCTGGTAGGGGCCGATGCCAGTGTCAAGTTCCCCTCTTCCTCCAAGACCACCAGGACCACGGACGACATGACAGCCCAGTATTTCGAGGACATCAGCCCCTTCTACCAAAGGAGACTCTTTAATTTATACAAAATGGACTACTTGCTCTTCAACTACTCCATCCCGTCATACCTGCGCCTCCGATGAGGGTGGTGGGAGGGGGGCTCTAGAGAACTTGGGGCCTCACCCATTCTTAGCTACTCAAGTCACCTCCCACCTTCCCCCCCCCCCCCCCCCGCATCCTCGCTCAATGGTTAATCCCTTTCCCCTCTGCCTCTCCATTCCACTTCAAGCACGTGCCTCGCATCCCAACGCCCTCGCTGGGACTGACCACGCGGTGAGAGGCTGCCTTGTTGATTAGCACACAGAACTCTTGGGCCAAAGCACCCTTAGCCTGTTCCGGTGCCTGCGGTAGGTTGTTCACAGAAGCAGGATGCTGTTGTTTAAACATTCAACTTATGTGTTTCCTTTAGATTCTCAGAGAATTCATTGCAGACCCGAATCTCGGGAAGGCTGCTTATTGGGGTGGGCTCCCTTCACGGCTTGTCCCACTAACTGGGTTGTTTGCAGCCCTGTCACAAGAGGGATGTCAACCTTTGATGGATGTGGGGAGGAGGTCTGTCAGAATTTTGCATAGGATGATGAGAAAAGCAATAATTTAATGTATATTGTTTTCTTTATTCTTCTCCCTTCCCCCCCAAGCCACCCCCTTTCCCATTGATTGAGGAAGGGGGAATGTGAGACATCAATGTCTTCTTGTGATCTAATATTTCTCTGTGGCAAAACCTGTTTTTATCGCTTCTCCACTTGCGCTCAGTTGGAATTTTAAATACCTTGGTTTATGTACGTATAGAAAGAGAAGGCCAGATTCATAATTGTAAATCGATGAGGCTGTATTGATTTCAGTGGAATTGCACTGATCGACACCAGCAGATTTAGTGTGTGTGTGTGTCCTGACCAAATATGGAAGTAAAGGTCCCATGACCCTTATGTGTAAGAGTAGGTGTTGACTGCTCTTTGGGGGCAGGGACTATTTTATCTTCCATCTATTTGGGGTCCCACTGTGTTGGGTGCTGTACAATCTGGTTATCCTCTAAGAACTAACAAAATATAAATGTTCAAGAGTAATAATCCTTGTGTCCTGGCCAGATTCCAGTTTGGCTGCTTAAGTGTGGTCTACGGAATATTCTTCACCTCCTGCCATATGGTGTAGCTGTATGCTGTTAAACAGCTGTTGCTTCTCACTCCAGAGGTGGCTGCATTTCACTGTTGGAACAATTTCCAGGTAATAGTTTGTGTATGTTTGTTTTTAAAGCACTTTGGGAGGGGATGCACTATAGAAATGGGAGATACTTATGAAAAGATGACGCAGACTTCCAGAAAGGGTGTGGGGAAGAAAGAGAGAAAAAGTGTGTTTGTGTGTGTGTGTGAGAACAAAACATAGACATAGACACCTAATGGAAGGTTATTGGCTAGGCTGGCTGGCTTGGACAGCTCATTACTTGAAGAAGAAATAAGAAAACTAGGATTTTAAATTCCAACCAGTCCAGATAGATGGATTTGCTTAGACAAAACAGCACTTCGGTCTTTACTCTGTTAAATTCAGCTTTGGTTCTGCATATAGAGCATCCCCTCTGTAAGTAAACGTGCTGATAGCAGAATTACTGTACAGTGTGTCTGCTAATTCTGTTGTGAATACTTGACTTAGTGCAATACAGTGACAAGGTTTTTATAAAACTCCGTTGTGCTCAGACGTAGTCTTTTTAAAACAAATGTTTTCTCTGAGTATTTTTCGGCTTATTTCTTACCCTCTTTTGCCCTCTGCCTCTTAACTGTTCCTAAAATGCTGAAGTTCCATCCTTGGTTATCACACTCTGTAAGGCCAAAGTGAAATCCAACTCTGGGAAAATCTCATCAAGTGTGGTAGTTGGGTTTGGATGAGCACTGGAAAAGTTCAGATGATCATCTGGAGTATCAGAACTGCTCTGCCAGACTGGATCTGAGAGCTCATGAAAATGGCCTTTTTTAGGCTATTTTGGCACTTCTCTATCTACCTGAAACCCAGAAGCACATAAACATGTAAAAATATTCAAAAATGTGACCAGTGGATTTTGAACGTCTGAGGTTTGGATTTTAATTTTTGCAGGGAGGTTTTGGTTGTTCATTGGTCTTATGTTACCTGGACATCTTTTGCCCATATCTGTTGAAAACCTGCCTTGCTCACATTCTCATGTTTTTGATGATGGATTGTAGTTATGGGTCAGACTTTACCTGACTTAAACACCACGTGCAACTCCAACCTCAACCCACAGCACCAAAGTAGGTGGCCATTTCTTCTAAAATGATCAATAGTGACCTAGGCCCAGATTGTAAAGGTGCTTTAGGCATTGCTGTGCTCAGTGTTGCAATGCCTAAGTGATTTATGAGCTTAAATCTCATTTTCAGAAGTGATTTAGGCCATTAGGAGTCTGTCTCATTGACAGTCGAGGGGTTTTACTCATAAGTGCCTAAATCACTTTTGAAAAAGAAATTTTGGCTCCTAAATCAGTTTGGTGTTGCAATGCTGAACACAGTATGGTGTAATATACCTTTTCAAATTTGGGCCATAGTTCACAGTGACAAGATTTGCAACAGTGGTTGTCCATGGTAGGTTTCAGAGTTAGCACCCCATTAAGCTGAATGGAGCAATCCACAAACCTCTTAAAGCTGTTGTTTCTTCAGACTCACCACAACAATTCACTGTTCGTTTGCTTGCTTAGATTTTTGTATCCGTAAAATTTAGAAACGAGGTGGGTGTGTGGAGGTTTTTTTTTTGTTTTTGTTTTTGTTTTTTTAATGAAAGCTGTTTGATCTCAGTCCCTATCCTGGCAGGCAGATATTCACATCAGCAAAACTGGGCCCCTGAATGATATTACTTGAGTCCAGGGCCAAATGGTCCCAAGAAACGGAAATACCCTATCACCCTTAGACATGGTCCCCTCAGGAAGGGGACAATGGAAGGAGGATGTTTATAACCCTTCTATACAATGCTGAACTGTCCATTGGAAGTCAATGGACTTGTGCTTCTATATCACCCTCATTGTTTTTTGTTTTTTTCCCATCAGTTGTTGAATTCTTGGTTTTACTCTTGCCAAAATAATGCTCTTAGCATTCCCACTGATGTGAAGTGAAATCTATATACCCTCAGGGAAAATGGCCTCTTTTTATTGCAAAGATAAGTCAGTTCTCACTGCGTTGGGGAGTTCCATGGATTATAAATGCTTTGGGTTTGCCAAGCCAGACCAGCAAATTCAGCCCGTGACCAAGGGCCCATGAGTCCCGGCTAGGTATCAAAAGAGAACAGTGAGGATTACCCGTTCCATCAAGAAGACAAAACGCTGGTATCATGCTGAGTGGTGAAGAGGGACAGTAAGTTACATATTTCCATCCTCGTGCCTTCCCCTACCACAGCTACAAGGTGTCTGCCCCTTCTCATGTCCTGGCTGTCAGAGGTAACCAATTTGTGTCTGTTCAATCCAAATGGAGTTATGGAGACACCAAGAGGCCAGCTAGGAAAATTGCAATCCTTTAAATTTCCTATGGGATTCTGGGCACTATGTCCCATGATTTGTGAGTGGTATTTAAAAATCGAGCCATATCCACTCTCCTCCCTCTTCCTAGCAGCTCTAAGCCCCTTCTCCCATGGCTTAAGACATTTTCTGGGGAATTCAGATTGCATAGAAAACTTTGTGACTCAAAACTTTGCCTTCTCTCGGGAACATGACTCTGAGATGGTAGCTGTTGATGGACAACATGCCCACAAATACCCAGAGCATGGATCAAACTTTGGGGATAGCTTGCTGGCAGCAGAAGAGAAGATGCGGGAGGACAAGGAGAGCTCCAGGAATGCACCTGAGCTGAGATGGGAAGAGATGAGTTCCTACCATTTCTTCTAGGAAGAGTGTAGGGAAACTCCGGTGCAGTTGGCTGGCTTTTCTTGAGTGAGCCCTGTTCTCCTTAATTCTGACCCCGACCAGCCTCTGTACTCCAGGCAATGATTGTCAATTGCCCTGGTATATTGCAGATTTTCAGTGCAGATCTAACAGCATCAGCACCTTCCAAACTTGTGCATTGGGTGAGCTGGGATGCCATATGCTAATGATCTACCTTCATTTTTATTTAGCTCCTGTCACCACGGTATCTGAGCCTAACTCTTCTCCAGCAACATCCAGCCGGCGGGCCCTGCATGTGCTTTGATGGCACTAAGTAAACCTCATAACTTAAGTTCCTGCAAGATTGTCATGTGTCATTCCCATTCCACAGGAGGGAAGTTGAGAAGCAGCCCAAAGTCACCCAGCAAACCAGTGACAGAGCCAGGAACAGACCGAAGTCTTTTCATTCCAAATCCTCTGCAATAGGCACAACCGCCCAGCTTTCTATGCCCTAGGTCAGGGGTGGGGAACCTCCGGCCCGCGGGCCTTATGCGGCCCGCCAAATCGTTTTATCCGGCCCGCGGCCGCCGGCCAGGGACGGCTCCGCGCTGGGGCCGGGAAGCGCCGTGCGGGCCACCACCACTGGCCAGGGACGGCTCCGCGCTGGGGCTGGGAAGCGCTGTGCGGGCTGCCGCCGCCAGCCGGGGGCGGCTCCGCGCTGGGGCCGGGAAGCGCCGTGCGGGCCACCGCCGCCAGCCGGGGGCGGCTCCGCGCTGGGGCCGGGAAGCGCTGCGCGGGCCACCGCTGCTGGCCAGGGACGGCTCCGCGCTGGGGCTGGGAAGCGCCGCACGGGCCGCTGCCAGCTGAGGGCAGCTCCACGCTGGGGCCGGGAAGCGCCGCGCGGCCACCCTCTGCCAGGCGGCGAAACAAGGAGCCGCGGGGACCCGACGGTCGGGGCGGGGAAAGAGACCGGGCTGGGCGGGTCAGTTGGGGGGGGAGGGAAGGAGGTTTGGGGGGGGAGAGACCGGGCTGGGCGGGTCAGTTGGGGGGGAGGGAAGCAGTTTGGGGGGGGGGGGGAGAGACCGGGCTGGGCGGGTCAGTTGGGTGGGGGGAGGGAAGGAGGTTTGGGGTGGGGAGGCTGGGCTGGGTGGGTCAGGAAGGCGGCAGGACCCTGGCTGGCAAGGGGCCAGCGGGGGGAACCCCAAAACAGTGCAGGGCTAAGGACTCCACCTGCCACTGCTTTGGGATTTCCCCCACTGGCCCCTTGCCAGCTGGGGGGGTCTCAGCTCCCGTTGCCAGCCTGGGCTTGGGGGTGGAGGGGAGAGCGGCCCGCGGATGACTTTATAAGGGTCAAAATGGCCCTTGGTAAAAAAAAGGTTCCCCACCCCTGCCCTAGGTCCTTTCTTTTAGTGCCTCTGACCTACTCTTCCGAAGAGATCCACGTTTGCCAAGAACATCATGATACTCCACCTTCCCTCTTCCTCACATCCACGGTGCCAACACATTTATGAATCCTAGAGAAGCAAAGGTTTGGGCTGATGAGTTTGTTGAGGTATGTGGCTTATCACATCCAGCTGCTCCTCCCCTACCTAGCAGGAGGAAAACCTGTCTTGGCAAAAAGCTCCGTAGATGTGACTTAAAGATACAACAAAAAAATCAATCTTTGGAGCTAATTGGGGCCGTTTTTACACAGTCACTGTTCTGTGCGCCTGTCTTGTCACCGTATGTGATAAAATTCTATTTCTCCTGACCCGATTGGTGCACTAATTGGAATTGCATTAATCCCCCCCCCTCCCCCGCCGCCTCACCAACCTCTTCGCTTCGGAGCAGCTGCAGTAAACCATTTATCATTCCTTGTGCTGAGGAGCCTAAGGCACTGTGTGTGGTTTCAATCTTTGTCACAGTACAGTGCATTGCATAAAAGGATATAATCTGCCCCCTTTCTCGCTGCACTAATCAATAAACTGCCACCAAATGGCCAGCCGTTCATCCCCTTACTCTGCTTGGCAAGGGACTGTCATCAGTGCAGTTCAACATGAAACCAGAGATTTCAGTACAGTAAAACCTCGATTTAACGGACCTCGATTTAACGGACTTCGGATGCAACGGACAAAATTTCTGAGCAAGTCTGATGCATCCCAAATCCATTTCTCGGGGGCTGGCTGCTGGCTCCCGGCTGCCGCCCGGGTCACAGCAGCAGGTGGGCTGGCTGCCGGCTCCCGGCTGCCGCCCAGGTCCAGGCAGCGGGCAGGCTGGCGTGCGGGCTGACTGACGGCTCCCGGAAGCCGGGACCCCGGCGGGCTGGCTGACGGCTCCCGGCTGCCACCCGGGTCCCGGCAGTGGCAGGCTGCGGAGCTGCCGCCCCAACCCTGTGGCGGTCAGGCTGCTGCTCCGACAGCTCGTTTTTTTATTATTATTATTAAATAACTGACTTTTTGATTTATCGGACACCCCCTCGCCCGAATTAGTCCGTTAAATGGAGGTTTCACTGTAATAAATCTTCCCTCTCCTCTGCCCCCATCCTGCTCCCCTGGGAAACCTCAAAACTGGTTCAAATTTCTGGAAAGAGACGTAGTTGCTGTAATAATCTCACCCTGCTGAAAGGCCAGTGTGTAGTATGGGAATTGTGACCTTATCTATACACAGTCGCGCCGGTACAAACTCTTGTGTGGACACTCCTAGTGTGCTTTAAGAGTGGATTATTTCAGTTTAATTTAAGCCTGTCTCATTTGAAGTAAATCAAGAGCATCCACTCAGACTTTTGTGCTGGTTTAGCTAAATCAGTTTCATTCATACCTTTAGTTAAAGAGGCACAACTCTGGGTGTAGAGCCCAAGGATTGCCCTGGGACTCGGGGGACTTGGGTTCCATTTCCTGATTCTCCACAGCCTTGCTGTGTGCCTCGGGGCAGGTCGTGTCATCCCCCTCCACGCCTCTGTTCCCCATCTGCCTCCACAGAGGGGCCACCCAATTCTTTAGAAATCAGTCACGCTTTTTTCAATGGAGTGCTCTGCGGGAGTATAATGGCAGGTGCCCAGACTGATAGGCACTAGAGACCTACGCATTGGTCACCCATTGATCCAGTTCTCCTGTTCACTGCCTGTGGCTTTTGGCTGCATGGCCCACGCCATGGGCTGAACCTTTCCTTTGAGACTCGCCGTTTTCCATGATGTGGTGTGAGGAGAGAGATTTTTGCATTCTTTCTCCACTTTAATTCTCTCTTGCAGGGCATGGGTCTCTCTTGTTCATTCATTCTGGGCGGGCCCTTAATCTCGAGCTGCTTCTGCTTGAGAAACCAATCTTTGCTCTAGCCTCCTTCCCATAGGGCGAGAGCAGCAAGCTGAGCACGAGCAGCTATTTAAATAACATGAAATTGGTTCCTAAATTTCCTTTAAGGGCCCCCTCTGCACGGATGGAGTGACAAGTAACCCCCTACCACCGTAACTCCCCTTGCATCTGGAGGGCCAAATCCTGTCCCATGGGAATAAAGGGATTTGTGTCTAGATGAAAGGGGAACACACTATGCTTTGGGCAGGGGTTGGGCTGAAATCACAGCCAGAACTTGGGTAGAGTTTGGATCTGGACTGTGTGGCGGGAGCTCATCCCTAATGAAGGGCAAATCCATGTGTCCTGAAGGCAGAGTCTATTTGAGGCCTCACTTCTGGCTGAGACCAGCAGGTACCTTGCAGTCAGCTTCGCAGAGTGCGCTGGACTGTGGCTGTGTGCTTGAAGGAAAATCACTTCAAACCCCGGAAAGCTAACTCTGGGTTAGTCACTGGCGGAGGGTAGAAACGAATGGAAAATCCAGGTCACATGAAATAATTGCATGCAGCTCAGCCACATGCAGGGAATGAGCCTGCAAATCCTGCTGTAAAAAACAGCAGCAGCCCGATCTCATTCTGGGCTGCAGTGCACACTCATGGGGGTTGTGTCACTACCTGCCCTGCAACCTGGGGGTCTCACAATGCTTTGCTGCTGCAGCTCCCAACTCTGAGAACCTCAGAAACAGCATGGAGGTCACAGCCGGAGTGTCTGTGTGTAGCCACAGCCTTGGCCCCGCAGCTCTGACTCTAGCAGCCTGTCAGCAATACACCAGCCACACCCTGGCTTCTCGTAGCCTTGGTTACTACTTGCAGGGTGACCACAATGCACTCCCGATCCCATATTTTCTCCCAAAACATGTGTTCTGCATTGTCCAGCCCTCTCCTGGACCATTCAAATAATACAGGGCTGTAGCCCCTGCAAGGGGTCAATACAGAACAGTTAATTACTTTACCAAAAAATTCCTTTTAAACATTGAATGAGTTTTGGTTAAAAAATAAAACAAGTTTAGCTGAGTACAGTGAGAGATTTTAAGTGAGTATAGGAATGAGGCATTAACATCAGACGTGGGTACAGGAGAAATAAAGTAAAAATGCTTTCTAGAATCGAAAACTTTACAAACTCGACTTGGGTTCAAGGTAAAAGTCCTTACACGTTCCTTGCAACAGGCTGCCTGAATTCTCAAGTCAGGATCTGCCCCAAAAGGCCAAAGGGCAGGTGCTCTGTCGTCTTAGGGGAGAAGGCACATGCATGCAGGAGATAGACGGGTGAGCTTTTAACCCCTCACTTTTGTAGTCCAGTCCCCCTTTGAAGTGGATTCGTCTGAGGCTTACCCTTGAAAGCAACATGGGACCGGGGGTACAGGTGCCCCCATGCTCGCTCTTTTCCCCTGTGTATGCTGAAATGCAGATTCGCCTTGTCTCTTGCTGTCTCAAGGACCGTGTGTAATCTCAATTTATGTACAAGTAGTAAACACACATGCCTGTGTCTCAGCTAGATCGGCTAGACCACTCCTGCCTGAGCAGGGCTTATGTGGGTCTGAACATGTGCTACCACCATCACAGAGGGCGAATTTGTAACTTTACAGCTGGTGTTGCTACATCTGCTTCACTGTGAAATCATTGACCAGTGAGTTATTAGTTTTTGATTTTGTACAAAGATTATTACAATTGTGTGTAGGCTGTGAATGCAGGGGCGCATTCAATCAGGAGCCCTAAGATGGTACTTATTGAAAAAGTGAATCCTTCCCATTGGTCGTAAGATGATTCCACCTGTGAGATACCCATCAGCCCTTCTGGGACACAAGGCTCTTGAGTCAAGGTGTTGAAATGGCAGAGCTCTGGGGAATGCTTAGTGACCTCAACAGCCTCAAATCTTCAACCAAGAGCAAGGTGGTGTTGCCTCGTGATAAGGGTGGCTCAGAAGCCCTGTGTTGTGAGCTATAAAATGGGGGGGTGCGTCATGATCTTTTTCAAGGGGGCTTGAGATTCCTGGGTGGAAGGTGCAGTATACATGCAAAATGAGGGGCAAACGATCAACGCTCAGGCCTCACACCCGTGACAAGTTTACACTGAGCAGTATGTGGAAACTTGGGGTTTAGTCCACTGATGTACTGGGTGACTCTGCAACTCGCTTAGGCCCCAATTGGCAACAGCACCCTCTGGGGTTTTTTGATGCCCTACCTTAAATGCCTACCGCCAAATTTCACAGAACACAGTGACGTCAGTTGTCACTGTGGCTGCTTGACACTGCTGAGCAGGTGTGGTTGCGCATCCAAAAACTAGGAGCCACTTTGGTCTGTTTCTCCTTCAGCACCTCAGTGGCTCCAACTGTAAAATGGCTGTGTGGGCACTTACTCCTGCTTGTCAAAAATGCGTTCAGAGCTATAGAGGAAAAGCTTCCTGTAAACATGTCAAGGCGGGGGCCAGGACACCTGACACAACCGGGCCTGATCCTATTTCGGATCTCTTGGTGGCAATGCAAATCCATAAAAATTATAAACTAAAAAAAAGAGGCAGCCAACGGCTGGCTTCAATGCTCTGGTTTTCTGGCATCACCAGGGCGACTGGAAAGACAAGGCCTTACTCTAATCCATCCCAACAACCCTGCTCTTCAGTTTTCAGACTGTAAACCATATTTCCTGTACTGCCTGATATTAATCCCCCCCACCCCCCAGCAGTTTATTTAATGACGTGAAGGTTCTTCTGCCAGTGAAACAAAACAGATTCAATGATGCCAAGGTTTCCTTTCAGCACTTCTTGGGTTGCACTGAGTGGCTTGTTTACCAGCTGGAGGAAGAAAGAGGCTTCCAGTGAAGAAGAAAAGTACAGCGGTGTTGGCAAGTGTCTGTGGAGGCAGTGTTAGGCTTGGAGGGATTTTCCTCCTCACCCTACATTTGCTTGTGTTTACCTGTTGGTTCTCGCCCCCTGGGAGAATGCTGCACTCGTAACAAGGTATTGCCTCTGGAAAAACACTGGCCTATGCTACAACTGCCAGGTGTAGAGGTAGCTGGTGAGGCTACTGGGGTGCTGTTTGTTGGGGGGGGAACTGCTCCCCCACCTCCCAGCACCAACTCACTGTCAGCCTCCTAACAGAGGCGGGAATGATCACCTGCTTCGCCTGAAAGCAAGTTCTAGCTGCACTGGTGTTGCTCCTCAGTTGGGCACAAGTGAGGTGCCCCCCCCCCCAGCCCTTTCATTCCTGGACATTGAAGGCATAATGGGACAAGAGGGGGAATCTTACCAAGGGAAAGGGCTGCTCTCTTACAGAGTGTAAACCAGCAGTAACTCCACTGAAGTCCCAGCTCTGCAACAGGATGCAGGCACAGGTACCACCTTTTGTTGGCGCTGGTGGGTGCTCGCACACTCCACCCCCCCCCAACTCCACCCATGCCCCAAACTCCTTCCCTGCCCCCCCTTCCTCCCCTGAGTACACGACTTCCCCCGCCTCACCACACAAAACAGCTGTTTCACGGTGCAAGCTCTGGGAGGGAAGTGGGAGAAGCAGGAGGGGGGGGGGGGGGGAAGAAGTGAGCTGGGGTGGGGGGCTGAAGGGGGGTGCTTATGGAGGTTGGGGCCTAACTCCCTGTGGATTAGGCACCTAAAGCCTTTTGAGGTTCTGGCTTTAAATTCTCTAAACCAGATGCTTTCAGTAAATAAGGCTAAATGGGGCAAGGTGCTAGCTCACCAGGCAGCCCCTGTGTTCCTAGTGCCGGGGAGAGCAGGATTCCCTCCCAGTTCGCCCACAGAGCAATGAGCCCCACCCTGCGCTGTTGGCAGTAGTGGGTTAGCCACTGGGCTAATGGGGCCCTGGCCAACTGGGAGGCCCTGGAAAAAAATCCAGCGCTTAGTGCCCTGGCCACTGGGCAAAGCCCCTGCACCCCCCACTCTGCACCCCAGCAGAAGCCCCTGCTCCCATCCCACTCCTGGCAGAAGCTGGGGTGGTGGCAGGGGAAGCCCCCCCCACCCCCACCCCCAGCACCACTCAACCCTGTTCCTGGCAGAAGCTGCAGGATGGGGAAAAGACCAAGCACCCCCCCCCCTCGGCAGAAGTTGTGGGGTGGGCAAAGCCCCCCCCCCAGTGCCCCAAAGCCATCCCCAGCAAATCCTGATCCTCCACACACAGGCAGGGGAAGCCCCAGCACATGGCTCCAGCACCGGGATGGAGGAGCGCTCACCTCTTGGTGAGGCCCTGGGGTGGCGCAGGGACGGGGCTTCGCCACTCCTGGAGCTGGGGCTGGAGCAAGGAGCAAACGGGTGGGGAGAATTCGGGGAGGGGGTTAGTGTTGCCAATTTTCTAATCGCAGAAAAACTGAACTTCAAACCCGGCCCCCCCAGCCCTGCCCCTTCTCTGAGGCCCTGCTCCCTCCATCGCTCGCTCTCCCCCACCCTCATTGTCACCAAGCCGGGGCAGGGGGTGAGGGCTCTGGGTGCGGAGGCTGAAGATGAGTTTGGGGGTGCTGGGGGCGGGGGATAAGGGTGCTGGCTGGGGTGTGTGGGGTGCAGGGTATGGGTCCAGACTGGCGCTGAGGGGTTCAGAGTGCTGGGTGTGTGTGTGTGTACGTGCGCTAGGGACAGGGATAAGTGGTTTGGGGTGAAAGAGGGGGGTCACTAGGGCCCGGCAGCCCCTAGGTGCATCAGTGGCCAGGGAGGCTCTGACTGCTGCCCTCGCACCACAGGTGACACCCCCCAGTTCCCATTGGTCACAGTTCCTGGCCCATGGGAGCTGCAGCGCTGGCCCTTGGGACAGAGGCAGTGAGTGGAACTGCCCTGGCCGCCCATGCCCCTAGGGCGGGGGGTGGGCAAACTTTTTGGCCCAAGGGTCACATTGGGTTTCAAAATTGTGCGGAGGGCCGGGTAGGCTCTGCCTGGCCAAACAGCCTGGCCCTGCCCCCAGCCGACCCCCCCACCCACTTCCCCCCCCCGACTGCCCCCTCAGAATTCCCGACCCAGCCAACTCCCCCCATTCCTTGTCCCGATAGCCCCCTCAGGAGACACCCCCCCCACATGCTGTCCCCCAGGACCCAACCCCGTATCTAAGGCCCCCCCTTGCTCTTTGTTCCCTGACTGTTGCCTCCCAAGACCCTCCCACCCTAACCCTCACTCCCAGGCCCCCCACCACCACCTAAGCCCCCGCCAACCCCCTCCCCCCTTACCTGTTCTCAGCTAGGCCCGTGGCTGGCGGTGCTCCCAGTGCTCTGGCCCGGGACCACGAGGCCCCGCGGCGGGCAGCACTGCCAGTGTCCCGGCTCACGAGCGCAGCCCCCCCCCCAGCGGCAGATAAAAATGGCCGGCATTGAGAGGAAAGTGGATGCTGTCCCTTCCTCCTTTTAACACTGGATACTAGATCCATCTGAATGCAGGCTCATGTGGCTTTTCATGGAGTTACTCATAGTTCTGGGACCCAGAAGTCCCAGGGCGCTAGGCAAAGAACTTCCACTTGTGCCAAGATGATTTTTAGGCTGGGCACATTTGCAGGTCTGCATTTTTGGGTCTTGTTTCCCCACTGCAGCTTTGTGTTAGTCTCTATCTTTGCAAAGCAAATGCAAAAGATGCTACCACCGCAGAATGATAGAAAACCCACTTTGCACACATGAATGACAACACAAAGAGTGCAACACAGAGAATCAGGACCTCTGGTATCGATACATACATCCCAGAAACGATACTCGATACATCCCAGAAACGAGTTAACAATTTAGCACCCAGAGCAGGTCTATATCACAAAGGGACTTGCTTGTATTTTCCTCGCGTTGAGGCCCATTTTCAAATTTGTTCTCTTGCACATCAGCTTACTTACCTGCTGCCTTAGCACTAAAGCTTAAGTCTTGTTATAGCAGCTCTTTTAAAATAAGTCTGATATATATATAGAGAGAGAGAAAGAGAGAAAAAAAACAGGTTTAGAAGACAAATTTCCCTTTAATATGCACTTTAAAAAGCCCCTTGTACAGAAACCATTTTTTCCTGTTTTCAGCTGTTCTCGAACTTCATTGCACCTCAACCCCCTTCTGACGATAAAAATCAGGAAATGACCCCAGGTCGGGGTGGGGAGGAACCAGAGCCACAACCAGAGCCCTGCTGCCCCTCGGGCTTCGGCTTCAGTCCTGGGCTCCTGTGAATCTAACGCTGGCCCTGGCGCCGCCATTAAAAGGGGGGTCACAACCCACTTTGGGGTCTTGGCCAACAGTGTGAGAACCGCTGTGTTAGATCATCTCTCTGGGGGCTAGAAAAGAAACACTTTTAAGACTTGACTTTGTTCCTTACAACAGAGCAACAGAGTTATTTTGATGCTTGGCCAAACAGCAAGACTTTCCTTATGGCCAGACCTCGGACCTTAGCAAACAGCCCCTCAGTCAGTGCCATTCATGCCCCAGGCACATTGGCTGCGGCCACCGAGACACATCTGGGCTTGCCAAACCCTCCTGCACAAAAACACGTCAGCTACAAGGTATAACATGGGCTTGACACTCATGCCCGTTTTACATAAATAGGACACAGCTGGAACTGATTACATGTTCCAGCCCCAGGACACTGTCAATATTTACAACCAGAAAAAGCTGGTCTTGAAGAAATATTGTTTATTAAAAACAATCAGAAGTGTGAATTATTGCTTGAACATCTAAGAACGACTGGGCATCATAAATCAGGAAAGTGATTGGCTCAGTCACTAGGGGTAAATTTAAACCCTGTGCAGAGCACCAGTGCCAAATAAGTCCTCCACATGGGTGCATTGGCCTTGTGCTGGCCCTTTGCACCAGCGTGAATTTCCCCAGGGCATGATCTGTAGGGTAAACTGCTGTAGGGTCAGATGATGGGAGCAACCACCTATTTAGTGCTCCTTTTAAAACAGAGAGATTTCTCATTCGGATCCCACCTGGAGGTTCGTTTTTGTCCCTGCTGGACTGTGCTAACACACGAGGAAGAGACTTGCCTGAATCACTCAGACCCTCACCCTAGTAGGGACGATAGCAAAGCCAGGGGAGGCCTTAGAAAATCTCCACAGGAAGTTTGCTCTGCTCCTGCCCAGGCTGGACCTGTTCTGGGGTGAGAGGACTGTTCATTAGGGACTCTCAAGCCACCATCACAGTCATGTCTTAAAAAATATATATGGATATAGGCTTGAGACTCCTAGACTGCACCCCCTTCCCTACACATCTGTAATTGCTCATGATAATGATGTTTCAGTTTGAATGCAAGTAACCCCTCTTCCTGTCTACGCTGCTGCAATTACCACACGTCCGCTCGCGGTTGAAACCGAGTTGTGCTGACTTCACACAGGTGGCAGGTGGTTAGGAGACGCAGAAAGGGCCGTGATTAGAGGACAGTGTGACGTGCGCGTTGAAATGCAGCCAGCCGGGAAGCTAACACTCCATTCAGCTAGGGCTGCAGCAGTTACACTTGTGAAAGAAAAAGGGGTCCCCAGAGCGATGTTTTCAAACAGAACAGGGCCTCACACAGCACCCCAGAGCTGAACAGCCCAGAATTTTAGGGGTCTTCACCAGCTAAACTGGGATCTGAATTTTTGCCAATATCCTTCTTTGGTCTGTCACAGGAAGATCCGGGCTGGGATGTGCAACAGGGCCTAACAGAGTTAGGCATCCAAGTCTGTTCATATTCAATGGAGCTGGCTGCCTAATACTCATAAGCTCCTTTGAAAAATCTCAGTCTAAAACAGGGCAAACCACGTCCCGTAGGACCATCCTGCCCGGCCTCTGGCCACTCCCCTGCTGTCCCCCCTTCCCCGGAGCCATACCGCCGCACGGGCAGCCCTCGGGAGGCGGGGCTACGTGCTCCAGCAGGACAGCGTGGCAGTGTGTCTGCCTCCAGCCGGGCTGCCAGACAAGCTGCTCTGAGCGGCGTGGTAAGGGGGCCAGGGCCGGGGAGTTTGGCTAAGAGGCAGGGAGTTCCGGGGGTAGTCAGAGGACAGGGAGTGGGCGGGGGGAGAAGGAGGAGGGTGTTGAATGGCACAAAGGTTCTGGGGGGGTAGTCAGGGGATGGGAAATGGGTGGGGGTTGGATAAGGGGCAGGAGGTTCTGAGGGGCAGTGGATAGGGGTCAGGGCAGTTTGGGAACAGAGAGCCGGGGGGGGGGGGAGGTGTTGGGTAGGGGACTCATACTGAGAAAGCAGTTAGGGTGTGGGGGTCTCAGGAAAGAGCAGTCAGGGGGAAAAGGAGGGGGGGGCTGGATGGATCGATGGTTCTAAGGGGGCGGGAAGTGGGCAGGGGTTGGATAAGGACGGGGTCAGGCTGTTTGAGGAGGCACAGCTTTCCCTATCCAGCCCTCCCTACAATTTTGCAACCCCGATATGGACCTTGGGCCAAAATGTTTGCCCACCCCAGTCTAAAACTTTTGAGTGCACAAAAACCAGATCAGAAGTTTGGCTTAAAGACTGAATCAAACGCTACTGAAACTCCGTTTGCAATCTCTGCATCTGCTGCATTCCATAAATGTCTCACAGACAAAGCACCTAGGCACTTCTGAAAATCCCCTTGGCTGCTTACCTGCACCTTTGGGTGTCTACATTTCTTTAAAAGTCTGGCTGATTTGCCTAAGGTGACGGAGGAGGGCTGGAGCAGAGTAAGGAACTGAACTGAGGTGTTTAGACTCCCAAGCTGGTGCCCTCAACCATTGTTCCACGCTTCCGCTCTTAGGGCTGGGGAACAGCACCAAAAACTTCTACAGAAACCAGCAACCAGCAACAATGTGACCTACTGGAGCCTTTTAGAATAAGTTGGACAAATTCCTGCCAGGGATGGTGTAGGCTGGCCCTGCCTCAGCACGGGGGGCTGGACTAGAGGACCTCTAAAGTCCCACCCTGTCCTACATTTCTACGCTACATGGCATGTTTTTAAAAGGGTGGCTCGAGCACGTATCCCAACTGAAATGTGGCCCAAGCTGTGAAAGGTCCCTACTGTGATCTAACGGTGCCTTAGTCCAGTGCCAATAACAGTGATTAGCAACATAACAACCAAATCATGGCAATAACCCCTCCCCCTCAAACTACAAAATGGCTGACAGTTTGTGTGTTTTGCTAAACCATAAACACACTGAACAGTTGGTCCTTAAACTGTCAACCACAGAACAATCCACCTCCTCAGTCAGAGACGTTTCTTTAGTCAGGCCCTGCCCTGGATGATTTTGCAGTGAGTTGCAATCCAATGGGGAACGTGCTCTTTGAGACCCCACGTACAGAAATTACGGAGAGAGAATTTTAAGGCCTTTACTGATTCTCCCTCCCCAGGAGATGTGCTGGGGGGGGGGGAGAAGGGCAAGAAAATATGACTTGGGCTCTAATTGCTGATCAGAGACATTGCAACATCCTCAGCTAGGATTTGAGCCAAAGACTAACTGAAGACCATGGAAAGACTCCCATTGACTTCAATGGGGTGTGAATTAACCTCCTATTTACCAGGTGGTTACAGTCACAACCTTTTTAAGTCAATCAAAATGCAGATTTGCTAAGATATGACCTGTGTTCCTTAACCCCTGGTTTTCTAGATGCACACATGGGCAGAGTACACTGTTTTAAGATGGCTAGGTCACTTTCAAAGCTGGATAAGTCCAGACAGGTGCTGCTTCGTTTGATCTGAATTAGACAGTTGTAAGGCACTGCAGTTGTCAACAGGGGTGGGCAAGGATAGCAGACCCGTTCAGTTTAAAGACTTAGTCTTAGACGTAGTCTCTAACGACCCTGTTGGACCATGTTAAAGCACCAGACTGAATGACTTGTTTGGTGGAACAGCAATGGGCCAATGCTGCAGCAGACGTCCTGTTAGTTTCCCAGTTTCATCTCAGTCCCATTGACGAGCCAAACAAAGCGGAAGCTAAGTGCCAGGAATCCGGTACCCAGGAGGTCGCCCAGGGCAGTGAGGTAGGGGATGGAGAAGTTGTCTGGATCCAGGGCCTTCCTCCACACCAGTCGCACAATTAGATCAGCCATGTAGAGCAGGATTCCCACCTGCCCAGAGAGAAGACAGACCCAGCTGTCAATGAGTGACAGACATGCAGCAGGGGTGCGGTGCTTATGGCTAGAATATACGGTCACTATGATGGAAGGATGGAGTTCCTGCGCCAATTAAGACAATGGGAGACATAACTGTGAGCAGGACTGGGCTAAAAATTGTAGGGAAAAACAACTGGCCAGATCACAGAAGGTAACTTCTGTAGGCAGAGGTTTCATGCTTCTCTTTTACATTAGCGATTCAGGTCTTGTCTACCTCGTTTTTCTTGGCAGTCTCCCTCATCAACTGGAGAGCTAGTAGATTTTTATCACATAAAAGATACCAAGCAAGTGACCTCGGAGCCACTGAAAAGAGAAATGATTTTTATCTAGACTATTTAAAAATGGTTGTGGTTTTTTATTCACATTTAACTCAAGATCCCAATAACCAGCTGGAGGAAAAGCTTTTGTTAAAGATTAAAGACTGCCTTTTAAATTCAATTAAATATTGGGAGAGTTCTCCCACTCTCTCTCTCTCTAGTTCCTCCAAGAGACATCTCAGCACATCAGGGACCACAAGATGGGGCATTTCTAAAGGGAATAAACCAAGCAGAACAAATACCAAGCACAACTAACCTCCCCCCCCCCCCCCCCCCCGCATCATTTCCTAGTCTTCATAGATCATAATACAACTAAAAAGAGCACAAGACTAGTGTTTCCTTCCCTACTGGGTCCCCAGAAATCGGCTGAGATTCTGTTACCGATGCTGTAAATTATTGCATGTATTTTCATATTTGGCTCTGACCATGGGAGTGGTTTTGCCATGGTGCATATGCAGAACAGCAAACTTTTTTTAACAACTTCAGCTGTGGTGCCAGGGTTGCGGGTCATATAAACACAGGCAGAGGATGGCAAAGCCAAGCCAACTGCTCACATGGGCAAAGAATTCACACACACACACACACACACACACACACACGCCGGATTGTAAAGGGAAGCAAAAGGAGGAACAAAATCTTTTACCCTGCCAGCTAATAAAAGAGTGACTGAACCAAGAGCATCAGTGACAGCGAGGTGTCTTGTGAGTAGGACAAAGGAGTGTGTGGGTGGGGAGGGCAGAACAGTGGAAGGATAAAGGAGCAAAGGCAGAACAGATCAAACTGGTGGCCTGAGGTCTGTGTGTGGCTGTTATTTTTAAAGGTGAGGTCTCTCGCCATCTCAGGCCTCTTGGTGCTGGGTTTTCTCCTTGCTGAATGTTGCTCTGACCCACAAAGTCCAGTTCCCCCACCCCACAGATTTCCACTTTGGCATGTGAAATCAGCCTTGCAGAATTATCATGGGAATTTACCAGCCTAGCACAAAATCTGCTCACTTGTCTTTGGCTGTGATGACCAGCAATAAAAGGGAAGGGGGGGGGGGAGCAAACAAACTAGAGATAGTTATTTGCCCACTAAATCTATTATGGCTGCAGTGGGATAAAGAGGACTACATGAGTCTGTAGGATGTATCCAACATCTGGGATGCTCCTACCACTAATAATTCCTGGGATTCTGGAGCCTGGGTGAGGATGGTGGTGGGAAGTGACTGGGACTAAGGGACAGCGACTGGGATTTTCATTGCTGGCTGATGGATTTACCCTCAGCTCAGCTGGGCTCTTTGTTACCTGTAGCAAAGCAGCAGTCAGATAAAACATCACGAAAGTGAAGGTGATGGCTGTGTGCCCACCCTGCAGCAGGTGAATGGTGTACAGGAACACCAGGTGTCCAGGGATAACCAGCAGGAACAGGACACGGGCTGACTTGGAATTCACCCCTGCAGAGAACACACGTATTAAAATGAACCAGAGCGGTTACTGCTTGAGGGGGAAAGAAGCATAAAGCTGTGTATCTTTTAATGACCACAGCCAGATTTGTGGATGTTAAATATCACTGCCAGGGGAGGAGGAGAGAGACGTGGACTGTTGACAACTAATTTCTGAATGATACTCAGTTCCTTAATATAACATTAGGGATCATGAGTAACTATCTAGTTGTTTTATCCATCCCTTTGGATTCCACTGCTAACACCACATGAAGTATTTCTGGGACTGCCCCTAGCAGCTTTTTCTGGCATTAACCTCGTAATAAAACCATGTTCTACGTACATACTCAGCTCCCTGAGTCTCTCCTGATCTTTTTGCTTAGTTTCCCACAGCTGTTCCATTCAACTGTCCTACGCAGCTCCAGTCCTCTCGGCTTCTGCTGTGAATCACCACAATCCACTTTCTTAGGTCTGACTGCCCTACGATCAGTGGAAAAGCAACAGGAGTCAGTCATCGAAAAGTAACAGACCAGATTCGGATTTTGCTTGTGCCAGTGTAACTCCATTACCTTGATCAGAGCTACTCCTGATTTTCCCAGCACGAGCGAGATCAGAATAGGCCCCACTGTGTGCTACAGTATGCTACTAATTCATGCACTGGGGCATCTAGGACGGCCCCAGTTACAACGGGCGACTCTCCATGAAAGTGAATTTGAAGTTTCTTTTCAAAGGATTTGTTGCCAGTGACAGATCCTCTGGAGGCCAACGTTCCGGGTCCATCCACGGAGCAAGTACAGCACAGACAATAGGAACAAGCTTCCCTCAACCTGCCTTAGTGGGGTGGCTGCCCCACTCTGGCAGAACAGGGGTTAAAAGCAGCCCTGGAAAGGGCTGTGGCTAGGAAAGGCTAATTGGGGAAGCAGCCACAACTGGGGCCACACCCCTATCAGGCCACAGCTGACCCTATAAAAGGGCTATCAGCCAGGCACTAGGAAAGGTCTCTCTCTGGGCTGGTCTTCACTGGGGTGGGGGGGGAATCGACTGAAGATATGCAACTTCAGCTACGTGAATAACATAGCTGAAGTCGGCGCATCTTCAGCTGACTTACCTGCCATCCTCATGGCGGCGGCGGTCGGCGGCGCGCTCCCCCGTCGACTCCAGCTTGCGCCTTGCGTCAAGCTGGAGTTACAGGAGTTGACGGGGGCGCCTCGGGCGATTGATTTCTTGCGTCTTAACGAGACGCGAGAAATCGATCGCTAAAAGAGCGATTGCTACCCACCGATCCGGTGGGTAGTGAAGACCTACCCTATAACGGTAGAGAGAGAAGGACCTAGCTGCCTGGGATTGAGGTACCTGAAGCAGAGCAGTGCTGGGGAAGGGCAAAGGGAGCTGGGGAGCTCCAGCCTGAAAAACCTCCAGGCTACAGGTCTTGTTTAAGGCAAAAAGGTACTGGGGCTGCAGAGGGGAAGCCTGGGGATAGGCAAAGGCAGCAGGTCCTACCCTTTGCCAACGATGAGTGGCCATTACAGACTGCAGTCTGCCCCAGTGAGTGGGGCTAGATGCTGACTGGCAATAGCCACTGAGGCAAGGTGAGAATTGTGGGTTTGGGATTCCCTAGGGAGGGGGACCAGACTGTGGGGGTACTGCTGGGGCAGAACCCCAAGGCAAAGGGCATTGGGTCCGGTAGGGACAGGGGACCAGCGACAGGCAAAACACCGGACTGCAGAGGGCGCTCCGGAGCTGAAACGAGCGAATTCCCAGACAATCAGCAGGAGGCGCCATGCCAGTCATCGTATCGCTGCACTGCCCCCTGCCAAGGTCTCTCATCCCTGCCCTGGAGGTTCCACCTCTAGGGAAGGAAGAGGAGCTCACTCTTCACAACCTATTTGGTCCTTAGCCACCCAGGTTGAGATCTAACCTACACAATTTGAGTGACGTTAGTAGCGTAACTTAGCTTAGATCTACTTACCACGGGGTCCACACTACACTATGTCCACGGTTACTCTTCTTGTTCCGGGGGAGTACTGAGTCGATCAGAAAGTGATCTGCAGTTGATTTAGCGGGTCTTCACTAGACCCGCTAAATCGACCATCTCTGCATTGATTGCTACAGCCTCAACCCCCCCAGTAAATGTAGACAGGCTTCCTAGCATCCTCCCAAAAGACAGCCACTCTAGCTCTTTGTGTAAAGTGGGAAAACCTGACTGTTCACCAAACTTGACTGCCCAAAGGACAGGGTGACAAAGAGCACTCTCATTGGAACGATGGGTTTCGCGATGTGCACACCTAGAGTTCATTGTCTACCTGATGTGAAGAACGTAGTGCATGGATTGGGCCAGTTCTGCCTCATCTTGTAGGGCAGGACTCCAGGTGTGCTCCAGAAGTGCAGGAATGTGGAGATGCGGCTGGCTTGGATGGCTACCAGATTCCCACCAACACCTGCAAATGCAAAATGTAACAATCCCATACACCTCTCCTAGTAGCAGCAAGAAGCACACACGATGCATTGGTCTCGAGAGACTTAGCAGAAGGTTGGCCAACCTGCATCTGCTCAGATGCGCAGTGGGCGTGGTGGTTAAGGAAGATCAACCCAAACCCATGTGTCACTGTGGTGCTGTTTTATTCACATCCTAGGAACACTCACAAAAGTCACAGCAAGAGGACAGTTCAGATGAATGTCTCTTTTGGGTGGTTTTAGATAAAATATTCTCCCCTGAACGTTCTGCTTGTTATGACAAGTCAAACATTGCATGATCTCCAGCGATGATGCAAGTCCAGCCGGCATGAACTGATCTCTGGGAAACACCTGGTGCAAACAGCCAGTGCAAAGGCAGCTGCTGTTCTCAGTTCTGCTTCTCGGAGGGACTCAGCTAGAGAGACTTTATTGTTTAAGTCACAAGTGAAACAGACAGTGATCATCCTGTTCATTTGGAGGCACCTGACACACTTATTAAGTGAGAAAGAATCAGATGAGAATGAAATCAGCCCTAACCGTGTTGGTTAATTAAAAGGCAATTAGTTCCTTCCCAATTGTTTAATTCTGGCAAACATGAAATAGCAGCTTCATTCTCCATTAGCCCATGGACTATATTCTGGGGAGCAATCCTGCATTGCCTATGGGTCTGTATGTACACGTGTGTGGTAGAGGGAATGGGATGCACTAGATAAAATAATAATGAGCTAAATCCTGCAGCCTTTACTTGTTTCTTTTCTCTCTCTCACTGAAGGTGAAATTTGCCAAAGTGAAAACCAAGTCAAGTCTTCAGAACTTGATCCAACAATAATATGACCTAAAGGGTGATATTTGCGGGGTCCCTTTCAGGGAGTTAATCTGCAAACTGTTCATGGGCATCTTTGCCCATGCCAACAGGGAATGCACAAAAACAGGGGCATGCTTAATTCTGCAGATGATTTTGGGCCAATACATTTTCTCTCTGATATCTGGCAGTCTGTGTTAGCTTTTATGAACTCTGATCAAGGGAATAGCTTTGATTTGTTCTCCTAATGTAGCTTTTTAGCTGATAGCACTAGAAAAGGTTTGTTATAAAGGGTGGCTCCATACTGCAAAGTAAGATCAGAGTTAACCTGAGTTAGCAGACCTTGAGTTTGTTAATCTAGGGCTTGAATGTCTACACTCATTTGTAACCCCAGGTTAGGAATTGCAGAACCCTGGGTCCCAGCCTGGAGCTCCAACATCTACACGGCATTATGCAGCCCTGAGTCCAACCACCCATATCCCCGGCCTTCTCCACACTATGTGGGAAAGTTTATCTAACCTACACAATTTGAGTTACATTAGCAGTGTAACTTAAGTTGACGTAGCTTCTATCTACTTGCCATGGAGTCCACACTATGCTATGTCGACAGTTATTCTTCTTGTTCCGGGGGAGTACAGGAGTTGACCGGAAAGTGATCTGCAGTTGATTGAGCAGGTCTTCACTAGACCCACTAAAATCATTGGTTCTCAAACGGGGGGTCGCATCCCGCTTATGTGGGGGTCACGAGCAAGCCCCAACCATGACAGTGGGCTGCCAGCTCTAGCCTGATCCCTGCAGCTCTCCCAAAAGATGGCTCTCCCAAAAGATGGCTGCTCTAGCTCTTTAAGTAGCATGGGAAAACCTGATTGTCCACTAAACGTGACTGTCCAAAGGACAAAGAACGTTGACCCATGTGACTGTGGAAAACTTTTGGTGGACTACCAGAGAACAAGTCCAGTGGGGCAGCATCTTCACTGCAAAGCAACAGGTTTTGAACCTGGGTTCCAGCTTGACTCAGGCTTTGACCCTCCACTTCCAGGAGGTCATGGGACCTGAGTCAGTGCGATTTGTGTGTAGTCAGAAGGGGAGTTAGGCTAAGTTTGAACCCTGGGCTTACACTGAAGGTAGACAGGTTTAGCAAGACATCTTGTGGGTGTTAGAATCGCTGCAGCTTAAAGAGCCATTAGATGACACAATGCTTTGCAGATGAACAACACTGTAATTTCTTAATGAATGTTGGTTTTCTCTCGAATGAGTCTAACTTGCAATAAACATTAGATCAGAAAAAATAATAATCCAAAAGCCCAGGTTGTTTCCAAAGTTGGCTAATCTTGATCATCGACATGTATCAGAAGCTTGGACTGATTGCACGGCTCAGAATGTCAATTTGGGAGAGGAAGGGAATTGGTTTTATTGTGATATTTTGCAGTAATTTGATGCTCATGAAACTCAGAGTATGTCCACAGTGCAATTAAAAACCCACAGCTGCCCTTTTGCCAGCTGACTCAGGCTCACGGGGCTCGGTCTAAGGGGCTATTTAATTGCAGTGTAGATGCTCGGGCTAAGGCTGCAGCCTAAGACCTGGGACCCTCTCACCTCACAGGGAGGGCTCCAACCTGAGCCCAAATGTCTACACTGCAATGAAAGAGCCCCTTAGTCAAGCCCCAAGAGCCCAAGTCAGCTGGCAGGGCCAGTCGCGGGTGTCTAATTGTGGGGGAGACAGACAAACAGCAATCCCCAGATGTAGTAGGCTGGGATTATACAGGCTTCCTCCCCACAGCTCTGCCAATACCCCATAGTCCTGACCTGCTGCACCCCCTGCTATTCCACTCCAGAGCCTCTCCCGATCTGAGGATACGGCTACACTGCAATCCAAGCTACGACTGCAGCTCAGTTGGCATCCTTGCACTAGTTTTAACCTAGCTAGCATGGCTTAAAATAGCAGTAATTGGCAGGCTAGGAGTGTGAGTACATACTCAGGGTTCATGCCACTGTGTCTTCACTGCTATTTTTAGTCACACTAGCTAGATTCCGGCTAGTCTGGTTATGTCTACGCAAGCTGCAATCACACCTCTGAGTGCACTGCAGACATAGCCTGAAGCTGCCCATTGTTCTGCTGTGTGTGAGGTGGATAAAGAAAAACTCAGCCGAGACCACCAGTCTCATTTTCTTTGGTAACATGAGCTGGCATGTGAACCCAGCACTCTGGAGGTGAAAGGACAAAAACATAACCCCCCTCAACCTACCATTAATCACAGGTGTAAAAACCGCCATGCCTTCGAAGTTTGGGTCAGTTACAGTTTTGTCCAAGATCAGCCCACCAATGCTGTTAAAAATGACACAAAATAAAAGCTTATTACCTACCATCTGTTACCAGGCACAGAATACCGAGACTGTATGAGACAAGGACTAACGGTCCTTTTTGTTCTGTATTAGTACCGCACCTAACACAATGGGGTCCTGATCCGCGACTGGGGTTCCTAATAGCTACCACAATACCAATAATAATGACAGTTATACAGGTTGCATTTGACTATGCAGCAGATGTATTTGTTTTATGGAAGACATTGGTTCATCAAAGTGCCCCATCAATGGTAGATCCTGAGACCAGAGAATTTAAAACCACATCACTATAAATTATCACTGGAATCTCAGACAGGAAGAATTGGGGGGGGGGGGGCACTGTCCTGGACCTTGGATTAGATTGACTGTTATTCCCTGAAAGAGAACGAAAGATCTTCGCAGGGTGGGGAGTGGGAAGGGTGGTTCCTAGGTTTACCTGCTGATGCTCATTGCAACAATCACCGGCTGCCATCCAGACTTCAGGACTTCAGCAATAGCTGGACTTTGCTTGGCAATAGCAACCCAAAGAGGAATCATGATCACAAACACGGCGCAGATCAAAGGCGAAAGGTATTTCACATCTGGCATGGAAAAGAAATTCAAAGTTAAATGTGATTTACATGCCTCTAAATCTGACTGGACAGCACCATTACAATCTGACTGACTGAAAGAAAGGAAGCAGTGCTTGGGACTGAAGTCTTCATGTTGCAAGATATAAATCCAATCATCCAGGATATTTTCTCCGTCACAGTCCACAATTCACCTCTGAAACTTCCCGGCACAGGACAGTACTGAGGTCAAGAGATTAGGAGGATTCAAACAAGTTAGATGGCTATATGAATCAGAATGTCCGCACCATTTCATTAGCTTGGATAGAAATGTATATGACAGATAAACCCTTTTATCTCAGGGATAAGTCAACCACTAACTCGCTGGGGCTAAGAAGAAACTTTTCCTATGGGCAACTTATGCCATAAATAGAGACGAGGGGGCATCTCACCCCTGCCTCTGAACCATCTGGCGGCGGCTATTGTTGATGCCCGGGCAGCAGACTAGATGGACAACT
Organism: Sternotherus odoratus; assembly: GCA_032164245.1. Classification (NCBI taxonomy): domain Eukaryota; kingdom Metazoa; phylum Chordata; order Testudines; family Kinosternidae; genus Sternotherus; species Sternotherus odoratus. Next base: position 18,202,516 of record JAVMKO010000005.1, on the reverse strand, counting down.
GCTGTTTTCTGATGCTCCATACATCAGACAGCTGAGGGGCAGGATTTTTACTTGCTGTTTTATGTTCATCTCTATTAGATGCATTTCCCTTTGGCAAGAGCATAACCTTGAAACTACCTCCAGAAGCAAACCACACTTAAAAAAATGCTGGCCTACAAGAAAACAAACATGACTCAGCACCAGAAACACCTTAAAGCGATGGGGATTGTGCCAGGCCTTTTGATATGCTAATAATTTGTCTACAGGCTTCTCCATCTGCTCTCTGCATTAAGTCCAAAGCTGGGCCTGCTGCAACACAGTTTTGCAGGTATTCCAATATATAAAGCAAGCTTGATACATTCATTTTCCCAAAGATATTGTTAGGGCCTTAGGTTAGAAATGTAAGACAGCAGCAGTGCTAAGAAAGCATTATCTAAAAAGTTATATCTGTTCTTATCATGATCAAAGCTTTTTACACAGGGAGGTACTTATCATAGTGCACTTCCCACCACTGAAATGCAGCCTCTTCTGGGGTGCAAATGGCAGCTGTTTAACAGCACAAAGCACCCCTTGACTCAGCTAGGACAGGGAGCAAAGATGCATGATGGGACATCCAACCAAGTCAGATGCTAAATATCCCCTTGCTCCTTTGGGCATTTGGCAATTAGCTTATTTTTAAACCCCACAACTACAGGATGTTCACATCTATAACGTACAATCCAACACCCTCTGTAATCAAGGGAATGATTTCCTTTAGAATCTTTGTGTTAGGCCTTTCGACCCAGTTCTGTCACCCTTACTTAGGAGTAGTATCTTACTAAGCCAGCAAGCAGTCCATTGATTTTACTTGTTGAGTGAAATACTACTCAGTGCGAGGAAAAGTGGTGCATTAACCCTAAGTATTTAGAACTGGAAGGAGACACATTGATTTTAAAAGATTATAAAATGCTATACTGGAACGAGAGCATTATACCTCAGGGGGAAATGTAACTTTCAAAGGCATGGAATGTTCTGGGCCTTTTGGGATTCATCAGTATCCTTAAGGGAATATATTTCTCGGTGATAGAGGCAGGATCACACACCCTGACCTACTTCCCTTTCATCTCCATTGAAATACAGAAGAGTTTGGAAATCTGGAAATTATGAAAACCCACCAATTGGGTGATGTCACACTACTGGCTGACGCAATGTAACCAATCCCTTGCCAGAGCACTGCGGAATAAAACTCCACCAGAATTTATGTCCTTTCCAGCCAGACTACTTAGCTGTAATGTTAGCCTCCTAAATTCACGGCTGCTCTTTACTGAAGCTGTACACTCTGGTAGATGTTATCACCTTATTCCATAATGCAGGCCCTGAGAGATCTTACTGGAGGTGGAGATGCAGAAGGCCAAGCCAGTTTTGTGTAGGGAGACGCCTCGGCATCTGGGGAAACTACACGCTGAATAAATACATTTCTGAGCGTAGGAGAACTAGAATGAAAGGACTATTGGACCTCCCCCGGCCTCTTTCGCTCTGGGATGTGGATTTAATTGTTCCCCTATTTGTAGGCATGTGGAATAAATTATTGTAATAGGAAACAGCTGTCACAATCACCATTTCTGCTCTCAGTTGTCAGTTAAACTTTGGGTTTAATTGTTACAAACTTTTTATTTTTAAAAACATCTTCAACAGATTTAAAAAAACAACCACCCAACCCTGAATCTTTTCTCTTTCTAGGTCAGGCCCTTGGTACTTTGCATGGCAATTTTCAAACATCAATTAAAGCATTAATCACATTTCTTCCCCATTCCAAAAACATACTGTGCATTTTCCAGGCTCATACAGGGGAAGCAGTTCAGGTGCCAAGGTTTTTAGCCAATTTGTCACCTCTAGGATTATGTCTACATAGCAAAACCTGTAGCTGGCCCGGGCCAGCCAACTCAGGCTCGCAGGCCTCGGGCTGTGGGGCCGTTTCACTGCTGTGTAGACTCCCTCCCACCATGCCGGGTCCTAGAGCCTGAGCCCAGACGTCTACACAGCAGTGAAACAGCCACGCAGCCCGAGCCCCGCGAGCCCACGTCGGCTGGCATGGATCAGCCACGAGTGTCTAGCTGCTGTGTAGACACCCCCCCCAGGGCACGGTTAACACAGCAGTCACAGCACTAGCCTAAAGTGGGTCTCGTAGGAGAATATATTCTCTCCCGCATTGGAAGATGATGATAATGCTTTGTGCTCCCAGAGGATCAGAGACATCAGCTGAGCCTCACAATAGTGTTATGGGGTGGGGAGCACTATTATTCCCATTTTACACGTGGGGGTGCAAAGGCAAAGAGAGCATAAGTGACTTGGCCAGTGCTGCAGTGAGTTAGTGACAAATGCAGGAATAGAACCCAGGCATCCTGAATCCCAGTCTTCTGCTCTAACCACTGGACCACATTATCGCCATTCCACTGAATGGTCCCCAAACCCTTACAATAAACTGGACAGCCATAGGACTTACCTACAGAGCCTTTTTCATCTCTATCTCCCCCATCCACAGCCCTACGATACCACTCCCTGTTGTAGTGCTGCGTCCAGTCGGCTTTAACATTCCCAGGAATGTGGATGCTCCCCTTCCACAACTGAACAGCTCTCCCCAACAGCTGAGTCGCAGGGCCTCTGCTATGTACCTTACCTATGAATTTAAAGAGGGTGCTGCTGATTCCTGCGAGCAGAGAAAGAGTTATCAGATCTCCAAGGCTCGCTGCTATGGGAGTGGCGACGTTGTCTGGGTTTATCCCCACCTTCCTCGCACCGATGATCACGCCGATCATCACCAGGCCTAGGGGAGATACAGACCCGGGGTCAGACACAGAGGATGATGATGTGATGGTACCACTGCTCCACCCTGTGCCAAGGGCTGCCCTGCTTCCGGGATGCCCCGTGGTGCTGCCTTTGCCCATACTTGGATGCTTTGGTCACACTCAGGAAATGGGCCCACTGTTCCCACTGTACTGAAAAGCAGAGATCTTCCATGGGCCCATGACACAAATCACCTGGCTCCCCTTCGACCTATGAACACAACCTGCTTCCTTCGGCGCACATGTCCACACAACGGCGACTTGTCACCGTGGCTAGGAAAGACCCTAACGTTGCTGACACAGCTTCATCTCCAGTCCTCCCTTTTTGCGTCCAGTCAGTTCTTTGGGGGAACAGAGGTTAAGAAAAGCGGTGAGGTTTTTATACACTTCTGAGACCTCGTCTCGTGCTCCTCGGCATGAGCACCTCTGTTGTTCTTGGACTCTGGCCTGGGTGCATCCTCTTTTTCTTAGAAGACGCCATGTGTGCAGGGATGCTGCAGAGGGTGGCCAATTTTAGTTGGACTAATTCCTGGAGGTTTCGTCACATGACAATCTTTAATTCCTGGAGACTCCAGGACAATCCTGGAGGGCTGGCAACCCTAGATACACAACACACTGCGGCCCTCTCACTCACTAACAAGGATGTCATGCTGCCCTCGTGTGGCAGATGTGCAAATTCCTACTCTTCCCTTTAACCGGACCCCCCTCCCTTACAATGACATCATTGTGAACGGCCTGCCAAGAACTCAGCTCTGCTTCTCTTCACTTCACAGCGAGGGCCATGCGGATAGAGAATAGAAGTGATTTGTCCAAGTTCAAAAAGTGAGGTGGCGACGCAGCCAGGAATAGAACTCAAGCGCGCTGACTCCTAGCTCCTTGCTTTAAACACTCGATCATACTAATCTACTGGCGACCTTCCGTGAGGAAGGGGACAGCTCTGACAGCCATTTCCCATCCCTTGTCAAAAGCACACCATACTTCCCTAGGTTGGCCTGCTCTTAGAGAGGTGTGCGTGTGGGAGAGAGGCCCTAAAAGAGCAGTGTGAGGAGGTTTTGGGACTTTCCCTGGAGACTGAAATCTTCTCGCCACAGAACGGATGAAGCAGGGCAAGCTCACCCCATCACACCAGCACGCCTCGCCCCCTAGCCAGGAGTGCGAGGGGTGCTCTCTCTCTCCAGTGCATTCAGTCCTTGGCCTCCCTAGGCGGTGATTTTAATAATCCAGCAACGTTTTGGGGATGTGGCTCCCTGTCCACTGGAAGTTCCACCAAGACCCCAGAATCGTTTCACGTCAGCTACAGAACAGTGTCCCAGAGCGGAAAGGAGCAAACAGTCCACGGAGAGCAGGTGTGCACGGAAAGGGTAGTTCCCCACGGGCCCAAGTCACCGGGCGCGGTGGGGTTAACGAGACTCACCTAGGGAGAGTGCAGCTATGAACGCTGTCGTCACGCTGCTCGCACAGAGCACTGCAGCCTGATTCAGCTCCACGTGCCCCTTGGAGATCGCTCCCAGGATGACAGCAGCTATGGCAGCCAGCAGCCCCACTACAGTGGCCTGTACCTGTTGGGCAAAAATCAGCTGGTAGGCAGTGTTCCGTGTGGACACTGAACACATACCCAAGACTGCGATCCCCTTCATCACAATCAGCACGGCACTAAAAAGACATGGGGATCATTCCACCCCACATTCGGGAAACTGCACCCCTGAAAGCCAAGCTCCAGTTGATTTCCTCTCATTGAAAATCCCAATCCCATCAGAACACTCACTATAGAAAGTGATGAGTGGGCTAGAGTGCATGTGCTCCATTGCCCTCTACTGAATCCACTGTGTGTCATATGACCTATATTGTTAATGGAGGTTCTCCTTTAGATTAGGTAAAAAAGGCCTGTGCTTTTGAAGCAGGAGGCTCTGAGTTCTGTCCATGCTGTTGGGTAGGCAGCATAATTATGAAGTGATAGGTGACCCCAGATTTGTTACAGTATTTAGGGGCCTTCCTGTAAAGGCTCCATGGGACGCAGGTTCAGAAATCCCAACCAAGTTTTTAAAACCCTTTCAAAGGCTTGAGAAGTCCAGATGTCAATACAGCAGAAGGCATTTACCTGCCAGCTGTGGGATTTCCTGGCTCAACAAAATGGAGAGTTTTCATCTGCAGAGGTGCCACTGAGAGCTATGAGAGGAGACCAGGAAGGGTTGCAGAGGCAGGGTGTCGAACAAATGCCACCAGCACAGAAGCACATCCCCTGATACCACCACATACAATCCCTCGGTTAACTGCTGGGTTTTAATACATCGCTCCTCAAATCAATAGGTTTTTTCACAGGGATGGATTCCGTGTCACTAACAATACATTTCTGACACAGTCGGCAGGTGACGTGAGCTCCACACTCCAGTAGGAATTCCGGAGAGGGAACAGCCTGAGAGGACAGTTTAGCAAAGAAAGGAGCCTTTTCCAGCTCCAGCTGGGGCTGCTTACCTGAATCAGGGCTAAATTGCAGGTGGCCATTTTCCACTGTTCATGCGTATCATCCATCTGTCCAGTGTTAGCCTGGAAATCAAGAGAGAAAGTGAAAGGCCTGCTGCTCCCGTGGCACTTGGAGCCTCTAGGAGAGAGCAAGCTAAAGTCAGCATGGTGTCAGATGCTAGCCAGTGTCCCGGGTCTTCCTCACTTCCCCCTTTCTCATTAATGAGAATCCCCCTGCCCTGGCCTCTGAGGGGCATCAGAGTTTCTCTCTTGTCTTTTGGGGGGAGGGGCGGGGGGAGGATATCAGCAGACACGCTGGGCCAGACGTTCAAAGGCAGATACCTGAGCTGTGTACACCCTGTCTGCAGGAGCCGATCCCACGTGTGCATGCCCACCTAGTGCCAACCTCCCAGTGCAAGCTCCGCAGGCGCCACAGACGAGTGTGCAAATTCCAGGCTCGCAGCTCAGGCACCTGCCTTTCAAACGCTGATCTACAGCGTCCGGCTCTCAGGGCCACCAAGGGACCGGAATACGCTCAGAAAAGCCACACGGTTAAGCCACTTCTTCCGGATACGGGAGGCTGACTGTGGCCTTTGACAGAGCCCATGACTGCCTCTGATCATCTCTACTGGTGCTGCTGATGGAAACCACTGGGGTGATTGTGCTGTGCAAACTGAAGAGAAATGACACAACAACAAAAATGCAGCCTTCTTCCCACAAGGGAAAAGACACCCTTCAGAATAAGACTCCTGGAAGGAACAGGCTACAGATGCCAAATAGTCTCTTCATTTTCAGGCTACCCAGATTCCAGTCCAACCCAGGTCAGACTCAGCAGAGAAAACCCGTCACCTCCCCCACTGAGCACAGCTGGGCCATTTGTTACTATTTATTCCTTACAAGTGGTTTTGTGGCCCGGCCTATCTCAGGGGCAGACCTGCCGTAGGGGCATCCCTCAAAGCAACAGAAGGGCTCCTAAAGGACAGGTCACGCTGCTGCCAGAGGGGCTAGATCAGAGATGGGAAAACTATGGCCCGTGGGCCATATCCGGCCCAGGGCACCGTTGCATCCGGCCCCCCGGCCGCGGAGGCTGCCCCCGGCTCCTCCCCCGAACACGCCGGGCGGACAGCACTCCGGGGGCCGGGGCTGTGCACTACCTGGAGTCGCGCCTCGCAGCAAGCGCACCGGGGGAGCCGTGGCTCAGCACCCCCGCTCCCCCGGAGCTGTGGCTTCACTCTAGCCCCTCCCCCAGAGCCGCGCCACACAGCCAGCACTGGGGGGGGGGGGAGTAGGGGGGGAGAGACGCGGTTGTGCTCCTGCCCTCCCCCCAAGCCATGCTGCTGCGAGCAGCGCTCTGGGGGGTCGGGGCTGGCTTCTCTACCCGGCCCTCGATATAATTTTGCAAACCCAATGTGGTCCTCGGGCCAAAAAGTTTGCCCACCCCTGGGCTAGATCATGCCATGAGTTACAGAAGCTACTGAAGGTCCCAAGATGTCTTGGGGGGACTTAGAGGACATCCGCTGGTCTGCTGGGACAGCTCACTGCCAGGGATGGGAAGAAAATCTTCAGTGCCCATAACAGTCAGCAGCCATAGTGAGAGACATCTCAGGAGTGCAGCTCACAGCTCACCACTGGTCGCCACTGTGCGTACAGCCAATGTTCTCTTTTGTCTCTCTCCACTTCGGCAACACCCTCAAACACTGGCGACGGGACACAAATGGATCAATCATCCTTTAAGAGCCAACCAGCTGCAGAATCAGGGCATGAACTTTACTTAACACTCCCCCCTGCCCAAAACTCCTTAGCAGGGATGGAGTCTCTGTTTCACACACACATACACAGAGAAGAGGTTGGGGTCTTTGTTTAGCTCTGTTTCTCGGTCACACTAACACACACATGCAAAAGTAGGATCTGTTGGTCAAAGGATTCCTTCCTGCTCAAACCCTCCCCCCCAAAACTTTTACACTTACAGCAGTAGAGAGTCTGGAAGCCAGGGTCATTTCGAGGTTACCCTTCAAGCCAACCAGGGCAGGAACCAGGATAAAAACTTCTGTAATTGTCCGAAACACATCCCAGTGCTAAAAAGGAAGGCAACATGAAGAATGTCAATCTCATCTAATGCCATTCCGCCTACTCCTTGTTTTGACTGGATATGAGTTCTTCTTCCCCTCATTTCCTGTCCTAAAACATAGGGCATGCACAGTGAACAGCTGGTGTGCTCCACCCCAGAGGCAGTTGTAATTTGATGGTGGGTGAAACAATTTTTGAGTATACAAAATGTTCTCTGATCTCTTGGGCAGATAGGTACTACATAAATAGGAGACTATTATTATCCAGAGTCACAACAGTCAAGAGAAAAAGAGATTTTGAACAGGGTATAAAAAATACTTGTGCCTTAGGGCTTAAGACAATCTCTATCTATTAGAAATTAGGAGGATACCTTCCTGGAAGCATCTTTCCACTCTGGGTTTCTGGGTACTGAACTGGATGGCTTGCAGGTCTAATCCAGTATGGCAATCCCCAAATTCTAATGACTGCCTTGGAGTTGAGTGACATAAAGCTGACCTTTTAAATTGTGACGTTCTATACCAGGGGTAGGCAACCTATGGAACGGGTGCCAAAGGCGGCACGTTAGCTAATTTTCAGTGGCACTCACAGTGCCCAGGTCCTGGCTACCTGTCTGGGGGGGCTCTGCATTTTAATTTCATTTTAAATGAAGCTTCATAAACATTTTAAAACCCTTATTTACTTTACATACAACAATAGTTTAGTTCTATATTATAGACTTCTAGAAAGAGATCTTCTAAACACGTTAAAATGTATTACTGGCACACGAAACCTTAAATGAGAGTGAACAAATGAAGATTTGGCACATCACTTCTGAATGGCTGCCAGCCCCTGTTCTATATGATCTGAAATCTCAAGAACAGGAGAACCTCACAGTTATGAACACCAGAGTTTTGAACTGACCAGTCAACCACACGCCTCATTTGTAACCAGAAGTATGCAATCACGCAGTAGCAGAGACCCCCCCCCCCAAAAAAAAAGAAAAAGAAAAAAGCAGATACAGTACTCTGTTAAACGTAAAGTACTAAAAAAATAAAGGGGAAGCAGTATTTTTCTTCTGCAAAGTAAAGTTTCAAAGATGTATTAAGTCAATATTCAGTTGTAAACTTCTTTTAAAGGAATAACCAAAATGTTTCGTTCAGAGTTACAAACAACGTCCGTTCCCAAGGTGTTCATGACTCTGAGATTCTGCTGTGGCTTCAATGACTAATGCAGAAATACCGTGTAACTTATCTGAATATACTGCATGGTACCTTCAAAGATAACGTCTGGCCACGCACTGAACTACTGTATGTACAGTCATGCTGTAGCCAGCGGAGATCCTATTAGAGAAATGACACACCGGACAAGGGTATCAGAAGGTTCTGAAGTCTGCAGAGCTCTTCTGAAACTGAGCCGAGTGCTGCAGCAAGACCTCTTGTCAATTACTGTGGGAAATCTGATTTTGGGATAAACTGTGAGGTGGACTATCGAAGTTCCTCCTAATGTCTCTTCCAATTGCATTGTTGCCCAATGAAGCCAGTTAGGAATACAAGGATCAAATTCAGCTGTGGTGTAAGTGGATGTATCTCCCACTGACACCACTGTAAGAGGTCAGTGTCATCTCAGCAGACGTTAATCCACCTGAAGAGACTGGGAGCTGCAGGCACTCAGCACCTGTGGAAATCAGGCCACAAATAGACCTTATTTAATAAATACCCATTACAAGTGAGGAAGTGGTGGGCAAAACATGGTTTCTGATTCTCCAGCAGTGATGACCTGGAAAAATAAGCTATGGGATGTTAAGAACTAAAATAAGAGGGGAAGGTGTACGAGTCATACTACCTGAAAGTCTTTAATTTTGTCAACACCTAACTCAAACGCCTGAAGAACATTTGGGAAAAAAGAGATCTTTGTTAAAGATTCAAACACCCCTCCACCTCTTTAATTAAGGGGTAAGAAAGCTTCCCTCCGGTACACATTTCATCCTTCCAGTGAGTCTTCCAGAAAAAACAGGAAAGACCAGACTTGATCTTCTTACTGTAAAAAACAGGCATAACTTTACCTCCCGCTAGCTCACCTCCCCCAAGCTTGCAGTTTTTATACATAAAAAGAAGCCAAAAAAGGACAGAAACACAAGTATTTAATTTCTTTTGCAGGCCAACTTGAAGGAGCCTGGTTTTGTCATACCAATATGTTCTTGAGTTTCATTGTATTCTTCAGATTCCTGTATGGATCTTGCAGGCTTTAGATCATTTCCCCCCAATTAGAGAGTTTCATTAGTAACATGCTAGGAATCCAAGAGCGGTATTAATTATTATTATTTGTACTGCAGTAGTGCCTGGAGCCCCATCCTGGGCTAGCCTCCCTTGTGTCGGCTGCTGTACATCCCGAACAGAAAGAGTTTACAATCTAAACGGAATGAAACACAAAGATTTTCACAAAGGTTTTCAACCTGTGGTCTGCGGACCCCTGGGCATCCGCAGATGAGATCTAAGATTTCCAAAGGGGTCCACACCTCCACTTGAAATTTTGTAGGGGTCTGCAAATGAAAAAAAGATTGAAAACCACTGATCTAGAGGAATAGTCCTCAGAGACAACAGCTTCCCAGGTGGAATATTCTAGCTAGATGCTGTGGCGGTGCAAAGGGGTATGGCCAAAAAGCAGGGCAGGGGACTTTCACATCTGCACTAGGGTCAGATCAAAACTGAAATGAGCTGGCCTGTGCTGTCCGAGAAGCTCAGGGCTGGAATACTGAGTGGAGCAGCAAGTCGGGACTGAGGTGCATGAAATGAAATGAGGTGCAAGAACTGAAATGATAAACTTGCTTCAAAATGTGAACACGTTAACCACAGCTCGGAGCTGGAACTTTCTCCTTGGTGACCTCTGGGGGACAGAATGAATGAATATCATACAATATGCTGCAGCATCTGTTTGATCCCAGTACTGTGGTCTGGTGCAGTCTCATACAAGTTGTCCTAAAATGCTTGGCTGGACACAGAATGGAAGGAACTCTTCCTCTAGCGTACCTGGGGTACTGTCTGGCCAGCCACCCATCCCTAAATATGAAGCCAAACACCCTGACTTAGGAAACGTCCTTCCTACATATTGCCACAAAGAGGATGCTCTTTAGCCTGGGCAGGACCCGATGGCAATCATGCTTACTAGACACACAAATTACAAATGCAGACACAAGGTCACCAAGGCAAATCAGCCCCTTGCTGCTAAGCTGCTTAATCACACATACGTACTTGAACAACATCCATCAACAGGCCAGCAGCCACCATGCCCAAACCAGCCAGGAGGAATGGCACGAAGATCTGGGAGGCAATGGAGAAGGACGTCTCTGGGAGAAATCCATTAGCCAACCTGGTCAGCTTGCAGGTGAAACCTCTCAGTTTCTTCTCATGGAAGCACAGCTCCAGTTCTAGCTGAGTGACCACCATGGTCAAATGCCGCTAACCCATATTCAACAAGCAGAGCACGAAAAAAAGCCAGGAAATCACACACATCACATTCCCAGCTGCTTGCTCCACAGTTTGAAGGCACTTCTCCCCAACCTATCAGTGAAGCCACAGTCCTTTAGTTTCCTCTTCTCCTCCTCCCTTCCAGAGAGCCACAGCAAGCTTATCTTCCTAAATCAGCTTGACTTGGTTGAGCTCAGACTGTGAGGAGCCTCATGGAAGCTCTTTCTCCACCTTACCTCCAGAAGAATTTAAAAGAGAAGAAATAAAGATTGCTGAGATGTTTGTGGGTAAATACTGATGATCCCACCCCTGATCCAGCTTCCCCCAGCTCATCAAAAACCAGAAAGACCTGCTCCTCAGGCTATGGCATACGAGTCCCTGCGCAAAGAGTGACAGGCCATGCAGGAATCCCTCCGTGTTCTCAAAGGCACAGGTATCCTTTCTCCTCAGGTTACATTTCTTCGCAGAATATGGCTTGTCTTTGATACAATCTATCTATATATATAAAAGTCAAGTGGTGTATGTATGTATGTGTGTATGTATGTATGTATGTACGTATGACTGCGAACTCCTCCCGCACCGTTTGAGCCAGAGACTTGAAATTTGGTACAGTGAGGGGTCTTGGGGTCTAGATGCTGGTAAGGGTCGAAAAATTTTCGGATCTCACCTCTGACGCCCCCCAGGGGTGAAAGTCTTTCAGGGCCAATCACATCGGCTGGGCGGTTAGGTGGTGATGATGTCATAATACCCCTCTCCAACAGACACCTCACTCGCTCAGCTCACCCCTCCCTCCTCCAACAGAACCCCGGAGATCCCTCAGTTCTCTGCCCCTCCCCCCTCCCAACGGAACCCCGGAGATCCCTCAGTTCTCTGCCCCTCCCACCTCAACCCCGGACTCCATCAGCTCTGTGCCCCCGCCTCCACCTGCGAAGGTTCCCGGAATCCCTCGGCTCTGGGCCCCCTCCCCGCCCGCGAAGGATCTGAGTTGGGTTTGGTGGGACAGTAAGTGAGGTGGGGGTGTCGGGTTCGGTCAGGGGGTGAGGTGGGGGTGTTGGGTTTGCTTGGGGGGGTGAGGTGGGGGTGTCGGGTTTGGTCGGGGGGTAAGTGAGCCGGGGGGTGTCGGGGTTGGTCTGGGGGGGTGGGATGGTGTCGGGGGGGGGGGGGTGAGGGGTGAGGTTTGGGTGTTGGGTTTGGTCTGGGGGGGGGGGAAGGTGTTGGGGTGGGTGCCCAGACCAAACCCGACACCCCCCCCGGCTCACTTACCCCCCGACCAAACCCAACACCACCACCTCACCCCCCCACCAACCGCAACACCCCCTGACCAACCCCAACACCCACACCTCACCCCTCACCCACCCCGACACCTTCCCACCCCCCCAAGCAAACCCGACACCGCCACCTCACCCACCCCGATACCTTCCCACCCCCCCAGACCAAACCCGACACCCCCTGGCTCACTTACCCCCCGACCGAACCTGACACCCCCACCTCACCCCCCCCACCAATCGCAACATCCCCGGACCAAACCTGACACCCCCCGGCTCACTTACCCCCCCGACCGAACCTGACACTCCCACCTCACCCCCCCAAGCAAACCCGACACCCTCACCTCACCCCCCACCAACCGCAACACCCCCTGACCAACCCCAACACCCACACCTCACCCCTCACCCACCCCAACACCTTCCCACCCCCCCAGACCAAACCCGACACCCTCCCGGCTCACTTACCCCCGACCGAACCCGACACCCCTACCTCATCCCCCCAGGCAAACCTGACACCCCCACCTCAACCCCCCACCAACCGCAACACCCCCTGACCAATCGCAACACCCACACCTCACCCCTCACCCACCCCGACACCTTCCCACCCCCCCAGACCAAACCCGACACCCCCTGGCTCACTTACCCCCCGACCGAACCCGACACCCCCACCTCACCCCCCCCACCAACCGCAACACCCCCTGACCAACCCCAACACCCACACCTCACCCCTCACCCACCCCGACACCTTCCCCCCCCCCTCCCCCCCCCCCCCCCCCCGGCTCACGGTGCACTGTGTAGCACACAGATTATTAAATACACTGTTCGGTCGGGGGGTGAGGTGGGGGTGTCGGGTTCGGTTGGGGGGTAAGGTGGGGGTGTTGGGTTTGCTTGGGGGGGGTCAGGTGGGGTTGTCGGGTTTGGTCGGGGGGTAAGTGAGCCGGGGGGTGTTGGGGTTGGTAAGGGGGGGTGGGAAGGTGTCAGGGTGGGTGAGGGGTGGGTGTTGGGGTTGGTCAGGGGGTGTCAACTGTCTGCCCCCTCCCCACCTCCGACTGACCCGAGCAACGCCGGGCACTTATGCTAGTGGTTTAATATATAAGCTGGTGCTGAAGTAGCCCCACATGGGCATTGAACTTTTCTCACCGCTCCAAGGCCAAGGGGTGGGGCAATTAATAGCCAGGTTTTCCTTTGGTTTCCCTCAAGGTCACCAAGAGCAGGAGACCACGCCTGTTACAACCATGGCTATTACCCAGCTCCCATCGGGAAAAGCAGCAAAGCTGTACTGGCTGTGAGAGAATGTTTGCCTGCCTAACCCCTGTTTTGCTCCCCCCTTCTCCAGTCTCGTCTGTGGTGAACGAGCTCAGGAAGCAAAAATGAGCTTATGTCAACTGTATCTCTGAATGGTTGACTTAAAAAACATTCCACATAACCAACCAATGAGCTTCATCCTTATCTGCTATCATCATGTCAACTTTCAGCTAGCTCACAAAGACCAAGATACAAGTCACAGCAGGAGCTTATTTAAGGTAGCTCTATAATCTTACTAGACCATGGGGGAAAAAGGAAAAGTTTTCAATAGCTACTATATGCTCTTTCACTTCCTGTCCTAAAGCTTAGTGCAGCATTGCTGCAAACTGTTGATAGCTCTTGCATTCCACCCCAGAGATGGCTTCATCTCAGTGCTTCCTGCTTTATGATACTTGGCCAAAGTCACTGGCATACGCCCATTGACTTCAGTGTGGTTGCACCCATTTATGCTATAAATTTGTATCATTCTTTGTAGAGATGAGTCTAAACTGCAAAGCACAAATCCAGATCCAAACTTATCCAAACTTGGGGGTATGGGCGTTAATGGAATGTGTTTTGTCAGGCCTCCACTGTGACAGGATGGATTCATTTAAATCAGGAAACCATGATTTAAATCATCAGTTTTAATCATGTTTTGAATTTGTACTTTTTAGTTATTTTCATGAAGAAAAGTTGATTCTCACTGGTTGATAACTATTAAACCATGTTGATTTGCAATTAAATATAGCCTTTACTCTAAATTTGGTGCTTCTCTCTACTAACCAGGATTATACATACATTATATAGCTTAATGTACAATTACTCAAATTCTTCATTTTTACAATTTTAGAAAATGGCAAACGATTCATTTCTTACTCACTATCTGATTAACTTTTTTTTTTACTTGTGATTTGTGTCAAGCCCTATTTCGATGGAAATGCAAATTCAATTAAAATGCACAAAAGTTGTGTTTTACTTGTTTTAATGAAAGATATGTGCTGGAAACACAACAAAAAAAATACCAAAAAGTTTATCAAAACATGTTTTGCATTTAAAACTAACCTGTTTATTAAATGAAGGAAGTATTATCTGTAGTTAGTGAATTGAACTGATTATTTCTCATCACTGTGTCCTTCAAAATTTTAGAACTAGTAGATCTCATCCTCTCACACCTAGTTTCTATTCGTAAATTGGAAGAGAAAATAACAAACTTTCCTGCTTTTTCAACTCCTACTTCGCTTCTTAATTTCGAATGAACTAGTCACTGAACTGAATTAGTTAAATAAACTGAAATGAAAAAAATATTCTCTCTACAGTCAAAAATTGGCTTAACACATAACAACTCTGTTCCCGGGTGCTTAGCTAGTGGCTGCCACCAATTCAGTGGTTTGACTTTCTTTCAAAGTTAGCAGCAAATATGTACTATTGAATGTAGTTTTTTTATTTAAATGATTTTAATAGACTATGTTTAAATTTCAAAATTAATTTTAAATTAGTATTAAAAAAATAAGTTGTATTTAATTTAAATAATCGGATTTCAAATAAAAAAGTCTCTGGTTTTTTTAAATCTTCACTTTACACCCACCCTTCTCTGTAATAATTTGGATGGCATGTTAGGGTCTTGGAGTCAAAAGCTCTATATAAGTTATTTGTAATGAAGGGGGGGTTGGACAGCCTGTGGTATTGGAAATTGGATAGTGAGCCTTTCACTGATCAGTTGCTGGTTTAAATCCAGCCAGTCAGTATTGATAGAAATTGCTGTCTGTTTGGTGGCCAGTACAAAGTGTTTACTTGTCTCAGTCCAGTTCCTAGCATTCAAAATCAACACTGAAAACTCTCATTACTTTATTTGGCACTAGCTGGCCTCTGAATGAGCATTCTCAGCAAGGAGATTTAAGGACACATGGCCCATGGACTCTGAACTAGTATTTTTCCCAGAGCTAAGCACACTGGCTGGGAATGTGAATACCTTCCCCGTTCCTTAAATCCACACAAACAATTATCAAGTGTCTAGGGTTTGGCTGCAGAAGGATCTCCAGGTAAGTGCAACAGGCTACAAAACAAGAACCCTGGCTCCAGATTCCTGACTCAGTCCTTTCTACTCCCAGAGATGATGCACCAGGAGCAATGCAGGAAGGAAATATCTTCAAGGCCAGTGGGATTTGGGACTCCATCAACAGCAGCACATGGTGGCTGTCAGGAAGCAAAGAAGGGAGGTCGTTTCAATTCTCCCTGCTGGAGAAGCGCTTAAAGGGACAGGAACAAGGGAGACTAAACAGAGATGCTCTCTCCAATGCCTACACCACAACCTTGTGGTCTAGGTCTAGGCAGACCTTCTAGGTCTAGGTCTAGGCACCAACCTCAGGATTTCAGGGGGGCGTATGCATATACAGTAGACTCCCGATTATCCGGGTGCGGGTTAACCGGGCTGCGGATTAACTGGGATGTCTAAACGGGTCGGTAGGGGAAGCCCCAAAGCAGTGGCGGGCTCAGCCTTAGCCTGCCGCTGCTTTGGGGCTTCTCCCACTGGCCCCTTACGAGCTGGGGTCTCAGCCTGCTTCCAGCCTGGGTGTAGGAAACCCAGGCTGTCAGCGGGCTGAGACCTGGGCTGGCAGGAGCCTGGGGGGAAAGCCCAAAGCGGCAGCAGGTTGAGTGCTGAGCCCGCCGCCGCTTTGGGCTCTCTCCCCAGGCTACCACCTGCCCCACTCAGCTCCCGCTGACAGCCTGGGTGCAGGGAACCCAGGCTGACAGTGGGAGCAGACTGGGGCAGGACCCCGGCTGGCAAGGGGCCAGCGGGGGGAAACCCCAAAGTGGCGGCGGGCTGGGCGCTCAGCCTGCCGCTGCTTTGGGGTTTCCCCCGCTGGCCTCTTGCCAGCTGGGGTCTCAGCCTGCAGCCAGCCTGGGTGTAGGAAGCCCAGGCTGGCAGCGGGCTGAGACCCCGGCTGGCAGGAGCCTGGGGGGAATCCCAAAGCCGCGGCAAGTTGAGTGCTCAGCCCGCCGCCTCTTTGGGCTCTCTCCCCAGGCTCCTGACGCCTGCCCCAGTCAGCTCCCACTTCCAGCCTGGGTGTAGGGAACCCAGGCTGGCAGCGGGAGCTGAGACCCCGGCTGGCAGGAGCCTGGGGGGAAAATCCCAATGCGGCGGCAGGTTGAGCGCTCAGCCGGCTGCCACTTTAGAGTTTCCCCGCAGGCTCCTGCTAGCCGGGGTCTGAGCTCCTGCTGCCAGCCTGGGTTCCCTACACCCAGGCTGGCAGCGGGAGCTGACTGGGGAAGGTGGTGGGACCACCACCATCCCCCCCTCCACCCCAGGGCTGCCAGGGAACCCCCCCCCCTCCCCCAGTAGACGCTTGATTATCCGGGATTTTATTAACCGGGATTAAGGTTTTCCCAATCATCCTGGATAATCGAGAGTCTACTGTATGCAGATAATCAATATACATAGTCCTAACGTCACTGTATGTTGTGAATTGCTCGTTCATAGGCAAAAGCATTAGTATAAGGAAAGTATCACATTGACTGAAAGACCCAGATGCCATAAAGGGTCAGAATAGCTAGTATGTCCTATAGTAAAGCTTTGGCAAGCTGGGGTGAATGAGTTTATCACTCTCTGTCACGCTCCATTACTAAGTAAGCACAATAAAATCATTCAACTGGCAAATTGACAGGAAAAAAACATAGTTAACTTAGGCAGCCCATGTTTACACACTGGCTTTTTTTTATTGTACACTTAAGGAACGTCTGTCAGAGAGTCATATATCCAGAGCCTCACCCTTCAAGCACAAACTGTCCCACAAGGTAATATTTTGCTTAGACCACTGGTTCCTAAACTTTAACAACCTGTGAACCCCTTTCACTAAAATGTCAAGTCTCCTGAACCCCCTCCTTAAATGAATATTTCAAGGGATTTTCTCCTTTACCTGAGTATAAAGTATAAAAGCAGTGATCTTGGAAATATAAAATTTGTTTTTATGGCATGCTTATTACACACTATTCATTATTAATCATCAGTACAGTATTTGTATTACATTATGAAAACTGTATCACACTTCCAAGATCTCACTTTCGTACATGTATCACTTTGAATAAGTCTGTTATAAGACAAGGTTCCTATGTTTCATCAAGTAGTATCAGATGTGAAACAGCAGGAAGGTATTTGAGAAGACAACTCAAAGAATTCCTCCTACACGAGCATTCTGACCCTGAGTATTCTAGGCAAACAATGCATGTTACAACAAAGCTTAAACTTGTTCTTCATAATCATTTAAAAACAATACTAGCTGCCTATTTAACTTTAAAAACAGCAAAAAATATCCACCTCCCTTTGAGGAGTCTTGAAGTTTAAATCTCCACAGCGTGATAGAGATGCTTGCTTTGATCTGCTTAGCTCTTGGAAGTCCAGGGGTTCCATCCTGCTGGCCCTGTGCTGCCTGGGCCTCCCTAGGGACAGCTCTGTCCGCCATTAGGGAATTTTTCCCCCGAGAACCTCCGTAACGTTTTGTGAACCCCTGTTTGGGAACCACTGACTTAGTCTAAGTTCTTTGGAGCATGAAACCACTTCTGGTTATATGCCTAGACAGCACCTAGCTCAGTGGGGCTCTTACCCCCGACTGGGGCCTCTAAGGAATAATTTTCAAAAAGAAAATCAGATGCACTAAAAGGAGCACAGGGAAAGACACAAAATGCCAAAGAACAAGATTTTAAACACAGTTTGTTTGGATGTGACTTATCATAGAATCATAGAATATCAGGGTTGGAAGGGACCTCAGGAGGTTCTAGTCCAACCCCCTGCTCAAAGCAGGACCAATCCCCAACTAAATCAGCCCAGCCAGGGCTTTGTCCAGCCTGACTTTAAAAACCTCTAAGGAAGGAAGGAGATTCCACCACCTCCCTAGGTGATTCCAGTGCTTCACCACCCTCCTAGTGAAAACGTTTTTCCTAATATCCAATCTAAACCTTCCCAACTGCAACTTGAGACCATTACTCCTTGTTCGGTCATCTGGTACCACTAAGAATTATCGTTGCACAAAAATGTGGTAATACAAGCTGTCCCTAATAGTGTTGTTAATACCACTGTGGTGGGCAGGGGTGTTAAGCCACCAATGGGGCCCAGGAATAAGGACAGTACTAATACTGCCAGTTTAGGGCCAATTATTTCAATTTCATTTTTATTGTATTTATTTTGTATGTATTTATCTCCCTCCCTCTATTTGAGCAGTGACAAAAAAGAGAGGAAGGAAGAATTTACGTCAAGGTGGGCTCGGAGCAGGCAGACGATGAGTGAATAGGGGAGCAGGCCAGAAAGGAGCACCAGGGAAATGCTGAGTTCCTATTTATTCAGCAGAAGCCACAGCAACAGGTTGTTTGGGATAGGTTAGGCCGGTGGGGAGGAAGAGTCCAAGCAGCAGAAAGTCCATCGGGGGGGGGGGGGGGGATGGAAAGAGCCGTACATTCATTTGGGCTGTGCACATTCATCAGGACTCCAAGTACTACCAGCTGGAGTGTTTGTCTTTCCACAAGTGAGCTTACACTGGGCTGATTTCTTCCCAGACTGGTTAGGAACTCGGCATGAGAGAGGAAAGGGTACTACGTACTCTTATTCACATATCATTGTTTGTAATTTCTGTCGGATAGGGAGATTCATTTCACTTCCTGTTCTAAACTACAGAGTAACATTGCCGGGCAACTGTTTAACAACTGGCACGTGCTTCCCCAGAAGCGACCGCTTTTCAGGAAACACTTCACCCACTACTGTATATACGATTTGTAAAGTGGTTGTGGGAACATTAGATAAAAGGTCGTTTATATAAACATCAGTTATTAAAAAAAAGGAAAAATCAAAACAGAGATTAAAAATTAAAAACCAAACCAAACCCTCTCTAGGGTAAAACTCCATTAAGGGGGAGACAAAACCAGGATCAGGAAGGAAATTCTAAATTAAGAGGCCTCTGCTGAGCTACTGACACGTAGCGTCTTCTGTTCTAGGAGGGTTCTTACAAGAGTGGATAATGTGTACTGCAGTATCTGGCATCAACTGGTGAATTAAGGACACTGTGTCAGTCTTAAGAGGCAATGTCCTTTGCTTCTATAGGTCCTAGTTGATCTCCTTATGCCCCAAGAGTAATCAAGAGGCTGAAGGGAAATAACTCCAACTCTGAAAGTTGTCAATACCAGCAGGAGCTTTCTGTGTCACCGTATCAGATAAGGAAGGGGCACGCTGACCTGATAGCTTGCTAGTCAAATACACATGGAGGAAAAATAGGAATGCAAAGCTGAAAAAGCATTACCCATTAGTAATAACACACTGTAACCTCTTGATTGTACCATGGGACATGAACTGTAACTCTAAATGTAAATGGCCTAAAATCAGTTCTTAGTCTTTAAGTAGTGCCTATCACAGGAAACGTGTTACATAGACTGAAAAGCGACCCAAGTCATTCATGAGAAGGCCTTAGAAACAAACATGGAGAGCAACTTGGTGCTCAGCAGGTTGCATTCGGCACTAAGAAGAGCATTAGGGAGCTCTGGGTCTTGGAAGCAACATAGTGGTGCTTTTAGTCTCCATAGAAGGTGCTGGACAAGGCATTCGACAGGCCTCGCCTAGCGACAGCCAGAGCCCTCTGCAGAAGTAGCAGTGTAATGCTGGTTTAAATTTTGGGGGTGGTGAAGGAAATGAACATCCAAAATGAACGTCTTCTCTCCCATATCCACCCAACCGGCTGTAGCCCTTTCACTTGTGCATATCCAGGAAGGGAGAAAAGGCAGGACCTCTGAAGCCCAGGACAGCACATCACACACTCTCATACAGAAGAGCTTTTTACCCTTACCTGAACGTAGTCCAAAACCATCCCCGCCAAGACCATGCCAAGCCCTGCTAACAGGTACGGCAGGAGCACCTGCAGGCCAATTGCAACGGCCGATTCGTCCTGCAGCTTTGCCATGGGCCCTTTCCCCTCGGCTGGCTGCTTCTGCTGTGAGACCAAAGGGACATCCTCTGCTTCCTGTCTGCCAAGTCTGCTATCTTTGTGTTTACCCTTGCTCTTTGCTTTGTGCCTGGATCGCTCTCCATTTTTCGTCCTGCCCTCCTTCCTCCGCTGCCGAGCTCCCTCCTCTTTCATCTTGACCCTCTCAAATCAATGGCTTTCTAAAGATGTAAGACAAGAAACAGGCCAAAGTGAGAGGTGATAAAAGGGAGAATCCCATGAGGTGTGGTCGGTTTGTTTGTTTTTGAGAGAGGTGCCCTTTGTCTTCAACCACACGGTTACCTCCATCCCATCAGCTATAGGACACTCCTCCAAGCAGTGGCTGATTACTAGTTGATCCAAGTATTGGTCCTTAGACTTTCATGTAGCCTCTCATTCCAAGCCACTGGTTTCCCTCTCCATTATCCCATCTCCCCACACTAGCATGGGGTCATGCCACAGCTGCTGCCATGCATTCCAGCACTCACTCAGGAAAAGGCCAGGCATTCACCAAGGAGACTGCAATCCAGTGCTGTGACCATGGATGTGCCTGTTCCCACACTACGTGAGTTTCCCAATGATTATGAGAGGGGGACTCAGAGGTAGACTCAGCAATTTTAGGCTCAGGTTCTTACCCGGTATAGGAAACTGCCATGTTCTATCCAGTAGGTGGCAACTTTGCCAGTGCTAGCCCATTAGGGGCCCTAAGCAGGAATATTTTGGGGTCCCCCACTCAGAACATACTAATAATTAATATGGGGGCCCTTGACCAGCTCAGGGCCCTAAGCAATTGTTTAGTCTGCTTATACCTAGCGCCAGCGCTCGGGGTCAATACAGTACACATGTATATTACAGCAAATAGTCGCTCGGTAGCTGATGAGCTGATATTTATTTGACCATGTGTCATATTCCCATTATACCTTTCTTTCACATCTATCCTAATATGGGGACCTCAAGGTCATATCTGTCTACGAAGCATCTACCACGCCTAACCATGGTGCCATATTAGTGAGAATAGATAATAGGGCAATGTGACGTTGATTTGGTGGTGAAACAGACTGGTCTCAACCGGGTCCTTGGTCACTTGCCCATGTCGAAACTGGCACTAACTGACCCCCATGTTGGCAGGCTCATTACAGAGGCTACGGAGAACTGATTTCCAATCCCACAGATCTGACGCAGTACCTGGCCCCTGTCTGGCTGATGTTTCGTGATCTGCAGCGCAGAGAGCTGTGGATCGAATGCATGGGATGAAGGCCTCAGATAGATGCATCCTAACCCTCAATTCCTCTAGTCCAGATAGCACTCAACTCTCCTTTCCGCTTGGCAAACATCTTTAGAGTCACAGAGTTTAAGGCCAGAAGCGTTGGAAGACTAAACCATCTAGTCCAGTGGTGCCCAAACTTTTCCTCCCATGTTCCCCCTTACTAGTAATGGGATGTGTCCATACTTACCCCCCATCCTCAAGGCCAGATGCCGAGCTGTGGCTGGGGGGCCACGGCTGGGAGTGGGGCTGCAGCCAGAAGTGGGGCTGAGAGCAGGGACCAGGACTGGGGGCTGGAGCTGAGGCCAGGACCGGGAGCAGAGGCAGGGCAGGACTGGGTAGCGTTCCCTCCTCAACCTCTATGAGAGCTGGCCCAGGCTCCGCCACACACCCCAGGTGTTCCTCCCCCAGTTTGGGGACCACTCTAGTCTGATCACCTGTGTATTGCAGGCCAAAAAACACCACCCGGCACCCACAGTAATCCCATCCGATCAGATCATACCAGAGTGGTGGTTCTTAACCTGCAGCCCAATCAGCAAACAGCTGCAGCCCATTGGACATCCTCAGATCCATACAGGTGGTATTGGGTGCAGCCCGCAATGATAAACAGGTTGAGAACCACTGGACCAAAGCATTACAGCCCCCAGCAAACAGTGTGGGAGGAAGGCACAGGCAGCTAAGGGGTGTGAAATACAGCTGTGGGAAACAGCTGGAGCCAGGGCGCTGGAACAATTTGCACAGGGGGGTGGGTGCTGAAATCCATTGAACTAAACTGTAAACCCTGGATATGATGGAAACCACTTCATGGGGAGCGGGGGAGGGGGAAAGTGGCAATTCCCCCACCCCTACTTCCAGGGCCCTGGAGTCAGCAGCTGGGGGGGGGGGAAAAGCAGCCCCCCCCCCCCCCCGCTACAGGAGGCTCTGAGCCCCCCTCCCCCCAGGCACTCACCCGGCTCTTGGTTCTCGCCTAGCAGGGCTGGCCCCTATCTACCCCCGCCCCCCGCGAAGAGGGGTGCATCGCGCAGCTGGACAATATGCAAATGACGGCGGCGAGGGCTCCACATCTGGAGCCGGGCGCTTTGCCGCCGGAAGCGGCGCGGCGAGCGGATGAGCAAGAGGCGGCAGCTGGGGAAGGCCCGGCGGAGGGGCGGGCGGGGAGTGACGGACGCCGGGTAAACGCGGCCCGGTCTCGGCGCTGCTGCCGCCCGCAGGCCTCGCTGCAGGTTGCACGTTGCAATTAGAGCCTCTGCTCTGCCGCCAGCGGTGCGAGCTGCAGCCCACGGCCCTGGGAGAACCTACGATGAAGTACAAACTCCCCCCCCCCCCCAGCGGTTACTGCTACCCTGGGTACAGCATACGTGTACACACACCCACACCCACACCCACCCCTACCTACCCTGGGTACAGCGTGTACACACACCCACACCCACCCCTACCTACCCTGGGTACAGCGTGTACACACACACACACCTACCCTGGGTACAGCGTGTACACACACACCCCTACCCTGGGTACAGCATACGTGTACACACACCCACACCCACCCCTACCTACCCTGGGTACAGCGTGTACACACACACACACACACACACACCTACCCTGGGTACAGCGTGTACACACACACCCCTACCCTGGGTACAGCATACGTGTACACACACACACACCTACCCTGGGTACAGCGTGTACACACACACACACACACACACACACACACACACACACACACACATACACACACACCCCTACCCTGGGTACAGCATACGTGTACACCCACCCACACCCCTACCTACCCTGGGTACAGCGTGTACACACACACAGCCCTACTCTGGGTACAGCGTGTACACACACACAGCCCTACCCTGGGTACAGCATGTACACACACACACACACACCCCTACCCCGGGTACAGCATACACACACACACACACACACATCCCTACCTACCCTGGGTACAGCATGTACACACACACCCACACCCACACACCCCTACCTACCCTGGGTACAGTGTGTACACACACACACACACACACCTACCCTGGGTACAGCGCGTACACACACATACACACACCCACACCCCTACCTATCCTGGGTACAGCGTACACACACACAACCACACACCACCCCCTACTCTGGGTACATCGTGTACACACACACACACACACACACACCCTTACCCTGGGTACAGCATACGTGTACACACACACCCACACACCCCTACCTACCCTGGGTACAGCGTGTACACAAACACACACACACCCCTACCCTGGGTACAGCATGTACACACACACCCCTACCCTGGGTATAGCGTACACACACACCCCACCCCCTACTCTGGGTACAGCGTGTACACACACACACACACACCCCTACCCTGGGTACAGTGTGTACACCCACACCCACACACCCCTACCCTGGGTACAGCGTACACCCACACCCCACCCCATACCCTGGGTACAGGGTGTACACACCCACCCACACACACCCACCCCTACCCTGGGTACAGCGTACACCCACACCCCACCCCCTACTCTGGGTACAGCGTGTACACACACACACACACACACCCCTACCCTGGGTACAGCGTACACACACACACACACACACACTTCTATAATAGATGCTGTCTGTACTAGCTAAAACTTTCAGCGCTGGCCTGAGTGAATTAGAGAGAGACACACACACCGACCCTGGGTACAGCATACACACCCACACACACCCCTACCCTGGGTACAGCGTACACACACACACACACCCACACCCCTACCCTGGGTACAGCATACACACACACACACACACTTCTATAATAGATGCTGTCTATACTAGCTAAAACGTTCAGCGCTGGCCTGAGTGAACGAGAGACTGCGGTTGTGAAGTGGAGAAAGAAATGTCCTCGTTTTTTAAAGTATTTACATACCTCACGTTTAAAGCTTCCTGGGTGAATTCTTGGCTTCATGGACTTCAGTGAGAGCAGGTTTCCCCCCCTTATTTGTTTCAAGCCTCTCTAGAGTCAGTGCTAGAGAGATGTTTTTACTACTCCTGGCATATCAGCACGCAAATCCCATTAAGCGTTTTTAATCATTGCACTCATGCAAATGGATTGAATCATGCAGCTTAAATTTTCAAAATAATTCAGGATTTAGAATCATTACCTCCAGGCCAGACCTGTGTTGTATCTGAACGAAGTCCGTCCGGGAGGCTAGGTTGTTATGCCAAAGGTTTCATAAGGACAGAATGGTGTCTCCTGGCCTGGGAGCCTCTGGATTCAGCAGGGTAGACTTGAGTGTTGTGAGCCTTTGCAAGTGACAGTAACAAAACCCTGCAGCTGCTTGTGTGCTGGGACCATGCATTACTTCTGAACGTCATTTCTAAAACGATCAGGCTTAAATTTCAGCTCACTGAGCATTATTGTGTGTCTTATCTTCTTTGCAAATGATGCCTCCCTTACAGTGGTCAGAAGTCGTCCCCCCCCCACCCGGGGAAGGCTGGGGGATGAGGTGCCAGTTAAAAATAGTGGCCTTGACAAGACATTTTAAGACCTATAGCTCTTATTATACTATCAATTTACAGCTGAACCTGAAGAATCCACAGAGCCAATAGGAAGTCTCTTAAGAAGTTTCACTATGAGGAAAGTCAGAAGTGGTTTCAGCACGTCAATTAAATAAATAATATAGTGTTCTACGGTACTGGTGCAAATCACGACAGCTTCCAGAAATGCTACAACAGTCTTAGAAATCAATACTATAGGGGACCAGTGTTCTTCTGTGTAAGGGAGTTGTGTGTGGTAGTTTAGATTCTGGGCATAAAGCCAAGAAATATATTGTGTGATGGTGGACAGAAGACTTTATAGGTGCCAAAGTCAGACATGTGTGTGATGGTGTTGACTGCAGCTGACAAAAAGATGCAGAGCTGGATGTCAGGAGCCAAGTGGTATCACCACCTCTCCAAGGAGTTTCATGTATATGTTGAAAAGGGGAGTGGGCAACATACCGTATTTTTCGTCCTATAGGACGCTCCGGCCTATAAGACGCCCCCTCGTTTTTCAATAAAAAAGCCGGACCAAAAAAAAAAAAAAAAAAAAGCGCCTCACTCTCCCCTCCCCGCCGCGGGCGGGCTGCCGGGAGCGTCCCGGTTCCCCCCTCCCCGCCGCGGGCGAGCTGCCGGGAGCGCTCCCGGCAGCCCGCCCGCGGCGGGGAGGGGGGAACCGGGACGCACATTCGCCCTATAAGACGCACCAACTTTTCCCCCCCCCCCGGTTTGGGGAAGAAAAAGTGCGTCTTATAGGGCGAAAAATACGGTAGATTCCTGTCGGAGTCTATAATGTGGGTCTTGGGAAGGAGAAGCATTTGCCAATTATGAATCTCTGGAATCTGAGAAGTATGAGCAGAGCTGTGATACTGCTGCACCGTCTTCTTCAAGGTCTTCTGTGTGCTGATCAGCAACACCTGTCAACTGACAATGTCAAAGACAGCTTATGCATCCAAGAGATTTTCCCATTGTAAGAGTGTGCTGCAGGGACCTAGAAAGACTCCAGGCGATTGACTCCAGTTTGTTGTGTTGGAGGACCATATGTAAACAGCCAAAGCAAGAAAGATGGACTGTTTCAGAGAGGCTCTTCACATCAGCCTGCTAGAAGTTCCTCACAGCTGTCTCTGTTCTTGACTAATTCAAATGGCTGTGTGTTATCAATAGTTTTGTCATCTCACTGCTACTTTCACAAGAAAGAGAGATTGTGAAGTGGATTCTATGTATACACAGAAACTGGAAGAACGGAAAAGAAAGCTTTTATCTAGGTAACCACGTCCTCTTAGTGAGCTGCTTGGTTAATCAGGATTCATTAGAGAAAAAGCCAGACCCAGCACTGTGTTAGTTCCCAGTATTTCATGGCATATCAGCCCCTAGGCTTCTGTGTAAGGTCATCGGTTGAGGTACCTTGTTATTCGGTGCTTGAGTCCTACAAAAAGGTGTAGTGGAATTATTGCTAAACCATGACTAGCGGGTGGATCAAGTTAGCTCCATCCACATTATAAATGGGGTGGAACGTCTTTCAAGAACAGATGAAACTTGAGACTGGGCCAGAGGTCATCCTGGAGAAGAGCCCTAGGAAGAGCCAAGTTGGGAGAGAATGTATAGGCCGAGGTTTATGTCTGGGTCACCAATAAGGTCAAAACAGGAAGGGGATAAACGTGGATGAGGTAGGTATGCTGTCTTCAGAGCAATGTGGCAGCTCCACCTGCTTACATTGGATTTGTGAGTGAATGGAGCTGGCTGAAGCTGGCTGGCTCAGTTATCTAGTCATCCCCTTACAAAATTCTCCCTCCCCCGCCCCCAAAGTGCAAAAAACCCAAATACACTGCAATGAGCAAGACTCTATTGATCATTATTAGCAACATAGGCCACAGGAATGTGCAGCATGTTTCCGGCTATTGCTTTATACTTCTCATTTCTGATCTGAGTTTAGATTTTAAAATTAATTGTAACAGAAATAAGCCGCAATACCGGATGATGAGATCCATGAATATTAGTTAAAAAATCCTCTGTCAATATTGTTTTTATTAATGTAATAATGTACAAAACACTGTACATCATAAAGCCTATTGTATAGCACACAGGCATGCAATACATTCGGGGCATTAGTTTTTAGTGTGATTTCCATTTTGCTACCCACATGACTTTATTTATACTCAGGTGACATGGGAAATTCGTACCACTGCGCCACTAGATGGCAGCAGCATAGCATGGCATCTTGTTCAATCCCACTCTCAGTGGACTACATTGTACAGCATGCTGATTTACTGGAGGGTGCATAGTGTTGGGATTCCAAGCCTGTCATTTGTAGGTCAAGGGTTCAGATCTGGCCCAGGTCAGCAGGGGGTAGAAATCTTTACACTCTTAACAGCTGTTCAGTGACCCATGTGAAATGAGTTTGTGGATTTCCATTTCTGTCTTATGGACAGGTGCCCATATGATAATTGGTACTAATTGGCCCCATTGCAATTTGCTAGCAGCATTTGCAGAGAAGCTAAAAGACTGAATGGGCCACAGAGACTAAATTCCCCTCTCACCTCTCTGGCTTGTTCCACAAGGCAAAGGGTTCATCTCTGTGCACAAGCCTCCTCTCTGTAATGATGCCAGAAGGAGAATGCCCTGGCTTTGTTCCTTGTGGGAGAAAACCACTGCCTGAAATGATCTCCTTCAGGATAGGGACACAGAAGATAGGAGGGGTGATAGAGTCCGTTAGCGGCTAAACTTTAAGTTGATATTAATTTAGTACATAACACTCAGATATTCTAGCAGTGGGGCCATTCAGTACCATTTAACATGCCAATAACGTGTTATTGACAGATCAGCATAGCTCAACAGACAGACTTTATCCAAAGTATTTAGTCCCTCCATAGTGGTGACCTAACTTTTTTTTTAAAAAAGGATCTGAAACCCTTTTCTCATGTTGAGAGTCTTCTGGTGTCAAAGGTTGGGGGGGAGGGAGGAGAGGGTCTTTTTGGATCTCCTGCCCTGGAACACCTGGCCATGCTCCCTACTCCCCTCTTTGTAATTCCATGTGGGGTTGGAGCAGCTGATACTCTCAGGACACCCCATGAGAGGAGCAATGAGCCTCACCAGCATGTGACTCTGAAACAGTTCAAGTCTGTGTGCCACATTGCTCGTTCTCTTCAGATCTGAGAAGCATGTTGCTATGCAAATCGCTCTGGGGAGCTGGGCACCTCTCCAGTGCACAGATTTGCCTTGCTGCTAATGAATCAGCCTCTTTTGCTAACTTACCTCCCAAGCTTGTTTACTTGGAAACCAAGGGTTTAAGGAACAGGGCTCTCTCCATGCATAACAACGACCTATTTTCAATGGTCTTCCTCTCTCAGTCATATTTATGGAGGGGAGGCACAAGTGAGGATGCCTGTATCCAAGAGGCACTTCCCGGAAATATTCCCAAACAACGTCAGGCCATATCATTTTGAGAGCTGACATTTCAGGGTGCCGGCGCTTCCGCAAAACAGAAAATGCCAGTGAGAGCCTGAGCTGGAATTCATCTGCCTTGTACCAATAGGCATCCCTAAGAGAGAACTGGAGACAAAACCCTTTAAAAAAAACCCAACCACCACATCAGAAAGAGAGATGGAGCTGAACTAAAGCCCCTGACCTCACCACTCTAAATGTGAGGTTTGGATCCCCTTCTGAAACTTTGGCATGAGCCCATCTCTAGCACAAGACTATCCTTAATCAATACATGTGAGGGTATCATGGGAGTGTGATGACCAGGGCTGGACCAACTCTCCTGTGGGCCCCGGGCTATTAGATTGTGTAGGGCCCCTGTATACAAGTATTTTTCCTAATTTAAAACAAAATCATCACAATTATGGCATTGAGGCTATTAACGCTACACTAACCTTGCTTTTAAAAGCCATTCAGTCTTAAAACGTGTAGAATATAGTTACGTTAATTCAAAATAGCCTACTTCTTGCCTTATAACCACTGTTATATTAGTTTCATTCTGGGAGGGCGTTTGGGTGTAGGAGGGGGCTCCAGGCTGGGACAGAGTGTTGGGGTACAGGAAAGGGTGAGGGGTGCAGGCTCTGGGGGGGAGTTTGGTGCAGGAGGGGAATCTCACCTGGGGCAGGGGGTTGGGATGCAGGAGGGAGTGTCAGGTGTAGGCTCCGGTGAGGAGGCTAGGAAGCGGCGGCTGCTGGCATATCTCTTCATGCCCCTGGGAAGAGGGGAACAGTGTGTCCCTGTGCGCTGCCCATGCCTGCATGCACCGCCCCCGCAGCTCCCATTGGCTGGGAACAGTATTGGCCAGGAGCTGCTGGGACGGTGCTGGGGATGGGGGCAGCGTACGGAGCCACCTCTCCCCCCACCAGGGGTTGCAGAGATGTGCCAGCAGCCAACTGCTTCTGGGAGGAGTGTGGGGCCACAGCATGCAGGCCGACAGCCTGCCTGAGCCCTGCTGTGCCTAGGTCCCCCTTCGCCCAGGGCCTTGGGCTGCAGCCCCAAAAGCCCCTGTGTTAATCCGGCCCTGGCAATGACCGGTGTCTATTAGGATTTTCACTATTGATCCTTCTAATCCAGTGTCCCCAGGAGCTGATGTTTCAAAGTAAAGAGAGAGAGAAATGCACAATATGCCTAGCCACAGAGGGGAGAAATAATATTTAGACTTTATCTGGCATGTTTCACCTTCGAAGTATTTAGTGATATTAACAAATACATTACATTCACCTCAGAGTCAGTGCTAGCCCATTGGGGTCCCGCAGCAGGAAAATTTTTGCACCCCCCCCCCCAACACATACTAAAAAAGCAAATGGGGGCTCCCTTTAGCTCCTTGCGGCCTTAAGCAATTGCTTAGTCTGCTTATGCCTAGCACCAGCTCGGATTCATCTCATATGATTAATTAATGAAAATTCCTTCCTGGTCCCCGAAAGTTGGATGTTGCACCATCTGCGGTGCATATATCAGGCATTATTTCTAGACATCCATTAACCAGGCGTTACACACTGTGGAGAGTAAAGGAAGTTAGCAGCCCTAACTCAGTCTTTCCTGGGCTTCCAGTGGTCTCAGATGTTGTAGTAGTCCTCAGAAAGCGGAACAAGAGCATTTCTCTGTAATGGTGTGCAGTGCTGACTGTGTATGGCAGGAGTGGGGAACCTCCGGCCTGCGGGCCTTATACGGCCCGCAAAATGATTCTGTCCGGCCCGCGGCGGGGCCGGGGATGCACCGCAGCCGCCGGCCAGGGACGCACGCGGGCCGCCAGGCCGGGGCGGCTCGCACATGGAGGAGCCGCCGGCACCGCGCGGCCCCCAGGCGGGAGCGGCTCGCGCCTGGGGGAGCCGCCCGTTAGCCGGGCGGTGAACGGAGGAGCTGCGGGGAGCAGACGGTAAAGGAGGTGTGGGGGGGAGGCCAGGCTGGGCGGGCGGGGAAGGGGGCAGGAGACTAGGCTGGATGGGGTGGGCGAGGTGTGGGTGTGGGAGGGAAGGAGGTTTGGTGGGGGGGAGGCTGGGCTGGGCGGGTCAGGCATGGCGGGGCAGGAGGCTGGATTGGGAGTGGGAGGGGGGTGGAGGTTAGGTTGGGTGGGATGGG
The DNA here is from genome assembly GCA_032164245.1 of Sternotherus odoratus. NCBI lineage: Eukaryota > Metazoa > Chordata > Testudines > Kinosternidae > Sternotherus > Sternotherus odoratus. The sequence goes on along the minus strand of JAVMKO010000005.1, from coordinate 18,171,895 downwards.
CCGGGCCAGGCAGGGGTGGGGGAGGAAAGGCGGTTAGATGGGGGGAGGCTGGGCGGGGGTAAAGCAACATCACCCCCTCCACCCCGGCTGATAGTGGGAGCTGATTGCGGCAGGCGACAGGACCCCGGCTGGCAAGGGGCCAGCGGGGGAAACCCCAAAGCAGTGCAGGGCTAAGCACTCCGCCTGCCACTGCTTTGGGGTTTCCCCCGCTGGCCCCTTGCCAGCTGGGGTCTCAGCTCCCGTTGCCAGCCTGGGCTTCCGGGGGGGAGGGAGGGGGGAGGAAAGCGGCCCGCGAATGACATTATAAATGGCCAAATGGACCTTGACATAAAAAATGTTCCCCACCCCTGGTGTATGGACACAGTAGACCACACAGTGGGAACCATGTGTTTTCACAGGAGATTTACCAGCTATTGCGAGGGCTTTAGGAAAGGGGAGATGGACTCTCTTTGCTGGAACAAAGCAGCTCCAAAGATGGGCAAGGATGGTATCATTTCTGCTGTTCAGTCCAGTCTGAGAGTGATCTCCTACTATGAATACATGGGGCAATGGTTCTGTATCTTTCTACTGCTTCTTTTTTGCACTTGTTAAAACAATCCATTTTAAGGCACTCAGCCCCATGGTATGCTGAGCACCTTTAAATACATTTACAAACACATCGTTGCCCTGAAAGAAAAGGAACAATGCTTCCTTCCAACTCTCTCCTCCCACAGATTAATGCCTCATACTTACGAGGAATCAGATCTAACTTTTAGATCTGATTTTATTAAGTGACTCACAAAATGATTGTTTTGAAGTGTCTTTCCAGTTTGTTAGGATATTTCCTCAGGCACCTGTTTTGTCCTTGGGTTTTGCTGATCTATTTCCTGAACCTTTGCATTTCATTTCTTAGCATAGTTTATTGTTTTAAATAGATAAATTGTTCTAACGGATGCTAGGTCTGTCTTGTATTTCACAAGCCATAGTTTTGTGGAAAAAACAGACATATTTTATCAAATTTGTTTTCGAATGATGACAGACATGATATCGAAATTATCTGGACTGGACCACATGATTCAGGGATTTGGTTATGAGAGAAAGAGCCTTTCAGCTCCATGTTGCCAGTGCTAGTCTTACTCCGATCAGTAATGGCTGCACGTTATTCCTGTCGGACGATTATTTAGAGGCCTGTGAAATGAATCGTTGGTCTCAGGACAGTTCCCAGTGGACAGGTGTCCACAGCACAGAGCCCACCATCATAGCTGATCCAGCACTAGCTGATGGTCACAGCAGAGAGGTCAAGGCTTGTTGGGATCATGGTGCCTAAGCATGGATAGAGCCATTATCACAAAGAGGTATTCAAAAATAAAAAGGAAATGATATATAATATAACACGTGGCAGTTAAAGAAATTCAGCATTTGCAAAATCAGCCTCTAAAATTGCAGGTTCAATTTTACTCACTTCCATTTTCACATATTGGAACCTTCCATTTTGTGCGTGCATATTGCATGTGGGTATTATGCAGACGCAGTTTGCACCAGCAAAAACTCAGAGGTGAACCACTGCATTTGCAGTTTCAGTGGCCAGTTTTGAAATCCTGGAAGGTGCTGAGCTCATCTCAATCCATTGAACTTCGAAGTCCGCACCACTCAGGATGTGGCTCTAAAATAGGGACAATCGAATCTCAGGGCATAAACTCTTATTGGTTGACATCACCTTGGGTCAGAAGAGAAATGCGAAGGCTTCCAACTATCAAAGTCCCACGATCGGTACCACCAACCAATGCCTAATGCCAGAAGGGTTCTCTGCCCTAAACTCACATGATGTGGCAAAGAGAAGCTCCATACATTTACAGGGGTCTGCTTGTTCTGACATCTGAACAAGTGATATGCAGGGGTCTGGCCACTACTCCTGCTTCAGGGCTGGAGTAGCAGCCTTGGAACCTGTGCTGCAACTACTCGACTTCCTGGCCCCAAGTTGTGTGCATGAGTGTCTGGATTTCAGATCCCTTGTACTTCACGCACTGGAAGTATTTTGGACATATGAGCTGTGTAGCACATGAATAATAATAATATTCTATGCTTCTATAGCACATTCCATCCAAGGATCCGCAAGCAGTTTACAGGATTCCCAAGCAGCTCAATTAATGGTGGGATGACATTTTGGAAAAAAAACCATGCAATATAAATGTATGTTACTGTTATTTTTAGAGAAGGACAGAATATGGATCCCGATCCAAACTTTCTCAAAGTTGAAGGCTGTTCACATCCAGAGCTTTAATTTCTTCACATCAATTATTATTAACATGAAGTAGCTACTAACTATCCATTAACTAGCTAAGCCTCATAAACCTATGCAACAAAGATCAGAATTGTCACTCTCACATTACAGATAGGGAACTGAGGTGCAGAGAAGCTAAGCGACTTGCCTGAGGTCATGCAGCTTGTCATTGGCATGACCAAGCGTCCTCCCACAGCAATTGTTCTGCTCTAACCACTATGTACAGCACCCTCTCCAACTGTTCCAAGGCATTCCCTTTTCTGAATTATCTGCTCTCTTTAGGTCCCACTCTTGCTCATGGATCTCAGCAGTTCAAGGTCTACTCATGTTGAAGAACTGGGCCCTTATTTTGAACACCTAAAGCAATAACTTTAGGTAGCACTTCTAATTATATTTCCTTATTTTCACACTCCCTTTTCCTACCCACAAAGCTCTAATTTCCCCTGTTGACTCTCTCCCATAAATACAGGGTTTTTTCGACAGTCCAGAGAGGGCAGGGAGCAAAGACAGAGACAAATGCTCAATGCACAGAACAGATCTGTTCACTTGGCCTCATTGCCCTCCCCGGAGCTTTGAAAACAATTAGAGGGATCCTCTAATGGGGAAGAGCTCGGTGTCCCTGGTCCCCAGCTCACCTGCCAGCCTGTCAGGTTGCGCACACGAGGCTCCCAAGGTTCACAGCCAGGTGTTATTGCTCAGAGCCTGAGGTTGCTCAGTTCAGCTGGGCCCTCGCCAGGCTCTCTGAGGAAAGATGTGTTTATTTAGAACTGGCTTATGAGATGGAAAACCGGTTTCTATATTTAACGGGAAGCACCCTCTGCAGATTAACACCAGCCGTATCTTCTTTGGGGACTGCTGTGTTCTTATGTGAAAACGTGCCACTACCCTCTGTGGCCTTTTTAGGCATGGTCCACAGAGCTGTGATCTGGTAATAGCCGTATTAACCATTTGTAGGTCTTTACCCTTCAAAAGCCTCGGACACAGAATGAAATAGTGTCCTGGAGCACAGGAAGATAGGAATTTTCAGAACCATGGGAAGACTGTTGTGTAAGATTTGCTGGGAGATTTTTTCATGTTGAGAAACAATCCTTTGAATGAATGTGTGGGTGCTACTTTGTTCGTCAATCTTGGCCATTGTCATGGGCTAAGCCAGGCATGATCACATCACTGCTTGAGGGGTGCTGTAGAGGTGCATATTGTATTTGCAGATTTTTATTTCATTTTATTCCACTAGTTACAGGAGTCTCCAAACTTTTTGAGACGAGGGCCATCTTAGATTTTTGAAGGGGCTTTGCGGGCCGCTGCTGTGCCCTGCCTCTGCTCCTCCAGCCACTGCCGTGACCCCCCCTCCCTTTGCTCCTGTGGCCTCACCGCAGGAGCACTCACCCCTTTGCTCCTCCAGCCGCACCCCAGGGGCACTCACCCCTCCGCACATGGGGCTGCCATCAGCAGCTCGTGTGGTGCCTGCTCAGCTGGGGGGCCGGACAAATCAATGCCACAGGCCGGATCCGGCCCCCGGGCCATAGTTTGGAGACCCCTGCATTAGTAGCATCTTTCTGCCACAAATAGGATACAAAATACTGAATCTCTGGTTTCTTTAAGGCGAGATCTAATTATGTATCTGTGTGCTAAGCAAACAATCTATAGTTCTTTGATTGACAGTTAAAGCATACTTCTGAAGTGGGTATCAGCACAGATGGGCTAACGGGGGAGAATATGCTACCCCTCCCCCCCAAAAAAGAGAATGCCGTACAATAATACAAAAGAAAGAAATTCTTGTGAATAGAACCAGTTCCCTTTTCTGCCTGCTGGAAACGCTGATCTGGCAGCGAGTGTTTAGGAGTAACAAGAGCCATAATAGGTATGACACCCTTGTGCTTTCTATATTTGTAATGGTCTGGCCTGTTTGGAGGCAGCTGCATTAGCGGCCACATGTTATGTCTTGTGATCTGCTCTCTGATAATAAGCATAAAAGGACGGTGACGTTAAGAACTGGCAGAAGCCGTTTTTGGAGTGTGGAGGAGGAGAGGGCAATAGTTTGTTGAACTTTTGAAGAATTTGTGCCTTTTCAGGAAACTCTGGCCGTGAATCCTCATTGAAACATAATCCTGAGTGAATATTCCTTTAGCTGAATGCCAGATCCTGCAGCTAAAACCCCAATGTGAGGCCCATGCAGGTGTGAAAAGGATCCATCTGTCCTTTTATGCTTATTATCAGAGAGCAGATCACAAGCCATTACATGCGGTTTCATCTAGTATCAATTGAGAATTCTTTCAGGGTTCTCAGAATCAGCCTGGACCAAAGAGATTGGAGGACAGAAGGGGCCACTGGCTGCTTTTCTAAAAAGGCCCAGCAGCACCATCATAGCCTAATCGCCAGGAAAGTCACCACCTTGAAAGTAAAAAATAGGGCGCCCGGGGAGTGTGAATCTGTTTCTCTGAAAGTACCTCCCCTTTCCAACTCCACCAAAAAAAAAAAAAAAAAAAGGAAAAATTTCAACCAGCACTACTATAGTTGACTGAAAATAGGATGGAAAATCCCCCAGAAAAAGCTGTGTCAAAAATGACAGAGTCCTGTGGCACCTTAAAGACTAACTAAAGTATTGGAGCATGAGCTTTCGTGGGCTTGTACCCACTTCGTCGGATGCATGCAGTGGAAGCTACTTATGCTTATGCGTCAGTACTTTAGTTAGGTGCCTCAGGACTCTTTGTCGCTTCTGCAAATCCAGACTAACACAGCTACCTCTCTGATTCTTGTGTCAAAAATGTTACCCATTTTTTAAAAATCTGCATCTAAATTTTAAAAAAATCCAACCTGCTCTACTTGGAAGATTTAAATGATCTTCAAAATCACTTGTGCTGCAAGCAAACTTTTTAAACACAAAACAAAATGCCTCTTCCTTACGTCCCCACATTAAAAACCTCTGAAGTATTAGATGGGCTAATTTGTGTCTCGGATAGTTTAGCTGCTCAATATGTAGCAGTTACCAACTCCCAGATGTGTCGACAGTTAGCCTCCCCCACTGCCATCATTTGAGAGCTTTCAGTGTGTTTCATTGATCATTAATGCATCAGAGTAATTATCTACATTAAATTGCAAAAAAATCAGGGAAGCTACATGGAATTGGCTAAATAATAACAACTAGCTATGTAAATACTGACTCATTAGCATCCAGTCATCTCTTTAAAGGAACAAACATTACAAGGCAAGTTCTTTGCCTTTTGCTAGAGCAATGGAGTTCAGTGAAATGGAATACTTAGGTAGTTTAAATCGAACCCAAATGTCCAGTGGAGGAAATCTCCAAATTAAATCAGTGTACATCACTAGGTTACCTTTCAAACATGGATTTTGTAGAAATTAGAAACATCGACACAACAAGGCATATAAGCGGGTTGTGGTAATACATTCAGCGCGGGGCTGAGGGGGTGTTATGCAGTTTTCTCTCTTTCGCTCTGTCTCTCAAGGGGCAGACAAAGCAGCAGTCTACAAGGACCAAGAGAAGCGATGGGCTTCTGGAGAGACGGCTGGAATTCCAGTTACGATTGAAAGCGGACATGAGTTGGCTGCTCTCATCATTCAGTCCACACTATAGAACTACTTCTTTGCACGACTGGTAACGTGAGCTCCAGAGATAGCCAGGATCAGAACACAAGGGAGTGTTGCACATCAGAATCGGGCAGCCTCTCCAGAGCTGTTGAAGGGAAGTTTGCCCAACCTCTTCTCACACTACAGCCTTCATTCCTGCAAGATCATGCATGATGTGCAACAGGGTCCCCAAGCTTGTAGGCCAGTGGGTGCCCAGAAAGTTAAGAGCTAAGCATCAATCCTCTCTACTTAGCAGTGTTAAATCCCGAGTCTCCTGAACGTTTCCTTCCTTCCTCTCAAGAGTAAAAGGTAAAAATCAACATGGTGGGGTATGGCCATTACTCTTGTACCTAGACAGGAGCAGCTTAGTGACCATGCAGCAGCATTCTCACCGATGCAGGAACAGAGTCTCCTGAACCCTTCCCCTACCCCCATACTATTTACCATGCACTTTCCCAAGCAACATGCTGCACCTACGCTGGATAAACTCAAGTCCTAGGTCTGATGCCATTGCAATGGTCGGTGCATCATTTTCATTAGCGCTAACTACAAGCTCCCAAGTCACTTGTTTCCAGCTCTTACCTCTGTCTTCTGTTTCACGTGCATCAAAAGCCAAAAGTGAGAAAGATGTAAAAGACTGCATGGGGGCAGGGCTGTAAAATGTGTGCCAGTGCCCTTTGGCTGTCGGAGAAGAGCTGGATTTCAGAATCAGTAGCTGGGGTTACAAGGAACGACATTGCACTGAAATGAGATGTGTTACTCTGCAGTTAGAGCCTGAAACTGCCTCAGGGCAGCCGCTGCTCCTCAGCTGGTGTGTTGTTAAATCTCAGATCCTTATGTTAATAACTGGGCAGCAATAGTGACACAGTTTTGGCAGGCTAATAAGGACCATATTGTGCTTGGCCACAGTGCAGGAATTGTGGGGTGTCAAGAAGTGTCGCTATCTTTGTATTCCCTGCAGGGGCCACACATCATTACAATCCCCGCTCAAAAACAACGAGGAGTCCTTGTGGCACCTTAGACACTAACAAATTTATTTGGGCATAAGATTTCATGGGCCAGAACCCACTTCATCAGATGCACGGAGTGGAAAATACAGTAGCAGATATACACATACAGCACATGAAAAGATCAGAGTTGCCTTACCAAGTGGGAGGTCAGTCTAATGAGACAACTTAATTAAAAGTAGGATACCAAGGAAAATCACGTTTATAGTGGTAATGAGCACAAACCATTTAAACAGTAAGTAGGGTGGAATTCAATAAGGACAAATGCAAAGTACTCCACTTAGGAAGGAACAATCAAAATGGGAAATGACTGCCTAGGAAGGAGTACTGCGAAAAAGGATCTGGGGGTCATAAGTGCCCCACAAGCTAAATATGATTCAGTAGTGTAACACGGTTGTAAGCAAGACACAAGAAGTCGTTCTTCCATTGTACTCTGTGCTAATAAGGCCTCAGCTGGAGTATCGTGTCCAGTTTTGGGCGCCACATTTCAGGAAAGATGTGGAGAAATTTTAGAAAATCCAGAGGAGAGCAACAAAAATGATTAAATGTCTAGAAAACATGACCTATGAGAAAAAATGGATATGTTTAATATGGAGAAGAGAAGATGGTTGGGGGATGGTCATGATAACAGTTTTCAAGTACATAAAAGGTTGTTACAAGAAGGAGGGAGGTTCTCATTTACCTCTCAGGATAGGATAAGAATCAATGGTCTTAAACTGCAGCAAGGGAGGTTTAGGTTGGACATTAGGAAAAGCTTCCTGTCAGGGTGGTTAAACACTGGAATAAATTGCCTAGGGAGTTTGTGAAATCTCCAGCATTGGAGGTTTTTAAGAGCAGATTAGACAAACATCTGTCAAAGACAGAGATAACACTTAGGGTATGTCTTCACTACAGCATTAGTTCGATTTCCTTTATGTCGATGTTGTGAACGTGACGGTATAAAGTCGATTTTGTGTGTCTTCACTAGGCACAGCTACGCACAGTACGTCGACAGTGTCTGTCCGCAAAACTTTTGCAAGTGTCGACATGACGAGCGTTGCACTGTGGGTACCTATCCCACAGTTCCCTGATCCCCCAGCAGGCACCATTTCGAGTGCTGCACTATGGGTAGGCATTTCCAAATTTCGCGCCCTTTTTCCGCGCCGCCCACCCCCATTCCGAGCGGTGCACTGTAGGTAGGCATCCCATAATTCGCGCCCTTTCTCCGCCGTGCTAACGCCATAGCATTGCAAGCATGGAGCCCGCTGACACCACGGCTGCAGTAATGGCTGTTGTGAGGACCTCGATCACGGTTGCTGAGTTCCTGCTGCACCGTCTGCAGAGGAGGAATGCGATCCGGGGAGAACTGTGCTTTCCGGAACCCGACGACAGTGAGGAGGAGATGGACAAGCACATCGGGGACGACAGGGACACTGCCGTGCACAGCGGGGACGACAGGGACACTGACGTGCACAGCGGGGACGACATGGACACTGCCGTTTTTGCAAGTAGGGCGACTGACAATCTGTCAAGAATGGTGGCAATGGGGCAGGCTCATGCCATCGAACGCCGATTCTGGGCCAGGGAAACAAGCACGGACTGGTGGGACCGCATAGTGCTGCGGGTCTGGGATGACTCCCAGTGGCTCAGAAACTTCCGCATGCGAAAGGGCACGTTCCTGGAACTTTGTGACTTGCTGTCCCCGGCCCTCCAGCGCAGGAATACCAAAATGAGAGCGGCCCTTACAGTGGAGAAGCGAGTGGCGATAGCCCTCTGGAAGCTTGCAACGCCAGACAGCTACCGGTCAGTCGCGAATCAGTTTGGGGTGGGTAGGTCTACAGTGGGCTTTGCTGTGATGCAAGTAAGCAGGGCAATCGTCGAGCGGCTGCTACACCGGGTTATAAACCTCGGAAACCTGCAAACCACAATAGATGGCTTTGCCGCCATGGGATTCCCTAACTGTGGTGGGGCTATAGATGGGACTCATATCCCTATCCTGGCACCGGACCACGAGGCCGCCGAGTACAGAAACCGGAAGGGATATTACTCAATGGTCATGCAAGCAGTGGTTGACCACAAGGGACATTTCACCGACCTGTACGTGGGGTGGCCGGGAAAGCTTCATGACGCTCGAGTGTTCAGGAACTCTAGGGTTTTTAGACAGCTGCAGCAAGGCACTTTCTTCCCCGACCAGAAAATTTCCGTGGGGGGGGGTCAAAATGCCGATCGTGATCATTGGGGACCCAGCCTACCCCCTAATGCCCTGGCTTATGAAGCCCTACACAGGAGCCCTGGACAGGGGTCAGGAGCTGTTCAACTACAGGCTGAGCAAGTGCAGAATGGCCGTGGAGTGTGCATTTGGCCACTTGAAGGGGAGATGGCGTTCCTTACTGATTCGCTCAGACATCCGTGAGAGAAATATCCCCATTGTTATAGCTGCTTGCTCTGTGCTCCACAATATCTGTGAGAGCAAGGGGGAAACGTTTATGGCGGGCTGGGAGGCAGAGGCAAATTTACTTTCTGCTACTTATGAGCAGCCACACAGCAGGGAAAGTAAAAGAGCCCACCGTGAGGCCCTGCGCCTCAGGGACGCCTTGAAAGACAGTTTTATCAGTGCCCGAGATGGCGTTTGAGAATCTGCTCCCTTGCTGTGCTCTAAGCCTGCTGCCCTTGTACCCTCTTTCCCTCCCCCCTCCCCATGCTTTCCCTCCTCCCTCCCCATGCTTGCAGAGGAAATAAAATCACTGTTGGAAAAATCATGGTTCCTTTATTGGTTCATCGGAAATACAAATACAGGGGATCACTGTCCTGGTATCCTGGAGGGAAACCGGCAGTCGCAGTGGGGGAGGAGCGGGCAAAGGAGGGGGGGGGGAGACACAGCAGCTTTTAAAAGTTTTCTGAGAAAGTCAGCCTGCTGCTGCTGCTGCTTCTGCTGGCTTGTGGGGTGGAGTGGAGCGGCCCACGGGCCTTGCCCCCCCGTGTTCTCACCCCGCGTCTGGGTGGGGAATCTATGGGAGTTGGGGAGGGGGGGAGGTGGTTACACAGGGGCTGCAGAGGTGGTCTTTGGGCATGCTGCAGCTCCACCAGAGATCGCAGCATGTCGCTCTGGTCCTCCATTATGCGGAGGAAAGCATCCATGCGTCTTTCCTCACGTTCTACTCTCTTTTCTGCAGCGGCTTCCCTCTTTTCTGCAGCGGCTCTCCTTTCCTCTCTCTCTCGATTCCTTTCCTCTCTGTCTCGTTCCCTTGCCTGTATCATTTTTTCCCTCCAGTCCGTCTGGCGGGCTGCCTCAGCGCGCGAGTTCTCCAGGAGTTCAGTGAACATCTCATCGCGCGTTCGCGTTTTCTTTTTACGCTTTCTTTTCTGCAGGGCAGGGCGGGAGTTCAACTGTTGTTGTTCATCTGTGGGCAAGTGTGTGGGAAAAGAAAGGTTGAAAGTTATGAGACAGATACATTCAAGGTTAGGAGGCAGATGCAGTCTCGGACGGTACACAATGGGAGTAGTATGCTGTTTGCAACCTCAGTATTCAGAGGCCTGATATGATTTCTGTACAAGGTCATGTTCTACACCTAAAAGGAGAGGAGAGCTCACAGAAAAGTCAGAGCATCTCAGACACATATGCGTGCCTCAGCCCAAGACGGCTTCTGAAATCACCGTGCAGCCGGCCATGGTAAGTTAAAAGTGGCGCCTGCATACTGTAGAGCAACCCCGCCCCCTTCCCCCCACCGCGTGGCTGGCTCCCACTGAAACCGCAAACTGCAAAGCAAATGCCAAAAAATCTCTCGCTAAGGGCTAAGGTCTTTTTGGGGCTCTTCAGACCGCGTGCAGACGGCTCGGATTCCCTGCCAGCTAACGCTACGGGCTGGGGGGGGGGGGGGGGCGGCGGTCAGCGTTCGTGGGGGGGGGGGGGGCGGGTTCGGTTCGTCGGTCCTCAGCAGAAAAGAGTACTTTGCAGCTGGGACTCTTTATCTCCCGACTAATTGCAGTCCGTATCTCAAACAGGCAACCCTGAATGACATCACTTTGCTGAGAATTTCTCGGAGAGATAGGGAGCGCATGCTCCTTGAGTCCATGCAAAGTCCTGGTCCATACGCCGCAATGCTAGCCTGCTCAATGATACCAGACAACCTACTACTTTCGTGGCGTGGGTTGGTGTCCTATCACGGGGGACCAGATAAGGCAGCTCTCCCCAGAAATCTGCTGCGCTGGATTCATCGCTACCTCCTGGATAGCTTCCTTGAAATGTCCGCGGAGGACTTATGGTCAATCCCGGAGTATATTGACAAACTCTTTGAGTAGAAATTGACCAGCAATGAAAGCACGCTAAGTCCTTAGGGCAAGTTACTTAGGGCAAGCATTAATGCCTTAGGGCAAGCATTAATAAATGCTTCCTTTACAAAATCACGCGTCATGTAATCACTTAAAAAAGAAACACTTACCCCCCTGGGAGGCTTGGGAGGGTACTGGCTCCAGGGTGACAAACAGCTCCTGGCTCTCTGGGTACAAGGGTTCTCCGCTGGGCTCCTGCTGCTCCGTGAGATTTTCTTCTTCATGCTCGTCCTCCTCGGAATCAGTCTCCTCCCTGACGATGATCCCATCGGTGGAGTCCACGCACACCGGCGCGATGGTGGTGGGGGCGCCCCCCATTATGGCATTTAGTTCATTGTAGAACCTGCATGTCCGTGGCGCGCCCCCCGATCGTCCGTTTGCCTCCTTGGCTTTCTGGAAAGATTGCCGCAGCTCCTTAATTTTCACGCGGCACTGTGTGGTGTCCCTGTTGTGGCCCCTTTCCAGCATGGCCTTGGAGACTCTTCCGTAGGTGTTGGCATTCCGTTTGTTGTTTCGTAGTTCCAACATCACGGATTCCTCTCCCCAGATAGCGATGAGATCCAGCACCTCACGAGTGGACCATGCTGGAGCTCTTCTCCTCTGGCTGGTCTCCAGGGTAGATGAGCTCATCATGGATTCCTGTGATGCTGAGCTCTGCATGGCGGCTAGTGCTGATTGCTCTGAATGGCGACTGATCAGTTCAGGTGAGCTGGCCACGCTGACCAAACAGGAAATGGCATTCAAATGTTCCCGGGTCTTATCTACCTGGCCAGAGCAGCGAGTTCAGAGTGCAGTGCAGAGCGGTCACAGTGGAGCAGTAGTGAGGCAGTCCAGAGCGGTCAGAATGGAGCATTGTGGGACAGCCTCTGGAGGCTATTAATGTCGGGTTCCGTCTTCACTAGCCCACGGTCGAGCTTGGAACGTCGAGATTAGCCTTATGCCACTGGTTAGGCTGGAGTGCCAAGATCGATCTTTAAGGCCCTTTACATCGACGTTAAGGGCATGTATGTGAAGACAGGTACACGTTTACTTCGACCTAACGTCGTTAACATCGATTTAAAGTGGTAGTGAAGACATGCCTTTAGTCCTGCCATGAGTGCAAGGCACTGGACTGGAAGACCTCTCAGGGTCCTTTCCAGTCTTATGATTCTATGAAGTTAAGTGACTTGCCCAAGGTTACATAGGCTGTCTGTGGCAGAGCCAGGAATAAAACCTACATCACCTGGCTCCTAGACCTGTATCTTAACCACAAAACCATTCTTCTTCCCCTTCACTGATGCTTTCACAGGTCCAATAATTCAGTATTTTAGTGTAGCAACACAAAATGCCAAGGAGTTATACTCAGTCCTCAGTGGTTCAGAATCAGGAGCCAAATTAGCTATCAACATTACTCATAAGAGCCACAATACAGACATAAGAACGGTCACACTGGGTCAGACCAAAGGTCCATCTAGCCCAGTATCCTGTCTTCCAACAGTGCTTCAGAGGGAATGAACAGAACAGGTAATCACCAAGTGATCCATCCCCGTCGGCCATTCTCAGCTTCTGGCAAACAGAAGGTAGGGACACCATCCCTGTCCATCCTAGCTAATAACCATTGATGAACCTATGAACCCTGTTATAGTCTTGGCCTTCACAACATCATCTGGCAAAGAGTTCCACAGGTTAACCGTAGTGTGAACTTGTTTCATTTATACTGCTATGCTTCCAAACTGTACCAAATAATTACTTACAAATGTATGGTATGCTTTACCATCATGTAAAGTATATAACCATCAGAGCAGTTGGAGATCGAAGGCAGGCAATCTGCAGATGCAAAAGAAACCATGGGATAAACATATTTCCCCATGTTAAACCCTTAGCTTTCGGCAACTAGTTGGGAAAACACTTGCCTTTTGCTACTGTATCCATAGAATAGAATTAAATTTGGACACTAAGTACAAAAGCCTCCAGAGCTTCTTGGGAGTAGATAAAGAGCTGCCATACATTCTGGGATCTCCAGACTGCCTATCTAAGAATCAGACGAGTAGCTGATAGTGGCGTCCCCAAACTTCTGCTTTCAGGGTATTCTACAGAGTATCTTCACAGAGCCCTCCAAAACATTCCCAGAACCTACAAACCAAAAATTCAGATCCAAAAATCCCTGATTTTTGGGAAATATGAGATCTGGATCCACATTCCCATCTGTAGAAATGTCCTAGCTAGCCCGCTCCAGGCTCACTGTTTTTTGCTGAATAGGGTGACCAGATGTCCCGATTTTATAGGGACAGTCCCGATTTTTGGGTCTTTTTCTTATATAGGCTCCTATTACCTCCACCCCCACCACCCGCATTCCAATTTTTCTACACTTGCTGTCTGGTGGTCACCCTAGTTGCAACCCAGTAGGACCGATCACTTTGGATGAGCACAGGTCAATGGGAAATGGAGGAATGAGGGGTAGCCAAGCACAAAGCAGACCATCCCCCTGGCTTTGTTTAATAATTAGCAGTGAGTTGACGGCTATCAATAGTGCAGCCTGGGGAAACTCCAAATCCCTTTAAGTTTACACAAACTCACTGCTCAGAGGAGGGCAACCAAACCACGGCCACTCCCAGACCATTCCATTAGCTCCCCATATGCTTCGGGATCCGCTTCAGAGTATGCAGCTCAAGGGTGCCAAAAAGGGGATCATGATGCACCACAGGTATTTCTCACTCTCCAAACTCCTCTCCTTGTGCTTTCTGCTGAGGTAGCACAGGCCTCCTCCCTGTCCTCCATTGCTGGTGTGAGACCCTTCTTCTGTGCAACACCTGCTGGCTGCAGCTGCTTTGCTATGCCCGTTTGCCTCATCAAATCCCTCCTGAGCAAGGCATGTAAGACTTGAACCATTGTCTGAAACAAAACAAAGAACCTGACCTCCCTTTTCCCAGCTGCAAAGATAGTCCATGGGACCAGTTTTCAGCTCAGTTTCACAGAAATGTTTCATCTACTGCATATATATTTAATTCCAGCCTCTTCCCATGGGTTGTTTACTGCTGATCTCTGATCTGTTCCCTTTGTGTATAACTGTGACCCCAGCACAGAAAGAACAGTGGCAGCAGCCAGGGGACAACCAGCAGGGGGCGCTGAGATTGGAGGGGGACTTGCTTGGTAGATTTTTGAATACAGTAAACCCTTGATTTAACGGACCTCGATTTAACGGACTTCGGATGCAACGGACAAAATTTCTGAGCAAGTCTGATGCATCCAAAATCCATTTCTCGCGGGCTGGCTGCTGGCTCCCAGCTGCCGCCCGGGTCCAGGCAGCAGGTGGGCTGACTGCAGGCTCCCGGCTGCCGCCCGGGTCATGGCAGCAGGCCGGCTGGCTGCCGGTTCCCGGCTCCCGCCCGAGTCACAGCAGCGGGCGGGCTGCTGGCTCCTGGCTCCCGCCCGAGTCCCGCAAGCGGGTGGGCTGGCTGCCGGCTCCCGCCCGGGTTCCACCTGTGGGCGGGCTGGCTGGCTGCCGGGTCCCGCCTGAGTCCCGCCAGCGGGCGGGCTGCCGGTTCCCAGCTCCCGCCCGAGTCCCGCAAGCGGGCGGGCTGGCTGACGGCTCCCGGCTGCCGCCTGGGTCCCATCAGCGGGCGGGCTGCGGAGCTGCCGCCCCGACCCTGTGGTGGGCGGGCTGCTGCTCCGACAGCTCGTTTTTTTTTTAAAATTAAATAACGGACTTTTTGATTTAACAGACACCCCCTCACCCGAATTAGTCCATTAAATGGAGGTTTTACTGTACTTGCCAAGTAGCTCACAGAGGCTCTAATAATAACGAGCAGTGGAAGATAAACACTCTGACGGCAAGATCCTCAGCTGGCATAAATGGGCACAGCTCCACTTACTTCATTGGCACTACACCAATTTAAACCAGCGAAGGCTCTGGCCCTTTACTGCTAGCACTGACTGGAGTTTAAAGTTAGACAGAGAAACTCCAGGAGATGGAATTTCCAAAGCTAAAATCCAGCAGAGAGACAGCCAGATCCTAAATTCCCTATGCAGTCCTTACACAGGCACTTTTCCAATTAAAGTCAATGGGAGTTTTGCCTGAGTAATGACTGGAGTAAAAATAGAGTAAGAACATCAAGCTTTGACACACCGTCTTTTAACACACACACAGTGAGCCTCATGCCGCATGATATGCTTTGACTTCTCATCTGCCACAAAAATGTGAACTACGCCACCCAGTACATTCCACCACAGAACAATATTTGTATTTGATCACGGAGATGGTTTAACCCCGTAAGTGACATAAGGCAGTCATTCCCCATCCAGTAATGGAAACAGACAGTGCTTGCCATGGTTTATTTTTGCAGCAGGCATTCTTTGGCAGATACTTATGGGAAACAACATGGCAGGGGAATGGCATCAGCCTTCCCCTGTGCGACAGCCAGGACAGCAGCCCCGCAGAAGAACACCACAGTACATTCTCTCTTTTGGGGGGAACTTTTGCAGAGTTCGTCACTCCTCTTGCCCCTTTCGGCATCTAGGAGGATTCAAGCTTTGGGGAAATAGCAGCGCAGCACGGCACTGAGTCAAAAATAATTGTCTCTGCAGCTATCTCCACTCCGTTCACCAGCCAACAAGCTGTTGTAGCCACCATGTCACCACGGTGGTGAATGGAATTTATTTCCAATCTCCCATGTGCAGATTTCCCCTCCTCGTGGGCATGCCCTTATTTCTCCCTTATCTCTCTGGGAACAGCCTCCCTAAAGAAGCATGGCATGATCTCGAGGAACAAGCAGTGAGCTGGGAATCAAACTCCCAGGCTCAAACCTTGGCTCTGCTAGTGAATCACTGTGTGGCCTTGGTAAGTCACTTCACTTCTTTGTGTTAGTTTCACTATCTGCAGAAGAGGGGATAGAGATGCTCACTTACCACATCCAGGAACCCTATAGGGCTTAATTAGTTAATGTTTATACAGCACCTTGAATATGCACAACTGCTCAGTATTATCATCATTACACAGCTTGTTCAGGTCTAGCTAGGGAACACCCGACACAAGTTATGTAGAGATGGGACTCAGCTGTAAAATTTGGATCTGCACCTGAATTTCTTCCAAGTTCAAGGGTGTGTGGCCCACAGATATCAGGCCAGCCACCGTTCAGGCTTGTTTGGATCCAGGTTTTGGATTGAGGTTCATCTGAATTAGACCACAGAGATAATATTGGCTTTGCACCTCATTTGGGGATAGTTTCCATCATTAGGTATCCTCTCTGGGGAAGCAAAGTATAAAGAATTTGGTGAACTTTAACACTATCCATTCGGAACCCTTTGGAAATGCATGAAAGAAGAGCTCAGTCTGGAAAGGTACTGAATTGTCTACCTTGCCTGTGAGGTGCTGAGCATGGTTAACTCCAGTGAAAGCCAAGAGGAGTTGAAGATATTCAGCTCTAGGTTTGAGCCCTAAGCACATGAACACACTTAACAGCTTCTATCATGTGCTGATCCTATTCCTGAATGGTGCAAAATGCCTCCCGGAAGGCTCATCTTCAACAGAACTTGGACCCAGGAATCTGACCCTGGTTGAGCTGCGAGGAGCTCTCAGCTGACAATCATTCTTTGCAGATTATATTTTCTGGATCAGAGATTGGCAATGGACTTTCTATATAACCCACTGTGAGCTAGGCTGCATGATTACGAAGAGGCAGGTCTATATGCAAAGCAGATGGGAATGCATTAACGAGAGTCTTAGCACTCCAGCAACCCCACGCATCATTTTCGCACCATCACTGGACAGAATGGAGATCATACCCTGGGACTCTGTCACCTTAAGAGATATGATGAACCTCCATGTGTGCCACATTCATGTGTGCCACAGTCTGTTAGCAGAGCAAGAAGTGCAGCAGCAGATGAGCTGCATTTCACAGCCCTCCACCTGTCAGGAGGAGCAGGGAGAGTATGAAACAGGCTGCCTAGAGAAGATGGGCCAAACCAGAAATAGTCCATCATGTGCCATGGCCCCAGCATTCCAGAGGATCTTTTCCTTAGAGTCTGATGTCAGAAGCAGAGCGGGTTACCACCATTCATCCATCAATGAGTGCGGTTTGTGCTCTGGTGTTTTTCCATCTCTGATTGCTTTTTCAGACATTACACTGGGGCTCCAGGGAATTACCCCTGACTTGTATTATTTCACAGACAGTTAGACCCTCTCTTCTTGCAGATGCTGCTAGGAGTGAAAACCCTCGAGGTGAGTTCAGTAGCTGTCCAGGGATGGGACAGAGAAAAAAACAGAGTGAAATATATTCACATTTCTTAACTGCATGTCCCAGCTGAACGTCTTGTTCCCTGTTCCCTTTCTGCCATTTAATCCAGCTTTTTTGCCAGTGATCAAAGCGCGTTGCAAAAAAGACTGCTCCTGAGTGTGCCCAAATGCTTTTGCAAAGCCATTACTTTCCAAATTCAACACCCTCCTGAGCTACTGCTTTCATGCCATCAATAGGGTCTTAGGAGTGTTATCAAGAGCTAAGAAATCCTTTGCTGCTGTCAGAAGCTACAATAAAGCTCGCTGCTTCCCCAGCTCTTGCCTTTATACACTTTTAGTTCGTTCTCTTCTCCAATTTCAGCTGTAGATCTCCCCCCGTCACTCCTCCTGGAGTCTAACGTCCTTCCCAAGGTCATGCTGCTTTCTGAGTCGAGCTGTCCAACCCCCGCCCCCCCCCCCCCATTTCCCATCCCTGCTTCTTTTCACTCTTCCCTCTCAACTGTTTAATCAAGTTTCTCTAAATAAAAGATCGGATCCCTGCATAGGCCTATGGACAGCTCCCTGCATAGGCCTTTCCCCAACCATTGCCTCTCCGCCTCACTTCACTTCACAGAGGTAACTGGGTCACCTGGATGCCAGTGTACAGAGTGAATGTTAAGGCAACAGCTGTTACTGCAGAATAGAACCTGGGGCTGGTCAGTGATCCTGTTTACAGTGGCCTGCTTTTGAGTCACTAGCTCTCTCACCTGTGCTTTGGGTTCTGTAGGAAAATAAGGGTCCGACCGTCAGAAATGCCTGTGTACAAAATTGCACGCGTCTCTGATGTGCGCACACAGTTCAAGGGAAGAGAAAGCTGGGTAACGTCCAGGACAACAGATAGGTCGGTGCATAATTCTGTGCACAAATTGGGCTTGTTGGGCTGGAGCTTCAGCCGCTGTGAACCGGCATAGTTCCAGGGCACCGTTGGCATTGACTTCAGCAGAGCGATGTCCATTTTCTCCCACTCAAGATCTCACCTGTATTGGAAAATTAGGTCCTAAGTGTATTTAGAATAAATAAACTAAGAAAACTTGGCAGGCGATAGTTTATACCTTTTGGTGGCCAGACACATGCCGGTTGTGAGCTAAAATAGTTAGGGGGCCATTGACTTCCTAGCAGGTCAATAGTCCTTGCACCAGAAAGTTATTGGCTGACTAGCGATGGGCTGAGAGGAAGCCACACCACTCCGTGACCCTCACTGCCCTGGCCCTGACTTGTACGACTTGCAGCAGTGCTGACATCAGTGCAGATGCACATCAGGTATAGCAGGGCAGGACTTGGTCCAGGAGCCTCTGTGGAAGGCGAATGGTGGTTACTACATTGAAATTCTGTCAGGGCACTGGGTCAATGCCTTGGCGCCATCGGGAATGGATTGTCCCCGCAAAGCTCAGCTGCAATTAGAGGGAAGCACAGAGCCATGTCACTCCAGCAGGAGGTATTTTCCTTCTGGAATCCAAAGTGCCTCTGAGAGCTCCAGTCTAGCATGGGTCGGAGTGGATTCTGCATCACCTGTTGATATCATATGCAATGCACTCCTCATCTCCATCCAATGCCAGATCTGCTGGCTGGCATGGAGATGACAGCAGGGCCATGGCTAAGGTAGGGCCTCCTTTAAGAAGGCTAGAGGGCATAAGGACTGTGATGTCAAGCACTGCAGTTATACCAGAGCCCTGCGTATGCGATGGGCGGTAGGGAGCAGGTGGCTGTCTCTGTTGCTCCCTGTAGGCCATAGAGGAGCCAGACAATCTGGCCTGCAACGTCAGCAACTGTTTATTGCTTATACTGAAAAGCAAAAGAGATGTCCCAGCATCCAAAAAAAGAGGAAATAATCGACTCTGATCTCGAGGCTGTTTTGGAAATGATTCCTTCTCTTCAGCTCCATAGGAAATGTGACACCCTCCAACGACTACAAAACTTACTGGTGTTAATTCCCAGCTTTAGCAAGGGACGGGAGGCTCATATTTCTAATCAAGTCAGCCAGGTTGTGATTTTTCAGAGTGATTCATTCTTTCCCCGTAATGATCCCGGAGGAGAATTCACAGCAATTCAGCCATAAGCCCCTGCATCCTTCCTCCCTCCGCCTCCCCTCTCCGATTATTCCTCTTGAAATTAAGCTTCTTGGCAGTCCAACTCCAGCTCCTACCCCTATTTCCTTCTGTTGCAGGACCCTTTTGAAAACCCTGGATTCGTCACCTTTAGGGATTAGACCATGCATAACAGGCCCAGCACAGAACAGAGAGAACATCATGTTATTTCCATTCTTCTCGCGGTTGTGTTCTCTCACAGCCCCACACTGCTTACAGCTTCCACGCCACGTATTCTTCTGCCCGTTGCCATGGTGCAGCCGCTGGTTTGTCATTAATATTGTGGGTAACTTCAGATCCTTGACCTCAGGGCTTTCAATGCTTTTCATGGTGTATTTTCCTCTTGATTGAGTTGCTCTGCATTCCCAAGCAAAGTTAAAACAAAAATAAAATGCGGCCACTTTTGAATGGTGAAATCTGTTCCACAAAGACCCAGAACAGCAAAGCACCGAAAAACAGCACATGAAGAGAAGAACAGTCATCTTCCTCAGGCTCACAGGCTTTGGGGGTATATTTAGATCTGTCTACACTGTGTTTGTCAAACCAGTGTCCCAAAGGGAGTTTTCATGAACTCAATACCTGTCCCAGTTTTGACTCTTCAGTACTAATATTCTACACTTTCATCTAAGGATCTCAAAACATTCTGCAACAATTAAACCATTAAGCCCCACAACATGCCTGACAGATGGGTAAGGCATTATTCTTCCCATTTTATGGACAGGAGAACTGAGGCACAGAAATGTGAAATGTGTCTACCCAAATTATATATACGAGCTCTCTCCTTCCAATCTGTGTATTCATCAGTTGTGACTTGCACATACACGTTGGAGGAGTGGCCAGGGGTTGTGTGCTGAAGGCAAGCTTCTGTAAAAGTTTGTGTGCACTGTTTGAACATTTGCGCCTGTGTGAATTGTCCAATGGGATTACTAGCTAAGCTGCACTTGCAAAGTCAAATTCTGTCCCTGGTTACTCATGGGCAAGCCCTGAAGTCTGTCTTTGGCTACTAAGAGCAAAATTTGGACCTGCTGAATTATTGTTCAGGCTGATAATGTGCATGCCAGAAAGGTTCCAGCATGACTCTCAGATCCCAGGGTAAGTTTGCAGCTCTGGTAGCTACTTTTATTCATAATCTCAGAAAATATGATAAGACGTTTATTTGAGACAGGAAATATATCATTCTGAGTCACTTGTCAAAACAAAACTGCCCTTTAATGATCAAAAAGGTGTTAACAAATTTACAGTAAAACCTCCATTTAATGGACTAATTCGGGTGAGAGGGTGTCCGTTAAATCAAAAAGACCGTTATTTAATTTAAAAAAAAAAAAACGAGCTGTCGGAGCAGCAGCCCGCCCGCCACAGGGTCGGGGCAGCAGCTCCACAGCCCGCCTGCTGATGGGACCCGGGCGGCAGCTGGGAGCCACCCTGTTTCCCCGAAAGTAAGACATCCCCCGAAAATAAGACGTACTTCCAGTTTTGCCTCTCGCTGTAATATAACGTAATGTAATTTTGGGAGCAAAAATTAATATAAGACACTGTCTTATTTTCGGGGAAACACGGCATCAGCCAGCCCGCCTGGGTCCCAGCAGCCGGGACCCGGGCGGCAGCCGGGAACCGTCAGCCAGCCCGCCCGCTGCCTGGACCCTGGCGGTAGCCAGGAGCCGTCAGCCAGCCCGCGAGAAATGGATTTCGGATGCTCAGAAATTTTGTCCGTTGCATCCGAAGTCCGTTAAATCGAGGTCCGTTAAATCGAGGGTTTACTGTATTCAGTTAAAGATGCTCCATTTGCACAGGGTTTCCATGAAAAATTAACCTGTAAAACTATGAATTCACATTAAAAAGAACTAACTTGCTGCATCCCTGAATATCAAACCCTCCTACCTTGTGGAGGAACAATTTACATGGCTGTATGCCCGGAGAGACATGAAAACCTGGGGAAACAGCAGAGCTTCTTTACAAAGGGGAAAAAATAGTATAATTGTCTAAAAGAAGAAAGAGATTCTATTTGGGGAAAGCACTTTAGAAGCCTCAAACAGTGTCTGAGCCTACGTTTGTTACATTCAGTCCATGAAGAAGTCTGTTTCCACACCCACACACCTGGTGCAGGCTAATGGTAGCGCTGACTATAATACCAACTGTCAGCAGGTTGTTTCTGAATCAATAATACAAGAAGAGCAGCAAAGGAAGAACAAGGCTCTGATTTTGAGATCCTTCACTCCGGAATATAGCTCAGGAATGGGTGAGAGGGGAAAATGAAAACCACCTTGTTTCCTCTTTGATGTAGGAACCCTTTGGTGCCCTGTTTAGCTCTTACTAGCAGTTAGAGCAGCTTAAGGGTCAAGCTAAATTCCACTTGGTTGCTCATGGCTTCCTAGGGGCTCTGGAAGGCAGAGAATTGCTATGGTTCTGTGTGGTCTAGCCATATGCCCTCCTGAAATGCTGGGGGCTACGAGTGAGGCCAGTGTAGGGCCATTCTGACATTTGTTCTGGAGCCTCCTATTCAGGAAGAATTCACCAGGGACCGTTCCCACCTCTTACGTTTGCAGAGCAGCAGCAGAGACTACAGAGCTACTGAGAATGACCCCATGTGATTTGCTCCTTCATCACCAGTGCAGTTCGGTTGGTTTGGTTCCAGGTTGGGCCATAGCGCTGTCTGTTTGTCTATTTAGCCATGACAACTGTAGGGGCAGATCATTATTTATGTTTACCATTTATAACAAAAATAGCTCCTATCGTGATCTCTTATCTACATGTGTAGTAAATAACAATGTCTGCAGAGCTGTTTATGGTGGTGTTGTAGCTGTGTTGGTCCCAGGATGAGAGAGAGACAAAGTAGGGAGGTGAAGTATTGAAGCACAAGCTTTCATGGGCTAATACCCACTTCGTCGGATGCATGCAGTGGAAGTATCCAGAGGCAGGTATAAATAAGAAGGCAAGGTAGGGAGGACGATATCAGATACTGGAAACGTCAAGGTTTCATTCTGAAAACAAATAAATCAGAATTTCTCATGGAAATGGAATTCCATGTTCTGACCAGCCATGTTGTTCAGTGCAAATAGCTCACCTACCTCCTGCTGCAGACTGCTATTTTGCTGATGAAAGAAGGTCCATTTTCCATTTTACCAACTCTAGACCAATGTGGAAATGTAAAGGTCACAGGTCAAGTCCTCAGCCCCAAGATCATCTTACCTGGCTCTCTGGGGATTTCTCCTGTGTGGAAGGAATCCCTCAATGGCAAAGAACCATTGTAATGGCTCCCACGACACTCTCATACCAGTTCCTGGCATAGTGGGGTTACATTTGTAGGGGAAAGGAAATACAGCTGGGACATATTTACAATCCAGTCATCCCTAGAGCAGTTTACAGGGGACGAGGGCAGCCGGGAGTAATTTACAGCAGCTCTGAAGTCTCTCTAATTTGTGCTGGCCTAGATCAGCCACAAAATCAGGGGAATGAGGTGGTTGAGTGGCATCATTTGCTCTCTTTTTCTGTCATCCAATCACGCACAAAGCAAGGCTCAGGCAAATCAGAACATTTGGCACCATTTGGCACCATAACTTGGCTTCCAGTGTAGCACCCACGATTTTGAACCTGCAAATACAGATGACAGTAAGATACGTACCTGATTTACACACACACAGCCAAGGAGTCAGACATCTACATTGTGTTAGTCACATCTAGGGGCAATCATTCCCCCTCTGACTGCAGAAATCAAAGGGCCAAATTCATCCCTAGTGAAATTACGCCAAAGTCAGTGGAGTTACACCCAGAGTTAATTTGGCTCTCAGGAAACTTAGTTACACCAACATATTGACTTGACTGGACGGACTGTTGTTAAAAAGTAGACGTTCATAGGAACACTAGTTTCAGATGCACATTCACTCTTTCAAGAAAATGTCGTCCATATCTGCCAGATTACGTGTGGGTCATTACAATAGTAGCTATTCCTCTACACATGTGCAAATAGGAATTTAAAATCTGCCTGGCTTATAAATTGTATACATTTTTGCTACTCCCTCTTCTTCCTCTTTCAGAGTTGGGTATGGATTTTAATTGGGCAAGCCCCCAGATATTGTGAAGAAAATGTGATTAACGAGCCCCAGAATAGAATGTTTCACTTGGAAACAGTTCATTATCCAGTCTCTCCCCCATGTGGAGAATATGACACTAGAATGGAAATAGCTTAAATCATTTTATAAACTGGCATCAGTCAAAATAAACATCAGGCGCTGAATGGATCCCAGCAGCGTGTTTGCATGCTTCACTTATTTGCAAATTGACAATACAGCGATTTCTTCACTGGCAATTCTGTTAACACCTATAGGAGCGGTGTATCAGCGCTTAAGAGGATTATGATTATTTCTCTACAGAAGCTGTGGCATATTTGTACAATATGCAGTTAGCTCACACTGATATCAGAAACAGCATCTCAAGTCACTCACGCATAGTATTGGGAACTAGGAGATCTGGGTTCCACTTCCAGTTCTGCCACAGATTTGCTGTCTGACTCCGGGCATTTTGCTAAAGCCTGAATTTATAAGTATCTGCTCATTTTGGCCCTCAGGAACAACTAAAATCTGATTTTCCAAGGTGCTAATCAGCTGCACTTCTCTCTCTAGGAACTGTGGATATTCAGCATCTCTGAAAAATCACTCCCTCAAGATCTCAAACTGGGCCCTCAAATTTAGAGGACCCTTGAATATTTTGGCATTTATCTCTGCATACTGATTCCCCACATGTAAAATGGGAATACTAAAAATACATTTCTACCTCATGGAGAAACTGGCTGGCCTGATCAACATCTGTAATGAGATTTCAGATCTTCTGGTGCAAGAGGCTATAGAAATGCACAGCCTTACAACAAAATGATATACTGTAAAGTAACAAATATACAGCAGGATGCGGTGTTTCCACATGTTGTTTTTAATGATCTCCTAACCAAAAGGATACACTCTTCCACAAAAATGTGTCTGCATTACGGCTAGCAACATTCAAAGCAGAACCTCAGATTGTAGATAATGCAAGGTGAATCCTTTACTGAGAAACACCAAACTATGTATAATATTCAAATGTGAAAAAGGAAAACAGCTGAGTTTTGCACAAAACTGGTTTTGTCAAAGCTCAAAGTGAAAATTCTTGCTGTCCCCAGAGATGGGTAATTATTATTCAACCATGTTTTATGGTTTCCTTCTAGTTTTACTGCAAAATCTGTGACAGCTGATCATACAGTATGTCTGGGTTGAATAAAGCAGGTGACCCTTTCAAACTTATGCACAATGCACAGAGCTTAATGAAACGTGTCAGGTTCACTTTGAATTGTGCATTCATCCTACTGGATGAACCTGAATCTGCAAGTGAAACTCAAGGGCTATAGAACCATGTAAATCGATACATGAGGAAAAAATTCTTGTGAAACAAGTCTAGTTACAGCAAAATATATCAGTAGATCTGGCACTGAATAGACTAGCTTGAGTAATAATTTAAAATATGTACCACATCTAGGGATGGCTATAGGAAAGGATGTATGGTTTAACTTTAGTGGTTAAGGCAAAGGACTAGGAATCCAAAGACCTGAATTCTTTTCCCAGCTCTGCTACAGACTTCCTGTATGATTTTGAACAAGTCACTTATGTGCGTGTCTCAGTTCTCCATCTGTATAATGGAGATAAAAACTGCTTCCCTTTGCTTGGCTTGTCTATGAGATTGCAAGCTCTGCGGGGCAGGGTCCATCTATTCCTGTGTGCCTGTACAGTTCCCAGCCCAGAAGTCTCCATCTCAGTTGGTGCCGCTAAGCTCTGTTTCAATACAAATAATTATCTAAATGTTTACTGTACACAATGGAAATGAGCACAGTCAGAAAGGATTGGACTGGTATAACAAGCCAGTGAAGTGTCTAATGTAAACTGATCCGACCTTTCTTTTCACTCTGCCCCACAAAATAAAGACAAAGAGACCCTTGATGAAAATGAAAGGCACTAAATTTAACAGAAAAAGCAGCCTGCAAAAGAGGAAGATCTTTCCGCAGCCTGTTGCCAAGCTGTGAAAGCCAGCAAAAGAGATGAACGGTATTCCAGCCCCCTCCCTCAGCTCATTGCTAAAGAAGAATATTGGGTGAATAAACCAGTGGGCAGCTGCCTGGAGATGCCGAGTGCTCCTGTTCTCATTGAAGCCAAAATGAAATGTGAGAGCTCAGTGTGGTGAATTGGGGGCATTTTCTCCAGTCCACGAGGGAGAGGCCGCTTGCCATGTGATAGCTTGCATGAGGCAGGGGACCCCTCTGCCTGCCAGGACACCGATGGCCCCGGACGACGATCAAAGGAAGGGTGAGAGAGAGAGGGACATGCATGGAGAGTGCTTCACAGCAGGCTGACTGTACAGGTGGAGAAGTGTGTGTGTGTGTGTGTGTGTGTGTGTGTGTGTGTGTGTGTGTGTGTGTGTGTGAGAGAGAGAGAGAGAGAGAGCGCGAGAGAGACAGCGAGACAGAGAGAGAGAGACACACACACACACACACACATACACACTCTATCTTGGCCATAGAGTGGGGAGGGGCTGCATAAAACCAGAGCCTGCAGAAGTGGAGTTGATTAAGAACTGGCCCCCCTCCCCAGACAAGAAAACAGGTACAATCCTTTATTGGGATGACAAGGGATTACTGGAGATTCGTCCCTGGCTTTAGTACTCTGACTGCTCCCATCACTGATCTGTGTAAAAAGGGTAAGCCAGCCAAGGTCACCAGGTCCCAACCGTGTCAACCAGCAATCCGTGAACTGAAGGAAGCACTGAGTACAGACCTGGTTCTAGTAAGCGTGGCCTGTGACAAACCTTCTATGGTTTTCACCTGTGCCTCTGACAAGGGACTTGGGCTGTGCTGATACAACGCTTCAGAATTCGTAGGTCTTCCATTCTTATAATATGTCCATATCAAGAAAGCTGCTGAATCTAATATGTCTATAGCAAGAAAGCCACTTTCCTAACTCCATGCGAGTCCAGGAACACAGTGTTCTGCCACCATTTTTGTTATTCTCTGTATTGACTGGTTGATGGGTAAGCTTGAGGAGGCAGCTGTTGGTGGCACTTAGCTGAAAACTGTTCTGCTTTCAGATCTTGGATATGCTAATTCCATTGTTTTATTGGCTCAGTTTGGTGAATCACTGTAGCTGATGGCAGATCTGGTCAGGCAAGCAGCAGCATGCATTGGTCTGACTATTAATCCAGACAAAACAGTTTCTAGCCATTATTACCAAACAACCTCCAGCTCCAGATTACAACCAGCTCAATATTATTCTCTCCAGACAAGCAGCAGCTGTCAAATATTTGGGCAGCATCATAGACAGTGCTGGAGAATGCTTAAAAGACATGGTTGCTTGTATAGCAGCAGCTACGACTGTGATTTGAACCCTTCGGGGACCCTCTCTGTGGACATTGTGACATACACCTGGTTACGAAACCACAGACCCATAGAATCACAGTTATACTTTGTTGTATGTAAGTGAAATGTCAGTGCTGAGGAAGGCTGAAGAATACGATTGACATTTTCGATTCCTGTCCTTTCCATCAGCTGCTCCATCAGTGGCAAGACAAGATCAGGTCTGAGGATATTCGAAGCCAGACCCAGCAACCACCTCCATCAGAGGTTCTATTTTGGTGGCTAACAGCATGAGCAAGCTACAAAAGCATCGTTCTGTCGCAAGGTCTAATTGCACAGGGAGATTTAAAGGGACAATCATAGCAGAGGTGATGGGGAGAAAAAATCCTCCTTCTATATCAATTATAGATGTGACTGAAAGCCTGGCAAGCAGAGGTTTGAAGAAAATCAGTGTAGCATATCTTATAAGGGTGCCCCAAAAAGACCAGAACGGTGAACTGAGCATCCGCAAACATAGCTCCACTCCTCCCCATCCTCCATCCAAATCGTCCCTTTGCCCCAGTTGTTCTCAACTCCAGCATCATCTTTCTCCTTGTACTCTCCTTCTCCTCCTACAACCGCTCAGTCTGCAAATCTTCCTGTCGCCACCTCTGCTGTGAATGCCAATGCCTTGACTCTCCCTCCGTTCATCTAGGCCACAATCTCCTCTCACCTTGGACTGCTGCACGCCTCTCTCTCTGGCTTTTCACTCTCTAGACTCCAGCAGGTGCAGAACACTGCGGTCTGGATTCTCACCCATACAAGGGGGTGTGACTGCTTCAAGCTCATCCTTAACCAGATCAGCTGGCTCCCTGTTCATTTTGGGAACCAGTTCCAAATTGTCACCTGGGACTGTACATTTTTTATTAGTCTTAGCGCCTAGGCCTCATCTCTCGCTACTTTTCCCATTCTCTATGGCTCCCCAGCACCCTCCTTCTCACCCTCACTCCACAAAATCTCCACACTGCTGGTAGAAGAATCGTCTTGATGCAGTTTCCATTGTTTGGGACAGCAGTGGCACCTTTCCACATTCTTGACTGTTCTTTCCAAAATCATCTTGACTTCATTATTTGTATTAGGGTAACGCTTAGAGGCCCCAACCAAGATTGGTGTCTGAATGGGCTATGCCCCATACAGAGAGTCTACACAGCAACTAGAAATGTAATTTCTTGTCTGGTAGATGTACATGCACACGCTTTGATTAAGCTAGCATGCTAAAAAGAGCAGTGTAGCCACAGCAGCATGGGCAGAGGCTCAGGCTAGCTACCTGACTACAATCCCAACTGAGGCATGTACTTGGGCTGCCGTTACGTTAGTATTTTTCTCATGTTCGCTTGATCAAAGTTAGTGCTACACATAGATTCAAGCTGTACATTACATCTCCAGCTGCAGTACAGAGGTACCCATAGTAAGAGATGGCCCCATCCACAAAGAGTTTTGTCTAAATATGCATAGTGGCAGATGGACGCATTATTACCCTCATTTTACAAATGGGGAATTGCAGCAAAGAGAAACTAAATGATTTGCTTAAGGGCACACAGGGAAGTCTGTGGCAGATGCCTGCATTGAACCTATATTTCTTGAGTCCCAGGCCAGTGTCTTGACTGCAAAGCTACCCTGCCTCTCAAGGGAAAAAAATTCTCCTTAGCCTGTGCGTCTTAATTTTCCTTTCATTTTATTAATTGGTTTGTGAATAGTCAAATATAGTCAATGTTCTTTTAACCACAGTTTTCTGTAATTGCCACTATATATTCTCTGCTGCCCGCTAACTGATTCTGGAAAGAGGTTTGTATGAAAATCATTATATACAGCGGTACTGTGCTCTCTTTTTTACGCTAATGAAAGCTGGTATTCCCATGAGAAGGGATTAATTTAAATGCCCTATATCTCAGTTACTTTAATCCATTTATTTGTAGCTGGTCCAAACTGCTCAATTCTAGAATCCTGTGCAAAAATAAAAGGACTTTTTCCTAGGAAATATCTCCATAGGATCATTTCCCTCTGCATCT
The DNA here is from genome assembly GCA_032164245.1 of Sternotherus odoratus. NCBI lineage: Eukaryota > Metazoa > Chordata > Testudines > Kinosternidae > Sternotherus > Sternotherus odoratus. The sequence goes on along the minus strand of JAVMKO010000005.1, from coordinate 18,142,990 downwards.
ATGGCGAGTGGCTGCTGTGAGTTGAAACAATTCTAAACCTTCCTCTGGTAGAACCCCGCTATTTGATGCCAATGTTCTGAGTCTCTGTAAGTGTTTTTAATTGCTCAGAAAAAATACTGCCAAAACTAAGCCAACTGCCAGTGTTTCCAGGGGACTGATTGCATTCACAAATCTTGTAATCTTTTTATGTTCATTCTGAGAATACTACAAAAAAGGCAATCAGAACTTGGCCAGCAAATTAAGTGCTTATTCAAAGATTAATTCACATCATCTGTACTCCATTAGATGTTCTCTTTTGCCAGGGAATATAATGCAATATCTTCAGGGGGAATAATTCCTGCTATTGACAAGTGCTTGCAATTTACTGGCTCTCACTGCACTGACACAGGAATCACAAGACCATGGGCACAGCTAAATCAGATCAGGGGCAGCTCTACGATTTTTGCCACCCACGCGGTTGGCCCTGCACTGGTCCTGTACATTCGCCGGCGTTTCTGGGGGAGGTTTGCGAGTCCCATGGCTTCGGATTACCCACCACCGAAATGCCGCCGAAGGGCACCTGACTACCACCCTGAAAGGGACTGTCAGGCCACCCCTCCGCTGCACTGGTGCCTGGAGCTGCCCCTGAATCAGATATTGTGGCAACGTATGGGGTGAGACATATGGAGAAAATATGTTTCATTCTAGTGCTAAAAGAATATTAATGACAAGTTTGCAATACAGCCAACTGACACAGGGAAGGCGATCATTAAAAACATCTTCCCTTTTATACTATGAGAGGAACAGAATTTGTTTAAATGTTAATAACTGGATTTTTCATTTCAAATGTCAGAGATATGGCTCGGGTGGCTAGTGATATTGCCATTTTTGGGTGCCCAGCTTGAGACCCCTCAAAGGGGCTTGATCTTCCATGTGTGGGCGCGCCATACTTTCTCAAAAAAAACAACCAGGTTTCCCGATGGTGGGCCCCAAAAAGAAGAAAAGGCTCCCAGAATCAGAAATTGCTTCTGAAAATCATGTTCATGGGATACAGAGGTTATGGATTATAATTCTTCTTCTAGGGGTACCTCTACCCAGCCCCCAGCAGTGAGTCTCAGAGCCCAGGACAACAGACTCAGACTTGCGCTACAGCGCTAAGAACAGCAGTGTAGATGTTGTGGCTTGGGCTGGAGCTCAGGTGCCAAAGCCAAGGGAAGGAAGTGGGTTTCAGAGCTTAAACCCCAATGTCTACACAGCTATTTTTGGTGTAGCTCATAGCATGAGCCCTGCAAGCCCAGGTCTGTTGACCCGGGCTCTGAGATTCACTGCTCAAGGCCACTGCTCGCGGCGTGGACATATCCGATGTCTATGCTGTTTCTAATCCTCAGGCTTTCAAATGCTTTCATGTAAGGTAGGGAACAAATATCAACTAAGCCTAGAGCTCTTAACCTACCTGATAGCAGCAAAGGACCTATTGGGTTAATACCACGGCACTACATACTCGCTGCTCCTCCATACAGCGTACTTAAGAATTACAATGCAGAGTTCTGTCAAGTGTCGTTCAATATCCGTGTGAAGCAGGACCATTGGTAATTATGGCCTAGAGCATCACCAGGATGTTGGTGATACACAACTGTGTATCTTACACCCGGTCATGGAGGCCTTGCCTGACTGATGTTGATCACGAAATGCATCCTCAGGCAAAACAGGAGAGTTGGTGTTGGGTAAAAGTCATCCTTGAAAGAAGCTCTCCCCCGCTTCATGTCTCTGTTTATAGAGGAGACTCATAAGGATCTGAGACACACTCTTGATATGCTCTTTCCTTATGTGTTGGATGTGTTCCAAAGGCTTTTCCAGTCACAGTTTGTGCAGGCTGTCTGCTTATCTATTCTACAGCTCTCTTGAAACACATGCCCTCACAACCACAAGGCCTGGTTACAGAATCCCCTCTGAGTGGAGCTGTCCGTTGAGATCCTCCCACTTAGGGTGACCAGATGTCCCAATTTTATAGGATTAGTCCTGAATTTTGGGTCTTTTTCTTATATAGGCTCCTATTACCCCGACCCCCCTCCCAATTTTTCACATTTGCTGTCTGGTCACCCTATTCCCAATGCTCAGAGCTTGTTCAGAAGGAAGCAGCACATTTACTCACTGGCTTGAGCATCACTAAGTATGTGGCACTCTGGGGTCAGAGGAAGGTTCAAGAGGAAGGAATGTAATTCCCCCGGCTTAGGGATGCATCCCCACAGCGCTCCCTCTTCCTTGGCGAATGTAATGAGAACTCCGCCTCCTGTTTCGATGTATTTTAACACCAGGTCAAACCCACATCGGCAGCCTAGAAAGAGGCATATGGACTTTAAGATGGTGCTGTTGAGTTTTTAAGCTATGTTTGGTCGGTTGCCTGCCATTGGGCATCCCTCACCCCTCCAGCCTTTTTGGATTTATCAAATCAATTAAGTCTCAGGGTGATCTAGGCAGGCCATTTTAGGTAGGCTTAAACCTCCGATTGTACCATCTAGGTCACTTTTCTGTGCCAGACTCTCAGAGAGACCCCATAGTTCAGGGGTTCTCAAACTATTGAGAACCGCGACCCCTTTTTAGTTTTTCCCTCGGCGCGGCGGACCCTTGTATGTCCGCCGAAAAGCCGCCAAATAAATTAACTCCTTATTCGGCGGCTATTTTCGGCGGATAAATTAACTTCGCATTCGGCGGCTATTTTTGGCGGAATGCGGAAGCGATCGCGGCGGTGGCTTTTCGGTGGCACAAGCAGCTCGCGACCCCTGGGGAGGCGGCTGGCGACCCCCCGAGTGATCTCGACCCACGGTTTGAGAACCCCTGCCATAGTTGCAAATATCTATGGCTAGATTATCTGACTGCATTGAGGGCTCCTCTCCCTCAAAGAAGAACAACAACTGAAGAGATGTAGGTTGATGGGTATACAGTATCCCAGGTTTGAGCTAGGTAGTATATGGTCTGTCATCAAGACCTATTTTCCAGATGTGCCTCTGCACCTACTGTGTTGAAAGATACAAATGTACGGGTATCTCATGAAGTCTGCTTAAAGTTATATTCTTTTTAGACTAAAGTAATTTTAATGGACTCCTTAAAGGACACCATGGACTCTAAATGCCATCTTGACTGTATTAAAGTGTATTGGAATGAATCACATACCAGCCGAGTCATTTTCTCCAAGGCCCAGCTCCAATGCCCATTGAAGTCAGTGGGAACCTTTCTGTTGACTTCAGTGGATGCTGAAACAAGGCCCTGCCCCACTTTGCTCGATATGGAAGTCAGAACGCAACATGTTTTGAAGTGGCCATTTAAAATGGGTTTCCCTGAAGGGCCAAGCTAAGCAACGGAAGATTGTTTATGCTCTGTAGGAGCCATGCAAGGGGAAGTTCTGTGCTCCATAGTGAGGCTTTTAGAGATGGAAGTAAATATTAAAATTGTTCCCAAAATAATATTGTGAAAAAACCTATGCTCTGCCTGACATTTAGAAAACGAATCCCTTCCTTCAGTACAAAATGCCGACTTCTCCCAATCACTACTCAGAACCAAGGGGGAAATTTGAATTAGCCTCTTTAATGAGATTTTATTTTTATTATTATTATTATGCCCCATAAATATCAAGGTTTTTTTATTTTATTTTTTTTACTCCCAAGCTCTTCTCTTCAGGAAATGTCAGCCAAGTATAACCCAGTGAAAAATGAGCATTATGTTTGCGTTGGCTTCTCAAGCTCATGATGCTTCCAGAGTGTGGGCAGAACAAAATAGAGAGGCCCAGACAAACAACCTGGCCTGAAAATTGGGCACTGTCTGAAGCCAGCTTGTGTGTACTGGGAATCAAACCTGTAGGCTGGGCTTTGCCAACTCTGATAATTTCCCTTCACTTTCTCAAGCCCATGGAAGACACATCAGTGTATGTATTTTCGAGAAAGATATTTGAGATCTTGCAACGTTTCAGGCTAATATCCTTCCTCACCCTCTGTCACATCATTTGCATTGAAACAACTATTATAAACTTCATTGTAAAGGTTTCACAGACTTCACCATCTTTGGGTTGTTTTGTAACTGGCACTGTAATGTCCTCAAAATCCCAGCACTTTGCCACATGTATATGTTAATATAACCTATCAGGAGTGGCTGGATCATCTCTGCACCTTGAAGTCTTTAAACCATGATCTGAGGACTTCAATATCTCAGACATAGTTAGGGGTTTACTACAGGAGTAGGTGGGTGAGATTCTGTGACTTGCGTTGTGCAGGAGGTCAGAATAGATTATCATGATGGTCCCTTCTGACTTTAAAGTCTATGAGTCTATATAAGTGTTATCTCACGCCTTGCATGGGAAAATGACTTTGGAGGCCAAGTACTGTGTTTTTGGCATTTGTACTTCATCTAGCAAGAATACTGCTATTAACAATTACTAACATTTTCAATTATGGGCTTCTCATTTTATGCCACTATGGCCAAATGGGCACACTGTTACCTACCGTTTGAACACTATGTGGCAATTTTGCCAAACAAAATTGAATTCTGGTTTGAGTCACTGATGCCTTATGGGAAACTTGACAAACATTTCATTTAGAAACAATTCTAGTGGAGCTGGGTCAGCAAAACAAACAAAAAAACCCAAAAGCCCGCAACCACCTTTTCAGACACAAAGTTTCTTCATCAAGGGAAACAGAAACAAAACCGTTTTATATAATAAGAAAACAGAAGACCCTCAGCCTGGGTCTGAGATTTTATCACTAGTCTTACAGTATCTGATGTGTTACTTAAAGCCCCAGCCCTTGTAGTCAACTGACTGCAAAAGAATCTCAGTTTTCATTTAAAAAACAAAGTAAGTTTCTAGCTTTCCTGGTTGCAGAGAACTTGAAAAACATGATGCAACTGTACACAAAAGATTAATAAAAAAGACACCCCTCCACATTTATTTTTTAATCTCTAATTTTTAAGCAAATCTCACAATTTTGGGAGGCCTGCCTCATGATTTTTGAACACTGAGGTTGACAATACTGCAAATGGTGTACAATGGAGGTCAAGATGGACAACCAGAAGCCTTCTATAGTAGAGGAGGTTATGCCACCTTCTTATTGAACATTTGTCAATAATCTCAACCTCAGTGGCATGCTGATCACATGGTCACTGCTTGTTCTCAAAACATTGTCTTCTGGAGTGGCCGGTTCTGCCACTGAGGTGGATACGCCACTTGAGACCTATATTTACTGCTCCTTATGTTTTGCATTGTCAGCGACTGGGTGGATTTGTGCTGATTTTGCCAGGACAGACGTATTGTCAGTAACATTTTTGATGCTCTAAAAAAAACCCCAGAAAACCTCATGGGTTTTGATTTCTGCTCTGTAGAGCTTTCCCCTGTGCTTGGTTATGATACATGACCTTGGTGCAGATGGTATAGAAGCCAGCCACTTTCTGTTTGAAATCTAACATTCCCTCCCACTTGGTATGGTTGGCATTCTTGATGGAGCTTTTCTTCTTTCCTGGTGCCTTGGTCATTTGTGACTCTTTCAGGTTTAATGATCTTTGGCTCAAGAAGCTTGTTAGATATTGGCACTAAGGTTTTTGTCCTTCTGCCCGCAAGTCTCTGAAACACTGAGCTTAAAGAAGCCTTGGGAGGTATGTTCCGATACTCTAACAATCCAACTACGGATCCCTTGAACACGCCAGAACTTTTCATCATCAAGTTATTTGCTATTTATATGGACTTTTCTGTTAACCCATTTGACTGCTTAGTAAAGGTTTGGTACGCTGGTAGGAGTTCAACTTTTATTTCCCGGATCAAGTCACGTGACATGGGTCAAGGACACAAAAGACACTGGGAGGGGGTAAGTTTCCATTGGCTACTGTTACACTGAGTAAACATCTTGCAGAGTCTCTTGTATTCCCTTTGATAGCCTGACTGGACTGTCTGCCCCCAGCCTGCCTCTTTATTTCACCCTGGACACCAGGAGTTAAGCAAGCCGTTAACTCTGTCCTGCTATAAAGCAATTATGGCCAATCCAACATGTAACCCCCCCAGGGACTTTTAGTTTGTTTGTGAGCCAAGCCAGTATTTCTCTGTAGAACCAAGGGGCACATTTAAATACTGCTTCACTTTTAAGAACAAAAACTGCTCCAAGGCCTTCTGATTAGAGACCAAGTTTGGACTCCACTTGTCATAACAATAAAAGTAGCCAGTGGAGGCCAGGGAAGGTCACCAAACATTAATCAAAAGCCCAGGAGAGAAAAAGGCTGAGGAAAGTCAGCTAAGGCGTTTGGAAGTGTCCATATGAGGGCTTCAAGGGGAACGGGTTTGACCAGAGCACTCAGCTTATTGTCTGCAAGCTCCAGTTCCTGCTGCTAACACAAGGGACCAAAGGTTCTGTGTTTACGGACTGTGAGGGTTACAGGGTGGGGCTTAAGGGGGTACAGGAGGAGGAAGCCAGGACTGAAACCAAAAAAGTCTGATTCTCCGTTGCCTTTCCCTTTTACGATCTTGGCAAAGTAAGTGTAAAATGTCATCATTTTGATTTGGTAGCATTTGACACTCACAGTGCACAGGGACTCTGAGTCCTGGGACATCTCCTCTCTATAGTTGCTTCGTGGGCCCTATCACTGGGGCCGTTCATCCGGGACAAGAACAGGCCTCACTTTCTAGAAGGAGGCCCACGTTTGTGTGTACTTAAGACTTGTTTTTGCCATGGAGTATTCAGCATTGTTAGCTGCCCTCTATGTGTGTCGGGAGTTAGCGCTCGTTATCTTACAACTATTAACATTGGATAGATTTTTTTTTTAAATGTTTCGTAGGACTATTTGTCATATCCCTCTGCCTGTAAAGATTGGCCTGACTTTCACAGATGCGGAGACCTGCAGCTCCCTTTGAATTCACTGGATGTCTAAAGGTCAAGTTACATGAGTCCAACTGTACAGAACCCAGAGGGAGCCAAAAAGGCCTCTAAAATTGGCCTAAAGCCTTTTGCCACAGATTTAAAGTCCATTCTTTCCGTACTTTGCAGGACTAGAACAGAGGCAGCTGTGGATACTACTGGAGAGCTCTTGTTTCTTCTGGACAAAATCTCCAAGGTCTGCAAGGTCACAATATCGGATATTTAATGTGTGACATTTTTATGTATAGAGAAGATGTCACTGGCTTGGAATGAATTTTACCTGCACTGGGATTAAGGCTAGGGTTACCAACTCTCTCATCTCACAAACCCAAACACCTTTTGCCCCACCCTCTTCCCTGCTTCTTCCCCAAGACCCCACCCCTTCTCTGAGGCCCTGCCCACGCTAACTCCAACCCCCTCCCTCTGACGCTTGCTCTCCCCCACCCTCATTCACTTTCACCGGGTTGGAGCAGGGTGTGGGGGTGCGGGAGGGGATACAGGCTCTGGGCTGCGGCCGAGGGCTTTGGAGTGTGGAATGGGGCTCTGGGCTGAGCATGGAGCAGGGGTACGGGAGGGGGCTCAGGACTGGGGCAGGAAGTTGAGGTGCGGTCAGAGGTGGGGGCTCTGGGAGGGAGTTTGCCTGCAAGAGGGGGCTGGGGATTGGGGTGCAGGAGGGGGTTCAGGGTGAGAACAGGTGAGATGGTCAAACAATGCATGATAAATGCAGTTCATCGTATGGTTGTGCAATTTATCATCACCTGGTATCACTAGCATACATTGGATAGACAGGTTGTGCAAATAGCTATCTAAACACAAAGCTTACTGTACTCTGAATGGATGGATTTCTCCTCCTGCATGTGCTGAATTTATGAGAGATTCTTGGCAATGGCAGAAACCCAGCACAGGAAAAAAATAAACCAGGGCTCTCCCCTTTTCTCTTGAATAGCTTTGATGGGACTTAGTAGGACAGGCCAGAAAGTACTGAGAGCTTCATGATGAAAGCAGGAACGTAATACAACTGTCAAAGTCCATTTGGGATAACATACCTCAGAGTCTGAGCAGAAATACAGAGGAACGCAAGTAACAAACTAAGCAAAACAGGTCTCAAAGGGGACGTGGGGGGAGGAGGAGACACAGGGTCATGGCCCCCCCTCTTCCCCCCCCCCAGTTTCTGCCTTCCATTTAGCACAGAGGTTCTCAAACTGTTGCCTTCTCCTGCCAGGAACTGGCGGATTGGAAGCTGGTGGGAGCCGCCCAACCCGCTGGGGCTCCTGGCTGTCCACGCTGTGGAAGCTGGGGTGCTGACTGGCTGACCAGCCATCATTCCTGCCCTGCTCCTTGAGACAAGCTGCCTCTTCATTGTTGGATGCTCCCTGGGCACAGCAGGCGGACAGCTCTGAGCTGAGTTCCGATGTGTTCTTGCCTCTTCCCTAAAGAATCCCAGTGTGGCCAACAATGCCCCCTGGAGCAGTACCCTGCCCACAGAGCCTGGATGCCATGAGATGTTCCCTGAAGCTGTTGCCCCTCAGCTTAGAGACAACACACAAGACAGTCACGTGCCCCCCCATGAATCTTTAAATTGTGTCCCCCGCCTCCATCAAGAGTTACACATCGTCTCTGTCTGGATTGTAATCCTAGCTCTGCCGCTGATTTATTGGGTAACTTTGGTTAAGATACTTAACCTCTACAGGCTTCAGTTTCCCCATCTGTAAAGTGGGAATAATGACACTGAGCTCACAGGAATTAGGTGGAAATTAGCTAATGTTTTTGCAGTGGCCCATAAGATATAAGGTTCTATATACGTATAAAGTATTGCATACACTACTGAGATCTCCATTTCGGCTACACACTGCCAGGGACACCAACGTCCATCACCTACTTGTTACATTTTCAAACAAACAGCTTTGTGCTTCCTCATACTTGCAAGCGACTCCCCGTAACCACCTGCAAAGCTACCTCATTGTCCTCCCTCAGATGCCGCCTTTAAAAAACCCTCTCCTTCACCAGGATGCCTACAAAACACTTCACAACAGCTGGTGAACGGAGCCCGCAGCCTATCGAGCTAACAAATCAGTGTCACTGGTTCCTTGGGACCCCCCGTCAGTCCATCTGTTTCCACCTGTTGTATCTTGGCTGGTCCTTAGGCTGTAAGCTTTTGGGATCCATCTTTTTGTCCTGTGTTTGTACAGCACCTAGTGCAATGGAGTCCTGGTCTGTGAGTCGGGTTCCTGGGAGCGACTGCAATACAACTAATGAACTACTACTACTACTATATACATATTAGGCAACATCATTACGAAAGTAAACTGTCATGACGCCTCTGTAGGAGGAACACACACAGGCACGGACACCACCGCCGTCATGGTCCTTCATACAAGGTTAGATGATATGATAAACACCGTAAATAGAAACGATTTGTTCTGAGCAATTTTGCTGTTCAATCAATAAACAGTCGAAACTTCGGCGAAAAACCACTATGTTTTCTCATTCATCAAACATGACTCTGTATCTTTTCTTCCCCCCCCCCCCCCTTTCTAAACAAGTTCAGTTTGTGAAGACTGAAGAAAAACAGGGCGTCCTTTCAAATCCCTTCTCTGGATCAAACCTCATTAGGTTTTGATGTCAATGGTGCATAGAAAGCTGACCACTGCCAGCGTAAGTATTTGGCAGCCTGACAGTTACATAATACAATCCTGTCTTTCACAGAGGAGAGATCTCTGTGCTACTAAAATTGCTAAATGTTAACCCACTGCTTTGCTCCGTCCAGCCAAAACAACACTGTACATTTTCCACAGTAAAGAATTATGTTAAAAAAAATGTAAAAACCCGCTGCTTGAAAAAAAAATACCCAGAAAGATTCAGAAAATATTTATTTAAGGAAGTACACACTTCCCCCTCCCCCTCCCCCAAAATCCACTAGGAAGAGGGAGAAGTTTGTCTCTTCAAACTAATAGTGATATTTTTAAAAAACCACCCTGTATGTTTATCAACAAGTACATAGTAAAGAAAAAAGGCTGTGCTGATCTCAATGCTGCATCATTGCTTGATGGAAAGGTTTGGATTCAGAATAAACAGAAACGTGCGCTGTGTTCCAAAGGTGTTGACACTGAGTTTGCACTTTCAGTTCCCACGAACAAGGGGGAAAACACTCAATGGTTTAATCCCCACCTCAGGGTGGGATTTTTAAGCTTGCCTATGTATCATATGCCCCCTGAAGCAGCATCTATTCAAATAAGACTTTTGTATTAGGAGGATGGGGGGGGGGGGCGAAGATCAGTGGCACACTTGGCTCTTATTTGTGCTCTTTGCCAACAGGATGACAAGCTGCATGCCAGTTTTATAGGGCTGGATTCCAAAGTCCTTACTCAGGTGATACTCCCACTGAAAACAAGGGGAGGATTTAATAGATTCATAGATTTTAAGATGAGGAGGGAACATTCGCTCATCTAGCCTGACCTCCGGTATAAAACATGCCATAGAATTTCATCCATTACCCCGGCAATGAGCCTTATTACTCGTTTTGACTAAAGCATACTGTCCAAAAAGGCATCCAGTCTTATCTGAAGACCTCAAGAGATGGTGAATCCTGAATAAGGACCGAATAAAAACCGAGTAAAGACTTCAGGATTTGACTCAGAGAATGGAACTGCAGAAGAACCATGGGCTCCATTGTGTGAGCTTCTGAGCACCCTCAATGCTTACTGATTTCAATGGGCGTTGAAGGTGCTCAGCATGACCCAGGCACAAACCCAATATTATGGACAGATCCTGCAAGATACCAAGAAACTGCAGCTCTCACTTGACACTCAGACAAACAGCCACTGACTTCAGTGGAGTTGGAGTCTGCAGAATAAGGGCCTCAGGATTCGCTCCACTGACTTTAGCAAGAGTTTTGACTCAATAAAAAGCAAGCAACGATTTCCGGTTTTGCCGCAGTAGGAGTGGTAGGTGCACAGGACCTCCCAGGATCATACCCTTCGTGCCCTGGACGCTAGGCTGCCCCTCACACTCTGTTCTTGCAGTTAAGAGGGGACATGCTGGCTTAGAGATCAAGAAAAAAGAGGATGGGATAGTGACATGGGAAGGGTGGAACAATCTGACTGTCAAGCTACACAGCACAAAGAGCTCCCAGTGACGGGGCTCTGGAATGCTCTCCTCAGCACAAGCTAGAGGTTGTGTGTTGGCACCCTTCCAATCCATGCTCCAGCCCACTGTGTTTTCTTTTGAACTCCGTGTGTTTTGTGAGTGGCCACTTTATTTCTAGTACGCTGGGAGGGGGAAGGGCACTGGGAGGTTTATTGGGGGTTTTGGTTTTCCCTGGTTCAGGAATTAACTGGGTCATGTTGTGTGCTGTGTTTTGTTAGGCCTAGAGCATGAGTACCATATAAACAAACACGGTTGTAACTGAGGCTAAAAGCTTGCTGGGTCACCAGGGGTCACAGACCCAGCTCACAACAGAGAGTGACCCAGGAGGCAAGTCAGGCACCGGTGAATGGGCATTACACAGGTGTTCAAACAGTTGTCTGTGCTCCCCACCCATACTCTGCGATACCTATCTAGAGGGCACAATTGCAGGTGCTAACTAGGACCTACTACCAGCAGGGTACCTCTACAAGCCCCATCCTGCCAAGCGAACCCTGTGAGGAACACAGAGAGAGACTACTCCTGCATCAGCGGGACCTAACACGATGGATCAGGGGGTTTCCATGGCCTGACCAGCCCTTGCAAACTCCAGTGCCTGACCCTTCCTCATGTCTGTCATACCCCTTCTGTGAGATGATAATGAAGCAGAAAGCTGGCTCCCCACCTTCAGAACCTACACCCTGCGACGTCAGATGTACCTCTGGGTCCATGGCCTATTTGTGTAACTAGGATGAGGTGGTGTGGGAAGCACCTGCTGATGAGAGATTGGCTCCACTGTTCTGGGGGAATGACAAGAGGGGCCTTTGGTAAGGGGTTGGATTTGCTACGTATTTATTGGGCATGAAAAAGATAATTAAACAGACTGAAATAATTTTTGCTATGTATAGAGGAGGGCTGGATCAGTAACTCACAGTGGCTAAACAGAGGGGCAGCCGGCGATAGTGTATGTAGGCTGGAAGACCTCTGAGAACCCCTTGGGTACATGTACCACTGGCGTAGAGGGCTAATATAAGGTCTGTTTTGATTGACATACTGGGAACCGCTAAAGCTAAAAGCATGAGATGCTACAGTTTGAGCTAAAGAGCATACTGGGCCATAAGAGAGACTCATTCTCTGTGGATTGGACTCATGTGGGGACCCGTAACACACACTTATCAATGGGTTATACATCCACAACTCAAATTCTATTTTGAAGGCTTAAGTGGCACATATGCCTTGTATTGGCCCACTGCATGGGGAGAGTTTCACCCTTTCGGGGACAAGATGTCTTTTTAAGTTATTTGAGAGCTAACAATAAAACTGAAGTAAAAATAAAATAAAAAGCTGGCCAGCCCAGGACATTCAGTGCTTCTGTAACGCCCAGCTGACTTCACTATTTTTTCAGGATCAAATTTGGCAAAGTTATCAATTTTCTACATGGACCAGGCTCTCTTGGTTACTTCAGAAAGTAACATGAACGAGCCAAGTTTTTCAGACTTGAAAATTAGTAATTGCACATGTACATGCAACACTTGCAGAACAATTTCTTAACACGTACACTTGTACTAAGAGTGTAATGTCCCTCTGGTGCAGATTGATTTATGTTGGGGGTGTTGTGTGACAAATTCATGTGAGCCTTCCAGAGAGGCTATAGTGTCTAGCCTATATCGACTCTCGGGCTTGTTTTGTGCCATTTTTTCCTATAAAAAGTTAGGGGAAATGAATGGAAAAATTAAGGCTCTTAATTTGCTCGCTCTTCAGTTTGAATTTTCTTTTTGGATTTAAAAATCAGATGCAAAACATAAAAGGTGTCAAACTGGTGACAACTGGGGAGCGACTCCACTGATTTAAACAAAGTCACTCCAGAGTCACACCAGCGGAACAGAGCAAAATCTGGTCGAGAGTCTTATTGATTAATTGCCTCTCACCTGGCGGGAAGTGAGTTCTAGGCCATAGGATTCCAAGAAATGATCACAAATAGAGGAGCATTGTCCTGCTGAAAACATACGATCCACAAATCCTGTTACATAACAGCTGGATATTTATGGCTTTGGAAAGAAGCCCTTGTAAACCAGATTGTCACTGGCTCTTTTATCGGATATTCATGGCTGGGAAGAGGGAGATTGTGCCATCTTGTGCAAGGGCCCAGGACAATACCAATCCCTTTGCAAGCTTCCTCTAGGAGAGTGTGACTCAAGGCTTTGCCTATATGGTGTGATCAGGCTCTATACGTTTATGCACACACAAATTAGTATGTATTCCACATACTAAGCAGGGAAAGGCCAGAATCAAACTCCCAGATCCAAATACTCCCAAACTTTAGGAAAATTAATGCATAGATTCCCTGGCCCAAGTCCATGTCTTCCACTCACTAAGTGCCCATTTCTGATCCCACTGAAGTCAACACCAAAGCTCCTCTTGGAGAACCATCATGCTCAGAACTGGCCCGAGAATCCATCATTTCACTTGCAACATCAACACTTTTCCCCCCCTTAATATTATACCTGGATAGAGTTTCCAAATTTCTTTTTTTCCTGATCTCACTTGAATGATGTCAGAAAGGAGGGGTGGGAAGACAAGTACCACAAATGTGGTAAATGCCAAGGCTGGAACCAACGACTCCAAGAAATAAATATAATAAGGAGATCCTGTGCCAATGCTGGAAACAGCAGCCGAGCAAAAGGGAAATGTAAAACACTCTTGGCAAGGGCACATGGATTCAGCCAGCTGAAAGAAGCAAATTCCAGCCCACAGCACTGCAACCAATAATCTATGTCCCTCTAGAGAAAATACAGATGTTTGTAATTTTTCTTCTTCTTTTTTTTTAACTGCACATATGAAATAACTTTGTTGTCTTGAAAAACCCCTCTAGGACTTGGTATTGCAAATATTACTTATGTACAAACTCTAAACCGCTGACTCAAACTAAACACACACACACAAACAAACACACAATTACATCCAGGGAAGTTTTGAAATACACTGTAATAACATTAATGTATCTGAAGATTAACCAAGGTCAATGAGCTAAAATAAATGTCTCCAGGCTGGAAGATATGCAAACCGATAAATAACAATGGAGCGATACAGTAAGTAAGGGAACTGTTTTTGAATGCAACCAGGCATTTCCCCTTTTTATGAATATTTTTTCAATTATTTTTTTTTTTGGGGGGGGGGGGGAAATGGTACTCATCAAAATTGGAAGAGAGTCCGATCCTGTGGATCTTCTCATTTCAATTGGTGTGCTGTGGGGATAACTCCATTGTTTGCAATACTGACACTCCTGACTTACAATGGTGCAGGTAACACAAAAATAAGGGCCTTTGTCCAGTATCAGGGGGACAGCTGAACTACCTTTCCACATTCTCAGAGCCAAATACTTTGGTGACATATCACCACTAACTTCGGTGGAATTTTTCCATCAGAGAATTTGGCCCATAATATGGGGGAGGGGAGATATTCTAAATACAAAGGTGCCTGATTCTCCCTTTCCTTACTCCTTGTGTTGTTATTTAGCTATGTAGAGTTATTCTAAAATGCAGCTCTTCTGATTTACATCCCGTTTGCATAGGTGTCAATAATCGCACACACTCCAGATATCTCAATTTTGTAATGATTGCTCCTGTTTATTTTTCCCCCTGCAAACGCTACCAAGCTACAACCTCAGTATTTTGACTCACATTTTGTCTGTAGTTGTCTATCCTACTCCGGGGAACACGTAGAGATGGGAAGGAGTTTTAAATTAAACTTCCTCATAGAAGAACCTAGCTTTACAGGATTTGCTGATCATCGGGTCCATCAAGTTCAGCATCCTGCTTCTGGTAGTGACCAATACGTGATGTTTCAAAGCAAGGAGCAGACCCTCAGAGCTTCACCGAAGTAAAGTCATTGATTCGCACAGGAGAGGATCCGGCTCAAAGTTGAATTAAAAACCCGGAATGCACTTGCACCAGTCTCTTTGTGCAATGCCATACACAGAGTAGAGGTGCATACAACTCATTCCTTGCAGTTGACAAACGAATCCCTTGCAGCATCGTATCTGAACAACCTTGTAACACTGTCTTAACTTCTGTCTAGGCATTTTTAACCACACTCACCACAGTGGTATGTGAGTATCCTCTGCCACAATTACTGCCAGGAGTAATTAACCCAGTCCTTTTTAGATCCAGCTACAAACTGTCTGTGCAGCAGTATGTTCCGCAGGTTGCCTGTAGACTGTATATTGAGTATTTCCTCTCACATATTTCACACTTACTGCCTTTAATTGTAGTAAGCGTTCCTTTGGTCTTGCATCACGAGACAGGGCGAGGGGTTGGGGGGGGGGGAATAATTGGCTTTCTAGCCTGCCCTTCATTATGCTGCATCCCTCAGGCACATCCCCTAATCCGCCAGTCTCCTAACAGTTTCATCTAGCTTACTCCTAAACACCTCTGCTGACAAGCCCTCAGTAATCACCCTTGATAAATTATTCCATTGTCTAATATTGACCAAACTGCTTTCAGAATTTCTCATTTCAACGACCCTGGGTTTAATTTCAGGATTTAACTCTCTGTATTCACCACCTGTAACCACCTTGGCTATGTCCTCCTGCTGGTTTTCATTGTTCCATTTTCTATTATTAATATTTTGGTCTCCCTCCTAAGCGATGGAGGAAATTGAAATTGGCCATTTCAGGCACATTAAAGAAATAAGATCTCTCCTTCCTGCTAAGAGGGACCATGGCTTTATTGTTTTCCAGACTCCGCTGTGTCAGCAACTCCAGCCACACTGTATAAAAATGAATTCTCCAAGGTTGGTAGAAGTCACCTTCTTATTAGTATCTGACTATCTGCAACCGGGTTTGGGTCCAGGCTCCAGCATCTGTTATGCACATTTTGTATTGGCTGCGACAACTGGCAAGTTGAGGATTTCTTCTTTTTATTGGTCTTGCGCATAGAAAACTGGGATAGGAGTTGGAAAACGTAAGGACAGCAATTCAAAAATGTGATGTGAGCCTTTATTTAAGTGACTGTGGATGGCGTCTCCAAAATCCATTACTCTTCATTGCACTCTTTGAATCACTCACTACCTCTAATAGACTCATTTATAACATGGCAGGCTGCCTATCCCGCTGCTCTAATACTGCTTTAACGGCCACAAACCATGAGAGCCTGAATATAAAAGACCCAATGAGTGGCTTAATGTGGTGGGAGATGCCTGTTACGGGGCTAGAAGAAGTGGAGGGGAGGAGAGAGAAGACGCCGGCTCCACAACACTGTCCCCCTGCACCTCTCACTCACACTCCATACAGGGGAGCTCTCTGCAGTGTCAGGATCCACATGGAGAGTAGGGTGGCATTAGGCACGCTGAGGCAGGGATAGAGTGAGTGGCCCCACTTTGGATGCAGCTCATTCCCCCTCTGATCCACCTCAGGTAGAACAGCCGGGGCTGTATTAACCTTCCTGAAGCCCTTGCCACAGTTAGGGTATCCCACATGACGGGGGGAACCTGAAGGCAGCTAGGCCAGGAGTCATTCCTGGTAGCACAGTTCCATGGCAGTCACACTGGCCCCAGGGGATAGGGGTACCTCTGGCATAGAGCTCCTATGGAGGTGTCAATCCCCTGATTGAGTCCCCCAAGTGGACAGTCACAATCTGCTGTATTAGACCCAACCTTTGAATCCCATGTACTTCCAACTCAGCTGGGTCTGAGCAAAGCCCAGACAATGTCTGTCACAAAAGAAACAGGGTTTCCTCGCAGATCCCTGAAAGTTTGCAGGGTTTGAGACAGGCCATGTGGCTCACTCTGTAGCAGCTCACTCCCCTCTAATGGAATGACATGGGCAAGGGAATTCTCCCCCCACTCCCTCACAGATTCTACCACAGAAGGGGGTGAGGTGGGCTGAAGGTAGGGTGACCAGATGTCCCGATTTTATAGAGACAGTCCTGATTTTTGAATCTTCTTCTCATATAGGCTCCGATTACCCCCTTCCCCCTCCACCCTCTGCCCCGATTTTTCACACTTGCTGTCTGGCCACCCTAGCTGAAGGAAAGGGCGATATCTTGATTTTTTTTAAAACAATAAATCATTGATAAAACATCAACCCCCCTCCCTCCCAATCAATAATCTACTGGTTTCCTAGCTAAACAGTAAGAGCTGAGAAGTGCAGCTTGCAATTTAAGGCAGTCACAGAGATTTCAGTCCACACCTGTTTTGTTAGCCAAAAAGATCGAGTTGCTGTAGGAAATCTCACACACTTTAAATCAAAGACTCACATAATCCATGCTCCCCTGCTTGTATCCATAAGATTGGCTTTGATTTCAAGACATCTGTATTATGTTTTTTCCTCTCACCCTCCCTCCTTCCCCCCCAGACCTTTATGGGAAAACATTTGGCATTGGTGAAGGGGATCACATGGTCTCTGAAGACTGTAATCTTTGAATTATCCCCAAACTCTAATTGTGTGGGCAGCAGCAGCGCAGTTCCTTCTGCACTCCTCCAACAAGGTTTCAAATATGCCATAGAAAGTGAACTTCTAGCAGATGAGAGGATCCTCATGTGGATCCCTGTGAGAGGGGCCTGAGGTATGCCCCCACTGTGTATTTGATTTAATAACGAGGACACTTGTCCATTAGGAATTAGACTAATACCACCATCGTGTTACACCATAACATCATGAAAAGCCTGATTTTGCCACCCTGTCTCATGATTCATAGTAACTAAGGTCCTGATCCACAGCTCACTGAAGACATTAGAAATATTTTTGCTGTCTGTACCGAGCGTTGAGCTAGGCCCTTATTCCACAAGTTGTTCTATCAAAACCCATGGGCAGCTTACTTTGAGGAAAGGTGATAGATTTGGGCTTTGAGACAGATGCCTCAGCATTGCAAGATGGGGCTAGTCTACCCTGGAAAGTGACACTGTGAGTAACTAAGGCAAATATTTTTTGTTTAGCACTTCCAACCTTATTCACAAGCCATGTGGTGACTCTGGTGGTGTATGGGAAAAAGCCCCTTCCACTTCTTTGACCAACTCATCATTTTCCTAAAATAACAGATGAAGGAAAAAGAAAAGGGGGGAAAAAAGGAGTCCTCACAGACTTGAAAAAACTGCCAGTTTGTCAGGCACTCTGGTACCATGGCAATGGTCATGACATAAAAACCTAGATGGATTAGACACAGCATGTCACGTCCAGTACAGTTGAATACAACTCAGATGAATTCAGGTAGAACAGTGATGATTTCTTATCCAACTAAAAGACTTTTTTCTATATGCTATGACCACATATATTAAACAAACCATGGATTGTTCTCCACTTTAAAAGTTACTTGCCAATCTTCAAAGGTAATTTTTTTTCATTAGCAATGGACTCAAGGCATAAAGTTTGGATTTGGATTCAAACTATTCCAAAATTCAGGGAGCTTGGATTTAGGATTTGAGTTTGGTCCAATTTTTATTAACACATATTTTTGTCTCTCCCTTTAGCATGACAAGGGCTGGTGCAATTATTTCTTGGGCCCAATACCAGAATGGGATTTTGCCATGATATAACCCCCTCATCCTCCAGTTTTCCTGCTGGATTGGATTTGTGATTCACTGTCTAGTCAGAGTCCTCAGTTGCCTGGGGTCCCAAACAGCCCTTTGTGTGGGTTGTGCTTAGAACTAGGCTCTGAGCATGGTCAGATATAATTTTATGCCAGCCTGAGGTTAGTCATTGAGGACTACAGAAAGATAGTCTCCATTCTTCCCAATATGAGGAAACTTGTTTTTGTTTTCAAGACTCCATCGTGTCAGCAAGCCCAGCCAGCAAATATATATACATATATTAAAAAAACCTCTCCAAGGATAGTAAAAGTTCCTACTTATTACTTTATAATGATCTACAAATTTTATATCCAAATGCCTGGAATCCACTGTCCACATTTCATACTGGCTGACGAAACTGGCAGAGGATTTTGTACCAGGAACAGAAAAGTAGGAAAGAAGTTGGACACATACTAAATCTGGAAGACAAGCCTTCAAAACCGCAGAGGAGCCTCTGATTAATTGGCCACTCCAAGTCTCTATGAATGATTTGGGTTAGAGGAAAACAGAATAAGAAGCCATTTTATTTAGCGCACACACACACACACACACACACACACACACACACACATTCTTCCTTGGGACTTCCCAGTGCAGTCCAACTCCTGCATTTCTCTCTTTCACAATGCTAGCTCATCAGGGCAGGGATTTTGTCTTGTAAAATGCTGGGCCTAATTTTGGTCCTCAACAAGTAAAACCACAAGGAGCGATGATGATGATAATTAATTCTGAGCCTCCATCCTGCTTTGAGGGATGGACTGAGCAAGTTAGAAACAGGCATTCACACATGCCCACACACTCATGCACACTGCAATTTCAGATAAGGAAATGGTCGCACTTCTCTGTGTGCAGAACTTGATTTCCAAAATCTTATTTAAAAATATCCAAATTTTCCTCAAGTTACACAAAGCTGAAAGAAACTTGGAATCCAGTAGCTCTTGACTGGAAATAATGCTGAAGCTCCATCTATGGCCTCTTTTCATAGCTTGGCCAACAATGGCAATAATCAAATCGTGTATAGCTGCTATTTTAATTCGAGCGCTACCAGAATTGCTTTAAAAAAAGCTTGTTTCAGATTCTAATTTGGCTGGGGTTTCCCCTCCCCCCCAGGATATAAAGCAAAAACATACTTATGACATGATGTTAATTTATCTCTGAATTACTTAGGGTTACTGGTATGGATGAATATAGCTGCCATTGAGCTGGGTGGAAAACAACTGAAATCTGTATTAAAAAAGTACCTTATAGACTAACAGACTAGCATCTTGTAGCACCTTATAGATTAACAGATTTTAGGGATCATGAGCTTTCTTGGGTTAAGACCCACTTCATCAGATGAATGTTGTGAAAATCTCCAGAGGCAAGTATAAATATGCAGGCAAGAAAGCAAGGTAAATTCAATCGGGGGTCGGGTGGGGGGGTGAAGCCTATGGTACTTCCAGCAGGTGATCTGGAGGTGTGAACTCCCAGAGAGGAGAAACTGCTTTTGTAATTGGCTCGCTTTTTCCAGATCATTTATGAATATGTTGAACAGCACTGGTTCTGATATATAGATCCCTGGGGGACACTGCTATTTACCACTCTCCATTCTGAAAACAGACTATTTCTATCCTTTATTTCCTGTCTTTTAACCAGCTACTGATCCATGAGAGGACCTTCCCTCTTATCCCATGACTGCTTAGTTTGCTTAAGAGCCTTTGGTGAAGGACCTTGTTAAAGGCTTTCTGAAAGTCCAAGTACACTTTCTCCACCAGATCACCCTGGTCCACATGCTTGTTGACCCCCTCAAAGAATTCTTATAGATTGGTGAAACATGATTTCTCTTTGCAACAGCTAAATTGACTCTTTCCCCAAAAATCATGCTCATCTATGTGACTGGTAAAGCTGATTGAAACTGTAGTACAGAACAAATTGCCTGAAATTAGGCTTACTGGCCTATAATTGGCAGGATCGCCTCTAGAGCCTTTTTTAAAAATAGTCATCACATTAGCTATCCTCTGGCATAGAAGTTGATTTAAGTCAGCGGTTCTCAAACTTTTGAGAACTGCGACCCATTTTTGCTTCCTCGGCGGACATTCTGCGGCTTTTCGGCGGACATGCTGAGCATTCCTGACCACAGTCAAAGTGAACACTCGGTATGTCAGCCGAAAAGCCGCTGAACGCGGAACTAATTCATTTGACGGCTTTTAAGCAGCGCTGGGAGCTCACGATCCCTCTGGAAGCACTCGGCGACCCCCAGGGGGGTCGCACTCCCCAGTTTGAGAACCCCCCGATTTAAGTGATAGGTTACATGCCACTGTTAGTAGTTATGAGGTTTCATAGTTGAGTTCCTTCAGAACTCCTGGGTGAATGCCATCTGATCTTGGTTAGATCTGTCACCTAAAAAGAATAACTCAGGTTTTGGAATCTCCCTCATGTTCTCTGCAGTGAAGACCTATGCAAAGAATTCATGCTGAACCAGCTAGGTTTGTTCCACCTTTGGTCCACAGCGTACTTTTTCCAGTCAAAGACCTCTCCCCCAATCTCAACACCAGCCAAGTCAAGGGCATTACAACATCTTTTAAAAGTTCCATTATCTTACTAAAAAAAAGGGCAGTTAGCTGATCGCCGACTCCTCATTAGCGGATTTATCACAGTGTCTGCTTAAGGAAGGCGAGAAAAGGTTTGGAAAAAACAACCAATGTGTCTCAGATCCATGCCACTTTTCATTTTACATGATAGCTCTTTCTTTGTCATTGAATAGCACAGTGGGTTCTCTGTACAGCCATTATGCTCTGTTTTTCTGAAGATTGTTATGTCTTTAGTGATTTGAAGGGGGGGGGGCGGGAGAGCAACAGCTGAATTCCAGATGACTTGAGCATTTTGCTAACAAAGACTGTGTTGAATGCTAAACGAGGCAGATCCTTCCTAGAAAGAGCTATGAACAAATATGTACTGCACGGTCAAATGCTAGATTGGGATTCATTCGTGGTTTTCTGCATAGAGCGTAAATCACATTTTACAGTGGAAATGGCTTGTGACAAGCACAGCGAATGTAGGACAACTGCCTAAGTATTCATTTGTGCACTTCATATGGTGAGAGTTTTTTGTTTTGTTTTTAAATTTTGGAGTGAAATTCGGAGTTCAGTCTCCCATTTTCATTACACTAGCTCTAGCCAGGCACAGAAGCAGGAAGATAAGCTCAAACAGCTAGTCCTTCCACTATCTGCAATTCTGCCAGTGTGTCTTAAACATGATCTGCACCTTCCATTGCTATTTCACTTGTGGGAAACCCAGGCAGCTCTGTCAAGGCACTGCTCTCCTTATTTGCATATCTTACATTCCATTATTAAACCCGCTCCCCAGATAGTTTTTGCCAAGGCACTTCAATCATGACTTTCTTGGTCTCTCCTGAGCAAAGACGGTCATAAGGGGAACAGTGTCAAATTCTGTGGGGACCTGCATGATCTGGAGAGATGATTACTAATGTCCCAGCTAATGAGCTTCATGGATGCAGCCAAATCTGGTCTGGCACTCATAAACCATCAGGGTATAGCATGCAAATTTATTTTAGGCTGTAGATTATTGGACTGCAGTGAACTGTGAATTAAGAACAATTTATCTGGCAGACAGCAACTATCAAGATAATTGTTATAGTTTCATCAGATTAATGGTCCATGTTTTAAGAAATGTTTTCGAATTCCCTTTTGATGTCTATTATGTCACAGATCCATAACAAAGAGGGGAAAGGAGTTGCTTTTGAAAAATTTACCCCAAAAAAGGGATTGACATGATCAAAAACTTCATGACCTTCAAGGCCCAATGGAGCCACTTTGCTCTGTTATATAGTAAGATCAATTACACAGTGAGAGTACTTGCCAAGAGGGCTATCAAGGTGACCTCCTTAAAGGGGGTCAAAAGTAAAACTCATCTGAGCCAAAATCTGCTCACAGTTACACCAGTGTCAGTCTTGAGTCCACACTGATTTCAGGGGAGTTACTCCAGATTTACTTAGATGTAGCTGAAAACAATTTGGTCAATATGATTTTAAAGTAGAGGAAAAACCCGCACGGGGGCAGGATTAGATCAACGAACCCTGCAGTTTGATACTGTGTCTGATTCTGATCTCACCAATCTCTGTTTTACACTGATGTAACTTCCCTAACAGTAATGGACCTATGGCTGGTTTATAGGAACTGTAACCGAGCATTGCTACTGATGTCTGTAACTTGGATCAGAATCAGGCTTAACTGTAAAGGGGAAAAAACAAAATCCCTCATAGCTTTATACACTGCACCTCTCCTAGGTGTAATCTATATATATATAAGTCAAATGGTGTATGCATGCGTGCGTGTATGTATGGGTGTATGCTTACTCCTTCCACACCATTTAAGCTAGAGATTTGAAATTTGGTACAGTTAGAGGTCTTAGGGTGTCGAAAATTTTTCAAATCTCACCTCTGATGCCCCCCAGGGGTGAAATTCTTTAAAGGCCAATCACATCAGCTGGGCAGCTGCTGTTCTCTGTGACATAGTTATGATGTCATAATACCCCCTCCAACAGACACCGCACTCGCTCAGCTCTCTGCCCCCTCCCCCCTCCAACGGAACCCCGGAATCCCTCAGCTCTCTGCCCCCTCCCCACCTCCGACGGACGCCGGAATCCCTCAGCTCTCTGCCCCCTCCCCACCTCTGACGGACCCGAGTTGGGTTTGGTCGGAGGGTAAGTGAGGTAGGGGTGTCGGGTTTGGTCGGGGGGGTGAGGTGGGGGTGTTGGGTTTGGTCGGGGGGTAAGTGAGCCGGGGGTGTTGGGTTTGGTCTGGGGGGATGGGAAGGTGTCTGGGTGGGTGAGGGGTGAGGTGTGGGTTTTGGGGTTGGTCAGGGGGTGTTGGGGTTGGTAGGGGGGTGATGTGGGGGTGTTGGGTTTGGGTGGGGGGGTGAAAATGTGAGTCGGGGTTGGTCGAGGGGTAAGCGCGGTGGGGGTGTCGGGTTTGGTCGGGGGGGGGGTGAGGTGGGGGTGTCAGGTTTGCTCTCTGCCGCCATCCAACAGACCCCGCACTCACTCAGCTCTCTGCTCCCTCCCCACCTCTGACTGACCCGAGCAACGCCGGGTATTTTCGCTAGTTCTTTATACAAGTCAGGTGGCAGACTGTCTGGGCTAATTTTTCCAAACATGCATGCAATAGGTGGGCCCACAACAATACACAGAGGTGTAGTGCACCCATAACATAGACACTTGTGAATGCCTTCTGCACTTGCCCATCTAACTACACAGCTGCACTTACTGTACTGGGTATGTGTGTGTGTCACTCCTGCTCTAATGTACATGGAATGTCAGGCCTGCTGAAATGTACACTATGTGACTATCTCTGCTTCTAGTGGCTGGGAGGTCCATAAAGGATATAAAGCCTAATGCTAATCCAGATAATGGTGCTTCCCCTTTAGCTCAAGTGACATAAGTGTTAGAGCCAAAGGTCCTAGGGATCCAGTAGCAAATGGATGCATTTTAGCATGTAATTATGATGCTTGTTACAGACTGGTGGCACTCAAACCAAGAACATGACCACAAACAACATATAGTTCAAACTACACACATATAGCACTGAATGCAGAGCTGCCTGGCAGTAGCAGCGGGCCAGAGCACTGGCGCCGTGGTGAGCGGAGGCTGGGGGAAGGGGACAACAGCGGGAGGGACCAGAGCAGCCTCCATGGCCAGGAGCTCAGGGGCTGGGCAGGATGGGCCCCCGGCCTCTAGTTTGCCCACCCCTGCTCTGTAGGGTGACCAGACAGCAAGTATGAAAAATGGGGACCAGGGGTGGGGGTTAATAGAAGCTTCTATAAGA
Source organism: Sternotherus odoratus (assembly GCA_032164245.1). Classification (NCBI taxonomy): domain Eukaryota; kingdom Metazoa; phylum Chordata; order Testudines; family Kinosternidae; genus Sternotherus; species Sternotherus odoratus. The sequence continues at coordinate 18,118,618 of JAVMKO010000005.1, read as the reverse complement.
AAAAGCCCCAAATATTGGGACTGTACCTATAAAAATCAGGTCATCTGGTCACCCTAGGCCTCTATCACTTGATGGAGGGGAAAAAATCTCCCTTCGATGTAGTAAGTTTCAAGTTTTGTAGCCTCCTTGGGCTTCCAAACACTAGAGGGCATCATAGTCACGTATACTTTGACCTAGCAATCCCTTCAGCATGGACAGGAGCGTGCAGGTACTGAGCCAGGACATGAAAAGGTGATGAGGTAAATGTACCTGTTACACTGGACTTCCACAATGCGAGCCCTTCTCTTAGTTTTGTAAAATAAATATGTGTATATTCCACACATAAGAACTGCATGAAAAGAACATTACTCAGGTTGCAAAGTCAAGCATGCAAAAGTTAGGAAATGCCAAAATTAAGGTCCTCCAGGCCACCTGAAATCAGCCTCCTCCTTGTGCACATGTGTTATGATGAAGTCTTTAATTACATGTCACAGATTGTTTTGTCCTAGACCTCCACCTCATTCAGTGAGGAACAGTGCTGAGCAGTTAGTCAATATTTTGCTTTCTCCTCATTGTTTAATATGTGGCCCCAGCCTTATTTATTAAACACTATTCAAATCCATGTCCGAATTCTGCACCATTAAATTTCCTCATGGCCTTGTCTATGGCATTCATAACTATTGAAGCCGAGTGCTTCAAAGATTAAATAGTTCATTCTCACAACACCCTTATGAGGTGAGGGAGTGGTATTATCCCTATTTTAGATACGGGGAACTGAGGCACAGAGATATTAAGGCACTAATTTTGCGTGTCCGATTTGAGACGCCTAGAACTTGCTTTTCAGCGTAGTATTATACAGCACTTTATCTGTTCAACGGACTCCTCTCCTTGAGTTCAGTTGCAGATGTGAGCACTCAGAAGTGCTGCAAATCAGAACCCAGTGGAGCAAGTCAGGAACCCAGAAAAGGAAGAACGCACAATTAGTGAGCAGCTGTGGAAAGTTTGGTAACAGGGTAAGCGACTTGCCCAGCAAGGAACTCTGAGGCACAATCAGGAATAGTCCATCCAGTTCCTTGGGGAAGCATTCCACTGCCTTAACCATGAACCACGCCACCTCCCCTTGCTCTTCCTGTAATCCTCATCTCATTCACTACACAGCTTCCAACTTCTGTAACAAATGAGGCAGAGGTCCTAACAGACGCCAGTCTCCTTCACTACACAGCTCCGATTCATCCCCAGAGCCAATCCATCCTTTCTCCTGCATGAGGCAGGGGTTGGGTGCAAAATAGTACATAATCATGCAATTAAAGACTATAATCATAATGCATAAAGAACCAAATTAACATTGCACAAGTAAGCTGCCCTGAAGAGCACACAATCCAGCTCTGTTGATTTACGTTTGCGGTCGTTTGTTTTAAAAGACACTGATCTTTGTAATTCAGTGCTACAGAAATAAGAAATAGTAAACGCTTAAACAATGAAGGTTACACATCTAAAGCCATGCACAAGATTTTGAAAATACAAGGACAAATGTGCCAGCGCTTGAGTTTGGTGGGATTTAATATTTTTGTTTTCTCCAAATAGCCACATACCGAGGAGGAATGGGCTGCAAAAACTCCTCTTGAGAAAAATAAATCTTGAGTTTACTTATTGGACCCCCCTCAACAAAGTGTCTATAAATCCTCTGCGGTGCGGAGGGACTGAAATGGAAAGGTTGATGGATCCTTAACATTACAGTGGCTCATGTGGTGGTGCTGCCAATGCCATCAGTCCTTAAATAAACATTCTCAACTGTCCTATCCAATATACTAGACCCTGGTGGATAAAGACAAAGGGGGAGAACAGAGCAGCATTGAAAGAGGACCGGAAAAGACTTGCATTTCAGCTGGAGACGAAGGACTGGGGTGGAACATAGCACCCGATGCCCAGCATTTTTTGCTGGCCTCAAGTAGATATAGTTAGAGGGTTTAGTAACAAACAGTCTTTGTTGATTTATTGAGTTGCACATTTTGAAGGAGAAACGGACAGCATTTGGAGCTTCTCCACACTCCTTTTTAGTGTTCCCAAGCCCAGAATAGTCTCCTGCAATGTAATTTCCAGCTGACCTCTCCAGTGGCCAGCTGGAAGCTACAGGGATAGATTAATGGCCTAGGAAGCTTTAAAGAGAACAAAAGCATGGTCTTGGGACAAAGAAGAGCACGTGAAACAGAGCAGTCTTAAAACAAGAATTCTGTAAATTATAAATTTTGCCAGTTTATTTAGTATTTAAGATGAAAGGCAAACATGGGTGTTTAGACTGACTCAAAATTTGCCAGCTGCAAACAATAACCCTTCAATAAACTTGTACAATATTCTTTAAAAAAACAAACAAAAAACAATTGTATCTGGTCATAGGGCCAAATTCTGCTCCTAGTTACACCTGGTGGAAAACCAAAGTCATTGCAATGGCTCCAGGCTTACATCAGTGTAACAGAGAAGAATCTGATCCCTGGTGTCAATTTCATAGTGTGCCTGATAAGAATCACACATGAGACAGGGTGACACAGAATCACCTGTGGAACTCCAGGAATGATTTCGTCTGATCTACTGAACAGAAACTGAATGTTCCAGCAGGAAATGTAATTTTACTATCAGACTTATTGTGTACAAGAAAATCAGTTTGTTCTCACTGTAGTGTGACTGAAATGTGTCTCTATTTCATTCACTGACATATACAAGAGGACATGTGGTCGTTTGTTTTTTTCAGTTTCTCAGGCACCTCTCCAGAGCTCTATGCCCTTATCAAAATTTTAGAAAAAATAACCTGTAATGTGTCAGCACCACCATAGAAATGTAGGGCTGGAAGGGACCTTGAATGTAGGGCTGGAAGGCACCTAGTTCATTCCCCCATGCTGAGGCAGGATCATATATACCTACACCACCCCCGTCAGATGTTTGTCTAACCCAGGGATAGGCAGCCTTTGGCACATGGCCCGCTGGGCTGGTTTGTTTACCTGCTGCATCCGCAGATTCCCACAGCTCCCATTGGCCTGAAGCAGCAAACCGCGGCCAGTGGGAGCCGCGATTGGCCGAACCTGTGGACGCAGCAGGTAAACAAACTGTCCCGGCCCAGCAGGGGCCTGGCTTGCTGCATGCCAAAGGTTGCCGATCCCTGATCTAACCTGCTCTTAAAAATCCCCAATGATAGGGATTCCACAACCTCCTTGATAACCTATATATCAATTCATCCAACTTCCAACTTTGATTTCCCCCAGTCCCTTCCCCACAATACCTATGAGATTCAACCTTCCCAAGTATGTGAAAGAACAGTTTTTACAGCATACTCAGAATGTGAACAAATCTAGGCTCTGGCATGTCAAGGAGTGAAGCACAGCCAAGGGATACTCACAAAGACACCCTGTCAGCATCTGTTCAGAAGGCACATCAGCATGGTTGTCCATGGGGAGACAGATGGGATCTCAAATTGCCAGGTCCCAAACCATTTATAGGTTAAACACTGAGCGTACATCTAAAAGACCTGTGGCACAGACTCTCAGAGCCCTGGTCAGTTGACCCGAACTCACAGAGCTCAGGCTACAGGGATAACAATTGCAGCCTAGATGTTCGGACTCAGGCTGCAGTTGCTCTGACTCAATTTTCCCCCTTCTCAGGGCTCCACAAAACTCCACCGCCTGGTTTGGCTGCTGCAGGGACTTGGTCCTCCGGCTACATCATTTTTAAAAAAACCTTCATCCCTTCTGGTGTATTCAAGTCCAAACCCAAACAAATGAGTCAGGCTCAATCTGGGACCAGCCCCTTCTTCTCTAGGGGTCTGTCTCCTCTCCTATAATTCTTCTGCCCATCTTTTAGGCTCCTTAGGGGTGTTCCCTGCTCTTTCCCAGGCTTGCGCTCCCAGGCCTTCCTACCTGGAGACTTCCACAGGCCTCTGCCTGCCTTATGCGCTCCTCTGGTTCCTCACAGCCTTTCAACAAAAAGGGGAGACTGTTAACCTACATTAGACGTCAGCCAGGGGACGAGGGGATGAGGTTAAGTTACTTCACCCCATTTTTGTGGAGCAGCTTACTCCTTACTTCCAGCCAACTGCTCTGGTCAATGAGTGGGAGACCAAGCCTGAGCTCCTCCAGATCTCTGCTCTTCTCTAGTCTCTCCATACCCACTTGTTTGCAGTGGATTGTATCCAACCAGCAGCCCCTGCCTCCCTTCTGTGGCTAGAGTCCCAGTCTGAGCAGGATCACACATGGAAGCAACATGGAGGGAGCTATAATCCTCCATGAGGCTGAGTCAGGGCTGCAAGAATCTAGTCCTTGGTGGACAAAGACCAATTCTCAGGATCATGGTGTCGGGGTTATGGCAGAGGAGGGAAAGGAGAACAAAGGGAATGCATGAGGTGAGTAGATGGCTACCTGGTTAGACAAGGACGAGAGCTTTACTGTGTGGAACTGTGACTATCAGATAGGTGACTGGGTAACTGGATTTAGAGATGGAGAGGACTGCTGGGTTGGAAGGTGATAAAGAGGAGAGCTGGAACACTTCTGCATTGTATGGGCAGTTCAGCTTGGCATTCACATTTGAGATTAACTTAACCAGCGTGTCACATCCAAACAAAGTGTCCATTAAAACCTTGTTTATCATGCCCAATTGAGCACATCCCCCCCCCCCCCCCAAACAAGGAATCAATGCAGAAAGCATGAACTTCATGGACACAGGGGCCAAGAGCCCACACTGCGTGGGATGCTCAGTATAAAAAAAAACTCCATAACCTGTTGACAAATACCATCCCTGATCTTGAAAATGTTCTGTACAGTGCAGAATGTTCTCAACCCTGTCTTCAGCCCAACTCACTAGGGTCTTTATATAGAGAGTAAATGACGAAGACAAATCACTCACTTCATAATGCTGCACTTCAGCAGACCTGAGGCCTAGTCAACATACAGTTCTTAAATGAGAAGGCCTGTTTTCAAACAGCACAATGTGGTTACCTCAACATACTTGGCACCAGAAGAGATTGGAATTGAAGGCGTTTGGTGGTTTTGGAGAAACACATGAGCCCTTATTTGACAAAATATATTTCTTTTTAGTGTTTGTTGTGTTTTTTCAAATAGCAAACTCTCCTCCTCCGCCCCCTCACCTCCTCCCCGCCCTTTCTGGGATGTTATGTCTGGAATGCATGGATTCCATGGATTTGTTTTCTTCCCTTTTCTACTCCTTTGGAATTTCAGCCTCAGCTGCTTTTTTCATCACAGGGGTTTGCAGGACATTTTCTTTTTGTCTGTCTTGTAGAAAACTTTCTGTATGTAGATACGCATTCTGGTGTATTGTTCATCAGAGATGCATGCTCCCCATGAATCCCAAGCACACACATTGCTTATGAGAAAAAGACACCCATTTTGTTCTGCGCTAGTTTACCCTCATATTAACATCTTACTATACTGGTTTCTTATCCATCATATTTATTTGCCTGAATGAGATGCAAGAACCCCCAGACAGGAAGTGGGTCTTCTATGTGTTAACAGAGGCACGTAATACATAGTAAATAAATCATATTTAACAACAATGATTATTCTACTGGCTGTTTGGAACTGTTTATTCTGTTTATTCAACCCTATTTTAGCATAAAAAGATGCAGAAATAAGGGGATGTGGCCATAAATTGAACTGGTTTGCTGGTTTTGGTATGTATTTTCCCTACTCATTTGTTCTATATTACATTGGCTTCCACTCACTACCCAGTCATATGACCAGCACTGGAGAAAGCTAGATCCTTTTTATTTGGGAATTGATGATATATGTATCCAAGTTTTGATTCAAGTGTCAACCTGTCCAAGAGTGACATACCTCCTTCTTAATCAGGTTTTAGTTATATAATATATATCTCTACATGCATACACATGGATCTACAGAACCCCCTGGCCTCTATTTATGGCTTTGCTTTGGTGTTGCTTAAGTGAGGCTGTCATGGAGCTGGAACACAAACCCAGCCCAAATGTGTCCATGTCCAACCATCCCACCCCAGTCTCACATTTATACAGTATACCTCTTGCCCTGCTTATTGTAAGTTTCTCCTGGCTGGTTTCCCAGAATAGCCCTTGCTTCTGGCAAGAGAATTGTACAAGTCTGACATGCTGTCGCCAGAGTCCTTAACTACAGTATATACTGTTCTTAAAATAATCAGGGATTATAAACTGGCAGGGAAGAAGGGGTTGTTCTGTAGGAGTTAATTCTGTTTGATGTTCCAAAAAATCACACACTTTAAAACTATAACTCCAAGATGATCATATTAAATAGAGCTGGTCAAAGAATGGGGTTGGTTGTGGGGTTTTTTGCCCCTGCAGAAATTTTAACCTTGTCAAAAAAAAAATGTTTGTTTTGGGCAACCCAAAAGCAAAAATTGGGCTGCTAGTATTTTTGACAGACAATTGAGAAGCCAAGGAGTAAACACTTTCCAGAAAATGTTTTTAGCTGGATACCCAATGTTCCACTGAAAAAAAAGTTTTGATGGAAATTTTTTGACTGGCCCCAGTATTAAATTATCTGACCCAATCAAGCATCATCCAAAGGAGAGAGACATGTATTGTCTTTCAGGTATAGATTCCTCTGCTCCTACTCCCCGTTTCTTAAATACCTTTTGAATGTAATAATAAGAGATGAGATGTCACCAACAAAATGCCATGTAATGACAAGATAGAGATGCTCTACCATCATGCTGCTGGGAAATCACATTGCATGTCCTTTACGCAGTGGAACCCCTCTCATGGTGAAGTGACTTCCACTTTTCTAAGGAAAGGTTCCCCAGAGCTGGAATGTTGTCATCCAGTTAGGAATGTTCACTGGGCCAGATTCTGATCTTTGTGCCCTCTGTGTAACTTGGAGTCACTCTATTGAAAACAGTGGGTTTTTACCAGTGTCATGAAGATCGGATTCTGGTTTACTGTCCTATACTGCACTATATTGCTTCAGGTCAATAATTACCCAAATGACCTTGAAGCCAAGTTTGAGAAGTAATCATTTTTTCTTTGTTTTGGGACCAAGGCAGGGAGAGGAAGGATGGCCTTGTGGTGATGGCACAGACCTGGAATTCTGAAGATCTGCGTTCTACTGCCGCACAGGATGCTTCTGTGACCTTGGGCATGTCACTTGAACTCTGTGCCTGAGGTCTCCACCTATATAATGGGGATGAGACGATTTCCCTTTTTCACCAACCTTTGTCTGTCTCTTTAGATTGTAAGCAATTAGGAGCAGAGGCCGTCTCTATTAAAGGGATTGTACAATACCTAGCAAAATGGAGCCTGATCTCAGTTGGAGTCTCTAGACACTACTGTAAAACAAGGAAATAACACTCATCCCCAGCACAGGTATTATTGCTAATGTGCATAGTGGCTAGCACAACAGGGCCCCAAATGTACTTCATGCTACTGTAATACAAGTAATAAAAGCACAGAAAGCATAACATTGTGGTGGGCCTCTTGTGTGTTCCTACAGGCGGAATATCATGCACTACCTGAAAAATGACAGATATTAAGTTAAATACATAAATGTCATGAGGGTTAGCGCAATTAAAGAATTCCATACGTTCCAGTCGGTCCTGAGGTATCTGAACCTTCTGCTCTACATCTCTCCCCATGCTGAGATTGTGAGCCCACTACTTGTGATCTTAGCTTTGGCCTGTAAGGTAATCTCAAGCACTAACCTTCCTTCGTTAGATCACTGAGTCCTTACAGTACACCTGTCCTTCCCTACATGTCAGATTATTGACTTGGAGCTTCTTCCAGATCACAATCAAAGTATTTGGGATGATGTCACTATACCAAAGTGGGTTGTTAACTGCTATCCAAGCCCCAGATCCTGTTACAGCTTGTAATGCGGAGCTCAACGTTAATTCTTGCCTAGAACAGATGCACACTGGAGCAAGACGAATTGCTTTCCTATAAATATTAAAAGTAGGTACTTACTTAGCAGCTCTCCAGACATGCCTTACACATTGCAAGACTGTGCTCTTTAACAAAAATAAGTTATGAAACTACTCCCATAGGGTTTTCTGCTAAGGTGCTGGACTATTAGTGGGTGCTGAAGGCAAGGTTAGTGTCTCTGATCTGCATGGCAAAGTTTGCCCAGCACTGATTTCTACTCTCTGTTACGTCAGTGAAATTTCTTTGACTCGAATGCATTTGACGCCTTTTGGTTTATGTGCAATGACATTCACACATGCAAAAACATGTTAGCCTTCAAAAACCCGCTCCCTCCACACACACCCTCCCACAGTGCTGCCCAAGGTATATTCTAGCATATGCTTCCATTGATTTCTGAGCATCAGGTAGCTGAAGGAATCTATCTCAGTATATCTAGGTAATAACCGATAGTATTACTCGTACCTAATTCTTATCAAATGCTTTTCACCATAGATCCCAAAGCTCTTCTGTGTTAATTCTCTATGTGGACACTTATTCTGCACTAAGCTAGTGTTGAATGGCTGAATAGCTCTTCCAGTCTGTAGTAGTTATTCTAGGCTCCTCATCTCCCACCCCCTCCCCAGCAGACAAGCCCTTAGAAGAATGTTACCATCATAAAAGAATACATAACAGGATGTAAAAAGAACAAGGAGTACTTGTGGTACCTTAGAGACTAACAAATTAATTTGGGCATTAGCTTTTGTGGGCTAGAACCCACTTCATCAGATGCATAGAGTGGAACATAAAATAGGAATATATATTTTATACACACACACACACACACTCACGGAGAACATGAAAAGATGGGGGTTGCCATACCAATTCTAAGAGGCTAATCAATTAAGGTGAGCTATTAGCAGCAGGAAAAAAAACTTTTGTAGTGATAATCAGGATGCATAACAGGATATGTAGCCTACAAACAGTTAATCAGCCTGGGTAAGGCAATTAGGCTGAAGCAAGGGGAGAACTCTGTTTGGAAAAGGAGTTCTGCAGCAGATGTCATGACAGTTTGTAGGTAGGTAAGTAGAAGCCAATCAGTATTTTATTTTGGTTTTGAAGGTGTTGAGGGTTTTTCTGTTTTGATTTCTTTGTCGTTTCTTTCCAGAGGCGGAATCAAACCCAGCACTGTAGCCATTTGTCGGTTATGCAAGGGGCCCGTTTACAACCCGAGATGGTTTTCATTATTGGTAACATACAGTCCTTTCTTAGGCGGAGACAGGCATGAAAACAAGAACTAAGAACTAAGAATGTTTGAAGGCTGCAGCGGTTCATCTGTGGGATTCTAGAACTAAGACGTGGACAGACTATGCTCAGCTTCTGCATGGATGTACAAACATAGGAAGGATGCAAGGAGCAGCTCCCCTTCACCCCCCATATGGGACCAGACACAATCACAGTCTTTGCCCTGGCCCGAACACAAAAATTATAGGCCAGGCTAGTGCCTCTCACTGTCTGAGCCAACCCAAAGGGGTAGCCAGCTGTGGAGAACAGCATGCTGTGCAGTCTCTTGAAGGGGGTGCTACAGCTGCACTCCCCTGGCCTGCCAGGTAGCTCCAGGAGGTGCTGTGGTTTCCGGAGGCATAGTGCCTCCTAACGTTCCTCTGGGTTCTGCAACTCTACACTGCCCCCAAAGCACAAGTGTCTATAAAGCAAATCAGGGCCCAAATACAGCGCAACAATATCTCTTCGTCCAACCAGAATTGGCAACCGTAGGGTGAATTCCTGGAGGTTTCATCACATGACATAACCTTTAATTAAAGATTAAACTTTAATTCCTGGAGACTCCAGGACAATCCTGGAGGGTTGGTAACCCTACACTGAGGCTTTATCTCTTTGGAAATCTCAGCTGAAGATTTCTTTCCTCTCTTGTCTCTGCCTCTCTCCTACTGGCGCTATTTAAAGTTCCAGTCCTGCAAATAATTATGTCCCTTTCAAAATCACTGCAAACTAAGTCCAGGTCTGTGGGACCCAGGCTTGTGGACTTAGAAACTCCAAGCCTGTGCTTCTACACTGCATTGTAAACCTGGGTTTACAATTGCTGGACCTGGGTCTCACAGCTGTGCTAATGTGTCCATACTGCACTAGGCAGACCTCCTGACTCAGGTCTGCGGCTTGATCTGCACCCACACAGCAAAGTGACAGGGTTTGCACCCAAGTCACAGTGGGCCTCGGGTTCTGAACCAGCCCCCTGGCAAGGTCCTAGGGCTCAGGTCAGCAAATGCTCAGGACTTGAGTCAGACTTATTTGTGTGTGGACAGAAGAGGTGGCTTGGGTTCAAACCTGAGTCAGAGCCCAGGCATAGTGTGCAATAGACACATACCCTATGGGACACCACATGGCAGTAATGACATGTGTGAAGGCCACCATTTTGGCTGACACAGAATAGCGTTATAGCTCAAGCTGTAGATACTTATGCTTCTGGGGCCCTCTGATGGTGAAAGCATAAGTCTCTACAGGTTGAGCTATAGAACTAGGTTCTCAAGTCCAGTGTGTGAAGCCCAGAGAAGAACACAGAACTAGGCTTAGAAGGATTAGATCGGTATTGGTAAATGTCAATTTCACCATACACATGCATATGGATGACAAAAATATTTTCATTGATGATCATAAAAATGTACAGAGAGGCAAAGGAAAAAAAGCTGCTTGAGAACTTATTTAGGGCTACATGGTGAAGTTGTCGACAAAACTTTTGTCTTCCACAAAGACCTTTTTAAAAAAGCCCCTCGCAAAAGACAAAAGTTTTCCAGTGCAAGTGGCAGCCAGAACACGGCTCTGTCGGCAGGAGCACTCTCCTGCCGACAAAGCTAACGCCGCTCACGGGGCTGGAAGTATTTTGTCGGCAAAATTGCCGACAAAGTACTGAAAAAGAGCGTTTACACACTGTGACTTTTAACGACACAGCCTTGTCGCTAAAAGCTGCATGGTGTAGACGAGCCCACTGTGTTGGTGTAAAGCTATTTACTTTGTGTATTTTGATATGTGATCTTGACTCCTCTTTTCCTAGCAAAGCTGTGAAAATGTACATTGATAAAATAAATAATTTAAAAAGCTTAAACATAAACATTGATCTTAGCTGTCGAAATTATAAAATAAATATCGAACTGTGCCGAGGTTACACATAATCCACCCTCACTGACCAGCGAGTTCTATATGGGTGACAGTAACTGCTGGCAGGATCAAGCCCTAACTCTGTAAACACTTTGGGATCCAGTGCTCAATCCTGCATTCATTTCCCCCTTCCCCTCCTAAACTGCTACTGATTTCAGTCAGAGTTTTGGGAGTAAAGAGAATGTAAGTTTGTGCCCTAAAATTCTATGTTTATCTCTAAACACTAAGATCCCCAGTTGTCTAATGTGACTGGGGTGTTACTTTCAATGCCTGGGCTTTCACCTTCTTAAATACAGAGTCTTAACTTGAAACCACAGCAATCCACTGAACCAAGGTCATTAGTTTACAGCCACTGAGCTGAAGATGATGTTCTTGTGGCTTAAGACCAGCACATACTTGTGCTTTACCCGCAGACCATACACAGCGCATTCCTGTAGCTCTCTTGGAGGGGTTGGGCAAAGCAAGGCCTGAAGATCAGAACATGTGAACTGCAGCATCCTGAATACCGACAAGATTCTTCCTGAAGAGGACCTATGCTAAGTAGCATAAACACAGTATCTGTGAAAGTCCTGAACCCAATCATTTCTATTGTTTACTACCATCCTACACACGTAAGCCCCAACCACTTTGTTCTCAGTGTTGAGATGGTGGAAGTGCCCAGATCAGACAGACAAATGATAGCTTTTTCTTTCACTCTTTACCTCCCACCTTGGTTTCTTATCTTGGTGGTGGATAATAACAGGTTAGAGATAGACATAGAGACTAATATTCTGAAAGTGACATGCTTGCCAACAGCTCAGCTGAGTAAGGATGCCATTGTGGATCTCTGAAAATCAAATTATCTGGAAGAACTCCTGTTAAGATTATATTAATCAACAGCATGAAGGAAAAAATGAGCAGGAGACTCTGGCAGAAGCTGTCTGGGATGTTACCAATTAAACTTGCTTCCCCCCCCCCCCCCCCCGAAGCCAATAGCATTCATATTAGCTATCCTCCATTGCTGTATTTCTAAAAGCCCCACATGCAATTACTGTGACAGCTGGCTGAAAAATTAAAAAACATACACACAAATAGTCTCCTGAATGAAGGGCAGGAAAAAATTTCAAAACATTATCTGCTGACTATTCGTCTATCTATAGAACCAGTTAAATTATGGAAAAACATTTATGCAACAAAAAATGCCCAAATCCTGAAAATCATTCTAATTTCATCTGAAATTATCCACAACAGATCAACCGACTCCAATTATTATGTTTACTTCAAAATAAAGTCAGTGTTTTGCACCATAGCTAAGCATTATACATGTTGTCAGTAGGACAGATCCTCAGCTAGTATAGATTGTCATAGCTCCATCGACTTCAATGTCACTAAAGAAGTTGTCCGAATTTCATGCCTCTCCACTTGAAAATAGGACCGCGAGCAAGGGGTCACAACCACCCTACCCTTCCCATATTGTAGATGGGAGGCGAGTCCAGGGAGGGGAGTTGAGTGGAGGGGCCAAGAACCACTTACCTACAGTGCTCTATACCAATCAGTTCATTCCCCTTTGGGAAATATGATTTTCGGGAATACATGGAAGGTCTGAAGTAGGGCCTCAAAGCCATTCACCCAGCCTTGCACTGAAATGTTTATTGCGACCTTTTCCCTGGGCATATCGGTCAGTCAGTTCCATTGGAGGCCACTTCTGATTTCCCCATCTCATAATAAAAGAGTAACAGACCCTCGCTCAAAGAAATTAAAAGGCAAAACCTTTCAAACTGGGTAAGATTTATTTTTTAAATAAACACAGGGATAATTATCCTGGGGGACTCACCACCACAAGATATCATGGAAGCAAAGAGACTGGTAGGAATCAGAGAAACAGACATTCATATGGATATTAAGAATAAATAGTCACAGTGGCTCTAGCTAAGATGAACATTTATGAGGGATATCAACCCCCAGGCTTCAGGACATAAGCCAACCACTAACTGCCAGGGATTAAGAAGAAACATCCTCCAAAATATGTTACTGTACACTATTCTATTATGAGAATTTTACACCTTTCTCTGAAGCATCTGGTATTCAGCACTACTGAAAGCGAGACACTTAAATTGATGGACAACTGCTGTGATCAGAAATGGCAATTCCTATGTCCTTATGTTCCTAACAAGAGCTTTGCTGAGTGCTCTTTAGTGCTACACATGTTGTATGTGCAGTTTCCATCAGACGCTACCAGGTATCCTCTGAAAGAGACTCTACTCCATTACAAACTATAGTCTTAAAATAGTCAATCATAACATTCGCGGTATGTTGGCAACAACCACATTTTGGCAGTAAACGTAGGACGACTATTGGCAAAAACAGGACACCTGTTGTCAGTAGATTGCTGAACATGATAGTCTTCACATTGGAAAAACTTGGAATGCCTCCATGCAAACCTATTTAATACCAAATTAACATCCCAGCCAGCCAATAACTGTGACTGGGGTAAATTTTCAAAATGTTCTTTAACCACTAATTTGGAGCTAGACGTAAATAGCTTAGATAGGCTATGGTGCACAACAGCAGGTCTGAACTTTGTTTGCCAAAATTGTATAATCTAAAAATAGAAGTTGAAAGACACCCAATGGCTGCAAGCAATCACACACTTCTGATGGAAGTGCCATCGGCTACAATGAATGACTGAAAGGAAATGATCAGAATCACTTGGTGAAGCAGGAGGAAGGAAGTCAGTAAATGCACATTGGAGACTGAAGGCAAGGCTTTAAAGCACACGCTACTAATGTTAAGCCTAACACACAACTGGCAACAGTGGGAATTACATTGTACACGGTCAGATGTGCCTAGTTTCAGTCTGTAACGTGAGTAGGATTTGGCGATGTGCTACATGACCTTTCTAGAGAAGAGTACCATGAATCTTTCTGCGTGATGATGGCTGAAAAATGACTCCAAACTGAAGCCAAAGAAAATGAATCCATGAGACGCTCTGGAGAGCGAGTCAAATTTAGCAGCAAGGTGTTGCATTAATTACTTTAGGGAGAGGGAACTAGAAGAACAGAGCTTGGCCAAAAGCAGGAATAACCTGATATATGAGGAAAGATTTTAAAAACTGGGCGTGTCTAGTCTTGAGAAAAGAACCTGGGCATGTTTCATCTTGAGATGGGGACCTGGTAACAGTCTTCAAATATGTTAAGGGCTGTTACAAAGAGGACAGCAATCAATTGGTCTCCACGCCTACTGCAGGTAGGACAAGAAGCAATGGGCTTAATCTCCAGCAAGGGAGATTTAGGTTAGATATTAAAAAATATCTCTAACTCTAAGGGTAGTTAAGATCTGGAACAGGCTCTCAAGGGAGGTTGTGGATCCCCCTTAATTGGAGGTTTTTAAAACAGGATGGACAAACACCAGGGGTCTCAAACATGTGGCCCGGGGAGCCCTTTCCGGCAGCCTGCAAAGCTCCCCCGCGCTCCCCCTTCCGTTATTCTCTGGTGGCATAGCAGTTTCCAGGAGAGGTAAGCCAAGCTCCCAGCGGCCCTCCTGCCTCCCTCTGCGGGAGGCTCACCGCTCTGGCCACTGCTGCAGAGGGCTCCTGAGAAGCGCCACACCAGCTCATTCATTGAAGCCGCAGCAGCAGCGCCTGGAAGCCGGGGCTCGGCAGCAGTCCGGCCAGGCAGCCTAGAAGCCTTCCCACCCCTAGGTGGGCGCCATTGCCCTGCGAGCAGCCAGAGGTGAGCGACGAGCCACGTCTCTCGGGCCGGCTGCAGCTGCCTGGGCTCGCTGCACTGCCCCCTGTGCGCCGTGCCCCACTACCACTATCCCCTGCGGAGAGCATCCGGATCGGGCAAGGGGTGGTGGGGAGGAGAGTCCAGGAAGGCTGAAAGGAGATGGAGAGAGGAGACAGGGGGAAGGGACAGGGAGAGGCAGCTTAGGGGTGGGAGGGTATCGAAGCTGGGAGAGTGGGGGGAGTGTATCTTTTGCTACAAATATACATCAGAATATACGTGTAATATACTACTACATATCACATACAGTATTTTACATAAGAAAATGATTAACTTTATTACCTTTTTTTCTTAGAAATATGGGGGAGGGGGTTGAAATGTGTTAGAGAACCAAGGCCCTCATTTGATGAGGTACTGAAGCACCTGCTTAGCTTTAAGTACATATATAATCTCATAATGACTCACATGCTAGGAAGCAGTAACTCTGAAAAGAACTGGGGATGGTTGTGGATAATCAGCTGAACCTCAGCTCCCAATGTGACACTGTGGACAAAAGAACCAATGAGATCCTGGGATGCATAAACAGGGGAATTTCAAGTAGAAGTCTAGACATTACTTTATCTCTGTATTTGGCTCCGGTGCAACTGCTGTTGGAATACTGCATCCAGCTCTCGTGCCCACAATTCAAGCAGGATGTTGATAAATGGGAGAGCCACAAGAATGTGGCACAAAAATGTGGCAAACAAGAGCCACAAGAATGATTAAAGGACTAGATAACATGCCTTATTGTGACAGACTCAAAGAGCTTAATCTATTTAGCTTAACAAAGAGAAGGTTAGGAGATGACTTGATTACAGTCTGAAAGTATCTACATGGGGAATAAATATTTAATAGGTCCTTCAGTCTAGCAGACAAAGGTATAACATGACCCAATAGCTGGAAGTTGAAGCTACACAAATTCAGAACAGAAATGAGTAATTTTTTTTAAATGGTCAGAACAAGTACTTTGTTCCAATTGTTAATAAGGGTTATGGTGGATTCTCCATCACATGCAATTTTTAAATCAAGATTGGATGTTTTCCCTCAAAGATCTGCTCAAGGAATTATTGTGGGGAAGTTGTCTGGCTTGTGTTATACAGGGGCTCAGACACAATGGTCCCTTCTGGCCTTGGAATCTGTGAATCTACTTTGCAGAGTCAGGGTCTTAGTTTTTGAAAAGGGTTGTGATTGATAGAACTGGATTGAGTTAGGCATATTGTTGGGTATGTGCTAAACACACCTCCCACACACCACTCTGCCAATTCACCTCATTTCAGCCCTGCAGAACAGCCTGCTATTCAGGTGTAGATCTATCAGTCAGAGGGCACCAGTCATGCTAAATTGTGATCTGTTCTGTGGTTGTTTGGTGATATGCACCAGTTAAGTAGGACGACAGCCATCAAACGTTCTCACTTCAGACTCAAGTTTGGGACTTCAAACCAGGCCTTCTGTAATACAAGCTCATTGTGCCACTTACCCCTCCCATTTTGCCATATTTAGAATTTCACAGATGGTCATGAAAAGCCTGCAGTATACACGGTATAAAAATAGGATGCCATACTACTGTCATGAACAATATGGAGACTCCAATTAATTAAACAGTGCCACCCCACAGTACCTTCTCTATTGATGTGTAGATCTCAAGTCTGAGAAGATTAGACATTGGCTTCACCCTAGACTAGGACTGTGCAAAGAGGGACTTCTGGTCAGCACAAGTATGCAACCCCCAGCTCCACATCCACTGGAAAGGAGATAACCTGGAAACCATAGAGGCTTTTAAGCCTGATTCAACCCAACAGCTGTATGTCCCAACTGGAGTCACTGCTTACAACAAAAGTTGCAGGACAGAGATAGGTTTTGTTTTTAGTTAATTGAGTTTAACAACAGTCTTGTCCTAGGTATTAATTTTATGGGTTGCCTTTGTTTTATAATTAACATCTCTCAGCTATTCCAAACCTAGTCAGCGGAAACTTTAATCTGCAAGTCATCCCTATAACACACAATGCCTATTGTCTGGTTTAATTCTTCACTACACCTATTGGCCTGTCCCTCACTGATGAAAGGTGATCTTGTCCCAGCCCCATTGTTCTTCTTGTTGCTTTTAGGCTCGGTCATCTAGACCAACGGTCTCCAAACTACGGCCCGGGGGCCGGATCCAGCCCGCGGTGGCGATTTGTCCGGCCCCCTAGCTGAGCAGGCACGTGGAGAAGTCACCGCCGCTGCTCCCCCAGCGAGCTGCCGGCCCCATGTGCGGAGGGGTGAGTGCCCCCGCGATGCGGCTGGAGGAGGAGTGGCAGTGGCCAGAGGAGCAAGGGGAGGGCCCTGGCAGTGGCGTGGCTTGAGGAGCAAAGGGCGGGGTCGCGGCAGTAGTTGGAGGAGCAAAGGGGGGGGGGGCGGCAGCAGGCTGCAAAGCCCCTTCAAAAATCTAATATGGCCCTTGTCTCAAAAAGTTTGGAGACCCCTGATCTAGTCACTGAGTGCAGACCATGAGCGATTCTCATTAACACTAAAGTTCCTTTACAGAGTTCGGGCCTTAATATAGGTATAAATTACATTTATATTCACTTTATGGCCCTTTTATGTTGCCAGACTGGTGTAAAATACCCTTTTTATAAATGAGAATCAGGCTCTAATGAAGCCAATTTTTGCTGCCTCATCTCAGCACACTTCATGTTTATGGGGATTTATTAGACACTTAGCTGCATGGGAGGAAAATATTTGCTAGTAGTTTCTGCCACTCCATATGGCTCTCTCTGGCTCAGTGGGCTCTCAAAATGCACAAATATTTTCCAGTAAACAACTAACTAGTTCAAACTGCAGTCTGCAGAGAGTGAGAGGCTGAACATTGACTATTTATAATGCTTTTTTTTAAAAAAATAGCACAGAGTATACAAGATTATGAACACACACTGACAAATGGCAATTTAGGCAGCTAGAAGTATAATAATTCTTTTCCTTTAGGTTTTAAAAGGCAGACAGCCTTAAACCAGATGGTAAAACATAACATTAAGCTTGTGGTTTTAAGAATTCTGAGAATACAGTTGAACTATACAACACATGGTTATCTTTTTGTATCTTACTACTGCAGTGACTCTAGAGAGGACAGTGATCCACAGATTTGACTGTATTTGGAAATACATCTTGAGTATTAGAGTTCCGGCACACAAATGGGTGATTATAAACACATCTTCCACATGCTTGTATTTAGGTCAATGGAAAGAGAGGTTCCCATCATGGACTTCTGAAGGAAAACTATCAAGGGCTTTTCCTTAATTAGCCATGTTTCTTTCTCATTCTCTCTTTCTCACACACACACACTTCCCAGCTGTGGAGGGAAAATAATTATAAACCCAGAAGTAAAAACAGCCTGAAAGGAGTCCTACTATGCGCAAAATATCTGTGAAAGTACATGGGCAAAATTCAACTGAAGTCAATTGAGTTCCGTCCATTTGCACCAGCTGCCGATGGGGTAGCAACAGTCTTACCCACAGAAGCTCTCAGTGACCGGGATCCAGAGGTGGATGGATCATTATGTATGGGAGGTGGGGTATCAGAGCTCCAGTTGGAAGTCGATTTCAAGGTTTATGCCATTATAAGGAAGAAGGGATGGAGGTGGCACCAACACTACTACTGCCTCTTCTTCCTCCTGTCATTTTGTGACTAGTCAAGATGATTGGTGTCCAATTCATGAATAATTCCAGGTTGACTAAAACTGCACTTTTTGCTGAATAAACTATTCATCTGAAAAAACTTCACCAAGCTCCAACCTGCAGTGCACACATGAGAGAAAATTAAGGGTTGAGGAGAAACTAAGAATTGCCTCACTCTTAGTAGTTGAAGTCACACGCTTGGAGTTCTTCCAAGAGAGTGTTTTGCAGCTTGTTGCCTTGGTAGTTTACATCTGATGGCAACAGCTCCCTGTCTGAATGCAAAGATTCTGTGTATTAAATACACAAATTACAATGATCATATCAATGGACTTTAAGAAGAAAACATTTAATTATTCAAGCAAATATTCTGATGCTACTGAAGCACACTGCAATACCATTACTGAATTATGGTTTATATAATATGCAGCACTCCTTACAGAACTCAAGGGGTAGTATTTGCTGCACAGGTTCCTGGCCTCTCCTGTGAGTATATTCCTGCATTTGTTTGCTCTTACGGCAGCTATCCAAAACTATGGACTAGTAATAGCCAATATACTTGCATTTCTAGAAGGGGTAAAGCTCCAAAAGTCTTCAGCACATCAAGGTCTATTTCCTATTACTTTTTTGATGAAAAGGTTATGTTTCCATTTTCTAGTCAGTTTCCTAATTTTCTTTAGGGAACTGAGGTTTCAGTTTTAAACCATTTCTACCTCTAATTAGGGCTGGTCAATATTTTTCCATTAAAACTGCTTTCAGTAGAAAACTGGGTCTTTGATTAAATGAAATTTTTCACAAAAAGTGTCTGCTTTGCACCAAAAATGTCAAGTTTTCAAATCAAAAACTCAAAACTGGGTTTTCAGACAAAAATGTGGCGGGGTGGGATTGACAAAGTCTAATTTTTCCACAGAAAAAAACCCAACCCATTTTCAGACCAGCTCTAGCTATAATATCTGAATTATCAAAAAAGAAATGTCACTTTGCTGGTGTGTGTATGGGTTTAGAAAGAAATTGGATATTGTATTTTAAAAGAAACCAGTGAAATTTTACAAAGACTTCGTCTCCTGTCCACCTTCCCTTAACACAGAAAAAACAAGTTCTCTTTATAATTGTTGTATTTTCTGAAGAAAAATATGTTTTGGGAAGGCCAAATTAGTTTTTCAGCAAGTCACATTCATTTATCTTTGTCTATACAAAACCACAACAGGGCTTAAATTTTAGCTGCCAGTTGACTGAAGGGATTGTTCCTGCTAAAGCTCCTTTGTGTTCAATTTCTTCCCATAACTGTAGTGTTTGTTAGGCATTATCATTCAGAGGGGAGTAGAAAGGGAAGGAAGGGACTTTTTGTTACTTGATCTCCCCCCACCAGCGCAAACACACAACCTCAACAAATAGCTAGAATTAAGAAGATGAAAAGAAAACCATCTGGGACTCCCCCAATGCAGCATGTAGTTTCATTAAATGCTTGAAGTCATTGACAGGACGTGGACCCAAACTGAAACTCCCAACCTAAGTATCGCCCAGATTTGGGAAGTTTGGATCCACAATATTGCCAGCCCATGAGGGTTGGCAATATTCACTCACTGTTCAGTGCCTTCTTGTGGCTGGGTTTGTGGATTAGCTCTACTCAAGTCTGATGCACCCTTCCTCGCACCATGCCCACCCTCCACTCTCTCTGGGTCTCAGGTGTTCCCTCCTCGTGACTCCACCCTCCAGCCGGGTCATTGTACAGTCCTCCCCTTCCAGTGTATCAAAGTCCTGGTGGATCAGTTGCCTTCATGCCACTCCACACAACCTCCCAGTCCAGGGCCACGTTGTGTGCCACTTTCCGGGCAGCAGGTAGGGGAACCCATGGCAACCCACTACTCCAGGTTCCAGCCCAGGGATCTTATATCTAGCAACTACGGTCTGCTTGCTCCCAGACCCTGTTGCTATTTCCATAGAATCCTTCCAACTTCCTTTCTCTGTCTTCTGGCCCCTTCCTCTAAGTATTTTGGACCCAACACTCTCCTCTCAAGGAGTAACTGGAGTCTACTCTATTCTTTGGCATCTTGCCAGACTCTATAGCCCCAGACATACTTCCCTTCTCCCAGGGAGTGACTGCAGCCTACTTACCTTGCAGCACTCTTGGGTTCTCAGATTCCTCTTTTTGTACAGGCCCAACCTGCTTCTTCCCAGCTGGGCTCCATCGTCACTTAGTGTTTGTTCTTCAAGCCTAAATCTCCTCCCAGGTGCAGCCTACCAGGTTGATTGACCTAATTTATCCTGCTGTACCTTGTGTGGAGTGGGCACCCCATCACAACAGGTCTTGTGATATTTGGTGTTTTTTCTTAAAGCCCCAGCTCCTGGAGTCACGTGACTGCATCAGACTCTCAGATTTCATTAAAATAAAAAAGCTAAATTTCTAGTCCTCATGGTTGCAGAGAAAAGCATGAAAATGTGACCCTAGTGTATCCTAATGGCTCAAAACCCAAAAGGCAAATAAAGAGAACCCAAAATATTTATTCTCAAAAATCAGATTCAATAAAAACCTCATGATTTGGGGGGTACTGACATGATTTTTGAACATTCAGGGCTAGCAGGACTGGATTCAGACTCAGAGGTAGGAGGGACAGATTCCAGATTATAGACCTGTGACTTATGCTTTTCTGCTGAATTAAGCTCCATTGTTACCTCATCTTTCCTGCTCACTCCCACCACATTTGTCTCTTTTGCCCTCCTATTGTGTCTTATCTGACATGTAGATTGCGAGCTCTCTGGGGCAAGAACGGTCTTTGTTTCTTATCTGTGCAAGGCCCTGATCTTTAATTGTGGTTCCTAGGTGCTACCGAAATACAAATAAATAAATTATTCCAGAATCTAGTTAGGATGAAACAAGTGACATTCTGTAAATAGTCTTTAGAGTTCCATAGAGAATTATGTCTCTGCTGCAGAACTCCAATGAAATTCTATTTTATGGATGGCCTATCAAAGCTGGAAGATCAGAGCACTCCCTACACAGTGGGGAGGTTCAGATCCATACATGATTACTATGGACTCGTGTCTGTTACATGAAAAATAGTTAAACTTGGAACCATCTGGTATTTTGGTTCCACAAAACTGCTAGTTTTTTTAAAAAAAATTAGTCTGGAGTTTCTCAAAACTAAATTTTCTTGAAATATTTTTTCCATTAATTTAAAGCCACTGTTTTCCAAGGAAAGTTTAATTAAATCCCCCTGTGTTTTCGCATGTATTGGAAAGCTATGCTAAGCAAACAAAAATTCTCATCTGTCATGCTCATTCCACTGCTATTCGGGCTATCAGGGAATTAGAATGAGGAGTTTGTACTTGGTGCAGTCGGTTGATGAAATCTATTCAGCAGCTCAGAACTTGCTTTGTGACACAACCTAACCTCAGCATTTTCAAGCTCTGTTCTTAAATCTAATTCCCAGCCTATCAAGAGGGCTCTGATTTGGAGAAAGCATGTTATCCCAGCTCTAAATGAAATCTCTGACAGACTGAAGAGAGAAGTTTACTACTTCTGGTGGTGTTCACCTCCTTATGGTCCTTCTAAACCATAAGTATACTTCTGAAAAGCTCTGGATTGTGCCAAAATGGAATGTTACTTTTAAACCTGAATCCCTGGTGACTACACCTCCAGACATCCCTTTATACTCCTTCTGTACAGCTATTTACACTGGTTAAAACATGGAAGGACTGCAGAGAGAAGATAATCTCCTAATTCCCAAGGATTCCAATTTGTCCAGCTATGGCTGCATCAACCTCCAAGCAGGTAGGGAGGAGAGTTTGTAAGTGTTAGGATTAAGTCTACACATCAAAGCACTGCACTACTGGTCCTGGGATACAGCAGGCCTGGAAAGTTTACTGCCTACCAACTGTGCTATTGACAGACCAAGTGCCAACTCATACCAAGTCCCCATGTCTGAAGACGACACTAATAGATACATAGCTGGAATTTGTCTGGCTCACATGTGAGTCAATATTGATAAAAAAGGAACTAGAATAAGAAAATGCTTAGTGTTAGACTCTAATGAATGCTTGTGAGTTGCTGCATGCATTAATCTTACTTGTAACATCTGTGTTCCATATTGCAATGTAACGTTTGAGCAGTCATGAGCCTCTGTGACTGAATTGCCATACAACTGACATTCACAAGTGTGAAGAACTGCTCTTCTATAAAAATCATTCTGCCCCTCCAGAAAGAGGAGACCCATTGATACCAGACTGTCAGATCTTACAACAGGATGCTCCATACATCTGGATGGAGAAGCCATCAACTAAGACTCAAGACACTTACTGTTGTCCTGCTTGCCGCTCAGTACACTTGCCTGACTCATCTTCACTATCAGCTGAGTTTGCAGCTCAGAGCACACGGCAGGGGAGGGGGTTAAAAAACCCTAAACCAAAGGAAATAAGGATATTAGGGTTGGAAGGGACCTCTGGAGGTCATCTAGTCCAGCCCCCTGCTCAAAGCAGGACCAATCCCCAACTAAATCATCCCATACAGGGCTTTCTCAAGCCTGACCTTAAAAACCTCTAAGGAAGGTGATTGTACCACCTCCCTAGGTAACCCATTCCAGTGCTTCACCATCCTCCTAGTGAAAAAGATTTTCCTAATATCCAAACCTCCCCCACTGCAACTTCAGACCATTACTCCTTGTTCTGTCATCTGGTACCACTGAGAACAGTCTAGATCAAGCCTCTTAGAACCCCCTTTCAGGTAGTTGAAAGCAGCTATCAAATCCCCCCTCAGTTTTCTCTTCTGTAGACTGAACAATCCCAGTTCTCTCAGCCTCTCCTCGTAAGTCATGCGCTCCAGGCCCATAATCATTTTTGTTGCCCTTCTCTGGACTCTTTCCAATTTTTCCACATCCTTCTTGTAGTGTGGGCCCCAAAACTGGACAGAGTACTCCAGATGAGGCCTCACCAATGTCGAATAGAGGGGAACAATCACGTCCCTCGATCTGCTGGCAATGCCCCTACTTATACAGCCCAAAATGCCGTTAGCCTTCTTGGCAACAAGAGCACATTGTTGACTCATATCCAGCTTCTCATCCATTGTAACCCCTAGATCCTTTTCTGCAGAACTGCTGCCTAGCCATTCGGTCCCTAGTCTGTAGCAGTGCATGGGATTCTTCCGTCCTAAGTGCAGGACTCTGCACTTCTCCTTGCTGAACCTCATCAAATTTCTTTTGGCCCAGTGAACCTTGTAAATAACTCTAACTTCCTTTTCCAGTTTCATAAATCTTCATAAAGTTTAGGATAAGACAGGCTATAAGCAGTGTCTTTGGTGTGAGATCTAAGTGCAATTGATCTGGGGTATGTGGCTGGTCATTTGAAATCAGGAGTAACCTGAATATTGCTGTGATTCTTGGTGTAAGGGGCCATCTACCACAGAGATGTGCTCACCTGAGTGGCAAGACAGAAGGGATTGGCTGTGGTTCTGTTACGGCTCCTAAAGTGCCTGAGGAGTTTGTGCTTGGTGCAATTGGTTGATGAAATCTAAAGCTTGGTCTATACTACATACTTACTTTGGTATAACTACGTTGCTCAGGGGTGTGAAAAATCCATACCCCTGAATAATGCAGTTATACCGACCTGAACCTCCTGTGTAGACAGCGCTCTGTCAGTGGAAGAGCTCCTCCTGCCTATCCCAGAGGTGGGAGTGGAGCGTCTTCACGTGACATGCTTTAGCGGCGCAGCGGCGCCAATGGACATTTGTAGTGTAGACCTACCCTTAGTTTAGAACTCAACCAATTTTCAAGTTGTGCCTCGGTTTTTAACACTCTGCCCGGAGGCTGGTACTCACGCTCTTGCATCACTGTTGGGAGCATGACTCCATCCTTTCAAAGATGCGCTGGAATATGTAGCTTTAATTTTGTGGCCCTCCCTTTAAACCTAGTTCTTTCCCTGTAGATCCGGATTTACTTAATGTTATTGGACTGGATCATGGATGTCTTAACTCAGACAAATCTCTCCTTGACTGGAATGGCAGCTTTCCCTGAGTGATGATGGGAGGATCAGCCCTGTTGAATGGGATAATACTATGCACACTTCTCATGCATGTGCAGTTGCGGGCTTTGGGAATTCTCTCAATCTGTACTGTAAAGACATGCTGATCTTTCCAGGTTAGCAAGACCCAAACAAGAAGGATACAGCCCCTTTTCAAGATTCTGCTTATCTTAATATAATTCATTCCACGGGACTTCAACAGAAGACAATGGACCAACTTTGGGGCCACCTAAGACTTATCACTATGTTTGACCATTTGGAACTTAATGATGACAGTGGAGATAGAAGTTAATTAATGCCTCCTCCAATAAAGATCAATACCACAAGAGATAAAGAAGAATCTTCTCCAGCAGTTAGTAGCCCAGAACCAATGACACAAAGCTGAGCAGTGCGAATGCACTGCAGTACTGCCAGTGGCAAATATATACACGAACAGTTCATTACAATACATTTTAAAAATGAGTTCATTGTTCTGAGCGCTTTATAAACTAGACTCTAGGTGTCAGTTTCTGAATGGGCCCAGATAATGTTAGAATTCCGGGGATGATAAACATTTGCACAAGGGGAGAATTAGATTTCAGATATTAGCAAAAATTAATATCTGGTCACAAATTAGCTTAGGGACTCAATCAGTTTAACATTATACAGTATATGGTGAGATTACACAGCAAAGGTGAGCTGAGGAGAATTATATTTATAATAACTTGTACATATACATGCGCCTCTTTCACTCCAAATGATTTCAGACTGCTTCCACAAGCTTTCCCTGCCCAGGAATCACACCTATCACTGAAGTGCAGTCACCTCTAGGGGTGAAAAAGGGCAGAGAACAACAGAGACCACCGGCCCTATATTGTAACACCTAACAGGAAGTGAAGAATACTCCATCCATCCCACAGAAAGAACTGGGAGAGGAAGAATGTAATTATACAAAGAATCAATTGGCCTGAGCAGTGGGGTTAGTGATTGAGTGTGGTCAGAATCACTGCCCACATCTACACTACAGGGATTATAATGGCATAGCTATACTGGCATAATCCTATAGTGTTGATGTTGCTGTAGAAGCATCACCTCCCCAAATGACAGGAGCTAGGATGACGAAAGAATTCTTCCATCACCCTAGCTATGACACATTAGCAGTTGGGGCGGCGGGGCTCCGGCTGTCTTAAAAAGAAAAAAAGATCTTGCTCGGAATGCAGTTCTGCTGATGCAAAGGTTCCAGATGACGCCATCCCTGCCAATCCTTAAGCGAGTTCTGTCTTCCTAAGCCTCTTACTTAACAGTAATTTCCTGGTGGTCTAGCTACCAGCAGAGCAAGATAGATATAAGGAGTTTAACTTCTTAAGTTTAACAAGGCAGGAAGCATTTTGCTTCCCACCCAAATGTGTCTTTGTTGAGCCATGTAGTGGTTTCCTATCCCAGCATGCCCTGGCTATGTGCCGCCTTTCTCCACCATCCTCACGTTAAGCGGATTTCTTCTCAATAGTCTCAGTTAATCTGACAACCAAGTAGTGATTTACTCTGTCACTTGCTGCTTACAAAGATACAGAGACAACTTGTGTATTCGTAAATTCATGGAACAGAAACATTCAGCTTTATAACAGCTACCTCAGATGACATTATCTGTGGGGAGGGAGGTAAAATGTTCTTCTAAGAATTAACCTCTCTGGCCACTATAATAATAATTCTGTGAAGAACTAGCCTTTGTGCACCTCACTGCCCTCTACTGGATGGAATTAGAACAGCTCGTCTTTGTGTTTTAGGCCTTGTGTTACTATGCAGATTATCCTACAATGTAAATGGTATGAACTTGTGCTTTTAGAACCAGATGGGCATGTTCCACACTTGCAGTTGCTATGAAATTCGAAGTGACCATAGATGAAGAAGAGTGACAATTGCTGAAGTTCCCAGGTGGGTACAGATGTTAGTCTTACTCTGTACCATCGGCTGATACGCAAATCCAGTCTAACTGCAGAAAATATAAATACTGGATTTGGTATAGTTAAGCAATAAAAAGCTCTTTGGAAAAAAACTAACTATTGTGTGTGTGGGTGTAGTTTATGGAGGCTCCATTGTAAAGACCCTCTGCAGAGGACCCCCACAAGGTCCAATACTTGGTCCTCCACCCTTTTGCTATCCCCGATTTCTCTCTTGGTCACTTTATCTTTCTGCTAACTTTATCTCCCACTTTAATGCATGAAGAAACAAATTTGCAGCCCAGCAGCAGACCAAACACCTCAAAACATATGAATACCTTGGATCATGCTTCTAGCCACAGACACTCACTGCATGATATGTAACCATTATAACCCCTACCGAAGAGCCAACCATCAGCAGAGAGCTCCAAAATAGGAAGGGAATAATTGTCAATTCCATGTGTTCACGTAGTTGCTAACTCATTTTTGCCTGCTCATGTTTGTCTAGCTCCACCTGTCTTGTGTGTGTGTGTGTGTGTGTGTGTGTGTGTGTGTGTGTGTGTGTGGTTGGAAACCTCATTTTTTGTTTCTGTTTTTGCAGTTGAAAAAGTTAATCAAAACTAACATTTTTCTGTGGATAATATCTCTTCCTATCAAACACCATTTCTGATGGGACTTTTTGTTGGTCAAAAATCTCTACTAGCTCTATCTTAAAAAAAAAGTTACCTTTCTCTATCATCTGCATATGGATTTTGTTTTGGTTTTACAGGGTACAAATACAAAGGAGGAAAAAAAGAGAATAAATGAATACCCAAGATAAATATTTTGCATGGCCTCCTGAGAATTTCACAGCTCTCAGTATGCATAGACTTCATCTCAAAATGTCAACCTCAGGGTTGAACTTGTATCACTTGCACTAAAAGAGAATCTCCATTAGCAGTTAGCAGCACAGGGCCGCTGACAAATAATGGAGCAATTATATCTCCAATCAATAGAGGGCAATCTTACACACCACCTTCCAATTGTTAGCACTGTTGTTACACATTTACAGGATAAAGTTACTGGAGGCCAGGTCTTGCAATTTTATCATGAGTCTTGTTACATTTGGTGTTCTTTTTAAAGCCCCAGTTCCTGGAGTCAAGTGATTGGGTGAGAAACTCAATACATTTCTAGCCTTTGTGGTTGAGGAGAAAAACTTGAAAATGTGATCTTAGTGCACCAAAAGGCTCAAAGACCAGAAGGCAAACAAAGAAGCACAAGTGCATTAATGTTTTTTTTAATCTCATGATTAAGAGACTCATGATTTTGGTGGGGCCTGACTCATGGTTTTGGAATGCCTGGGGTTGGTAATATCAGATACCTATAAATTACAAGATATAGTTGTGATAAATGATTACTTCTTCCTGTCAATCAGCTCTATTTGCCTTAAACCCTCTTGTTTTTACACTCTTTGGGCAAGCAAATAGAAGCCCATTACTTTACATTGGTGCGCATGTAGAGTCAATTAACCTGGACTGGTTAGCAACATTCGGCACAGACAGAAGTTCCCCATGCCCTACATGTAACTGCCAGCTACAATAATCATCCACTGAGAATCTTGGCATGCAATTACTCAGTTACTGTTGATCACACAGGAACACAGTGGATCCAGCCTTAAGGTACATAGGAGGTGGAAAGTCTAACTCAACGGTTTTCAACCTGCGGTCCGTGGACCCCTGGGGTTCCGCAGACTATGTCCAAGATTTCCAAAGGAGTCCACGCCTCCATTTCAAATTTTTTAGAGGTCTGCAATGAAAGGCTGAAAACCACTGGTCTAACTGGCTAAGTCCGTCTGGAGTGTCTGGCTAATGATTGGGAACCAAACATTTCTGCACCTCCAGAAGTTTTAGGGTCTTGCTGCCTGTTAGTGAGCATGGCCAGTGCTTGGAGGGAACAGGGACAGGATCACCCATCTCAAGCAGATGTGGGAAAGACAAAGCTGCAATAAATAAAGAGAAACACACAAACCATGACAGGCCTGTTGGTTTCCAAGTTACGCTGAAATCCAAGCGTGACCTGCTGTCACACACAGACAAGAGTGTCGTTGGCAGCTGGGCTGACAATCATATGCAGAGGGACAACTAGGGGAACCAGACAGCAAATGTGAAAAATCGGAGTGGGAGTGGGTGGTAATAGGAGCCTATACAAGAAAAAGACCCAAAAATGGGAACTGTCCCTATAAAATCAGGACATCTGGTCATCCTAGCTGCAGCCTGAATAAAGGGTCTGTGCATTGGGAAAGACCGAATGTCCCACTGCTAGGTGATTGCTACTCAGCCTCAGAAATGGAGTAGCCTTTGTGTCCATCCTGCCCAGTGTGGAAGGGATTCTCTGATGGACTTGCTACTCCAAAACCACCCTCCATGCTTGGAATGATGGGTCGCTTCAGCTTCATGGGTACATAAGGGGGCAAGAATTCCCCACGTGAGCTCCCATATCTTGGCTCCCTTTCCTCACTGAAGCCCCTCTTGTTCTATTGTGTCCACTATCCTGTGCATCGGTGGAGGGATGGGAGAGGGGGCACGATCTAGCAGACAATGCAGAAACGGCTGGGGTCAGTTTTTCTGAACTGAAAGCAATTAGAGCCATTCCCCTCTAGTGTGAGAGTTTGATCCACGAGTCATTTGTGGGTTATCACCACCACTTGATACCAATGGAGCAAACCTTAGGCGGAAAGGCTTTGGGGCTGGGACACCATCCTTTAATCTTCAACCCAGATTAATTTCTGTCCGGAGCCATTTGAAAGTCTCTGCCACAGACAGGAGAGCTCGGATTGCTCTGACTCTCCAATGCAGAGCATGGCGAGCTTTCAACTGGGAGGTGCAACTGACATTAACGTGGCCTGCTTTGCAGAGGAGACGAGCATCCGCAGCTCCTATTGACGCCACTAGGAGCTGTCCGTGCCAAGCAGTTATGAAAAACCAGGCCACAGGTGTCGTCTGTACACTAGGAGGTGCTGTGGTGCTAAACCCTTCACCTGAAAGGCTGCATACTGGGTTTTCCATTGCAAGAGATGAAGACAGACCGACAGAATGGTGCGCTCCATACAGATTTCTGCATAAACAACGGAGTGGGAAAGACTATTATGTTATCTAGCACATCTCTTTGATCCTCCTCCCACACCAACATCTATCGTCGTATTAAATTGTTATAGACAAATTGAAACAAATCTCATGGCACAGTTATGAGCAACCCAAGGTTACCTGGAAAGAACTGGGAATAAAACAAATTGACTTTATTAGTGTCACTCTTCTGAAATTAATACAATACCATATTTACTGCTGCTCCTGGAGGCAACAAGTTAAGCAAATAGCTCAAAGGATTTCTCAGCCATTGGTTACACATTACTGTTTGAACTTACTTGGCTGACAAATGCCATTTTTATATTATGGTGATCAAGCAAAGTCACAGTGACATCTACCTTCTATACAATGTGGCTTGCCACTGTTTATTTGCTGGGTCATTATATCCCTATACTTCCTGCTTTGCTCATTGCATTATAGGTTGATGTTGGTTACTCAGCTAATCAGGTGCATTAGTCCAGATTTACGCCACTATAACCAAGATCAGAATCTGGCCATAGGGTCTTCAGAATATGCATGTGTGTGAATGTAATACTTCTGATTAACAGATCCTGAGACTGGAGTCATCCATTTAAACAACAAACATCTTCAGCCTGGGTAGCACTCCATTATCCCCAACTGACATGCCTTTGACTTCAGTGGGATTTGTATCAGGCCCTGCAGGCCTTGTCTTCATTGAGGGGGACGGGGAGGTGTTTGTTTACTATGTGTTAGCTAACACATGGCAATTAGTATGAGCCGCAGCCTAGTGGAGGCAAGGCAGTCTGTAGTTTGTATTCTGTGACCCTACACCCCATATTCGTCGGTGTGATGTGCTTATGATATGAATATGGTATAACTAAGATATGTTTTATGCTAGATGGGTCATGTGAGATATCATTGGAAAGGTTCTGATTTACTGAATGCGATTATACAGTTTTTATGCATGTATCATTTCTGTATCTGAAGTTAGGAATATTGACTCTGTAACAATTACAACTGTGTTTTCACCTAGGGAATGCTCACCAGACAGCATGCAATCAGCCATTAGGGAGAATAATAGGACTTTGAAGATACTAATTGTCCTCCTTCCTGAGAAGTTTCCTTTGATGCTGCTTTGACAGTGCAACCTCGGGATAGAACTCTTATCAGTTGCACTAAAGGAGAATCTTTAGTTTGAAGATTTAAAACTCAGATGTTTGAGTTGTGTGCCAGGGAATTAGAATATTTACACAAAGACAAGAATCAGAGAGGTAGCCGTGTTAGTCTGGATTTGAAGAAGCGACAAAGAGTCCTGTGGCACCTTGAAGACTAACTAAAGTATTGAAGCATAAGCTTTCGTGGGCTAGTACCCACTTCGTCGGATGCATGCAGTGGAAGTATCCAGAGGCGGGTATAAATAAGAAGGCAAGCACCAGGTTAGAAACACTTTTCTATATAATTTTCCTGAACCTGACTGGACAGACCACTCTGACCTCAGACTTTTTTTCTAGAAAAATACATAACCTTGACCTGGGAAGTTCCAACCCAATATGAGAATTTTTGAGAAAATATGGACAAGCAAAAAGGGGGTTAACATGGGAGTGGATTTGCAGCCCTAACTATAGCTACTGTCACTGTGAAAGCTGTAAATACAATTCCATTTGTAATGGAGTGCTGTGTTATCATAGGTCTGCATTATATAATCAAATATTAGGTCCTGATGCTGAAAAACTTGATGCACGGGAGTAGTCTCTTATTCACAGAAACGCTATTAACTTCAAAGAGATTACTCAGATAAATAAGGTTATAAAAATTCAGGGCCTGATTTAGTAACCTTTACACTGGGAGTTTGGAATATGCTTAGTTGGCATCATTCATGATGATTTAAAATACTGTACTGTATTCAGGTGATTGGCCTTACTTCATAGTTTAAGAGGTGTCTCATCTGTCCACAAGATCTTACATCATGTGCTCTTCTGCGTCTTTATTGCACAAGCAAACATTGTTAAAAAGGAATGACTACAATGGTTAAGTAAACCATAGAACAATACAGACACTGGCATCTATTCAAATACCAGAAGCAATCTGCTATTTGCTTCCTGGTACAGGCTTATTTTACTACAAGTAGGCGGTACATTTTAATTTAGCCTATATACTTTACATTTTGAAAGGGCTCTTAAAAATGTGTTGACACTTTACAGAGCAAGTTACCAGTATATTATCCCAAAGTATGTTAGCTATGAAATGGTCACAGAACAAGGGTCTGATATTGATTTAATCCCAAAATGAGGAACGTAGATAGAAACACCCGCTCCTAGTTGAGCTGTGTTTCCAGCCTGACTAGCAGCTCAACAAGGCAGTGGTGCATTGATTTATTGAGGGAAAAATTAAGACTGTAGGTCAGATCCTTAGCTGACAGAAGGTGGTGCAGATCCAGTGAAATCAATATAGCTTTGCTGATTTACACCAGCCAAGGATCTGGCCCTATATTTGCAAATGGAAAGCAGCTCAAGAAATTTAACTCTCTCCACATTAATGCTTCAGTGCCATGGCAAAATCCAGGCCCCACTGAAGTTAACAGCCAGATTCTCATCGACTTCTATGAGACCAAGATTTCACACATGACTAAAGAAAAATAAGAAAGATCCTATTCCACTTGGAGTTCTGCTGCCCCTGCTTGTGGTTGAGATTTCATTCCTCGCAGGCGGATTCCTCTGGGGTTAGATCTACCCCGGGATAATTTGAAACTGAGCAGAGGCAGATAACATGGTGGTAAAGATGCCTTTTCCTTAAATATGCTACAGCTATCAGCATTACTACCCCGGTGGAGTCACACACATGGGGATTTATGGGCCTGAATGTTTCTAATCAAGACAAAACCAGTGAATGCAATAGTTTGAGAGGAAGCATGACTCTTCAAGAGTACAGTGCAATTATTAACTATGGGAACTGGAGTACTTGTGAGTGAATTACAAGAAAAGTAGCTACTTTTGATGCCCACTGAAATTTAAGATTGCCAACTTTCTAACCCCACCAAACTGAAACACCCCATCCCTGAGGCACGCCCCCTGTCCCATCCCTTCCTTGAGGCCACGCCCTCTGCTCACTACATTCCCCCTTCGCTCTCCCACACTCTCACTCACTTTCACTGGGCTGGGGCAAAAGCTCGGGGTGCGAGAGCGGGGGAGGGCTCTAACCGGGGTTGCAGGCTCTGGGGTGGGGCCAGAAATGAGAGGTTCAAGGTGCAGGGCTGGGGCAGGGCATTGGGGTGCAGGAGGGGGTGTGGGCTCTGGGGTGGGGCAAATCCCCACCTTGACCACCATGTTTGCCCAGCTTTGCTTTCAAGGAAGATTTTGAGAGGCTATACTGTAAGTAGCATGCAAAGGGAACTGGTCAATATCATGAAACCTATAGGCTGGGAAAACAGAACTCCATTTACATGCCACACACATTAAATGCATGCCCATGCTTGCACTCTCTCTCTCCCCCTTCATACACACCACTCTCTGCTTACAGGTTATTACCATGGAGTTCAAAGCTCTAAAAGTTGCAGAGATCATTAGAAACCTAATCATCTACTTAATCAAAATGAAACCATCCCATTCACAGGGACACTCCCTTTTTCCTAAGGAAGAACAAGTGGAACTTTGATTGTGTTTCAACATGCAGCCTGTGGTGAAAGGAATAACAGGTTTATCCTGAAGAAAGGAAACATGCTGATGGAAATGTTAATGAATTTGTACGTGCAATTCTTTTCTGGAGGTAGACACACACACACTCATCAATACTTGGAAAGATAATCCCAGGGGTTAGGGTACTAGCCCAGGACTCTAGAGGCCCAGATAAAAGTCCCTGCTCCAGACTTCCTGTGTGACCTTGTGTGAGTCTTTTAGCCTCTCTGGGCCTTAGTTGTACCATCTATAAAATGTGATAATAGCATTGTCCTGCCTTGCAGGAGCAATGTAGGATAAACACATTAAAGATTGTGAGGAGCTCAGGTCTTATGGTGGTGGAGGCCAAACAAGAACCTAAAGTAGATGGTATTAACAAGGCCAAAGTACATGCAGTATCAGCACACAGCAACCAATTTTCACATAACAAAGACAGATATAATTCCAGGGGAGGGGGATTCTGAACCAAAAGGCTCATCATTGGGGTGCTCTCCCAGGCTTTCCAAAACTGTGAAGGATGCAAGCAGGCACTTTATGCCCCTCCATCCACCCAATACATCCTGTGACAAACCCTGGCCCAACAAAGCAAATGCTTAATACTGGACTCTATACAAATAAACATGACATTAACAAGCACCTCTCCGCACTACCTGGTGTCTTCTTGCAGGGAAAGATGGTTGGCCAGTTTCTCCTCCAGCATGTTTGGTGGAAGGGCAGCCTTCTCCTTTGACATGAAATTTCTCCAGTGTAAGTGAGACCAGAATCAGACCCTTGATCCTTGTGAGTAGTAGCTAGAAAAACTTCAGGTTTCTTTCCTAGCCAGATCAGAGACAGCAGATAACTTCTGAGAAAATGGCTTCTCCTGACTCTCCTCACCGCAGGAGTTAGGTTCAGCCAATCAGAGAAATTGTATCAACCCATGTGATGGGGGTGATCATTCAATTCCAAACCATCCCTAGTCAAAATTTAAAAAAATCATTGGCACAAAATGTTCAGAGCCCTCAGAAGTGTGGCAAGGTGGTGCTATGTTCTGGGTATTAGCATGGGCTGCAGGAATCTAGCTATGTGGCTGTGAATTCCATTGCTGCATCTGCTTTAGATCATAGGAGTAAGTCCCTTCTGGCTTTCAGATCTACAAACACTAAATCACCCAATGTGAGAATTCATTGCACATTTTGAAACATTGCTCCAGTTTTGTGACTGCTCCGTAGGCTCAAGAGCAATAGAGCTGATCGAAACTCAGAATTTCCATTTTCAATATCCTAGAAAAATGATTCCAAAGTTTCTCCTGTTTGTATGGGAGTGAAACAGTTGACACTTGGGACATCTGTTTCATTACCACGCAAACAGGAGACTCTTTCATCTCACAAAAAAGATAAGATGGTTCAATCCAAACAAACTAGCAGCTGCCATTAACCATTTTAAAAATAAAATAAAATAAATAAAAATAACAGACTGTTTCACCTAACATATTATGCCATATTATGACATGCCAATAGTAGTGCATATTATTACTACTGATGGCATGAAATAATGTAAAAATAATAAAAAAAAATACAAATGAAAAAACAAAAAATAAAAAAACTCAAAACACAATTTCAAAATGTTCCAAAATTTTTCAAAACTTTTCTTTATTTCAAATATTTTTCCAACAGGAAATGTAATCAAATTTTCAGTTTCCCTGAAATAGCTTTTTCATTTTAAAAAAATGATTTTGACAAAAAAAACTTCTGACCAGTGTTAAAAAGCAGGCAAATTTTCAGTGAAAACTCATTTTGCTACAAGGATTCACCTAGCTCTAAATATTTACCTCTCTGATGATAAGCCCATCACGAGCCTTCACTAATGTTTACTTATTAAACTATTCTGAAATTTTGGGGGAAAGGAACTATAGCAATGTAAAGTGCTATTATTTCTGATTTACATAAGAACATAAGAAAGACCGTGCTGGGTCAGATCAATGGTCCATCTAGCCCAGTATCCTGTCTACCGACAGTGGCCAATGCCAGGTGCCCCGGAGTGAGTGGATCTAACAGGTAATGATCAAGTGATCTCTCTCCTGCCGTCCATCACCCCCCTCTGACAAACAGAAGCCAGGGACACCATTTCTTACCCATCCTGGCTAATAGCCATTAATGGACTTAATCTCCATGAATTTATCCAGTTCTCTTTTAAACCCTGTTATAGTTCTAGCCTTCACAACCTCCTCAGGCAAGGAGTTCCACAGGTTGACTGTGCGCTGTGTGAAGAAGAACTTCCTTTTCTTCCTTTACCATACTGCCTTAAAAATTGAGCTCAAATAATTGCTCAGTCTAAAGGAGGAACAAGGAGGTTTCCAAATTCACTACCTCTCTTGTGTTCTGAGTGGTGAATGAAAATCCCAGGAGAGTGACTATATTGCCAGCAACAAGGGTAGAAAACAAGCCTAAACACATGAGTATATCCGAGAGAATTCGGAGCAGGAACTGAGCAGCAGGCACAGGGATTTCACTGGAATAGACAATGCAAGGTTATGTCCGAGCATGGTCTTTGAGACTTCAAGACCTCCATCCTGCAGAGAGCTCTCAAGTGGACCCCTGCGCCCTTATGAGTTCCCCCTGACTTCAGTGGGGTCCACCCATATTGACTCTTGTGGAGGTCATTTCAGAATCAGGGCCAAGGTTAGTACAAAAAGCAGCATTCATCCTGGGCAGCTTTTGGACCCCAACATTTCAGAATGACAGAGAATGCAGGGCTGGTTGTAGGTAGTAGCCCCAGAGACTTTGGTGTAATGAAGAATAGAACCCTGTTTCTGAGCAATGTCCCCTTGAATTTCAGAGGGTTGTTTAACACTCAGTGTGCACAGTTCAAGCAAGTGATATAAGTTTTATAAGGTCACTGCAAATCCATGAGTCACTGAACTTCTTTAGGTCCTGCCAGAAGTACTGATAAAGTTGCCACGCCATTAGTCTACCTCTGCCTCTTTCCATCCCTGCATTCCATTGGCTTCCATTCCATCCCTCTGATCATCTTTGTTACTTACCTCTGGATCCTTTCCAGTTTCTCTACATCCTTTCTATACAATGGCGACCAACACTGAACACAGTACTTCAGCTGAGGCCTAACCAGGGCTGAGTAGAGCAGTACTGTCACTCCCATGACTTGCATGCTATGCTTCTGTTAATGCAACCTCAAATTGCATTTGCTTTTTTTTAACAGCATCTCATTGCTGAGTGCTGGTGAGGTTTTGATCCACCATGACTCCCAGATCCTTCTCAGCAGTGCTGCTGGTCAGTCAGTTTCCCCCCATTCTGTATTTGTGCATTTGGGTTTTCCCCCTATGTGTAGCACCTTACATTTGTCTTTGCTGAATTTCATTTTGTTGTCCATAGCCCAGTGTTCCAATTTATCAAGATCCCTCTGAATTTTAGCTCTACTCTCCAAAGTATTGGCAACCCCCACAGCTTTGTGTCATCTGTAAACTTGATCAGTATGCTCTCTATACCTACATCCACATCATTAATAAAGAGGTTAAACAACTCTGGACCCAGAACAGTTGCCCATGGAACCTCAGGATCTCAAAACACATTAGAGGTAATTAATCCATTTATTTTCATCACACACCTACAGTGTTGGAAAGCAGTATTGCTATCCCCATTTTACAGATTAAAAGAAACTGAAGCCTAGAGATATTAAGCAAAATTGAGGTGGTGGCAGACAGAACAAAACCCAGTCCTCCTGCTTCATAATGTCATGCCTTAACCACAAGACACCCCTTCTTTCTGCCAACACCTCATGCTGGATAGAATAATGCAGAAAACACATTGAGCAGGGTTGCTTTCTTAGAAATAAGTTTCCAGCAGTTGGTAATTTTGTGCTTGGTCTATGCTGTCAACATTCCAAGGTGAATCTGCTTTGCTAGAATGTACAGTTTAGTCACATGCAGTAAGTTCTTGACTGGACAGCACTATTCGGTATTACACTGGGTGGCTTTGTTCAGAGGGCGTGGAGGAAATGTAGCTCAACCTGTTGTCAACTGAGTAAAAGGTCCCTTGAACTGTAGTTACCCCTTGGCACAGACATCTGATCTGGCAATCTTAATTGTTTATCTTTGATTATATATAAAAAAAGTGCTGCTGCGTCACCATGAGCGGACAAATTTCATCAAAGACGCAGATAAACAGCTCCGGCACACACAGGAGAACACCTGCAGCACTCTGCCAGGAGAAAAACAGGTGAGATCTGCAGTACAGCCTTTCCTATCCAACCAGTCGTTCATTCATTCCTACCATCGCAATCCTTTGCTTTTACTCTTAAGAGGCTTCTCACACTGCGAGGGGGAGATGAGTCAGATTACAGACCTGAGGAGCAATCTCTGGGGGAGGGGACAAAGGTTAGCATTTGCAAATTTGCAGCCCAAATGGAAAATCTTTGAAAAAGTAACCCGTTCCTCTTGGTCCGTTCTTGAGTATTTTATGTCATTTCTAGGCTGATTTAACAAAGAGGTATGGTCAGATTCTGATCTCCTTTCCGCCAGTGTAAATCTGGAGTGACTCCACTGGAGTCAATTGGATTCCACCTTATTTACGATGATGTAATTGCAGTCAGAGCTGGGACCAATGGTCTCTACTTTTCTAGGAGACATTTTGAATGACACGCCACAGATCAAACTAAATCAACGAGTCTGGGGCTCATCAGTGAGTCAAAGTCATGCATATTGATAATGACTGCTTGCTGAATCCTGGCTCTGCCTCCTTAAATTACAGTAAATTGTGTGTACTGAGAAACGTGTTGGTCTCACAAAACGCTTATTAAGCAGATGTTGCACAGAAATAGAGACAATTCCTTCAACCTCTTTAACAGCTGTGGCCAGCATTCAGAGAAGAGGCCCTGTATTCCTACTGCAGCCAAGGCCTTATGCAACTTGATTTTAATTGCCTTTTGGGATTCTGTCTTGCCAGTTTGAGTAAGTGGCAGACATCAATTTCCGTGTGGATAGAATCAGCCTTTGTTAGCCATCAAGTTGTTTTTCCTGAGGTTCAGCTCTTTTGAAACTATTTATTTTTCCTTTTTAGAATTGTTTTTCTGTGCTGTGGTGTCCAAGTACATCCAAACATAGGCCCTCTCACCATCCACTAAGCTCCACCAAAGCTTGCACCTTGCCCGTGCTTCGACTAGAGTGACCAGACAGCACGTGTGAAAAATCGGGACAAAGGGTGAGGGATAATAGGACCCTATATAAGAAAAAGACCCAAAAATCCAGACTGTCCCTATAAAAATTGGGACATCTGGTCACCTAGCTTCGACCTGGAGGCAAACTAGCTCTGTCTCTGGAGGAGCACAGAGCTTTCATCTATTCCTTCATTTAGGGCTGCCATTTTCCCCAATTCCAGCCCCCATCCTCCCCGACCATTACCCACACAACCGGACACTCTGCCTGCATGCACACTAGATAGTCCGTAGTTGATTGATACAGAGGACCTTAGCATCTCCATTTCTGTAGCTAAACCATCATTCCTTGACCATCAGAGGAGCAGTCATGCAGAATTCTACAGAACACTTTGCCCACCGCACTTGCTGTAGTGCACACCCTGGCTCAGAAATTAACAGAGGCCCCCTATAACTCCATTCACCATTTCTAGATAATGCAAAGTCCATCTGGAGTGGGAGCATTTCACATGTGGTTTTGTCCTCGGGTTCCTGGAAGTAATAGATCACCTAGAGAAGACATGGAATAGCGGACATCAAAGCACCCAGAACTAATTAACTGATCTTTAAACTAGGAGGGGCTGGAAAAACATTGGCGTAAAAATCACTTCTGTATTTTCAATGAGGGGCAGAAGGGGTGAATTAAACTTCTGCACATCGATTTCTTTAGGGTGGATTGTCATCACAAAGGCAGATCTAGGAACCAGAACAAAGACTGTGTGAAGTTCAGAATAACAGCCCATGATTTCACTCATACAATTTCCCTCACCTTAGACCTGCCATGTGTAGGCTTCACGTCTCTGTCTTCTTCCTCTTATTATTTATTTAGTAAGGTCTGACAATAGGCTGAGCCTCCAAGGAAGTCCTGGTCATAGAGAGACTACCCAAATTGGACAGCCAGGGACTGTGATTCAGAGGATGTCGATATAGCAGAGGTGTCCAACCCACAGCCTGTTCCCTGGATCCAACCCACATGACATATTTAGATACTCCAGAATCTAAGATTTAGGCTTTTTTTTTTTTTAAAGTTCTTAGCGCTCAGAGCTGCAGATTACCGTTCAACTATCAACCAGGTGCAACCACAGCTGTGATGTCAACCTTAGACAGCAAACAATCTGAAATAATGACTCAGAGCAGAGAACTTCCCTTTCCCCTATGAATCTAACTGGACGATCAACTGTAAAGTCCCACGATGACACATCAATGTTAACATTAACTACTTAGCCATTTCTCATTTCTGCGCATGGACTGGGGAGAAGGGGTGCAAGGGAAGCATGATGGAATGGAACTTGGGAGTTGCATCAGGGAAGGAAATGCAGAAAAAAGAACAGTGGAGACTTATGATGACAGAGGAGGGGGACAGAAATGAGAAAGGAGGATGGGAAAGGAAGAGAAATAAAAGGCAGGAATAGAGATGGCCTTACGGGGAGTAGATTTTCTCACTGAGTGATGAATGCAATAACTAAGCATTTTGTTATTACAAAAAGACCATATTCAAGGGGATCTGGTCTCTTGATCTACATCATTGGGCAGCACATCATTCACAATTTGTACTCTGGCTCACAGACCATAACTAACCATAGCATAGAATTTGGAGCCTGTACAAGAAAGGACTTTGGCACCCCTGATGCAGAGTGTAGGGTGGCAGTTGTTTGGGTGGATGATGGCATTTTTGTTTAAACGGATTGTTGCTGGTGAAGTCCAGAAGTAAAATATCCCCCCATGTATGTCACTGCACAGTTGGTTTTTCATCTTCCTCAGAAGAACCAGGTATTGGTCACTACAGGAAGCTGGGTACTGGCCTGGGAGGACAATGATCTGAGTGGTACAATAAAGCCTTTGGTCAGCTCTGATCAAGCTGTTTGAGGCAAGAACTGTCTTTTTGCTCCATGTTTTTACAGCACTTAGCACAATGGAGGCCTGGGCCATGACTGGGAATTCTAGGTGCCACTGCAATACAAGTCAATAATTGTCCATGTTATTATGGTGACAATGTCAGACCTGACCGTTCTGGAAGGGTAGCTGAAAGTAGGTATACCAGTCTTTGAAAAGTTAAAGCCCTTTTCCCTATGAACTAAAAGAGGATACCTCCGGTTCATTAGGGACATGTGAGTCCAATTAAGGGCAGCCTGTGACTTTTCAAAATGTCTTCCAGTGAGCACTTCAGAAGAGGTGTGGGCAGTGAGGAGAAAAGGGCTGCTCCTAAGTGAAGAAGAGCTGTTTTTTTTTTCCTGTAAGGAAAATCTTGTGTTTATTTTGTATGGGGACAGGGCCTTGGTTCCCAGAGTAGCCAGGCAAAGAATGGATTAGAAAGGATGGCTGGTGATTGGTAACCAGCACAGCCTGAGACAGTATTCCAGTGGGAATTAGGGTCTCAGCCCACTCCTAGGGCTTACCCTGTAAATATTGTAAATAACTCAATGTGAAGAATTAAACCTCCAAGGTAGGATTGATTTAGCCCAGGCCTCTCCAATGGCAGAGGGAGAAAGGATGAGCCCTGATGTGACAAAAAGGTGTGTTAAATATTATGAATAATAATAATAATAATAATTAATAATAATTAATAGGGAACAAAATGAGCTGGAAACATTTTCCAATGCTTTTTATCCTGGTGACTGTTCTTCCTTTTTCTTATAGTAAGCCTTGTCTACACTGTCCTGCAGTTTGAATAATAGTACGTACCAAAATGCTGCACTGTAACTCCTTCATGTGGACACTGCAGATGTCAGGTAAAATCAAACCCTACTGCTTGTTTGAGCTTCTTACCTCAACTCAGCTACTTCTACTCGGGGTTCAAGGTAAGGGGGTGAGACACGCCATTAATTTTCCCTTAACACAGATGTGACCTTAAAGGTTCCTAGTGCATGTTTATGAAGTTCTCTTCAAACAGAATTACATTTGTGTGAACTGGGAAACGTTCAGGTCGCATCCACACGGGCAGTGACAACACACCACTTTAGCGTGCCCTGCTACTTATACCCTCACAGTCCGAACAGCACAGCTAGGTAGGCCTAGCCTTAGTTTCTTTACTGGCAGCAAATGCAAACTGGTATGACTTTGTCCAGGAAATACTTGCTCCTGTGGGTTTGTCTCTGAAGGTGGCTCTGGGGAAGAACTCCAATTAACACAGTACCTGGAAGTCTCAGGCAATAACCCTAAGTCATAAGTCAAAGAGTGCAGCTAAAATGCTGAACGAGGGGTATAAAGTCCCCTCATTAATACATAGCAACTAAAACCATAGCTCCCCAAGAAGTTGACAAAGAATGCT
The DNA here is from genome assembly GCA_032164245.1 of Sternotherus odoratus. Lineage (NCBI taxonomy): Eukaryota > Metazoa > Chordata > Testudines > Kinosternidae > Sternotherus > Sternotherus odoratus. The sequence goes on along the minus strand of JAVMKO010000005.1, from coordinate 18,077,059 downwards.
TTGAAGCACCACTGCAGCCCTGGAGCTATGTCACAGCAAGAATCCTCATTTCTATGCTGATCATTAATCAAGCATTCCAGTTCCAGTTGGATCTTGCTGCTTGGTTTCAGCTTACAGATGTTCTTCAGAATGGCTCTGCTCAACACCCGCTGTCCAATTGCTTGACACAATCCCAATATTAAGTCAGATTGTTTAATAGCCAAGGACAGAACTCTTGTGCCAAAATGTTATATTTTATATTTTGAACTCTAGCACAAGCAGATTTAATTTGTTCCAACCTTAGGGTCAGACGTCTAGCTGATATATTTAGAAATGCCTTTCCATGGACCCCAGCTAAAGTGAATCATTGTGTCCAGTGTTAATGAACTTAGAAAATTATTGTTTTGAGGATGATTGCACTGACAATTTTGACATGGTTGGGGGGTTTTTTTTCTGTTCGCCTTTGGAAATTTCACAACCATCAGTTAGCCAAACTCCAAGTCTGAGCTGGGTATCTTGCAACACTGATTTATCAATGTCACTGAAAAACAAATCCCTCTAGCGTCATACCTTTCATTGATCCACCACATTGGATTCAAGCCTGAAGTCTGTTACATAAGACCCAAGGAAAGTAAAAGCCAAACTTGTTGATTTATACTAAGCCCAAACCATTGTTTGGCTGCATATTACCCACTGACTCAGCTAGAATTCCACTTGGGGGCTTTGACCGTATCACAGCCCTTTCGTACCTCTTCAGCCCCCAGCACAGGCTGGGGATAAAGCCACAATCTAGCCCTAAAAATGTAGTAACTCCATTGTCTTCCTTAGAATTGCTCTGGATTTACATCAGCAAATCTGTGCTCAGAAACGGACATATATACCTGGGCAGGCTGGCATGTTTGTATGATGTCACAATGCTATATACATTATTCTCATTATGAATGAGACAATAATACAGATCACTGTTTACAAGCATCTGAATGCATAAGCCTTCATCAAAATATCTCATGCTTATTAAGTATCCAGAGAGTAAGGTAAGGTGCTGAGGGCATCACCCTGATCTGGAAAAGCGTCACGTACTTAACTTTAAGCATATACACAGTCATTGAGCCCAGTGGGGCTCTCACATGTTTCAAGTTAAGCACATGCACATGTATTTTTCTGGATCCAGGCCAGCATACTCAGCACAATTACCAGATCAAAGCCTATGTGCATTGGACAGAATTTTGTTCCCCCTGAAAACCAGTGGAAGCTTTTCCCATTGACTTCAATGGGCTCAGTCATAATTTAGGCTCATCTAAGGGTTCATTTATGCACCCAATTTTTCAATTGTGCTGCAAATTCCAGGTAGGAGAATGATGACATGACACCATGGATCTGGCTTTTAAAGTGTGACTTCTGAAGTAGATAACACTCGAAAAAAGGGACATGTAAGCTAAAAGGGATGGTATTTCCCAACATTCTTTGCTAGTATATTTATGATTTATTTTAAAATAGGGATTGTCTTCCTCCTTCACAGTTCAGTTTCTTCCCCCACTGAATCTGGCATGTAAGTCCTAGGGCTCACTTCTCCTACGCATCCAAATTCCACTTGGTGTGGAGTTGGAAGTCCATTAGGAAGCCAGTTGTTCTTTGCTGATTCTTTGCTGGCCCAAGCCTTGTATGAGGTATGCCACAGACCTATGGTACTAAGGTGGTTTTTGTCTTTGTTTCCAGTTACTGTGCCGGTGGAGAGCTAATCATGCTCATAGCCTTAATTTACAATGGTGTGTGATTGCGATAGCAGAAACAGGATCATAATTCCAGACGAGGTATCAGATCCCAGAGCAAATTAATGCCCAAGCAACAGGACTCCTGTTTAAATGCAGAATGTCCTTAAATAAGACAATTTGAAGGAAGAACAAACTGGCATGTATGAGAAACTGCATTAAAACAGAAGGTTCTTTCTGACAGCTGTATTTAAGGCTCCAGCAGCAAGATTTTTCAAAGACTCCACCTGGGCCTCACAACTCACGCTAACTCACCTTTCTGGAACTTCTACATTATTTCCTGGAAATAAGCCTTCAGTCACGGGAATTGTTTTGCTACTCTTTAGGAATTCCAGCTCCTTGTTTGGACAGATTGTAAACAAGGAAACCTGATACCTCAAGGACAGAAGGAGGGAGAGAACAAGATGTCCCTAGAAAGACATTGGAGAGTGTTCAAGCATGCAGTGTTTTTTATTTTTATATACTATAATTTCTTACCCAACACCACTAAATGCTATACAGAGAAAGTCAATCATAAACAAAAGGAGATTTTAAAATAGGGGACAGGGCCTTATGTTTAGCCCAGTCTTAAATATGTCTCTGTCTCTGCAATTTTGCTGGTGCAGTTTTTGAACCTATAGTTTTTTCCAGGCACAGTTTTACTACTGAAGGAACTGACTTGTGGGTAGGGTGACCAGGCAGCAAATGTAAAAAATTGGGATGGGGTGGGGGTAATAGGAGCTTAGATAAGAAAAAGACCCAAAAATTAGAATTGTCCCTATAAAATTGGGGCATCTGGTCACCCTATTTGTGCGTGCAGGCAGGTTCTGTACACAGGCAGGTAAACGAGTACCCACAATCTGCTGCACAAAACCTCTGGCCAGTTTTTAAACAATCTGGCCCTTAAAGAATGGAGTTGACTTGGTGGCTTCAGGAGAGGATGTGGAGTTGTTGGAGACAGATGGGGCAGAACTGAAACAGATGGGGCAGACAGAACTGAAAGGGAGATTCCTGATTTTGGAGATTCATAGGAAGGGTACAGGGAGGAGGGCATAAATGAAGAAGTCAAGTATGCACAGGCCAATCAAAGGGGAAGGATGAAGATTTTGTAGTGACTGGGGGAGTGACTCCATAAGGAGTTTTAAAATATAAAGAGGGTGGTTTTCAATTCAGCACTTCCGCACCATGTCTATGGCAGAAGGGGAGACATTTCTGGGCTATTTGCTCCAATTTATTTGCCATGATAGAGTGAGTTTGAAATAATAATCCAATCTGTTAGGTACGGGATAAATAGGACAGCGGTGCAGACGATGAGATGCTACCTCTCAGGGTTAGATACGGTCAGCTTTTAAAAAACATTTCCTCCCCAAATATGTTTGTTCTTCATATTCTCTCTTTTCTTGGCAAACACAGATGACATTAACCCTTAGCCTTATGGCTCCCACTAGGAATAAGGACATAGAAGCAAGCAGGGCTCTAGCTCTGCACATCAGAATCACTGGGATCCTTGAGCAAAAATAAGATCCTAACCCTAAACTAAGCCCTATCATTAACCTTAACGGGGACCCTTTTGTACACTAATTCTACACTGATTCTAACCCAGTCTGTAACCCTAAGCCGAGCACAGTGTTGATTGGCAGCCTCATAGCAGTTGGGAAAATAAAATAGCTGGGAAGCAGAGGGGCCGGGAAACTGCCAAAGGAGCAAGCAGGCTGGAGAAGGGAACTCCTGCCAGCAAGCTTCTGAGAAGCCACAGAGAGACGGGACAACTGGACGAAGAGGGGGAAAGCTGACAGAAATCAGGGGAAGTTGGAAGGAGCTCAGAGCCCTGCAGGACTTAAGTCCCATTATTCCTCTCTGGCTTAAGAGCCATGAGCTGGAGGGAAAACAGTGGACTGAGCGGGACTGGGTTCCCCTACTAGCCCCTGAGAGACTTAAAAAACAAGGAGGTTTCCAGACCCCCCTGGGCACCACGACCAGCTGATCTTGCCAAGAATAAGGAGAAAGCACACACCCTCTAGCAGGAGGAACTGACTGATCCCCAGCCCAGACTGAGTGAACCCCGGCACAGCGTTCCTCCTGGCCAAAGGGGGCACTGTTGCCGCAACACACCAGCCTCACAACAAGTCAAACAATGGGTCCTAAAATGTGTACCGTATATACTCGAGTATAAGCCGAGTTTTTCAGCCCACTTTTTGGGCTGAAAAAAGCCGCCTCGGCTTATACTCGAGTCAGTGAAAAATGTGCGCCCCGGTTCCTCCCCTCCCCGCCGGACAAAAAAAAAAAAAAAGCGCCTCGCTCTCCCGTCCCCGCCGCGCGGGTGGGCTGCCGGGAGCGTCCCGGTTCCCCCCTCCCCGCCGCGGGCGGGCTGCCGGGAGCGTCCCGGTTCCCCCCTCCCCGCCGCGGGCGGGCTGCCGGGAGCGCTCCCGGAAGCCCGCCCGCGGCGGGGAGGGGGGAACCGGGACGCTCCCGGCAGTCCGCCCGCGCGGCGGGGACGGGAGAGTGAGGCGCTTTTTTTTTTTTTTGGTCCGGCGGGGAGGGGAGGAACCGGGGCGCACATTTTTTTTTTGGTCCGGCGGGGAGGGGGGAACCTCGGCAGCCCGCCCGCGGCGGGGAAGGGGGAACCTCGGCAGCCCGCCCGCGCAGCGGGGACGGGAGAGCGAGGCGCTTTTTTTTTTTTTTGTCCGGATTTGATATCGGCTTATACTCGAGTCAATAACTTTTCCAGCTTTTTGTGGTAAAATTAGGTGCATCGGCTTATATTCGGGTCGACCTATACTCGAGTATATACGGTATTTTGCACTCCATTGACTGCAGAACTTCTTAGAAGCCTGGAGATAACAATCTTTTCCCCATCAAATTTGTCCGTTTGAAAACTGTTGAACTTTCCACCTGTCAGCAGCCTCCATTTTATTTTGTCCAGAATAAACAATGTAGCTCTAATTCGTTTACTTCCTTTTTATGGGCATATGCTTCATAGATAATGTTAGGAGGAGCATGAACAACTTTGGCAACAAGGCCCAATATTTGAAAGCCAGATCCAAAGCCCATTAAAGTCACTGGAAGGATTCCCTTTGACTTCAGTAGGTTTTGGATCAGGTCCTAAATGTTGCAGTAGGACCAGCAAGAGAAATGCATGCATAGAGTTGGGCAGGAAATGTTTTTTCCATCCCATGAGAGTTTGAGACTTTTCCATCCCAAATGAGAACAAAAAGGAAAAATCTCAATTATTATTTTTTTTCAAATTGATCATCCGAAATGTTTTTCAGATTGGGTCCATTGAAATGTTCTATTTCAATTTGGACTTTTAAAAAAATAACCTAGTCTTCAAATAGTTTGAAAAATATTTTTCATATTTCAAAATGAAAAGTCATTTCAAACCAAAAAATGAACTTCATTTTGAAAACGTCGAAGCAGAATGTTATGACAATTTCAAGACTTTTTTTTCTCCAAAAACTGTCTAATTTAGGAGATTTGAATTCTAGGGGAGATCTCTTCATAACAGTGAATGTTCTTCTAGGAGCCCGATGCTCTGCCAGCTCTTGTTTCAATTTGCACAGCTAGAGGGCTTCCATTAGGTCTCCATTCACTTCTCTGAATCAATAAACCAAGCACCTTTTCCTCTTTGGCTTTCCAGAGCCCTTCACAAATGCTGCAAAATGGAGCCCACCAGAGGACACTGAAGTGCTGATTTCACCATGAAGATGACACAGAACACAACTACAGTTTCGCAGCAGACACCCTCTCAATTCCCTGCCTCAAACAGCTTCCACTTGGGACCTTGATATTTCATTCTGGTGGTTTTGTAAGAAAATGGAATGGAGCAACATATTCCACTCACTTACATCCACACTGAAACTTTGCAAAACATTTCACATAACACCGGTCTTGAATCTAAACATAAAAGTTTAAAGATTTTACCACCTAAACTGAGAATAAGCCTACATAAATGGCTTTTGCTCTCAGCTGCAACAAAGCACATTCTCTCCTGCAGTCTTGCCAGCCAGTTGTTACTGTTGCACAGTATAGCTGAAATGGGTGGTATGGGGTGACTAGCTAAGTCTGACAGTGCAATCCCATTGGAGGTCTGTAAATGATCCTGCTGTTTGTGATACATTCCTCTGATCTGGACTCCACTTAAATGAATGAACTCAGCTTAAATGAAGCCAAGGACAAAGTTCAAGGGTGAGCCAGTAACCCTTGGTTTTATTTATGTAGAGAAGCAATTCCATACAGCACCTTGTAGAGTTGATTCACTCAGTCATCCTCTCTCTCCTTAGGCCAATTGCCTTGTTTCCTTTTCCCTCACAGTATGAGCAGTTTATACACAGTTCAGACAAATCTTCATTCCCCCTATTAGGTCATTCTGTTGTCCCCTTCCCCCAGCCAGGTGCAATGCCCAGTACAGTCTCCTCTCTGGCACCTGCCCTAAATTCCTTTGCAATGCCACCTGAGGATAGTGGTGGGAGGGGTCTAGGTGATGTAATATCCTGGGTGGAGATTGTGGAAGTAGTTAGGATAATCACGGGCGAAGGTTTCCTGTTACCCAGTAAGAAGGAGGAGTGCTCCCAACTGGAAATATCAGAGAGGGACAGCATCCTCATTACCCACTCTGTCTATGTTCAGTACTTCAATATGGCACCCATCACCACAATAGCGGAGCCCCTTGCAAGCTGGATTTTTTCATGTATTTATCCTCACAGTACCCCGGGGGAGGCAGGAAGTGCCATCGTACACGCGAGGAATACAGAGACTACCCGACTTTCCAGGGTCACACGGGAAGTCTGTGACACAGGCTAATCTATCATAACACCAACTTTCCTCCAAGGAGCTGCACTAATTATGCCCCCACAGCTCTCAGTCCACAAAAAAACCCTGCTCAGACGCCACCACATGCAGGACTGGAGCAGGGACCTGGATTAGGCCTGTCGGTGCCATTGCAATATAAAGAACATCACGCTCAGGGGTGCGTGCAGGAATTTAAATTTGACGCTTTTGGAGGGGCACATTAGAACAGCGGCTGGGGCTAAGTCAGCAGCCAGGGCTAGTTCTGGGGCCGGAGCAATGGCTGGGGCTGGACCAGTGGCCAGGGCTGGGTCAGAGCAGCAGCCAGAGCCAGATTAGTGGTCGGGGGTCTGGAGGGGCTGGGTCCAGAGCTGGGTCAGTGGCCAGGCTGGAGCAGAAATATGTATTTGAGATGAATATTGGGGGGTGCCCCAGCTTGCTCCCCCTGTGCATGATCCTGATCACACTGATAAGTTCAACTTCTCCCTGGTGCTGTGGGACCCCCAAATACCTGAGGCCCCCAGGATCTTACCAGCATAGTCCCACCAAGTAGCGGTGAGCCTCATTGCAAATGCTGCCCTATTTCAGAAATTCACACCACAGTGAAAGTGGGTTTGCTTTACTGAAATAGAAATGGCTGAATCTGACAGTAAGCTAATTGCCTGGCTTTGCCGAGAGCACATCCAAAAATGCTTTATTGCATGTTGTATCTGCACTTGGTGTCATGCAGCCTTTCTTACCTATACTCCACTTAGAGCAGCCTTCTTGGTGTGCTCCTTTGTTTAGTGTTATAAATCGGATTGGCACAGAAAGCTGCTTACCAGGGCTTGAAAGCCACTTACAGTACAGAACAGCTCCCACTACATTGACATGCCTGGTGAACGAAAACACCGCTCATGTCTGTCAATATCAATTCATTGTGTGTTGTAGCAGTTAGAGTGCTGGACGGAGAAGCAACACTTCCTTCATTCCTCGTTCTGCCACTGACTAGCTATGGAGCTCTTATAAAGTCTCTTTTGCTCTCTACGCCACTGGTTCACCATCTGTAAAATGGGGCTGATGATGATGATTACTGGTACCTTGCCCACAGAAGGCTGTGAGGCTTAATGCTTGGATATTTGGAAAGTGCTTTGAGATCTGTGATGAAAGACACTAGAAAGCTGCAAAGGATTATTATTATTCCTTATACTATAGTCCAAAGTTTCAGCTATCCACCCCAAAACCCCAGTGGGGCTAAGACAAAATATGCCTGATTTTTTGGAATTCTCTCATTTGGTTGTAACAGCCAGAGACAACTTCAATGAAGATTAAAGAAGCCCCATGTACTGAAATAACTTGCCCACATGGGAAGTTTCTTCCTATCTCCCATGAATTAATTGACGCAGGAGGGTTACTCTCTCTTGTGTTTTTTTAAATCCTAATATAACTCTGGATGTTTTCATTATTCATCCCGTATGATTTCCAGCTCATCCTTCAATCTTTGCTCATCAAAGCCTCATTTAAACTGAGATTAGCCTATTTGAAATCTGGCTGCTGCCGTCATTTCCCTTGCTACATATATTTATTTATTCCTAGCTGTATTCTTTTTGGGTAGCCTTGCCAGGTAGTTTTGATTAGTAACATATTGTTCATGCATCACTGTCATGTAGCCAGCAAAGGCCCAAAGATGCTGGAGGATGTACAAACCAAGCCATTGTATGATTGTGAAATGAACTTCTCTGAATGGCAGCACAACATCTAATTCACATCTAAAATCTCTCTCCAGGTAGTTCTATCTGAGCCTGTTTGACCTCTGTTTGGAATACATACTACTTACCCCGACAAAAGTACAGAGCCTTACGATCTCACGTGAAGGAAGCCAAATGACCCTATCGGATAATGAATTTACAGAATTCACTTATTTTCTGAAGCATTCAGAAAAACATGGTTTTATTGAGGAAATACCCTTTGCTCAGCTAAAGCTGTCTTAGCAGATTCTTCTCAGGCAAAGTGGAATGGTAGGTTAGGGGGATTGGAATAGGAATAGAGCTGTAGTCATTGAAGCAAAGAGAGAAATAATGACTGTAATTCGGTGGTTCGAGTACACACCTGGGTGGAAGAACACCTGGATTTCAATCCCTGCTCCAAACAATATTTAATTATTTATACAAATTGGAACTGCGTGAACAGGAAAGATTGAGGGAGACTCACTTTACAACACACAATAAGCTGAAGGTTAGAGTATTCACCTGGGTTGTGGGAAAGGCAGCTTTCGGAATGGGGATTTGAACCTGAGTGGGTGGTATTGGGCATAAGGAGACCATCTGCACCCCTTCTAATTTTGTGAATGGCACCTAAATCTCCTTGTGACTGCAACCATTCAGGAAATGTCAAGTGGCTTGTTTTAACATTCCTGATTTTTTTCTTTTCTCCTTTTAACTGAAACAATTAGCCAGTATTGTCACAAATTCACAAAAATTACAGTTTAGCGGAATCTGCATTTTTCAGGGGAAAACGTTTCAGCTGAAACATTTCACACAGCTCTAGATAGGAATTAACTGAAGGAGATGAGAGGGCCAAATTTTCAAAGTTAGGGACCCACATTTGCATGCTCCCAGTGTGTGACTGCAAATATACAGCATGCATGTACAAATTGGGTCTTTTCACAAGAACATAGACCATTGATTGTTCAACTGACTGTGTGCACACACAAACCTTGATTTGTCTACACACACACACACAGCATTTGCAAGTAGAAGTTCACTGGATGCAAATACGCATATGCAACTGAGTGCTTAACTTTGGAAATCTGACCCAATGTCTTTCTATGTTGAGTTGGCCAGTTCAGCTGATTACATGTTCATCATAGATAATAAATCAGGAGCATTGCTCAATGCCCTCAGGGGCTCTGACTAGAAAGAGAAAGGGAAGATAGCACCAAATTGCAGGCACTCATTTGTGTGTAATATTTCGCAAAGACAGGAGTATTATGCAGTTTACTGGCTTCCCCTGAGTAGCGTTCTGTCATCTAATTGCTCAATAGTCAAAGGAAAATTCCAATAAAGCTGATTAGGCCTCTAAAGGTCCTGCCTTAAAGATAGACTAACAACAAACAAAAAGGCACTGTTGGGAAAGTTGAAATGTGAATTGCCATGAGTACTATCTAACAAAAGAAAAGACATGGTGATTTTTAAAAATTGATCAGAGGCCATTGGAAAAGGTTTCTGTGGGAATCTGCATGGCAAATAGGATAACCATGGGAGACATCATGACGTCCTAAACTTAGGTTAAGTTCCATTTTGAGGTGGGAGGGTAGGTAGGAAAAGAAGTAATGAGCTTTATCTGCAGGAAGGGAGATTTAGGTTAGATCTTAGGAAAAGCTCTAACTATAAGGGTAATTAAACTCTGGAATTGCTTCCAAGGGAGGTTGTGGAATCTCTATTATGGAGGTTTTTAAGAACAGGCTGGACAAACACCTGTCAGGGATGGTCTAGATTTACTTTGTCCAGCCTCAGTGCAGGGGGCTGGACTTGATAGCTTCTCAAGATTCCCTCCAGCCCTGCATGTCTATGATTCTATTATTCTAACCCAGGAGTCGTGATTCCCAGTCCCTTGTTCTAAGAGACCACACATTTCCCCTATGTAACAGTGACCTATTTCCTTTGTTCTGCATGCTCATGGGATCTCTGCTGTCTGTGATGGTTTGCAGTTAGGGGCCATGACTGACATTTTGCTCCTGGCTGGAGTTAACTATGAAGTAACAAAAAACCCAGCTGGCTAATTTGCCAAGTTTGAGAACTATGGGAAGACACCTGGTCCACCATCTCACTGCCAGACCTATTTCTTGTCTTCCTTTCGTCCTCCTACACACAGTCTTCAGTAGTTTTAAACAGAGAGAGAAAGAGATAGGGCCCTATCTTGCATGGTCCTGAGCTCTTACGTGCACAATAGGACCCAGAAACACAGGGCCAGATTCTGCTTGAAAGTCAGTGATGTTATTCTAGATTTACAGTGATGCAAGAAATCAGAATCTGACCCAGGAGGGAGGGAGGCAGAGGTGAACTCCATGGCTGTTTATAATAAACTGAAAAGTTTGTTTCCTTTATGTGATTCCTTCTCAGCAGTGCTTGATCATTGGAGCTCATTGTTCCAGTACAGGCTGTGATTCACAATGTTACAACAGGGCTGAGTTAGGCTTCTGGGAGTTTTTAATTTACTATCCTTACAATCTGAACTTTTTTTTTTCCAGTTTGGATCAGAAATTTGTTTTCTTGGGAGCATTATATTTTATCACATCAGTTCATCATTCTTTATTAGATTCATCATCTAGAGACTAAGGTAATATCATCTCTGATTGCTTAAACACAGTCATGGAAAGAAACATTTCCAAACAGAAAACAAGAATGGGCAGCAAAAAAAAAGGGGTGGGAGTTTTTTATGCCTTGATCGATTTCTACCTGCTCTATTTTTAATAGGCAGGATCCTCAGCTGGAAAAATTGGTGGCATTCAATCAAAGTCCAACCCCACTCCACTGGAGCTATGGACATTTACCCCAGCTGCAGCTCTGGACCTACATTTCTTTCTTGCAAACTCTTTTTAAAAAACAGGTACAGTAGAATTTAGCAAATAGGGACACTTGCGTGGACTGAGAAACCTAGATACTAGGGGCTTGAACCTAATCTCCTTGAAACCAGTAGCAAACTCCTGGGGTGCTGAAACAGTTGGGTTAATGGGGGTGCTGAGAGCCACTGAACCAAACTATAAACCCTGGATATCACACTAGGGAATTATTCACATTATTGTCAACATTCAGTTTCTTTTATAGATGATTTTTCCCTATTGCCCCTGCTAGCTGTTCCATTCCCTTTGCCTTGTTTGACCAAAAGCACAGACGAGAATGCAGTAGCCACCAACCAAGACCCTCAAGTGTCAGTTTGGAGCTGCAGTCTGTTCCTATTCTGTCATGTCTTTCCTTCCACCTTTCTTGCAAAAGCCCTCAGTATGTCATGGGAATAGAATGGTTGGGTCAGAGGAGAATGAATGTGTTTATTAGATGCTTAGCTACATGCTCCCATCTTTGGCTCATACTTGGTAGTGTGCAATGAATTTTCCTAATGCAGGATCAGGCTGCCTTGGGTAGGGTGACCAGATGTCCCGATTTTATAGGAACAGTCCCTGTTTTGGGGTCTTCTTATATAGGCTTCTATTACCCCCAACCTTGTGCTGATTTTTCCCATTTGCTGTCGGATCACCCAAGCCCTGGGCTTGTTCTCCAGCTCATCCCCTTTTTATCTTACACTTAGTACATGCAAGCACTTCTCCCATGTGAAGACTCGATGCTCTCATGGGCACAGAAAGTGAAATGCTCGCGTAATTTAAGTCAATGGCAAAACAACCATTGACTTCCACCGGGCCATGATTTCATCTACAATTACTGTTCTTCAGAGGCAGTGAGGGATTAAAAGTGTGCCACATGAATGCACTGGTTAAAGTGAAAGATTTGCTAAGCAGATATAAGGTCCAAACAGGAAAGCAACAGAGGGTCAACGTTCCAGTTCAGTGAACCGCGGCAACAGTTCCAGGACAATGCATTGCTCCAAGGAACTAAGTAGCTATCACTGTGCACTGTCAAGAGCCTAAGGCTGAGATTTTCAAAGATAAGGGATTTATCCTATTCATTTTTATTTGGAATCAGGTATCAGCTCCCCTTGTGGGCTTCAAACTCTCAGACTAAGTAAGCAATAGCCATGCTCCAAGTACAGTGTGGTCTGGTTCCCAAGATCTCCTGATGGATGGCACTGCTATGGAAACTCTGCTCCTGGAGACAAATCCATTCTGAAGCCAATAGCATTACACTGGGGATAAATTTGGCCTCCTGCATTATGCAAGCACTCATGGATTAGACGCATACTGGTAAACACAGGCTGTGATGGTGATGCAATAGGTGGCATTTCTACATGGGAGAACCAGGCACAGGACTGACTTGAGCCCAAGGTGTGGCAGTCAACATGCAGAGCTGCTAATTTGTGAGGAGGAAGCTGAAAGCAGGGAAGTCAATAATGTAGTAAGATTATCTAATCGATAAGTGACAGGGAAAAGGAATCTGATACAATGAGAAAAACTTTCTTTTCTTTCTCATATCTCAAGAACTAGGGGTCACCAAATGAAATGAATAGGCAGCAGGTTTAAAACAAACAAAAGGAAGTATTTCTTCACACAACACACAGTCAACCTGTGGAACTCTTTGCCAAAGGATGTTGTGAAGGCCAAGACTGTAACAGGGTTCAGAAAAGAACTAGATAAATTCATGGAGCATAGGTCCACCAATGGCTGTCAGCCAGGATGGTCAGGGATGGTGTCCCTAGCCTCTGTTTGCCAGAAGCTGGAAATGGGCGACAGGAGATGGATCACTTGATGATTATCTGTTCTTCTCATTCTCTCTGGGGCACCTGGCATTGGCCACTATTGATAAACAGGATACTGGGCTAGATGGACCTTTGGTCTGACCCAGTATGTCCGCTCTTATGTTCTGAGTCTAGGCCCACTGGTAGTTAGGAGTTGGCTATGGAAGGAACTGGAGGAGTTGTGATGACAGCAGCACTTGAGTTCCAGCTTGGTGTGAACAAGACAACTGTGCACAAGCACAAGTTAAGCATGCAATTTCATGCATAGTTTTGTGCTAGTGTGACCCAGACAACAAATATGAAAAATCAGGATGGGGGGGGGGGGGAGAAATAGGAGTCTATATAAGAAAAAGACCCCAAAATCAGGACCGTCCCTATAAAATTGGGATATCTGGTCACCCTAACAAACAACTGCACCTGTACAGTTATTAACTTTAGACTTATAGCGTGCATCAAACTGTTTCATTTTATCAATCATTTAACCACATTTCAAATGCATGTGGCACAGAGGAGAATAGCCAGCATGCTAATTTCCTTTAAATTTCCTAAACTTTAGCAGTTATGCCACATGAGACAGCCCTTTCCTTCTTTTCCTTCCCCCTAACTCCTCACCTAGGGAGGACTCACTTCTCAGACACCACTGTTCCGCCCTCAGGCATTGACTAAACATCCTGCCGTCTGTATGGAGATGCAATGCCAGTAGGCAATGAAATCATGGAACTCACCATGACCACTGCAATGTAGATTGTCAGCTGAGCCTCTATCCAGCCTTTACTCCACTGGCCTATGTGCCAAATTGCACACACACTTACTTACACCTGCTCTTTGCAGATGGAAAAACCTGTTAAAAAGTCCAACCCTTTAAATAGTCTAACAGTTGTGCACACATAAGTCTCTGCCTTGCACCCACACTTTGACCTCACCCCAGTACGGGCAAGCTGGTGCTAGCATGTTTAAAGGGGACAAGCAAGTATTCATGCAGATGTTTGCAACTGCAAAGTGTGGGTGCAAGTTGACATAAATGCAACTCATGGAAAATTCACCACAAATTGGCTTTACAGTGATTTGAGTCCAAATTCCTCAGAAGACAAGTTCTTAACACACATGGATCAGAGGTGCAAAGGTCAGATCTAGATTCATATCCGAATTCCCCAGGTTCGGGGTGTTTGGATCCAGTTCTGGCAGAGTTGGACATGCTGTTTTGTTCAGGCTGAAGATGTGGATTCCTATTCAGCACGTCACTAACCCATGTCTAAAGCTTTCAAATTGCTGAGATGCACAAGGACCCAGGCCCCTGCCTTACAGCCAGGCCAGCAAACAACTGTCCCTGCAATAATACGGCAGAGAGAGGGGGGATATGAAATGTGGCCTGTCATCTATGCGAGGTATTTCATCAGTAACCAGATAGTTCCGAAATGTGCTTAGCAGCAAAATTGTGTAAGGGCAAGGAAAGTGAAGGCAAAGAGCAAGTTTGGCAATCTCCCCTCTCCCCACCCCCTAGATAATAAAGGGAATGAAGACTGGAAAAGAGAGCTGCCATTCAGTTCAGATTATGGAACCAAACAGGCAAAGGCCCTAAACGGAGCTATCACAGGCTGTTCCTTTATTACATTATTTACCATTGACTGGCTGATCTGGCTGATTATATATTGTAAAGAGAGTGTAAAGTTTCTTGGGTGTTGTTTCCCTTGTTTCTGGAACTGCCATCACTAGATAAAATTGTGTTTTATGATACTTTTATCAGGAGCAATACTTTCCTTAATTCAGAGTCGGTTCTGCAAAACAGCAGCAGCAAAGCTAGGGAACTTGTGCAGAGGGTGGATTTAATCAACTGCAGTGCCAGTTTTCAGTCTAACTGAAGCTAGTCTTCGGTGTCATTAAACCCAGTGAGGTCTGCTCTGCCCTCTACACTGAAGTCCAAGTAATGCTCATGGTGTCTTCTCCATGATCAGTTGAAAACCCCATTTCATTTGCACCCGTCCACTGTACTTTTACTAGGATGGACAGGCACAACGAAACCTGACAAAGGCTTCCTCAGGTGCATAATGGGTGCTTTATTTTCAGTATCTTGTCTGTGGTGTTTCGGTTCAGAGCTGTGTTGTGCCTCGCACAGAATGGCTGCATGGCTACGGGCTGCCTCAGAGTGAATTAGCTTCATGGCAAAGTTTGTGAAAAATCCATGTCACTGTTGCTGTGTTGCTAACGTTCCCCGCTGTGTCTGATTATCATGGGAATCTATTTGATCTTATAGTTAGTCTTTAAGGTGCCACAGGACTTTGTTACCTCTGCTATTCCAGACTAACACGGCTACCTCTCTGATATTTGATCTTTGAGATTCATACCAAACTCCATAACATCCAGGTGCTGATGAGATTGTATCTCATAAGAAGTAGCCTGTGCACTGATATAAGTGCGCAAAACCAGGCAGAGTTCCAGCCCTCCCTTTGAATACCCCACTATGGGCTCAGGAGATGGCTTTCTGTAATGTTGCATCCCCGTCATTTCAAATAGACTGTTTGTAGTGGAATGCCAAAGGAAGGTGGTAGAATGAGCGAGCTGGAGTCTGAACTCCTCTGCTGATCCACGGAACAGGCAGTGGCAATGCAATGTGCATCGGCCTGACCTATATGGACTCTCTGTAGGCTTAAAAGAGGAATTCACTCTATTCAGCCCTTGGCCTCTCTGCTGGGACTGCCAGAAACGAGTCAATTCGAATTAATCGTGTTGGTGGTTTATGTGATGAGGACGTGAGTCCACTTGGAATTGGACTGAGATCCACCAAGAGGAAACTGGACCTGTTCTGAGTTTTCAAAGAAGATTCCAGGGCTTTGACTTTCACTAGTCACACCAGGCAGGTTTAATATTGTGTAAATAACCAGTCACCTATGAAGGGGCTGCCTGGAGTGAGTAGTGGGTTGTGAAGCAGGTAAAGCAGGTACTAAACATTTGTTCCACGAAGAGGACTAAGATCAACACATCACGTGATGCTGTGATATTTTATGGCCCATTGCCTGGCAATGCCATATACTCCTTCAATGCCGGCTCACTGGGTTCCTTCTAAAAAGGTGGTATTTTAGGGGCTTGGTTTCTCTATCTACAAAGGCATTCATGTTTGTTATTCTCAGGCTGGCAGTCTCTCTACTGGTTAACTGAGTAACCTACCTCTAATTAAAGATTAAAATAATTAAGAGCTAACTCAGAGGTTTGGTACCAAGATACAAAGTTTTTCTCCTCTAGGTAACTGTTGCCAATCCAGACCTGGTGAGTAGGAAATGATGTCATTACAATCTGACAGCTGCTCAGTGACTCCTTTGTGAATTGAGATTGGTCATTTCAGGCCAGTTCCTAGTGTCCAGGAGTTCACATCATGGAAACCACAAGTGTGTGTGTGCCATTAACAAGCACCCTTGTTTGTGATCTCAGCACTGAGGCCCATCACTCATCAGGGCAGAAAAACTGACCTTCAGAAGGTGGATCCCTGTGCACTGGAAAGGAGGCATGTTATTATTATTCACCTAGCTCCCATCTGAAAGGTGCTGAACAGACTGATTTGAAGACAGGGCCCCTACCCCTAAGAGCTTATACTTTATATAGACATATAGAAATGGACATGGGAAGAAACAAAAAGCGACAGGAG
The DNA here is from genome assembly GCA_032164245.1 of Sternotherus odoratus. NCBI lineage: Eukaryota > Metazoa > Chordata > Testudines > Kinosternidae > Sternotherus > Sternotherus odoratus. The sequence continues at coordinate 18,060,526 of JAVMKO010000005.1, read as the reverse complement.
CCCGTGGGCAGGAGTTTTTCCGGGGAGACATGCCTAGATATAACCTGTGCTAGACCTGTTCTGTGGCTTCAGAGAAGATTCCAGGGCTTGAACTGGACACTTTCACCACCACCATCATTCAGTTTTAACACTGTAATAACCGATCGCCTACAACAGGGGTCAGCAGCCTTTCAGAAGCAGTGAGCCGAGTCTTCATTTATTCACTCTCATTTAAGGTCTCGTGTGCCCAGTAATATGTTTTAATGTTTTTAGAAGGTCTTTTTCTATAAGCCTATAATATAGAACTAAACTGTATGTAAAGTAAATGAGGTTTTTGAAATGTTTAAGAAGCTTCATTTAAAATTATATTAAAATGCAGAGCCCCCCGGGACCGGTGGCCAGGACCCGGGCAGTGTGCCACTGAAAATCAGCTCGCCTGCCGCCTTTGGCATGTGTGCCATAGGGTGCCTACCCCTGACCTACAAAGGGGCTGCCCAGAGACATTTAGAGTCCCTTGTGGGTAATAACACAATTTAAAACAGACAAGGAAGGGTGTGGGTGACCCCCTCAATGAAAAATAAATAACTATATATCTAAGTTTCTATGCTTTCTAATGCAACGTATATTGGGAATCTTGCACATTGACTACAGCGTGTGCATTGTTCCATGTCAGCAGATAAATAATTCACCATCTGAAGACTTAGAAGCGGTTTTTTTGCAGCTCAGGATTATTGTTTCACTTGGTGCAGGAAGCTGGCTCCCTTTCTTTCCCGACTTCCCAGGAGAATGTGGTCACTTTGAGCCATGAGTGATACGCAGGCCAGTGCCCCATCAAGCTTGCCTGGCCCTCAGCGTGTGCACATGTATATCTGCCAGAGTTACATGAAGAGCTGATCTCATTCGGACTTTATTGTATTTCGGTTTATTTGTAGTTTGCTTCACAGTGGTTTTACAGCTGCTGCCTTTTGAGCTTTTTCCAACCTAATTTAAAAACTAAGGCAAGCATAGGGCCAAATGTGCATGTGGGGAGCAGGGGGGGCATGGGTTATTTGTGTTGTTTTAATCACCGGGTGGATATGTGTGAATACACATCCGACAGGGATGACTCTGTGTGGTGTCCTTTTCCGAGTTTGTTCCAGCAAGTGAAGAAATCAATAAACTCCTCTTGAAAGAGAGAAACCAAAACCAAATTCCCAGATCTGAATATCGCCAAACTCTAGGGAAGCCTGGTGATGCCAAGATGGTTCCTTTACTAGTCGTTGGTAATTGGGGCAGTAGTAGAATCAATGTAAACCTCCAGTAGGAGTGGCCACATCTTAGTGTCAGAATATATGTGGCCCCAATATCTTTAATATCAAAAGACTACTGGTCTGATCTAAATCCCACTGGATTCATACAAAGTTTTTCCTTTGACATTCAATGGGCTTCGGATCAGGCCCTAAAACTTTATGTTAAAAGTCAGATGGGAAACATGCAATAAACCACATGGCCCTGACCCTGCACCATTCAAATCAATGGGCGCTTTGCCAGTGATTTGAATGAGTATTGAGCCCTGTATCTGCAGCCTTCCGTTTCAAAAAGATATCAACATCTACATCAGAGATGGCCACAGGGGCTGAAGGAGAAGTGTGTAGGTTGTGCATGTACACACTACGTACCCATGTTCCACATCAAGTATACTAGCAGCAATGTACGTGCTACACAATTGCCAGGGCAAATAATTGCAATATTCAGATAGACTCAAACTGTAACATTTGGATCAAAAATCGGGAAATCGCTTTGGGGCACTATAAAGATGAAGGGCCAAATCTTCAGCTGGGTAAATTGGTACAGCCGCATTGAAGTCAAGGAGTTATGCTAATTTACACCAACTGAAGAGCTATCCTAGAATGCGTTTGCAGAAGTAGCTGCTGGCTCCAGGACTGTGTTCTGATGCATCACATTTTAGGTTGCAGAGGGGGAGGGTTTCTTCATATCTGGAGCTTTGTTTTCTGCCCATCTCTAATGCAAATCTGATACTTGGAAACGTGATGGGTCAAAGTACATATTTTGAAGGAGAAATTTATGAGCCCACCAGTTGTAAATTCCGTTCATTCTGCATAAGTATGTTTCACTAGTGCAACAAACGACATACATGTTCTTTGCACAATTAATTGTGTGATCAATGAACAGTTGTGTTAGCTTTTAAAATCATCATATATACTATTGGATTGCCAAATCATGTGGTAGGTGTCACTCATTTTGTTTAAGAAGAAGAATATGAATTAGAAGGTATTTGATTTTTAAGTGTTGAGGCGCTAAAGCATCTGGGCAATGTTATGCAACAATTGCATTAAAACACACAGTACATTTCCAGCAGTTCCAGGCCTTGTTTGTCTGGAAATTGACTCGGAGCACAGACACTTATCAACAGAGGCCTAAACAAATTTCAGTATAAGCTTTATTTTTTTTGCTGACTGAAAATCAAGGTCTTCTAGGGCTGCAGTTGCTGAGGCAACAAAAAGGGAGAACATTAAATGATCAACATGAAGGCCAAAGCTATCAGAGTTGGAATGACCAAAAGTTAATATTTAACTTGAACCCGCTATTTGTTTGAAACCTTTAGCTCAATTTATGTTACCAATTGCCTGGTGGAGCCACTTCAGAAATAACTGTGGACCATAGGAATTTTCAGAGAAGTTCAGACCATAGGTCCATAGATTTGGGTATTCTGTCTCTGATAGCAGTCAAAACCACCATCATAGGCAATTTTGCAATAACATGCTTATGTGGGAAGTTTTTCCTCTAATCCTCGCTCTATCATGTGGCAATGAATTCCAGAAATGAATTACTCTATGCACTGAGCCCAGAAGGCATGGGACAGATGACAGATGAGTTTGGTGGAGGTCAGGGCATAGGGAACTGGACTGGAACTGAAGATGGTGCAGGATGAAATGACCCAGCTACCTCCAATGAAGTCAGGTGTTTTCCTCCAATGCCATCTTCAACCAGTGCTGTCTCAAAGATCTGGCAGTGTGCTGCCTTCCCAACCCCTCATGCTGGTTTCTTTCACCCAAAAGGAAATACCACCTCTAAAAGCCAGGAGGAACATAGTAGCTTTGGCCAGCTTAACAAGCCCATTGCTAGTTTAAATATGGGGTAAGAAGGGTCATAGCTGAGCTACCTGCAAGCTAACACTCACCCTGGCCAGATCTTCAACTAGTGTAAATCAGCATAAATCACTGAGGTCAATGATGCACTGAAATCAAAGGAGCCATGCTGCTTTATACCTGGTGCCTTATTTCTTTTATGATACCTATCTCTTCTAGAGCTGATCCACCCCATCTCTTAATGAAAATATCCAGGAGGAAATCTGCCCACCTTCTACTCCCAAGCCTACCAGCAAAGTCTCACCCAGCCTAAGAAAACATTCTTCAAAAGGTCTGATTTTCCGTGTTCCACCATCTGACACTGAACATTCGTTCTCTCTGGTGATTTATTGATCCATACTGGAAATCATCAGAATAGCCATTTGCCATCACGGAGACAAAGCATTCATGTTCTAGCATACATTAGCACCAAATTTCCTTGGGGATTGGTGAGATGTTGCCACTCCATTTCAGGTTTCCCAATCCCTCTGAAGATTTCAGTTCAATGGAAATATGACAGTTGTCTGCCTTGTGACTCTGACTAAGTGTCAGCAGACCCTGGGCAAAAAACTGTTGGGTCTCTGAGGCCGTTGCCCACCCACATCACTCCACTGAATCATGTCCAGTTCTTATTGTCCTTGTCATCTTCCTGTTCCCCTTCTTCTGTTCACCAAATCCAGAGGAAATTGGATATAAGACTGTGTTCAGTCATTTCAACATGGACAAAGATTTTGTGCATTAAGTCTCTGCCAAAAAAAAAATCATATGCAACAGGGCTGACACAATTGTGAGGCCCAGCCATGTTATAAAATGATCCCTTTCCATCAATGCAGATAGAAAAAAACCCAACACCCTGCATGTTACAAGTATGTGAAGGAACCCTGGTTTAACCATGTTTATTTCCCACTGTCCCCTAACATGGGCTTAGGATGTGCCAGGGTGTATGCCTTCATGCATGGAGCTCGCCTTTCCATATGGAAGGACATATGTGCTGGTCCTTTAAAACTTTAGTAGGAAGTCAGGTGGGAGGAGCTGGGAAGGTGACATAGGAAGTCCTGGACTCCTTGATAGAGTAGCTCTTAGGGCATAGAGGTGGAGCTGCCACCGAGAATCTGATCCTAAGGATTTGACTCACTGATTTTTATCTAAGCAAAGTGGAGCTGCCATGTAGTATAAAAAGGTATCCTCACAGATAAAATTGCTGAGTTTGGTTCGCTGTTATTGGTGGAGTCACAGTGTCCACAGATCTGTGGATTGCAAAAGTTTCACAAATATCAACATCAATCATTATTTGCCTGCAAATGTTATTTCCACTCTGTTGTTTGTTAGCCTCCTGTTCAGCATGTTTCAGTAACCCGATCGGGGAGCAAAAATAATATCATTTGACTTGGATACCACCACTAACAGACACTGAATAGTTGAACTCAACGGCCTGATAATTATTCATTCAAACTATTTGGCAAATATTTATGAACAACAAAGACATTCAAAGCAAATGTGAATGACTTGCAACCCCAAAGGGGGAAAATCTCATAACTAAACAACACCCATGAACAGGATATAGTATTCTTTGCTTCCTATCCTAAACTATTGTGTAGTGTTGCCTTGCACTGTTATAAAACAACCGTCATGTTCCACCCAAGAGTGGATGGCATGGCACTTCCTGTGTCCTTTAGGACGAAGGACACAGTATGAACAAACAATATTGTTGTTATTGTTATTATACTATTACATGGTTGCCGTAAACAAATCTGCTTGGAAATTGCAGCCAAATGAGCATAAATGCCAATAAAACAAAACATTACATACATCTCATCTGGAAGTTATTTTTATTTCTATTTATGTTATTGCATTTTGTCATGGTGATGTTTGGCCTGTAAGTAGGAAAATTTGGACCCTGAAATATACTAGAAATCTCTCCTGTTCAGAGGCCCCAGACTTTTATTCCACGCTTATAGTTTTGTTTATGACTTTCAGCACATGTGGTTGGACAGAGCTATGCCTGGTGTTCTGTACTTTATATAACCAGCATTTTTTTCAGACGAAAATAATTGATGGTTTTGTTTTAAAAATAATGAAATAAAAACACATGGAAAACTTCTCACTTTTATAGCATTATAGAGCAGGCCAGAGACAAAGATATGCAAATAACCCCCTCATACTCCAAAGAATATAAAGTGATGTCACATTTTGTGCCCAAGGATCCCTAGAAGTTGTTGCTTTAAGCTGATGACTGCTGGAGTACATGCCCTCCCCCATGGTGATCAAACACTTGTGTAGTGTTCCAACCTCACTTATTTCCATTTGTGTCCCTTCTTTACTTTGCTCATTACACAGAGTGTAAGCCACTGAGCTCACTCCCAAATTTCCATACCAAAGAACATTTTCCAGCCATAGGATTCCACTCCATTTTCTTCGGAGACTGAGTTTTATTTCTTCAGAAGAAAACTATTGAACACAAATTCACCATATCAGCCCTACCTCTTCCCCTTGACCCACTGTCCTCTGTGTGAGCCTGTCTACTCCCTATAGGATTACACTCTGCAGACCATCAGTCTGGGAGTCATCTATAAACTGAGTTCTTTCCCCTGAACCAGAGACTCCTATATGATTATCATTCCTCCTTCAACGGAGCTACCTGCTGGCTTTTATGAGAATGAGGAATCTTCAAACTATCACCTGATCTCTGGCCTCATCGCCTCAGCTGGGAGGCAGCTGTCACAGGTGAGGCTGGGTTGAACAGCCCCTAAAAGCTATATGGTAAAGACCATAACCTGAAGCCTTGAATGGGAGTTTTGCTTGAGTAAGAGCAAAGGGTGAAATCCTGGCCCTTTGGCGCTTTGCCATTGACTTCACTGAAGCTCGGATTTTGCCCTGAACAGATATCTTAGTATGTGCCTTACACACATATGTCCTGAGTGGGATGGTCTCCAAAATGTGCCCCGTTTATCAGGTGGGGGGCTGTGGTCTAGCAGGATAATTATGGGCTGGGTGTTAAGAGACCTGGATTCTGTTTCTAACTCAACCTAGGATTCAAGGGGTGTCCCATGCAAACCACTGTATTTGTTTCCTTGTTTGTACAATGGAAGATAATATCAGGGGGATAGCATAGATGTGAATTAGGGAAAACCAGGAGGACTGCATACTGCAGCCTACATGTAAAAGCTAATTAGGACCCAGACTATCTGCAGCACCACCTGAAGCTGCTTGTGGTGCTGGAGTTTCCTTTCCCCTAGTGACTAAGATGTTTAATCACACAGGTAGTGATAATCTTCTGTTATAATGTTCCATTCTTGCTGCTGCTGGAAAACCCTAGAGAACTTAGCTGACTTTGAGCTATTTTTTAGTCCAATTGTACTTCAGTGTATGCAAATGGCCTTGATAGATTTTTTTCATTGCTGAGCTCTGTGGAATTTTCTTAGCAGTGTGAGTCAGTTTAATTGGTCCATTGAAGGCAAATTTCTTTTGCCATGTTTTTGCCCTGAGAGGTTGTTGCCACAGGGCTGAGAAATGGGCTATTTGTAGAGCTGAGTGGGAACTGACATGTTTTCTGCCGTGAAAATTTTCTATAGAACTGTTTCTGCTTTCAGCAAAAATTTTCTATGACGTTTCTCATGGCTTTGGGGTGTTTTTTGTCAAAAATGAACTTTTTTTTTTGTTCCTGAAAACTGATCATTTTTCAGTTTTTTGACCATTCCCCCTCCCTCAAATCTTCCACACAGAGAGACATTTTCCCTGGAAATCTTCATGTTGTCAAAACCCCCACAATTTTGCAAACAAACAAACAAAACCATCCTGTTTTGATGGAATTTTTTTTACCAGACCTTCGACTCTGAGGAGAAAGAATGAGTGGGAAGTGCACTACAGGAGAGAAGTACCATCCTCAGTCACAAGGACTTCTGTTTTAGGTGGCCTTTAACATAAGATGTGCAAGTGATTACATCCTCCTCCATGTGAGGCACCTAAATTAGATGGAATCATGATGTTGCCTAATGGGACTACTTGTGGAGACAGCTACTGTGAGGGGAAGGATGATCTTGTGTTTGAGACACTGAACTGGGGCTCAGGAGTTCTGACTTCAGTTCCTGGTTCTATCTGTGTGACCCTGAGCAAGTCACTTGATTGCTGTATGTCTCAATTCCCCAGCTATAAAATGGGGATAATAAAAGTTCCCTTGTCTGTCTTGTCCAATGATATTGTAAGCAGTCTAGATGATCTGTCTCTGGTTATGCACATGGATAGCACCTAGCAAAATAAGGCCCCAGTTTCTAAGTACTACTGAAACAGAAAAAATAATAATACTCATGATAGGTAAGAGAGGAAGAATCTGGCCCTAAGTAGCATCTCTCCCTAGACATGGATTGGTTATTTATTGACCCAATAAACCTGCCTTAAAAATGTAATTAGAATTGTTCACAACAAGGGGTGGAATGTGTTAATTGTAACACAATTTTTGTGGTTTCAGAGATTAAATGGAAGCTCAGATTAACCACCTGAGACTGACTCCAGTGAAATCCTCTGTACTAACTTTCCAAACGGGAACTCTTACTCAAGCAAAATATTTGTGTTAATAGATAACAACTTAGCCCATAGACACAGTGAATGAATGGCCAATGCTGGGGTTTTGGGGGGGCAGAGGGTTGGGTGTTTTTTTTTTAAAGACAAGTATGTGGGGGCACTTGTGTTGGGTTAGAAACTTGCAACCAGCAGAAAGCATCAAAGATGGAGAAGAGAGAGAAGGGCAGCTGTAAGGAATAGAGGGAAAAGAGAGTTATGATTTCAGTGTTCGCTAAGGTAAACCTGTGAGGGTCATGGCCACATTCACTTGAACGCATGTAGGATTAAAGATTAAACTATTGCTGCTGTATGGTGCAATGTACATTCTAAACCAAGGGCTCGATTCATTCCTTGAATAGGTGCTGGCGTAGGAATGGAGGGAAGTTAGTTGGTGCGTCCCCTGTTCAGGGACTGTGGGGGCCATTGCAGCCCTTAGCATAAGGTAGAGAAGCCCTGAGGCCTGTCCTAGCTTGAGCCCCTCTTGAAATGGCCATTATGAGCTATTTCAGAGGCTCAGAATTGCCAGGGAGCAGGACCACCCTGACTACTCCCTGTCTTTCCCCCAGGCCTCCTCTGAATGCCCCTCTGCTCCTCAGGTTCCTGCAGAGGTAGCAGAGTTGGTTCTACAATATGTGGGAGGAGCAGCTCTTGGATGGGTTATGCCTTTCCTAGGCTCCTTCATGCCACAGGGCAAGAATGAACAGGGCCCAGAATAGTCCACGTGTGCACATAGTGAATACAGCTTTTTCCATCCACTCCACTGGGAATGTGACCAAAGAGAACTCACATTCGGAGACTTTGTCATACCACGGTTATATACATGCGGACCTCACTCTGAACACAAGGAACAAAACGTTCTATTCCTGTCACACTCTGTTTTGATTGAGACAATTGTATTGATAAGAACAGAGAGGAGTTAAAAAACACCTAGTGATTTTTAAGAAGTACAGGCTAGTGGCTAAGGCACAGGCCTGGGGCAGGGAACCAGGACACTTGGGATCTGTTCCTACATATGCCACCGGCATTCTGTGTGATCGTGGGGCCGCCATTTAAACTCTGTCTCTCAGTTTCTTCCATTTGTAAAATGGAGACAGTTCGTATTCTACAGAAGGTCTGCAAGGCTTAATTCATTCCTATCTGTAAAGCACACTTTGATCCTGAGAGGAAGGATGCTCGAGAAGTGCCACACACTATTTATTATTATTTATGATTAATATAGAGTAAGTGATTTATTCCACTGAGATTAAATGAAACTGCAGGCACAGACTGAAGAAGGTGACTTCAGAGTTCTCTGGATTCACAGTACTCCACCTGCCATGGTGCTCCAGCAGATATCAAGTTTCAAGCCTTTCATCAGGACCAACTCCATTTTGCTGTCATCCCCTGAGGCATCACAAGGTTTCTATCAGCTTGGAAGCCACAGACTTATATGAAGTAAGTATTTAATAGAGCTCACATATATCATATACCCATAAATTAACTACAGGACACTTCCAGATAGAGTGTGTATGGGGGAGGGGGGTGTCACCATTGGCTCAAACAACCAGGAAGTCCTTGAGAAGCTCAGAACCAAAGAAAACTCTTAAGGAGAAACGTGTTATTTGAGCATGTAGTTATTCATTGTGAACAGAAAAATGATTCCAGATGGCAAGTGAATGATCCCCCTCAAGTTGGTTCATTCATTCCTGAGACAAGAAGAGGAAGAGTTTACCAGATCTACTTGTCGGCTACATAGTATAGATTCTCTTTTCTGATAGAAAAAAGCCCTTCACCCCTCTCTTTCCATTAAGTTTTCCTGAGTAGCACTGAGATCAAAAAAGACACCTCAGCAGGTGACCTTCTCCATTTCCACATTTCAGCATGTTGCTGGGACTCACACTTCAAAACTCATAAGGAACTGATTATGGACCTCATGGTAGCGAGCAGATATTCCCTCAGTTGCTTCTAGAAGATAAAATGACCATTCACCGCTTCCATTTCAGAGGCCATTTACAGAAAAGCCAGTGCAGGCAGGTGTAATTTACATCTCCCCACACCAGGTAGATTCATCCTGGGCAGGGATTCACCATGTAGAATCATCACCTTCTCCCAGGTTTTCCAGTGAGGCACCTTAAACCCTATTGGATGAACCTTTCCTGAAACAGCCAATGAGGGGAACTTCTGAATCAGCGCACACCACAGCTCACGTGCTATGACTTGCGCTCTGTCTAGCACAGCCCCCTTTTTGAGCAGCACTGACCCCATGATGGCCATTCTCTGGCATAACTGAATTTGCAAACACTTTACCCTCACCTGGCTAATCTGCCACTGGGGACCTTCCCTGGGAATGAATCTAATCGCTGCTCTCCAAGTTCGGGGACACGATGTCTGTGGAAAAATAACACACGCCAAAGAAAACAAAAAGCGGGCGACTACCTGGCTGCCATTTTTAGAAGTCTGAGAAAAAGCCAGCTCTCCGGCAGCCAAACCCGGCCTTCGTGGCATGCTTGCACGTATTAGAAGCTGGTTTATGGAATCCCTGGAGTCTTTTCAGCACAATAGCCCGCTGCTTTTCTTTCCAGTCAGACCACTATATTAACTGTTAGAGCCCAATCCAATGCCCAGTGACATCAAGGAAGGCTGCAGCTGCCCAGCGCTTTTGAAAATCATGCCTGTCTTATGGAGGTGCCTATCCAGAGATTTAGGAACCTCCCCTTAGATACCAGGGTTTGAAAATTTTGGCCGGAATATTTTGAGAGGTAAAATAATAGTAGTTTATTCTTTTACTCAGATGCACTGCTGGTACGTGCTCAGGCACTATGTCAAGGGGTGCGCTAAAAGCCCCTGGATAGTCACTTCTATGTCACATTTCATCTAAGGAGCTCAAAGCACACATTAATTAAGATTCATAATATATAGGTGGGGCAGATATATTATTCTCATTTAACACTAGGGGAAACTGAGGCACGGGGCAGTGAAATGGCTTCCCTGAGGTCACACAGGGAGGCAGTTGCAACATCAGGAAGAAACCCCTGTTGTCCTTTCATCCAACCCCCCTCCCCCCCTATTTCTAACCACTAGAACTTTCTCCCTCTTGGGGGTCTAATCTAGTTTTGCTGTGATGGGTTCACCAAGGATCCTCTTGCAGTCCTATATAATAGTGAGGCAGGGGGTACTTTTTGCTGTATAAATGGGGCCCAAACCTCCATGCATGTTGGAGGAGGCAGGAGAATATCTCCCTTTGTTAACATATCTCCTGCTCACCTTTCTTTTCCAGAAAAACAACAGGTCCGATTCACCCCTCATTTATACCAGTTTCAAAATTGCGATAACTCCACTGATATCCATGGAGCAATTATTTCCCCTTGCATAAGTGAGAGGAAAAGCAGGCCCTGTGGCTTCCAGTCTTTCAAAGAGTTAACTTGTCATTCACATATTTCATTTCTCTTTTACATAATACTTTGGCTTGCTGCGCTCAGCAGAAAGATGCAACCCTGCCCTCTGCTCCAGCTAGCTGGAACCTTCTCGGATGTTGTTTGAAACCATAGGACGCCTTACTAATGTTGTAAACCATAGGAAGCCTTATGAATGACCCCATTTTAGCAGAATGCAGGCCAAGACATATACATTCCTTAGCAGAATAAAATGAAGGGCAGGAGAGGCACACTGATGAAAGCTCTCCGCAGCATGTTCGTCTTGCTGCCAAGGAGATCGATCATTCAGTCCTGTCTAGAGAAAAAAGGGGCCATCTTAACTGGGTTCATGTGAACTGCACCACAAAAAAGTGAGATCGCAATATAGATTTATTGTTGTAATAGATTAAGGACCCAGTCTGGCTCCAATGAAAAGCAATGGAAAAATTCCCACTAACTTCCCTGGCAAATGGATCAGGCCTTATGGGCACAATCCAGCCGGCTGCTGAGCACCTCCTGTGAGTTGCTAAGTGTCCACAATTCACACTGAAGTCGGTGAGCCTCAGCACCAATCAGGCCTGTGCTCCTTAGAAGGGCCACAGCCCTGGTATTTCTAAATAAGAGAGCAACTGGCATTTTACTACAATGTGTAATGCTCAGTGAACCAAACAGGACAGATCTAATAGGTGCTGTTAGGTGGAAGGAAGGAATAACCACCTCCCTGTTCACACCTTTGCTATTTCTCTTGAATGGGGTGGCAGGATCAGCAAGCTGGGGCCACCGAGTTCCCGTGTTACAAAACACGAAGGCTTACATAACAGCAAGGAGGTCAGTGTAGTCATTAACCTCGGCTCAGTGCCAGCTGCTTTGTTCTGAAGTCACCTGCTTGTTTGGTTTCGATGTATAAGTGGTACATTAGAAAAGGAGAAACATTCCAGCCTCCTGCTGCCACCGATCCTGTAGATCAGGAAACCCCTGGGGAAGGAAGCAGAGAGACTGCAACAATCCTTGGTGTGCGACAGTCCCCACTGCAATGAGAAAAAAATATACACAAATATCAAAAGCCTCACAGAGGGGCCAGTTCTGCCACCCTTAATCATAGGAATCGGCCCACTGAAGCTAGTGGATTGACGCGCATGGATATTGACCACTCCAAATCAGAGCCTGAGACCAGGCCTGACTCTCCCATCACATGAGTGTAAATTGGAGTAATTCCACTGAAGTCAATGGAGTTACACTGGTATAAAGCTGATGTAACAGGAGAGCCAGACCCAGTGAGTTTGGCCTGGCTAAGTGGTGATCCAGGACATGAGGATCTTGGCAAACTGGTTATTTTTCTCTCCTTGGCATCTTTTTCCATTGTAATAATTATCAGTATAACCCAACTTTATCTAGTGCCCTGTTCTTACCTTCTCTTATCTGATGTCCCGCCCTTAAGTTCTGTTACTCTTTGGCTTCTGTAATCTAATGTGTGTTATCTACATGTGGTCTGCTCCAGTGGGTAGAGCAGAGGACTAACTTGCATGACTTCTTGTTTCTATTTCAATTTCTACTTCAGCTTTGCTGCATGTGATCTTGGACAAGTCACTAAACCATTCTAAGCTTCCATTTAGTCAAAGGTAAAATAGATCTATGTCAAGCTTCTTAATGTCAACACCCGTTTATTGCTATGGCTACGACACACCTGCATTTGACTTTATCAGACTTTATCTCTTACCTTCTAGCATTTAATGGGTTTTTTCCTGCTAAATTCTGAAGAAATTAAGATGACAGCAACCAAAAATGGCCATTAAAATATTTTAGACACATACATACCTTGGGATCACGATCATCATCTTATACATTTATGGTAGGGTCAATATGTAATTTATTTATATTTCTAGACTGCAACTATAGAGGACTGAAATCAATAGGGATTAAGCATGTGCATAAAGGTAACATGTTTCAGTGTTTTGCTCAATAGAGATGCTTTATTGAATATGGGATATATTGAATATGGGACATATAATATGTCTCCAGTTATGGTCCCAATCCACTTAAGAATTTAAGCATATGTTTAAATTCAAGCCTATTGGTAGTCCTATTATCATTAACTCAGGTATCTGAAGTTAAATATGTGCGTAAGTGCGTTACTGGATGAGGGCCTATGTCCACGATAGGTGGATGTATGCAAGTAGGTTTATGGCAAATTCAAAAACTTCATTTGGAATTTTCTAAAATTGTCCACTTTTCATGACAACCCCCTGAAACATTATAAACTTTTACTCAACAATGGCATGACTTGCACCCCATAAATGGCCCTATTTTTTGAGCAAAAAATTCAAATTTTCTCAATTTCTTTTGGACAGATAGCTGCGTATCTAACAATCAGGCACATTTCTGAATGTATACATTCACTTTTTAAAAAAAAAAAAAAAAGTGAAAATGCCATTTAGTAGAATACAAAATATTCCAACAGCACCCAGACTAGGGTTAAACAATATTTCACTTTTGCTCTGTTTTAGCAGTAAGTTTTTTTAAAGAACTCCAGTTCTGCTTTAAATACCTTCTACTGAAGTGGTATAAAAATTTCTGCATCCAGTTCATTTTAGAGTAGATTGCAAGGTTAGATTCCTATCAGAACTACAAGGACAATGGGGATGAGGTTGTTGTGTTTGTTAATATAAAGTAACTGGTTTAATAAATAACGTCTGTAAAGAGAGGGGATGGGAAAGGTGAATGTTTACTATTCAAAGCCTGCACGCAAACAGCAGTCTAGTGCTTTTAGGACTAATGTTTTTAGGACTATGATCTTGCCACATTTTATGAGTTAACAACACACAATGGTGAACCGAACCTGGTTTGACACATTCCTGAGCTATGTTGCTGGTCATGCAAAAATTCTGTAAGACCACTATCAAAGTTATAGAAAGACTTGGGTCATATGTCAGTATGTTTTGGTGGAGTAACCTGTGAGTCAGGAAAATAATATACACTGTCCCTAAATGCTTGTTAGCCTGGTATTGGACATTGCTAGGGATATGTTTCTGGACTATGTGCCTGACCCAGTATAGCAGTTGCTGCTGCTGACAGGAAATACATCATTGATTTCCTCCTCAAATGGTGAAGACAGACAGAATCCAGGCATTACAGGTGTCCTCCTGTGCAGAGCACGAGAGCAGCATATTTTATTACTTGATTCTGTGAAAGAGTAGAAAGCAGGACAGAATTTGTCCTCCTCCTCAGACCCACGGAGGGCTTTCAGAGCTCATGTACCAGTCTGTTGGATATGGGGCTTTCACAAGAAAATCAGACCAAAGTGAATTAGCAATTAAATCTGTGTTATGTCATGTAGGATCTTCCTACTGGCTGTTTAATTTCACAATCTAGTCCTATAACTATTATACTACTAATAATCCCTGCTCTTCTTTAGCACCTTTCATCTTAGCATCTTATAAACATAATTAAACCCATGCAATAGTTCTATGGTGTATCATTATGCCCATTTTATAGATGAGAAAACTGAGGCATAGAGTGGTTCAGTAGTTTGCCCTGGGTCATGCAGCGAGCTATTGACAGAGTCACGACTTGAACCCTGCAGCCCTGAGTCCTTGTTCTATACACGAACCACTAGACCCCACTCCTTTGAGCCCTGTTCGCTTTTCATTTGTTAACCACATTTGCACTGCAAACATGTTCCATGGCAGTCAGATACCACAGAGAGCACCACAGTGACTGACAGGCATGGCATGAAAACTTAAATAGAATAGAAGGGGGAACAGAAATGTCTCAGGACCCCCAATAATTTCTGAACTCTGGTCCCTGCTGAATATTGGTCCTACACCTGTCACACACGACAGAGCAAACATCCCTACAGTTAACTTTGGGCCTAACAGGATCACAAAAGCTTCAGAAGTTAACTGTGGACCAACTCCAGTCTCACCCTTTCATCCCATACCCAAGAAGTTATGTCCAGGTGAAACGAAACTCAAGAACTAATTTCTTCTCTCAAACATGATTGGGGAAAAAACATTTCAAAAGGGATTTAAAATTTCCATTTTCATTTTATTGTCAAAGTAAATATATTTTATGAAGAACAAAAGAAAATATACAGAATTGTAACTTATGTACACTGGCTTTATAGATATTTTTGTTTCCAATTTACACAAATTTTGATATGTTATTAAAAGATATTTTATATAGATATGCATCTATGTACAGTTTTATTTACATACATTCATAGGATGTGAGATAAACCAGTCAACAAAAGATAGTTCATTTATATTAATTTCTAGAGGACAAAAGGAATGCATTCCTAAAATAAGGTAGTTTTAGCTCTACTGTTCTTACATACAGTATGTTCTCCACTTCTACCTACTAATGTGAGAATTGCAGTGTTTTATTTCCCTTTTGGCTGACAAGAAGACAGACAGATGCCATCTGTGAGTGGAAAGGAAATGCAATATCCTTTGTATAATCGTCTCTGATTTTTTAATTCTACTGTATTCTAAAGATTCCTACAATCGGTAGAGTTCAAAAAGAAAAGAAAACAAGAAACACAAACATAATATTGTTGCTGCTACCATCTGATTAGTGTTTAAAATTCCCTTAGCTACTTAGGTATATACCATGGGTATTTGTTTCTAGGGCTACTCTTCCCACCCATTCGCTCCCTCCAGCTGTGTGGAGCTCTGACATGGCTGTCAATAATAAAATAATGCTTTGCAGTTAAAGATCCCCATCACGTAAGGATCTCAAAGTGCTTTTACAAACATTAATTACGCCTCACAATCTCTCCTGGTATTGGTATCCTCATTGCACAGATGGGGGAACCAAGCTATGAAGAGATTCAGGCCCAAGCCTGCTAGGCACCTGCTGAAGTCACAGGGAGTTAAAGATGCCCACTCAGCACATTTCAGGATTGGTGCTTGCCCAATGTCACACTGTGAGACAACAGCAGAGCCAGGAATAGAAACTAGGAGTCCTGACATGCAGTCCCCCTTGCTCCAACCACTAGACAACACTCCTGATAATGAAGAGGATAGTTTCAGCCAGAGCCAAGGTGTAATCACTATTTACTTAAATATGTGGGCATCTCCCCTACGCTCAACACAACAGAGTACATTGACCATGTAAGATGGAAGGCATGCAGGCCATTTACACTGATCCATAGTAAAAGGCCTTCATTCCAGCTCATTTAATCTGGCCAGAGCGTTTGGGTTTTTTGTTTTAAAGACATTGTCAGATCCAGTTTCAGGGTGCACGAGATTTGCCAACCAAGTTATGAATGACAAGGATCACTGAACGATGGTGTGTTGGAGAAATCAGGGACACAAATTCCAATCCCACTACCCCCCACCTCCCAACCGTCTCTCCTCCTCCTTTTGCCTGCCCCCACAAATCCTTGGCTCAGGCGACTGAAAAACAAAGGAGCTGTTTTCATTTCAAAAGGAATTTACTGTTTCCAAACTGGACAAATAGACCAGCTTAATAAAAACTCACAATGAATGGCCCTGTACATGAGCAAAGCCCTCAGGAATGCCAGGACTATAATTAACTAGCAGCAAGTAGCCCATAAATTTGCCTTGTGCAGCAGAAAACAGCTAAAAATAAAACACTGTAATTTCCGAAAAGGAGCAGCAGCAAAGGGAAAGAGAGAAGGAAAGGAAAATAAAATAATAAAATAATAATAACAATAATAATATTAATAAAAAACCCACCCCACCCTCCCCCAAAAGAACTTTGTTCTCAAATCATGTTTGTAGGACACAAAATATTCCGAGGTGGTAGTGTGAAGTAACAGCGCTGACTGTTCTGTGGAGACAAATAAATTATCACAAGAAATATAGTGAGCAAAGTGCTGTTGTCGGCTGTTCTGGGACGGACAGGTGGCAAGGGGTAGGCAGGACCAATCAGTTCACAGAGCGCACAGAGCGGTTGCTTCTCGGGAACCGGTGCACCTTGATGTGTTTGGATAAGTGGTCACTTCGAGCAAATTTCTTCTCGCAGACAGGACACTGGTAAGGTTTCACTCCAGAGTGGGAGCGTCTGTGCCGGGAGAGCTCATCTGATCTGGAGAACCTGCAAGCAGAGGTTTAGAAAAGAAAAACCTCTTCAGATTTTTGCTGCTAATTGTTTTATGTCATTGTTACTTTTCCATGGCCCATGCTGCATGCGTGGAACTTCATGGCAGCAGTAGGGATAGAACTCAAGTCCTCCTCCTACAGAAACCCAAACACTTAAGTTAAAGGAGAATCTGTCAGCAGTATAAGGCCCATGACATGCAGTGGAACAGCTCTCATTCTATCCAGCAGAGGGCAACAATTACACACTACCCACTTCATTGCATCATTTTTGGTGCTCATGTAAATTAGAAATGATAGCACTGACAGGAGACAGGCCCTAAAGATGTTACCAGTCTATAAACTTTACCCTAACCCCTGACTACACATACATACAACCCAGCTAATCCAGTCACTCCAGAACTGCAGCACCCCGTGCTATTCCAATCCCAAACCCCACAAAGCTCTGCAATGTACATCAATTCTAACCCACAGCATCTTCCTTAAACTCCAGTTCTGGGCCTGTGCTGAGCAGAGACCGCCACCAATGCTCCAGCTAAGGCGTCTGCCGGTCTCACCTTGGCATGCTCAGAATGCTGGAGGAACAGCAATATCCTCAATCACGACTAGGTGGTGAGACTGTGGCCAGATACTATGCGAGGGACGACCCAGGTAGAGTCAGACATGCCTACTCTGAAGCCACCTGGCTTATTGAATTTACCTAAGAATTTGGCCTTCCTTGTTCTCTCCCCTCCTGCAGCAGAATGATTAAATAAAGGGCTATTAATGTCTCACTGTCAATTCCTGCTCACAGTTAAACTGGAGTAAATCCAGAATGACTCCATTGACTAGACTGCAGCCACTCTGGATTTGCCCTGGTACATATGGAGATAAGGATTTGGCCCTCAGTTACCAAAATAAGGTTTCCCAATATAATTTTATTTTTAGACACCTCCCACCCACAACTGCCAAGGAATAGTCCCCAAATAGCCACTGTGAATCTCAGAGGCCCAATTTAAACTCAGATAAATCAACTAATCCTTGGGACCGAGCAGCTGGGTTGGTTCTATTTCTAGCCCACACCAGTGCCGGGAGCCCAAGTGTTAACAATGTCATGCTAAGACAGTTCCCTCTGGATGCACGCAGAGCTGCTGTCCAACAAAGGATGATGAGTGTGAGTTGCCAGAACACTAACAAAGAGTGGCACAGAAAAAGAGTTCTCAAGAAACTGTATCAACTGTTTATTTACAATAAATACATGAAGTCATGAGTGTTTGCTGAATAAATAGGAGAAAGGACATGTGGGAAAATGTGCATTTGTGGAACAAAAACATCACAACACCACTTGTGTAAATATACTATTTTTCTGGAGGGGAAATAATGAGCACCCTTTCAGGTGGAAAGAGACTTTATGGCTCACACATTAAATCCTTTGTGTAAGAAAATGCATAAAAATTGCAACTAGAGAGTTGATGGTCAGGATTCAAACTTTGCTAAAGTTTGGTGTGTTTGGAGTTAGGGTTTATTTTAAAGTTTTTATTCCACTGTCCACTACAGAGAGTGTGGTGTGGATAGTTCAGATTTTGACACAGATCCAAACTTTCCCAAAGTTCTTGAGTGCTGTGATCCAGAACTGAGTTGGGCCCATCTGCACCTGCGAACACTTTTCTCTCTCACACTGCTAGTCCTTGCTGGCAGTGGGTACCCAGCCATGAGCAGAGCCTGGAACACTGACATGACCATGAACTGGATTGAAACTCCACTGGGCTGGCTCTGATACAGTGTCCTTAGAGGAATTATCTTTAAGAACCAGGAGTTCATAGGACTCTGAGAAACTTTTCAGAGCAACTCAACAGGAGAAAAAGGGAAGGGCAGCATTCACTATGCAAAACTTCACAGACAGAGAGCTGCTAGGACTTCACCAAGATATCATAGTGGCGAGTTGACAGACATGGGATCAGACACGTTGGAGAAGGAACTGATTTGTTTGCCAGGAAAGGGAGTCACTTTCTCAGGTGGAAGATAAATTCACCTCACCACACATGCCTCTGCCATGAGCAATCCTCATGGCAGAAGCAGGAGCCGGAAGATGGAGGGCTGCCTCACCAAGGTCTCTGTGTTGTCAACATAATTTTAAAACACAAGGAATAGTGGGATGGAGGGACCCGAAACAAGCTCAGTACAAGACAACTGCAATGGGTCTCTGGCAATTGCACTAAGGGAGATGGGAGGGAGTCATATGTCAGAGATGTGTGTGTTACATGAGCCTTGGAAGCTAACGTGAGTTAATATGATAAAAATACAGTTAGCCTCATAACGAAGTCCATAGTTGAAGAGGTAAGAATGTTGCAATGCTGTTACCCAACATTCATGGAAAGATCACTTTTCCAGGTCCATAGACATAAACCCCTCTCTCTCTCCCTGTATTTACCAAAAAAAAAACCCAAACCCCCAAAAGTTAGAATGGGAAAGCTGGTAGAATTCTATTGCCTGCGATATGCAGAGATTGGGCTAAATGATCATAAAGGTCCCATCTCGCCTTACAGTCTGAAAAAATGGATGGAATTCCAAATTCAAGCTGGTAGCAAATGAAAAAGAGGTCCCACTTATGAATAACCAGCCCATATGTTATGACCCCAGCCCCTAAGAACTGAAAGCTCCTCCCAAATAAAGACAGAGGCCGTATGGAAATCTCACACAAACACAAGGAGCCAAACTCACCCCTCTTGTAATTCCACTACAATTCATGGAGGTGGGCCGAGGATTAACATAGCCCCATGAGTATTTGTTGCCTTCCTTCCACTCTACCTGCTGGCTTCAGTCAGGGAGCTGAATCACACTATTTAGACATCCGACAAAGTGGGTATTAGCCCACGAAAGCTTATGCTTCAATACTTTAGTTAGTCTTTAAGGTGCCACAGGACTCTTTGTTACCTCTGCTATTCCAGACTAACACGGCTACCTCTCTGATTCTTGACTATTTAGACAGACTATCAGCTTCTGCTCAAGGAGACCCATCTTGTAAGGGAGTGACTGCATCTTGTTTGAATTCTCACTTCAGGAACAAGTGAGTGTATTTTCCACCTGTAGGGTTTCTTTAAAAGGCGAGGCTGCCAGGGACTTGGGAGGGGGCCTGTCAGCCCTTCACAGTTTCCCACTGAATTCAGAAATAAAATAGCCCCCTGGAGAAGGAGGAGACTCAGAGAGCACAATTATTTCAGCTCCTGAGAGCTGAAGTGCACTTTCTGGGCACTGGAGCAGGAGTGGTTGGGGGCGGGGGGAGGGTGCAAGCATGTACCGTATTTTTCGCCATATAGGACGCTCCGGCCTATAAGACGCCCCCGAATTTTTAAATAAAAAAGCCGGACACAAAAAAAAAAAAAAAAACACCACCACCACACACAAAAAGCGCCTCGCTCTCCCGTCAGCCCGCCGTGCGGGCGGGCTGCTGGGAGCGCGCCGCTCTCCCGTCCCCGCCGCGCGGGCGGGCGCTCCCAAGGGCCCCGGGGCCCGAGCTGCTCCCGTTCCCCGCCGGCCCCGAATACATGCGGGTGGGCTCGGGGGGGGAAGCGCCGCCCCGCCCCGCCCGCCGGGCCACCTGCAGCCGCCCCAGCTCCCCGGTGAGGTCATATATTCGGCGTATAAGACGCCCCCCCTAATTTTGCGAATATTTTGGGGGGTTAAAAAGGCGTCTTATATGCCGAAAAATACAGTAAATAACAGAGAGGGCAACAAAGCAGAATATTGCCCCTACAAATAACAATCATACGAGGACTAAAAATATCCAGCCGCACTGAGTTATAGACTCATAGACTTTACGGTCAGAAGGGACCATCATGATTATCTAGTCTGACCTCCTGCACATTCTAGTTCCATCAGTAAACTAGAAGTTTCATAATAAAGTGGCTCCTTTCTGTTGTCTTTTAAATTTCACTGTGTGCCCCTAGCTCTTCTTCGTCTTGTGTTATAGGAAAGGGAGCATCCAACTACCCCCTTCTGTACCACTCCTATGGCACAGGCAGGGGCAGTGCCCACCACGTGGCCCCAATCCCGAGAGTTACAATCAAGGATAATAATGGCCCATATGGTGACCCCAAGATCCAAACACAGGGGTTCCTCAGGCACATCTCCCCCTTCCCATGCAGAAGAAAGGCTCAACCATTTCCACAGCACTTTTCCCCATCCTCCAGACCCTGCAGAAGCCTCTATGCCACTCTGGGGATGCCAGCTAGGGCAGGGGGTAGAGACTGGGCAAGTTTGAGGGAGGAGGGGCTGAAATATGGTAGAGGGAGGAGGAAAACAACACATTGTATGAGGTCCAGAGCAAAAGCACAGGGTCTCTGTGTGGATGCCCCTGGCCTCTCAGGTGTCTCTGAGGATCCAAGAAGCTTGGGCTTGAGCCTTGTGGCCTTTTAAGTTGGAAGGAAAACCCTCCTACCTAACAGGATGTTGTGAGGGATCTATCTCTGCGAGGGAATCCTCACAGGGATCTCATCCCCCGACCACCTCCTGCTTGAGTTATGGCACCTGGACTTTCGCTGTGTCTTGTAACGCACGGTGTGCACAGGAAACACACAGAGTCATACAGTCAGCTTCCTTGAACACAGCCACATCTTTATACAGCGCAGAGGGGCCTTGGTGTAAATGAGAATCAGCCCCAAGAATCTTATTCACATTTTTGGGCCATGGTGGTGCCTTGAGCAGGCAACTCCAGCCACTTGGCCTCTACTAATATCATTGCCAAGATCGTCTTCCTGCGAAGTTGCAGTTAAGTCAGACTCATTGGCATGGTTTACAAGCCATTTAAACTGTTCCTTCCAAAGTGCAATAGTTTGCATCTGTCTTCACCAAATTTCCTGCATAAGATACTGAAGTTCAGGTGGAATGTTTTGGTTTTGCCTTTCTCAGAAGCAGCAGGCATTAGATGAACCTAAGGTGTAACCTGGTATGACATGGCTCAATACTCTGACCAGTACAACGGGATACTGAACTAAATGGGTCACTGACAATTTCTGTACTCTGCTGTTTTCAGACCGCTGAAGACTGAAAAGAGCAGCTCTCGCTTTCTGTGACGGAGGGGCAAAGGTTGGCAGTGGTCAGCATTCAGAATCCCATGCTGTGTGCAGCTTGGAAAAGTTTAACCTTGCCCTTCACTTTGCTTTGCTACACCTAAAGATTACAGAGGACTGGTTGGGAGTTTGTTTTAGTTTAGCTGTTCTGTCCATACAGGAAGAAGGAAAAGCTTTTACCCCCTCCCTGGCAGCTAAATGCTATGACTCAAATTATACCAAGCAGCATTTTTCTAAATGGCTATTTTCCGTGATCTCAGATTTTAAGTTCATTTTGCTGAAAAAGAAATACACCACACACACAGAGAAGAGAGGAGAGCACGGAAGAACCTAGCAGCAGCACCTCAGTGCATAAATTCATTTGGGATGACATCAAACTGAGAACAGATTCCAGATGTACTTGGCTTAGTCATGTGAGCTCACAGCTCTCCCTGAACTTCTGGAAAAGGTAAACATGATGAAAGGGGACAGTGTAATTCAGTGCTCACTTGGCTCTGGTTATGGTATGTCACTGCAGCTCTGACTTTGATGTCTGAGAAGAACACATGGGAGTGCTGGAATCTCAAGCTTGTTTTAAGAGACCTGTGATAGAGGGAAACAGCCCCTTTGAAAGTCTGCTCCCTCCTTGAGCTATGTTAGTGATGGGCCCCAGCTGAAAAATTTCAAACTGGGATCAGAACTCATCCAAAGTTAAGGGGCATTTGGAGCCCGGGGTCTGGCTTATGCTCTCAGTCATCCTACATGCAAAGATGCAACCACAATGAGGGGTTTGGAAAACCATCCAACAGGCAGAAACAAGCCTTTTTTGTATGGAAGTTATTTAACCCCTAGCCTCTCCTGGACTTCTGCCCATAAAGAGTTGTGGTTGCCCAAGCATTTGGCTCTTTAAATGACAGGTTCTAAATGTACTCGCCATCTGGATCAGTACTTCTCTTTACATGCCTCTTGGCATTTTTGCGATGCATCATTCACATTAGACTTTAACCCTTGTGACACTGTGGACATACAGAGGCTAAACTCACTCTCATTGTCACTCCATGGGAGGCACCCCAGGGAACATTGACCCATACTGCTGCATATATATTCCTAATCATTCACCCTTGACTGACATTCTGGAAAATACCAGTGTTCTCATAAGCTACATCCACAGAAGATCATCCACAAAAGAACTATTCACAGACTGCTGGGCTTTGATCTTGCACTGCTGAAATCAACAGTGAATCAGACAGAGGCAAAATCAGAGCCCTGGCAAGTCCCCTTCGGACCTCAAATATGCCTGGACCATTGTCACCGGTGGTTAGCTGAATATTGCAAATCAATTTCCCACAGACATTCATTCAGCTTTTGAAAGGAATTAAACTTTGGCCAAATTTCAACCCTTTGTTTTGTTCCCTTTCCACAAACATTTCGAGAATCAAGTTTCACTAGCATCATGGCTCATGGAAAGCAAGTGTTTTGCTTTCCGCTAGCATCTGTGCAAACAGATCTTAAATATGCTCCTTACAAGCATTGACACTGAAAGCCAAATAGAAAGGACTATGCTGATCCAATGAGAGCATGGAAAAATGCCATGTGATTTATGTGGCCAATCACAACTGAGCGACACAGTCAAATTTGAGTTCATTTTGAATCGCAAGACTGGAAGTAAACAAAGCTTATGAAAAATGTCATTGGTAGCAAATAAATTAAGGAAAATTGCAATTTGCTCATAGAACCTCCATGAACTGAAAAAGGGAGGAAACTGATCACAGGAAGTACTAGCTACCAACGATCCACTCGGCCCTAGTGGCAATAGGGAAACCACAGCATATCAGTTTGAGGAAAAGGACAAGATTCAGACTAGTTCAGACCTTTTCCTTTCAAACAAATTCATCCATCCCTAGTGGTCCTATATCTCACACACCTGCATTTTTACTCATGTCTCTCCTGTTATCTCTTCAGTTCACAATGAGTGTGACTCATTTCCTAACCATCCATTGCTCACCAAAGCACTACAGGATGTTTTTCCTTTTGCCAAGTTTTTCGAATAATTTTGGTATAATTTAACAGGAGGGATTTGAGATGATGATTCGTTTTCATCAGAGAGTATGAAGTTTCATTGCTAGTGGTAAGAAACTGGCTGGGTTCCAGAGCGGATTGAAAAATGGAGGAGAAGGGGTTTCCATGGGAAATTTCAACTTTTTAATCACAAAACAAATATGTCAGTTTCCAGTTTTCCAACGAATAATCAAACATTTGGAGGAAAGCTGACACATTCGGTGTAAATTGTGACTTATTAAAAAACTCAATTTTCCACTGAAGAAAAGTTTTGACAGAAATATTTTAACCAGCCCTTCTGATTGTTTTCAAGGATTGCTTTTGAAATTTACAACACTCGGGGGCCCGTCTGGATGAACACTAACATACATTTCTAACCCAGAACATAAAATAAACAGAGATTAAATTGGAGTAGCATACCCTATAATGAGATAGCATTCCCTAGCTAGTATTTTATTCTGCAAATTTACAAAATTGTGTGTAATGTTTTAAAATGTTATTAGGGTTTTATTAAGCACATATGTCTTTCATAGCTCTTCACTGATTGTATTTGACCTCCATGAAGTTGAATCTACAAATACATACAATCATGCAGTATTAGTAATGAAATGACTGTGCTCCAATGACCCAATTTGCTGTGTGTGTCCTAGTTTGCATCAATGGTACATTGGAGATGGTATGCTGCATTGGGACCAATGAATATACAAAGCAATGCCTTCAGTAGACAGTGTAATCTGGCCATTATGAAATGAAATGCCAGTCACTGGGGTATTTTTTTAGACTTTTGCAGAGTTAATGTCAACAGTAATGCTATGCTATTCAATGCACCAAAGTCCCTGGATTATCTAACATTAAGAGAAGTGGTTTTAATTTTAAAACCAACCAAACAGGTTTTGGAGAACAGCAGAACTGTTTATAAATTAACTTGGTTCAAACCTGTTTGGTGGGCATATTATGCCAAGTGAATGATATGTTTATTGGATACAGAGTACTATGGCATCCCGGTACTGACCTCCATCCACAACCGGGCCACGTGCATGCGAAAGGTTTTTCTCCTGTGTGTCTCCTCAGATGTGCTTTCAAATGGCTGCTTTTAGTGTACATCTTGGTACAGCCAGGGAAAGAACATTTGTGCATTTTAATGAGTTCTGCCGCAGGGTTCTTTGGAAATTTCTGGCCCACGATGATTCCCGTTTGACCCTGGATCATGCTTCCTGGCCCAATCGGCTTTGCAGCAATAGGGACTGGAGCTATGCGGACAAATTTAGGGGACAAGTTCAAATTGGATGACTGAACAATCTGCGGCACAAGTGCAAAGGTCTGTCCTTGAATGTTGACTAGGAGCTGTGCAATTTTAATATTCTCTTGTGCTGGTCCTTGTGAACTAGGGCTTGTATTTGACTCTTGTTTGACCTGTACAGGCTGAATTTGGAGCATGACAGGTATCCCTCCCTCCAGCGATAGTGCTCCATTTGAAACATCACCACCTTCTGTTGAGCTACTTGATTGTTCACTTTTACTTTCTTTCAAATTAACGCTAGGTACCAGGTGGTCTTTTTGCTGGACTGAAGCAAAGGAAACTTGGCTGCAAGCTCTCAAGTCCTTGGTCTCACTTTTAGGCCCTTCCTTGAGATCCAACTCCATGTTTTCCTCCAGAAACTCCTCAATCTCCTCAAGTGTGGGCTGAAATGGTCCAGAATCTTCCATATCCACTGCAAACTCAGGCAATCGGAAATACTCCTCTTTCACTACTGGCTGAAGTCTCCTTTTGTCCCACCAACAGGCTGGGGTGTTCCCCAAAGAAGCCTGGGACAGTAAATAGTCTAAAATGCTATCTTGACTTTCAGCACTAGATGTGCTCCCATAGCTAGAGCTGAGAACCTGGGAATCAGGGCTGGAACAAGAGCAAAAGCTTGAAGAATCACTGTCATCTTCTGACACAGGTGAGGGTAACATCGGATATGACCTCCCACCGGCCATCATGTCTCCAAAGTATCCACCAGGGGATCTTGTGGATGAAAAATATTCATCAGCAGGAAGCAAGTGATCCACCATTCCTGGATAATCTGTTACGGATATCCCACCAGCATATACCACACAGCGAAAGTTCAAGCGAAAGCCTGAATATAGGGAACAAAAATATTGACAGTCAGAAGTCAGGTTTAATCATTCATCTCCATGCACTAGACCTACAAATCTCTCTAGCTCAAATGAGAGTCGATGGCATGCAGTTTCACTGGGAACACATGTTGCTACATGCTTTCATATTGCTGCATCACCCCGAAAGATTCTGAGTGCCTGGGCATTTTCCAAGATTGCGCCACATGTCTGCAAAAGAATCCTTTCAGAAATCATTTCACAACTATGTGTTCTTTACACTTACAGTGCCTTCTCAGACTATTACTGGCAAGAGGAAATACATTTATAATATTTTGCCTGACAATGAAACAGAGAGCCAAAGAAAGGAATGGGGAAAAAAAAGTGTTGAAACTTTTACCACCCGAAACACAAATAAAAGTTTATAACTTGTGTCCATAAAAGAACACAATCCTTTCCTTATCTTCTAACTTTCCACTGACTTTATTTTTAACTTTCCCAGTTATTCAAATATAGGCTAATCAGCATAATGCAAGGACCAATCAGCCAGGAGCCAAAAATATTTATTGTGCTTCAGCATTTACTAGTAAGATTTTCCTTTCCAGATGTAATGAATCAGTTTACTAACGTCATCATCACCTGCATCACCCTTAATAAGACTGGCACCATGCTGGGCTAATTACCACGTGCTGGCAGGCCAGCTGATTGTGCTAGTGTCACCTCATCATTCCACGCTGCCTGACACTCGGCTACACAGCCTTGAGATGAGCTAAACACCGTGCCAGCTTCTAAACTGGGAACTTGGAACCAAGCTCTTGCATAGGATTTCAACTCATTCTGACTACAGAAAGTGACTGCATTTTGTTATATTCTGAACACATGCAATTTAGTAGGGCCGACGGCTCTGATCCTTCAACCTCTTACTCACTTGAGCATTCTGGTTGAAGTCAGTGGAACTACTCACCTGAGTAAAGAACTACAGGCTCGGACGCTTATTTTGCAGTGCTCTTTGGCAAAACTCCCTGTGAAGGCTATTCAGTTCCTGCAGCCCTCAATTCAGGCACAGCAATCTTACTGGGATTTTTGTCTGAGAAAACACTGCTTAACAGCTGCACAATATAACCCTTGAGGAGCTAAAATGAAGATGTGGGGACTTGCTGAACACTGGCCCTGGCTCCTCTGCTCTGCTCAAGGTGACTGACTGAAAACTGAGCTGCATATGTACATAATAAACCACGCCTCTCTGTGGAAGGTATGTGGATTGCAGCACTAGAGATCATTTGATCTGTCAATAAGGGTGTATTTGAGAGAGAGACAGGCAATCAGAAGGCATGTGACCTAGCATGAAGGAAATGCCAGTCAAGCTTGTTGCACACGGTCATTTTCCATGGACTCTGCAGCTGTGCTGTAGACCCTTTGCCATGAATAGTCAATAGCGTCCAGTTTTGGGAAGGGTGGGAGATGTTTATTATTACTCCGGGGCACCAATGTTGCCTGATCTGCCAATTGCCTCTGTCTCTCTCTTCAAGGAGGAAACAAAAATAAATCTGTGCACTCAGTCTATAGCCGACGCAGTGCATAACAACCTTTCCATGCGCCATCCACATCAGTCTATTCATGTTCCACAGGAAGCAGAAGTAAAAACACACTTCTTAAAGCTACAGCTTCCTTATTTACGTTTGTGTGCGGTGGTGGTTTCGAAGAAAAGGGAATTAAAAGCCAAGTTGTATATTTTCCTGGTTTGCACTCACTCTCAGTCATAAATTCCTGCAAACTGTTAATGAAATACTCACATGTACTCAAAGTGAGGAAGTTCAAACAAAGGTTAGTGTCCATGTTCTGCGACCTTAGCCTATCATCATTTCTAATGGTAAAAGTGATTGCCAGCGTACCTGAAATATGCTTAGGGGACTACGAGTCAGATTTTGATCTCAGTGCAATTTCAATTAGGCCAACAGAACTTGGTAGAGCTGAGTTACTCCAGATGTAGAGCAGTGAACAGAGATCAGAATCTGACTCTGTGAATCTTTTATTACTTCCAAAAAGGGTTCACTGATTAATGTCTTGCTTGCCTTAAAAGCGGAGATAACCACAGTTTAATGTGGGGCAGAAGGGAGGGCGCATTCCCAGATGGCTTCAAATCCTGCCTATTCCCATTTTGCTCCAGCTCTAACCTCTCACTGCTGTTGCTGTGACCACAAAGATTTTGCACACAAGACAGTTTTGCCAAAGAGATTGGCATGTGTGAGTGCATGTGAGAGAGAGAGAGAAAGTATCTGAGTGACAGCAAACTTAGCATACAAAAAAAGGTTTTTGCAAAAATTTCTTAAATATCCATTTCAATCTGGAAGCCATTCTTGCTCCCACTGAAATCAGTGACAAAACGTCCACATTACTGGCCACTCCAAAGAGCAAAAGACCCTCAGTATCTTGGCTAAAGATATGGCCCAAACCAGACATTTGCAAAGAAACAAGAACCAATTAGGGTAATACAAAATAATGATTATATCATATATCTAACATTTATATACAGTATTTGCAACCATAAGCATTCCAAAACAATTTATAAAAGAGGCTTCACTTCTTATGCCATTGAAATGCAGCCACCTCTGGTGTGACATGTAGCAGCTGATTAACAGTGCACAGCAGCACTATGGTCTCCGTTTCAAAAGAGTTCTCAGCTTTCTTTTCTTGCATGTTATGCCAGAGTCACATTGTTCTGTTTAACGGGTTGTCTGTTTAGTGACTGGCTAATAAAAGGATGGGACACATATGCCCCAGTAGAGCAATGTTTCAGAGTACAATTACAAGAGTCAAGGCCTCAGAGGCTTGCTGAAAGATAGGCAGAAATTTAGTGGCCTGTTATTCCTGGTGATGTTTACAACATCATAGGAAATACCATATCACGCAACCGATAACACCAATAGCATATTTTGGCAATTAGTGCTGCTAAGCAGCTGTGGATATGCTGACAACCATTTTCCAGGGAAATCGCTTTTCTCTGAGGATTAAAAATGTGTAAGGACCTGATCCTGGGCCATAGAACTGACTATAAAGTGACTTTGAAACACCGTGGGCCTTTTCAAAGAAATCAGGAGCCAGTTAACATATAAAGGCATTTTTAAATAGAAAAATCCATTTTCTATTAGCCGCCTGGGAGCTGCATTACTGAAATGAGTCCTCCAAAGTAATTTTCCTGGTAAAGAGCCTCTTTGCAGTCCATTTTACAATAGGGAGTAGCCATGCCAACGATTACCTCTGCAAGGTGCATTAAAGAGAGGATACATTTGATGCAGCATGATCTGGTCAGAGCTACTTTTAAAAGGGGTGGCATTAGCCGACAGCCTGAGCATTATTCGGCAGCTCAGAAAAATCCTTTCCAGCTCGCCCGGGTTTCCTCATTCCACAGCTTGCAAACGCCCCAGCCGCCTTTTGGAGAAAGCAGGCTTTTGAAAAGCTCTTCCACTTTCCCCGGCCTCCCGAAAGAGGAAACACTTAATCTACAGCAACCGCCGCAGCGATGGCGAAACACTAATCCGCTGCCTCGGCCGCATACACATGCGGATCACACATTCCTTCCAGGCACGGCCATGCTAATGTCTCATTAGGGACTGGATCCCCTGCAGCGGAGTCGTCGCCCGGCAGCAAGAGGGGAGCGGGGATGCTGCGTGTACCGGGTGGGAGTCAGCCCAGGAGTTCGGGTTTCCTTTGCACCCCTGGCGGGGCTGGGCCTGGAGCGAAGGATCCCGGCGCATTGCTCCCGCTCCCCCGCCCCTTTTCCTCGGCCCCAGCGCTCAGCTTGACCGAGAGTAACCCCGCCTCGCTGCTCCTCCTGTCAACATTACCAGAACAGCCCGCGAGCGGAGCACCCAGCCGCCGCCGCCCGCTCCCCACCAGCGCCTGCCCCGGCCGCACACCGAGGGGCACGCGCCTCCCAGCGCGCCCGGGGGAGATGGGCTGGAGCTTTGCAGCCCGATGCTCTCCTTTGGGGCGGGCGGGGGTCTCCCTTCTGCTCCTGTCCGGAGCCACAACACCACCGACCTCTGCGATCCACATCCCTGCACCGCAGGGCCACCCCCGGGCAAGGAAAAGTGTGTGTGCGGGGGGGGGGGGGGGGTGTAACCATCTACTCGTTAGCCTGCTGCAAAGAGCCAGTCCTCCTCCGCTCCAGGGGGGCAGTGCATGGGGGGGGGGCAGGACGAGCCTGCATTGCATCGGCAGGGAGCGGGCAGGCTCCTGCATCTGGAGAGGGGCGATCTCTGTCCCCGTCTTGCAACTGAAGCGGGGCTCAGCGCTGGGGGGGGGGGGGGGGCGGAGGGAAGTGTGTGTGTGTGTGTCCAGCCAACCTATGGTTGTAAACATCGCCCCGGCGCCTGCCCGACCCGCTCCCCCGACCCCAGCAGAAAGAGGAGCCCCTGTGAATACAGCCAGCTCGTTGGGTCTTATCTTCCAGAGTCCTTTCCCACCGACCCCCCCCCCCCCCTTTGCACGGCCCTCCAACAAATCCGGATCTTCTCCTTCCCCCTCCTCCACGCTGATCCCAGAGCTTCTCTCCAGCATGTCCCCCCCTCCCCCCCAAGATCTCCTTTCCTTGACCCCAGGGCTCCGCGCACCCCAGCGGGCAGCGCTAACCCGGCCAGCCCCAAGCAGGCGGGCTGCTCTACGCTACGGGACCCGGAGCCCTGCCTCCCCCCCCGGCCGGCGGGTGAGAAACGTGTCTTTCCTCCTTACCTGAACTTTTCTGCACTGACACACACACCAAAAAAACCAACAACAACAACAACACCCCCAAAATCAAAGGCAGGGGATCTCCCCGCGGGCAGCCAGCGTCCAGAACCAGCGCCACACCCCAAATCCCCCAGCGGAGGGGGACCGGCCGCTTGGTCAGTCTTGTCCTTGAAAAGTGCCTAGAGGCAGGGTCCCGATTTGCAAGAGCCGCGGCGGGGCTGCTGATGTGTCCTGTAGCTCCCCTAGCGTAGTACTATATCCCCGTCACGTGCCTGCCCGCCAGCGCCGCACCGCCAAGGCAGGGGAAGGCTTGGAAGAGGCTCGACCCAAACCACTCGCCTCATTGGCCGAAGCGGGAGCAAAGGGGCGGGCCGGAGGGGGTTTGTCGTCAATGGAAGCATCTGGCACCCTATCCTCTCCCTGCCTCCGCCTCCTCTCCCCCTCCTGCCTGCCCCGGGCTGTATCACAGCCAACCCAGCGCAGGCAGGAATGTTTGGCTGCTTCCCCTGCTTACTCTGAGCCATGACAGTGAGGATCATGTGAATGAGAGGTAGAAATACCTTGGGGAGATTTTGAGGGCTGCAAAACCTGGAAGCAACCACACGGCGAATTTTTCTCTCACAGGGCGAGGGTTGGGTTGGGTTGGGTTGGTGGGGGTGGGTGGGAGGATGGTTTGAGGGGTTATTGGAGTCTGCAAAGCTGGAAATGTTCAAGAGACAGGCCAGTCTTGGGAATGGAGCTGACTCCATTTCCCTTTCGTTAAGGCTTGCCTTCTCTGTCCTTGGTTTCTGATGGGCCCTGGGAGGTTGCTGTGCAGACAGGTTGCAGGGCAAACACACTCTGAACCTGATTCGATTCTTGTCAACAAAATGTCCATCCATTTTTAGCAGAGATGTTTGAAAAGGGAAAAGGGACCGGGTCAAAATTTGAAGTGGTTAATCACAACAACAATTCTCTGGATTATTTGCATTAAATATCACCAACGTCAAAGGCCAAATGTATTGTTCTGTGCTGCGGAAATACATACCGAGGGACAGTCACAGTCTCTAACGAGCTTGTCCCCTAAATAGACAAGGCAGGAATGATGATCTGAGAAAGGAAGCTTGATTATCCCCATTTGACAGATGAGGAAACCAAGGCACAGAGAGATTAAGCCACTTGCTCAAGGTGGAACAGAAAGTCTGTGGTATGGCTAGGATTTAAAGACAGGTCCCTGGAGTCCCAGCTTAACTGCCAGACCATCCTTCAATTGGTTTAAAGTGCCTGCCAACAATCTGCTCAGCCTTGTGTCAAGCACAAAATACAGATAGTCCCTGCTTTAAAGAGGTTATCACTTAAATAAGAAGACACAGAACAGAGAGAACACTGTGGGAAATTGCTCTTCTTGGCTCATTTCTTGGAAGCATCTCAGAAGGAGCTTTTCGATAGTATATGAATGGACAGAGGATAATGGCTTGGTCAGGGCCGGTGAAAGGATATTTTGCACCTTAGGTGAAACTTCCACCTTGTGCCCCCCTTTTCCCCGCCCCTCCTCTGGGAGCATCGCTTATTATAAACTTTCAAAATACTTTCAAAAATACACCCTTTTTAGTCACGTATACTTCCTTCCTTCATTCTTTCATATCAAAATCTACTACATTTTATTCTGAATGTCCAATTATTGTTATTAATAACTTTTATAAAATTAGAATGGCAGATACTCCGTCACACAACAACTGACAATATCTATATGATAAATTTCAACAACCTACACATGCATATTTGCACAATAGTGAGTTTGGATCCCGTGCCACTTCTGGGAGTCAGCAGTGTATGTCTGGGGGGGACCAGTGGATCCAATCGGAGAGAAACCCCCCATGCGGCTCTGGGGTGGGCAGGTGGCCTGAACTAGGTCCCTTGTCCAATGTCCCTTGACCCTTTTTTCTTGGTGCCAGGGGGGGGGTCCCACTTTTTGAGTGCTTCTTGGGCACTGGTGAGGGGTAGCGGGCCAGTGCCAGACTGAGCCTGGTGTCAGGGGTGCACTACAAACCAAGATCGAGGTGCTGGAGGAGGGCCCTTAAATTAATATCACGCTCCTTCTGCGTTCTCGGACATTTGTCTTTCATGTGTGGTTCCCCCAAGCACTTCAGGCAGCTGCTATGGGGGTTACTCACAGGCTTAGGCCTGTTATAGGCATAACAGGGCTTAAAACCCAGGTACCGGGCATGACAGAGGCTGGGGCAGGGAGAGGGGTACCAGGGCAGCTCAGCTCTGTGGGCCGCCTTTCTCTAGCCACCCGGCGTGCCCGTGAACATGGGGAGTGCGGACCAGCAGGCCCCCAAGCTGTGGGGAAGCGCTTGACTTGGCCAACGCACCGGACCGCCACGCGAGGCTCTTTTGTTCTCCAGGGGGGTGAACGCTCTCTCTGTGCCCCCTGCTGGGGCTGAGCGTGGAGGCTGAGACAAGACAGCCGCCCGTTTCCTCACCAAGTCCCGCTGCTGCCGGGCTCGTCGGCGCTAGGCGGAGCTCTGCCCAGCCACTGGTGCCCCGGCAATGAATGACAATGCTGCAGCGTTTGCATGGAGGCAGAGTGGCGGCTTCACCTGTGCTGGGAATCTGAGGCCCGCCACCTGTCAGCGCGCCGCGGGCAGCCCGTCAGCCACACCACCCTGAAACGCTCTGTAAAAAAAAAATTGGGAGGCACCACTTTTTGGCGGCCCCCGTAAATCTTGGCGCCCTAGGCAACCGCCTAGTTCACCTAGTGGTTGCACCAGCCCTGGGCTTGGTGCACTATACCTGGGGATATAGCCTAATCAGAGGGATGGGGCAGAAGACATGGAGCCAGCTGTATGTAAGGGTGGATGGATGGATAGATAATGCACAGAGGCTGGCATCATTAGGGGAGAGGGCAAGGTATGATGTGATAAAAGATCAGATCAGGGAAGAGTGGAGCTAAGCAGATCCTAGAAGCCGAAGGTGAAGACAAGATTAAACTTGTGGTGAAAACAGGTGGGGAGAGGACCTAGAAGGATTCAAGGGAAGAGTTTTAAAGAATACTTATTTGGTGTTACTAATATAATTATAATATATTCTTACAAATGAAAAAAATCGTTTTACATCATTTATGATCAGTTTTCCTTCTGGTAGGTTTGGTTTGGTTTAATCGTTTTGCACGTCACCAGTTCACCCAGTGAAACTAGACTGAACTCTTTCATTTTTCAGCTGTTCTGCACACATATGGCTGTTTTTCAGTTTCCAACATTGCAGGGGTAGGTTTAAATTTAAAAAAGAAAAGTGTTTTCATTGAAAAAAAAAATACACACGCACACTTAAATATACGCATTTCAATGAATAGTATATATACACACACACCCAATCCCAGCTTTTGGCAAACAGAGTCTAAGGACACCATTCCTGCCCAGATTGACTAATAGCCATTGATGGACCTCGCTTCCATGAATCTATCTAGCTCCCTTTTGAACTTCCTCCTATCTACTTTCCTTACCTTAGGATTTTGATTTTGAGTTTAATTTTGACTGTTGTTGAAGGGGTTTCTTGCTTCTTTAGGATTAAAAAACAGGTCTCAAGTTATCAGGTTTGATGGTGGACGATGACACTCTTCCAGCAAATTTCAGAAAGCTCCACTAGACTTCTAAGTAGTTGCTTGTCTCCTGTATATCTCTAACTTGAGAAGTTAGTTTTTCTAGTTTCAGAATTTCCCACACCTTTTGATGCCAGTTAATAGTTTTAGGTGAGTTACTCCTCTTCCACCACCTTGCTAGAGTAATTCTAGCAGCAGCTTGGCAATGAGTAATTAGTTCTTTATTACTTTTATAAGATGCAGGGTTTTCAGGACAATTTAATAAAAAATACTAAGGGCTTTTCTGACAGCTAACACCCAGTTCTCTTTTACGGCTTTCCAAAATATCTTAATTTGTGGGCACGTCTAACATACATGGAGAAATCCCTCCATTTCATTACATGCTTCCACAATTTGCCTTTCCCTGACAATGTTCCCTCTACTTTTTGACAGGCTGTGTGCGCAAAAAAATTCTGTGCATATTTTGGTGCTTCTGCGCAAATTTTTGTGCACATGGTGTTTTGCCATATGCATGGGTTTTAGGATCTGTGTGCACGTGCACACGCAGACAGCTTAGAGGGAACAGTTGTCCCTGTACTATCAATTCATTTAATTTTATGGGGAGTTAAGTATCACACAAAGAATTTTAATATAATTTTTGATTAATGTGCTTGCTGAGGTGTAGGGACTATAGCTCCATTTGTTCTTGCACTCTTCAGTTTTGGTGTCTATGCTACATCAGCCTTCCAACTTTTCATGAATGTAGTTATTTCCTGTAAGTAACAGCTAGAGATTACTTTGTATAGAACAGAAAGCAAGCCTGTATTTAGACTCGATAGAGGGAGTATTTTTTCAAATTCTATCAATTTTCTACTTTTGGTTTGCCTTAGTGAGGGGAGGTTGAAAAATGTCTGTTGCAGGCATTGATATAGTGGAATTTTGGTGTCTTTTGCAAGTTGTATTTCATCAAGTAATCTAAATGTTTTGTCTCTAAACAACTGGCTGAATTTTGATATACTTATAAATTCTCAGATCTCATAATCTCCCAGGCTTTCAGTGGGGTTACGTTTTATATTATCTACGATGGGTGTTAGAGGTGATGGAAATGGGCTTAGCTTTCTACATAAGCTATCTCAAGTTTCTATTGTTGCTTTAATGAATGAGTGGCTATATGTTGATTTTGGTTTATACGTTTCTTTACCCACGGAATCGTATGGAGTTTGATTCCTTTATAGACTCATAGAATTGTAGGACTGGAAGGGCCCTCAAGTGGTCATCTAGTCCAGTCACCTGCACTCAAGGTAGGACTATACTAGACCATTCCTGACAGGTGTTTGTCTAACCTGTTCTTAAAAACCTCCAGTGATGAAGTTTCCACAACCTCCCTAAGCAATTTGTTCCTTTACTTAACTATGCTGACAGTTAGGAAATTTTTCCTAATGTTCAACCTAAACCACCCTTGCTGCAATTTAAGCCCATTGCTTCTCAGAGGTTAAGGAGAACTATTTTTCACCTTCCTCTTTGAAACAATCTTTTATATCTTGAAAGCTGTTATCATGTCCCCCCCCTCAGTCTTTTCTTCTCCAGACTAAACAAACCCATTTTTTTCTGTCTTCTTTCACACAGCATGTTTTCTAGACCTTTAATCACTTTTGTTGCTCTCCTCTGGATTTTCTCCAGTGAGTTCACATCTTTCCTGAAATGTGGCTCCCAGAACTGGACACAATACTGCAGTTGAAGCCTTCTCAGTGCAGAGTAGAGGGGAAGAATTACTTCTTGTGTCCTGCCTACAATACTCCTGCTAATACATCCCAGAATGATGTTTGCTTTTTTTGCAGCAGTGTTACATTGTTGACTCATATTTAGTTTGTGATCCACTATGACACCCAGATCCCTTTCTGCGGTACTCCTTTGTAGGCAGTCATGTACCATTTTGTATGCGTGAAACTGACTGTGCCTTCCTCAATGGAGTACTTTGCATTTGTTCTTATTGAATTTCATCCTATTTACTTCAGACCTTTGCTCCAGTTTCTCCAGGTCATTTTGAATTTTAATCTCATCCTTCAAAGCAC
This sequence comes from Sternotherus odoratus, assembly GCA_032164245.1. Classification (NCBI taxonomy): domain Eukaryota; kingdom Metazoa; phylum Chordata; order Testudines; family Kinosternidae; genus Sternotherus; species Sternotherus odoratus. The sequence continues at coordinate 18,023,867 of JAVMKO010000005.1, read as the reverse complement.
ATTTAATTGCACATAAATACTATAATACTATTAATAATTGCACACTTTTTATATATATTTGCTGACATTGGGTGAAATTCACCACTGCGTAGAGAGCCAGACTTCACTTAAGTGGAATTTAAGTAGTTCGTATGTCTTGTGCTTGCCCTCTGTACGGATGTCAATTTCATGCTTGTTTTAATGTATTAGACCTGGAACCTCCTGTTCTTCCTTGAATAAGACTCCCACTGAAGGCAATAAGAGTTTTGCCTGAGTAGTGACTAAGATTGGACCTTTAGTGTGTCTTGATGATAATGACACAAATCTACTGCTGCAGGAAACCTGTGCAACTCCACAGTGACTTGGGCTGAATAAGAGGATATAATTTTAGCCAAACAGAAGAAACCAACACAGAATTGTGCCCATTCCTTGAGCACAGAAATGTGTGACTAGCCTGAAGTTAAATCTAATGTGAAGTAAAAAGAGAGCTGTGATGTTCCTGCATTCACGCAATAGCTGTTCCACTACACAAACACCAAGGATCAGTTACGTTTCCCTCAGCACCTCCATAGCACAATGGGGAATGACCAGAAAAGAGGGAACGGTCCTGATCACTGCACCTGGGACTTGGTGTTGGATGATCTTTGATTGAAAAGATTATTGGTTTTGCCATTCTTCCACCTCTTTTTTTAAATGTAGATATTATCTGGCAAATATCTGCATTTCACCCCTTCCTCCCTGGAGTGTCACAATCTTTGTGATCTGTTTGGTATACAAGCCTAGACAAAGATATAGACAGACACACAGATGATAGGATCACATGGTCTAAAAGTTAATCTGTGATCTACATTTTGTCAGCGCTAATGTATCCTAGAATCATTGGAAGTAGAGATTGAATCTTTTTGTGAAAGGACTGATGAGGTTTTCTGGTCCTGTTCCTGAAATCAGGGCTTTGTTTGTAATGAAAGAAGTGCCAGGGTTCGCCTCAAGCACTTAGGTGCTCATTGACTTTAAAGTCAGAAGGGACCATTGTGATAGTCTAGTCTGACCTCCTGCACAATGCAGGCCACAGAATCTCACTCACCCACTCCTGTAATAAACCTCTCACCTATGTCTGAGCTATTGAAGTCCTCAAATCATGGTTTAAAGACCACAAGGTGCAGAGAATCCTCCAGCAAGTGACCCCTGCCCCACGCTGCAGAGGAAGGTGACCTCCCCCCCCCCCCAGGGCCTCTGCCAATCTGCCCTGGAGAAAAATTCCTTCCTGACCCCAAATATGGCGATCAGCTGAACCCTGAGCATGTGGGCAAGACTCACCAGCCAGACAGCAGGAAAGAATTCTCGGTAGTAACTCAGATCCCATCCCATCCAACATCCCATCACAGGCCACTGGGCATATTTACCGCAAATAGTCAAAGATCAATTAATTGCCAAAATTAGGCTATCCCATCCCCTCCATAAACTTATCAAGCTTAGTCTTGAAGCCGGATAGGTCTTTTGCCCCCACTGTTTCCCTTGCAGGGGCTCAAACAATTTTTTTTACACTAATAACTGATTCAGCAAGTCCTGAGTTGCTGGTGCTATGAACTGCCAAGCCTAGGAGTCCGGGGCTTGGCCATGGTAAGCCCTGGCATAAATTAAGCATTGCCTACAGGCAGGAATTGTCCTTGCAATGTGAATTTTTTGGCTGTGTCCTCATATTGCTGACGTTGCCAGTTTGTACATGGATGGCTTTTTTTCTTTCTTTCAACAGGTTTACCATACACATGTGTGAGCTGTGAGTAGTCTCGAAATACTGCGTTACAATCACCGACTTTCAGTTTTGAGGGGACTGGAGAGGATGGTCTTGGAACTTGAACAATGGTCAACCAGAGAGGTCACTGTCAAGCAAGGTCGTTTCCTTGGCTTCCTGGTCCTGGTCTACTCAGCCAAGTTCTGCTAGCATAGCTGTCTGCTCAGGCTATGACCAAAACCCACAACCCCTAGCTGACAGAGATACGCCGGTAAATCCCTGGTAGAGATGCAACTATGTTGACACAAGAGCTTCTATAGATAATGTGTTTTGGGGAGATAGTAAAGTCATTCCGCAGGCTCTCTCTCAGTCTACACTAGGAGGCTTTGACAGCTAGTGCTCTGTAGCATAGGCAAATTCTAAAGGTTGCGCATTTTGCTTCTGCCATATTCCGAGCCCCAGCTGTTTCCCACTTGCCAATACAGCAAACTCCTAAAAAGCAATTGAAGCAATTGGCCATTTAGCAAAACAAAGGGTCCTCATGCTGGATCAATTACCCACACATTTATATGTGATTTACGAATCACAGCCGCTTTTTCCAAGAGAGAAGCACAAAACAATCAGGCTGAAAAATGTTCAGATTTTATTTGGGACTTTTATAAGTTCCCAAATCAATACTTTCGATGTTCTGCAAAATAAATAGGTCTCTCCTGCTGAGATCTTGTGGCTCACATTTTTCAGCACTAAGACATATATTTTTTCAATCCTGGAGCCTAGCTATAAAGTGGATTAATAGTGGAAAACTGTTAAGCCCTGCAGCACAGCACTGATGTTGTGATCACATTAATTTGCAGTCCTTGAACATTAGCAGTTAAGAACTGCAAGTCCTCTTAGCGCTACAATAATATTGATACAAATAGATGTTTATTCTCTGCTGCAGTATTGCAGTATAAGGTGGAAACAGCAACAGTAACCTCAGGGCCAAATTTCTTTGGCCTCACAAGGGCATCTGTGCTACAGAGGTAGCATGCTGTTATTTTATTTTGCTGGTTTGGAAAAGATGTTGCCTTTTGGAGTCTGAGTCACAGGCCCAGAGGGAGACACGAAGGAAGAAGCCCATTTCAGCTTGTTATATTGGGGCCCTCTGGAAAAGCAAAGAGATTCGGGATCTGGGCAAAGGTTCTTTGTTTCCCAAATGGTTTGTTTATTCAGATGCTGAGTTAGACAATCTGAGCAAAATGTCTAGATGCCATTTTCGCTGGGTGTACATTGGGCACAGTCCTGCTCCCATATCTGCATGCGCAAAATCCTGCTTTGCATCAATGCGAGTTCCACAGGTGTATCTGAGAGTGAAATTGGGGCCAAATTATGAATGGGTGGTGGGTCCCATGGATCCATTTCTAAAGCAAGGGTGGGAATGTTCTGACATGGGTGCTGTTGAATTGAACTTGAAGTGACGTCAAACTGTGCCTGAGCTCTTTGAACCTTTGGTTCCCAAGCAGCACTAGAACCATTTCTCCATGTAACTGGTACGGCCCAATGCAAGAAGGAACAAAAAAGCAAAACTAACAGTTATTAGGCCCACCCTGGTCAGAACCATCCCTTGTGAAAATGAGCTCAGAAGTGGATGTAAGAGTTGCAAACTCATTTGCAACCACGTTAGGGGGATTTTTATCCAATGCCTACATCAACTCTACTGTGTTGAGGAAAGCCGAGGAGACTGAAAGATGTGAAGGAACAATCTCACTGTGATAGCGGACTCCTGTTCAGTAGTGAGTCTGTAATAAGCTGTGCTTCCCTGCCCTCTCCTGGATAGAATATGCCAGACCTAGTCACATGTGTTTATGATCCCTTTGGGGCAGTTAGGGGAATTGATCCTTTCTGAAAACTGGGAAGAGGCCAGTGGATTTGGAAACAAAGTTGACTGGATGGAGCAGCCATGACTGTACTGCGTCCATCCTGCATTGCCAACACCGGCTTGGTATTCACTGGGAAACTGATTTTCCTGGCTAGATTTCCCAAGGAAGTTCAAATATTTTCAAGAGAGAACTGCCTGTCTGGCTGTTCTCTGTGGATTCCCATTAAAGTGAGGAATGGTAGGAATAACTCCAGGGGTTGGCAAATGGGCTGTACGGTGTCTCACTCACCACCATTGCAATTCCAGCCCAAGATGCAAAAACATTGATCCAGTTTATGTGGCCACATCAAGTCAAAAAACAGCATTGCAACTAACACTAATTAGCCTTAGCCTCAGTGGAGAGGCCAAACACTAGATGGACAAGGAAATTGAACTCCCCTCTCACCTGAATATTTGACCTCTACTGGTCAGGGTTGAAGCTAAAGGGTGAAACAGAATTGGAAGCTGTGCTAAATCTCTTAGGAGGGTCACTTAAATAGGAGGAATAGGCCTGAATTGCAAAGTCTTGAGCTTCCCCAGAATTCACAATGTTCAGATCTGAGCCTTTTGCTTCAGAGCCTCCTCTAACAGACAGAGAACTTTGGTCTTCAGGACTTTCAATCCACTGGGCAATCAATTCACTGAAAACAACTGAATAACTCAGGGGGACTAATTTCATACTTTATTGGATTAATTTATTGTTATTATTACTGCAATACCTCTTAGAATTAATGTGGTTTATTTCATCATTACTTCTCTGAGCACCAAGCATGCAAAGTAACACTAGCACTGCTCTGTGAATAGTGTTACTGGTAAACTGCTGCTGTTAACATGGTAATGGGAGCAAAAGACCACAAACCCTTAGTCTGCCTATTGGTGGGTCTTTGGAAAATCCATTTCAGTGGCTAGAATAGTAAGACATGCCCAGGGATCTGTGGGGCCTGAGATAAGTGTCGTTTCTTCATGCAGCTGAAATTTTGTATGCAGTGTTGTGTAGCCATGTTCGTCCCAGGATATTAGAGACAAGGTGGGTGAGACAATATCTTTTACTGGACCAGTTTCTGTGTATGCTCAAACGTTTGTCTCGCTTACCAATAGAAGTCGGTCTACTAACTGATCTGTTGTTCAGTCCCAAAGACAAGCAAGAGCCAAATCCTTTACCTTGTGGATGAGCAATGGACAAGAGCTCTGTCATGGATCTCTCCTCCAAGCCCTGCACAAATCCCATTTACGAAGCTTTGTACGGGGCTCAGGATTTGGGGGACAGCTCTATGCCTATTTCTCACCAATCCCTTGAAAGTTAAAAGTCACATGATCAACTTCAGACTATGTGCATATCCCTGTCAAGTGCCCACTAATTTATTTTGACGGCAAGCTACCGGCTCTCCACCTGGCTGACAATGACACCATTAAACAGCTGGGCACATTGTGTATTATGGCCAACTGCTTCCTTCATGGATTTCTCAAGAGCAGCTTTTCTGGTGGGCAGTTCCTTGTGGAATCATGTTCATGCAACCGGATAACTTCTTATCAAACATCTTATCAATTTCCGGCTGTCTTTGAACAGGAAAGAAGAATCCTGCTTCATTGCTGGGGTTAAAAACAAAGTTTCTGCTCATCACAGAAATAAAATTAAATGACTGATGAGCTATAAAGCTAATGAGTCGAACTTGTTTTTTAAAGTTAATTCTTCATATACATTTTTTCTGCTCTGTTTTACATGTGTCCAGACTCCATGCTCCTGGGGGATTCATTATGCACTCAGCAGACATTCTGAAGCCTAGTTTTAGTATTTGGCAAGACCAATTCTTCCAGACTAGCTTGCAAAATAATACCTTGTTTCGGAGCAACCACTGGCTGGCATTTCTGCCTAATCTTCTTCACATTGGATAGTCTTTTATTGAGCTACTATTGAGAGGTGATTGCCTGGCACAGAGTCGGTATCCTCAGTAAAATATTTTTTTTAAATCCAAGGAGATTTTAAAATTCAAAAATACATTGTGATGTAATCTTGTATCACCCCCCCCCCCACACACACACACACACGTACCCTTACTAGCCTTTAATAGCAACTGAGTCAATCCACAGGGTACAGATTCAGACCATCTAGATCCATTGTTGCCCAAAAGTCAGTGGTATTCACATCCAGTGTTTTAAAGTCCATTATTAAATTTACCATGGAGTTCAGGGTTCAGATAGTTATTGGTTCAACTCAGAATTTGAGGGTGTTCTGATCAGAGAGGTTGTCTTGGGACCAGTTCTGACTTATGATGAGTGTCATGAACCACGAATAAGCAAATTTCTTTGCTGTATTGACCCCATGGGAAAATTCTACCTTTGAGGACATTCTTGTAGCTGCTATGTAGCACCTCTGTAGTAGGTGGGACTCCACAGATGTAACTGAGAGCTGAATTATCCAGAAGACATTGCTAGAGAGGGAGTAGCTCTGATCCAGGGATCAGAGGACGTGGCTGGGAGTGAAACATTCTCGTTTCCATTCCCAGATTCCATTCCCCCTATTTCTGTTTGAACTTATTTATAATCTTGGCCAAGCCACTTCACTTCTCAGTGCCTCAGTTTCCACCATCTGTAAACTGGGTATAAGATGATTTGGAATGAAGTATTCTTATTCCAGAATGGGTGCATCCATGTAGAGCTAATCGGGAATAGTTAATCTGGTTTAAATTCACACCTTACCTTGTTCTGGATACGTTTTCATGTGTAGACCAGCCCACAGAAATACAAACACAATTGGTACTAATCAGCAATCTTCCTAGCAGTCTCAGCATGGAGTCCCTTATAGGGATATAAGGGCCAGATGCAAAGTCTGGAACTCAATGCAAATTTCCTCTGTGTTCACACTGGTCAGTGTGAGATATCTATATATATAAAAGTCAAATGGTGTATGCGTGTATGTGTGCGTGCGTGTATGTACGTTCCCTTACTCCTTCCACACCGTTTGAGCTAGAGACTTGAAATTTGGTACAGTTATAGGCGTTAGGGTCCTAATCAGGGTAAGAGTCGAAAATTTTTCAAATCTCACCTCTGACGCCCCCCAGGGGTGAAATTCTTTAAAGGCCAATCACATCAGCTGGGCAGCTGCTGTTCTCTGTGACATAGTTATGATGTCATAATACCCCCCTCCAATGGACCCTGCACTTGCTCAGCTCTCTGCCCCCTCCCCCCTCCAACAGACCCCGCACTCGCTCAGCTCTCTGCCCCCTCCCCACCTCCGACGGACCTGAGTTGGGTTTGGTCGGAGGGTAAGTGAGGTAGGGGTGTTGGGTTTGGTCAGGGGGTGAGGTGGGGGTGTCGGGTTTGGTCGGGGGGGGTAAGTGAGCCGGGGGTGTTGGGTTTGGTGTGGGGGGTGGTGGTAATGTCGGGGTGGGTGGGGGGTGAGGTGTGGGTGTTGGGGTTGGTCAGGGGGTGTTGGGTTTGGTTGGGGGGTGAGGAGAGGGTCGGGGTTGGTCGAGGGGTAAGTGAGATGTGGGTGTCGGGTTTGTTTGTGGTGGTAGGTAGGGGTGTCGGGTTTGGTTGGGGGGGGAAGTGAGGTGGCTGTGTCAGGTTTGGTCTACGGGGGGGTGAGGTGTGGGTGTTGGTCAGGGGGTGTTGGGGTTGGTAGGGGGTGATGTGGGGGTGTTGGGTTTGGGTGGGGGGGTGAAAATGTGAGTCGGGGTTGGTCGAGGGGTAAGTGAGGTGGGGTGTTGGGTTTGGTCGGGGGGGGGTGAGGTGGGGGTGTCAGGTTTGCTCTCTGCCCCCTCCCCCCTCCAACAGACCCCGCACTCGCTCAGCTCTCTGCCCCCTCCCCACCTCCGACGCACCCGAGCAACGCCGGGTATTTTTGCTAGTATATATATATATATATATATATATATATATATATATATATATATATATATATATATATATATATATATATATATATATATATATATATATATATATAAAGCTGGTGGGTTTTTTAACCTTCTAACACTAAATTGTTCAAACTGATTCTTTAAAACACACAAAACATTAGTAGATTTGCTTTACATTCTTCGGTGTTGTGCCCTGTTTGCACTTCTCTTACCTTGGACAATGAAAACAGACTAAACATTTTAATTTTTGTTTCTAATCAACTTCTAGTCAATTTATTCTTCTGGTTCTCATGCCCCACCACAGTGCTGCCATGTTCAGGGTGCACAGACTGCTGGGGTGTTTTTATATCTGTTTAAAGAAAAATATGCTTTCCATAGAAATGTTAACTCTTAGAAACTTTCTGATTGGTCTTAGCATTCGTAAAGGCTGGTTTTTACCGTTTTTAAATTTGTGACCCAGATTTGACCTGGCTGTGTCCTTGTAAGAAGTAGTTGTGAAACAGCTGGGCATTCTGGGTGCTGATATGCAAATGAGAAACACCAAGCTTCTGTTTCTATATCCAGAACTGTCCAAATGCAACGTGGACTAAAGTAGACAAATATGCAACTGACTGCGGGACAGAATCAGAAGTAGTATTTTTATTGGTAGAGGGCTAGAATCAGCCCTGCTTTATTCCTGGGTTTGGCTGGTGTAAAGCAAGGGGTGGCACTGGTTGAGGTGCTGGTAAGGCTAATGTGGTCCACTGATGCACTGGTTCATTGCATCCACTTTCACCACATATTGGCAGGGCTCCTGGTTAGCCACAGCTCCTGCCTTGGCATCCTTTCTCGGGGAGACTGGTGACAGAAACACCAGCTCTCCTCCACATGGTCAGGAGATGTCTCTCCACTGATATCAGAAGGGGTCCCTCTCTTCCATGTGCCACCAGGGATGAATCTTCCCTCCAGAAAACAGGGACTTTTAACAGTTGCCTCGCTTTTATCAAAACTTTTTACAACTGTTGCTTCTAATCTTATCCTCTTTCTTTTTCATCACGGACCTCAGGAGAGCTTAACCAGCAGTGACTCTTTTGAGCTGGTCATTAGGAGACACCAGAATTTTGCTCCTCATACTGCTCACAAGGAGAGGAGTCTAGAGTCTATCTCCAGGGGCTTACTCACCCTGGTGATTTATGGCTCACGGTCACTCAAGCCATTCGCTGCCCTTCCACAATCATCACATTAGCCTGGGGCACGGTCTCAACCCCAAACCCAGATAAGGCTGCAATAACTCTGGATTTTTATATCAACAGCTGCCCCGGCAGCAGCTGTCCAGGCTGAAGCCAGATTATATTCCTTTTAAAGAGCAATTTCCATCCACTTTCAATCACAGGTTTCATGACCTCTGGAGAACCTGGAATTTGCAGGAGATGGCCAATCGTGTAAGCAGATATCCTTCCACTCACAAAGCAACCTGAGCTATCCGCGCTGCCATTTGGTAACCTATTAATTGTGCTGCTTGGATCAACCTGTCATGGGCCGATTTCTGTTCTGCAGCAACAGCCACCATCAGGCCCAGAGACCTTAGCTCTGCCAGTGTTGAAATGATGTACAATGTTGCAGGCTTTGACCTCATTCTGGCAGGATCAAGCTCAGCCGTGTGTCCAAATCGGGGATTGCACTCAGTGCCCTGGAGAGCTGAGATACTGTGCCAAGAGGGGGATGTTAAATGAAAGTTCACTGGAGAAGTAGGTTCAGGGAGAACCTGAACAGTGGCTGGTGGCATCTCTTACGCCGCGGGAGACACACCTGGCCACCACACCTGTTGATATATTGACTCTCACTAGCTGGAGAGGACAGGTGTGACTTGGACCCACTTGCACAGTGGGAAAAAAATGCTAATAATAATTGATATTGACATAGTGTCTGCTTTGCCAAGCTAACCCAAACGCTTTACAAATAATAATAATAATAATTCAGATTAAAGGACCAGTTCTGCAAAATGCGGAGCATCTACAAGGCCCATTGACTTTAGCAAGAGGTATTGGTACGCCAGTGACCCTCTGGAGGGGCTCAGCACCTGGCCTGCTCAGCCCTCTGATGAATAGAAACATTTGAGCTTGAGACAGCAAATACAGTAGACTCTCGATTATCCAGGATGATGGGGGGGAAATAATTCTGGTTAATAAAATCCCGAATAATCACCATCCATAGGAAATATGGGGAGAGGGGCTTGGTTCAGCAGCCACCCTGTGCCGGAGGGAGGGGGTGTTGGTTCACTGGCTGCCCTGCGCCCTGGTCGGGGTTTTTTTGTGTGTGCTTGGGGCGGCAGCAAAGCCAGAGCCAGCCCTGCGAGTTGCTAGTATTTTTTTTTTACATCCTGGTTAATCCACATTCTGGTTAATCCAATCCTGGATAATCGAGAGTCTACTGTAAAGCCCAAACCGAGACACTGTGCCAAAGACTCCCTTGAATTAAGAGCTTTTTAACACCTGCAGTAAATGGAGAATGTTGTGGCCATCCTTAGATGTCAATGGAAGGAGCACTCTAGGGGTGCAGGGACAAAGGCCCCACTTGCTCCAGGGAACACAGCTTTCTGGAGCCAGGAAGAGGACCAAGTTTGTAACCTCTTTGGGGCAGGGACCATCTTTTGGGTGTGTGTGTACGTACAGTGCCTAGTGCAATGGAATACTGGTCCATCACTAGGGCTCCTGGGCACTGCCATAATACAAATCATAATTCAAATGCTTTGACAATGGACCAATTTATAGTCACCCAGCTGGACTCACAGTTGCAGATCAGCAAAAGGAGGCCAGAGACACTTGTGAGGGGCTATGAAAACTGCCACCGAGCTTTACTCTTTCCTTGCAGCCGAGCACCAGAAGAGGAAGAATGATTTAGTTGGGGATTGGTCCTGCTTTGAACAGGGGGTTCAATTAGAACCTCCTGAGGTCCCTTCCAACCCTGCTATTCTATGATTCTAAGGAGCTGTAATAAGGAAGATGGAAGCTGATTGCCACGAGTCCTCCAAGTACAGTGTGCTGTGTCTAATACATATGATGGGGGAGGGGATTGGTTCTAATCTGGTTTGTGACATTTTTGAGTGATTAGAAAAAGTGTGAAATTTGGTTTATAAAAGGAGGGAAATTGGCAATAATGCAAAAATTAAGGAAGCAGATCAGTTAAATGCTGATGCTTTGAAAAAAAATGGCCATAAAAAGATTGTTATAAATTTAAGGGAGGCCAGGACAGAGTATCACTGTGTCTAGTGAAAGTCCCTCTCCCAATCTGGAAAAGCGGGGAGGGGCACCACTTGGAGGTACAAGGATCTGCCCCACATTTTATTTTTAGGTCTAGAGACAATTAAAAGACAATCATGAGAGTGTGCAATAGGACTTGTGAAACGCATGGGAACACTGGACACTGGCTCCAACAGAACAGTTATTAAACCAGACATACTACAAAGGCTGGGGAATAGGGGATCCAAAACTGACACACCTAGTTAGTTGCAGAAGGGAGAAGTGCACTCCTCAAATTTTGGGGAAAACGGATTTGAAAACTAGACCTCTGGAATTTAAGCAAGAAGTCTGGGGAGCTGATATAGTGGATGAGCTAATAATTGGTTTGGGTTTCATTATAGTTAATAATACACTATATAATGTGTAATCCACGTCAGGAATAGGAGCTGCTGGGTTCAGGCCAGGAGGATCAGGGTTACTCATACTTGAAGGGACAGAAAAGTGCAAAGCCTGGAATTGTACTGAGACAAAAGAGAGATGGGGAAGGTTCTGGTTACTATGGAAGGAAGAAGAAGACAGGACATGGAGAAGAAGCAGAGGAGAGAAGAAAACTGTGGAAGACTTAGAAGCATTCAAATCAAATCTGTCACACACACCCCAAGAAAGGAGACTGGGCAAATGAGACTAAACAGCTAGGTAGAAACATTGGTCTCTTCCAGTTTGGCAAGTCCTATGTGCCTCGAGTCCAGTACCTTGCCTCCAGGAGTGGTCAAATTTGGATGCTTTAGAGGAAAATCTTTGTTAGCATCCCAGTTCCAGGCACAGTGCAACACGTATGGGTGTTTTGTGCCTGTTGGTATAGCTACAGAACTGTAGCGGGGCAGACATTCTATTTATAAGCATATCTGATGTCAACAAAATTGTTTCTATAGATTGTACATCAAGTGCACAAGAAAATACTCTGGCTGAGGGGAATGAATTAGCACAGGTTATAGAAGCGGTGTCTTCTTAATTCAATACATCTGGTTAAGGACAGCAGCTGGCCCACTGCCCAGACCTTCTCACAAGCTCTCTAAAAGCCAAGCAGATCACTTTACTAACAACAATGTGAGAAGGAAGGTTTGAAAATGCTGTTTTTAAAGGGCCTGACTTATTAGCTGGAGAATTCTAAAAGGACCTTGAAAAAAAGGTCCAAGGCTCTATTCATAGAGGTCTTACAATGCTCTTTCAGATGTATGCTTTGCATGATATATTTGTGGAACATCTAAATGGTTAACTCTCCCTGTGAACCGATTACGAGTTAGCCAGAACACACATTTTTAGCAAAAAGTGCCTGAAAACAGACAAAAGATGATACGTTATTCCAACGACTGTTCTAGCTTGTGCCTGTTCTTTTTAATTATTTTGAGTCTGCTTTCGTCTGGAGACAGACTTGCTGAGCAGAATTGCTTAGACTGCTATTTTGATTTCTGTCACTCCTTGGAAACGTTTCCTTTGTTTCATAGAAGTGAAACATTGTTGTGTATTGAATCAGAGAGGTAGCCGTGTTAGTCTGGAATTGCAGAAGTGACAAAGAGTCCTGTGGCACCTTAAAGACTAACTAAAGTATTGAAGCATAAGCTTTCGCGGGCTAATACCCACTTCGTCAGATGCATGATCAGATGAAGTGGGTATTAGCTCACAAAAGCTTATGCTTCAATACTTTAGTTAGTCTTTAAGGTGCCACCGGACTCTGTCACTTCTGCATTGTTGTGTATTATTATTTGCTGTGGCTGTGCACACAGCCTACACATATCTTGCCCGTGAGGTGGCAGCAGCCATCTTGAATCTGGGTTTTCTATTAAAAGAAAAATAATAATGCAAGAGTTTTCTTGCTGACCTGCAACTGGTGTTCCCTTTAATTATCTGGAGTCTATTTATCATCCCCCTCACCAATACCCTTCTCACAAGGCCTTTTGACAGCTGGATGTTTAAATTACACATAAATTTACAATTTATGAACCACGGAAATGTGAATAAATAAGCCCTTCCAGTATGCCAAGTCTCAACCCCTGCCTTCAATTCCCTACTTACTGAAAATTTCCCCAGATATTATTAAGCAGCATTCAAGTCTTGTAATGACAGGTAGATGAGCCATCTAGCCATTTAGGAGAAAGCAGTATTTGTTGGCGTATTACAGCAGCAAACAACTCCTGTAGCGATTATTCCTCTTATCTCTCAGCAGGGCATTGACCCACTGTGCAAACCATAGGTAGGGAAACCACAGGCAAAGTAACCTTAAATGTAATATTTACCTAAGAGGAGACATTTCACTGGAAAACAAGCTACAAGATCTGCTGACATCTTGGTACACAGAATTATGTGCATCCAAGCAGATGTGGGCCTGGATAGACTATGGGATTAAACATGGGATGTGAAGCCTTTTGAGCAGTCCCTAGTTGGGGGTAATGAATGAATGCTCTTACTATGTGACAGCTGTTAGGTGGCCCATGTGAAGTGAGTTAGCAGCAGCAGTGCATTTCCTAGCATGTAAGTGGGATTCCATTGCAACTAATAGCTACTGAAGTCAGTGGGAAACCTGCATACAAGACCCTGCTCCACAGTACAGACTTCAAGGGGCAAGGCACTTGACCGCTCTGCACCTCAGTTTCCCCATCAGTGTCAAATGGAGATAACAGTACTGGCATAAGTCACAGCGGTGTTGTAGGATGAGATTGTGAGGTGTTCAGATACTACAGTAAGAGGAGCCATTTAAATTAGATAGATCAAATGTATTCTGGGATGGAATACCCAGTGCAACTGTATAGATGTGTATGGGGGCATGTTGGCTACTGCACCCCCATTGACTGCTGTAAACAGCTACATCTCATTGGCTACCCTGGAGATATGATACAAAAGGCTTGAGAATGCAGGTATGGCACCTGCAGTAACCTCCCTGAGGAAAGGGGTCAACAGGGGTGAAACAGATCAGATGTAACAATAACAGCTGTTTGTTTCCTTCCCTCCCCCACTCCCTCTTTCTCCCTGGGAGCAGAAATGATCTAAAACTAGCACATTTTTTTTCATGTCTTCTTAGAGAACAGCATGACTGATTATTTTACTTTATTTCACTGTCACTCCCATTGAGCTTCATTGTGAATTCCTAGGATAAGCCTGGAAGAGTGGGGCCTTTATCAGAACAAAAACCCTTTTAGGACACATTCTGCAGGTCCTGAGCAAAATAATTATTCCCTGCAAATTAACTGAAATAACAGACAGCACTAGAGTAGTCTCATGGCCTCATCTTTGTGGCTCTCTCTAGAATGGGCCAAACCAAAATCCTGATTCCAAACTCACCTGAACTTTTAGGAAAATGTGGATCTGGGTCTAAACTTTGTTTGGGGCCTCAGGTGTAGCTAGAACCTAAAAAATGGCATTGCAGTTGAACAACGTAATGTATAAAAAACCAATCTAACAGTGCACATTCCCATTCAACTCTATGGGAATCATTCTGTTCACAATAGGCTTTGGATCAGGCCTTATATACTGCTGCTAAGTGTGCTGTATTCAGAAGTCCAATCTGTAACTGATTAATCCAGGCCCGGAGTTAAGGAGACCCTATGTATTGATACTAGACAGCACAGGCTGTGTTAGTCAGTCAAGAGCTAGAGAGAGCCACAGAGATTGTGTCCAACAAAGAATGCAGTGGAGTCTTTTCTTCCACAAGGGCCCCTACAATAAGCATTAAGTTTGAAAAACTATTAACACACTTCCACATTGTTGCCATCTGGACTCACAAGGTGTTGAGAAAGGGATTGCAACTGATTTGATTATGTCAAGGGGAAAAAAACCAATAGCTCAGCACATACCACTCTTATCAGAGAAACTCCAGCCAGTGCTCACAAATGGCACCATGGAAAAGCCACTAGTTTATCAGTTGTTAGATCCCCTCTTGGAGTCTTGGCCGGTGACAGTTTCCAGTTTAATCAATCAGTTGCAAAAAAAAAATGAAATCCCCTTATGGGTAGGACCCTACCAAATTCACGGCCATGAAAAACACATCACAGACCATGAAAAATCTGGTCTCTCCCTGTGAAATCTGATCTTTTGTGTGTTTTTACCCTACACTATACAGATTTCATGGGGGACACCAGAGTTTCTCAAATTGAAGGTCCTGACTCAAAAGAGAGATGGGGGTCACAAGGTTATTTTAAGGGGGGTTGTGATATTGCCACCCTTACTTCTTGTGCTGCCTTCAGAACTGGGTGGCCGAGAGCGGCAGCTGTTGGCCAGGCGCCCAGCTCTGAAGGCAGCACCCTGCCAGCAGCAGCACAGAATGAAGGGTGGCAATACCATGCCATGTGACCGTTACTTCTTCACCGCTACCTTCAGAGCTGGGTGGCTGAAGAGGGGCAGCTGCTGACTGAGGGCCCAGCTCTCCAGGAAGCAATGCAAAAGTAAGGGTGACAATACCATGCCATGCCAGCCTTACTTCTGTGAAGCTGCTGGGGGCGGCTCTGTTTTCAGAGGTGGGCTCCCAGCCAGCAGTCGCCACTCTCCAGGTACCCAGCTCTGAAGGCAACACTGCCGCCAGCAGCAGCGCAGAAGTAAGGATAGCAGTACTACCCCCAACCCCATAACCTTTCAGCCCCCCCCCCCCACTCCTTTCTGGGTCAGGACCCCTACGATTACAACACCGTGAAATCTCAGATTTAAATAGCTGAAATCATGACATTTTTAAAATCCTGCAACTGTGAAAACCACCAAAATGGACCGTGAATTTGGTAGGGCCCTACTTATGGGGGACCATTCTGGTGGGGAGCAATGTCAAAAGAGGCTCATTTTATTTTTAGGCTAATAGCATCCCCGATGATAGGATCTATGGGCTTGTCCTCACTACGGCAGGGAAGCATCGATCTTTTGGCGATCGATTTATTGTGTCTCGTCCAAGACGCGATAAATCGATCGCCAGCGGCTCCCCCGTCGACCCCAGCTATTAACGTAGCTGAAATTGCATATCTACAGTCGATTTCCCCCCCTAGTGGAGACAAGCCCAATGCTGCCTACTGAATGGAGGTTCTTTTATTGAATCACCCTGCTAGCAGGAATTAAAACTCGGCTCACCGGATCTTGATGGCCTCTTCAAAACTGCTTACATAATTTATCACTTGGGAAATTTCACCATTAACATCCAGTGGATGGAACAGGATTTTCTTTGTGCTGATTTTGTTTAATCCTCATTCATAATACAAGGTGAAATTCAAACACATGTGCAATGAGAAACCAAGAGTGAGAAATGTGGGTCCTTCAACCAAATCCCTCTCTCTCCGGCAGCTGAAAAGCAACTTTTGATGACATCCTGTGGCGGGCTCTGGCAGTGCGGGTGTTCCAAGGTTCCCTGAAATCAGCCGCCCCCTTAGCAACTGATGTGGGTTCCTTTCAGTAAGAGGTTGCTCAGTCGTGAGCTGTGAGCTGGTAAACAGCAGTTGGGGTTTGGGGGAGGGGGCAACATGATCAAAGAGTCACGTCAGAATTCTAGAAACGGCAGCCCTGCTGTAAACACGAGACGTCCCGACCTTCCTCCATCACAGAGGAGAGCAAGAGGATTCTTCTGTGCTGCGAAGACGACTCACTGATCCGGTCTTTCAAGCAGCATCCCTTTTGGGGAGCTTGACCCAAAGCCCATTGTAGTCAATGAGAGTCCTCTGGTTGTGGGTCAGGCCCTTGGTGTCTAGTGTTCTGTGACCCACAGGCAAGAAACTTGAACTACTTAGAAGCATTTGATCAGACAGACAGGATATGTTGGCAACCATTCCTCATTTAAAGGCTTGTATGATTCTGTACTGTGAATAAAAGCTTTGTTTTTAAAAAAGGGGAGGGATTTTGTTCCCTACTCTAGTCCCTCTATGCAATAGCAGTAGGGGTAGCAGCCAAAAATAGCCTCCTCTGGTTTCCCCTCAAGGAATGGGGGCAGGGTATTCTGGCACAGGCACAGCATAGGACCATTCTAGCCAGCTTTATCCTGGCCCCTCTGCAAGTCCTTGGACATGGGACTTAGCCCATAATGCAGAGCACTGTGTGGATTCTGCCCAGTCAGTCCTTGGGAGGCTACAAAAAATGTGAACAGCGCCCGTTACTCTACTGTATATTACAGGCTGCTCAGGCCCCTGAAGAAGCCTGGAATTCACAGCCTCCTGGAGATGTGGTACAGAATATCAGCTTGTAGGATTTCATCTTCCTTCATTTTTTTTAACCTTATTAATATCAGGTCTGGATTTCCCTCTTTGGCTGTTTCAGCTTCTACAGCACCAAATCCAGCAAAGAATATAAAGCTGAACAGATCAGAGAGAAAATGCTCAAACTGCCTTGTAGTATTTCTGTGCCATTCTCTGCTTGTCATTTCACTTGTATTTTAGCCCTTTCCTGTTTGTCTAGTGCATATTCAGTTACATCTGATAATATCTAAAGTAAAATAAATGAATACTGGAGAGAGAGTTAAAGGGAATGGTGAAGACAAATGAACCCTGAGCTGAACGGTGTACTTGATGCATGCCAGCTTCCAGGTATAAATATATATTACTTGCAGTCATATTTTTCTATCTGTGTAGATACTTATATGCTCCCATCTCCTATAGTATTTCTCAGACAGCAATTTAAAAACATTTTGCCAGTATCAATTAACTAACTCTCACACCACCCCATTGATGAGGGTATTAATTGCCCCATTTTATAAGTGAAGAAACTGAGGCACAGAGAAATCAAGTGACTTGTCTAAGATCACATAACAAGCCAATGACAAAGACAGAACTCCAAATTCTTCCATTCCAATCCCATGTTCTAGCCATGCCTTAAGAACTCTTGTGCTGTAACAATTCTCCTGCTATCACATCTATTAGGTGAATACGGGCATCTTACTAAAAGTGAATCTTAACCCACTGACACCTGGGCTTCTGCTCTCACCAAACAGAGAATGAGGAAACAGTATTGATAACCCTGATGTCAAACATTTAACAAACTCCTAGACACGGTACCCCGAAGTCACACTATAGAACCCTGAAACTACATGAAACTAACAAGCTACACCACAGTCAGTTGCACAGACTATGTTATAAAACAGGTTTTACCCATGACATGCACAAATAAATGTATTCCATTCATTAACACAGTTAACAGCTGCTAACAATAGACCCTCCTAGTATCCTTCTGGCCTTAAAAATCTATGAATCTATGTGCCCTCAAAGAAAAGCATAACACCTGTAGAGTTTACAGAATGTGAGCAATGAGCCAAAAATATTTAATGGAAAGCTGCCTGCTTTCTCTCCATTTGATAATGCAATGATCAGTTTTTAAATCATGTGTGTTCTAGTATTAAGTAATAAACATTTAGCAAGGTTGCATGGAAGGGAAACACAGCTATAGAATTTGTATCATTTAGTATGAAAAATGACTCCATGTATTAGAGCTATAGCTGTCCTAATCTCCTAGATTCCTATGTTAATGCACTCCACTGATGTCTATTTACTGCTCTATATTTGCAGTTCCATTACAAATTCTTACTCCCAAAGGCTATTTCCATTTAGAGAATTGCATTTGCAGTACAATTTGTTCTTTGATTTTTTTTTTAATGTGCAAAATGATTTTTCAATTTCTCTCCTGATTCAGATCTTCTTCTGACTGCAACTGGGAAATTTTCACTAAAAGATTCCTTTATAGAAACAGAAAATTACCCTGTACTTTTTGCCAAATGCTGAAGTATTTGTTTGGAGTAAACAGAAATTTCCTCTTTTATAACCAACATCCTCCTCTTGCTTGAATTATTGAGAGACTTTGCAACTCAGTGAGTCCCATATCTTAGTAATCCATAATAATGGGAAATAACACATATGAGACAATAAAATAGGAGTTTGCGCTTCTTAAAAACAAATCCTGTCAATTGCCATGTTGCACGATTTATTCAGGTGGGTAAAGCCATCTAGAAATCTATTATAACACAGAAATTGCTGTTTTAGAAAGCTCAGCTGCTAATAACACAGAACACAAAAGAAGTACATTGATATATTTGGAACAGATATTTTCCCCTTTGGGCACCACAAAAAGAAATAAGGGGGTTCTTATACCTTCCCCCCACCTCCCAAAATCATATTTTAATACACCTTTATACATGTATGATATATTTTTCTCTACTACAGCACCTTTCATCTGACAAGTCCCTTACAGCTCTTAGGTTTAGGAAGCCACACAACACCCTCATGAGGTGACTAAATTTAATTATCCATCTTTTACAGCTGGGGAAAGAGTAAACTGAGCTTCAAAGAAGTCAAATGACTTGCTCACAGTCCCACAGCCAGAAAATTGCAGTCAGGTTTAGAAGCCTGGATGGAGGCCCTGCTCTAACCTCTTAGATATACAGTCTCTCTCTATTATTTGTAGAAATACAGTTAAATTTTTTTCATTAAGAATAATAGAAATGCATGATTAGCACTAGCCCTCATTTGCCTATGAAAATGGTCCCTAATCTGTTATTATACGGGGAAAGAAGAACCTCTGCAAAGTCAGCAGAAAGAAACCTGCAGTGACCCCTGCCAAACATCTACCAAACACAGATGCATGCCATGTGCAGCCCCTTTACGTGCAAGAGACCCGCAGTCGTAGCTAATTGCAATTCTATGTTCAAGAGCTCCGCAAGCTACAATGGACTTTTCTTGTAACTTGTAGGTTTATGCGCTACATTTATCAAACTCATAGTCATGCACAATGTCCTTAATTGCAACTAAATTGCCCCTCCCGCTCGTGTTGCAAAGCCTGGAACTGCACCCACCCATCCTCCTGTAAGTGCAACCGGTTAACTCGCTTGCCTGCCCTCCCCATCTTTCTGGAATAGCGCACCAAAGTGACGCAACCCTTCTTTCTTTTATGACGTAGACGGTTGCCGGGCAACAGGAGAAAAGGTTTCCTTGACAACATAAACAAGAGTGGAGAACAAAAGAATACGCGGAGCTAACCAAAGTCTGCAAGGTTCTGTGCCACTCTTCCAGGTGCACGGCTCTGCCCGGATGCAACTGACCACGGCTGCTATCAGACAGGGTAGGGTGCTCATTTGGGAGGTGTAATTTTCATTGCGTTTTCCCCTCCTATTTGTTTTTTAATAACAAATCGTTTTTCACTGACACAGAAAGTTGGAGGCATTAGTACGTTTCACTAGGAAATTCCATGCACTGATGATTTACCTATGTGTGAGTGAGTGTGTGTGTTTTGTTGGAAGCCAGGGAACCTACCCCCTCTGCTTCTCATTTACCTGTTGCTGGCTCAAGACTTGAGCCCATCCAATGCTCTGGGAACTTGGAAACTAAACCGAAATTTTCTTATTAATTCTATTTTGTGACTGGTTGTGTTTGTTTCATTCAACATTTTTTCTGCACTGCACCTTAATGCTAGGGAAATGTGGCATATAAATTCATCAGTAAACTAAAAATGGTAATTGCTTATCAATTGACTTTGGCACCAGTGAGTGGCAGTATATACCTGTGGAACCATTAAAATGTCTGTGGTTGTGAAAGACACCAAATGATTTTAATACCATATTTTTATTCTGGATCTTAATACTTAACCCTATTAGCACTTAGGTGACATTTTACATTTTTTCCAAAGTGCTGTGCTAACAATCTATAATAAGATTTATAAAAGAAAAATGTTGTCTACACACCTTAGGAGCAGGGTTAAAGAAGGACCCTTATTGCTACCCCTTTTTGACCTGAGCAACTAGTGGCAATGTGGAGCCCTGGAGATGTTCCCATTGGGAATAGAAATTGGCAGTAGGCATTTCTTTGATGCAGTTTTGGTTATTTACAAAGTCCCCCTGTCTCTCTGAACGCAGAGGGAATCGAAGAGTAGGAAACAGCTTCTTCTCACAGCACCAAGACCATTCTTTTCAGCCTGCACTGATAACCCAAGGTTTCTTCCAGGGTCAGATATCACGCTTTCAGCTGCTCCTTCTGTTTGTCTCTGTGTTCTGCCTTCCCTTTCTCTCATATACCTGGTCTCAATACCCAGCGGACCCCTCCCCACCATGCTGTAAGTTTCTGAGCAGATTTTGTTAGCTCTTTCTTTTAGGTTTGGGCCCTGAAGTAGTTCTTACAACTATCTCACGTAGGGGGACCAGATGTCCCAATTTTATATGGACAGTCCTGATTTTTGGGTCGTTTTCTTATACAGGCTCCTATTACGCCCTACCCTCTCTCCCGATTTTTCACACTTGCTGTCTGGTCACCCTAATCTCATGTGAATGGTGCGTTCACACCCATTCTCAAATAGGCTTCAGATCCATGCACTCATCAGTCTTTCTCAGTGGAACACTATAGGATGAAGCACCTTTTATCTCCAAGAATGTCACAGATAAATTGTTACTGCATACATAGATAGCCCTGCAAGATGCTGCATGCTCTCCACTCTCATTCATTTCAGTGGGAATTGAAAGTGCTCAGCATTGGGCAAACGGCCCTTTGCATTCTATAGTCACACAGCTCTGGATTATAGATATCCAAGTGAGCACTGAGGGGTTTGCACTTCCAGGGGTTTGCTGTGGTTGCCCAGCACAGGAACAGATCTATACAGACACATGCCTAGAACCCCGACCAGGCACATTCTATTTACTACCCAAGATCCACAAACCTGGAAATCCTGGACGCCCCATCGTCTCATGCATTGGCACCCTAACATCAGGATTGTCTGGCTATGTGGACTCTCTCCTCAGGCCCTATGCTACCAGCACTCCCAGCTATCTTCGAGACACCACTGATTTCCCGAGGAAACTACAATCCATTGGTGATCTTCCAGAAAACACCATCCTGGCCACTATGGATGTAGAAGCCCTCTACCCCAACATTCCACACAAAGATGGACTACAAGCTATCAAAAACATTATTCCCGACACTGTCACGGCAAACCTGGTGGCTGAACTTTGTGACTTTGTCCTCACCCACAACTATTTCACATTTGGAGACAATATATACCTTCAAGTCAGGGGAACTGCTATGGGTACCCGCATGGCCCCAAAGTATGCCAACATTTTTATGGCAGACTTAGAACAACACTTCCTTAATTCTCATCCCCTAATGCCCCTACTCTACTTGTGGTATATTGATGACATCTTCATCATCTGGACCCATGGAAAAGAAGCCCTTGAGGAGTTCCACCATGATTTCAGCAATTTCCATCCCACCATCACCCTCAGCCTGGACCAATCCACACAAGCGGTCCATTTCCTAGACACAACTGTGCTAATAAATGATGGGCACATACACACCACCCTATACAGGAAACCTACTGACCACTTGTCATAAGTATGAAGGGTGCCTTGCCTGGGTTGGGCTATGTTATCTAATACAGTGTGCCTTGCCTGGGTGGGGGCTATGTTGTCTGAGACAAAGGACGTGGGAGTTTCTCTGCCATGAGGGAGGGAGTAGCCTCGAGCCCAGGAAGAAGGAAGGAGCAAAACAGTCAGATCCATCTTGGCTGCACATGAGGCAGGAAGCTTGCCAAGGTAGCTGGCAAGGGTTCTAGATCATCTTTGGCTATAAAGATGGCTCTACCTTTTTCTGATACTTCTACTTAGCTGATGTAAGTAATTTTGATTCTTTTATTAAGCCGTGCCTTTGGGGTGTTCTTTGCCTTTCAGACCAAAGTGGGGAACCCCAAATGTAAAGTGTCTGTATTTCTGCTTTAACCTTTTTCTTTATTAAATTTTCTAGTTATAAAACCATCTGGTTTATTTCCCTTAGGGTTTTTCTCTGCTTCCAGTCTGGGAAGGGGGAAGGGAAGGGGATAGGAACCAGGGCAGCTAGGGGCCTAGCTGGAGTGTGGAGACTGTTTCTCCTTACCGTCAGGTTAGACGGGGGAGGGAGGAAGCAGTCTCCAGGTGTCTGCCTCTCAGATACAGAGAGACAGGGGTGGGGGAAGTCTGCCTTCAGCCCGGGAGGGTGAAGGACAGAAAGCAGCCTCCAGGTATCTGACTTTGAATCCCAGGAAGGGGTACAAAGTTAGGGTCTGGCTCTCAGGTTGAGAGAGACAGGGTTAAGGGAAGTCTGCCTTCAGCTGGTCAGGGTGAAGGGAAGCAGTTTTACGGTGTCTGACTTTAAAACCCAGGGAGGGGGTACAAAGTCAGGGTTAGGGGAAGATCGGGGGCCCCTCCAAGGTTTTGGAAGTATACCCGATTGGTGGCAGCGATTGGTGACCCCAAGAACCCCAACTGGCAAGGTGGGGGTGTCTTGGGGTGGAGGACTTGTTGGTCTGGCATAGAAGAGGCCCAGCCTTTGTACTCAGGAGCATAGAGGCTGGGGGTACCCCCTCTTACACCACTACACTTACCTAAATGCCTCCAGTTTCCATCCAGAACACACCAGTTGATCCATTGTCTACAGCCAAGCTCTAAGATACAACCGCATTTGCTCCAGTCCCTCAGACAGAGACAAACACCTTCAAGATCTCTACCAAGCATTTTTAAAACTACAATACCCACCCTGGGAAGTGAAAAAACAGATTGACAGAGAAAGAAGAGTACCCAGAAGCCACCTACTACAGGACAGACCCAACAAAGACAACAACAGAACACCATTAGCCGTCACTTTCAGCCCCCAACTTAAGCCTCTCCAACGCATCATCAAAGACCTACAATCTATCCTGAAAGATGATCCCACACACTCACAGATCTTGGGAGACAGACCAGTTCTTGCTTACAGACAGCCCCCCAACCTGAAACAAATACTCACCAGCAACCGCACACCACACAACAAAAACACTAACCCAGGTACCTATACTTGGAACAAAGATGCCAACTCTGTCCTCATATCCATTCAACTGACACCATCATAGGACCTAATCACATCAGCCATACCATCAGAGGCTCATTCACCTGCACATCGACCAATGTGATATATGCCATTATGTGCCAGCAATGCCCCTCTGCTATGTACATTGGCCAAACCGGCCAGTCTCTATGCAAAAGAATAAATGGACACAAATCTGACGTCAGGAATCATAACATTCAAAAACCAGTAAGAGAACACTTCAATCTTCCTGGCCATTCCATTAAAGATTTGATGGTTTCAGTTTTGAAACAGAAAAACTTCCAAAACCGACTCCAACGAGAAACTGAGGAACTGGAATTAATTTTCAAATTGGACACAGTTAACCAGGGGCTTAATAGAACTTCTGATTGGTTCTCTCATTACAGTAATTGATTGCATTTGCTGAGTTAATTTCACTGACAACAGAAATCCATTTCAAAAGGTGTTTTTTTCTCCTAGTGATAATGAACCATCTACATTTAACAGCCCTCTTAGAATTGGTATGCTAATGTACAATATTTTTTCTTTCTTTCTTTCTTTCTGTGTATATAAATGCATTTTACTTCTGTTCCATTCTATGCATCCGATGAAGTGAGCTATAGTCCACGAAAGCTTATGCTGAAATAAACTAGGGTATGTCTTCACTACAGGACTAGGTCGATTTCCCTTAATTCGATTTTCTAAACTCGACTTTAGAAAATCGAATCAGTGTGTCCCCACCAGGACAGCAGGTCGACAGTGATTGACACTGTCTGTCCTAGAACTTTTGCAGGGGTCGACATAGCCTGCATTGCACTGTGGGTAGGTAGCCCACAGTGCAATGCATGCCGGACCCCCCCCCCCCGCCTGCCCAAGCAGCCCCGCGGACACCCCCCCCCGCCCGCCCAAGCAGCTCCGCGAACCCCCCCCCCGCCCGCCTGAACAGCCCCGCGCCGGACCCCCCGCCCACCCAAGCAGCCCCGCGAACCCCCCCGCTCGCCCAAGCAGCCCCGCGCCGGACCCCCCCGCCCGCCCGAGCAGCCCCGCAAACCCCCCCGTTCGCCCAAGCAGCCCTGCGCCGGATCCCCCCGGCCGCCCGAGCAGCCCCGTGAACCCCCCCGCTCGCCCAAGCAGCCCCACGCCGGATCCCCCGCCCGCCTGAGCAGCCCTGCGGACCCCGCGGGGCTGCTCGGGCGGGCAGGGGGGTCCGGTGGGGGGCTGCTTGGGCGGGCGGGGGGGTCCGTGGGGCTGCTCGGAGGTCGGAGGCTTAACATCAGATGCCTCTTCACTTACAATAGACGTAGAGAAGTCGATTTTAGCCTTACTTCTCTCGTCAAGCAGGAGTTACAAAGTTGATTTTGAGGGCCCTTTAAATCGACTTTAAGGGCATGCAGGTGAAGACAGGTACACGTTTAGTTCGACTTAACGTCGTTAAAGTCGACGTTAAGTCCTAGTGAAGACATGCCCCTAGTTAGTCTCTAAGGTGCTACAAGTATTCCTGGCTTTCTTTATGGATACAGACTAACACGGCTGCTATTCTTGAACCTGTCAAGATAAACAGAGTTAGCCCTACAGAATAGCCAGATACTCCAGGGAGGGTGATTTTGTAGGGAACTTTCTTCTTTCTGAGCAAGCGCTAACCCAGACACATTCCTGGTTTGGACCTGATGCAGAAGGAGAGTGAAAGCCAGTTCTGTGATGTAGGAAGTGTCTTTAAAGAAGTCTGGGGTGTTAAGGGGCAGGGTTGGAAAGGGGAGGTGGAGAACACTTTTTGTACAGAAAGTGGGAGGTTGTTCTAAGCATAGATGGCAATACAAATGAAACTGCTTAAAATATAGCCTTAAAACCAGTGCAAATGGCAGTTGATATTTTCTCCTCTCGTTTATGCCAGTGCATGTCTGTAGTGGACTTAAACCGGCGCAACTGATTCCCATCTGAACTTGGCTGAAGGAGCCACCTTCCAAATGAGGGAGGCATGGCAATTGTGTCTGTTGATTGTGGGTTAATTTTGATAATAAACTACAATCATTCTCCTCTCTGTACATTACAGATAATTGTATTGTGATCATTATGCTTTCCCCCTAGGTTCTATAGCAGAAAATATAAAACTCAACCAACTGCCCATCTAAAGGTTTCCCTAGAATTCATCAGAAGGGAATCCGTACAGCATGTCTGTGGTGTCCTATTCACATCTGGCTGTGTCCCTCGATACGTCCAGCTCGGGCGCCATTTCCAGTAAGAATTTTGATTTGTAACTTGTGGCTTGCAAAGCATAACTCTAATGACGAAATGGGGGTGTTGGTTGGAGCACTCAGAAGTGTGGTGTATGGCATGTGTGGGAATGTTCCTGTCTTTGAGGAAAGACGGAGCCCATAAGGCTTATCGCTAACAAACCCCTATGAGTTGGGGATATGCACACTCAGCTCCCTATGTCAGCAGTACCGTTTCTCACCAGGAGTGCTTGTCTTCACTGTATTGTTAGTGTGTGGCCCTGATGGACCGCTCCTGAAAGCAAGTAGTAGTTGATGTAAGCAACGCAGGGTCTACATTGACCATGACTCTACGCCGCTCGGGGAGGCGCTGTTACTACATCGGTGTAGAGAGGCACTTACGTTGGCGGGAGACAAATTTAAGTGGCGACACTTCCACAGCTAGGTTGTTGCAAGGCAGCAAACATCAACCTAACCATGTAGTGTAGACCAGGCCTTGGACACTGTTTTCTGTGTGTAACCCACATGTACTGTGTGGGGCTCTCTGTCCCCCTCTTGTGGCTTAGTTTTGGCTAAGAGAGCTGAGGTGTTGGTTAAGAGAGCTGAGTTTGCTAGTTTAGGCAGTAGTGGTGCAAGCTTTTAGCTCGAGAGGCCAGGGGGTTCACTTCCCACTATCAAGAACTCACCCATTGGATCATGTTTCTCCACCTTTTCAATGTAAGAAGTCTGCCCAACCATCTGTTGGGAGTGGGACAGTGAGGGGGTTGAAAAAGAAGATAGAGTGAGAGGTGCTTTCTTTTTTATGGAGACTTGATATTTGTTCTTTCTTTGCTATATTCTTTGATCTAAAATAAAACTAATCTAGACTGCAAGTGAGTGTTTTGTTCTTTGGACATAGGAAAACCTGTTCAACTTCCTATTAAGTGTTCTGGTATAGCCCAACAGGCATTTCCCATTCTAAGTAGTAATGTAATTGGAAGTACTACTATGGGACATTTAAAACATTGTATACCAAATTCTACTCTGAGTTACTCGTGTGAATCCAAACTAACGGCACTGTTGTCAATGGAGTTATTTAGATTTGTATTGCTGATGGCAAAATTTGCACCTGTGGGCCTTATCCAAACCCCATAGAAGTCCATGGAAACACTCATGTTGACTTGAGGGGTTCAGCTCAGGCCCTATATGTGCACTGCACATATTACTGAAAGGAACCCTAGATTATGGATGTACTGGATCCTTAAGACTGGCAGATATGGTGCGATCCCTCTGTCCAAAGGCCTGAGTTATAATTTCATTAAAATCTAGTGAAAGGAGTTACCCCAAGTCACCCCAAGATTCACCACAAGATATGAGAAGTAGCCCCTCTCTGATCAGAAAGTGGCCTTGATTTGACAACAGGATATTGTGTTAATTTCCCTTTGGAAAAGCTCTACTATCAATGTTTGAAAAACATGTTCCACCCAAGCATCCTGCAGAAGACAGGAAGAAGCTTTACTACTGAATCTTTCAATGAGAAATTAAAAGGCAACAAAAAACCCCTTTCAGATGTCTGTAAAAGCAAGGCGAGACCAAGACTTGGGGATTAAGTCTATGGATCCAAGTATTGCCCTGCTTTCTTATCAGTTTTGCTTATTACTATTGATGGCCGTGTACTGATTTATATTGAACCAGGATCTAGGACATTATCTCCGCAAACAGTGCCAATCTCTGGGGTTCCCTCTACCAACTCTGGAGTGGAAACAAAGTCTTCACTTTCAGGTAAGATCCTGATACTCTTTTCAGCTTTTATTTGTTAACCATAGACCAAATCCACAGGTGCTTTTTCGGGTGTCATAGAATCATGGACTCTCAGAGGTGGAAGGGATCTCAGGAGATCATCTAGTCTAACCCCCTGCTCAAAGCAGGACCAATCCCTATTTTTGCCCCATATTCCCAAATGGCCCCTTCAAGGATTGAATTCACAACCCTGGGTTTGGTAGGCCAATGCTCAAACCACTGAGCTATCCTTCCCCACCATAAGGTCCTGATACTCTTTTCAGCTTTTAGTTGTTAACCATGGACCAAATCCACAGGTGCTTATTCAGGTGTCATAGAATCATAGACTATCAGAGGTGGAAGGGACCTCAGGAGGTTCTAATCCAACCCCCTGCTCAAAGCAGGACCAATCCCCAATTAAAGGTGGCTGAACAACCTTTAGTCTGGCAGGTTCTAATGGCATCAATGGGAGCTTTAGCTGAGTAAAACATTGAGTAAGGACTTCAGGAATTGGCCCAATGGAACTGGGTGAGTGTGAAGTGGGTATAAGTGAACAGTAAAATCTCTGCTCTGTCAGCACAGTCTCTCCAAAAGATCAACTGTTGCAAATGTGCTAATTCCCAAAACTACACCCAGTAAGGCCCATCAATAGTGATCTCTGATAGAGTGAAGTTCCTTTAATATGGCCAAATCCTGAGGCCCTTAGTCAAGGCAAAACGTCCATTGAAAATGATCAGTAAGGACCGTAAAACCTCATGACAAAACACAGTATTTGGCCCATTGTGAATTTGCCACTTCAAGAACAGTTTACTCTTAAAATGCCTGTCTCCACTAGCAACATGACCAGGTTATACATTGACAGTGTTCCTTTAAAATATGC
The DNA here is from genome assembly GCA_032164245.1 of Sternotherus odoratus. NCBI lineage: Eukaryota > Metazoa > Chordata > Testudines > Kinosternidae > Sternotherus > Sternotherus odoratus. Next base: position 17,995,536 of record JAVMKO010000005.1, on the reverse strand, counting down.
TGGATAGTGCTGCGGTAACTAAGATTAAAACATAGCCCATGAATTTTATATTTTGAAATTGTCCCTTTTAGCTCTCACCACACTGAGGGTCTGCTAATCGAGTTCTGTTTCTTGCTCTGTGCATAGATAATGATGAGTTTCAGCTGAGGAAAAACCCATTTAAAATCCCTTCGGATATGGATATCTTCTTACTGAGAGACAAGGAAAGAGAAAGGGCTAAAGTGGTATGTATAACAACTAAGGCAAAAGCTAAGAGGTTTGCAGTGCATTCGAAAGGGGATGGCAGCCTTAACAAAACTTGTTATATGAAAGAACATTACAGGCCAGATCCTTAGCTGGTGTAAATCAGAGTAGCTCCATTGAAGTCAATGGAGCCAGGTTGAACAACAGCAGCTGAGAATCCGGGCAGGTATTTGAAGATTATTTTTATTGCTCTTTTGCTTCTTTCCTTCTATATAATGGTGAATTTTCCATTCCTGTGGGAGGCTCCTGAGATTCCTTATTTCTGTAGCACCCTTGGGTTTTACAGCTCTCCTGTTTTACAATTAGTCAGACTCATCCCTCGACTTGGAGAGCCCATATATTAATGGTGGCTTGTGTGACCACAAGCTAAATGAATGCTAAGGTTGACAGATTCATTTAGGGCTGCAGGCTTCTGTCCATAAGAAGAGGGGAATTGGAACCCCGAGAGCAGGACTAGTAAGGCCTGGAAGTTGGGGAGAGCTGGCTCTGTGGTATGCTTCCTTCTTCCCTACAGCCCGGGAGGGCTTTCCTCAAGGTTCCAGATCCATGAATGGGGAAGGACACAGGGGAGCCTATGGTAGTACAACTCGTGTAGGGTCTGTGCTTTCAAGAGGCTGCAGGAAGCACTGAGGGAGCCCTCTGTGTGGATGTCCCTTACATTTGAGAGGTTCCCCGAGATCAGCCTTTTCTGCTGAGTAGGGGGACAAATGCCAGCCCTGTAATGGAAGAATGAACAGGAGACTCTCAGTTCCCCCTCCTCCTCTCAGGAATAACCCACGAAGGGAAACACGGGGCACTCAAAACGTACATTTAAAAATCAAGCAGGGGAGGAGAGGTAGCAACAGTGCTGGGTGTAAGCTTCAAGGAATGAGATGAACTGTTTTGGTGGCTTCAAGGCAGTATCACTAGGAGTGACAGGATGAAATTGAGCAAATGTAAATATCAGAAAAGCTTCCCCTGGGGAGATCAGTTAGATTGTGAAATAATCTCTTGGGTCATTTGAAGACTGTACTGGACAAAGTGCTTGATTAGGAGAACTTGTCTATAACTGAAGTCTCCCCCTAGGAACGTGAGCGAAAGAAGACCCTGAAAGTCCATGAGAAGATGACCTATTCCACTATGATGAATGCCAAGCAGTCGGGATTCAAAAAGGAGCTCCAGAAGGAGGAGGAAGCAGAGGACAGAGAACTGGCAGCGGAAGCAAAGCGACTGAAAGCTCTCCAAGAAAGTATCTCTTGGAAGGTAGCGGTCACCAAAGGTAGAGAACTTGCTAGACTTAACATCCCATCAGGCTCTATGAGGGACTGTAACAAAGCAAAGAAGGGTTGAGAGCTGCAAGTATTCTTGTTCTCTTCAGAAGCAGCTCATAGATAACTTGAGTTTCTCTAGCATGCAGACACCATAGTTGTCTATCATAAACTTGCCAATATCCATGCATCTGGTCTCTACCATATGTACTTACATAAGGACTTATATGTGGCACACAGAGAAATTTATTACAACACAGTGGACCAAATTCTGCCTTATCTTACTCCCTGTGCAAAAAGTTATCAATGGTGTTACGTGGGGTGCAAATCATCACAGAGTTTGGTCTGGGGCTCCCAAGGCTCTAGGTGATGCTGTGGGTCATGGAGATATTTCCATTCCATCATGATCCAGCAAGTTAGATTTGTCTGCATTTAGGACCAAATCCTTATCCCATGAAAGTCAATAGGAGTCTTGCCATTAATGTGATGTGACTTAGATTTGGCCTTTATGGGGGCCTGACACTCTGTTCTGTTCTACTAGTTTCATGCAGGTGTAACTCCATTAAAATCAGTATAAAACTAGTGTAACAAACTGGAGAACCAGTCTAGGAACTCCACCTCAGCATCCTTAGTACTTTCCTTGTTGCTAAAATCCATGCACAAGCTTTTACCTCTGCAAGTAAGATTTTCCTTTGCTTTTGTGTGCTTTGCAATCCATTTTTGTTGTTGTTGTTGCTTTGACACTAACTGCAATGATGGGTACAAACCTGAACAACAGAGACTGAAAACCACATAGGTTCAGAGCTCTGCTCTTTAAAGCAATTTATTATCTAGTTCTTCCAGCTTCAGAAATTATCCTAATTCAACCTGTGACTCCATCCAAGTGCCAGAAGCTTCCTGAGTTTTTTATCCTTTTCCTAATCAAGGACAAAGTTAGTTCACTTTCTGTTACCATTCAACTTCCTGTTTTTTCCCCCTCCAGCAAAGACACCCAGTGTGAGCGGACTTGATTCTGTACCCGTTCGTTTAGGCCCATGCCCATTCCAGTGAGTTCCCCCTACCAAATGCAGTTTGCATATATGCCTCCTTTCGTTTGGTCACTGTGTTTTGCCTTAGCTACTTGCTCCACTTCCAGCTTGCACAACTTTGTCTCATGCTTTCAGACCAGCAAGTGGAAAAAGAGACGCTCCATGAATACATAGACAAGAAGCGACAGATGTTTCTGCTGCAGGTATTTGGCTTTGGTTTACAAGTGTGATTTATGTCAAAACTATTTTGAGCTCCGTCCTTGTGTGTTGTTTTATATGCGGCATGTCTAGTGGCTAGAGCAGGGAAGTGCTAATCAGGCCTCATTCGTTGAGTGTGTTGGTATTGAGGTTAAGGCACTGGAGAGGGACTCCGGGTATCTGGCTGTATCCCAGATTTACTATGTGATCTTGCATAAATCACTTAATCTCCCTTTGCCTCAGTTCCCCATCTGTAACATGAGGATCATATGTCCCTCCTGCACAGGACTGTTATGAGGATAATTTCATTAATGATTGTGATGTGCTTGCACACTATGGTGATGATGACACTGCAAGTGTGTGGACAGATTGGACCTGATTCACAAATACACCTCCCAACTTACGCCAATATAATTCATTGAAATCAATGACATTATCTATTGGTTAGAGCAGGGAAAGGGGTTGTAGGACTCCAGAGTTCTATTTTTAGCTTCAGCACTGACTTGCTCTGTGAATCATTAAGCATCTCCCATGGCCTCAGCCCACCCATCAACACATGGGGGTCAAAGTGCTTTGAGATCCTCAGGGAGAAGGCACTGTGACGCCGTGTGTATGTTTGTGGCTGATGTAACAATGTCTGCAGCAGCCAGAAAAGAACCAGGCTAAACCAGAATTCTAAGGAAACCAAGCGGGAGGGAGGAGCTAGCATGAGTCACCATGTTGCCCTTTTGGGTTGATTTCAGTACGCTGTGACAATAAAGAGAGAAGAAATCCAGAAGCTGGAATGTTTAGCAGCAGAAGAGGAAGCAAAACTGGAAAAAGCTGAACAGCACCTGGAGAAGGACGCCGCCATGTTTGACGAGTTCCTGAAGGAGAACGATAAAAACTCCGCTCAGGCGCTGAAAACGTAACACAAGTGGTGGGGACAACACGTAGATTCTTTGGCATGGAGGTCTGGCCAGGAGGGAGCTCCACAGCCAGGGACCCTACCGCACACAGTGCTCTCAGGAGTATCAGTGAGAGTTCTGCACGTGGCAAAGCAGCAGGTTCATGCCCCTGTCTCCGGCGTATCTGTTTGGGTACCCGTGCTAGAGGTTACACACAGAACCTCTGAATCCAGACTTCCCCTGGCAGAGCTTTAAGTGATTAACATGCTATCTCACTGCCCAGTCAAGCGACACCCTTGGCTCAGGCCAAGTTTGAGTCCAAGGGGGGATTCACCACCCTGTGGAGGTTGCTTCCACTGCTGTGACACCTGCAGTAGAGCCGATTGGGAGATTCCTCAAACAGCTGCTGACTGTTCCCCTTTCCAGCCAGCAGCACCTGCTGCTTTAGTTGATGGCGCAGGCATCCTGCCCATTGATAAGCTTTGTAGCAGCACAGTGCTGCTGTAGTCTAATCCCCAGGCAAAGGTCCTGCCCTAAGGGACCTCTAAGGCAGGGAACGGCTATTTTTTGCTTGTGGCCCGTCAGGTCCGCAGGTCTGGCCAATTGTGGCTCCCACCGGCCGCGGTTCACCACTCCTGGTGAATGGGGGCTTGGGAAATGGTGTGGGGCGAGGGATGTGCCGGCTGCCGCTTTTCACAGCCCCCATTGGCCTGGAACAATGAGTCACAGCCAGCAGGAGCTGCGATTGGCCGAACCTGCGGACGCGGCAGGTAAACAAACTGGCCCGGCACGCCAGGGGACTTACCCTGGCGGGTTGGGGCCCAAAGGTTGCCAATCCCTGCTCTAAGGGAATCTGTAAGTGAAGGTGTTATTGTAGCACAGGTAGGCTTACCCATGGTAGCTTTAAACTAGCCAGCACAAGTAACAATGGTAGTATAGATGTGGCAGCATGAGCCTTCAGCATTGGCTAGCAAGAAGAATACAAGCATGCCAGGATCCCTGGGTACGTGCTCTGGTTGCTAGTCTGTACCTCCATGTCTCAATAACTACTGTTATCCTCTCTTTTCTGAGTCCAGTATTGCAATATAATAATTGCTTATATAGATCTACCATAGTGTCACTGGTAACTCAAAGTCTGGGTGGAACACTGGGTTCTAATCCCTTTGTTTCAGACATTAGTAAATAGCAGCTGGGTAGAATTTTTAAAATAAGTTTGAAATTACAATGGGAAATAGGAGATGAGGTTTTCTACCATCTCTTTTCATAGCAAATTTGAACAGTCCTTTTGACCTGAAATTCTTTAACCCCATTCTTTCTTGGTCTTGGTGCAAAAATGACTTGGTTTGTTCATACTTCCAATGAGCTGGGTGAAATGAGTTTGATGTCAGTCCAGTAGACCAGGAGTAACACAAAAGCAGTGTCATAACAGACTCAGCAGAGTACATTTTCAGATCTAATCAAGATTTCCTGCCACTCCATCTGTTTCCTCTCTTGTGTACACTTCTCCTGCACCCCAGGACAACTGCAGTACTGTGCACATTTGCAATCTTATTTTTATGCATTCTTTCCTAGTGCTGAAAAAGAAACCAAAGCAAAGATAGAGAAAATAATCGAGATCCGGGAGCTTACTGCACAAATGATGAGCATTCAAAGGTAACGATCACCCTGCGACCAGTGTCACTGAATAACCTGAACCTTTAAGAGACCTTATGGTGCTGCATCCTCAGGGCTGCCGCCTTTAAAAGGTTGTGCTGTCGGTGTCATCTGAAGCCAAACTGTCACGAGACAGTAGCTGTGTGATGGAACAATGCAACTTCATGTTGCAATGTCGTCACATTGTAATGCAATCCGATAACATTGAGCCAACTGCGCCACCCTTCCTCATGCTAAAAATAAAAAACCTTTAGGAGCCCTAAATGTTCTTGTGTGCGTGGCAGGTTACCCCATCCATGTGCTCATCGGGTTCTTCTCATAATCTGAGGGAGAATGATCAAACGGGGCCAAATGCAGGCCTACCTTTATTTTTTTTTGGCTGTAGGATTTCATAGTTAACTTGTGATTCCTGCAAGCCATTAAAATGTGCTTCTGCTCTGTAAGAAAGGCATCATGGGGTTCCAGGCTTTGTCTTTGGTTTTTGAATGACATCTGCTTGACTTGCCAACAGCCAGCCCTGCAAACCAGGCTGGGTTCTCAGAGTCAAGCTGGGTTCTTTTGATCTCATCCATCATCTCCACTACAGCTAAAGATGCTACAGGCCACATTAGAACCCTGAGGACACCTGTATATTACAGGTGCCTTCACTGGACTCTCACAGGAGCAGGGGTTAAAGTAGGGGTGAGATGGGACTGGAGGAGTGAAAAACTTGTCTTCTACTAAAAGCAGAGGAGAGCTCCCCTCTACTCAGCTTCAAGAGGCAGGGCTTCTCCATAGCCCCCACCCTTCTCCCTGGCTGATGTGTTGAGAGAGTCCCCTTCCTAGATCTGTGTACTCTGACTGCTGTACAGGGCCAGGGGGCCAGTGACTCATTTAGTTGAGGATGCACAAGAAGAAATACATGGATGCTAGCTCACTCCTTCTTAGCCATGCAGGTCTCACAGCAGTTAAAAACTTGTTGGCTTGAGTCTGCGGCTCAGACTTTGAATGCACACAGGCAGTGGGTCTGTGGAGCGAGATGGTGCCATTTTGACACAGTCACAGTCAGAGTAGAGCTGCCTTTCAGAATAGAATTTCTTCAGAATGGTGCTGTTAACTGTGCTATTAAACCTTGTGAAACCCGTTTGCTCCTCCGTCCTAGTGAGATATCCAGGTATGAAGACACTTTGAAGGAGTACAAGATGTACAAGAACTTCCTCTACCAGCTCTCTCCAAAAAAGTGGCGGGAACAGTATGATAAAAAGCAGATGAAGGCAAAGGCAATGAAAATGCCCCCTGAGGTGAAAGAAGAAAAAATCTCCCTTTCTCCCGTCATGCCCAAGGGTAAGTTCTCCCACGAAGAGTTTCTCACCATTCCTGTGTACGCAGCCTCCCTTTCTAAGGATATGTTCCTCTTGTGTTCAGGCCAGGATCTAACGCTCCGGGCCAGACGTGGCAAGTTGCCTTATCTCGGCTCTATAGGATGTCAGAGTGTTGATGTCTCTTCAGGAGGGCTTGATTTGAAGTCCCAAAGCCAAATCAGGCAGAGAAGGGAATCCCTCAGGCCAGGCCCTTCAAAGCAAAACTTGAAATCCCCGCAGACAAGACAACAGTAAGTATGAGACACCTCGTGAAGGTGATGGATGTAAATATAGGAGAGCTGTCAATCAAATAACAGTAGCTCCAGGTATGTGTATTATTTATCTTCTGTATTTTTAGGCAAAGTTAATGCATTTGGATCTCTTATTAGAGCAAATCAAAATGCTCAGAGGGCCCGATTCTCAGTTGGTGTAAAATGGCATAGCCCTTTAGATTTCAATAAATCTAAATTAACGTAAACCAGCTGGGCACTTGGGTAAAGTGTTTGGTTTCCTCAGGCCGCCACCCAATCGTATTCTAGGGCAAACAGCATTTGTCCCACAACAAAGCTTCCTTCTGGGGAGAGGTGCTGCTCTCCACCAAGTTGCCAGTGCAAACAGTGGTACGTTGGAACAATGCACCCATTGGCATCTGTTGGATCCGGATCTGTTTGTAAAATTCCCCCAAAGGAGTTATCTGAGGGGGGTGGTTTGGAGCTGCCTTGTCATGGCATGAAGAGGACAGGGAAGAGACTGCATGGAGCAGCAGCAGCAAGGGCGGCTCAGGGAAGTCTGCTGCTGGCATCAGTCCAATGTCTTTCACCCTATTGCACTTCATCATGCACTTGGGGCTTATTCCTCGCTGGAGCAGTAACATAAACTGCTGCACTGTTCATTAGTGGCCTGAGGGTCCTGCTTAGGAATGTTACTCTGCCATGCCTTCACCTGCCCACTTTCTCTCCCGTGTGCGGGGTATAGGGAACAGGGATGTGTGGAAACCCCTCTGCCTGGGAGCACTGCTGCAACCCTGTGTGGAGCACAGAGTCAGACCCGCTCCATACCATGCATTCTGCTGCTCCACAGGCCACGGAATCAAGTCCTTGATTCAACCCATTATAGAGAGCAGGGCTCAGCTGTCAAATTCGGATCCACAGCTGGGTCCCAGACTCCCCTAAAGGTTGTGGGTGTTCGGAATCAGTGGTTTTGGTTCAGGACTATCTGTTGTTGTAATACTGGTGGAAATGGCTCTGCAACAACTGAAGGGAACCCAGAAAGGCTGAGATCGGCAGTTCTTTGGTTCTCTTTGTACAGCAGCTAGTACATGGGTCTGGCCATGTCTTGGGTTCCTAGGGGATACCATAAAACAAAGAACAGCCTAGAAAGAACCCAGGCCTGCGAACATTCAGGGAGTTGATATTTACAATCAGATCAGTAGCATGCAAAAGAAATGTAAATTGCCAGCTATTTACAGCCATAACCAGAGGTGGCTTGAAGTTGTTATTAACTTAGCAAGTGTACTAGGAGTGTGGCTGCTAGCTAACAAGATCTCCTTTAACATGGCTTAAGCAATCATTTCTGTATCTGTCTGTCACTGGAAATACCTTTTCAGGAGCATTGCAGCCCTAGCAATGGAGGAGAAGGAGATTACATCCTTCTCTGAAAATGAGGACGAGGACGCGGATGAGGTCAGTCACCATGTGTTGAACTACTCAGATATTATACCTGTCTTCTCATTCCATCTGTGGCTTGTTTTGCTGGTTTCTCATACCTTCCAACCATTCGTTGCGATTTGTGGAGTTACTGTATCTAACGATTACAACACTGCATACTTATTTTCTTTTATAAGACGAGGAAGACTTTGTAGCACCTTAGAGACTAACCAGTTTATTTCAGCATAAGCTTTCGTCGGATATAGCCCACAAAAGCTTATGCTGAAATAAACTGGTTAGTCTCTAAGATGCTACAAAGTCTTCCTCATCTTATTTATGGATACAGACTAACACGGCTGCTAATCTTAAACCTATTTTCTTTTAGGATATGTTAGTGATGAGCTAGCCGGCCCACTAAATACCTGAACCAAGGGAATCCTTTATTTCCTTTGCCTTTAGGAGACCCAGGAGTCTGCCTTTAGCAAACTCAGTTTGCCACCAGTCGTACTATGTGTTTAAGATTTTTGTTATTATGAAGTGATTTTTTTTTAGTCCAAAATTGAAGTTTTGTAAAGAGACATTTTTAACAGTAGAGGGGGTGGCTGTTCTCAAATTTCAACATCTGCTCCCCATGCCACTTCCAATGCAGCAAACCCAAAGAAAAACAACATGGAGGCTAGCTCATGGGAAACAAAAATGAAACTGTCCAATGCCAGAGCAGAGTAAAATGCAAAGAAAATTAAATTTGCAGCATAAATGGTGAACATTAGATTTTTTTTGAATCTCATATTTTCATAATCCCCATCATCAAAACAGGCAAGGATTCAAAACCAAAAGCCTGCTCTTGACAGATGTCCATTTAAAGCCAACATTGTCAAAGCCGCACGAGCCGCAGTTCTGTAGGGGAATGGAGTATTGCACCAATGACTGTTCAGTTGTCTAAATGGCCATTTGTGCCTGCCGTTGTAGTGACTGCTCCACCAAAGCAAGTGTGCAATTGCACCTTGTATCTATATATGGAAGCCTCCACCTTTAAAAAAAAAAAATCTGTCCCATCACCCATTCATTCTAATTAAAAACACTGCGTGCAATTTAGTTCTTAAAAATGTTGGCAGTTGCTGACTGAAGAAGTACTTTCAAACTGTTGTTTTGATGCCAAATACGACATTCGCTGCCCAGACTTGTTGCAAGCAGTACGTCTGTACAGAGAAGCGCATCGCTACCTTTTCTTAAAGGCTGTTACTCCACAGTGGGGCTGTTCACAGCTCTCGCAGCTCTCGCTGGTGTAAGGAAGCCTGCACTGTTGATATGCTCACTGTTGCTCAGCTTCAGTCATGATCTCTCATCTTCTAGGGCCAATTGGGGCTGTTTCAAGCAGCTTATTGGTAGCAGCTGTCTTTAATCTTTTACTTTCCTAACCGTCATGCTTGCAGATATTAGGAGCAATAATTAAAAGAGTGAAGGGCAGTAAAGGACCTTCCAATCCCTCACTGCCGGGAGATGAAGACAGGGAATGTTAAGAGAGGAATATAATGGGTTCTTACTGGGCCGTAGTGGCTTCTTACCTGGTCCAGTGTCAAAGTATGCGTGCCTCAGATTCACCTCAGCTCGGTACCTCATTTCCTCATCTTTCCAGGCACTTGGGTGCTTTGACTTTTTGGTGATTTAAGTAGGTGATCTTCCAGCCAAAACAAAAAGTCCTTCCTTTGTGGGGTAAACAAATACCAGACAAAATGAAAAAACCCAGAATCTTTCATCCAGTCTATATGCTGGGTCACAGCCTTCCCTAGTGCTCTGAACACATTTTACCTTATCTGGGGTCCTCCTCTGGGCCACAGCTTCCTTCCTCTGTTTACAGCTGTTTCCACATCACCTCCAGCTGGCACAAGGGGGGAGCCCAGACCCGTGGGCCGTAGTTTTCCCACCCCTGTGCTAAAGCAACCCTCCTACACAGTGACTTCTCTCCCATTCCTCCAATGTGTCCTTTGAGCTTCAAATTCAACCCTTTCCCCGGATTAACCCTGCTCCTGCTGATATATCTCCACCTGTGCTCTTCCCAATCCTTAATTCCTCCTTCCATTGTCTGGTTTCATTCCCAGTTTCGTGCCTTCCTTCTATTATGCTGAACCTTACTGCTGGAACACTTCCCTTATGCACTTCCAACCAGACCCCTGTCCTTCAAGACCCTCTGTAAAATCCAATACACCAAGGGACTCTTTCTCCCAACTTCCCACCATGAATAATCCGCACACCCTCTCTCTCCTGAGCAACGGACCCATGTCTTGCCTTTGTTTATTTAGAACGTAAGTTCTTTAGAACAGACATGTCTTGATCTCTGTGTGTAACAAGCTATGCAATAACTATATATTAACATTATGAAGCATAGACCAAACTTGAGCACTCGTATAATAAACTGGTAAATTAGAGACCCAGCACCCCCATATTCTGTATTTCCCATCCCAGGAGCCGGAGTTATATTTTACTGATCCCCTCCAACTGTTGCATATTTTCACTGAGCTGGAAGAACAGAACCTGTCCCTAATCCAGAATTCCCAGGAGACTGAGGAAACCTTGGATGAGCTCCAGCATACTCTCACCACTAAGCGAAGTAAAATGTAAGTGGCTGAAAGAGGCTGCATACATTTGAACATTAGAATGCCTGGGGTGTCCCCTGCACCAGATCCTAGCATTAAGGAGCATGGTAAAGTAATGTATCAGCCACGCAGTACATGATGAAAGAGGAGTCTCTCCTCCTACACTTTGTTAATCAGATGAATTGCATTCACCGCATTGCCTTTTAACCATGGGATTGGAGGGGGGTGTTACTGGGGCAGTGCTCGGTCTATGTGCTGCAACAGAGGAGGTCTGACTTTAGCTCTGACTTGGTCCTTTAGTCCCCAATTCACTCTGCATTTATTTGGTGCCAAGTGAAATAGGGTGCCCCTCGCGGCGGATCTGCTCGCCTCAGAGATTCATGGCAGCCCTCAGTTTGGTCACTTGCTTGTGGCTCAAACTTGCAGTTCACTCAGCTAATCTCATCACCGGCCAGCATGGGGAAAAGGAAGAACAATCCCCATAATCTCTCCTGATTCACCTAGTGGGTCAGGGAACAGGCCAACGACCGTCCTGTCTCGTGGAACCCACAGTCCAGGTCAACTCCTCATATATCCAATTGGGGGGAACCTGGGCCCGCCCTCTACTCCGGGTCCCAGCCAGGGCCCTGTGGATCACAGCTGTCTATGGTGCTTCACATAACAGCTACAACTCCCTGGGCTACTTCTCCATGGCCTCTTCTCAACATCTTCATTCTCACCCAAGGACCTTCCTTCTGATGCCAGATAGTGTTTGTACTCCTCCAGCCCCCAGCAGCACACCCTCTCACTCTCAGCTCCTTGTGCATCCCTCACGGACTCAAATTAGGTCCTTTTTAAACCAGGTGGCCTGATCAGCCTGCCTGTCTTAATTGGTTCTAGCAGCTTCTTAATTGGCTCCAGGTGTCCTAATTAACCTGCCTTAATTGGTTTCAGCAAGTTCCTGATTGTTCTGAAACCACCCGTTACCTTACCCAGGGGAAAGGGACCTGTTTAATGGGGGGCGAATATATCTGCTTTCGATCGCTCTCCTGTAGCCATCTGGCCTGACCCTGTCACACCTCTTATTTTTCAAATAGGAATCTTTCTATTTTGACATATTGAAACTAATCACCATTTAATTAACTCCCTCCCCCAATGCACAGAAAATACTATTCCTGAGTCCTGGAGTTCTCTCTAGCTCTTGGAAATAGAATTTCAACTGAATGCATTTACCAGCCAGTCTCCTTTCAGAGGAAAGTGATGTCACAAAATTCAGGCGCCAGCTGATGCTTGGAGTTATAGCCACTGTTTGCAAAGACACTGGAAGAAAGCCGTGTCTAAAAAGATCCTTTTCAGAAATGTCTCCTTTTCTCCTGGATTAGGGACCGTGAGATAAAGCAGCTGAAGCAGCTTGCAACCACACTCAAAGCCTCCATCATCAAAGAGGAGGAGACAGCAGCAGACCTGGAATTGAAGGCACGAGTCTTTTCCTTCGGAGAGTACAAAGCAGATGTACAGGTAGGTATGTGCAGAGAGCAAGACCTTAAGCAAGAGAGAGATTACAGGGTGCTCCCGCAAAGTGCAGAATATCAGTGAGATTTTAGCACCCTTCCCTATACAAAACCCTACATGTAATGGAGCTAGAGGCTGAAAGTATAAAAACATGACATGAGGCACTGAGTTCTGTTGAGGGAATTGAAACATTAATTTTAACTTTCTGACTGGGTTTAGTCAGATTATGCTGGGCAGGTCCTCAGGAGCTGTGCCAGGTTACAGCAGCTGAGGACTGCCCCCTTGCCTTGTCTCCAGGACAAAATGTTGGTGAGCCTGAACAAAAAGGTGACAGAGGTCTATCGACGGTGCATTGGAGAAAATGAGGCCAACCTGGGAACCCTGCAGATGCTAACAGCCATAGAACACCAACTCGATGACTTACTGGAGTGTCTGGAGAGAGTCCCTCAAGCAAAGATAGAGCAGGCAGAGAAAGCCAAAGAAAAAGAACGGAGGATGAGGTAAGAGGAAGTTCTGCTCTGGCTGTGGTGCGACCCGTTTTGGGGAGAACACGCCAACATTTCAATGTTTAATGTTTCTCAAACTCCAAAAGATAAAAAAAGAGCAGCCAGGGGAACTGCTTGCATTTGTCAGTGAAGAAATAGCAGATTATTAAAAAGCCCACATTATCAATACCTAATTAGTACCCATAATTCTAATACGAAATTTGCAGATAGAGCAGTAGCAAAATATAAACTGATGAGGTAGGAAAAACTCCTTTCTGTAGTTAAATCTGTGTTTTCAGACTGATCATTCCTGCTAAGAGTATGCTAAACGATAGGAGGGCATGTGTGGAAATTGCAGCTTATTCTCCACTACAATAGTTGGGAAATTTGACAACACTGGTATGTTTTAAATTAAAATTTTTGCCTCTGCAAAGCCCCAAAATGTTAACCCACGTTGGTAGAAAATACCATGCTCCTCCCCACCACATCTATGCTCTAAGATTAGATGTCCTCTCGTTGACAACTTGAGAAGATGAATACAGATGATCGTTTACATCCTAAGAAGTGAGCCAGCGCTCAGACAGAGATCATTGCTGGGTCAGATTTGGAGAAAGAAACTTGAAGTGGCAGAAAGAGTTCAATAATAACAAAAACATGAGCCCCCCCTCCCCATTTCCTTTCTCAGAATTCTAAAAAGGTCATTGTCACTTTGAGCGCTATTTTGACTAAAAGCGTATACACACACACACACACACACACACACAAAGCCCCACGAAAAAACCACACACCACTGCAGAAAAGGAAAATGCCAGGAAATTAAGTTACCCTAAATGAAAGGGTTTAAAATTAGAGCAGTATTTTGAGAAAGGGGAAAAAATATATATATCACAGTGGCTTCTCAGTTGTAGTGGCTATACAAGAGAGGAAGCCCTCTGCATTTAATCGACAGGACAGTGTCATTGCAGATTATTTCTGTATTATTTGTGTTACCACTCTTCCCCCCCCCACCCCCCCGGGTGCTTTTCATACACAGAGAATCAGATTTGCCCTACCATTTTGTGTAATCATTTACACCAGGGCAAAATGGGGATAAACCCTTACCAGGCTGATCAGATAGATATCTTATACTCATTTTGCACTGGTGTGAGGACACAAGATGCCATGTAAGTATCGTTACCCCACAAATGCCTTCCGCCCTACTTTACAGAGCATAAGTAACTTGCTGAAGGTGATGGGCACAGAAAGTCAGTGACAGATCCAGAAATAGACACGATCTCCTCTGGTCAGTTCACTGCTGCTTTGTCTCCACTGAAGTGAAATAGGTTTTTCTGGAGTGGGGGGGAGAGGAGAAGAGATGTGGGGGGAGAAATCAACTGCACTTTAGAATGGTCTCACTTGCACTTTAGAATTCCCTTGAGAACTAAATGGAGCAGATGCTGTATCACAAAAAAATTGCCTCTTGTGGATTTGTCCTTTCTTACTGAAAAAAAATTGGGGTCAAAAAATACCCTGCTTGGCAGAGTCCATCATTTTAACCCCTATTTTGCTCAATTGTTCTGAAAGGATGAGGGACGAAAAAGTAAGACAACAGAGGCAGCTGCAGGAGGAGAGGGTGCAGCGGGCACTGGCAAGAGCACAAGCGGATATAAAGAAAAAGGTAACCCAAGCAATTCCTGGTAATATCTGGCACTTATACTGCACCGTTTAATGGAAAATCTCAGTGAACTTCGACACTGAGGATCTGGAATGAGATCCTCCACCCTGCTGAAGCCCCTCACAATGGATAAGTGGGCCAGAGTGGTGTAAAAGGACTATAGTATCCCTGTATCCATCTGGGAGCCCCAGTATAAGACCTGCAAGCTCCCTTCGGAGGACCCCTCAGAAGCACTGGAAGGGATGTGGTTGCACTGCTGCAGTATACAACACTGGATTCTGGGCAGCCCTGGGAGGCTGCCATATCTTAAGTAGACCCCCAGGACTTAGTTACTTACACCTGGAGCCACTCTAATCCCTGGAGTAGTCCAGGATCAGGGGGGCACTGATGTGGTCTAAAGCCACTTTAGCCCCACTTATCCTCCTGGGCTGTGTTCTGTGCTGCACTTTAGAAGCATAGGACAGAATCTTACCCCCACTTTTTACAAGTGGTAAGCAGCCAGAGCTTCCACTGGCCTTGGTTTGAGTTACGTCTGGCTTGCTACCACTGAAGGATCTAGCCATAAACTTTCTCAATGCAGCTGCACACCAGGCAAGTGATTGTCTCTATGTTACAGATGAACAAGTGGTCACAGAGTGTCAGTGTGACTTGCCTAAGGTCAAACAGGAAATCAGTGGCAGAGTGGGGAATAAAACACAGGCAGTCTAAGTCACTTACTCCAATCAGTGGAGAAGAGATTCTCTACATGTCTCACTCTCTCTTTCACCATTTGAAATATGGCATCACCATGATGGGATAGCTATTTCAATTGGACTAGCTACTTTGAATGTGGAGGCTGCAGTGCCTTTGTACAAACCTAGCCACTAGGTAATCAGCAATAGCATACACACAGACAGCCCTGAACCACCAGGAGCTTTTACTGAAAAAACTGGGACACTCACTCTAGCTTTTCCAGGAGGGTTTATGGGAACTTCTATCTACAAAACACTACAGGGCCAGTAATATGTCCTAAAAAGTAGCACACGCTTGCAATATAAACATTGGTAGAGACCAGCATTTGCACCCAACCTATTCTTCTCTCGCCACCATTGCATGCATTTTGTTTCATTGCAGACTGGCAGAAGGCTGGTGTTCCGCTCTGAGCCCGTGCCTATCAAAGAGAAAGAAGATGAGGATCAAGGACTGATTGACCTAGAGAAGGAAGAAGCTCTCTACTACTTTACTTAAGACCCCAAGTAAGGCTGTAAATTAAAAGGGACAGCACCAATGAGATGGAAAGGCATTGTACCACCTCCCCGGGGAATGTTTTAGTTTGGGGTTCTTAGAATTATGTACAATTTTTGCAAGGAATTAAACAAAATCTCCCATTTTTCTCTTGCTAACCCTTGCTCCCCAGAAGAGCAGCTCATTTCACTGGAGCCTCTTGTGAGAGAGTCTATTTTGGCATTGCTTTAAATGACTGTTTACCTAGAAAAATAAACTGAACTCTCCCCTCCATTTTGCCTCTAGGCCAGTTGTCAGCAACAGGGTTCTTCATAGAACTGAAGTCAGATCCCTGGAATCTTAGATTACATAGATTACACAGGTGGAGGACATCTTTAGTTACAGCAAAACAAAGCTAGGTTCCAGACAGATGTTTGCCACAAACCCCAAGCTTATGCAAACAAAAGAAACACCCTTCTAGGAACTGGAGTTTCAGTACAGGCTCCCCCTTGACTACTGAACATACAAGATTCAAGAGGAAACAAGCACTGCAGATGAAAAGCTGTTTGGCATTAGTTTTAAAGCCAACAGCATATACCTTTGCATCCACAAAAGGTTACTCATAGCAAGAACAAACCCAATGCCAAAGTGACCATAAAAAAAGCTTTATTAATCCTTTTGCACCAGTTCTTCAGATGTCCATTGCCAGCAATGGACTTCAAGCCGATTAACCTGAGTCTCGGCCCCAAGCAGTTAGCAATTTACATTCATATACAAAGCCAAGTGAGGTACATTTTCAGAAGCAGAAACAGATGCAGTTTTAAGTCCCATAAAAAGAAATTCTGTTTCTTTGCCATTTTCTTCTTTTAAGAACAACTGGTTTGGTTCCACGAGGATCAAGAGGAGTTTGGCACTCGGGGTGACAGCTTCCAGGGACAGCCTTATCTGCTCTAAAGCAACAGTGCTGTGCTCCTGCAGATGACTCCTAAGCCCCTTTAATCTTTCCCACATTGAACTCCATGAACAAATAAAACAGCAGTCCTCACAACAAGTGGGTGAAATCTCCTCACTGACTCACTCCGGCTTGGAAACCTCACTTGAGGCAGGCTAGAGATCTCTTGGGCATGAGCATAGGAATATCCAATGCTCATACTGTTTAGCCACCAGACAGAAAAACAACATTAGTTCAACCAGAGGATAAAATACTGCCTGCAAATCAGAGTTCAAATTGAAAATAGCCTGTATGCTGCTTTCAAGCCTCTGAAACAAAAAAAGTATTTATCTGGACATATACATAGTTCAAAAGGCACAGGAAGTAAAAGCATTTCTGAACAACCTCAGGTGAATTCAACAACAGTATAACTAAATAAATAAATATGTGCAATATCAGGAAGATCGCAATGTTCTTCTGCAAGACATCTTATTCTGTAAAAAATATATACATACGTGCATACACACAACTCATTGGGAATTAAAAAACACACACCCCTTTATCAAAGTCCTATACATAATTTTATATGCATTCAGTACATCACCATTTAAGTTACTACCTTAAAATTGAATATCCAAAAGGTGTTTTGTTTTTTCCATTGAGAATTTACACAACCCTATGCTTATTCTGGCTTATGCAATTCAGTTAAGTACAGTAAATACAGCTAGTCTTCTACAAACTGCAATTTTTCAAAGGAGGCAATTCTTCCTAGTTAACATACTTTTCCTCTCCCTCTAAAAACTCTGACAACTGCATAATCAGTAGGCCAGCTAGATACTATGCTCACTAGCTATTCTAGATTTTAACAAAGATCATTCTAAAATATAGTGGCTAGTTATGAGTAACTTGGCAACACATTTTGTATTCTAAAAAGACATAATGAAGGTGCTTTGAATTAAGTGGCTGTCAAACATTCCACCAAAATAGGGAATGTTAAGACAGACCTAACCTGTCAAATACTGTTGGAACATTAGCTAATTGCTTATGGAGAGTATAGTACTCTAACAAGGACCAAGTCTTGCTGGAAAAATTCAGCTAAATATTATTCGGGATGAATGAGATAGGGAAGCTCAACATTGGCATCAAATCTATATTTTTCTATCCAAGGGACTTTTAATTCATTTCCTCTCCCTGTTTTCTGGGCACTGTACTACTTTCCTACATTGCGATAAAATATTTTACAAGGCAATTTGCTGTCAACATATTAGATGGCTGAAAGAAGTTTGGGAAAAAATATTTCATGATTTTTTTTTTCTTTTAAATTCCTTATCGTCCATGTCAAGTAGGAGACCTTTCCTAATGCAGGAAAAAAGTTAAAATCTTTCATGTGACTTTTAAAGTTTGTATTTGTTCATTAGTTGTGAAATATTTGCTTTCTTGTGAAAACAGGAAAACTATTACCCTGGTTAGAAGTTTAATAGCTATGGCACTTTTCCACAATGGGATTTCAGCAAGTCTGCCCTCAGCATCTTTGACCACAAGACAGAAAGAATATTTTACACAGGCATATTAAGTAGGATTTGCGGGTGTTTTTTTTTTTTGTTATTATTCTTTTTCATATAACCGACAGTAAGTGTGTGATCATGGTAATGCACTCCTACTTTTCATATTTTCCTTGAGAAACTGGAACACAGCTGTATTTGCTTTGTCAAGATAAGATTGCACCATTCTTTTTTCAAATTAATATTCCTAACAATTATTCCAGGTCCTGTAAGTTTATTGTGCTTCCGGTGAACTGAGAGTTATCAGAACCTGCATCGTCTTCTGTGGAGTTGTGTGGCTCCTGTTAAAACAAAGAGTTCAGAATTCAGACAAAGCTTTCACCCCATTATGTTTTCATTGCTTGTAACACAGTCCTTTTTTGTAATATTTCTTTACCTTCAAACTTCACTCAAGATTATGCCAAGAAACCAAATGCACCGAACACTTCACCGTAAATTTTAAGTTGTCCCACTCTTGGGGTGCACACTGATCTAGCTGGAGTGCAACAGCATTTCATTATAATGCTGATGAGGTGGGGATGGATCCTGACTGTTGACAATAAAATAATTGGCAATTTAAAAAATATTGTTTCTTTTCATGTTAACCCTTTAGAATTTGAAATAATCCAACTCCCCTTCTGTACCCACCAATTTATTATAGGGTTGTTTAAGACATGGATACTTCTGGAAAGACTGTATATAAACCACTTTTTTTCCCTACTGGAAAAGGCATTCATACTTGTCTCAAATATTATGTTGCAATTAAGTTGAAAAATGGACAGTCATAAAAAAAGTGATCTATTTCTCTTCACAAAGATGTTAGCACTTGGTTCTCAGTTATGAAGCTGTCCATGTTCATAGACAAACAGCTTGTTAAAATAGTCGCAATTAGGAGTATCTTGAATAGGCAGCAAGACAGTTTTCAGCTGCCTTTGCACATGATGCTTTTGGGATGCAAGTGGCATTGGTGGAGCTGCACTGCAGTAGTGGTAAGAGCCATTCCAAAAATGAACGAATTAGACCCACACTACTATCCAAAGGTGATTTTCAGAGTACAGGGTAGCAGAGGGTTCCCTTTCCTTCAGCAGTTTTCTTGTACGCTTTTACTAGCGCAGGGGTATTTTGTATGTCCCAGCTGCTATTCAAGGTAATTCTTTGGTAGTAACCCAAGTTATTGAAGGGGTTATATTTCTGGTAGTTGCCATTAGATTGTGTTTGTTTAAAAATATCACTCCCTGTTGCTGCTGGAGTTATCTGAATCCCAGTCACTGTGGAGGGGTAGGATCTAGGAATGCCTTCACTTTCCTTTTGATATTTAGGGTGTCTAAATCAGAGCGGAGGGTTGTTTTTTTTTTTTAAATCCAGCCCCACAACAGTAAGTGTAGAGCACTATTGAAAATCTGGCTCCAGGTCTTCCCTTGTCTCCTTGATCACCTATCATAATAGTCATGGAACATCTTTCTGGATGTTATCCTTTGGGGTAAAAATAAATAGCATCTCCAACATGGAGCAAAACAAGAAATGAGGGCAGTTGGGGGGAAAAGCCAAACTCCTTCAACATCTCAGCAATGCCCGCGGCAAACCTCTTGTGGTCACAGAGCTAGAGCCTGTGAAATTAGACTTTGGTCTGAAAATCGAGTACTTCTATAATGCAGGACAGAAAGAGTGTTGGTGCAAAATTGTTTTCATTGCATCTAACTTGACAACTAAAATCAGATTTTTAAGGTGCTGTACCTGAAGGATATGAACAGGTAAGTCCACTGTAAGTTGAGAATGTGATGAGGAAGATTGAGAGCTGAGCTGAAAAGGCAAGTCTCCCTCTCCTGGGGGATCATCCTGTGAAGGGAAAAACACAGTGAAAACATAAGATTTCCAAGCAAGCTTCACTCTCACTACAACAAAACAAACAAAAAAACAACAACAAAATCAGAAAAGATGAAGAGTACCTTATTGGCCAAGACCTTACAACGGGTAGTGTCCTAAGGCACCCCAGCTCTGAAAGCTGATGAGGCCTAAGAAACCTTTCCAGTGGTTTTATGCAGGGCTTTGAAGCAGAGCCCAGAGCTGGAGCACCGCTCCAAAGCCCTAGTTTTATGGAAGGTGAACCAATCCTCCTAGTACTCAGTCACATGTGGGAACTGCAGATTCTCAAGAACTTTACTATTAAGTGTTCACTCGAAGGCCATTATGCTGCCAAAGTGGTGATCCTGGGGCACCCCATGTGAAGGGGGGGAAAAAAGAGGAAGAGCTCTCTGCATGTGGCTCGCCCCATACTAAAAGTGAGCGAGCTGTACGGATCCTCACTCTGCCTCCTGGAAACCAAACACCTTCAGGTCTGGCCAACAGCTTTCTCACCAAGGAGCAGTTAGTAGCACATGGGGCGGAAGCTTGCCTGACATTTCCTGTTAGAAGATCCGGTCTTTTCAATTGCTTACAACTGCCAAACTTTAACGCCTGCTGCTCCTACCACACTTCCTAGTAAAGTCCTGCCTAAGATGTAGACGATAGGGATGCTGCACAGGCTGAGGCTTAAAGTACTTTCTCTGGGTGCCTGGGGTATGCACCCCCAGTGATTTCAGCATAGCCCTGGAATCTTTAAAGCTAGGCAGCCTGGAGACAGTTTGCTCAGCAAACAGGCCCGCCCTATCAAATGGCAGGTCCTGCAGGGTATGCTGCATCTTGGGTGGGAGCTCCAAGGCCTAGAGCCATGAGCTTCACCTCATGGCAATCCTGGAGGACAAGGTGCTGTCAAGTACGCAGCATCCAGTGAGGCCGGTAAAGACATCCATGCCACTGCCTTGCCCTGTTCAACAATTGCCCCGAACTCCTCACTGGACTCCGCGGCACTAGCTCTGAACTTTAGCATGGAGTTCCAAGAACTGAATTTGTATCTGCTCAGGATTGCCCAATGGTTGGCAATCCTGAGTTGGAGACCCCCCAGTTGAGTAGACCTTTTGGCCCAACAGGTCCAGTCGTTTAGAGTCCTTGGATTTGGGGGTCAGCCCCTGCTGCCCATCTCTCATGCTCATTTACCATGGCCGCCACCACCACCAAGCAGGGCTGTAGGTCTACGTCAAGATACCTGTACCCCTTAGCGGAGACAAAATACCTTCTCTCAACTCCCCTTGCAGCCGGAGGAATGGAGGCAGGGGTCTGCTACAGGGTCTTTCTGTTGGCCTATGTAGTTTTGATGAGTGGCTGAACCTCCCTTGATGGACCTTCCAGAGCCAGGATATCCACCTTCGGGTTCTCCAGCTCCACCACCTCTTCAGCCTGCAGGCCCATGTTGCACCTTACCCTGTGTGGCAGGTCCTTGTGGGTGCGACTGTATGTAAGGGGCGGTTCTTGCAACCGCTTCGTCTGGGGAGGATAACAGTGATGCCAGTGGGGGTACAAAGTCCCTGAGGACATCCTGTACAGCCTCTCCTTCCCCACTGACCACCCAAGGGGTCCATGCTGGTGGCAGGAGCAGGCTCGGTGAGGAGAAGGGGGGGGACGGGGACGACTTGTCAATGCGGTGTGTACCTGTGGCTCTAACACCACCGAGTGGGAGCCCTTGGGGTGGGTGCCCTGCGCCTGGTCATATGCTCAAGGAGTCCAGAATGGCCACTTTGCAGGCACTTGCCATGACTCTGCACTCACATCCCAACGCCTACAGTCTGATTTGTGTCTGCTATGCCTGGAACACCAGAACTCCGCCTCCAAAGACAAAGACCTGGAACCTGAAGGCCAGGGTGGTGCTGATTGGAGCTGCGCCTGTGATTGGTGCCAGGAATCCAGGGAGCAGTGCTGCGAGGTGGAGTGCCAGCGAGAGGTCTAGAGGTGCCACGACCAGTGGTGCTGGGAGCGAGATCTGCGCCTCACCAGGGACCAGTGCCACGAGTCAGAGTGGTGCTGGAGAGATGCAGTTGATCGCATCAACATCGTGGGCATGCCGGGAGACCGTGTCACGCGTTGCAGTCCTGGAGGCTTCTCCCGACTGGCTGTAGACTGCGGTGCTGTCATGGCGCTTAAGTCCCTCATGGCCTCAAAAGTGTCCAGAGTGGACGGCAACTTGATGTCCTCCACCACCTGGTCCAGAGAGTCCATGAGTACCAGACTTGACGGGCCTCTTACAAGGCTGAAGTAGACGGTTCTGTCTCCTGGGCTGTTGGTGCTGGGTGCTCCTCCCCAGGACGCTTTCCAAGGCAGCTGGCCTCAGCGCTGGAGATGGACCCGTCCTGCTTGCAGTGTCACTTCTGCGGTAACAGGGAACGGGAGCAGTGCCGTGCTGCCTCCGCCAGCCTTGGTGCCGAGAGTATCTATGCCCAGTGCTTCCTATATGGAAGCCGGACTGCTCTGCATGGAGGAGCTCAGCACCGGATTCTGCCATGCCGAAGCTGGCTGGGGACAAAGAGCAGCCTCCATCAGGAGCTGCTTCAGGTGAAAGTCTCACTCCTTTTTTGTCCTGGGACGAAACCCCTTACACTGACCCATTTGGTGCACCTTCCTCAGACACTTAAGACAAGAGCTATGGGGGTGGATGTCATCTGTTGGCATGGGCTTATGGCAGGATCTGCAGGGTATAAAACCTTAGGATCGAGGCATGCCCCGAGGAAAGTTGGGGTGGGAGAACCCTACTCCTACACTAACTACTATAAACTAACAACTATTTATGCTACCAGACTACAAAACTATATAAGACTAGGTAAAATGAGGAGCACTTGCAACAGCAAGCCACTGCAGTTCCAAGGACCATCACGGTAAGAAGGAACTTAGGCGGTGCCAGGTTGTCAGGGTCATATATTCACAGACATCAATATGAGCAAGCAGTCAAAGAATAATGGTATTACTGGATATAGTGCAGGGCATCTTTCCTTCCTAGCTCCCACGCTGGGGCTAGTCTCACTCCTGAACAGTTTTTTCTCAAGGCCCCTCTCCAGTACAGCTAGTCCTGTGACTTTTCAGTGCTGTCCCCAAGGCTTCTGCCATACCGCTTCACACTGCCAGTGTTCTCAGCCCCCAGGCTCCCTATCACCTTAGCTGTGTCTAACCCTCTCCCCTCCCTGACATGTGCATTAATGAGGGGAAGATTTACAGAAGGGGGTTGATTTATACTACAGCATTCATTTTTCATTATCACTAAGGGTGGGGTATAAGGTCCCCCCATAAAGGGTCTCTCTAAGGAAACCATTTGAACCAGCCCTCTTCACTCCATTTACTGTTGTAATGACTTTTAAGATGTTTGGGAAAAAAATTCTATTATTGGCGATGAGTGTGAAGGGATTCCCACCCTGAGGAGAGAAAGATACTCCTTCTGGGCAACAGGCTTAAAAACAGATCAGCAATACATTATTCACCGAGTACCATGGTATCATGCAACGATCACAATATTAACACAGGAGAGGACTAGATTGGATTTGAAAGGAGAGTCAGATTCTTCTGTGTGAACTGGCAAATCATGAAGAGACCTGGGTAGACCGTATGTTTTATTCATGTGTTCTTACTTGAAGTAGCTGAATTTGCACATACTGTGCACCAGTAGCTGGATCCCTTATTGTTAAGCCTCCATTTGGCAAAACAATGTTGCCACACAAACGATTGCCATGACTGGTAGATGAGAAGCTGGTAGGACTCACTTTACCACCTTTGCTTTTCCTCTGGCCGGAATTGGATGCTGCTGAAATAAAGTTACTTTATTAATTATGTTGGAACACCTGATTCTTTGGTAAATTTCTCCTTAGGATTTGCCAAATTTCATCTGAAAACATCTTTTCTCCCTTGCCTCTAGTTACTTCGTCTCCTTTTACTATTAACCAACTATAACCATTAAAGTAGCCAGGCCCAAAAGGTAGAGATTGTAAAATTGTATGTAGCCTATATGTTCATTTTTTTCTGTTTAAATTTCAGTTAAGCGTTCGTTTGGATTTAAATATTTCCATGCATATTTCTTAATACTGACATCACATTACCCAGGAGAACAAGAAAATACTATAATTAAAAGCAACATTAAGGTCTTCATTGTTCATGCTGAGTAAGATGCCAAAAGAAAATTTAAAAGCATAATTTGAGAATAATGCACATTAGATCTTTTCAATCATCACGTGTTTTTTGTTTTTCCTTCAAATGTTAACAGGTAAATATTTTTAAAACTAGGACTTTCAACTTTTGAGTGTCCATTTAAATTCTGTTAATGTATTTTAAGATGCAAGACTTGTCTGAAATACTATATAGAAGTTTTTATTACTCTATACCAGGGAAAATATGTGCATGAGAGGGAAGCAAAAAGAGGAATGGATTAATTGGCTCTGAAAGTAAATGGCTGTCACTAAGTTACTGGTAGGTGACATGTTAGACATGACACAAGGAATCTTGTTTAAGAAGGGAACCGGGAATTTTCTAGCTGTTTTATAGAACATGGGCAAATTCATTCAAGTCTCCCTTCAAGCTAGAATATCAGCAAGCATCCATTTTGGACAAGCTGCCATAATTATAGATCTCTTCATAGAGGACTATTCTTTTTATCTGTTTATTTCCTAGACAAAACAGTATTTTTTTAAAAAGAAAGTGCATACATGAACATAAGAACAGCCGTACTGAGTCAGACCAGAGGTCCATCCAGCCCAGTATCCTGTCCACCGACAACAGCCAATGCCAGGTGTGCGGGAGTGAATGCACCTAACAAGCAATGATCAAGTGATCTGCCATCGATTATCCCCTTTTGACAAACAGAGGCTAGGGACACCTACATTACCCATCCTGAATAATAGCCATTCATAGGCTGAATTTATCTAGTTCTCTTTTAAACCCTGTTATAGTCCTAGCCTTCACAACCTCCTCAGGCAAGTAATTCCACAGGGCGACTGTGCGCTGTGTGAAGAAGAACTTCCTTTTATTTGTTTTAAACTTGCTTCCCATTAATTTCATTTGGTGGCCACTAGTTCTTATATTGGCATGCATGGTGCTATAAAGCAAGAGACATGATAATGTTTAATTTGGAAGTGTAATCCTTTGCTTACCTCAAGGCATAACTAAAAACAACTGTCACCTTGATTTTCGGATAGGAGGCAACAAAAAACATAAGAAAAAATTGTTTAGTGAGATGTTCCTCTCCCCTTGAGGACAGCTGCAACTCAAAGAGCTGTCTCATTGTATTGTTATTTTTTCTGGGCAAGTTTAGCGAGCCATGGGATACATTTGACCTAACAAAGCAATAGTGCACATCAACAGACAGCCATGAGTTCCACTGTAATTTCAGAGGAGGAAAACAAATGAGCTAGTTATGTAAACGATGTCCCAAAGTTTGTGTTTTATAAAAATCTGCTGCACAAGACTGAAGGTTAACAGTAAGGTTTCAATTAAAAAAAGTCAAATAAATCCCCCTACAGTGCTTGCAAATTAACCCTGCAGCACTGTGCTAGTGTCTGACCTAGAAGTGAAACGGACTAGTCTGTTTTCATTCATTGTCCATGATGAGTAAAATGCAAAGAGTGGAGAAAAAGCACAAATATCAAATTAGATTTTTTTAAATTCTTTTGGTTCTAATACTCTACTCATAGGATTATCCTTAATGTAAGTAAATGATATTGAGGGCGAGGGAAGGGGGAGCTTAAATATAACTTTATCCTACCAGCATTAAAGGGAAAGAAAAACCCAAGTGTGCGTTTTTTAAACTCTCAATGGATCTGAAATTCTATGCAAGAACCCCACCTTAATTATCTACAGAAAGCACCCCTCACTCAGACTTTGTTGCTGATTAAAATAAGTCTATCTACTTGAAAGAGAGATACTCCCATTCCATTGCATGTTACTAGATTCAGCAAGGAAAATGCCTCCTCACCTGTGCTGCTCCCATTCCCTTTCTGTTTTCTTTTCTTGGCTAGCTGAATGGCTCTGTAGTCTGTCCTTGCAGATCCACCACTCTCCTAATCAAACAAGAAAGATGTTTTATGTGTGTTTGAAACAACAAATTAAGCTAATGAAGCCAGACTAACAAATTACTGACTGCTCAATCTTTTACATGATCCTGTATATTCATCTAACACTGGTCGGTTGGGATTTATAATTAAGTTTCTCAAACAGTAGCAATCAAAATTCTGATTGGTCCCCTGAATGTATCTGGCATCTAAAGTTACACACACTTCCATGTTTATCTGCATTTTCAATAAGGCCATGCTGTCATAAAGGATACATTTTATACCAAAAAACATACATTTATCTTTACACAGTACTGGAAAGGGGAAGGGAATGGTTTTCCAGAAGCAGTATTAAGGATAGAGTTATGGGAACGAAGTCTGAGACTAATAATTGCAGTTACTTTCCATGCCCAAACCCTTCCCTGAAACTAACACACACACAGGACATACCGTATAGTCCCCTCCTTATGCTTTCTTGTTAGTCCCACTTCACCCTTGGGGGGTTAATTTTGAAACTTTTTTTTAAACTTTGAACACGATCCTCCCTCCCCCACCCTCACAATTCAAGCCTTTCAAAGAATCTGTCACCATGCTGATTCCATGTCTAACATCATATTTAGTCAATACAGAGTTCTACATCCTTCATGGAAAAAAACCCCATGTAATTGGGTAAATCAATATGAAAGGTCTGCTCATAAGTTGCAAGCAGCACCGGAGTATCCTCAAAGTTAAGGTGCTTCAGTCATCTGGGGACAACTGAATATAGTTACTGCATACCAAAAAAGAGCTGCAAGTCACTGTGCTAAGATCCATTTCTTTCTGAGCACTGTAGCTTCCTGGAGGGTTGGAGAACACAAACTGTGTCACCACTTTACTGCCTTCCTGTTGGCCAACAACATCCGAGCTAGGAAGCAAGTTTCGTTCAGTTTTAGTTGGTGTCAGTAACTCAGGTCCATTGCTTCCACCAAGGCTGCTGGAAGGAGTCAAAGTGGTAGTGTCTATTGTCAGATTATTGCTCGATGTCAAACCATGCAGGTCTTGACTGGAATTCTTCACTGATAAAGATGCTAGTGAACCTAAGGCTTCCGCATTTACAGTCTGTACATCATCCAGATTTGAAGTACTTTGCTGTAAAACTGTAGCAGTGGTTCCCATCAAGAGAGAACTGTCCAGGCTATGTGGAATATCACTACTTGCCACCAATATCAAAGGATCAACTGTTTGACCTATGGAATTGCTATTGACAGAAAGGTTTCCACCAAGTGTAGAACCTACTGAAGCCACATCTATGGTGACAATTCCAGAGTTTACTAAAGCCATATCTGTTGCAATCCCAGAATTGTTACCAGACACATTGGAGAAAAGGGACACAAGGTCTATGTTGCTGAGGTCACTTTGTCCTGGACTGGTGAGTTCACTGCTAGGCGTGAGGGAACTGGTTGCTTCAAGCTGGGTTAAGAGATCTGAAATATAATACAATACATGTATTAAACTTGTTGAAAATGCAACAGACAAATGATAAAGGAAAGAAGGTTGGGTGCCACTACCTGTGGCTGAAGGGGTGCAACATTCAAAAGTGGGAACACACAGAAGCCCCAAAGACACACGTTAATTACTAACAGAACATATTGATACTTTTTTCAGAACAGGTAAATTGCACTCAAGTTTACATACCCTGCAAATAAATGGAGCAACATTACTGACTTTGGAAACTGTGTTTAGAAGCAACAAACTTGTACCAGACAAGAATTTAATAGGGAAGAAAACACACTACATGCAACTGTCTGAAGACCGAGTATTCTTAAAATTATAGGCTTAAAATATTTCCTAAATAAAAGCCACTTTTCTAAGCCAGAATTACAAAGGAAAACAAGCTTATTAAAACAAATTCACCTTAACAGTAATTGTTAGATTTCCCAATCTGAAGAAAAATTGTTTCAATCAAGTATTAGTTTCCTGTGTAATGTATCCTCCTCCCATCCTTTTCAAAAATATTGTACAGAAGTGTTTCATCTGTGTATATACATTTAGAACATTGAAAAAAATTTCATTCTCTTTCCTATTCAGTATGCTACCAAAGTGGGACTTTGAGCTCTGTCTTACTTTGCTTCAGTTAGTTGTCTAGATAAAAGTAGTATGAATTTTTAAGTTTGCCACATCATTGAAAGACAAAATTACTTTAACAATGTCTACTAATATTCCACTGTGACGAAGAATCTCATATCCCACAAGCAATTCTACAGTAACATTATCTGTTCATACTGCTGGACAACAGTTCCTTTCAGCACAGGAATTTCTATACACATAGAATCAGAGAGGTAGCCATGTTTGTCACTTCGGCAGTTCCAGACTAAGAGTCCTATGGCACATTAAAGACTAACTAAAGTACTGAAGCATAAGCTTTCATGGGCTCTCACTTCGTCGGATGCATGCAGTGGAAGTATCCAGGGGCAGGTATAAATAGAAGGGCAAGAACCAGGTTGGAGATAATAAGGCCTGATTGGACTAACCTTATTATCTCCAACCTGGTTTTTGCCTACTTATTTATACCTGCTCCTGGATACTTTCACTGCATGCATCCGACGAAGTGGGTATTAGCCCACAAAAGCTTATGCTTCAATACTTTAATGTTCCACAGGACTCTGTCACTTCTACATACACATATACTCTTCAAAATACCCTCAAAACTGTCCATGGTACAAATTAGGACTTTAGAGTATTTTGGTTTTAAGTCCTCATTCTCAGATTCTAGAAAGAATGTTTTGAAAAACCTTCAAGAGCGAGATCTAATTAATTCGAGATGTTACTGACTTCTGGAAACCACAAGCCAAGCCTTACTCGCAGCTCCCACTGAAGATTTTATACTATGCACCTACCCATAGAGAAAAAGTCCTGGCTCCACTGAAGTTAGAGTCTTGCTGTTGACTTCAACGAGGTCAGTACCCATAGTTTAGGCCTGATATACATAGTGTTTAGGTTTCTCTTTGCCCCAGCCACATTTTGAGGCTAAAATATCATACCTGCACTGAAGTTGTGCTGTTTGACCATGTGAGTCTTCATACTATGCTTGGAAGTGAACAATTTGTTACAACTGGACACTGGGCAACGGGTCTTCGATGAGTCCACATCTTGAAGATGTTTCTTTGAGTGAATATACAAACTGCTGCGGGCAGAGAATTTTGCACAACAACCTGCAACATGACACACAGTATATTACAGGATCTTTCTTGGTTTTAACTTAAAATTAGTATTGGAGATGTTTACTAGGGAATTCTAAAGTCACATAAATAAAACGTTCAGTTAGTTAACTTGTACCACTTGTGCAGAGGTGCCATAGATCAATACAGGAAGTTGAAGAAAGCAGCACAAAGCAAAGCAGCAGAGTTTCAAAGGAGCAGAAGAAATGCCGTACCAGAGCAGACCACTGATGCTTCTAGTCCAGCACCCTGCTTTCAAGAGCAGCAAAAAACCCGAATGATTTAGTAAAAAGTGACATAAAGGCACCTTAAATAGAAGCATTTGATAATGGCCACAGGTGAAAGCAAAAGGGAGGAAGAAATGCTTCCTGACAACCACAGGGCAAAAACCACTTTGTTTTAAGCATTGAAGTGTAATTATCAACATTCCTTGTTCAGCCAGGAAGTTGGGTACATGGTCTTGTGTCTATTTACACCACACTTATAATCTAAACCCTTTTAAAAATCCCACTAGAGACTGTGCCTCAATGATTTCCCGCAGCAGCTGGATCTACAAATCTTTTGCTTGTATTCATTTTAAAACCATAGGTCTTACCTGTAAGCTCCCCATATACCTTTAGCCACTTAATTATCCCTTAACAGATATTTGTAGCTCTGCAGAGACCTTTTCGCTCAGAGACAAAACCAAGGTGACAACTACTGGAGATGTAAATGTACTAGGAGAAAAAGGCCATTATAACTCTTCTGCATGACTTTCTACCTGTTAAATATGACCAACCAGCCTATTAGATTCAGCAATTTGATTGCTGAACAGCAATCTGATGCTGAGCAGAAATCTTCTATCATTGATTCTGATTCTTCCCTCCTGCAGCCACAAATCAAAACAATGTTTCACAAGCAGTTTATCCATGGAGTATAAATAAGTCAACTGAAAAGAGAAAGTGTCTGGACACTAGCACAGTCTTAAATCTAAAGGAGGTGTTGATTTCCTTTTATCACTAACTGATGAGAAAAATCAAGTGACAATGATCTGCTATACATTTCCCATCTCCTTCATGTCTGGGACAATGTGGTTTATTCAATTAGATGTTCTTTAAAAAATAAGCTACTAAAAGGTTACAAAAAGTAAAATATGACTTTAAATATCCAAGGCTCCAGTCCTTCAGTGAGCCTTGACTGGGCAGGACCCTACACCTACCAAAGTAACAGCACAAAGTAACAGCTCTAGTAACAGCACACAGGACAAACAAACCAACCATACCTTCCACTGGACATTCAAATGGCTTTGTGCCTAGGTGCGTTATACTGTGGCCTTTCAAGTGTTCTGCTCTTGTGAAGGATTTCCCACAGCCTTCTACTGGACATGTAAACCTCCTGTCATCTTCATGTTTCCTACAAAAAAGGGAGATTACTATTCCCAAAAACAAATTCACTACATGCTCATTTCTAGCATCAATTACAACCACACTGATTTTAAAACTTACTCTTAAAATAATTATCTACACTAGAACATGTTTAGCCAATGCGAAGAACTGACAAGTAAGCCACGTGTTGGGTTTTGGTGTTTTATTTTTAAGCCCAACTATTTATTTTTTTTACCTTTTATGTCTTAGTAGCTTGGACATGCTGGTGAAAGACCAGCCACAACCTTCAGAATCACAAATAAAAGGCCTTTCACCTAAAAAAAAAAAAGAGTCCACATTTAATAATATAGTAACAAAAATACATGCTGATATTGTGAAGTCTCAAAAAAGTTTAAAGGACATCTACACTGCAACCCAATCCTTCCCTCCCCCCGCAGCAACAAGTCTCCAAGCCTGGGTCAACTGACTCAGGGTAGGACTTCACTACCAGCTGGCCGAGAGGCGCAAGCTGGAGTAGATGGGGGAGCCGCCGCCATGAGGACAGCAGGTAAGTCGGCCAAACGTACACTGACTTCAGCTACCTTAGTCACATAGCTGAAGTTGCGTATCTTCGGTCGATCTCCCCCTCCGCCCCCCCCCCCCCCCCCAGTGTAGACCAGCCCTCAGGCTCAGACTGTAGGGGCTAAAAATAGCAGTGCAGATGGAGCCTGGACTCGGAGACCCTCCTCAGGTTTCACGGCCAAGCGGGAATGTCCACACAGCTATTTTTAGCCATGTAGTACAAGCCCAAGTCAGTCGACTTGGACTCTGAGCCTCACTGCAACATTGTTGTTTTTTTCCTGTGTAGACATACCCTCAGTTATTTTACAAAGTTAAAGAAACTAAAATATCATTTTATGGTTATCAAACAAGCTTCCTTATCTACTGGTCATGTGCTGTGGAACTGGATCTGCCTGGGCAGACCCCTAAGCTCCCATGCAATCCAAAGGCACTCCATGTGGGTGCATGGATCCACCTACAAAGATCCAACTGCAGGAGATGGCTCTATATTAATCTGGACAACCAGATTTTTTAAAACCCAGTTTGCTTTCCCTGTTTATGTAGTAATTTGTATGGGTTTGTTTTTTGCCATTTCTCTCAGTTATGTTTTGTTGCACAAACTAACATGCAGTCCACCTAAAAAGTCAATAAAATCCACTTCTCCCTGAAGACGTTTTACCAACTATTGTTGTAAACACTTAAAATTATTAAAGTATTTCTCTACTCTTGCAGTTTGTTCTATGCACGTGATAGTACTTGGTCTATAGTCAATTTCCTTCTGGTTCCATAACCTTTCACACAGTAACAGAAAGAAAAAACTTTCAACAGATAAGAAAGTGCAATTGTAAAGCCACAAAAAAATGGCAGAACAGAAGGGAAAGACATAAATTAATTAGTTCTAAAAAAGAAACAAGTTAAAAGACGAAGCAGACTCACTTATAAATCATGGACAGTTGTTTAGAGTCATTTTCAGGTTCTCACTCTTCTAACTCTTGGTCACAAACATGTAAAGGATGTTTCTATTGCTGTTTTAAAAAATTCTTATTGGCATAAGGTTTGTAAAGACTGCTTTTATAAATGGCTAAAGCTTGAGGCTGCATTTGACCCAATATCTCTCTATATATTCAGCTGTCCCAATTTATGAACTATCCTGATGAATACCTGTGTGACTTCTCATGTGGATTTTCAGTCGGCAGGCTTTGTCATACTGCTTGCTACAACCAGGGAAAGAGCAGGAGAACTGTTCTTGCTCTCTGAAGTGGGCTCGATTATGAGAAAATAATGCACTCACTGTGATAAAGGTTCTCTCACAACCTAAGGAAAGAGCAGATCATCATCTTAGCTCAGGGTGACACACAAAATAGGGAAATAAAATCTAACAGTGGTTCTCTCAAACTTTTGTATTGTTGACCCTTTTCACACAGCAAGCCTCTGAATGTGACCCCCCCCCCTTTATAAATTAAGAACACTTTTTAAAAAAAATACACATATACGATTATTAACATTATATAAATGCTGGAGGCAAAGTGGGGCTTAGGGGTGGAGGCTGACAGATTGCGACTCACTCATGAACCCCAACTGGAAAACCCCTGCTCTATACCATACCTCAGGGTTTGCAACTATGGGCTGAAATGAATATCCACCTAGACATAGTATGTTTTGGGCACAGAGATAAGCAAAACCTAGAGCAATTTAAGACTGACTGCATCTTTTGTGAGCAGCGTTTTAGAAAAGCTGGTGGACTGATGCATGTCAACGGATTAGAAGACAACAGTGAGGAAAGTACATACACAAAAAAAGTTGTTCTACTATGGTACATATGGTACTATGTGCATCTAATGGGGATATGCTGTTATTCAATCAGCAAACTCTGAGGGATCAAAGGACAGAAAACGGAGATCAAAAGATTCCAACTGTCTGCCCCAGACATCAGATTAAAATAGAAGTGTTGCAGCGCAAGCTAGAGATGACCAAGGGGCAGGATAAGCATGGTCTCAAACCTGCAAGGAGGACTAAAAGGACTCCAGGTTAGCCATTCTTACATATAAATATACCAGCTAATCCCAAAGAAATGCAGCATGGTAGTGCTCAAGTAAGTACCTCACCTACATTTAATCATAAAAAATATCTATGATTTAGATTTGAAGAGATTGCTTTGCAGGCTGTGTAGATACTGATTTATCCATGACAGGCTAGAAAGGGAACTTCCTTCAATCACCAGTGGATGAGAAACATTCATATATTATTTGAAGTTGGGCAGAATATTGCATAGGATAAAGTGGGTATTAGCCCACGAAACCTTATGCTTCAATACTTTAGTTAGTCTTTAAGGTGCCACAGGACTCTGTCACCTCTTAATGGGCGTGAACAAGATCAGCATTGCTTGATGTTTAATCAGGGAGCCACATGACAGGGCTGATCCATGAACAAATTCTAGGTGTCTAAAGGGGACATCTGCCTCTTGGGCCAGAACTGTGACACCTCCACTCCCAGGAAGGCAGCTGCTCTATGAAATCTCCCCACACAAACCAGTTCTCCTCCCCGTTCCAAAGAGACAGGTGCCCCCTGTGGTCCCACGATTGCTGTCATTTGTTGCCCACCCCATTTATCTCAAGCAGTCTCCCTAGTAACACCCACAAGTCCCATGACCATAGATGGGGCTGGGGCATCCCCAGACCAGTTTCACCCCAGACGGTCGCCAGGCGGGTGTAGGTCTATCGGGGCACGGGACTGTGCCAGTGCCTAGGCACTACGCGCACCGCAATCCCCGAGCCCAGCCAGAGGAGGGGATTACCGGGGAACTCGCAGCGGTAGGGCCGGTCGGGTTCCAGGTGGCTCCGCCGCTGGTGCGCTCCGAGGCGGGCGGCGCTGGGGAAGCGCTGCCCGCAGGCCTCGCACTTGTGCGCCGCCTCCTGCTCGTGCGCCCGCCCGTGGGCGCGCAGGTTGTAGACCGTGGTGAAGCGCTTGGTGCAGCCGGGCGCGGGGCAGGCGAAGGGCCGCAGCTTGTCGTGCGAGTGCAGGTGGCGCCGCAGCTTGTAGGCGGTGGCGAAGGACCAGGCGCAGCCGGGCACTGGGCAGCCGAAGGGCCGCGCCGCCCGCCCGCCCCCGGGCCCGGGCCCGCCGTGAGCCGCCTGCCGGTGCAGCCGCACCTGCTGCTTGCGGGAGAAGGTCTCGGTGCAGCGGGGCTCCGGGCAGTGATAGACCAGCAGCGCCCGGGAGCCGCCCGAGCCCGGGCCTGGGCCCTCCCCGCCCGCCGGCTCGGCCCGGCCGGGCAGCGGCGATGGAGCTCGGGGGGCGGCCGGCTCCGGCGCGGCCCCGGCGCGAGCGGGCGGCCCCGGCTCGGCGGCGCCCGGCCCCAGGGTCAGGACCCCGTTCTCGATCCGCACCAGCAGGCTCTGGTTGTTGATGGTGATGGTGCCGGAGAAGGCGCCGGCCTGGCCCGAGCCGGCCTGGCCCGCGGCCTCCGCCGCCTCCGCTCCCCGCCGGGCCGGCGCAGCAGACGCGCCGGGGCCCGGCGGCGGGGGCAGCAGCGGCGGCGGCGGGGCCGGCCCGGGAGCCTCCTCCGGCTCCCCGCGGGGAGGCTCCGTGCGGCCGCCCGGCCCGGCCCCCGGCTCTGCCGCGCCCCGCACCAGGTTGAAGACGAGCAGGAGGCCGTCGCCGTCGGGGCCGGGCGCCGGGGAGGGTCCGGGGGCGGCGCTGGGGCCCGGCTCCTGCTTTTCCTCCAGCAGCATCACCGGGAAGCTCATGTACAGGCCCGAGGCGGCGGCGGCCGGGTCCCACTCGGGGGGCGGCGGGAGCTCGGGCTCCCGCTGGGGCAGGCGGCCGGCGGGCGCGGCGCTCGGGGGCGCGGCGCCGCCGCCATGTTGGGTGTCGGGCCGGGCCCGGGCCGCCTCCACCGCGGGCAGCCCCTGCGTTTCCATCTTGGGGGTCCCTGTAGCAGCGGCTGAAACCGGAGTCGCGGGGCGGGGCCGGCCAGGCGGGAGGCGGGGGAAACCCGGAACGGAGAATCCGGAGCGGAGCCGGGCGGAGTGTGGGGGAAAACCCGGCACCTGGATCACAGCGGTGTTACGGAAGGGAGGAAGGGGCTCCCTGGAGCTGGAGCGGAGCCAGGGAGGGGGAGAACCAAAGCAGGCTTGGAGGGCACGGTCCGTGGCAAAAACCCCGTGCTGGCGGCTTGCCCCTATTGCCAACCCTGCTCTGTCCCCAATCCCAAATCCTGAGCTTGGTGTATAGCTCCTGGGGCTGGAGGAATAACTCCCAGGGGTTGGCCTGTGAGATTTAAAATCTGCTTGCCGTGTGCCCCCCACCCAGCACTCGGTGGTCCTTTCACAATTTCCTACAGAATCCTAACTTCAGTTCCATTGAGAACAACGGGCATCTTCATTGAGGGTAGCCACCCTTCTCATGCAAAGTCAGTAGGAAAACATTGGTTATCTTGCCTAATGCTTTAGTCCTGTTGAAAGTGATGGAAGATAGCAACCCTTTGGAACAAGGGCAAAAATTCACCAGAAACCTGTAGTTCACCAGGTTAACATCCAGAAAATATCCCAAGGCTCACAATAAAATCATGAGAGCAAGCAACTCTGAAAAATGCTTCTTTTAGCTCTCATGGTTGTAAAGTGATCCTGCCAATTCAAATGTGAACTTAATGTAACTAATGCTGAGTTGTCTGCCTAACTCTGTAAACAGCCAGAAACAATACTTAACACCCTTTCTGTATAGCTTTGAACTATACATTTGAAAACATACGTATATCAAAGGCAATTATTCTGGTATAAATTCATGCTTCTTATACTTATGGGGATACACTATCAACCAGTATAAAGCATATCTCTATATATTATAACTATGTCCCCACTCGGGGTTCAACAGCTTTAACAGTTTAGTAATTTGTTACACGCACCCTAATCAAAATACTTAAATCAGTACCAAAAACTGTGTGTAGACCAGGCCTGAGAGATGTGACCGCCTCAGTTCAAAGCATAAGGCTGTCACTCTAAAAAAAGTCTAATTTTGACAAAGAACATGCCATCACAAACTTTCATTGCTAATCAGTTTATGGGGAACTGGGTCAGTATGAACCCCATGAGTGGTGGGAAAAGCAGTGCAAAGGAAGGAGGAAACACACAAAGACAAGAAAGAGGGAAAGAAACAGAAAGGAAGTTGAGGAAGGCGAAGAAACAAATAGGGTCCTAAAGGAGAGCAAATTCTCCCATGAGAGATGCTGAAGTCAGGTGAATAAGTGAGTTTAGTTAATATATAAAAGCTATATGCTATCCTTGATCTTTGTGCAAAACCTCTCCTTGATAGCACAGACAGAGCTGCTGTGACGTGAGATTAATATGTAGTCCAACTTGTATTCTCCAGCCCCCAGACTATAACTGAAAATGGAATTTAGCCGTCACCTGTCTCCCTCCCTGCTACCTCCATATAAAAGGAAACTAAGTCATGTCCATATAAAAGGAAACGTTTCAGTGGCATAGGGGGCATTGCTGGTTGTTTCTTAGATGTTCATGTTAATGGCATTCTGCGAAACGGCCAGTAGATGGTGCTATAGCACTAGTCCAACAGTTCCATTTTGCATTTATTTGAAAAATTACTTTATTTTCTCTTCCCAGTATAATTCTGCATTTCATTTTGAGCACCAAGGCTTTTTTATT
Organism: Sternotherus odoratus; assembly: GCA_032164245.1. NCBI lineage: Eukaryota > Metazoa > Chordata > Testudines > Kinosternidae > Sternotherus > Sternotherus odoratus. The sequence goes on along the minus strand of JAVMKO010000005.1, from coordinate 17,958,739 downwards.
TATGTGGAGCCCTTATTCACTGATAATATTACCAACAAATATTCAGGTTTCAGAGTAGTAGCTATGTTAGTCGGTATCAGCAAAAACAACAAGGAATCTGTGTGGCCCCTTAGAGACTAACAAATTTTTGGGCATAAGCTTTCATGGGTTAGAACCCACTTCATCAGATGCATGTAGCAGAAAATACAGGATCAGGTATACATGAAAAGATGGGAGTTGCCTTACCAAGTCTAACGAGACAATTCAATTAACAGCAGGATACCAAGGGAGGCAAAATAACTTTTGTAGGGGTAATGAGAGTGGCCCATTTCAAACAGTTGACAAGAAGGTGTGACTAACAGTGACGGGAAATGAGTATGGGGAAAATTAGGTTTAGGTTTTGTAATGACACAACCACTCCCAGTCTTTATTCAGACTTAATGTGATGGTGTCCAGTTTGCAAAATAATTCCAGTTCTGCAGTTTCATGTTGGAGTCTGTTTCTGAAGGTTTTTTTGTTGAAGAATTGCCACTTTTAGGTCTATTTTGCATAGAGACTGTCCAGTTTGGCCAATGTACATGGCAGAGGGGCATTGCTGGCCAAACCAGACAGTCTCTACGGAAAAGAATAAATGGACAAATTTGACATCAAGAATTATAAGTTTCAAAAACAAGTAGGAGATCACGTCAGTCTCTTTGGTCACTCAATAACAGACCTAAAAGTGGAATTCTTCAACAAAAAACCCCCTTCAAAAACAGACTTCAATGAGAAACTGCAGAACTGGAATTAATTTGCAAAGTGGACAGCATCAAATTATGTCTGAATAAAGATTGGGAATGGTTGGGTCATTACAAAACCTAAACCTAATTTCCCCCAAATTAATTTCCCCTCACTGTTACTCACATCTTCTTGTCAACTGTTTGAAATGGGCCATTCTCATTACCCCTACAAAAGTTGTTTTTCCTCCCTTGGTATCCTGCACCTCACAGGTTTCTCCAACAGTGAAGTCCTCATCCCAGACATGATGACCTCAATCTCTCCCCTTGGAAGGGGGTTGAGCAATCACATCTTCAGAATTCTGGCTTCTCTGCAAGACAAGGCAGGTGGTTCAAATGAGCTCAGAAAAAAACCTTTGCCCTAGACTTAGGGTATGTCTTCACTACCCGCCGATCCGGCGGGTAGCGATCGATCTTCTGGCGATCGATTTCTCGCGTCTTGTGAAGACACGAGAAATTGATCACTCGCGGCGCCCCCGTCAACTCCGGAACTCCAGCTTGCCGGGAGGCGCAAGCTGGAGTCGACGGGGGAGCGCGCCGCCGAACGCCGCCACCCTGGGGACGAACGGTAAGTCGGCTGCAGATACGCAAACGCGTATCTGCAGTCGATTCCCCCCCTCCCCCGCCGTAGTGGGGACCAGCCCATACATATGGTTTCAGCATGCTCTTAATCAGCTACTGCTTTGCCCCAGTGGTGAGTAATGGGAAAACTGTTTCCTTTACCTCCCTGGCAAGGGTATCATGAGGCTCAATTAGTTCATATATCACAATTAGTAAAAAGGGCAAGGGATGTTATTAAATATGATGAATTACTCAAGGGTTCATTTAAGTCCTTTTGTTACTATTCCTTCAGCCATTTTGCATTGCTCATGCTAATTAGTAAATAGACAAGCCTAACTAAAACTGATTGCAAGAAGGTCTGATCCTCAACCAATAAATCTTGTAGGGAGATTGTTTGAGTTCTGTTGTTTGTCAACATATGGCCTGGTCCTGCAAACGCTTACTCTCCGATGTGTGTGCGCTCCCAGTGACTCTGGTAGGAATAAGCATGGGAGAGTTTGCAGAATCAGGCCCAGATCTTAAAAGCCTTGAGACTGGGACCATGTCTCTTTTTGTCTTTTGTTCTACCGGCACACTACCAGAACATAACTGGCATGAAATAATGAAAATGAATCTAACATATTCATAATAAAGATTTCCTTAGTATAAGGCAGCCTTTTCCCTCAGTGGATTTTCACATGAGGATTAGGTTAAATTTATATCTTAAAAATTCCTTCAGCGCAAAGAACTGATGCATTTGCTAGGCATTTATTCATGACAAAACAGTCATCTGATGCCCTTAAACTATGAAAAATATCTTTGAAGTCAAAAGGTGGTAATGATTTTGTAAGAGGCAGCTATCAAGATGCTAACTTTGGGCCCAATTCAACTCTTGTTTAAGTCAATGGGAGTACTTTGTCAATACAGTAAAACCTCCATTTAACGGACTAATTCAGGTGAGGGGGTGTCTGTTAAATCAAAAAGTTCGTTATTTAATAATAAAAAAAACCACAGAGCTGTCGGAGCAGCAGCCCACCCGCCACAGGGTCAGGGCGGCAGCTCCGCAGCCCGCCCGCTGCCGGGACCCGTGCGGAAGCCGGGAGCCGTCAGCCAGCCCGCCCGGGGTCCCGGCTGCTGGGACCTGGGCAGCAGCCGGGAGACAGCAGCCAGCCCGCCTGCAGGCGGGAGCCGGGAGCCAGCAGCCCGCCCGCTGGCGGGACTCGGGCGGGAGCTAGCAGCCCGCCCGCAGGCGGGAGCCGGCAGCCCGCCCGCTGATGGGACTCGGGCGGGAGCCGGGAGCTGGCAGCCCGCCCGCTGGCGGGACTCGGGCGGGAGCCGGCAGCCTGCCCCCAGGTGGGAGCCGGCAGCCAGCCCGCCTGCTGGCGGGACTCGGGAGCTGGCAGCCAGCCCGCCCGCTGCCTGGACCCGGGCGGCAGCCGGCAGCCAGCCCGCCCGCTGCTGTGACCCGGGCGGCAGCCGGGAGCCGGCAGCCAGTCCGCCTGCTGCCTGGACCCGGGCGGCAGCTGGGAGCCGGCAGCCAGCCCCCGAGAAATGGATTTTGGATGCATCAGACTTGCTCAGAAATTTTGTCCGTTGCATCCGAAGTCCGTTAAATCGAGGTCCGTTAAATCGAGCTCCGTTAAATCGAGGGTTTACTGTAATTATGTATATAGGTCAAAGCACAGATTGGCAGCTTTAGCTGATAGCTACCTAAGTTTTGGATGTATAAATTGGCAATTGTTCTTCTGTAATATGTAGCAATTTTGATCTACCACAATTTGCACTTCCTAGGACATTTGGTTCACATGTATTTACTGCTGTATATTGTATAACTACAGACTGGTCACAGCCTCACCTCTGTCCCTGGAAAAATCATAGAGCGGGTCCTCAAGGAATCCATTTTGAAGCACTTGGAGGAGAGGAAAGTGATCAGGAACAGTCAATATGGATTCACCAAGGGCAAGTTGTGCCTGACCAACCTGATTGCCTTCTATGATGAGATAACTGGCTCTGTGGGTATGGGGAAAGTGGTAGTCATGATATACCTTGACTTTAGCAAAGCTTTTGATATGGTCTCCCACCATATTCCTGCCAGCAAGTTTATGAAATATGGATTGGATGAATGGACTATAAGTGGACAGAAAGCTGGCTACATCGTCGGGCTCAATGGGTAGTGATCAATGGCTCGATGTCTAGTTGGCAGTATCCACATTTCTGCAAGGTGAACGTCTTCCCCCTGCCTTGCAGCTCCTGGACAATCATATAGAGTATGTAGACAGTGTGCTTCCTTTCCAAAGCATTGTAAAAACATTCATTCATTCTCAAATATCCTAGGAGGTGAGTGTTATCCCCACTTTCCATATGGAGAAATTGAGGCACAGAATACCATATCCAGCCTTGCCATAAACAGGCACAAGTCCAGCCAAAGCAAATGGGAAAAGAACATGCTTATCATGGCAGAATTTACCTCACAAAGATACCTCAGACTGTAGAGTTGGACAGTGGCAGAACCAGGTAGAACTGAGAACTCCTGTTCCCTAAGTCCATACTCAACCCACTTGACCAGTGATACTCAGACTGAGGCTCCTGAGACAGAAGTGTCTCTTTAATGTGTCTCCTGCGGCTCTTTGCAGCACAATATTAAATCTCTGTGTGACTTAATTATTAGGCAAAGTTATTAACCAATCAGGCTGCTTTTCCTATGTTATTAACCAACTGTAATTGATGAAATAACACTTGGTCAGTCATTTTGCTGTGACAATAATATATACATATAAAATAGCAAATGAAACAATGGATTCAAACTACCGTGGCTCTTTAGGGTAATGTTGATCACTAATTTGGCTACTGAACCACTAAGATCTGAGTATCGCTGCACTAGATCAAGGAACCTCTCAGATTTCTGAACAGTCAGACTGGAATGGATTTTTAAAAATATTGCTTAATTAGTTAGGCCCCGATTCCAATACCTTTATTCACACTGAATAGTATCTTATTCCAGGAGCAGTCTCAATTAAGTCAATGGAAAAAATTCCCAATGATTTCAATAGAGTTTAGATTAGACCCTAAATGTAGGGAGTCTCAGCATTACCCTGATAATGATGAAGGAAAAGAACTGCTCACACAGGAGAGACACTTGCAATGCATTTATTATCTTACCAGAAAGTGAGGTCAGGTAACAAGAAAGCACAACTTCTTTAAGGTGTGTCTGAAAAGAGCATGATGAATTCAGAATGCAATTAATGATGCAGGGCTTGCTCCAAAATGCTTTCATCTACCACCTTGTGTGGGAGAGTCACCTTCAATTTACCAGTCTCCTCCATCGCTTGGCAGATTGTTTCATAGGCATTGCTGTTGCCCGACCAGCAGCGTCTAGCTACCTGTCAGATCACAAACGTGGTGAAAGTAAATGGACGTGTCAATTCAATTGTATCTCCCCACATCTCACCTCTCCCCATACACAAGCACACAATTTAATTGCAACAAATCTACCAAACTCATGCTAGCTTTTGTTATTTTACCAATATAAGAAACCATTTTCTCTTTCACCCTAAGCATTAAAAAAAAAAAAAAAAAAAGGTTTTGGATAGCCCTGGCTAGAGCAAGACACATTGTAAAAAGATACTATGCAAAAGTCCCTCACAAGGAAAAATTAATGTATCTCAATTCAGATCTGCAAAACTAACTGCTGCTTCAGCCCCAGGCCTGTCTTAAACAATCACTGATTTTATCATGGGACAAATAGTTACATGGAAGGATGCAGAGATCACTGCACATATTTTCACACTGAACCTTTGGTAGGATTTGAAACCAAGGGGACACAAACTCTGCTAGTGAATAAGGGCTAAACTCCACTGAAGTCAATAGAGCTCTAGCCATTTACATCAGCAGGGAATTCAACCAATAGTCTCTAGAACTGGAAGGCTCAGAATGTCTATGGCAAAGTTATGCCCAAACCACAGCACCAGCTCAAACTCCTCCTAGAACTCTAAAAGAAATGCTAAGATTCGGATTCATATTTATTTGTAAAAGAGAGCTGAAGAAGAATGATAAATCCAAACCTCCTTGAACTTTGGAGAAGGGCAGACATAGATCTGAACTTGCTGGTTTAGCCTCATCATGAGTATATTAGTGCTCTATAACTATTCTCAATTATTAATTTATTATATTGTGTATTCACTGTGTCATTTAACACAAGTATCATGAGTCAAATCCTGAGCTCCTTCCTCAGTCTTTACACAGGCACAATCCAATGTGCAGTGGGCCTAGAAATATTATTTTATTATGGATTAAAAATCAGTGTTTGAAGTATTTGGTCAGACTCAAACTTGTTAAAATAGGCAAATGCTTAAGGTCCCAGTTCAGCAAAGTATTTAAGCATGTGATCAATTTAGAACTAATACATTTTGAGGATTATAAAAATAAAAGCACTACTAGTCAATGTCCCCTGCATATATAGGATTATTCCTGGCAGTATATTTTCTAGTGTACTGCCCAATTCCTTTCCATTTTTGGATGTAGGAATATAGACAATATTCTAAGATTGCCTTTTTTAAACAGCGCGCTGAGAAGTTGTGCTATTGCATGCAATAAATCACATTGCAAGTAAATCTTCTACCAGACTGTTGTTTTATAGGCTGTCTCTGATAAATTATGCGTGTTAAGCAGCAGCCTCCATTACTCAAGTCTAGAGATTAATTTAATCTTCTTCCTTCTTCCTCAATGATTTATCTAGTCTATCAGATCTGGTACAGGGAGTGTATGTGGATAATTCCTCCTACTGGTTTTTGTACCACATTCTCTGGAGAGAACCCGTTTTCAGATCTAATGCAAGGAAGGAAACTATCTTCACCAAATTCTTTTGAGAAATAAAACAAAAACAGACCATACCAGAATTGGCAAGCAACAGCTTCAGTTGGTCTGAGACACATCAAGTAATTATGAATAGGCAAAGTCTTCCTAAAATGCAACAATTTTTGTCTTTTATAATTTTGCTGTATGTAGTTATGCCCTGTGGAGAGTTGTCTACAGAAATTGAACCCAGGATCTCTGGATCTAAAAAGCATGAGCTGCTCCTGCTTGATCTAAATTACCACCTCTAGTAGCACAACCATGGGAGTAGAGTCATAAACCCATATTAGTCTAGGCAGTAAGGAGGACAAACACTCTGTGTTAAAATGGGTTACACTCTCCCTGAGGCCAAGGAAACTCAGCCCAAGCTCATGGTCCATTACAGTTCAAGTAAATAAACTGGTCTGAGTTTGCACATAACTAGCACTTAGGACTAAACTCTAGACTTAGGAACATGTGGCGTGTACCCAGGAATAAAAGTGGCCACAGGTTCCTAATGTAAAGGTATCTTGGGGTTGCTCCTTTTCCCATTGATAATATTGGAAAAACTCTCATTGATATAAATTGGAGATAAACAGGCCTTCTTTGCATTGGGAATTCAGTGGGGGCGGAGGGTGCTCTCAACTTCCCAGGATCAGGTCCCAAAAGCCCTACATTTATTGAGTCTTTTTTTTAGAGTCTGACCCCAAAGCCCATTGAAGTTGACTAAAGTTGATAGAAAGACTCCATCTGACTTCAATGGGGTTTGGATCAGGCCCATAAATAGTACACATCAGAGAATAGTTAGCGGAGTTAGTTGTTCTGCCTATTTCATGGTACGGTTTGCATATTCCTGGGACACCAAGCATTTTTTAATGTTTTGAAGAAGAAAAGCAATATTTTAAGTCAAAGTAGAAGGCAGATTTTGCTTACTCCATTGGAAACATCCCAGCTGAGCATCATCTTAGCTTGTTCCTCAGCCTCTGCTGATCCATCCAGAACAAGGCCAAATCCTCCATTTATGACTTCACCCCTTTAAAATACAAGTTTTTACATTTTTAAAATAAATCTTAAAAAAATTATACAAACCAATCCTATAAGGTATGCGTCCAGTCAGATGCAGTGGGGAGGGGTAGGAAAAATCTAAATTAGGCCTGGATAATATTGCTGAAATTGGATACAGGACGCAGTCAGTGAGTCTTTGTACTTAAAAGATGGAAAGCCAGCAGTACAAGGAACCAAAGTCCTAGTGTAGGAAAGGGTAGGAAGCCCATTCTGTATTTTCCCACACTACCAGCCAGCAAACCCATTTCTGACCCAAGTGGCAGTGCCAGAAGCTAAGCCTGCTGTAAGTCTCCTGAGAACAGTATGTTCCACATAGCACTTGCTTTCTTAAAAAAAACAAAACAAAAAAACAAATACAGGAATGCTGGCATTCCTGTTGATTAAAGAACTAAAGTCACAGGGATTCTTAAAGGTTAAGCCTTTCACGTTTGCTACATTCAGGTCTAGCATTCAGATAGTACGGTGATGAGGGTCCTGTTCATAATCAGAGTCTCACAGCTAAATACAAGGTGGAACAGTTTGTTTACCATAAGGCATTAAAATATATTTCAAGGGTCCATTCAAGGTGAAGTGACCTGTGAACACCTCCCCAATCAGATAGAGGAAAGGACTGAATAAAGGCACTGGATTTATGGCCTATTACAACAATCTATAACTAAGGCAGCGAATTTATCAAAGAGGTCATGAAAGTCATATCCCCCCTTAGTCTCCCCTTTTCCAAGCTGAAAAGTCCTAGCTGCTTTAGTCTCTCCTCATATGGGACCCGTTCCAAACCCCTAATCATTTTAGTTGCCCTTCTCTGAACCTCTTCTAATGCCAGTACATCCTTTCTGAGATGAGGACACCACATCTGTACATAGTATTCAAGTATTTATATAAGGGCAATAAGATATTCTTTGTCTTATTCTCTATCCCTTTTATAATGATTCCTAACATCCCGTTTGCTTTTTTGATTGTCGCTGTACACTGTGTGGATGTCTTTAGAGAACTATCCATGATGACTCCAAGATCTTTTTCTTGATTAGTTGTAGCTAAAGTAGCCCCCATCATTTGCCATTTTGTTGCCCAGTCACTTAGTTTCACCTTGCATTTAGCTGTGACACTGAGTAAGTTTCCCAGATTTTAAGAATCCCTCTGTATAAGCTTGAAAGATATTACCTTACACACCTTGTCTTTGATTCACTGAGTATGACTGATAACATAGCCAGAATTCCAAACTCTGCTCTCAATTACACCCATTGTAAATAAACCCAGAGTAACTCTTGTTAATTTCAATGCAGTTACTCCAGTGCAAATAAGATCAGGACCTGGTTTAATATCTCAGATCAGCCTACTATTAACATAAAACAGTAAGAAAATTAGATCTCTAGTTTTTTTGTTTTGTTTTGTTTTGTAAAATATTTTCTTTGGCAAAACACTTGCAGAGATGTTCTTTTTAGTGGCAAAAGACATCCTCTGAGCCCAACATCTCAAAGATGATTCTTTGAAGCACAGAGGTGAAGGACTAGATTCCTGATCTCACTAATACACAAGTAAATCCAGGGCAACTCCACTGATTTCAATGGAATTACACCAATGTACATCCAGAATAGCAGGCTAGAATCTGGCCTACCATCTAAAAAGACACCCATAAATTAACCTCCAAACAAGTCATGTTTGTTAGGATGGCTTTTCCAACAAAACCTCTCCCTTTTAAAGGAGAGTACTCTGCCTTCATTAGCATTGGATAATATTTTCATGTAATTAAAGAAACATGTGGCATTTTGACCTAAGCTACCTCCTATAATTTCCAGATGCCTCCTCGGAAGGTGATCAAAGAAAACCAGGCCCCTCTCACAATCAAGATGTCACACTGTCAACTGTGTAGTTCAGTGCTTAAATTACCTCTGCTTTTTTGTCACTACAGGTTACACAGACCTCATGCCAATATATATTCTTGTGCAAATGAACAGGCTCCAAGAAATCAATGACATTCAGCTGCTATAATTATGGCCTTGCTTGAGTAATTCTGTGCCCACATCCACAGTGCAGGTGATGCAGATCCAGCTAAATAAAAAAACATCCTGTTTGTGTTACAAGGTTATAACTCAGTGAATCAAAATGGAGGAAAGACATTTCTTGAGCCACATAAGGAAGAAGCATCAGATTTGTCAACAATCCTGGTGAAAGCAAAACATCTGCTGAGGAGGCTGCCGAATAAATTGTGATCTTCATTTCTGAATTCTCTAAACAGCAACATTCCAGTGTCAAGTTGATTTCTTTCTAACATATGTATATACATACACTCCTAATCCGTTATCAGGGAAGTAAAAGAGGACAAATAAATCACACAGATGAAAAGCCTACATCAACTGAGATCAAGGAGATGAGGTGGCTAATTTCACCATGCACAAAGAGATTTCTATATTGCAGGGCCAGCTGACTTCTCACGTCCCCAGAGCTCTTTACAATGCAACACAGGTTCTCAGTTGCTGAAAAGTGCAACATTGCTGGATGAAAACGGAGAACCAAAGAGCATCAGGCTCCATAGGGAAAGGGAATCAAACACATTTGTAATGGCTGGGAACTGTATCTTCTTTAAAGAAAAACTTTATGTAATTCCTCTTTTTTTCCCCAAGAAGCAAATGCAAGGAGGATACAGCTCCAACTAGACTGGGTGGTATCCAGTTAAACAGAATAGAACCACTGCAGTGCCAAGGCCTTTAGAAAGCTTTCCGACTGCAGCCTCTAATAACATGACATTGTTACAACATCTGAGTCTCAGCATAGTGGCTTGTGCAAGGGCAGGCCCAATTTTCAACTCCAGTGGTCTTTGTGGAAGCCAAATTCTTTCATCACACAGGGCCAAGTCTACCTCCATCAGTAAAGTGAGCAAGAATGAGCCCATCATGTACTGTACCAAATCCCCAACCCCAAATCATCCATGGTTATTGGTAGGCTGGGTTACCTGTACCTGCCTTTCCACGAGTATTTGGATTCCAGTAAACTTCCATTTGCTAATTTTCTGATTTATTTTGCAAGCACCCCCCATTGTATTACGTTCTGAGACAGCTTCTACTCCCTGGTGTAAATCCACTTAAGCCAGTGGAGTTACTCCAGATTTACATTAGTGTAACTGAGATCCCAACCTGGCCCATGCACTTTTCAAGCAAGAGAAGTAGGACTAGATTCCCCAAGTGGGGTCCACCAGAGGTTATTCAGGGGTTTGTCCCTTGAGCCAGGGCCAGAACAGTGTTCTGGCACTTTTGCTGCATGGATGATACCATCTTGTTCTCAAAATGGTGTCCTCCAAACAGCGTGAGAGGTCACACCGGTGGGGGTATCCCCCGGCTGGCAGGGGCATTCCAATAGTACCATTCAGGCCCACACCCTCCCTGTACGGGGTTTTTAGAAGTACTTTTTTTGACACAGATGTTAAGACTCGCTTCACTTCTACAGGACAGGACAGTAATACCCCCATTTAGGAGAAACAGAAATATAGATCAAAATGAAGTGTAAAGGCCCTATAACAACATGAAACTGATGTATGAAAAATGAAAGGGGTCCAGGGCATTGAGTCAGATGCCAAAGGGGTCATTTGCAGAAAAGAAATTGGGAACTACTGGACTATATAGTTTTTTCTATAAGTTGAATTTGGAACAGTCACAATCAATGCACAGAAGAAACCAGGGATCAGCAACCTACGGCACATGGCCTGCAAGGGTAAGCCCCTTACCTGCTGTGTCCATAGGTTCGTTTGATCGCAGCTCCCACTGGCCGTTTGCCACTCCAGGCCAATGGGGGCTGCGGGCAGTGGCCATGGGCCGAGGCTTATCCTAGCAGGCCACATGCCAAAGTTTGTTGATCCCTGGAATAAGCAATTCTTAAAGATATTAATCAAATACATTTAAATAGCAACTACATTCATGAACATAGTGATCTTTAGGCATATTTTCCAGCAGCTGACTAAAAAGGCTAAATTCAGCACAGAAATTATTATGAAATGTCATAATCTCATTATTCATTCAGGATCTTCTTGTTTTCCATTTCTACGGCTGAGATTATCAGAGCAATTTAGGGGATTTAGAGACATATCTTCCATTATAATTAACGGACATTGTGAATGAAACCCTGGCCCCACTGAAGTCAATGGCAAGCCTCCAATTGACTTCAAACAGGGCCAGAATTTCACCCTGTGTGTCTGATTCTCTCAAGACTATGGCCCTGATTCTGATCTCACCCAGGTGTAAGTCAGTAATAACTCCATTGAAATCACTAGAGTTAGAATAATGCAGACAGAATGTGCTGACCAACCAGGATGGGAGATTGTGTTGGCTTCAATTAATAAGACCACATAATAGTCAGTGTCTCTATGGATTACATCCGCTGCAAGCTCTTTAATTCTGGTTCTCTGTACAGCTGTTCTGTAACATACTGGAAGGAGAGTGGGTTCTTTACAGCATTTAACAGCAAAAGCTGTGCCCCTTTCCACAACATATTGTTCCAGTGGACAATATCCTAGAGACAGTGCCCCTTACACTACATTTTTAGCTGTAGTTCCAAACTTGCTAGCTGTGGTATTGGTGACCAGCCTTCCCTATGGCAATAGATGTTCCTGCCCTTAAAGTCATGTGCTTGGCTGAGATTTCATCTAAACCTAGGGGGGAAAAGGGACATTTAGTGAAATGTCAGACACCATCCTACAGAGCCTGGGAAAAATAAATGGGAGTATATGTGTATTATCATTTTTCTTGCACAGATTTGAAATCATTGATCAGATATCCCTATACTACCGGCAACCACCTTAAATGTGTCTACTATAGAGTCAATCAGAAAATGCTGTCACATTTAACGCCTGACAGCTCCTCACCTGACTCACCCAAGAAATACCATGGGACTGCTTGGGTGGGTACGGCAAGCCAAACTTAATGGTATGGATGATTATTAATAAAACAAATAAAATTATATCATCAGTAATAAACCCAGTAGATTTATGTAACAACTCTACACCCAGAATACTCAAGTGTACAAGTTTTGCAGTAAGTCATTTGCAGAGGGGCCCAGTTAGCCCTAAATACCTCCCTCTAGCTGTGTTTGCTGAAAGCTCATGCCACAAACATGGAGATTCATGGGAAGAGGGGAACCATTTTTTGCTATATTTTGAGGGAAACTATTTTTAAGCACTGCTAAAAACTAAATTTTCTGCTTCTAATAAATGAGCCAAAGGATGCCTTAACAAACAGCCATGGCTTAAATTTTGCTTGAAGCTACACCAGTGTGAACCTGACACTGCAGTTGATGGAGTGACTCCAGATTTCCATTGGTGTAACTGAAAACAGAATGCAGCCCCCTAACAATAATAGAAAAGCTGTAACTAATTGCTATAGCATACCAGAACAATCTGTCTCTCTACTGCAACATTTACAGAGCACTCATCATCACAGTGCAGAGAGTCCCATCCAGCAAAGCACTTAAGCACATGCTTAACTTTAAGCGCTTGAGTAGTCCCAGTGAAGTCAGTGGGATTTCTCATATGTTAAGGTGTTTTGCCGGATCAAGGCCTAGGTTGAAGAGCCATGATTTAGTTTAGCATATTTTTTCTGGCATTGTTTACCATGAGAAGTCACGAAGTTCTAACAACATACTCATGTGTGCACAGGTAGGGGAAAGGACTTGTTTCCAGATTGTAAAATCCTATGCCCTGAAACAGGAAGACTGATAGTCATTAGTTTGTTCTTCCAACTTGTCTGTCTTTTATTAATGTAAATCGGCTAGAAGTGAGTAATCTGAACCATCCTTTAGTAGTTTGAACAATCATGCAAAACAAAGCAAGAAACCTCCCTCTTAATATTTTATTAGCCATGCTTCCATCTATCTAGGCATTTCCATCCGTGGTGCTTAGATTACATGATGAAAGACATCTTAGACAGTGTCTATATTCTGATCTGAGATCAGTGCCAGTCCACAATAAGTTGTTAGTGGAGTTACTGTGGATTTACACTGGTATAACCAAGATAAGAATGTGACCTCTGAGAACTCTCTTGAAAATATACATCCCCATCTCTCTATAAGGCAATCATCTTGTTCTGCTTCTCACTTTAGAAATCCCTGCAGGTTCAGTGTGTAATGCAACGAGGGGGCTGTTGTTTAAACTACTCCTTGCATTGCTGCTGCCTTTTATCCTGCCAGGCATGAGCAAGGGAAGAGGAGCGAAGAACTGAATGAAGAGGGATGGAAAAACGTTTGCTGGCACCTGAGCTGTTTTGTATCCCTCACCCTTTGTTGCACTTTAGCACATGGGCACGTTATATTGGGGTCCTAAGGTCACAGATTTAAATGCAGCTTAAGGGGAAACCTAAACACAATCCATCCAGTAACACTCTGGTTCTTCGTGTGTGAAGACAATGTTGGAAAAGACTAAGCCAGTCTGCCTTTGTTTGGCAAATTAAGTTTCCCAAACAGTGCAATGGCCAATGTCTAAAACACTTTTTCTTGACATATGGACACTAATTAAAAAAGCGTCATACAACACCACACTTCAACCTATCGTATACCCTTTGAGCCTCCTGTCCCCAAACCTCCATTGTTCCCATGAACATGGCCTTTTGCTGCCACATATGCCGACTCTTCTCTCTCTCTCTCTCTCTCTCTCACACACACACACACACACACACACATACGCATACACACGTGTCAACTGGATGGAACTGCTCTTCCCTTCAAACAAAAGCGAGTTCTCCTTACCAGCCAACTCCACCACCATTGTGTAAGGCAACCCAAGTGGCTCCTCTAACTGCATCTCCTACAAAATTCTGTACCGCCATATCTAGGAAGAAAGGAAATGAGTTACTGCAGCACCAGAATTCTTCATTTATTTCATGTAATGATTGTTGTTACTTCATTGCTTTTTCTCACACTTGGGGAGGGCAAAGGGAAGGGACTATTTTTTCCATCCTCTTTCTTTCCACACAGGAGGAAACACATGCCAGTGTCACAGAATGCTCTGCTATCTCAGGATTGTGGTGCTCTTTATACACTGATAAAGCGGAGATCTAAAATGAGAGGCCTATGCAAGAGGAATTGCAGAAAACTAGAAAGTAAGTAAATAAAGGTATGTCTACATTTCAATCGCTATAACAGCGCAGCCAACAGGAGGGGTTCTCCTGTTGGCATAGGTAATCCACCTCCCCAAGAGGCGGTAGCTAGGTTGACAGTATAATTCTTCTGTTGACCTAGCACTGTCTACACTGGAGATTAGGTCTGCTTAACTATGTTGCTTGGGGGTGTGGATTTTTCACACCCCTCAGAGACATAGCTAGGCCTATGTAAGTTCCCAGTCCTGAAACTTCACTGGAACAGATAAGATTTTGCAGAGGCATGGCTCTTTTCATGGTAGGAAAATTATTTAATGGTACCTCTCAGTTATAAGTCAGAGCTGGGTGAGTATTGTCATTTCCATTCACAGAGAAACTGAGGCACAGAAGTTAAGGCCCCAATTTAAAAAAAAAGTCCAGTAATTCTGGATACCGTTATGTGGTCTTACACTGGGCACCCCTCTGAAAAGGTATCCAAAATTACTTGATGCTTTTGAAAACCTAGACACAAAGTGGAAGAGTCAAGGACTAGAAATCAGGAGTTCCTGTATACCAAACTTGTGCTCAGACCACCAGAACACAGCTCTCTGTTATGCACAGAGAACAAGCAAAAAGCCCTGTGCATCCAATAAGCCTTGTGTTGAGATTTTCCATGGGACTTAAGTAATATGAAGGCTTCACCCTGAACCTCTGTGCAAGAGTGAATTTAACCCTTAAAGCTTAGAAGCTGCAGAAGTTACCTAGAATATTTATTTTTAAAAAAATCACAACTTAAAAACACAGAAAAATAAATGAGAGGTCTGATTTTCAGTGCACGGCTTCCTCTGAAGTGCACATAAACACCGTGTATACATTAGCCCATGCAATAGCAGGCACTAGCACTCCCATATCCAATTCTAAAATTTCAGCTTTGCATGTAAATTGTAGTACATCAAAGTACACACAGAAGTGTGCACATGTGGAAGAAATTGCATGCACCAGAAGATGATGGGCTAGACCCCCGTGAAAACAAGACCCTACGATTTTTGATTTGGGAACAACAGACCAAGTGCTTTGATTTTATGAGTTGAAAATCAGCTCAAAGAAACAAACACACACATCCCTAGAATCAACGTTGCAATGTTGTAGGTACTACATATTCAGTGTAAGAACTAGCTAATGCAGCCACTGATCCATATTAAAACCCTGTCCAAAAGCTTTCATTATGGCATCATCTTGTCTGGCATAATGTCACTTTAATAACCCAGTTCAGATAATTATAACTTTGTCCGATGGCATTGGGGACAAGAGGGATAATAAGAGTGAACACTCAACCTGTAAAACTTCCATTCCCTTCTCAGGCAAATGGCTGAGCAGAGTCAAGGTTAGGAGGGGAGTATGGCAAACAGATTAATGCTGCAATAATTTGAAAGCCCTTTGCTTTGGAGAAGGTCGCTAATTGAGCGAACGACAGCACTGTGAAAGACACTTTCTTCAACAGCATCTGCCTGGGCTGAGGTGACCCTGATTGTCAGGCTGCAGCGCTTAGTGCAAAACCAAAACAGATGGGCCAAAGTTACAGAAAATCCCTATGTTCAGTAATGAGAGGACTGCAAATGGGTCAGTTTAGATAAACTACCAGATATTGCAGTGTTGAAGGGGGAAAAAGAGAAATGAGGAGACCCAAAATGTTCCCCCGCTCTCTCTGAGAACTTATCCTAGGAGCCTGGAGAGCTAGGGACTGATCTACAGACCACTAAAAACTATAGAAAGGCCCCCCTTGATTCCACTGGGCTTTGGAGGAGATCTTTCAAGGGAGTCCATATAATTCAAGAAAACTATTCTCTTGAACACTGATAAACAAACTGCACTCTTAAAAAATGAGCCTCCATTACAAGCTGGAATCCTCAGCTATCCTGCAAGGTAGTTACATTTTGTAACTCTGGAAATCTGCTAATAATACTTCGTCCTTATAGCTCTGTAGGACCTCGCATCCAAGGACCTCAAAGCACTTCACCATCAGCAATTCATGACATCTTGCACCACTCCTGGGGTACACAAATTATTATTATTATCATTCCCATTTTATGCTTGAAAAATTGAGGCAGAGAGAGATTTACACCAACATTTTTGAAAGTGTGCACTGATTTGAGTGCCTCCATTTCTGGTTGCCCAATCTGAAACACTTTGGGCTTGTTTTTCAGAAGTATTGAGCACCTGCATTTTCCCTAGGTGCTCAGCACGCTGAAAATCAGGTTCTAGACCTCCCAAAATTAAAGGCCCCTTTTGATAAGGGATCCTGAATGACTTAGACAGGGTCATTCTGCAGCTTGGTGGCAAAGCTTGGAATCTAATCCAGAACTCCTGATTCTCACTGCTGTGCATCAACCATCAGCTCATATTTCCTGATGACAAGGGCTGTCTGATAGAATCTGAACTATTAATGCATCAGAATCTGTTAATGCACCAAGTCAAATGAACAGGGCTATGTCAGTATCAATTCTGTACAAAACATTTTTGTACACACAGGGCCTGATTCTGATCTTGCTTATCCTGCTGTAACTCCAAGGAAGGTTCCTTTGATTTACACAGGTGCAAGATCAAAATAAGGTACAACGTTCCACTAGCTAGGGCAGATTCTACTCTCTAATTGCACCAGTGTAGATATAGAATAATATCAGTGACTTTTGTAGCATTATCAAGATTTACATTGGTGTTACCAAATGTACTTTACTTTACTTTAGTTCCAGGCTAATTTCTGTATCATAATTATATCCCATAAAGCCTCCAGGTCAAGACAACAGGAAATCTGATTAATTGGGATGGAAGGGTTAAACAAAACCCATTAAAATATTCGCCATTTCTTTTGTTTGCCTAGACAGACATGTCTCAGATGCTCTGCTGACCTGCACAAAAGGCTGACCCATCATAAATGTTTGAGGTCTCTCTGTAAGGACTGTCGGTGCCACTCACATCATGGTGATCTCGACTCAGGACAACCGGTGCCTGCAAAAAAAACAAGGACAAGGAAGTGGAATCCTACACAGACTGTCAACTATGTCATTCACAGACTGGGGTTTTTTTGTGTGTGTGCAGATTTCACTCTTCGCCTTATTGACTTACCATCTCATTTCAAATCTCATCTAAGAGAACTCGTTACTCCCTACCCTAATCCTCTTAATTCCTTCTCCCTCTGCCACTGATTTTTATTATAACTGGTAAAGAAAAGCTGACTTTTTGTGCGTGAAATCTAGTGGAGAAAATCACCACCATTTCACACACAGAGATGAAGAGCCTTTTTGGAGAGCTCTGCTTGAAAATTATATTTTCACACTAAAAAAAAAATGCAAAACGTTGCAAGTAACGGATCTGAATTGACTGCTATCTGAAATTTTAAAGACTTTGTGGTATTGGCTAATCCTCATGCAAAATAGAACAACAAAAAACGGCAACGTAATATTTCTTCAGGTATTTGAAACATTTTTGAAAATATGAAATGAAGTGTAGTATCTGAGGCTATGAGAGATTAAATAGATACTTTTAAAAAGCTCCACGTTTCATTTTATAATTTAATGCTAACTTTATCATTTAGTCCAACTGTATTTGTAACTCTACAGCATTTAAGGAAACGGTTTGTTTTTATGAAAGATGCTATCCACAATGAGAGACCAGCCCTGTGAACCTTACTCACAGAGTATTCATTATTAATACAATAGTATTGACTGCAGTAGTACTGCCTGTGTGATCAAAGCTTTGTGAGATCAGGCCCTTAGCTTGTCTTGTATCATTTCCATTGATTCTTAATCCCACAATCACAATATAGATGTGTCACTTAAACATCACTATAGATTGTAAGCTCTTTGGGACCGGACCTCTCTTTTTGTTCTGTGTTTGTGCAGCAGTTCCTAGGAGCTACTGCAATATGAATAATAAATAATAGAGCTGGGTAGAACCTGGAATTCCCATTCCACAGTAAATTCCAAAACAATTCAAGTTGTTGAGAAGCAGAACAGGAAATGAAATTTCTCTTGGAAAAAAAATTCCAAAATTTCATTTAGAAAAAGTCAAAATGACATCTCATTCTGGCCTTTTGGAAACGTTTCTGAGGCTCCCTGGGATGCTCACAGCTCTGCAGCCCACCAGATGGGGAACCTACCAGCTCAGAACACTTAAAACCCATGGGCACCCCAGCTCTGCCTGACAGGCTGCCTTGGAGCAAGTAGCATGGAGGCCCTGGGAGCCTGGGATGCTGAGGAGCAGGGAACCTGGAAACTTGGGCAGGCTGGTGTGAAGCCAGGCAGGTAAGTTGGCAGGAAACAGACAGGATTCTGCTGGAAACCTGCCTGCTTTCCACTGGAATTCTGTCAAAATAGGCACATTCCCCTGGAATGTTGTCAAAGGGGCATTTTCCACTGGAAACTGTTCCACCAGAACATTTCCAATCAGTGCTAATAAATAATAAACTACAAATAAGGGAACACTGAAAATTAACAGCTTCCTACAGCTCAGATAAATCTTCCTTGGCTGGTGGATATCTAGCCCAGCGGACAGGGCCTGATTCTCCTCTCACTTGTGCCAGTTTTACACCACAGTAACTCCATGGACTTGGCCCAACCTGGAGTCAGTTTGCTCGCTCTGCTCTGTGCTGCCAGCGAATTATGAAGTAACTTCAAGGGCACCTCTATGTCCAGCTCATGAGAATGGCTGAAAAGGGGAATGGAGGCTCTGAAAAGATGAAAAAGATACAGAACAAAATCCGAAGGGCACGGAAGCCTGCCCTTGTCATTCATAGCTCCAAGGCTTGGTTTGTCTGGCCAGGTTTAGTTTTTAAGACCAGCTTGCAATGACGTTCATTTGGAATCCCGAGAAGAGCAGCGGTATTTGAAATATGTTAATAAACATTTTCTGAGTAACAAAAACCAGACATTGCTCCGTTGACATTCATTACATGAATTTGCTTCTTTAAAAATGATAATTCAGCTCGGACACTGGAAAGACGGAGACGTGTGATTTAACATCTTCAGGCCTTACTCCAATTGCACTTAAAGAAGTGTGAATCCGGAGCAACTCCAATGAAGTTACACTGTTGTAAAATCTGTCTGAGAGGAGAATTGGACCCTTAGATTTTGTGAACAACAAAAAATATTAAAGATGGGTTTGAATCTCTGGATCCGAACAGCTGTCTGCTTTGGGGGATTGGAGAGCAGACCCTTGAGGCTCAGAACCTTCTCTAAAACAAACACACAGGCTGATTATGTTATTCTGTTGCACAGAAAAACATGCATGCCAGCCCCCTTCATACTAAAGTTCTGGGAGCAAAATGCCACCATAGCACGCACCACTTAAACACCTTTCATGAGAATAAAAGCAAGAATTAAATTTTGTTAACCAGAGGTTTGTATACCACATAGTTTTGCTGTGGTATAAAAGCCTTTATTATGCATGTACCCATTGAGCCCAACTAGATTCTTTGCAATAATAAATGTGTATTACCTACAGCAGTGCCTAGGATCTAGGTCTCACAGTGCTACCTTGCTGTGCACAGAGACCTTAGAAAATCCCAATATGTACCAATTCCTGGGCACGTACCACATTTCAACAGGGTAGATTCTGCCTCCATTACTCACACTGATGAGTATCTTACTCCTGCAGTAAGGTACATGCACAAAGGTGGCAGTACCAGACGCTATGTTAGTTTCTCTTAATTTTTCACCTGCATATGAAGTGTGACTGAATATCAACTGTATGCTGCCCATACACAACACCAGACAGATTTTTTATGTGGGGATTAAATGTGGTATCTATGAAGACATTCTGTAGGTCAGACTCTCCCCTCACTGAATATGTTCCAGTGTAACAGGGAGGAGAATTTAGCTCAACATTTTCTAATATACCTTTTTATTACCATTGGTTGAACCATTCTACTTCTCCCATCCCACCCTGATCTCAGACACTAAACACAATTACCAGGCCACAATGAGTGGGAAAAGCCATACCTTAATCCTTTTTTCAGCAATGGCTCGATTAATAGCCACCGCAATAGACACACGACCCTTCTGATCAGAGTACAAGATTCTAGCTTGGGAGCCAACTACCTGGAAAATGAAAATGCCAGAGTTATAAGGTTCCCTCTGCAACTGGCTTATCTCCAAGCCCCAGCGGTAGAATTGGCCCCCTCCACTGGAGAAAGCATGGAGTATTAATCTGTAAACAATCAGCTTCCAGAAATAAGAATTAACCCGCCCCTCTGAACTGAGTTTTATCTACCCTTGCACAATGAGATTTATTTTTCTAATTAGCTGCTACAGTTCAGTAAATCCCAGTTTTTAAATCAACCTCATTGTCAGGCCTACAATCCCCTATCGACAATCCCCTTATCACCAGCTGAGAAGCAGAGATTGGAACTGGTGGTGGCGGTGGTGGGCTGGAAGGAAGGAGAAATATGGAGACAAAGAATATCAAACATCTATCTCACATAGCTTTGCTACCATCCATCCCTTACTTTGTGGTCTTTAGTCTGGCTTCCAGCTGGGGGTGGCATGCTTGAATTAACTGACTGTGTGGTGTCTAACTGTGCTTTAAAAAAAGAGAGTGCATCTAATATGCAATGCCATAGGAGGAAATAGTCCTTTCTCCTATAAAAAGGGTTACAGGACTAGACCAGCAGTCCTGAGGGGGGGAACCCAGAACAGGGCAGCTCCTCCAAGGTCAGATTTTAGGAGTGGAGCTCAGGGGGAGCTAGTTATGAATAAAGTGTATTGTGAGTCTCAGTTGTCTTGTTGAAAAATAGAGATTGACTCAAGCCACAAAAGTTGGCTCTAAACCCAGGTTTTGAACATCTCAAAGTGGAGAGGGTGAGGTGTTTGTTTGGTTAATTATGAAGATGATTTCGCAACATTTGGATCTGGAGCTAGGATCGGATTTCAAGCACCCTGGGTGAAACAAAACAGTGTTTGGAGCCAGAGTTTTCACTGGGGCCCCTTCTCTGCTTTTTGGCATGGCCATGTGTGAAAGAGGCTGTGCATTTACCAAGCTGTGCCTCCCGGCTTCCCGAATCCAGCGGATATTGTCGTGGTATTGCTGCTTCACAGATGCACTGACTGCAAGAGAAAGCAAGAAACCAAAAGGTTTAGAAAAATAAACACAACATGCTCTAAATACTACGGAATCCATAACACGCTCCAAGGGTCAAATCCTGCTCTGAACATAGGTGCAACAGTGGAATATAAGAACGGCCCTACTGGATTTTCAGACCAGCAACCCATCTAGTGGCCACCTTCTTTAGAAGAAGGTACAAGAAATTCTGCAGTAGGCAGGTGGAGGAGGAGCTGTTCCAGATAATCTGAAGCACTCTTCCAAATCCATAATGGATTGATTGATTTAAACCCAAACACATGGGCGTTTCTGACACTTTTGTCCACATTAACTATAACAACTCTGGATATTCTAGCTGTGCATATAAATGTCCAATCCCTCTTTGAATCTTGCTAAATTATTGGCCTGAGCATCACCCTGTGGCAATATTACTATTATAAAGTCTAATTCCCCACACTGGGCGAAAAAGTATTTCCTTCTAGCAATTTAAACTTCCAGCAATGGAACCTCAAAAGGAGTTGCTTATGTGCATCTGAAAACATAATCTGGCACAACGGGCCAAATTCTCTCATTTACATCTATGTAACTTCATTTAAATCACTGGGCCAAACTGAGAAGCAACAGAAATGAAAGGGTAAGTTACATGTAGAATGTAAGTTGGTCAGAAAATGAGTGTAAGTGGCAAAGAAGTATAGCATGCATCAGTCTGTCATGGTGGGGGGTGCTGTAATACAAATCTAACACATTGATGAGGCTGAAGGCAACTGTAGCAGGTAAGCGACTAACAAGAGAGAGGGAAGGTGTAAAATAAAGTAGGGGCTGCTTTATTTATTTTGCACCTTCCTTTTAGGTGTTTTTGCTGTTCTACCTTTTCCTCCTGCCTCTTGATGAGTACAGTACAATAATTTGCCCACCCACTGAATGCCAAATCAGTACAGGTTACACTATACAGTTCACACCCATTTCCTCACCAACTTACAATGGGCATGTAACTTTTACAGATATATCCATCAACTCTGAATTTGGCCCAGAGACTCTCATGAGCTCTGAAACTGACCCCAGAGGGGGCTTCATGGGGAGTATCGAGACTACTGTCTTTTCACAAGGTGAACATTCAGGCAAATATGCACAACCAAACTAGAAACTGAGGAAAGAGGTTTCTGATATTGAAGATCAGATTTAACATATTGCTAAGGAGAAATGTAAAATATGTTCATTGCTGGGTAGAAAAGATACATTACTGCAGGCCTGCTCACTAGCAGTGAGATAGAAGCAAGATTGTTTTAATGATTCTGTGAGGAAGTTTCAGTGCTTTATGGGTTGGCTGTGAGCACCTCTAAATTATCCAGCAGAACTAATTATGTCAGCTCTTATAATCATAAGGAGTAACATCTGCTTGCACAATCCCTTCCTAGAAGACGTGCAATGAACTTTAAAACAGTTACAGAAACATCCTGTAGAATTGAATAGATATGACAACCTTAGGGTACTATTAAAGTTTTACAAGGATTTATAAAAATTTGCCTACAGAATTTAATCGAGAATGAGATCCTTTCAATAGTTTTAAAACAATATCCTACCAAGTATAATTTTCTATTCAGTCCAGGGGTTCACATAAACCAATAGAAAGGATCTCCTTCGCTACTGAATTCTATAGGACATTTCCTTAAGAGGAGCTAGTTGAGAAAACTGCTGTCACTCAACTAAGGCTACGGGGACATATGACCACTAAATAAATCTGACTCTTCTACAGAGCCCAACACATTCTCAGGCTCTCTTTTCTAAATGTTGGAGTGTCCAGTGTTGAATTTCATGTTAGTTCCGTGGGGATGGGGGATAGCGTCCTTTCATTAAATCTGACCTCCTGGAATTGAAAGTATTGATGCTCCTTGAGCTGCTGTGGCTCAACCTTGGACTAACTCAACGCATCTCTCGTTGTTAAACTGTTGCCATCTCTCTCAGGAATATGTTCCTAAATCAGACAGGCTACTGTGTTGCGACTGGTATTTCACAGATACTGGTCTTTATTTAGGCTTTAAAGCACATTCTGATCTTACAGAAATAACCCTCATCAGCAAGGGAGTTGATTCCCTGTCCTCTTGTTTGTTTGTTTTATTTTTTGCTGTCCAACCCTGTCAAACTATGACTAGGGTTGTGAGCAAATTCCTCATTTAAATTAGCGATTACTATCTCACTGCCATTTGGGCCTTGATCCAAAGTCAATTTTTCCAGCATGTGTCACAAGCCTCTTACAGGTCAAGTGTGGAAATATACACAATAATATGCAGCAATACACAAAGTCCCTAGAGGATTTTAAACCATTCTCCTCCTCTCTTGTGGGTTCACAGATTTTAAACAGCAAAACAATCTCCTGAAAAAGGGAAGAATGGTTAAAATTGGAGATGAGTCCAGACTGACAGTCCTGATCTGATTTTGAAATTCCCCAAAATTCAGGATGTTGGGCTCCCATCTTTTGGTTCAACCTTTTGCATTCTGTAAAATTCAAATCTGGGTTTAGTTTTTGAACATCACTGATGTTAGGGGATGACCAGATGCAGGATTTTGGTTTAGTTAGGCCATGTATATATTTACAATGGCTGAACAGCAAATAGACTAGTCAAGAACATGGGAGGTCAAACTGGAAATCAAGAAAGGCTATGTTTATTAGGTGCATTTTCCATCCAAGTTCAGTTTTAATTTCTCTCTGAATTCCTCTGTCCATTGCTCTGCCAAGCACAACAGAAAATCCAATAACAGAGTTGCCCCCAAGTCTGCTTCCATCTGCTGGGTTTTAAAATACCATTTTTATATCAATGTAAAAATACAAATAGCATTCCAATACCTTTACTCCCTATAAGAGGTGCTTACCCATATCTTTACAATGTATATATATATATCTATATCTATATAGATATCTATATAGATATAGATATAGATATAGATATAGATATAGATAGATATATAGATATATAGATATAAATATAGATATAAATATAGATATAGATATGTCTATATCTATATCTATATAAATATAGATATAGATATGTCTATATCTATATCTATATATATACACACACATACAACACAAACACACACAACGCTCATATGCATATACTTACACAATATTCAATTAATTTTTTATGTACACAGTGTGAAACATTCAAATGTCATGTCTTGGCTCATTCTAGGATGGAAAAAATGACTGGGGAATGAATCATATGCCAGATAAGTTGTTGTGTATTTATGCTGTCCTGGTACTCCATATAGCACCACAGTCACCAACTTTCATGTGGTAAATAAGCATCCCGACTTTAACAATAAGCCAAAAATCAAGGCAATCCCATTTTAAAACAAGCCAATCCCTAAAATCTCCAACAATCTGGGTATGTCTTCACTACCCTCCAGATTGGCGGGTGGCAATCAATCTTTTGGCAATCAATTTATCACATCTCGTTAAGACACGATAAATCGACTGCCAGCGGTGCCCCCATCGACTCTGGAACTCCAGCTTGCCGTGAGGTGCAAGCTATAGTCAACGGGGGAGTGCGCCGCCGACCGCCGCCACCATGAGGACGGCAGGTAAGTCGGCTGAAGATACGCTGAGTTCAGCTATGTTATTCACAGATGTGGTAGTCAGGATTCCAAAAAGGTGGAAGGGCAGGTGTGGATAATTGAGGCCACATTAAATTCTCAGCACAAAGTTGCACTCACAAAACTAAAGATCAGCTGGAGGCCCAGACAGAACTTAAACTACTGGCTTAAATGTATTTTTTATTTTTCTGCAATAAACACAATGAGGATTTACCTTGATCATTTTCTTTATTGCATTTAATGCTCATGAAAGATGCTAGGTGGACAGCTTTAGCGAACAATGGTAAAATATACAATGTACCTAATACCAGGTACAGTTTAGCTAGCAGATGTACAGGGATTCCTAAAACCGTCCCACCAATGGGCCTCACACACAACCTGGTGAAACCATCTAGGAGTAAACAGGTCCTTAGCATCCCTGGCCTCTATTTCAGTATATAAAACCCCAAAGGTGCCCATCCCCTAAAGCTGTGGGTGCCATGACACAAATGACATCACACAATATCATATATATGCCATGCAATGAACTAACCCTTCAGCACAAAACACTCCCCTATCTCACTGCAGTCCAGTTCACAAATGCCTGAAAGCCGCTACTGCAGGAGAACACAGAAGATTAACATATCTGGAGATAGGCAGACCAAGAAGGGAAGTGAATTCGAGAGTCGAAGGGCCCTCATAGTGAGTGCCCTGACAGCAGCTCCCTCTCAGTTAAATTGAGGGAACTTCCTCCAGATCTGATGACTTTACCAGTGTCATCACATATGCTGGGGGAGAGGTGGTCTTTTAAGCGAACTGTTCTCATGCTATTTCTGGCTTTAGAACCATCCTCCTGAATTCTACAGTCAGTGCAACTCCCAGAGCACTGGTGTCATATACTCTTGACATGAAAGCCTACTTAATAAGCAGGGTACTTCATTCTACTCCAGCTTTAGCCTCCAGTTCTCATGGGTAAGCCCCAGGTCGAGTGCATTACTGAGCTATTGGCTAGAGCACTAGACTCAGGAGACCTACATCTTATTGGCAAGCCATGGCACTGACCTGTGCCTCAGTTTCCCCATCTGGAAAATGGGGATAATATTATTGACCTCCTTTGTGAAGCATTTTGAGCTCTACTGGTCAAAACCTCTAAATAAGAATTAGGTATTACTACTATTATTATTAACTGGGTCTCAAGATGACAAAAGCATGGAGAGATGCAGCAAAATCCATACCATATGCAGATGGGAAACAGTGTTCTTAGTCACAGCTGCAGTTTACACATCTAAGAGCAGCCCTGGGCTCCATAAATGCCCTAAATATTTCTTGTAAGTCATAAATATTGGCGGCACTCCTTGACGACTTTAATACCTATGTGGAGCAGACAAGAGCTTGGTTTTTCAGTTCTCACCTAAAGACACAGTATACTCCTTCGATTGCACCCCATTTTTCACAAAACTTGCACCTTTTATGGCAGAAAAAGAGTTGACATCTTACCTCCCTGATGTATAGCATCTTCAAGCACTGACGTGGCGATTAAGTCAGTGGTAGCCAGATCCTGTGGGTCACCTGAAGTACAAACCCAGCGGAATGGTCCAAATCCCAGGGAAAAAATGTCTCTGGGAAGAGAACATGTTTCATTAAGAGATAGTTGAAATTCCTGTCTGATTTATCCTGGCAGTGGGCAGTGCTTTTCTTTCATTAACTGAAGATGGAGGAATTCTAAATATTTCAAACAAACTAATCTAAACAGAACGCACTTGGGACCATTATTCCAGAATTTAAACAATGCTGTCTCACCAAGACATCAGCTGGTGTGGGAGAAATCACAACACCCCTTGCAGTGCTCCCAGCCTTGGACAGAAAACTGAAGGCATTTAATTAAACAAGGGTGTTCCCCAGTTGACCACAGGTGCTTTCATAGACCAAGATCTTGGAGGCCAGGCTCTCTCCTTTGCAGTAGGGTACCTGATTTACACCAGTGTGAGAGGAGCACCAAGCTCCTCGGTTTAATGTCCACAGATGAACCTGTAATCGTTTACAGAGTGAGGGCTTGCGTCAGCCTCGTGTGCACCCTTGTCTAGTCACTTACAGCTATGGAACAAAGTGGGTGTAAATGTACCCATCCAAGTGCATTCTACCTTACATTGCACTTAGTGGGCCCCTTGTCCGGTATTAAACCAGACAGTCCTGCGTTTCCAGGGTTTGTCCCCTATCCAGTGCGCAGACAAAACTGGGTGTGGTTTTACACCTCTTGAAGAGTGACCTGGCACTTGAGTGGGGGTGGAGTGGTGTGCTCTTAAAAATGGGACCCCTCGTGTGGTGTGGCCTCGCCTGCACCATGCATCCAAGGTCATATCGCTAGTGGTGGAGGGGCACTCCCTTGAAAAATGGCAACCTCCATGCAGCGTGCACTTCACATGCACTGTGCAGCTGAGGTCACGCCAGTGGGGGCGGAGCAGCGCACTCTTCAAAATGGCACCCCCCGTCTGGTACTGGACAAAACCACATCCAGTTTGGTCTGCATACTGGATAGGGGACAAACCCTGGAAACGCAGGACTGTCCGGTATAATACCGGACAAGGGGCCAGCCTGAGCACAATGGGAGCAGAAAGGGCTAGATTTGGATGTGTGGCCAAGGCCATGCCAGTGCGGAAAGGGTCACGCCAGCAGGGGCAGGCTCATGCCATTCCCGGCAGTACTGATATGTCTAGTATTCCAGGAATGCATGAGCGGCCACCCTATTTGTGCCACTAATCCAAAAGGAGTCGCTCTCACCCCAGGGTAGTGAGACGGGGCAAATCTATGTATACAGCCATAAACCATCAGGGCACCACTCCCATGCCAAGTGCCAAATTCTGCTTTCTACATATACTTAAATGTCTTCCCGAATTACTGAGCGGTTAAGGGCCAAGTCCTGCTTGCCTTAGTGCACATGAGGTGTCCCCATAGGCCTGAGTCTGATCTCACACTGATGTATATCAGGAGAAACCACAGTGAATCAACGGAGTCCATAGGCCACACTCTTGGCCTTGTTCCGATTGTTTTACATTGCACCAGTATACACACATTCTTCCTAGCCACGCTGGGCACTGCTCCAGTGCAAAAGAGCATGTGACCCACACACGGGTAATACCAGTGCAAGTGGCATCGGAACCAAGACATAATGGGATGTCTTAGATCATTCATTGCTGTAGCCCCCTCCCCATCACCACCATTTTACTCTGCAATGAGACTAGGCAGGATTTGGCCCTGTAAGCGGGGTCTCCAAGTTAACATATTTTTTGGATATTCTCCTACAAAGCAGTCTGGTTTAGGAGTCTACTTCTATAGTAAGTGGAAATAGCTCATTGTCCCAAGTTGTCTGTTCCTTCCAACATACCCCATAATGTGCTGAACATAGGAAGGGTATCGGAATTCAGTTTTATTGGCTCCTCTTTTCTCGACATCAGCGCCTGCAACGGGATTTGAAATGCAGATTAGTTGATGAGAAGAACAGCTAAAACTTGGGCCAGATTGTACCCTGAGTTCATGCATGACTGCATCCCTGCCTGCACAGGTTGTAACAACATGGCTTTTCTGTAGCCATGTTGGAAGGGCTGAATCAAAACCGCCTTCTGCAGCCAGACTGAAAAAAAGCAGCAGCCCTTAGCTGTAGGCCTGGAATCACATACTCATATTCCATCTAAAATGTATCACCCCAGGCTGTGAGTAGGGAACTTTGCCCTGATAGCTCCCCACTGTCACCAGATAAAGAAACAGGTCTCAAGATGGGTAAAGAAAACTTAAGTAACACCATTATGTCTTGCAAGAAACTGCTTATCAACAGATAACGTTGTAGAATCCTCATTGTATGATTATTGTCATTACACTTTCCTATTGTTTGACACTGTGAGCTCTGTCTGGCTTGTAATTGTTTCTCTCTGATGTATAATTAATTTTGCTAGGTGTGAATCAATTAAGGTGGTGGGCTACGATCAGTTAGGTAATTTCCTTATGATTGGTTAGTAAAATAATACTAAAATAATTGGTTAAGGTATAGCTAAGCAAGACTAAAATTTCATTATATAAACTGGGGCCCAGAAAGGAGATCAGGAGAGGAAGAAGATCAGAAGTAACAGAAGCAGAAGGAAGGAAGGAAAAGGCTGGAAGAAGACCAAAGGAGATAAGGAACCCCAAGGAGAAGGACTCACCTCCAAGACCCAGCCTATGATAAGAGCTGCCAGGACTCTCCTGCACAATGTGCAGCAGCTAAGATCCAGAGACTGACCTTGCCTGGCCAACAGGGGAAGTCTGCCTGCCTGTCCCAGGATTGGTGAGCATGACACTGTGCGCTTAGCATGTGTATTCTGCTTGTTTGGGAATTGCCGATAAATAGAGGATACAGATATTACTGTGTGAGGCTCTTTTAGTTGCTAAAGATCCTGCCGACCCACAGGAAGATGTGCCCTGAGCCCTAGGAATTGGGTAACGGTGGGTGTATAAATTAACAGGCTTGCACCTTGAGCCCTAGGAACGGGGTAAAGGTGTGTGTCCCTACAGTGTGGAAGGGATAGAGAAATTTGTGCGGGTAACAGAGCCTTCACTGACACACCAAAAAAGGAGGTCAGACCTCTGCTTGATGCCACGTTCCTTCTCCTGGATCCCTCTCAGGGGTGCTGTGTGAAAGGAGAGGTGGGGGCTGGTTGGGCGGTGAGCAGCAGAGGATCTTCTTTTAAGGGAATGATGGAGGCAGCTGTGGCCAGGGCAGTCCTCCATTGGAGCTGGGTAGAAGGAACAGGACACCAGAATCAGCTTTCAGACAAAAGGCTTCTGTATGGAAGGCCATGGCCTCCTGTGTATACCAGGGGTTGTGGAAAGTCACACAGCTCATACCTTGGGGACCAGCAGCCCACTCCCTACATTGAAAAAGGCAGGAGAAATCTATGGGAAGACCTCTATGATTTCTTCCCCCTTCCTCCTTTCTATGGGATTTCCCACAGGGGAAGCAATACAGGCTGCTCTACATTAAACCAAAGCAGAGAAACAAATTGACACACACATTATGCAGAGGCCATAGTAGAAGGGGAAATCCCTCTCCAAGCATTTTAAGGGGTCAAAATATGTTCCTTGTTCATATATTTTAAACAACCACTCTGCATGGAGATGTCTGGGCAACTTTTTTCATTTTGATGCTTTGAAGATGCAATGGACTAAAAATAGAATTCCTCAGGCTGCCTCCTTAGACATTTTCTGGTCTAAATGATGAAGGATGAAAATCACTAGTGCTTGAAATGTTGCTGCCCTGACATTCTGGTTTGAAGATCAGGTTTGGGGAAGGGAATATACTGAGCCAGATGCTCAGCTGGTATAAACTGACATAGCCCCACTGACTTGAATGGAGCTAGACTGGTTTATACCAGTTAAGGATCTGGAGCAATATAGTCTACCCCTAACAAAGGCAGACGTCTGCTACATTTTCTTTGTACGTTCAGTTTGTCTGATCTGCATCCTGACAAGCTGCAAGGATCTGTTTGCAATGCTAAGACGGCTTTAGAAGATTCCCTTGTAAATCTCTGGCAGCTTTGAGTTTAAGGGCAGCGGGGCCGTCTGGAACTGTAACATTTGCCACCCCCTCCTGTCCAGGATGGAGAGGGACATTAAATAAAAAAATAAGTGTTGTGAGGAGTGGGATGGAGAAGGGAATTATGGGCCCTGATCCTGCAAATTATGGGCCCTGATCCTGCAAACGCCTCCACATAGGTAGACACCCGCACCAGTGGGACTCTGCATAGGAATCCACTCACACAGAGGTTGCTGCAGGATTAGGGCTTTATTTTGCAAATTGCAGACTGGGCTGCTGTTACCTTGTGGAGGATGGAAGTCTGAGTATCCAGATTGGTACCCACAGTTCAATTGCTGGCGCAAGCTGTGCCAACAGAACGAAGGCTTGTCTTTAGAAACTTGGCCGCAGGGGTCCATCCTCTGTGCCCAACATCAGGTGCAAAGTTGTGGATGTGACATTAGAGGACACTTTTAAAATGTGTGTTTTATTTTTCTCCTTTGGGGAAAGGCTGAGACTTTGCTTCCCATCGAGCCCCTCAAAAAAGCCAGTGTTGTCCTTTACAAACAAAGGGCCAGCTTTTCGGTAGCGCTGAGCACCCGTTTCGCCCACTGACTTCACTTGGAGCTGTGGGGGCTCAACACCTCTGAAAATCAGAAACAAACACTACAGGATAAAGCCCAGTACCACTAGCCTTCATGAGAAAAAGAATGACACCGATTTAACTCCTACTGATACAATCTAGTTGGAAAACCTGCTCTAACAAAGGCAATGAACTATATGTTACCTGCTGGAAAGGAGGGAAGAGCCCTGGTTACATCTAGTTAAGCCAGCATCTACTCACCGGCTCTCCGGGCTTCCAAGAGAAAAGCATTGCCATAGTCCCAAAAAAACATGCCCTGATCAGAGAGCCTGTTTATAGCAGCCACTTGTCTCCTCAGACTGAAAAAAAAAAGGCAGAAAGTTAGTTCTGAGATTCATTCACTTTTATAAAAGTTTAATATCAGGAACATTCTAGCACCGCTGGGCTGGCCATGAAAAGATGGGGAGAGTTAGATGACTTGGAAAGACTCGGGATCAATCCATGTTCTAAGCCCACCAGACAACAGATAAAAATACTTTCCACTTCCGTAGCATCTGTTATCCCAAGCTCTCCAAATGCTTTACAAATATTAAGCGAACCTCACAACACCAATGTGAGGTAGGGTAAGTAATACACAGGAGTCACCTCATCCAGCTCAGAAATGCAGCCACCTCTGGGTTGGAACACAACAGCTGTTTAATAGCACACAGCAATACTGCCCAAGAAGTGAAGAATAGTATCTTAACTAACTGAAACTACAGAGATGAATTCAGAGAAGCAGGTTATTGTACCTGAACCGAAATGTGGCTAACACAGCCTGGTTATCACCCATACCATTATACAAACTGCCATTGGATCTTTAATGACCACAAGTGATCAGGAGCTTGGTTTATCCAGAAGAGACGTCCTGTCTCAGTACCATACCTGCCAGCAACAAGCGGCAACACAGGTTAAATACTGAGCCAGGGAGAAGAGTGCCACCTGCTAAATTAACAACAGTACTGCCCAAAGGTCTCCCATCCAAATAAAAAGCCAACACAGCTCCTGAGATCTAACAGGACAAATTGCAGAAGGTGGTACTGCTAGCTGCCTCCCAGCACAGAGCTGGCAGTTTCCAGTGATAAATTAAACCTACCAAAGGCCAAGTAACTTCAGACCTTTATATAATGTGAGCAACTCCCATCACTGTCTCCTCCCTCTTCCTGGAACAGAGATTTAAAAACTTCAGGCAGCAAAAGAGACACCACTGCTAATCTTTGTAACCTCATTCTTTAATTCCTAGTGCCCGGTGGTTATGGACTGAAAAACCCCAGCAACTGGCGAAGGCTCAAAAACAATACCGCTGGGGCTCCTAAATGTGTAATGGTCTCAAAAATAAAGTCCACTTCCAGCAAAGGCATTTGCTAACTTGGTTTAAGATAAAAAATCAGGGAGTTAATGAAACCACCTCTGCCCTCTCTGAGCCCTTCCTTGGAGATCTTTGCAGTTCTCTGCTCCTTTTTCTTCTGCTAGCCCTTCAAAGCATGCCCAAGGTCTGGGCTATTTTGAACTGGCTGCCGTTTCCATCTGTTTCTTGGACTACAACAGAATCACAAAAAACAGAGATTAAAAAGACCCCAATAGACGATTTAGTCTATCCCTTGGCCAATACAGGGGCCTAATTTTCCTCTTGCTTTCGCTGGTATAAATCATGATTGAAGACAACAGAATTAAATTGCTAATTAAGAAGAGAATAGGTGCAAGGACTATTCTCCAGAGTACGTTTTTCACTGCTTGTTTTCACAGCTCCCAATTCTAATCTCACTTGCAGTGGTGTAAATCAGAAATCAACAGTTACACCAATGCATAACTAATGAGATCAAGGTCCCTAAATTATTCTGCATCTTATGGAAAGGTTCTGCTGGAAATTAGCTTTGCTGTCCACACACCGCATCGCCCTAAGAACAGCATCTAAAATGAAGACCTGGGAGACTGAAAATCATCACATTAGGCCCCCGGGCCAAAGCCAAACAAATGACAAACACAAATTCTAGCCTCGGATGGTAAAAACCTCTTCAGCAGAAGTGTTTCCAAGAGGAAGGAGAACAGCAGGAGTGAAGAGTAATAGCACTCAGAGCCAAAGAACCTCTGGAACTTCAAGCACCTGCTGGGTTTTAGTGAAGAACAGTAGCCCTGTTCCCTTCTCCTACCCGATTAGTGAAGCTACTAGAACCTTGCAAATGATTCACAATAAGGATGTTTACTTTCTGCTCTCTATGTTTAATAACAACTGACTCACATGCTAGGTACCTTATATAGGCTACAAAGCACAATATACCGTTGAAATAGATCCAAGCAGATATTTTCAGACCTTAGTTCATATACAACTAAGGGAATGAGCCTGCAATGGCAGGTAGAGGGACTAAACAATATGATAGACCGTTTCTCTCTCTAGAATCTGTGGGGTCGATTCTATGCCAGTTACACCTGTGTGAAAGTAGGCACAGGAGCTAAAAAAGAGTTACACCAGTGTTACTCTAGATTTACACTGAGAGCAGAACCTGACCCACTGATTCTATGAACCTTATTATGGGAAAGACAAGAATCTGGTCACTGGAGAAGCAAAATAAACACTGAGCCTAGTGTTAGCAACCAAACCTGCATAATCAAGGTTGGATGTTTTCTAATAGATCTGCTTTAGGAATTATTTTGGGGAAATTCTATGGCCCGTGTTATGCAGGAGGTCAGATGAGATGATCACAGTGGCCCCTTCTAGCCTTGGACTCTATGGATCGGGTGATTGTTTACCTTCTAGCCTTGGACTCTATGGATCGGGTGATTGTTTACCTTCTAGCCTTGGACTCTATGGATCGGGTGATTGTTTACCTTCTAGCCTTGGACTCTATGGATCGGGTGATTGTTTACCTTTCTTGCACCAGGGTACGGAACTTCCCTGGATTGGTAGACATGAGCTGGTTTGCCTCCTCAAAGCTGAGCTGCACGGGGTAGTATCCTCCAGTGAACGGATTGTGACAGGAGGTTTGGTCGGATCCAAGATCAACTAGCTGTTCTCCTGTTGTATCAAGTTCATAGGCAAGCCTCTCCCTATGGATAGGAAAGATACTATATAGACTGCTTGTCTGGTGGCGGCCATTACAAGAAACACCTTGTAGTTATATTCCTTGTGAGAATCAACAGCACCATTTAGGAGTTCTCAGGAATATCCCTAAAACATTTTTTTTATAATATTACAAGGATATCCTGGATTGGCAATGTCTGTTTGTGGATGCCTGATATAAGTATAAACAATGCTTGTTGTTGATTTCAATGGGCTTTGGCTCAAGCCACAAAAGCAGCAAATTTTCTATTCCCAATATTCTGATTATCAAGGGATTGTCTTTCATTAAGACACCATTTTCTAGTTTCTGATGACCAACAAATTATCTTATTAAGACACCACTCAGTGTTTGGTTACCTTTTTTGTTTTGTTTCCAAAGCCAAAGTTATCCATTTATGCCTAAGAGGGGTACTTTGGTCAGCAAAATGTAATTCCCCAATTTGGAATGTGGACACCAGATTTACCTCCAAGAGTCAAAATGTAGCTTCAGTGGTTGGTTTGAAGGACAATTCCCTTTATCTACAAGCTTGGACATTCCAGGCTAACTAACAAGGAAAAGTGCCATCTACCATACTTACCAAAGATCTACCACATTCCCATGGTAGCCCAAACTAAGGGTAATTTTATTCTCTCTTGCATCTCTATAATAGAGTAAAAATGGAAATGGATGAAAAAAATTCATCGTCTGGATAGTTGCAATTTTACAAACTACACAACAACCACAGCAGTCACTCAAAAGAGCAGAGAAAAGCATACGTGGGTTCAAACAGCAAGACAGGTTATGAACACGATAAGCCTAAACCTACAAGAGGATCCCTATTCTGCAGTGGGATTCCTTGAGTAGACTGGGAGTTTTAGATGCATAAGCAATACAAGGTTAGCAAACAGAGCTCAGAGTGTGCTGTTAATACTGAATAGGTTAAGGTGCCAGCCAATAAGCCAAATACCATTCCTTTCACTTAAAACCTCAATATTCTTTAAATCCACATCCCCAATATGGAGATTTTATACTTCCACCTAGCTCATCCTTTTCAAACCAGAGCGATTCTGTAAGGGGACAATGGAGTAGTAACAAGACAGGGAATTCATGAGTTGGATTTCTAAAACATGAGCCCGATTCTCTTCTCATTTACCTCATTTAATAGCAGAGCTGATAGGAGGAGAGATATCCTATAATCCTTCCCCCGCACGCCCATGTGGGGGATTGCAGGAGCTGCCTCAGTTACTTCAGCCCTTGAAGTAACTGGATTTAACACATAGGGACAAACACAGCACTTCAGGAGTCATACCTGAGCCGAGCAATGCAGTGGTCCAGGCTATCAGTGATTTCCATCAGCCAGCCTTGCCTGTAACGTTTCAAAAGTGCATCTTCATCAACCTGAGACAAATTGCATAATTATTTCAGGACTGTCATCTCACCTACCCAAGAACTTCTCCATTCCATCTTTAACTTTAAAACGATCCTGGATGAAACACTAACAAATGTACATAAGGCAACACTTCTGCATTGGCTTCAAGGTGATGATCTAATAGTTGATGTTTTTTTTATTTCTTGCTTCTAATATTCCCTCAGTTCTGGTTTCTGTTGTTTCAGACCAGGAATGGAACAAGAGCTGAATCTTTTCTTCCAACCCCAAACTTTGTGGTTTTAATAAAATGGGAGCCAGATCGCTGCTTAATTTGTAATGAAGGAGGTGCTGGGGCTCAAGTAGAATTTTTACTTTCATAAACAACGCGGCAAACCCAGAGGTTCCGGGGCTATGAACTGCCAGGCCCAGAGTTGCCAGAGCTCAGCCCTGACAAGCCCCAGCACAAAATAAGCACGGAGTCAGATCCAAATCAACCTGCTTTTAGAAAAACAAATTCCTCATCAGAGCTGGTTAGGAAATAATATTTTTTCCCAGAAAAATATATATATATATATTTTATTTCTCTTGACATTGTTCATGTTTTAACTGAAAAAATGAAAACAAAAAATGTTTCCATTTTTAGGTTTTCAATGAAAACCCAAATATTTTCTGCAAAACTTGCGATTTGTCATTTAAAACATCCATTTAATCACAAAGTCATTTTCTGTTGAAAACATGGTGTTTTTATTCAGAACAGCCCTGGCTAAGGGAGGTTTTGCTGAACCAAAAAAACCCATCACTGGATTTGGTCTTTTCTAGAGCTTTTTGGAAAGTTTCAAAAATATCAACTAAAAAGGAAACAAAATGAGCACACAATACTTTCCCTTTTCCAGCCAGCTATCACTTCAATAAAAAAGGGGTGGAGGGGTCAAAAGAGGACCCAACTATCCAATGCCTTTGTCGTTCTGAACTTTTGAGGGTCCAGATAAGATGAATCCCAAATCTGAACCCTGCACCACACAGTTTTGGTGTGTGTATGTGTGTGCAAGACAGAGACACACACAAATGGACAGACATACTCTGGAGGCTTTGGCAGTGACTCCATGTTTAAAGATGAATAGATAAACACATACATCACTAAGGCTCCTTATATGAGTTATGATGAGTTCCAGTCACAATACAGGCTGTAAAACTAATGCAAGCTAATTTTCTGCTGCAGAACAGCAACTGATGAAAGCAGCCAGGCTGGTGTGCATGTACACACACACACACACACACACACAATTTTATAATAACCCATGTAAACTGCCATACATTCCCACAGCCCACCCCCAGCATTTTCTTTCTATCATTTCCAGCCATTAAACCATTTATATGTAAACAAAAAAAGTTAGATCAAGCCAGGGGTGACACTTTGAAACATTCTGGTGACCCAGTTTGAGGTCCTAACCCACAGGTTGAGAAACTGACATAGTTCAATAGGTTTCTTGCCTTTAAACATCTATAACTCCTTTACTGATGTCAAAAACCAGCCATCCACCCTCCCTCTGAGCCAATGCCTCGTCGGGCTGGCACAGTTAAGGCACACCAGTTTCATAGCCAATGGAGCAAAAAGGAGTGATGTAGCCAGCATCACATCCAATGAATCAGGAACCCATTTTGCAGCTGGGTGAATTGAAGGTGCCCTTTGAGTGTGAGATCGAATGAGACTCAAACCCACAATCTTCTACTGATGTGCTTACAGCTATCTATACTATTCACATGTCTGTAACATACTTATAACCTACTTGAAACATACTTGTAATCTAAATAAATGATTACTGAATGAAACAACCCATTATTCCTAGTCTATGCCTGATCTCTGTTTATTATATTTTGGAATATAGAAAATTATTCTGAGTTATGTAACACCAACATCTGGGGCTCAATTCTGGTTAAAAACCAAAGAAAGTTTTAGAAGAACAGAATCATTATAAGGAGCATCAGCATAAAACAACTGAAAAATGCAGGCGCTAAGAGACTTTAATGTTTTTCTTTATTTATATTTCAAATCAGGGTGGATTTTATTTTGGTCTTATGGATACTTACATTTATCGACATTTCGAATTCTAGTGTTTGGCTTTTAGATATATTGATTATCCCTGATTTTATAAACCTGATGGGCTCATAACATCCAGTGTGCTGATTGTTAATGCATTAGTGGTCTTTACCTTACAGACAAAAGATAGCTAATATTAGCAAAATATCATTAAAAATTGATCCTCCAGAGAGAGGAGGGATCTGAGACAGTGTATAAAGAAAACCTGTAAAGAGAATACAGAATGAAAACAAAGAGGTGTAGGTCTTACCTCAGCAATGATCCCCACACATCCAGCAATGACTGCAGCCTTAGCTTGAGCACCACTCATCCCTCCAAGACCAGAGGTGACAAACACCTTCCCAGACAGGTCCTCCACTCCCAAGTACCGACGACCTGCATTCAGCACTGTTAGCTAACACACAGTGCATAACAAAGCAATTATTTGTAACCCCTTTCCCTAAAAAGTAAAGATATTTAACATATTTGTATCTCTATTGCACTTTTGTATTGATTAGATATTTGTATCAAGCCCACATTTGTTTTCAAGTAGAATTGGTTAAGATACTCTACGGCACTGGGGGTTTTAGGGAGGTCAAGTGCTCTTCCAAGTCTTTTGCAAGAATGTAATGCTTGAAACACAGTGGAACTGGCTTAAGGGATAATTTACATTCAAGATCAGGAGAAACTATTTGAATGGTTAAAGAACAGAACAAGCTGACGAGCAAGGTTGTAGGCTCATAAGAACATAAGAATGGCCATAATGGGACAGATCAAAGGTTAATCCAGCCCAGTATCCCGTCTGCCGACAGTGGCTAATGCCAGGTGCCCCAGATGGAGTGAACCTAACAGGTAATGATCAAGGGAATCTCGCTCCTGACATCCATCTTCACCCTCTGACAAACAGAGGCTATCCTGTCCTAGCCTACACAACCTCCTCAGGCAAGGAGTTCCACAGGTTGATTGTGAGCTGTATGAAGAAGAACTTCCTTTTATTTGGAAGGAAGAACTTCCTTTTATTTGTTTTAAATCCTCTGATCATTCCTGATCCTGAACATATTAAAGAGACATCCAACTCTCATGGATGATTAGGGATGCCATAATCAATCCCCCCACGAGGCCAGGGAATGGAATACATATTAACTAAAGATCCCTTTCCGTCCAAAGGACTCTGTGGATATACTCCTGGGTTACAGAATCTATGCACACAAATATCTAGATAGGATTTTGAGACATTGTGCAGAAAGAATCTGGCAGAAACAAAATACTGTTTTTCAATACTAAATAAAATGAAAGACCAAGAACATGTTACATTCAATGTACCAAGTACTAGGATAATACATGTCCAGCCAGTTCACCTGTTGTAAGTAAAGATGAGCCCAAATTAAAACCCTGGATCCAGACATTCTCAAATTATGGATCTGGATCATGATCCCATCTCTGATTTGAAGAGTTTGGGGAGGAGCAACAGTTCTATTAATGAGGTGGAAAAACTGATTTCCTTTAGTAGTCAGGAGCATCCTGATAACAACAGCCAACTCAGCACCCACCTGAAGCCAATTCTCACAGATAAGTTATAAACCCTCCCCAGATCTCTTACCACAGTTCCATGGACAATTCCCTGTGGTCCAATGTAGCAATAGCTTCCTGCTGTCATCTGTCCATACCTATCAATTGAAGTGAGCACAATGATGTCCATTTTATTCAATTCAGAATAAGGTTAAAATGAAAACAGCATTTTCTGTGGCTATGCTACCTGTTAGAAAACCTGATACTCTCATGTTTACAGTTTACCTGAATCCTATCTGCATTATGAGTAAGTGATTATCCACCACCATCAAAAAGAGGAAACTTTGTCAAGATCTCATCATTCTTCCATGTGCTGAACTTCAGTGACAGTGTCACCTCAAAAGCCCAAAGCTGGTTATTTAGTGTAATAAGGTCAAATATGGGGCTAGAAGGAGCTTTAGGAATGCACAGCTGCAGCACAAAGAGGTAAAATGGAAACATGGCATTATGTGGGCTAAGCACTCTGGCTAGGACTCCCAGTGGGGATGAAGTGATGTAGGCACAGAATCCCCTTTGAAAGTCAATGAAAACTGAGGACAACATTTTCAAAAGCACCTAAGTGATTTACGGTATGTCTAGACTAAAAACCCTTCATTTCAGTGAGTCTCAGAGCCCACGTCAACTGACTTGGGCTGCTGGGCTTGTGTCATGGAGCTAAAAAAGAGCAGTGTAGACAATCCCTCTTGGGCTGGAGCCCGCTCACTGAAACCAGGTGAGGGGAGAGGGTCTCAGAGCCCGTGTTCCAATCCGAGCAGGAACGTCTACATGGCTATGTCTAGCCTGGCTGCACAAGCCCTTGGGCTATGAGACGCGCAGAGAGTGGTTTTGTTTTTGTAGGGTAGAGGTGCCTTGACTTTCAGTGGAATGTGGCACTTAAATCACCTAGGTTCTTTTGAAAATTTTACCCTACATTCCTAACTCAGAGGTTCCTTTGAGAATGCCAGTCTCCATGTTCAGCCTCTGTGTTAACCCACTTCATCTCTGCTCCTTCTCTATGTGCACCTACTTCCCCATGACTTTCACAGCATTGTAACTGTTAATTCTCAACATGACATGCAAACTCTTGTACAATTGAGTGAACGCTCCCCCATAAACTGGATAAGCAATGAAAAAATAAAATGGAATCAACTTATTTATTTCCAAACATCAAAAATATCATGTCTTGGTCATGACCGAGGCTTTAGATCTTGATTCAGCTGAGTCCGTATACATGTGTTTAACTTTAAGTCCCAATGGGTCTTAAGTATGTGCTTAAATTGTTTGCTGAGCACAGAGAGGATCACTCATGCTTAAAAGTAAGCATGTGTTTACGTGCTTTGCTGAATCGGGAGCTTACTTTAGTTATGGAACACAGTTAAAGTCCGTTGACATTAGAAATTTTAATCAAAAGGTAGCTGGTCTCTTGACTCAGGTTTAGTAAATATACAACTGCAAACCTTTGAAGCAGGAATAATCATGAAGCATATCTTACATTGTAACTCCCATTGCAAACATTTTCTCATATTCATCTTTGGAGGAATAGTTGGGAATAACCTAAAAAGAAAAAAATAAAGCTTTGGAACATAGCAATGGTTCTATTCCATAAGCCAAATTCTGCTAAACTTGCTCATGCTAGTAGTAAATCAATGAACATCAATGGAACTAATTCCAAGGGTAAGGCAAGTGGGCTTTAGCTCCATATGTTCTCATAATATGGAAAAAGACTCATCTGTCATGCAGCTTACCTGCTTTCAAATCTTACAGAAGGTAATTACCTGTCCATGTGAATAGCAGATGAAGAGATGGGCACTGAATGGCTTAGATAGAAGACTGACAATGGAATAGACACTTTCACCTCTAAGTCACTTGTTCAAATCTGTCCTAAGCTGATTCTGACAGAAGAACGTGGCCTTCTGATGAGGGCAGAATTCTGCCCTTAAATATACCAGTGCATAGAGTGTGTAACCTGACATAGAGAGGGTTGCAGTGGAATAAACAAGGGCAGAATTTGGCCTTATACATTTTCTTTTATTCATGTAATGAAAATCTAATAAGGAATAAGTTTAGAACAGCTGAAGATGAGGTGAACAGAAGGAGATGATAATACCCACCATGCCATTGGTGATGATCAATCGAGGTGCATACCGATGGCTGGGGAAGAGGCCCAAAGGATGCCCACTGTACATCACTAAAGTTTGCTCTTCGGTCATCTCAGACAAATAGTGCATCACCAACCAGAACTGAGAATTAAAGCAAAGGAAAACTCGTGAATCTGTTTCCATCTTGCAATAATCTGTCTTCATAGAGCTCTTAAGTTTCTAGTATAAGAACATCTGTGTGGATAATGTAGTGTATTTATATATAGAAAATCAACCAGCATCTTTGCTACATTCTTGCTTTTAATACAGTCTAATAGAAGGACATTGCTCAACAGCAAACACATAAATTATATACATTCAGAACATTCTGAATGGAATCCAGAAAGAACAGGAAAAAATAGTATTTTTCTCCAGCACAAAACTCAGAAATGACTTGCAAGCACTTAATGCATCATTTTTGGAATTGTCCTGATTTTAACCTGAAGAGAGCCATTTGGTTCTGGCACTTTTCTGAAAATCTTCCTAAGACCAAATGCTAAAAATGTATCTTTAAAATAGCAGCTACAAAAACACACACAAACCTCATTGATCTCAGGATTTCAAGGTCTT
Source organism: Sternotherus odoratus (assembly GCA_032164245.1). Lineage (NCBI taxonomy): Eukaryota > Metazoa > Chordata > Testudines > Kinosternidae > Sternotherus > Sternotherus odoratus. The sequence continues at coordinate 17,916,928 of JAVMKO010000005.1, read as the reverse complement.
TTATGGTTTCTCTTTAGTAATCTACTTGGAAGAAAGCAAGGGGCTGTGTGGATGATACCAGCATTTTCAGGATAAATTTTGCAATGGCAAAAAAAAAAACCCGCTCTGATTTCATGACATGAACACAGAGAACAAAGTGTCCTCATTACAACCCAATCATTCATCGGATTGCTACTCTAAGTAACCAGGAACAAAAAAGCATTGTTTGTTCTGCAGTGAAACTCCTGCAGTTCACAGCTCTATCTAATTTGGACAAGACTGCTGGAACTAGAGAAAGGACAGTCTGTTACCAAATGTTGTGTTGCTTGCATTTCACCTTTTAGTCTCACATCTGCCCGGAGGCAGACCAGCCTCTGAGAAGACATGCATCCATCTAATTTAACTGAAGGTGCTGTTCACACTAGAACTGGAACAGGGTCTCAAAAATAATTTATAATAAATGCAGTGCACTTACACAGTACCTTCCACGCAAGGTCTCAAAGCACTTTGCCAACAAATGAATTTACCCTAAAAAATCCCCTTTGGTGGGGGTAAGGACTACACTCCACATTGTATCGATTTGAAAATTGGGGTACAAGCGACTTGCCCAAGGTCGCACCTGGAGTTCGTTACAGAACTGGAATAAAACCCAGGTTTCCCATCTCCCAGACCTATGCCATAACCACAAGACCATTCATATTCCCTTACCTGTAAATCAATGTGTTTTTTTAAAAACAAACAAGGGACCAAAGTCAGAGAAGCTTCAGCAGGGATAACTCTGACCCAATGCATTTCTATCTTAAGAGTATTTTTGTTTGTGAGAGGTACAGGAAGCCTTAGAATAACGTGCAGAATTTCACCACCCTCCGGTGAGCTCTGGGAGGAATTTAGAGCCAGAATTCCAACTAGATCTTCTAGTCTGCAGGGGGAGGCGCATGCTTGATGCTACACCCCTTCCAGGGAATGCAGCATATTCCTGCCTGCACACCTGTCCAGCTCTACCAGCAGCAAGGAAGGACGATAGCCCCACCTCCTCCTTTGACTTCTCTGCCCCCTTTGCAGTGTCTTGTGCCTCAGAGGATTCATGGAGTGAGCAGTTTCTGTGCTCACAGCAACTACATTTGTGTCCTGCTGTCCACAGGGGCCTGAGATCTGCTCATTAAATGTTCTTCCCCTTCACCCCTGTTGAACATCTGGATCCAGTCTGGTTCTGAATGACTAAATTGCCCTTGTATAAAACGTAACCAAGTAGCCATGTTATTGATGTCAGTGATTTCCTTTAAATTTTTTTCACGTGCAAATTTCAGTGTTTGCAAAGTGTTTGTGTTAAACAACATACTGTTCTGTACATTGCATGCCATTACTGGGAAGAAGGGGGACGACATATAGTATGCAGAGGCTTGGCCTATGAGTAGAACAATACCTGACGCTTCTGAAATCTTCTCATCTAGTTGGGAAAGCAAATCCCACAGACAATGGCCTGAGCAGGGTATCTGTACATTAGTGGGGAATTGACATTATGTCTCAGGATTATTGAGTTCTAGGGCAATGTGGGTGTCTTCTTCCATGTTCTGCAAACCCAGCCTTGACCCCAGATCTAAGATTTGGACTTTAGGATCCATTAAACATTCTAGCCACAGAGTTTAGACTCAAGTCTCAACCATACCTCTTTATCAGAGGAGATATAATTCAGTGTTACCAAAACTGAAGCTAAACTGGACAAAAATGGTCAGCTAGTACTTATGAAATGTCTTCTGCTGTTCTTCAACATTCTTGGAAACAAACTCAAGATTGTCCTTTTAAAGTCATTATTAGTAAGCTGCATGTTGTGCGAACTAGTGAGAAATTAGTAGAAACAAACAAATATACCTCATTACATATTAGGATGCAGCTTGCCTCTAAAATTATGTGAATAAACCAGAGGCGCATGCAAACGTACAAGAGAAAGAAAAGAAATTAACTTGAAATACACAATTATCGTCACAACATTCCTATTTGGCAGCATGTGCTCTCCTGACTAAATAAAGCTCTGTACATCTTTACAGTTCATAACTCAGCATTCATCTACCCAGACAGGATGTTTTGGAATATTACGAGACAATGACTGCCAAGAATTTATCACAAACTCTGCCTAAGCAGAATGGAGTTCCGACGGGTGAAATATGAATCTGATCTACTTTTTCACAAGACCTCTGGCTGCAAATGTGTCAATGTCATACCTGAGCCCAACTGCTGAAGACTTGTCCATTTCCTCCGTAAGTTACAAGCTCCTGGGGAAACTAAAAAAGGCACATTTTCATTATATTAAAATTCGTGCTTTCCTGCAACATTTCTGAATGGTTCCTCTAAAAATCCCAGAGATTAATTTAATATTAAATTTAGCTTGTCGTTATATTTTTTGCATCAACATTCTCTAGACTTTTGAAACTAGAATGTATCATAGTAAAAGTGACAATTTAAACAAATCAGTGGATTGTAATCTCTCCCTTAGAATAAGGGGTATTACTTATTGCCAAAATGTGAGTAAGAACATAAGAAAGGCTGTACTGGGTCAGACCAAAGGTCCATCCAGCTCAGTATCCTGTCTACCGATAGTGGCCAATGCCAGGTGCCCCGGAGTGAGTGAACCTAACAGGTAATGATCAAGTGATCTCTCTCCTGCCATCCATCATCCCCCTTTGACAAAGAGAGGCTAGGGACACCATTCCTTACCCACCCTGGCTAATAGCCATTAATGGACTTAATCTCCATTAATTTATCTAGTTCTCTTTTAAACCCTGTTATAGTCCTAGCCTTCACAACCTCCTCAGGCAAGGAGTTCCACAGGTTGACTGTGCATTGTAATATGCCAAATTACAAAAGCCAATCCTTGGGTGCTGTTCTTTTAATTAGACAGGCAAAAAGCTCCCTTACAGATAGTTTGAGTGATCTTGCTTCTTAAATACACTTTCAAAGATACAGAAATGGTTAACATCTACTTTTCGATGTATGTGGAGGACATAAGATATTGAGTGCTTAACCCTACTCTCATTACAGTCAGTGACTTCAGTGGAAGCTGGATTGAGCTGTGATTAATTTATTGTGCCTGGCAGCCCCAATCAGAGTTTGGCCCCGCTGTACCAGTCACTCTGTAAATAAATAGTGAGAGTGGTCCCTTCCCCAAGGAGCTTCCAGTCTAAATAGACAAGGCACAACAAGTGTGTGTAGCCACTAATCAAAAAGGACGAGTGAAAGCAAAAACATTCTTGCTTTACATGAAGTGGGCGTGGCAGCTGCAGGAGCATCCATCCAATAGCAGTATGGCTGCTGGAGGAACCGTACTGCTAGGTGGAATGAGAGCCAGCCCAAAGGGTACCATCTATGTGCATGGCTCCTGCCCATATTGATTGGAATGGCAGGGGAGGGTTTCTCTTGCCTGCAGATCCCCGGTATCTATGGGGAAAGGAGGAATCACCCTCCAACTTCCACAGCCCCCCAACCTCTCACAAGAGGGGAGCTATAGCCTCCATGAGATCATCATGCTGTGAGTCCTTGACTCATTGGCTTCCACTGTCGGCTTCTTTGATGGAGGAGACAATATTTTTACCATATTTACTGACATATACAGAGGCCTATTAATTTGAACAACCAAAATCCCTCCTCCCAGACAAACTGAACATCTTGGGTCTCCAGACGCCAGTCCTCCAGACTCCCATAACATCAGAGCCTAATTAATAAAAAAGGTAAAATAGTTAAAGGAACCCCAGTAGTCACCATCTCCACCTCAGAGTGAACAGGAGGAACATGGTGGTCGGTGATAAGATCTTTATAAAAATCAGAGCTTTACCTTCTAAAAACCCTGCATGTCTATTGCATGCATAATTCCTTCTGAAATCATTACGATTGCAGCATATGGGACTGCAGGTCTAAGCCCTACACAGATCCCGATCCTGAGCAACATGGTGCATCTTCAGCCCCAACTGAAGCCAAAGGAAGTGGCTGGCCCCCAGGAGATACTCAGGAACCCATGGAGGATCAGTCCCACAGAAAGTATCATTTTGACATACACTCTCCTGCCATTACTGAAAATGGCCTATTTAGCTCTACAGATGTTATGGAGGAAATTCACCCATGTGTGGAGGACAAGCACAAGACCTGTGCAGGACTACTTCCATCCCATTTAATCCTTATATTGAGAGTTTAAATGAGAATAAGAGGTGAATAACCCTTGCACAGGTCCTAAAACACTCCATTTATATGTGAGCATATAGGGAGGGAATTACTTGCAGATTTGCTCCTGTTCTGTGAATAATTTCCATCCCTTTATTTCCATGGTACATTACCTGGGCCACTGAGGGATCCAGATTGTTCATGATCATGTGCATTATTGCAGCAGCTGACTTGGTTTTGCAAGGATATTCCTCTATGGGGTAAGCTCTGAAACAGACACGCACAAACATTAGGGAAGATTTTGGTTTTTTTCCCTTCTCTTTAGCAATGAAATATTTAACTGCCACCAAACTTCCTGGAGTTGCAGATATTGATTAATAAGGAAAGAAAAACATAAAACAAAACACAGCCCAAGCCTGATAAGACTTCCGTAAATCGAGTTAACGTTTTTGAGATTGATGAGAGCTAATCCAAGAATATTTGCAAATAGTTTTATTCAGCACTTTTCTACCATTAATTGTTGAATCAATTAATCACAAATGGCCTCTAACTTTACTGGCATAAGCAAGTTCTTAGTATTCCTAATAGTCCTGCAGAACCAACACAAAGACAGCTGGATATTTCCTATGCCCCATCACCTGAATTGTTTACTCTACCAATTACAAGGCCACTCAGTTATATCTGTGCAACTCCACACAAGACAATGGGGCCTCACAGGTTTCACTGAGGGCACAGTTTGGCCTGCACCACCTCTATTATTTCTGCTCATGCTTGAGAAGAAAAGACCCCAGCTTGATTCTCCATTCCTAGGTTGAGTTTGCAAGGCTGGCAGTTAGGGGGGAAAATGCCCACGTTTTCTTTTGATCCAGAAATCACTCAGGCATAACGTACATAGAATCCCATACTGGTATTTCTACAGAGCCACTTTTCAGAGCAAGATCACTCTTCAAGGCTAACTATTGTAATTGTCTAATTGCTACCCTATGCTCTGCTCCCCACCAATTTGTTCTAAGACACCTAATTTTATCCTTATAATGTAAGGTCTCTGGGTAAGGACTGTTTTTTCTTATATGCTTGTACAAGGCACAGCACAACGGGGTTGGGGCCTCTAGAGGCTATCCCAAATCAAATAATATTAGAAAGTGTGACCATTATAAAAAGGTTTAACTATTTTGCTTCCTCCTATCTCACAAGCAGAAAAGTTGTTATGGCCTTTGGAAAGCCAGTCTGGCAGGAAAGATACTGTGAGATGTTTTACATGTCTAAACCATCTTTCTCCTCTTTGCACACAGAGCCTCGATGGCTGGGCTTTTGCTTTGGCTTTTGAAAGATGTTTAATCTGGAAAGGTTTGGATGAAATCTGCCAGTTACATTGATCAGACATTGGCTGACCAACTTCTGACCCAAGACTGAAAATGTGTATTGTGTAGACTTAGCAGCTGTTCTCACCCCTTGGATGTATTTCCTTTTGTTTACCTGTATTCTGCAGGAGAAAGAAGAAAATGTCTTGTAGTCACAGACAGACTAGAAGGAAAGTAATTTTTAAAAAATGCCTGCGGTTTCGTTTGTTTGCGGGAATAACATAGCAAGTACTGGGTAACTTTAAAATAATTCATTACAGTATAAGATTACTGGTACATAATCAAAGTTATATACACTTTGCACTGAGACAGAGGTTATATCACAGAGGTGGTCAGTTACCCAGACATATTTCACAAGTTCTTGGAATGCATTGGAGACAACAGGTGGAGAAAGTGACTAGAAGAGAAGCTGTTCTGGACTGGATTCTGACAAGTAGCAAAGAACAGGTTAGGTGGAAGGCAGCTTGGGTGAAAGTGATCATGAAATGACAGAGTTCAGGATTCTAAGGAATGGTAGGAGGGAAAACAGCAGAATAAAGACAATGGACTTTAAGAAGGCAGACTTTAGCAAACTTGGAGAATTGGGAGGTATGATCCCATTGGAAGCAAGTCTAACAGAAAAGGGAGTTCAGGAGAATTAGCAGTTTTTTAAAGAAATACATTTTTAAGGGGAAGGGGACAAGGACAAACTATTCCAATGCATAAGAAAGATAGGAAGTATGGTAAGAGACCACACTGACTTACCCAGGAGATCTTCAGTGATCTGAAACTAGGGTGACCAGATGTCCCAATTTTATAGGGACAGTTTCAATTTTTGGGGCTTTTTTAGATAGGCTCCTATTATCCCCTACCCTCATCCTGAGTTTTCACACTTGCTGTCTGGTCACCCTATCTGAAACTCAAGAGTCATACAAACAGTGAAACTAGGTCAATACTAAAGAGTAAATATAAGAATGATACAAGCATGTAGGGAGAACAATAGAAAGGCCAAGGGACAAAATCAGATTAAACTAGTTAGGGACATAAAGGGTAACAAGTAAACATTTTACCAAGACATTAGAAGCAAGAGGAAGACCAAGGACAAAGTAGTCCCATTACTCTGTGGAGAGGGAAAGGCAATAACAGAAAACGCAGCAATGGCTGAAATGTTAAATGAAGCCTTCTTTGTTTCAGTTTTCACCAAAAAGATTAGCAATGTAAATGGGATAGGATCTGTGTCTAAAATAGGGAAACAACAAGTTAAGAATTACATACACAAGTTAGATGTCTGACAAAATACATGCTAGAATATTTAAGGAAGAGACTGAAGAGATCTCTGAGCAATTCGCCATTATCTTTGAGAACTCATGGAGGATGGGAGAGATCCCAGAGAGCTGGAAAAGGGCAAATATAGCACCTACCTATAAAAATGGGAATAAGGACAAGCCAAGGCATTATAGACCAGTCTCTTAACTTCAATACCCAAAAAAGAGAATGGAGCAAATAATCAAACAATCCATTTGTAAGCACCCAGAGGATAATAAGGTGATAAGTAACAGTCAACATAGATTTGTCAGGAACAAATCACATTAAACCAATCTAATATGCTGCTTTGACAGGGTAACAAGCTTTGTGGGTAAGGGGGGAAGCGGTAGATGTGATATATCTTGTCTTTAGTAAAATTTTTGATACTGTAAGCAACCTAGGGAAATATAGCCTAAATGAATCTGCTATAAGATGGGTGCACAACTGGTTGGAAATCCGTATTCAGAGAGTAGTTACTAATGGTTCACAGTCAAGCTGGAAGGGCATATCAAGTGAGGTCTCTTGGAGATCTGTGCTGGGTCTGGTTCTATTCAATATCTTCAACAATGTTTTGGACAATGGAATAGAGAGTACACTTATAAAGTCTGCAATGATACCAAGCTGGGAGGGATTGTAAGTACTTTGGAGGGCAGGAATAGAATTCAAAACAATTTGGACAAACTGGAAAAATGGTCTAAAGTAAAAAAGGTGAATCTCAGTAAGGACAAATGCAAAGTACTCCGCGTAGGAAGGAGCAATGGAATAACAATATGGAAAGTGAGTGCCTAGGAGGGGGTACTGAAGAAAAGGATCCAGGGTTATAGTGGATCACAAACTAAATATGAGTCAACAGTGTAACACTGTTTGCAGAAAAAACGAACATCATTCTGGGACGTATTATCAGAAGTGTTGTAAGCAAGACACAATAAGTAATTCTTCCTCTCTGCTCAGCCCTATTAAGGCTTCAACTAGACTGCTGTGTCCAGTTCTGGGCACCACACTTCAGGAAAGATGTGAACAAACTGGAGAAAGTCCAGAAAAGAGCAACAAAAATGATTAAAGGTCTAGAAAACGTGACCTAAGAGGAAAAATGGGGGGGGGGGGAAGGGTTTGTTTAGTCTGGAGAAGAGAAGGCTGAAGGGGGACATGAAGTATGTAAAAGGTTGTTATAAATAGGAGAGTGATAAATTGTTCTCCTTATCCACTGAGGACAGGACACGAAGCAATGGGCTTAAATTGCAGCAAGGCAGATTTAGGTTAGACATTAGGAAAAACTTTTTAACTGTCATGGTAGTTAAGCACTGGAACAAATTACTTAGGGAGGTTGTGGAATTGTTATTAGAGGTTTTAAGAACAGTTTATACAAACACCTGTCAGGGATGGTCTAGATCAGGAGTGAGCAAACTTTGCCCGTGGGCTGGATCCAACCCGTGGGCTCCTCCTAACCAGCCCCTGAGCTCTGGCTGGGGAGGCTGCTCCGGCCCCTCCCCGCTGACCCTCTCCCCCACAGTGGAGGGGGTAGTTAGGCAGAGGTGAAAGTAAGCCGGTACGCCCCCGTATGGCATACCAGCAAGAGCCGATGCGCCATACCGGGGCGGATCGGCTTCCCCAGGCGCAATTTAAAGGGCCTGGGGCTTCTAGCTCTTGGGAGGGGGCAGTCAGGGGACAAAGAGCAGGGGGGCTTAGATAGAGGGTGGGGTCTGTGGGAGCAGTTAGAGTTGGGAGGTCTCCGAAGGGGGCGATCAGGGGACAAGGAACGAATGAGGGGGAGGGTGGATGGGTCGTGGGTTCTGAGGGGGGCAGTCAGGGGGCAGGAAGTGGGTGGGGGTAGGATAGGGGGCGGGGCCAGGCTCTTTGGGGAGGCACAGTCTTCCCTGCCCAGCCCTCCACACAATTTTGAACCCCAATGTGGCCCCCAGGCTAAAATGTTTGCCCACCCCTGGTCTAGATAATACTTAGTCCTGCCTCAGTGCAGGGGACTGGTTCCATAAGCAACCATACAATCCCTAGTCTTCGATATCTGCTAACACAAAGAATGTTGTTATGTGCACAAGTATATTAATGAAGCAGAAGCATGCTGAATCACATTCCATAGGAAACACAAATAAACAAAGGAAAACAAAGTGTGCCAGGTGGAATAGAAAAGACTTTTTGTTTTTGAGATTCAAATAAACTGTTATAAAAATGGGAAACAAAAAGTAAACTTGCTATATAAAGTATCTGATGCAATCAAAGACTGATTGACATTAGAAATGGAAATGATCTGGTGGGACATCTAATCCAATCCCAGTGAGGGCACGTTTGTCCCCAACTTTTTAGTGTTCAGTGCTTTGTGCTACCTAGAATCCAATCTTGCAGCCCTATTCAGCCAAAACTTCCATTGTCTTTAGCGTGCGGTTTGTCTTAATTTAGGTCTGCACGATTTGCTAAGAACTTGGAGACACAGTTGTCTGCACAAATTTGAGTGCTTTATAGTTACTTGTTTTATTTATTTAGATTTCTGTTAAGATATTAAACATGCCCTTGTTTGACACAAATTAGAACATAATTAATCAGACTAGAAACTACAAGTAACCTGCCAGGAGGTCCTCAACAAAACTGGTCTGCTCCATAAATGTTTGCTCCTCTCCAAAAGCTGGAGTAAATGTATTGCCCCTTACAGCACTCTCCAAATGTCGAAAGCTCTAGTATATTTCAGATCAGGGTCAGGCAACAGGTTCCAAAGCTGAGGGCCCCTCATGGAGAATCTCTACCTCTCTTTTAAATCCAGGAGGATCCAGCTCTGAATTCTCCCCTGTGGCACAGAGAGAGAGCCAGGCTCTCAAATAGGTAGATCCAAAGTCGCCCAGAGCATTTGACCTCTCCCACTGATTCAATAGTTGTTGGCTTCAACATTCCAACAGTCTATGGATTGAAATCTACAGTCTATAAATAATAACTGAGGAGTTTTGCCAGCCAAGAGAATTTAGCTTCAGCACAAGCTGCAGTACATATAAGACTTACTCAGAGCTCGCACAGTTGGGACTGTACTTTGGATACTTGTGAAACACTACCAGCACCTCTGAATGTGGGCATTTGTCAGACTTCAGTGGTGGATAGGTCTTGTGCAGTCTCTCTGCGCAGGGAATACTTTCACCCCAAGTGTTTTACAAGCATTCCAGGACCTTGAACTGATGATGTAAGAGCCCGAAGTAAATGTCTCCAGAGCAGACCAGTTTTTAAGTAAGGAGCACAGTATAATGAGAGATAGAGAGGGGAGGACCTAGCACCCAAGGGTGCTCAATATTTCCCTTGTTGGGCAGTGGAATGCTCACTATTGCCAAGGGGAATTTCATCTGGCTAGAGAGCAATCCAGAGCCCGGAGTATGAAGAACCTCTGTTATGAAGCTTATGGGGCAGCATTCCAAACCTCTGACTGATGCTCAATATAAACGAACCTACTGTTTTCTAATTACACACAAGACACAATATTTATTGGCTTGATTGATTCATTTCATTAACATGTCTTGACACTGTTTCTAGATGGACTTAAGTGAGGCTTCACGGGGGGATAGGCTTCGGGCTCGCCCTGTGCACAGAAATAAATTTCATATCCAGAGTACAAGTGTGTCAGCGGCAGCTGATTACAATTCTGAAAAGTGCCCTCCAAGCTTTACCTCATCTCAATTTCTGGACAGAATCTGTACATGTATATGTGGCCATAGAGTTTGAGCTCTTCTGCAAATTCCAGCACCAGCTCTTTCTGGACTTCGGGTGGGAAATAACGCAAGGCATTTTGCAAAGCCAGCTGTCAAAGAGAAGAGCATGGGTAAAATGAAGGTGACGAGGTGGGTGGTTAGCATAACAACATGAGCTTTATGAGATATGGTGGGAAACCTGCCCAGACTGTGAGAGCATTCAAGGTTACTGCCCTTAAAAGAATAAGGACTCAAGAAGTGAGAAAGCTGAGCATTTCCAGTGATATTTCTTCATCCTGATCCTTGCACAAACAGAAAAATATTCTGGCTCAGATTCACAGCTACGCCTAGTCTCCACTAACCATGGCAGTAGAGGGAGGGGAGGACAGCAAAGGAGCCAGCTGAAGATAACCAGGAAGTAGGGTTCTGGCCACTCCTTTACTGTCATCTAAGGTTACCAGATGTCCCAATTTTATAGGGACAGCCCCAATTTTGGGGCCTTTTTCTTATATAGGTTCCTATTACTCCCCACCCCCATCCCAATTTTTCACACTTGTTGTCTGGTCACCCGACGTGGCATTCCACTACATGCGGCCGGGAAGGCAGTGGTATAGGAAACAGCTCTGCAGTCTCTAAACAAGTTGAGTCCCTGAGGCCTGCGGAGGGGAAGTAGCCAGTTTATGGCCCCTTTGCACCTCTGGAGTGGCACAAAGGGGCTAGATAATCTGTGCCCATAAGATGTTTATTAAGAAAACCCAACGATAGGGAGTAGAACAAGCTTCGACGCAACTCAAAAGCTGCAACCATGTCATCAGACTTTTGGTAAAGTTTCATGCATATGGTACTATGCACAGATGTTCAATAAATAAACAGAACCTCATGATGTGTAGTATTCCATCTGCAGTCTGGTGCAATTTCTGGTCTTTTTTATCTTCTCAATGTGCATGTGCAATTCCCATTCATTTTAATGCAAGTATGGTATGTAAATCAAGTAAAGCTTAGCCATAAATACTCATGTGCCTAGTTATTTCTACAGATGTTTGCCCATCATTTCTCACCCTTTGTTCTTTGCTTCTATAAGTCAAGTTATGATGGTGAAATATTTAGAAACAATCCCACAGAGGGAGTAAAAATCCAGTAGACATGAGACAGTTTCAATTTGTTGTGAGGCTTGCTCAAAATAGAACTTTAATGGGATTTAAGTGATGAATAGGTCTTGTTCTGGCTCTCTGCATAAAGATAAATTTTACTTAGAGTATACTCATAGGAGGATACCTGCACTTGATAGTGGATTCTTGTAGGATCTCTCCCATTAAACGTAACCACTAGATATTTGTGAAATCCTCATAATGAAATGTAAATTCAAGGTTTTTCACATTCCTTACAAACTGGAAAATGGACTCATTTTCACAGAAAACCTTGCTAATGTATGTATATTATTTTGGCAAACCAGAACCAATTTCAATTACAAATGGGCCAGTTTTTTAACAAAAATGTGAAAAAATAAGCTTATTTTTCAGTAAAGGAAAATGTATAAAATGTGTAAAACATGCAGAATTTTGAAATTACTGTACTGGAAAATTAATTGTTGGAAAGAATAAAGACATTTGGTCCAATATTGGAATAAACCTAAGTGTAACTGAGTGAGAGAAATCAAACAAAATGTATATTTTATGTGAAATTTTAAACACCAAAATAATCACTGGTGGGTGGCATTTTAGGCAGATCACACCTACTCTTCTTGATACTTATCAGATATTTGTTACGGTTCCATCAGTGAGAAAATCAAACTATGAATGGCAAAGGTTATTTAAAGCTATATTTTTGTGGATTTATTTTATTTTATAGTTGTTCAGCACAGCTAGCCTGAAAAAACAAACAGGAATTGCAGGAAGTGGCTGTGGACAGAAGTAATGTTCTTCCTTGTAAGTCAGTACTGAACCAATTCTCCATTTTTGTGCTAGGGGGCTGTAGCAAGGCGGCGACTCACCCCTGCGGCGCCTCCTGCTGGTCCATCTGGGAATTAGCTCACCAGCATCCGGAGCGCCCTCTGCAGGCCGATGTCCCGCTTGCTGCTCTGGCCCAGAGTCCCTCCCTGGACCTTGGTGCCCTCTTACCAAGGGTGCTGCACCCCTGCAGTACCCCCTCAGGTCTTAGGGTCTCCCCTCCCAGGGAACCCCCACCTTGCCTCAGTCTAGGCAACTGCCAGTCACCACTTGCCCCCGTTCACTGGGGCTGACTGCAGTATCATTGCCTCTCATCACTGGCAAGGAGGGTTTGGCCTGCTGCCTCTGTCTCTAGAGCAGGGGTCTCCAAACTACGGCCCGCGGGCCGGATGCGGCCCGCGAGGTCCTCTCATCCGGCCCGCGGAGATCTTTTTGGCTCCGCGCTGGGGCCTGGAAGCGCCGCGCGGGCCGCCGCCGCCAGCCGCGGGGCCTGGAAGCGCCGCGCGCTCGGCCGCCGCCGCCAGCCGCGGGGCCTGGAAGCGCCGCGCGCTCGGCCGCCGCCGCCAGCCGCGGGGCCTGGAAGCGCCGCGCGCTCGGCCGCCGCCGCCAGCCGCGGGGCCTGGAAGCGCCGCGCGCTCGGCCGCCGCCGCCAGCCGCGGGGCCTGGAAGCGCCGCGCGCTCGGCCGCCGCCGCCAGCCGCGGGGCCTGGAAGCGCCGCGCGCTCGGCCGCCGCCGCCGGCCAGGGACGGCTCGGAGCTGGGGCCGGGACGCGCCGCACCGCCACGCAGTTGCAGGGGGCGAAACAAGGAGCCACCCACTGCCAGGCGGCGAACCGGTCTGTGGGGAGAGACCGGGTTGAGCAGGTCAGTTGGGGGGGTGAGAGACCTGGCTGGGTGGGTCAGTTGGGGGTTGGAGGAAAGGAGGTTTGGGGGGGAGAGACCTGGCTGGGTGGGTCAGTTGGGGGTTGGAGGAAAGGAGGTTTGGGGGGGAGAGACTTGGCTGGGTGGGTCAGTTGGGGGTTGGAGGAAAGGAGGTTTGGGGGGGAGAGACCTGGCTGGGTGGGTCAGTTGGGGGTTGGAGGAAAGGAGGTTTGGGGGGGAGAGACCTGGCTGGGTGGGTCAGTTGGGGGGTGGGTGGGAGGAAAGGAGGTTTTGGGGTGAGAGACCTGGCTGGGTGGGTCAGTTGGGGGGGGGTTGGAGGAAAGGAGGTTTTGGGGTGAGAGACCTGGCTGGGTGGGTCATTGGGGGGGGGGGTTGGAGGAAAGGAGGTTTTGGGGTGAGAGACCTGGCTGGGTGGGTCATTTGGGGGGGGGGGTTGGAGGGAAGGAGGTTTTGGGGTGAGAGACCTGGCTGGGTGGGTCAGTTGGGGGGTGGGTGGGAGGGAAGGAGGTTTTGGGGTGAGAGACCTGGCTGGGTGGGTCATTTGGGGGGGGGGTTGGAGGAAAGGAGGTTTTGGGATGAGAGACCCGGCTGGGTGGGTCATTTGAGGGGGGGGGGTTGGAGGAAAGGAGGTTTTGGGGTGAGAGACCTGGCTGGGTGGGTCATTTGAGGGGGGGGGGGTTGGAGGAAAGGAGGTTTTGGGGTGAGAGACCTGGCTGGGTGGGTCATTTGAGGGGGGGGTGTTGGAGGAAAGGAGGTTTTGGGGTGAGAGACCTGGCTGGGTGGGTCATTGGGGGGGGGTTGGAGGAAAGGAGGTTTTGGGGTGAGAGACCTGGCTGGGTGGGTCAGTTGGGGGGTGGGTGGGAGGGAAGGAGGTTTTGGGGTGAGAGACCTGGCTGGGTGGGTCATTTGGGGGAGGGGGGTTGGAGGAAAGGAGGTTTTGGGGGGAGAGACCTGGGTGGGTCAGTTGGGGGGTTGATGTGTAGTGTTCATGTGTAGTGAACAGGTGTTCATGTGTAGTGTTCATGTGTAGTGAACAGGTGTTCATGTGTAGTGTTCATGTGTAGTGTTCAGGTGTTCATGTGTAGTGTTCAGGTGTTCATGTGTAGTGTTCAGGTGTAGTGTTCATGTGTAGTGAACAGGTGTTCAGGTGTAGTGTTCATGTGTAGTGAACAGGTGCTCAGGTGTAGTGTTCAGGTGTTCATGTGTAGTGTTCATGTGTTCAGGTGTAGTGAACAGGTGTTCAGGTGTAGTGTTCAGGTGTAGTGAACAGGTGTTCATGTGTAGTGTTCATGTGTAGTGTATCAATGTGTTATTAAATAATAACTGAATAAAATAATATTAAATAAATAATTAAAAACAACATCCATGTTTTGATTCTTTTTTATTTGGACCTCGAGTGTGTTGTCGGCCCCCGAACTGCTATTTGATAGCTAATGCGGCCCTCGGGCTGAAAAGTTTGGAGACCCCTGCTCTAGAGCCATGGGCTGCCCCCTGCAACCCTAGTTGGGCCTTCCCCTAGGCCAGCGGTGGGGAACCTCCAGCCCACGGGCCTTATACAGCCCGCCAAATCATTTTATTCGGCCCGCGGCCGCTGGCCGGGGGCGGCTCCGCGATGGGGCCGGGACGCGCCGCGTGGGCCGCTGCCGCCGCCGGCCATGGGTGGCTCCGCGCTGGGGCTGGGAAGCGCCGCACGGTCGGGGGGTGGGGGAGGGGAGAGAGACCGGGCTGGGTGGGTCAGTTGGGGGGGGGAGGGAAGGAGGTTTGGGGGGAGGGGAGAGACCGGGCTGGGCGGGTCAGGCAGGAGGCAGGACCCTGGCTGGCAAGGGGCCAGTGGGGGAAACCCCAAAGTAGTGCAGGGCTAAGGACTCCACCTGCCACTGCTTTGTGATTTCCCCTGCTGGCCCCTTGCCAGCTGGGGTCTCAGCTCCCATTGCCAGCCTGGGCTTCGGGGGGAGGGGAGGAGAGAGCGGCCCGCGGATGACTTTATAAGGGTCAAAATGGCCCTTGGCGGAAAAAAGGTTCCCCACTCCTGCCCTAGGCCCTGCAGCCTGGGGGTTTCTAGGCTAGAACTTCCTCAACTCCTCCTGCCTTACCCCAGCCCTGCACCACTCTAGGTACCTACTCAAGCTCCCAGCAGCCAGGCCTGTCTGCCTCTGCAGTCAGAGGACACTTCTCTGTTCTCCCTCATCCTCCAAACAGAGCCCTTTTTATCAGGGCTAGCTGGGCCCTAACTGACCCAGCCACAGCTGTGGCTGCTCAGCCTAATCAGGCTGGAGCTTGCTTGCTCCCAGCCACAACCCTTTCTTGGGCTGTTTTCAGCCTGTTTTCCCAGGAGTGGGGCAGGCACCCCACTACAGGGGCGCTGTGCTGCCAAGGGAGCTATTGTTCGGAAATGACAACAGCGAGGTCCTGGCCTCTGGTGGGCATTGAAGATCTCACGGCACATTCCATAAGAGTAGGGTTTTCACCCATGTGTCGGGCAAATTCACATGACACGCTCCTGGCTAAGAGTCTTTCTGCCTATGTTCCAGTTGGATAAGTATTCTCATCACTTTCCATCCCAAGCTATGCAGAGTGTGTTGCTATGCATTATTATGCATTTACTACAGTTTTCTACAGGGGTGGGTGTATTTTCATATTAAACTGATTCTTGCACACGGCATCAAACTCTGCAGGCTGTGCTAAGACACTGTATTCCCCCTGCCTGCAGAGATGTTGCCCATAGTTTGCTAAGCACCTTGGTGTCCTTTGAGATGAAAGGTGATACACATAGGCTATTATCTTTATGTATGTTTTGTTAAATCGTGTTGCCAATATGTATTCCACATTCTGCTCTACTCGAGCCATAATGATGCCAAGGATTTTACAGTCTTTAAAAGGCTAATTGCACACAAAGGTCACGAAAAAGATTTTCCACTTGCATTATAAATGGCAGCACTCTCCAAGCTGTTTTGCGGTGAAGATAGTCTCAAACCATATTTAACTTAATAGCTTCATTTGGGTGGGAATGGAGATCTAGTTTGCTTTAAGATCTGATGAGATCACATCATCTCACCCCTGCGGGAGACCCATGTTTTGGAAAGGGGGGAATACAGCACATAGACCCTTGCAGCACCATGAGAGAGTCATGGATGGAGATAATGTATAGAGAATGTGAACTGAAGTAGTGCAGTATGGGAATAATGGTGCTTAGAACAGAAGTCGGTGAAAACCCACAGACTCAACCTAATTATTCTAAGCCTTACAACCTCCTTAGAAGGTCTCTCGGAAGGTAGGTCACTATTATTGTTCCCATTTCACTGCTGAGAAACTGAAGCCCAGAGAAGTGACACCCAAAGTCACATTGATTTCTTGGGTTCCTTGTTCTGTTCTTTAACAATGAGATTAACTTTTCTTTCCTCCCATTTATCTTCTTGTACTTGGTATTTATAAGGCATGTAGAGTGGGATTAGTCTCTGAAAAGTGATTGTAAAAATAAGATTGTGGGTTTCATGAGTTATTCTCTCTCAATAGCATTCATTACAGATTACCTCAGTTTAAAGTAAACGTGGATCTTTCTGACTGGCCATTGTTGTAAACTCCACATGGGCTCTGAAAGTCCACCTGTGTTCTTTATGGCTAAAATTTTCAAAAACAGAAGCCTAGAGTTAGACTTCTCCTTCAATATGTAGATTTCTAACTCAGTGGCGTGATTTTCAGAAATGCTAATCAACCAGAAGCTCCCACTGAGGTCAAACGTCCTCTTGCTTTTCCACCAATCTCAAAGGGAGCTTCTGGGGGCTCAGAAATTTTGCAAAAGAGGCCACTTTAGGCTCCTATTTTTGAAATTCTTGACCCACGCCTATTACATTATAATTACTAGCAAAGATACTCCAGTCAAAGCTTGATGTTGATGTTACCAGGTGAGGCAGAATGAAATCCAGCTTGCTCTTCTCTAGCTGCACTAACTCAATCACAGAAGATTAGTAAAACTTGGTTTTGTCAATAAGATATGCAGATGTGATTCAAAGGGCCATGCGGACAGATATGTTGAGTAAGAAAGTGCCTTTTTCATATAGCCATTTTGCTGACTCTCCATAAGCTTTACTAGCATTTATAAGAGCACTGAGTGTGCCAAACATCCTCTTTCTGTAAGGAAGACACAAGTGTGACATTTTAGGGGCATCCTGTTTGCAGAATGTTTAACTTGACAGATAGAAGTGGAAGAACAGAAGGCTTGAGCTTTCTGAAATGGGGAGGGAAAGACAGAGGATGAGGCTGTTTCAAGTGCTAGGGCCATGAAAGTGAGCTCAGGAAACTTATAAACAAAATAGGTCCTCAGAAATGGTTTGGTTTATCCAAGGAGATTGAAGATCGTATGGTAGGGAGAATTGTATATCTCGTCAGCAAGCCCCAAGGCACATGGACTTTTCTAAATCTCACTTAAAGGCTTTATATTATTACCAGAAACAGGAACAAGAAAGCAAAACATTGCAATGGACTTAGAATTATTATTGCAAATACAGGAAAAACTTAGACAAAATGGATATAAACATCCTCAGCAAGTGTAAGTCAGCATAGCTCCATTGACTCCATACCAGCTGAGACGCTCGACTACTTTTCTCCTTTGCTTATTACCTATTTTTATTAGAAAATAAATGTATCATTGCACATAAGGAAAAATCTCTGGGTAGTCCCAGCATTACACATTACTGGTAAAGGCCGAAATCCTATCTCAAGGTTTTGAAACTACCTTGTAGAAAGACGATATTTTTAAGCATGGAAGGCATCTGGGCTTTCAGGTATCAAATAAATACCAGCTGAGACTCTAAACCTGTTAGGAGTTTAAGGGTGGAGGATTAAAAGCCAAATAAATCAGAAAGGAAGCTTTTAAATCTTTAATGAGACAATACAAAATTAACAACCAGCCTGACCTTTCATTAACTGTTATTGATAAGGAGGGAAGAGAATACGGTAGGATGCTGGAAACCAGATTGGGACTAAACCTTTTTCCACGGGGGGGGGTTGTTCCCAAAAAATACTTCAGCTGAGGAAATAATGTGGAGCACATGATCCATATTTTCCTCCTTGTGAGGCTATAGCAGGCAGAAAACTACTACTGTAGTTTCCATTCATCAGAGAAAAGGGGTGAGGACCTCTCCAGGATGAAGGGGAGTGTTGGCCTGATAAAAGGTGAGTATCTGTAGATCCATAGAGATCTTGGAATATCTATGGAGACCGTATGCTTCTGCATGGCAGCTCCACTCATGACCTCTCCTCCTGGCAACATGGCTCCTTCAAGAGGTACGCAGCCATTAATTCCCCCACTTCCTTCCCATGGCTATGCCAAGGAGAGCATTCCTCAGCAACTAATGTTGCTCAAAGCTGCATGAATTCCTAATTGGATCTCTCATCATAGCTGTTCCCTTCTCGTTCCAAATACCCCTGGTGTCTCAATCCTTAGAAGTAGGGCTTCCATAGCAGAACTTGGGGAGAGATCTGAGTCTCCCCAGGTACACACCTCCACCTTAGCTGGTTTTTAACTATTTTGGTTTCTCCTTGCTTGTGGAAATGGACAGAAAGAATCTGACCTCAAGTGCCAATTAACTACTCATATAAGCAGGTGTCACACCAAAGAAGTGGATGGAGTTGTGCATACTTTCACCAGTCGTGACTGAGTCCCTGTGTGTCTAGCACGAAGCGGGGGAGGGAGGGTACAATGTTATATTATTATTGCTCTTATTATCTGACAAAACTTGGCCTTTCAGAGCATTAAGAAACCCACTTGCTGCCTTTGAACACGCAAAACTCCTATTGATCTTTGTTTTAATGTAACCTCTTTACTGTTAAAATTTAAAAAAACTCTAATAAGGATTGAGCCTAACGATTACTTAACAGTGCAAGTCACCTAGTCAAACAAACAAACAAAAGAGAGAGAGAATTGCACAACCAAGAACAAATCATTAACCCAAACCTTTGAAGTCTGTGCCTCAGCAGAGAGCAGCATGGTGTTTCTGATCAGGCTTTTAAATATATTTCCCCCTGTAACATCTTAAAACACAAAACCAAAAAGGAATGTATGTGGAAGGTTTGTAAACAGGTGATCTGTCATACTTTGTGTTGATCAATTTTGTGGGCTAAGCCTTGTACCATATAAACTAGGGCTTTTTCTTTTTTTTTTTAAGGAGGGGATACTCATAAAATGTCTGGTGAAAAGTGCTGGATAGACAGCTACTGGGTCTAAAGTCCCCTGTTTATTCCCAGAAAGCACCAAAAACTGCCGTGCAGCTTCTTGCACACTGCCCCACTGACATGTCTCGAGCTTTTCGTTGGGGAGAAGCAAAGAGGTGGAAAGCAGACGAGTCCCCATGGAGTTCTCTGTTAGCTGGCAGCTCAGTAATATTCAAGCCACAATGAAACTTATTTAGTGGCCTGGTTCTTTGGCCCCCAAACCCTGTGGAGATTGAAGCCCTGCTGCTTTGGATGGCTAGTATCTGATGGGAAGGGAGGTTTGGTCTTGCAAACCCCATGTTACCTTTTCTTCCTGAGCGGTGAGGTTGGGGGATCTCACAGGCACATGAGGTACTCCTTTCTTTCGCCCTCTGTTTTCTGGCAGGGGATGTAGTAGAAGTCCCCCACAGATTTCCTCCAGGCTGGACATGTCTTCTGGGGAACCTGGAGATGAAGAAAAGGCTTGTTCCAGGGGAATGAGAAGTGGAGAGGGAGGTGTGTGAGCACCTGGGATGTGCAACAGTTATTTGAACAAAGAGAACAGCCTATCTGGCTTTTGCAAACATGCCTCCCAAGTGCTGAGAACAGACACCACGGGTGACACCCCTACCCACACTGTGAAATCCCATTGGTTCTTTCCTCCTCCCCCTAACAATGAATCCTTTATCAATTTTCTGTTTACTCTCTAGACTTTTATTTATTTTATTTTATTTTTCAGCTGCTCTAACACTTTGGGATACCTTTGGCCCAAACCTACATTCTTTGCATACACCAAAGTTGCATTGCCTTCAATGCAAAGTAAGGCAAATTTGCCTGAGTAGCAATTCCATGATTTGTACCTTTACCCGTCTATAATTCATATCTGAATATTGGAATCTTGCTCTTTCACACCCCTGGATAATACTGTACCTCACTCCTGACCAGTTTCCCTTCTGTTAACAGCTGTTACCCATAATAGCAGAAAGGATCCCACCCCAAACAAGTTTCTGTTATTATATGTTCCTGAATTTTAACAGATTTAAATAGAAAACGCATTAATCTATTCAATATTACTACTGATTTTGCTGTGCTACATAATAACAGCAAGGTGAAAATAAGGTTTTACTTCTAACTGGCTTTTCTACACCACGATCAACAACAGCCAGAGGGTCTAAGGATCTTCCCATTCAAACATCACAAACAAATATGTATCTTATGACTTTCCTCTTAATACAAAACATGAACTTTAATCTCACCTTTGAGCCTTTGTTTAAATTGTGCAGCAGCTTCTTGGCGCTTGTTGCATTCACAAAGCCACAGCCTACATCTGTGCTGACATCCACTGGGAGAATTGCCCGAGGACTCCAAGACTGAGCCCGTAATCTAAAAAAAAAAAGAGAGAGAGAGAGAAAAATATTAAAATAATGAACAGGTGTAAAATGGGAACATCTCAGATTTAAGGTCCATTGGTCTATGAGGTGTAAAAGGGTGAAATCAATAGGGTTCTTAAGAAATTAAATAATGTTCTATAGAAATTACTCTGAAAACCTATAGCATTTAAAAGAGAATGATGCCCTCTCTTATAGGTTTCCTTGAACAATCCTATAGAATCCTACAACAGGGATATTATTGTCTCTTAAATTTGACAGAAGGGTTGAAAAATGTATAGAGAGAATGTCATTTTTTGCTATTAAATTCTATTGGACTTTTTCATAAGTGCAGCAATAAATAAGATGACAGATGAACTATAATGTTGATAAATGCCTAGTAATGCACATTGGAAAGCATAATCCTAAATATACTTATAAAATGATGGGGTCTAAATTAGCTGTTGCCACTCAAGAAAGAGATCTTGGAGTAATTGTGGATAGTTCTCTGAAAACATCAACTCAATTGGCAGTGCACAGAATACTGGGAATAGTTAAGAAAGGGATAGAAAATAGGACAGAAAACATAATTTTGCCTCGATATAAATCCATGGTATGCTCACATCTTGAATACTTTGGGCAGATGTGGTCGCCCCATCTCAAAAAAGATATATTGGAATTGAAAAAGGTTCAGAAAAGGGCAATAAAAATTATTAGAGGTATGGAATGGCTTCCGTATGAGGAAAGATTAATAAGACTGGGACTTTTCAGCTTGGAAAAGAGATGGCTAAGGGAAGATCGGATTGAGGTCTATAAAATCACGACTGGTATAGAGAAATTGGATAAGGAAGTGTTGTTTACTACTTCTCATAACACATGAACTAGTGGTCACCAAATGAAATAAATGGGCAGCAGGTTTAAAACAAATAAAAGGACGTATTTCTTCACACAATGCACAGTCAACCTCTGTAACTCCTTGCCAGAGGATGGTGCAAAGGCCAAGACTATAAAAGGGTTCAGAAAAGAACTAGGTACATTCATAGAGGATAGGTCCATCAATGGCTATTAGCTGGGATGGCCATGAATGGTGTCCCTAGCCTCTGTTTGCCAGAAGTTGGGAATGAGCGACAGGGGATGGATCACTTGATCATTTCCTGTTCTGATCATTCCCTCTGGGGCACCTGGCATTGGCCACTATCAGTAGACAGGATACTGGATGTGACAAGGTGGCTCCTCGGGCTCCCCTGACTCAATGCCTTTGGGCTCTGGCACGGCACTGGCACTCTGACTAGGCTGCACCAGACCCAGTTTTTCACTGCCCCTTAGTAACTCTCTCTCAGGGTCAGGCTTCTGCTGGCTAGGAACGCTAACTTCCCTGTGGGAGGGACCCCTTGTTCTCCTCCCCTGCCTGCTAGCAGCCTCTCTGTCCCTGCTTCCTCCAAACTCACTTTTCCCTCTCTGGGGAGGAGTGTCTTTAAAGGGCTCTGACAGCCTCCTTAATTGGGCTCAGCTGAGCCTGCTTCTGCCAGTGGCAGCCTTGCTCAGCTGGACCCACTCACCCTGTAGTAACCCTTCTCATTGCAGGCCTCTCTGGCAGTTGCCTGCCCTGGGTTTACCACATGGGCTAGATGGACCTTTGGTTCTATCCAGTAGGACCATTCTTAGTTTAACACTGATAACAGTGATTATGAACAAAGACTTTCCATTAATTTATCATAGAATCATAGAATACCAGGGTTGGAAGGGACCTCAGGAGGTTATCTAGTCCAAGCCCCTGCTCAAAGGAGGACCTAATCCCCAACTAAACTAAATCATTATATGGAGTTTTATCCCATGAGGTGTTTCACGTCCTCTGCTCCCACTGAACCCTGCCGGTTTGAGCCAGAGGACAGTTTTCACATGGTTTATAATAAGTGACTAAAGTATTTTGCATAATTATTATTAAACCTACCTTGCATATTTATTATGCAACATTCTAACAGTTTTAAAAGAAGGGGATAAAATACACAAAAATATACAAATAACCTTATCTCAAAACTACCCCCCCCCCCCAGTTACTCCCTTCCCTCGGTTTCCCAGTGTAACAAACATTCTTTATTTCTGATTTTAGGATCTGGTCCTGCAAACACTCAGGCAGGTAAGTTGCCTTTCTCATGGCTAGATTCCCATGGGGCCTGCTTCTTCTCAGGAGCTCAGTTTAACTCAAGAGTAAGTCCCCAGCAGCCCAGGGAATGACACTGACCAAAGGTAGGTTTAAGAAAGGCAAGAGTCAGGTGGGGCCCACACTAGCCACCTGATAAAGAAGGCCAGGCAGGGCTGCCTGTGCAGGACTGGGCCCCACAGAAATGTGTTCTAGGCTCTGACCAATTTACCCCTGTGCCAAACCCCTATGAAGACAAACAGGCTCTAAAGCTGCTTGTGTGGCTCTGCTTGCAAGCTCAGGGCTATGGACTGTATGTTCTCTGGGGCGGGGACTGTCTCATTGTGTGCAGGGCACACACAGGTAACACAACTTGTCTGGCAGGTTGGCCTAGCTAAGCCATTGCAATTGGTTCTGAAATCCCCTCCTACCCTCTGAGCTCACTGCTCCCCTCCCCCCTTACTTTGGGTGCTATTTGCTCCCCGCTGTCTCTGTCTGGCTAGTGACCTGCAGCAGGCAGGTGTAATTTTCCCGGCTGCCTCATAGAGGGCGCTGCAGCGGCGACAGCCGAGCAGCTGGTGGGAGGAGCCGTGCCCCCCCGCCCCCCATGCCGGGTATTTAATTTAAAGGCACAGGAGCAAAGTTGGGGCGCGCCTGAGTTGAAAGTGACAACCCCGCTCTAACCTCTCCCCCTACCCAGCCTGGCTCCTGGAGGAGGCAAACAAATAAAACATGCATCTGAAGCAAGGATCAGCCACAAGCCCAGCCGAGGGGGTGTGGAAACAACACCCCCCGCCACACGCCGCCGCTAAAAACATATAAAGAACAGGAAGAAGATCACATGTTATAATAATCCCCTTTGCAGCCAGACAGGACCGGAGGGCAGAGCTGGCCAGTTAGGACGGAGGGATGTGCTAGCAGCTGAAGGGAGCCAGGGAGAAAACTTGAAGAGAGAACTAAATAGCACAGCGAGGGAGCGAGACCCGTGTCCAGAGAGGAAATCGAGAATCTCTCGCCCCGTTTTTTCTGCAAGGCAGATAGGAGGGAGGACTAGTTCCTCCAGCCCCCTCCTCCCAAATCCGAACCCCCAGCTCCCCTAAACCAAAGGCTGCCCCTTCCCCCAGGAACCTAATCTGTCATAATTCCCAGGAACAAATCAAGTCCCCAGGAAGCAGAGAACAGTAAAGTGGGGGAATCGATTCTGTGTACATTGACACCAATGGTGACTTCATTATTGCCCTTTGACGACCAAGCTAGGAAAAGTGAGAGCAGGGACAACAAGGGGAGGGGAGAGAGGGGGAGTAACTGTCTGATCATCTCTCAGAAAGAAAAGCAAACCCGGTTCTTCCTATGACCCTTTGCCTCAGGGAGCAAAAGGGAAGAGCGCACTGTCAATGACAAAATTCATAACAAAGCAAGGTTTTAATGGTGCATAGCCCCTAATTGCTCCCCCATAAGCAGCAGGAGGGGGCTTAGGGAGGAGATCAGGGGGCGGGGGACCCAAGAAGCAAGGACCGCAAATGAAAGTGAAAGATTAAAATAGCAAGTAAAATAACTGCATATTATCAGATCTAACCGGAGACCTGAGCTTTGCTTTGCTTCCTCAGTCAGAGATGTGAATTTAACCTACTTTCTGGATGCAAAGGGGTCACATTTATCCCTTCATTTATTTATTTGGAAGCAATGTGAGTCACACACACACAGAAGCCATCTGAGACCTGGAAAGCTGTCTGGATTTAAAATAAACCAAGGACAATGAGACACCAGCCAGGACCTCTGCCCTGAGAGGAAGGTGAAGAAAGAAAGAAAGAAAGAAAGAAAGAAAGAAAGAAAGAAAGAAAGAAAGAAAGAAAGAACATGCAGACACCAGACCTGTAGATGTATGAAATTCTTTTTGCTCCATTAAGGACAGATATTTTTCCCCTGACAGACATGCAGCATAAAGGCATCATGCTGATTGTGTTCTTGGAGTACATTGTTTTTGGTCATGGTGAGGCAGGTAAGCAAAAATCAGTCAGTATTGTCAGTCATGGGACAGTTAAACCTAACTTTAAAAAAAAAGAGCAGGGGATGGAAGGAGGGAGAGCAGATCTTTAAAGTCTCTTAGTAAGATTCTTTCTTTCTTTCTTTCTTTCTTCAAGGAATCTGGGCTAACCAATATGCATATTTTTACTTCCTACCCTATACCTCATTCTCCTTTCCTATGAATTAAAATAGGAAGTGCAATTTATCAGCTCATTTTATTACAAGAAAATAACATATTGTCTTTGTTTATTGAATAGAAGGAAGAAAGAAAGAAAATTGGGTGGATGGGTGGGGCGGAATTGAGATACTCCAAAAAATTATTTTGATTGGGGATACTATCTTTTTAGATAGGACAAGAGTCAAATGCCATTTTCTTTAGATGACACTGCTGAAAAGATCTGACCTATGTTACAGTGAGTTTTATTACAAAAATAATAAAAGACAGAACCATTCTATCTAGGAAATATTATTTGTATTGTATAAGAATAGACCATTCATTCATGTTTCTTCTTACTTGGATCAGGATTTGATGGGCAAGGTTAAATTGAAATGGTTAATGTTTGAAAGTCAGTAGGACTTGGACCAATGCATAGCAGCTGGACATTTTTCATATTTGATTTAACTGCACTGGTATTTACATAGGATTCTAAAAATATCTCGATTATGATAAAGAATGGCTCCCCGGAGGGCATGGAAGCTGGGCACTGGAGTGGAAGAACAGCTTTTCCTGCCATGGTTTAATACATCTTTAAGGTTGAAAGGATAATAAAAAACAGGATGAATTATGATGAACTATGGTGATCAGATCAGAAAAATATGAAAACAGTATTGATAAAACAGGAGACGAGCCAGTGGGTTGGTTCATGTGTCTTTTTCATCAGGGAATTGACTTAGCATCTCTCTTTAGAGAAGGCTACAGACTGGTTTAAATTTCACATGCATGTCCAGAGTATTGCACTGATAACATCATTTTCCATACAGCGTTTTGAAGGATAATTACATTTTCTGCTTTCTGCCTCTCTCTGTTAAAATCAGGTGCAGACAAGGTTGCTTCATCACTGGTTATTCCTTGACTAGACTATATTTTACAATATTAGACATTAGATTTCCATAACTGCAAATATTTTTTTTAAGTAAAGAGAACTGAAATCACAGTAACCTGAGAAGCATTCTCCTATATAACACAAGGTTTATCTTCAATCAGATCAGAATCTGGCTATCCCAGCATTATAGGGAAAGGTTATAGGGAAGTGCACAATATCTCCCATTATGTATTTACATCTCCGTCCCCTTAGTCTTTCACCCAAAGCAACAGCTAGTTTCCCTGCTTGAGCCTCTCCCAGCAGCACACACGTGGGGATGTGTACAGAAATATCATTTGTGGAGCTGTTGGTACTACTTGGGGAACACACCATTAAAAGTGAATTTAGGGGAAAATCGATCATAAATGCAGCTGAAATTTGCCTTGCGTAAGATTTGCAAAGCCAGCGTGAATTTGTAATGAGTCACAGCATGAAACTGATTGCTCAGAAAGTCTGGAATGGTTTGTTTTTTTCTGCATGGACTTACACACACACAGAGCATATGGGTGGGCGACCTAACCCGGTCTAGCGCTGCTCTGAAGGTTGAAGATTGGGCAATCTATCGATCGGAAGAGTCATGACGTTTTAAAAGACTCTTATGCTGTGTATTCAGATAGTGGGCCAAAATAAACTCCACTCCCAGACTTTCCAACCTTGCTATTCTATGATCCCTTCTATGATCTATGACCTTGGGAGTTGGTCCCTCTTAGCCGGAATTGAAGCACCCTGATGGAGGATGGCATGTTTTGGGCTGCTTGCCCTCTGCCAGTGCATGGCCCCTTAGACGACTTATGGTAACATAATGAGCGTAAAAAAGTGAGGGTGAAATTGAGGGTGTCTGTGATCTTGGCATTTGAAACTCATGCTCTCTCTTGCCTAAGTTCAATTAGACTCAGGGCCTTATTCCCTTTGCACAACACCATTGCTGAGCTCTGAAAAGTGTCCTGAGTTGGGGGTCAGTTTGCGAGGCGGACAGCAGGTCGCGCTCTTACATCCTGATCTGCCAGCCTTCTGCCCTCCCTCCAGAGAGTGTGTGGTTCTTCATGGCTGCGTTCCTAATGGCAGCTCTCCAAAAGGGGGTGGGGGTTGGCCAAAAATGGCCAGTCATAGCACAAAGCTTAAAATCAGATGTGTGTTCTTTTTGAAGCTAACATGATGCTGGATAATTACCTGTCAGACTTTCACTAAGTAATGCCAAGCAGCGCAGATTTTTGCTTATTCTGCTTTTGCCAGTGGGCACTAGCGGACTAACTTAGCAGAGCCACTTGGCTTCCTTGGGACCTGCAAGTACCAAGCACCCCTGAAAATCCATTTGGGGGTCTTCAATATAACTGAGACTGTCGGAGGGATTTAGACAAGCAAAATGGAATTGGTTGAGCTGGAATATGGCCAGGACATTGGGTCTAAGACTCTTATACTCTGTCGTGTGCTATGTGATCTTTAACCTCCTGCTGGTGTACCCCAGCCCACATGTGGAGTGGGACTACCCATAGGAGTGGAGACAGTTTAGTCACCCATTGACTCTTTGGCCTTTCAGGTAGAAAGGGGGGGACTGTTAGTGCCAATTGTGAGAGAGGTTTTTGTGACGTGACTATCTAGCCACTGGTAAATGGATTGAGATCCACCAAGCTCATTTCACAGTGGCCATTGATCAGCCAACAAATGCTAACATGTTTTGGTTGCTCCCAATGGGAAGCTAAAAGTTCTCTCTCTCATTACTAAACCCTGGGTCTAGAGACATCAGTCTCCTGAGCACAGCTTGTTTTAAAAATGCATATTTACAATTTTTCAGCTATTAAGAAGACAGGTAAACAGAGTAAAACAAGTGAAATCCGCACACACACACAGCCCCAGTGTGAAACTGGCTTATTAACTCAGCTGTAGTGAAACTCCACCAATACTAGAGATAGTCTGGGACAAACCCAGATTTTTAGGGTGTCCAAAATATGGATCAGACCTTTGTGATTTGAACACACTGAAGACATTTAAAACACTGTTTCGTGGTGTTCTATGTTGACAGGAAATAAAGGACCTGATTCAAATCCCACTGGAGTCAAAGGGCATCTTTTTATTCCCTGTAATGGGCTTTAGATCAGACCCCAGATGACTGGCCTGGTGCCATTCTTCTGTTTAGGCCTCTAGAGAGGGTGAAAAATGCACTTTTTAATATTTAATATGGCTTCAGTTAACATTTGTCAGGCTCTGATGCCTAATGGGGATTTGAAGTTAGCTATTGCTGCTTGAACGCTTGTCCAGTATGTCCTTTCAGCCATGTGACCCATCTCCAATTGAATGGCTCACCGATCATCAGAGCCTGTCATCTGCCAGCCCCACTCCACAAAACTGCTGCCTCACTGCACAGTGTTTAGGGAAGCAACAAATAAATAAATAAATAAGCGGCCTCGTTTATTGGGCCAAGCCTTCCCGCACGGGAGCCAGAGTTAATCAGCCTTAGTAATAGGCAGCACTTGTGAGCCGTTCTGATGCTTTAGCCTCTTATCAATTATGCAGTGAGCCCCTCCTGGCATTCGGGGGAAGTTGCTGGCTGGATGCCTGGCTGCTGTTGCCTTTCTTCGGCAGTGCCCTCGCCGTTCTGCCTCCACATTTCATGTCACCGCCATGAAACAATTGGCTGATGTGTTATTGGGAGGCCGAGCAAGCGCCTGAGGATTGATTTCTTTAAATGCAAAGCTCTTAATCGACTGCAGAACGTTTTTCCTTTCCCTCCTTCCCTCAAACTTCCCTCCATTAATTTGCAGTTTGTGCTTTCCTTTTTCCTAATTACACAGCAGTTCAGGCAGAAACTGTATATTGATGTTGCTGTATTAGCAGGCAGAACAGATAAACTTCCATGTCATTGCTGATCCGAAGGGCAACTGCGTTCTTCCTCACTTTCCACGTGCCATTAAATACAGTTAGAACGTTCAGTAGCAGACTGATAGCCCACCAACAGGAACTAAAAGAAACAGCAGTTTCCTGTCCAAAACTTTCTTGTCTTTACTTTCACCCATTCTTGTCTCCAATCTCCATGATTTCTTCCATGCTTTTCTTATACTTAGAATTCCCTCATTCCCTTTCCTTGGGTACCAAACAATTTGTGTCTTCCTTCAAATCTGTGTTGTTGTATGCAATGTGAAGGCTTTCCACGATGATCCACCAAAGAGAGACAGAGGTCCATGCAACTTTATCGATTGACCTTCCTCTAGCCGTATGGTACATTACATGTCTCAATGGTATTTTTAACTCAAGACCTAATCCTGGGAAGTGCTAAAGGCCCTTAACTCCAATTATGGCCAATACAAACTGAAGGCTTTCAGCATGGTGTAGGTAAGACAAGTCCAATGTCAGCTCTTTGGAACCAGAGACAATGTCTTCTGCTCTGGTCTGTACAGCACTGACCACAGTGAGGTGATAATATCTGATCCATTTTAAACACAGAAACTTAATACAGGAACAACCATATTTTCCATTTCTACAATGCCTTTCACCCAAGGGTCTCCGAGCTCATTAATGAAACCTCACAAGACAGAGTCCAGACATTAACAAGCCAGGCTAGGTAAAATAAGGAAATTCAGATACAAAATGCCATGAAAAGTTATCCTCAGAGCATTGCAGTCTGGGAGCCTTAAAATTCGACCTCACCTGCCATTTTTTTAAAATAAAGGAACTCAGTGTTATTCAATGGAACTCACCCTAAAAAGCAGATGGAATTGTGAGGTTTCAGGACTGCGGCAACAAGGCCCAAACCAGAAAGTTCTAGACACCTTGTCCAGGTGTCGGAACTCAGGAGATGTCTAAGTCCTTTCCTAGAAAAAGAAACATTCAGATAAACTACAGACAAACTTTCAGATGAAGCTTCTGAACCTTCTGACATTCTCTCATAACCATGCAATGCACAAATGCAGTTCAAATGACAAGCTGAGATCAAATATATGCCAGTCAGAGCAGCTGTTGGCCAACTAAGAACTCTACTCACCGGTGGGGTTCTACTGTACTAATGGGGGGAAAGTGTGTGTTGCAAACCTCAAAATGTATACAAAATTGTGGACTGTGCAAAGTAAGCTAATTAAAATAAAAATTGTGGTGGAAACTTAATATTGCAGGGTCCTCAATTTCCGTAATATTGCTAACTAAGTAGGGCCTCACTTACAGGATGAGTCAGTGCAGCTGTGGCATGCCTGAATGATGAGTCCCTCCCAGCTCTGTTCGAGGGACCAACTGAGGTTCCGGGGATGTGCCCAGGGTGAGTCATGGGCACTGAGAGAGCAGCTCTGGTTTGGCTGAGGGGATGATTCACGGGCAATGCTCTGGCCAGTAATCCTTGGCCACAGGGACTTGTGAGCTGTAGTTAGGGAGTGACAAGCAGAGCCTGAGCCAGAGACCCCAGCCAAGTAGCGGTAGGCAGAGCTAGTCACCCAGCCAGGAGCTAACAGCCTGGCTGAAGAATCTCCAGCTGAAGGCAGCAAGTAGTCAGATCATCCTCCCAACACAGGGAAAGCAGCAACCAGCAACCCAATCACTATACGGTACCCAATTTGGGACAAGGAGTAGCCACCAGAGTTATCTGGACACCAACCTAGGGAGATATCATAGCCAACCAGGACAGTAGTCCTAATGTTCTTAAAACTCTTTGCTGCAGCCTTCTTGTGCTTAAGTTTTGATCATCCGGACATTCACTGTCATTCATGTAAATAAAATCATTCATAAAGTATGCAAATTAGGTCACATCATTTTCACAAAATCTCCAGATTTCTGGACCCCCAACCTTAACAGGCATGACATCTAAAAATGAAAATTGATACTGAAATGAAATGACCATGATCACTCTCTCTATTCTGCAAAGAGAGGTAAGTGGAGGGCAAGGCATAAAGGACAGCTTGCAAGGGGAAGTGCCGTGTAGAAACCCTAGATCCCGACATATTGATAAGTCAGTACAAGTGTTCCCCTTACGCCTCTCTTGATTGGGGTGTTCAATAGGAAAATGTTGATTTCCTTTCTATGCAGAGTTGACAGTTTGGTTCAATGGCTCTCAGCACCCCCACTATAAAAATTGTTCTACTGCCCCTGCCTAAAGAGATCGTGCCTGCCTGTGTGTCTGAGACACAATCTGTGTCCAGCGCTTCTCTTGAACCAGTGCAGATCCTCACCACTCACTCCGGAGACCTGTGGCATAAATGCCACCATCTACCTCAATATGAAGGACGGAAGAGAAACTAGGAGCCAAGCCACACGAACTGGGCTCATTTTTTCTCCATAAATTGGACTTTATGGTTCAATGCTTATGAGTTCCATAGGTTTATAGGCCTAAATCCTCACGTCCTTTCCCAGGCCTAACTTGACTTTAAAGGGTGTTTTGCCTG
Organism: Sternotherus odoratus; assembly: GCA_032164245.1. NCBI lineage: Eukaryota > Metazoa > Chordata > Testudines > Kinosternidae > Sternotherus > Sternotherus odoratus. Next base: position 17,885,488 of record JAVMKO010000005.1, on the reverse strand, counting down.
AGTAAGGACAGAATAAAAACTGAATAAGGATTTCAGGATTTGGCCCATAATTTGCTAAATCTTAAATTAACAGTTGATCTTTGAACTTCTCCTAGACTACTTAGCATTTAAGGCCATTCCAAGTTTCTCTGGAAGGGTCATTTTCTGTAGGACTTGTACAAAGTCCTAGGATTTGACTTGTGACCCACCCTTAGATTAGATTTATGACCTTGTAAGGTTGAACTAACTCCTTTTGGACTGTTAAGAAATGAAGACTGTACCATATGTCATTAGAAAGGTGATTCCCCTTAGACTGATAATAAGGTCTTGAGACTGATCTATAACTTCAGTGGCACAAAGTCTGAATGATTGCTATATAGGAACTATAGAGATGAACAAATGTAAATATTAGGATTTTTTAGATTTCTTTTAATTTTCTTAGTTTCTAAAGAAATAAATATATAATTTGTAGAACTTTTTTAAAGAAAGAACTTCTGTAACTATATAATCAGTAGAACTTGATTTCTAAACATTTTGCCGAGTATTTGAAAACCTGGTTGCCTGAAGTTCGTCTCTTGACACTATATTTAGGTACTTAAATGAGGGAACTAATACTTCAGAGCTGCTAAAACCTGCACAGTTCCGGGTGATGTTAATGCTCAACACATCTGATAATCGGGCCACTTAGGTGGAGCTGAAATACGGATGCAGGTACCTAACCTTTAGCACCCATATGTGAAAATACTGGCCTTAATTTTGGGGCCACGGACCATCTTTTTGTTATATGTTTGTACAAAGCCCAGCACAATAGGGCTTCAATCCCTGATTGGAGCCTGTAAGCACTTTTTCAAAACAAATATATAATATTTAATACATATATATAATGTATACATGGACTATACCTGCTCTGTGGGTGCATAGCTTCACTAGGGTACAATAAAAGCGAGATAACACAAGGGTTTTTATCATTAAAGAAATATATAGGTGTGTAATGTATTGAACAAGAAGGGTCACATTTTTCAGAAGAGATCAATTTTCAAGTGCTCAGCATTGACATCTGGGCCCAGGTTTTCAGAAGAGCTCAGTTCCCAGTTAGGCACCTAACATAAGGCTAGATTCACCCAGAAACAAACACTAACAATTAGGTCAATTTTTCTGAAGAGACCAGCACCCACCACTGAGTTCTTTCAAAATATCTGTCCTCGGTTGTGGTGCTGAATGCTCTGACAATTCTTTAGTGGTGTAAATGGACAAGTGTCTCCATGGTGGTTTAGACAGTCAGAAGTTTGTATCTCCTTCCCTATATCTATATATATAAAAGTCAAGTGGTGTATGTATGAGTGTATGTATGTATGTATGTATGTATGTACGTATGACAGCGAACTCCTCCCGCACCGTTTGAGCCAGAGACTTGAAATTTGGTACAGTGAGGGGTCTTGGGGTCTAGATCTTGGTAAGGGTCGAAAAATTTTCGGATCTCACCTCTGACGCCCCCCAGGGGTGAAAGTCTTTCAGGGCCAATCACATCAGCTGGGCAGTTAGGTGCTGATGATGTCATAATACCCCCTCCAACAGACACCGCACTGGCTCAGCTCACTGCCCCTCCCTCCTCCAACGGAACCCCGGAGATCCCTCAGCTCACTGCCCCTCCCTCCTCCCAACGGAACCCCGGAGATCCCTCAGCTCACTGCCCCTCCCTCCTCCAACGGAACCCCGGAGATCACTCAGCTCACTGCCCCTCCCTCCTCCAACGGAACCCCGGAGATCCCTCAGTTCTCTGCCCCTCCCCCCTCCCAATGGAACCCCGGAGATCACTCAGCTCACTGCCCCTCCCCCCTCCCAACAGAACCCCGGAGATCACTCAGCTCACTGCCCCTCCCTCCTCCCAACGGAACCCCGGAGATCCCTCAGCTCACTGCCCCTCCCTCCTCCAACAGAACCCCGGAGATCACTCAGCTCACTGCCCCTCCCTCCTCCAACAGAACCCCAGAGATCACTCAGCTCACTGCCCCTCCCCCCTCCCAACGGAACCACGGAGATCCCTCAGCTCACTGCCCCTCCCTCCTCCAACGGAACGCCGGAGATCACTCAGCTCACTGCCCCTCCCCCCTCCAACGGAACCCCGGAGATCACTCAGCTCACTGCCCCTCCCTCCTCCAACGGAACCCCGGAGATCCCTCAGTTCTCTGCCCCTCCCCCCTCCCAATGGAACCCCGGAGATCACTCAGCTCACTGCCCGTCCCCCCTCCCAACGGAACCCCGGAGATCACTCAGCTCACTGCCCCTCCCTCCTCCCAACGGAACCCTGGAGATCCCTCAGCTCACTGCCCCTCCCTCCTCCAACGGAACCCCAGAGATCACTCAGCTCACTGCCCCTCCCCCCTCCAACAGAACCCCGGAGATCACTCAGCTCACTGCCCCTCCCTCCTCCAACGGAACCCCGGAGATCCCTCAGTTCTCTGCCCCTCCCCCCTCCCAATGGAACCCCGGAGATCACTCAGCTCACAGCCCCTCCCCCCTCCCAACGGAACCCCGGAGATCACTCAGCTCACTGCCCCTCCCTCCTCCAACGGAACCCCGGAGATCACTCAGCTCACTGCCCCTTCCCCCTCCCAACGGAACCCCGGAGATCACTCAGCTCACTGCCCCTCCCCCCTCCCAACGGAACCCCGGAGATCACTCAGCTCACTGCCCCTCCCCCCTCCCAACGGAACCCCGGAGATCACTCAGCTCACTGCCCCTCCCTCCTCCAACGGAACCCTGGAGATCACTCAGCTCACTGCCCCTCCCCCCTCCAAACGGAACCCCGGAGATCACTCAGCTCACTGCCCCTCCCCCCTCCCAACGGAACCCCGGAGATCACTCAGCTCACTGCCCCTCCCTCCTCCAACGGAACCCCGGAGATCACTCCGCTCACTGCCCCTCCCCCCTCCCAACGGAACCCCAGAGATCCCTCAGTTCTCTGCCCCTCCCCCCTCCCAACGGAACCCCGGACTACATCAGCTCACTGCCCCCCCCCCCCCCACCTGCGAAGGTCCCCGGAATCCCTCGGCTCTGGGCCCCCTCCCCCCCTGCGACGGATCTGAGTTGGGTTTGGTGGGACGGTAAGTGAGGTGGGGGTGTCGGATTCGGTCGGGGGGTAAGGTGGGGGTGTTGGGTTTGCTTGGGGGGGGTCAGGTGGGGTTGTCGGGTTTGGTCGGGGGGTAAGTGAGCCGGGGGGTGTTGGGGTTGGTCAGGGGGGGTGGGAAGGTGTCAGGGTGGGTGAGGGGTGAGGGGTGGGTGTTGGGGTTGGTCAGGGGGTGTCAGCTGTCTGCCACCTCCCCACCTCCGACTGACCCGAGCAGCGCCGGGCACTTATGCTAGTATTTAATAATGAGAGTGGCCTGAGAAATTCTGTTTAGTTTTCTTTCTTACTACTGTATTTCAGATCCAGTAAAGCTACAAACCTTCCGCTGTGACGGCCACTCCTGCAACCCTCCTGTAGGGAATCTAGCAACAGGCAGAATTCCAGTCTCTCTTACCACATGTGGGCAGAACAGAACAGAACTTTATTGCTTCTACCCAGACCAGAACCTCCTTCATCGGGCCTCCCAAGGCTGTGGGCAGCCCCGATGTACTAAATGCAATGCCAATCAGCCTGATAACTCCCACCTTCCCTCTGATATGACAGATGATTTCTTCCTCAACCCTGGCTCCTGGTGGCAGTCCGCACAAGGGGTACCCAGGGAAGAAATCAGGCTGGATTTGGAAACAGCGTTCTACCTGACTCATGTCATAGTAGTGTTCAAGTCGCCTCGCCCAGCTGCTATGGTACTGGAGAGGTCTCAGGACAATGGACAGACGTGGAGGCCCTACAAATACTTTTCTGTCAACTGTACAGCAACATTTGGGCTTCAAGATGATGTTATTGAAGAGGGCTCTCTGTGCACTTCCAGGTATTCAGATGCGGTGCCTTGCACTAGAGGTGAGGTAAGTGATAACTGACATTTGGACCATATTTAGAGAGTCAATTAAAAACTTGCTAAAAATCAGGGACTATGTTGAAAGGGACATTGTCCAAATTGGTCAGTAAAGGTAGGTACAACATTAGGTTTTACATTAAGAAAATAAAAGAGAAGGTGAAGGGAAAACAAAGGGGAAGTTTCAGTAAAAGAAAGGGAATACAAATGCTTACACGGGGTTTTTTATGTCAGTCAAATCATCTTTAATGTAAACAGTCACTTTCAGTGTTGCCACATACAATATTTTGGAAGTGCCTGAGGATTAGGAAGTGAAACTGTTTAAAAACAGGAAGTGAAACTGACCAGCCTAGTTTCATTGTCCAAGTTGAGTGAAGTTAGGGGAAAAATGGGAAACTAGCATAAATACTGAACAGTAAATTAGAGTTGTAAAATTCACTCTGTGTTAATCCTCTAGAGTCTAAGGTGTCGTTAGATAGAAAAGGAGATTATTTTAAAGAAATATACAGTATATTTATACTGACAATGTCTCTTTAAAGAGGAGTTATTCATTATTTACTTATAAAATAGCTACTTCATATATAGCATTTTTTGTCCATAGATCTCAAAGCATTTCAGCTGGCAAGGTGGGTAAGTATCATTTTTCACATTTGACAGATGGGGAACTCGGGCACAGAGAAGAGAAGTGACTTTCCTAAGATCACACAGCAGGTGGATGAGCTAGCCAAGCTTAGAACCTAAGTCTCTTAACTCTGACCAAGTCCAATGCCTTCTCCATTGGACTATCCTGCCTCTCTTATGTTATGTGCACAAATCCGAAGAAAAAGAGAAGAGTTATACAAGAATGGCCAGACATCTCCTGGGTTCGCTTGGCTGTAATCATAGATATTCATATTTGAATGACAGCCTTACTACATCTCCTCCAAGATCCTTTACTGAGGTCACAGTCCTATTTATGGCATCACAATACGTAGTCACAGAAGAGATCATGTTGTCACAGGTTTGGTGCTGGGACTTCACTGCAAAATAAGCAGTAAGGGCGTGAGAGGAGATGCCCTGGTTTGCTTAAAATGCAATGATAGGAATTCCAGTAGTGCTTATAATTCCACAGCAGGCTGACGGGTGAATGAATTATTAACCTTATTTTCAGGCAGTGAGGGATTAAGGGTGAAATTCACCCCATGCCATTGCAGCATAAGACCTATGCATATGGATGGTGCACGTATTGGAAATTTGTGTCAGCTGAACTGACTCCCAGACTGTCCTGTTGTTTGAGTTGTAGCTCTGCTAATTAGTGAATATGATTTTTTTAAAACATGAAATAAGGAAAGTGGAGTTGCATTTAAGACAACTGTACATGTATGTTTTCTGTTTAGTTATTTCTTTTGCATCCATCAACATATTCTCTAAACACCCAATACCATTTTGCATTGTCATAGCACCTACTGATCAGGGATCTTAGTATTTTACAAAATCTAATGCGTCACACCTCCAAACGCACATAAATGACATTATCGCCATTTTACAGATGGTGAAACTGAGGCATGGAAAGGTGAAGTGATTTGCCTATAGTCACACAAGAGGCTTCTCTTAAAGTTAAGTGTAGAATCCAGGTGTCCTGAGTCACAAGCCTTATTCACAAACCATACTTCCTTCCCCTACCTCTGTAACAAAAGCCCCTGTCTCTGTAACACTTTGGTTTGTGCTTACATTTTTATTTATCCTTGGATAATATCACTAAGATCATGTGTTGCTGCTAAATTAAATCTGAGAAGTGGAGGGCAGAAAATCAAACAGTAAGACCTTCATCCAACACAAGCCTCTGCAATGACAAATGTCAGTCTGTATAGCAAAAAAAATTTGATTTATCATCTAGCCAATATATATATGTTGGAAATGTAGATTATTATTGATAATAATATATTTACATAGACCTCACAACCATGAAGATCCCAAATAGTTCTACAAACTGATGAATGAACCAAAACCAGATAGGATCACTTCACCCACCATTGAAGTTCAGCCACCTCTGCAATGAAATATACAACACTATACAACACTATACAATAACGTTCTGGAGAACAAGAAGAGGAATACTCATGTGCAGCAATGAAATTAATAATCTTACATTTTTATGGCACCCATAATCCCAAAGGATCCTGAAGTTCTGGACAGACTTTATGAGGACCACTTAATTCACCATCATCACTGACATGCGACTATGTCTAGGGTAAAAATGCATTAGCCATTCTGAGCCAGACCATAACACCAGAGATTTTTATTCTAATGAAAGTGATGGACGGAGGGAGGGAGGTGGAATGTAGTTAACAAACGTGAAAGTTGATCAGAACCACAGAGCTAATAGTCCTACTATTACAAAAAGTGTCATGGGGTTTTTAACCGCATGTGGTCAGAACCTCAGTTTTTACATCTTATTCTAAAGATGTCGCCTATATCAGCACAGAACCCCGAGGACACGGATTCAAAACTGACTCAAAAAGGAAGAGTGCCACCTAAGGAATCCCCAGTGCTGTTTCCTGCCTCATTCTCTGTTTACTTTGGAGTTCCCCATCCAGTTGCTGAAGCCAGCTTCGCATGAGAGCTGGTGAACTCATAGCACAACTTCAAGAAATTATCTAACATGTTTCCAACTGAAGTTATCAATTAATGTTAAGATGATTAAGATGCTAGTGTTACCCCTTTTGACCCAAGCTGGTAGTCGATATTCAAGGTCTTGAAGGTTGTTTCTGTTAGGAGGAGAAATTGACAATGGTGTCTGGGATTTCTCTGATGCAATCCTGTTTATTTACAAAGGATGCATGCAAAGTCCTGTTTCCCTGAACACAGTAAGACTCAAACAAGAGGAGTCCGTTTCCTGGCTCACTATTCCAAGCCTCTTTTTCCAGCCAGCACTGTACCCCAAAAGCTTTCTTTTACTTTTCTCTTAATCACATTACAAGTTCTTCTCTAACTGTCCTTGGCTTTCTGCTGCCTTCTCTGTCTGTCTGTGATGTTTCTGGCTGCATCTGCTCACATATTAACACACACCTCCACCAAAGCACTATTCTGCCATCTGTGTTTGCATTCAACCCCCAGTGTAACCCCTCCATCCACATAGCTCTGCTCCTGACCTGCCTTGCATGTGGCATATGTTTTGGGAAGGGGCTCCTATTGGCTTCAGCTATTTTATTCCAAAAGGAGCTTAGTTGCTTCTTACATTTATCCTGAATGAAGATTGGCTGTTACTCCCACCAGCTTCATCCAACTCCCAGCATAACACTATGGAATAACATTTTTAGAAGATTTGTTCACCTACTGTAAAACACCTGGCTCCAGTAATGCTTCTATATGGCATTATGCTTCAGTAGACTGAACTTTTGACTACTTATCTATATATCTACATTTCTAATGCACCACTCACTATTGTATGTAGGTACCAACACTAATATTATCATTAGGGACAGATAATTTAAATGAAGATGTGGCCAAGACAAAAGGTTAAATTAATTCAATATTGCAGTCAGACTTTGGGGTTCTCAGAAGCCGAGGAGTTCATATCCCATCTGGTGGAGATAAGGATGGGGATGCTAGCCCCCGCACGTTGATGGCACGTGCATTCAAGGATGTGGGACATTAGGAGCGCATTTTTAAATAAACTAGAGCATCTGGAATGAAAACAAATGTTCTTCTCTGTAGAATAATCTGTGCAAAAGGAAGGTATTAACATGCAGGGTCTGTATCACAGTGTCCCACTTACAGCCTCAGGAGCTGATGATCAGAAATAAGACCCTACGCTATTGGGTCTGAAGAGTATCAGTGAGTTTTAAATCAAAGGCCCATCCGTTTATGTGCGGGTCTGCGTGACAGATGACACCAATGAAGTGTGATATAATAAGCCCATTACTGGAATTCACTGCGGGGGAGAGGAATTGTGTATGCCTGAATAAGGTAACTGGTTCCTAGGCAACGTGTGAAATGTGCCTTGCTTGGAAGACCTGTACACACTTCATTGTCTAAACCACGGTGACCCCTTTGGGGATGGAAGTGCTCCGTGCTGCCTGTTTGTCAAAGATGTCACTTTTCAGCTAACAGATTTTTAATTATTCACGTTAAAAAAACCACAGCGAGGGTCAAATTCAGCCCCTGTGTAAGGGGGCGCAGCTCTCTGCTTCACAAGCACCAATTTGCTCAAACAAAGGTCAGAGCCATCACCATGGAGGCTCCGGGTCTCTGCCCCCTCTCTAAGTGCCATGGAGCTACACAACTAGAAACTCCCTGGGCAGCTGCTACCCCAGAGGAGGCTCCGCATCACACAGGGGGAATCCTCTCAAAAGTTCAGGCTCCTTTATAGGGACCAGTGGTGGGGACAGGGTTATGTGCGTGTAGCATACTTGGACATGCAGATCCCTGACCCGCAGAGGGTCCTGGTCAGAGTCCAGAAAGGGGAGGACAGTGCTGCAAAGGGCTGGGAAGAGGGACATCCAGGCACAATCATTGCTCTGTCCTTTCTCAGGCAAAACTCTTATGGACTACAATGATCATTTTTCCTGAGTAGGGACAGAGAGGTCAGGGCTGCAAGATTTGGATCCATTGCTTATTCCTCCTCTTGACACCATAATTTACTCATGGCATCACAACGATTAGAGAACTGACAATGTTAAGGCCTCCCCAGAGGGATAAGCAGCAGGACCAGGTGATCTCTTAAGCGGGACCGGCTTTAGGGAAAATGGCACTTTTGCATTTTGGGCAAACTTGCATTTTGGTGCCCCTTTATGCGGGGAAAACTGTTTTCAGGCAAATGCCCTTAAATAAAAGATGGAAGAGCCCTCTCTTTACCTGCAATATGTACGTGCATTAACAATTTACAAGGTTTTCAATGAGGCAGCAGCAGCTATTCAGCAAAGCAGTGAAGTCAATGACAAATGGGATTGCTCATTTCTCTGCAAGATCAACCCCCTAATAGCTGAGGTGCAAGGGACGGAGTTGAACGCTCTAGAGAAATGTCCAGGAGATCAGCAGCAGGCGTAGCAAACAAAGCTCGGCGTGATCCGTGGGTTCTTCCAACTTCCAGCTGGAAAGGATTCGACAAGGGATTAGTCACTCTTGAAGGCAAGTGCCCAAATGTTATGACTAGGGCTGTCTGTTCAGCGTTTAGTTTAACAACTTGAGCTGTAGAGGAGAGAAAATGCAGAGGCATATTGGCGGGAAGCAGTTAACACCGGCAGAATAAACAAGTGGATAACACTGCCAGGCCTCACTTCTCTGGAGGACAAGCTTAAAGAGACAAAGAGGATTGTATGCAAGGGTGACTTGAACCTAGACCAGACAGCAAGTATGAAAAATCGGGACAGAGTGGGGGTAGGCGGTAATAGGAGCCTATATAAGAAAAAGACCCCAAAATCAGGACTGTCCCTATAAAATCGGGATATCTGGTCCCCCCCCCCCCTGAACCTGAAAGAAACAGCTGAGGCAGAGAGGGGACAGGTCTGGGGGCCTGCCTCCCTGTTATATGAACTGCAGAGAGCCGGGGCAACCCATTCTGACCAGGTTTATAATGAGCCATGTCAGGAATATTTGTCTGGCACCTTGTAAACTAGCCAGAAAAACACACTGTTTTTCTAGCATTATTTCTGCACTTCCTGACATGCTGGGCAGCAGATACCAAAGAGATGTCTCATCCTCACGCTGTTACATAAAAGCTTGGAGAAGCTGCCACTTCTTTTTTTCAAGTCTCAATTGAAAAAAATCTCTTTGTATGAGAAGTTATTAGCCTGGTGGATAATTTACATGGTTTTTGTTTTTCACTCCATGCAGAAGATAATTTATGAATTGCACCATGGTTTTCTGTATATTATTATGATCACCAAGAGAGTGGCAGCTTAGATTTCTGTTTGATCTCTGTTCTGCAGATTGGTTCTTCAGAAATCTTTCAGATAAGCTTTGCATAGGAAAGGTAGAGAAGAAGTGGCGCGGGTGATAGGCAGTGCCACCTTTCCCATAGAATCCAGCCTAAGTCATCAGTTGCAATCTGACCACAACTGGACGTTCTTACTTTTTGATTGCTGTTCAGCAGCCAGTGTGAAATGAGTTTCATTGTTCTCAGTCCAGTGCCCAGCAGACAGGCGTCCACCTCACAGAAACCATCACACTGGTGTTTTCAGCTTGGGCTACAGAAAACACTCGTTGCATCACGAGGAAATATCATGTTGCATTGCAATGTGATGGCCTTATGGAAATGGCCTCAGATCCTGATGAAATGTTTGAAGCTCATGATGTTGTATAGGCCTGGGGCAGGTTTTGGGACATTTCAATTATCCTGCATTCCTTCCCTGCAGCATGTGGGACAGATTTGAAGAAACTGGGGTCATCCTGCAAAAAATGGGACAAGTGCTAATTCAACACTTGACACCTTGCTGGTAGTCTCAGCAGAAGAACCAAAGACAAAATGGATCATGGAGACTAACCATCACCTTTATTCATTCTCACTGTCCATCTTTAGACCTCCTCTATTTCTGCTATATCCTTTTTGAGAAGGGGGACTGGAACTAGATGAGGGCACACCACTGCATTATATAATGAAATTATATTATTATATCTAAACCACAAAAGTTTGCGGGAGGCATGGATGAAGGAGAAGGAGGGGAGTCTATTGACATTTTAGTATTGTCTGTCCCTAATCTTCACAGAATCATAGAAGATTAGGCTTGGAAGAGACCTCAGGAAGTCATCTAGTCCAACCCCCCTGCTCAAAGCAGGACCAACACCATTTAAGTCATCCCAGCCAGGACTTTGTCAAGCCTGACCTTAAAAACCTCTAAGGAAGGAGATCCTACCACTTCCTACGTAACCCATTCCAGTGCTTCATCGCCCCTCTAGTGAAATTGTTTTTTCTTCATCACACAGGGTCCTTTCCCATTGCCTTCTGACCTCTAAGCAATGAACAATTCCTCTAAGACTTTGCATTACTCTACCACCAACCAGCAATAGCAACCACCACCAGCAGAAAGCTGCTCTGACATACTGTTTGGATTGCCCTGCAAAGGTATGATCCTTAGACTCCTGGCAAATTGCTATGGTGACCCAAAATGTGGATCCTCCTTTCATAGTGCTTTATAATTCTTACCAAATGGAACGTACCACTTTGTAGAATGGGGATAGCAGCTTGTGGGACTCAAAAATATTCTCATGAGATGAATTTAGGAGAAATGTTTTGGATATTCTGAATCCAGAACAGAGCCACCATACTGATGACAAAGCTAGATGCTGAATGGAATATTCAATCACTGAAATAGCCCAAAGCAAATATAAGTTGAAGAGGTATCAGCCCCTCCCCCACCCTGTGCTGGAAAGCATAGAACTAACCCAGGATGTCACTTTGTAGCTGGGTTTAACTGGATCATAGGTGCAAAAAAACCCATAACGCATAGATATTTCTTTAATAAATGGCCATATTCTGTTTTTTAATTGCTCCATAGTTGTACTGTCCATAGTGAGAGGATGGAAATGCAGTGGACTTGGAGCAAACCTGTTCCGCGAATCAATGAGACGCTCAAATAGCTAAAAGGAAAACTGGAATTTCTTTGCGTTTCTAATGACATGTTTTTCTAACGATGTTCTGAAATGGGACAAAGATTACTCTTGCATTGCAGGATGGAATAGTGGTTCTAATGGAACCGTAGTTCCATTAGAATGATCATATAACATCTGTTGAAGAATAGAAAAATTTGAGAGGTGAAAATGCTTCCTACACCCTTAAGAACTAAATCAACTTACAAGCAACCTACTACTGAAAAACATTTTGGATTGATGGAAGTTTTTATTATAGCTTCTTTCTGATGGGTGTGCTTTGGGTGCAGGAACATTATTGTCCGCATTAAGCCAATTGGTTGCAACGTGATCAGCATATTTTAGCGATAATTTGCAATCTCCATTTTTTGTTCTGCACAAGGATGTTCTTTTATAGGAGGGAATGCATAGGAACTGCCCTGCATGCGTGACTCATTTTCCTTGGCCTGCGGCTATGAGGGGAGCTTTTGTTGTGTCCACATCTTTTCTGACTACTGCAGGCTGGGAGATCATGTTAAAAAAACAGAATTATCTGCCTCAAGAGTGGAGAAGCAAAACATGGATTCAGTGAATGGCAAGAAATCAAAAATCTAAGACATTGTCTCTGGAATGAAGATGACCCTCTTGACTGGAGATAAAATATCATCCACTATGATGCTGTGCCAGCTGGTGAACAGAAAAACACATCCCCTAAAGATAGCTGTCTTGATCAGTTTTTAACTGGATTCTGCTAACATCCTGGCTATTAGGATTGTCAGGACAGACCAGGAATATCAGTCTTTATGAATCATGACTGAATGACTGATGAAAATTAGAAGTGTGAGCGGGAGGAGGAACTAAGGTGACGAATGGGCCAATAGCAGATCTGCATTTAAGCATGAAAATCCTTATTAAGCTTTCAGCTACAATTTCAGTTTCTGGTCATAAGAGTAACTCAGGACTTACGATCTATTTCCATAGGATGTTAAGAGCCTCAAAGGAGATGCTGAGAGCCCTCAACTCCCATCATATTCAGTGGGAAATGGGAGTTGCTCAGCATTTATCAGGGTGGGATCTGTAATGAGCATTGAGAAGAAGACTGTCCTTTAGATATGCACAGATAACTCTCACTAAACCTGTACACTAATGTTGGGGAAAGGTACTCAAAACTTCAGGGCAAAAAGCCTGGTAGCAGAAAGGCTCAGATGCCATGGTGGTGGATTTAAATAGAATAGAATATCCTTGTGATGAATGTCAGATACTGGGAAGCCATCTTTGAATCATCCCAATCAAGAGTTGGCATCAGAATAATAGGAACAACACAACTACTTGTTTATTACATTCTCCTGACCTTTTTCCAGGAATGCTGTCGGGATGCCAAACTTGCAAGTGACCCAGGGAAAGCTAATAAACAAATCAATTTTTCCATAAGGTAAACAAAATCTTAAAGTCAAATGTCTCTTTGAATGCCAAGAATCTGCCTCATACAATTCAGAATGCACAACCCAGCCCTGTAAACTAATGATAAGGTCAGATCTCAGAGCATCGGATAATTGATTGAGAGCTTTCAGTGTAGACTATCTCTTTCCATGGCTCATGACATTATAAATTTATTAAGCCTTAGATCCACTTCTAATCCAGTGGTCTTTCAAACCACCAGCACAGACATTATTTAGATGGCCACCTTTTAAAAAATCATGATAATAGTTAAAATGAACATTTTTCACTTAATTTTCTATCTGGGAATCTCAAAGCACTATACTACATTAATGAATTAATCCCCTCACTCTCCTGTAAAGAAGCTAAGTGTTCTTATCCCCATTTTACCAATGGATAAACTGAGGCACGTACTGATTGAGGTCATTGATGTCACCGGGAAAGTTCCCATGGATTGAAACAGGACCAGGCTCTAAGTGCTTGCCTAAGGCCACACAGGATGTCTACTGCAGGGCTTTGAATAAAACCCAGATCCTCTCAGAGTTTTCTTTAGCCACAAGAAAACGTTGCCTCTTTCTTTGTGGTTCCTCATACAATATAAAATGAGTAACTAAAAATCTATATGCATCACACAAGTGATATATATAATCATTGGATATATTTGGCTTCTAACTAGGGCTTTGTTCCTTCCAAAGGAATGAAAACAAACAAATACAATTTTATCCTCTCTTTTTTTAGCAAAAACATTTTTAATAGACTATTGTATTTATTAATAAATTATTCCTGGAAGCATATATTAGATGGGATGTCAGATCCCACCTGATAAATACCAGTATTTTAAATTATGCCTACTGGCCTTCACTGTAAAATATATAAAAAACAATTGATCAACTAATGATAAAACAATAATAAAATGTAAGTAGGGTCAGAGAAAAAATAACAACAGGCAACAAAGAAACAGTAATTACACTACACAATCATTTGTGTCTAGCAGATTTTATCTTTAGTGTTTCAAGGACCATGGCTCTCCTCCAGGGAATGTGATGGATTGAAGAATTTGAAACTCAGGCTCTGTGTACACTAGAGAAATTTGCATTGGTGTAGTTAAACCGATTGTGCTCCACCAGTGCAAAATGGGGCATGCATTCAGGTGACTCACTCCAGACACCCGTGCAAACCCTCAAGGACACACAACTACTTGTTTAATACACCAGTGCACCAGTGTAAAGCAAGACCTGCTCTTCTTTGACTTACTGCAGAGTGAGTCACACCAGTTCAAACTCCACTTTGCATCAGTGCAACATGTTTACATTAGCTATCCTGGTGCAAATTTCCCTAGTGTGGCCAGGTTTCTGTGATTCTTAACAGTCAAGGCTAGCAACAAGGCAGTGGTTGCTGAGCCCGGGAAGAACATATACATGCATTCACTTGTGTTATGTCACTGGAATAAGGTTTTAATGTTGTAAAAATCTTTCTTTGGGAGAGACTGGGATAAACAACTCTAATCTCACCATTGAGCTTATTCTAAAAAGCAGAAGTATGTCATGAATTAATCAGGTAAGCAAATTCTTGTGTCTCAAATGGAACAGAATATTGCTGTTCCATAAAAGGAGGTCATGATCCCTGTGGGATTTCCAAAGCTATTAACGTCTCTGCTGATGGGTAGATACTCGGAGCTCTAAGAGGAGTTGGAAATGTCAAAGCAACTGCCTTGAAGAGATGCAAGGCCCGAAATGAAAATATTCGCAAAACAATAAATCCACAAGGAGCCCGAGTATTTTCCAAGATGGCAGGTTAAGAAAGGAAATGCAAAATATCTTAATGACAATTGGCAGTGCAGTAGTGAGAGCTTAGCATCCTGTAGCCATTCTTTCAGCCTAAAGAACTCATTTCTACATAGGATACCTATTAATATCTAGAGAGGATGGGCAATTAACTGGATACCCAATCACTCATCACTACCTGAAAAATGTGGCTTACACTAATATATACAAGATTTCTAATATTACACTACACAGGGCCAAATTTATTGCTAGCATATGCCAATGCACTTCTATGTCCCTCAGATTTAAATACGATTCAGGATATGTAATCATAGTAAAAATAATACTTTGAACCTTCTATAGCACTTTTCTATTGAAAATCCCAAATCTTTGCACAAACATTAGTGACTTAAACCTCACAATCTAGCCCAGGGATCAGCAACCTTTGGCATGTAGCCCATCATGGAAAGACATCCCAGGAGCTGCAATCAGCCAAACCCATGGACGCTGCAGGTAAACAAACCATCCCAGCCCGCCAGCAGCTTTTCCTGACGGGCACATGCCCAAGGTTGCCAATGTCTGATCTAGCCTGTGACGTGGATCAGCATTATGGTCCCCCATTTTACAGATAGGGAATCTGAGGTACAGAGAGATTAAATGATTTGCCCATGGTTGTAGAGGAGGTTTGTGGCAAAGCTGGGACTAGAACCCAGATCTTTCAGTTCTTAAACCCAGTCACCATGCCTCAGCTGACACCTCATAGTGCAAGAGGCCACAAAAATATTTTTTCTCAAACTTGTGTCCTCTCAGGTGTCCTAGTGGCAAGTTTGAAGAATGGAGCTTGTACAGGGAGGGTGAGAACACAGATTAAACAGACTGATCAATGTTTTTTGGCCTCAGCTCCCTTGTGCCAGTGTGAGAGACCCTCAGAGGGTTGTTTCAGTGCTTAACTTTCTAACTTGCTTTGAGACCCTTCATGCTGGAAGGCTCTATAGAAGTGCCGAGTATTATATTTGCACATGGTATAATTAAGAACAAGGAGTGATACACCAGTCTATTCCCTCTATCGGTCTAAAAACGTTGATCTTTGGATCGATCAGACTGGGTCATTTGCCCATGACTCCATTGAGAAGCAAATGAAGGATCCTGTTCTAAAGAGATTTGGTCACTGACCTATGGTTCCATTGATCAGGGGAATGTTGGGCCCATGGACTAAACAGAATGGGTCATTTGCTTATGGTTCCATTGATCAGGGGAATGTGGACATCTGGGCAGAAAGGACAAGGCTATTTTATCATGGCTCCATTGATCAGGGGAATGTAGGCACCTGGGTGGCACAAGCTGGGCAATCTGCCCATAGCTCCATTGAACAAGAGAATGTGGACATCTCTGGTCTGAACAGACAGGATCATTTGCAACTTTGTGGATGGCTCCACAAAATAAAAGAAGAGAATTTTTTTAAAAAGGGAAAGTTATAAAATAGAAAATGCTGTGGAAAGGCATAAAATGTGCTGCTGTCATTGTGGTGTAACTCTGTCAGGTGTAGGTCTGCTATTGAGTCAGGCAGCTGACTGTTATTTGGGGGGGGGGGTTAATCTCCCATGTGCCATCGACACACAACAGAGTTATCTATTAGGCACAAACCACCAGCTCTTTTCTGGCCCCTCCAAACAAAAAGGAACGGAAGAAATATTTTACACACAGCAAGTATTGAAACTTGTCTGTCCACTAAAAAAGAAAATCCAGAGAGAGAGAGAGAGAGGCAGGCAGAGGGAGAGGGAATCCCTATGGAAACAAAGCTTTCACTCCACGAATAGAGTAAGTCAGACAGAGACTGTCACTACCCATAAAGCAGGGCCAAAGAACCCCGAGGGCAAGTACCTCTGCTATGATGGCAAAACTCAGCCAGGGGAGAAAATAGCTCTCAAATCAGATACAGCACAGCTATAAAGGGAATCTACGCCTGGGAACTAATGCAACCAGTTCTCTAGTTCCCTGTCACCCCTCTATCTTCACCACCCACCCTCACAATAAACAAGAAAGACCCCAAAGAGAGGAAGAATCAAAGTGGAATCCAATCTAAAGTAGGACATATTCCTGCAGCCTTTGTTAAGCATAAAATCAGACCTTGATACCAAGAAAAAAACTATTACTCCTTTGGGATTCTGTAATCTGTAACCAGAATAGCCTTTCTCAGCAACATGGAAACTCCACACAAACAATAACCTTGCCTCTTATATCCAGCAGCCATAGGATGCCTGTATTCCTGGATCTTAACCATGTGAACATTGCAGATTCTCTCTCTCTCTCTCTAGCCCCTCTTAATTAATCATTTGGCTCAGCCTTTAAAACAATCTGCTTATCCTAATATTTAACAGTGGTGTAGGGTGATCAGACAGCAAATGTGAAAAATCAGGATGGGGCGTAGGAGCCTATATATATAAAAAAAAGACTGAAAAATCAGGACCGTCCCTATAAAAGCAGGACTTCTGGTCACCCTACAGTGGTGTGACAGGCTGTGTTTTCTGGTCATTAGGGGACTGACTCATGACTCCTGGTTTCTATTTTCAGCTTTATCACAGACCAATTGTGTGGCTCTGAGCAGGTCACCTCACCTCTCTGTGCAGGTCACCTCACCTCTCTGTGCAGGTCACCTCACCTCTCTGTGCCTCAGTTTATACGACTGTAGAATGGTGACACTATCTATCTCACAGAGGTAATGGGAGGCTGAAGGTAGTTTCTTAAAATGCTTTGAGATGCTCCGGTGGAAAGTGGTGTAGGAAAGTGGACAGTGTTGTATTTACAACACCGGTATTCCTCTGAGTGGTCACAGTCCGCCACCACCTGGTGCCTCAGACCTGTCAACCATGACTGAGGCTGAGAGGAGCCTCCCAAATAGTGAGTATTATTCTTTCCTGAGCATCCCATTTGTCTGGGCTGCACGTATCCAGGGGTGCTGCATCTCCTCAGGGATGTGTTTTCTGTTTGCCTCCTAGGTGATCTATCGTGCCTTAACTCCAACCAACAAGATCGAAGATCCATATGGTCCTGAGGCCCAAGACCTCCTGAAACTCACCAACCTGCGCCTCCTTTTATTAAAAAGGCAGGAGTGTCCCTGCCAAGGCTTGGGATTGCTGGAGAAACCCCAGAGGTTTGCCCACTATGCTATCTATGATCTGATTGTCCGGGGAAGTTGCTTCTGCAATGGGCATGCAGAAGAATGCCAACTTGCCAATGGGACGGGGAACACAGAGAATGTGGTGAGTTCTTGAAATTCATTAGTTTACTTCAATTTGTATTGGTTTGTGCTTCCTGAGTCAAACAGAGGCTTCTCCATAAGACCTTGTCCATCTTCCCCATAGCAGTTTAAAATAGGGTACCACTGATAATCCACATCAATGAAACCTAAACCTGCTTCTTAATATGGAAGAGGCTATATAACACTAACAGCTGTTCCAAAGATGATCTGTGTTAGAGATAGGCCTGAACCAAAACCTTGACTCTGAACTAGGGTAACCAGATGTCCTGATTTTATAGGGACAGTCCCAATATCTAGGGCTTTTTCTTATATAGGCTCCTATAAACCTCCACCCCACCTCCTGTCCCCACTTGCTGTCTGGTCACCCTAATCTGAACAGACCCACACTTTGTGGAGAGGTTTGGAATCTGAACTGTGATCCAGATCCAAATATAGTGGCTGATATTATACATCTTCTCGTATCTCAGCAGGGAGATAAACCAAAACCTTCGACCCAAACATTGCCCGTGAAATTCTGGAATTTCAAAATCTGTTCTAGTTATCCATCTTAAATCACATAAGGAAATCTCTCTCTAAACAATTCAAATAATCTCATTTATCACAACCTAGGACATTAAAAATATTGCATGAAATTCCATTTTTCCTTTGCGCTGTATTAGGTAGCTGAGATTTCCACCACTGGAGAGTCTTGAATTTGCTAGGCACAGGTAGTTGTATTGTGGTTATGATTTCAGCTTTTGACTATGAACTTCCTGGGTTTTGTTGGTTCAGTCAGATGCTAAGCATTATTGGTGGGAGAAGAAAATTGTGTGAGAGGTTTAATTATACAGTCCTATAGCCAAATTCATAATTGTGGAAAATGTCAATTGTTTTCAATGAAAATTTTGCGTGATTAGCACTGCGGAGTTTGACTCTAGATACCAGGGCCAGAAGAAAGAGGCATAATCGGTCTTGTTGTTCCTTCTCTTGAATCACAGCACATCAGTCAATGTTTACTGGTTTTTTTGAAAGGTCTTAGCTTGATCCATGCAATCTAATCTTTGTCTTGGTATACAATGGACTTGTACAAATAGTTTGTTATTCATTTGTGAGTCTCATAGAAAATATTCTCTTCAAAAGGGAACATAAAAAGGGTAAAAAGAAAATGAAGGTTTTGCCAAGGCAGTTATTTATGTGCAAGTTTTCTGGGCCCAGTTGTGGGGGCTGGTGGTTCAAAATATGGCCCTAAAACATATTTGCTTGTAATAAACTCTGATCATTTTTAAATTTTAATATCTATCTGGCTGTTCTTTTAGGCACTTGCACCAACAATTTGCTCTGGTGAGGACACTATGTCCCAAGTTTCAGTGTGAGGGATTTCTTCTCCTTCTGCACACCCACGTGCACTCACGTGTGTAACTATTGGGCATTATTATCAGAGGGGCTGAGCATTTATATCTCCAACTGACATCAGTGGGATCTGTGGGTGTTCAGTGACTGAAAAGTCAGGCATGACGTCCTTTCTATTTTCTGGACAATGGACTAGAGAGGAAGTGGAAGTCTCAACAGAAATACAGGTGGTTTCCAGCCCAGCCCTGTCTCTACCTCTAGAGAAAGGCCAGGTTTGCAAGGAGCTTGGGAATTATTCTTTTGTGACACATTTGGATCTGAAAACAAAAGCAGCCATAAATGCTTTATTCATGGTCTACTC
This sequence comes from Sternotherus odoratus, assembly GCA_032164245.1. Lineage (NCBI taxonomy): Eukaryota > Metazoa > Chordata > Testudines > Kinosternidae > Sternotherus > Sternotherus odoratus. Next base: position 17,865,856 of record JAVMKO010000005.1, on the reverse strand, counting down.
CAACATTATAGACTCAAGAAACCCATTCCACAACTACTTTCATGTCCATATAGGTATATGGTGCATGTGTTATTCTGCTTTTTTTCTTCTGCAATGGTGTCTTAGGTGTCAAGTTTTCTACTTTTAGAAAAGTACAATTAATAAAGATCATAAAATTTCATAATATTTAAAAGATTTTTTCTGAATTATACCCATTACTAGCCATGGTATAAATCTTATGTATGCTAGCATTGGGTGATGCTTTACAACCACTGTAAATGGAGAGAATCAGAGAGAGTCTGGAATAGCAGAGGTAACAAAGAGTCCTGTGGCACCTTAAAGACTAACTAAAGTATTGAAGCATAAGCTTTCGTGGGCTAATACCCACTTCTTTAAGGTGCCACAGGACTCTTTGTTACCTCTGTAAATGGAGACCCGTTTAAGATATAACTGTAGAAAAAAACTGTTTAAAGAACACATTTTCTCTATTGCAAACTGTTAAATATACAAATGCTGAAACAGAATAGAGGAATAACACATTAAATGAATACAGCTGGTAGAAGAATAAACACTGCTCATGAAAAAGGAAAACATAATATGGTGCATGTTGTTGGCCCAGTCATTGTAAGCTATGATTGGATCTTTTATTTTTATTTTATTTTTTCCGGTAGTCTCAATGGAACAGGGGTTTTGTGCCATCAAATGACTTCACGGGGCAGAAGGTTAAATAGTTTTGATTAAATAGATTTCATGAGTGACTCATATCCCAGGAGAAAACCAGGAGTATGTATCCTAGTACTTACACTGAGACAACGGTGAGTGTTTTGCCTGTGTAAGGACTCAATAAGAACTGAGGACAGACTTCAGGATCCTTGTATCAATTCCTCTGAAGGCGCAGTGCCATCAGGTGTCAGAAGATGTTTTATAGAACATATTAGTAAAGAAACAAATCAATGGGCATCTTGAGATTTAAGACTGTTAAGCCTTTTTAAACCTTCTGATTATTTAATATATGGTACTTCTAGGAAATGCAAAGCATCCGAGCATTTTAAATAAACTATTCCTCTCAACGCTGGGGATTGCTTTTTATGGATTATTTCATTGGTATTTTTGTCTGGCAGCATATTTCCTAGGCTAAATTTAGCATCTCTATAACTAGGCTCATATCTCTCTGTACAAAGTTCCTGTAAATTCCTTCCTTAGTCAAATAGGCAGGACACAAGACTAGGTGAAAAGCCTGGATCCAGCTCTTTTGAGCGTTCTTCCATTTCAGCACAGAAAGTAAAAAGGAGAAAAAGTGATGGCCAAGAAATCTATGAGCAAACATCGCAAATCAAGGTCCTTTTGCAGCAGCAATTGCCCTTTTTCTTGTCTTCCCTTTGTCCTCTCTTACCCCCAAGTCATATGACAGACGCTGCAAAGATATGAAACGTGATTTATGCATATTTTTGTAGTATCCTTAGGTTTACACTCAAAGGGTAGAATTCTTCTCTCAGATCTGTATGGACTACAACATTTGGTTCTCCTACATTATGGTGACCTACAGTGGTTAACAAAGCAAATACCAATGGCCTTTTTACATATTTTTCTTTAATGAGGAATAATATGCATGTAGAAAAGTCCTACTTAAAGGCTTCATTTATATTGAAAAATCAGGACAGAGGATGGAAGGGTGATATGCGCCGATTTAAGACAAAGCCCCAATTATCAGGACTGTCCCTATAAAATCGGGACATCTGGTCACCCTACCCTACATGAGTGGATCTTTCATGGAGGTCAGTGAAGGAGAACTTATTGAAGCTGGTTGATGCCATGAAAATTACAGAGGAGGATTTTTGTTGTAAGTGCAGGACATTGGCATCAGTTTAGAAAGGAATGAATGCCCTAACTAGGCATATCTGTTTGCCTCCTTGCCAGAGGATGTTGTGAAGGCCAAGACTATAACAGGGTTCAAAAAAGAACTAGATACGTTTATGGATGATAGGTCCATCAATGGCTATTAGCCAAGATGGACTGGGATGGTGTCCCTAGCCTCTGTTTGCCAGAAGCTGGGAATGGGCAACAGGGGATGAATCACTTGGTGATTACCTGTTCTGTTCATTCCCTCTGGGGCACCTGGCATTGGCCACTGCCAGAAGACAGGATACTGGGCTAGATGGACCTTTGGTCTGACCCAGTATGTCCGCTCTTATGTTCTCTGCAGTTTTTTCATTGCTGGACATAGTGGGAAATTGTTCCCCGCACCCCAATACTGTTTCTGTAGAAGGTACAAGGATATCTGTTGTGATATGCTGAGGGCCTTCCTGTAGGACATGAGGAACAGTGGTCAAGTTTAGGTTGCAGTTGGTTAACATGTTAGCTATGCCCAACCTTTTTCCTAGCATACATCTAGAACAGGCAAAGAGTCTTGTAGCACCTTATAGACTAACAGATTTTAGGGATCATGAGCTTTCGTGGGTTAAGACCCACTTCATCAGATGAATGTTGTGGAAATCTCCAGAGGCAGGTATAAATATGCAGGCAAGAAAGCAAGGTAAATTCAATCAGGGGTTCTCAAACTGGGGGTTGAGACCCCTCCAGGGCTTGCGAGGTTATTACATGGGGAGTCACGAGTTGTCAGCCTCCACCCCAAACCCTGCTTCGCCTCCAGCATTTGTAATGGCGTTAAATATATAAGAAAGTGTTTTTATTTTATAAGTGGGGTTGCACTCAGAGAGGTGCTATGTGAAAGGGGTCACCAGTACTAAAGTTTGAGAACCACTGAAGAACATACAAAGGAGCTTAGAGTGAAGACAGTGAATGGCTTCTACACAAGCTTCCAGTCCATTTGCCAAATATTTCCCAATTCTTTTTTTAGAGCAAATGAAACAATAGTAAATATGGGACAAAGGAAGGTCATTGTGTATCCAAAAAATGATTTATAAAACTCAGTGCAGAACCACTGGCTGTCGACAAGTGCTGGGGGTGTTTTGTTTGTTTTTGGTGCCCTCATTGCCAGGAAATTCACATGAAATGCCTTGGACATCAGTTCCTCTTCTTTTTTATCTTGTTTACAGTGAGGAATTGTACTTTTTTCTGGGCCTGATCCTACACAATTGCAGCCAAAGGGAATTTTCCCATTGATTTACATGGGAAAAGGATCTGGCCCTATCTACAGTTTCTTGTTTGGGGGAAGGGGGAGTTGAAACAAGGGTTACATAAGGTAAAACTTGTTTTTCTACAACACTTTGCTTGGTGACTTGGTTGTCATCCCCCTTGCAAATATTATCTCCTGACAAAATACCTTGTGCTGTTCCACTGATAATCCTTCAACTAAGTTTCCACAGTCTCTGATGGATCCAAATTGTGCCAGACTACATTATCTCCAAGACTCAGTGCTGCCAGGAGCTGCTCTCTGTTGAAGATAACAATTGAAAGAGCAGTTTTTGGAGAGGGCTAAGGTGGGGAATTAGCCTCAGTTAGGTGACTATCTGTTAATGTATTGTAGGCCACCTCAGAATGAGTTCTAGGATCTCCCCACTGTTTTCCCTGAATAAGGACTGAGTTAGGACTCCAGGGTCTGACACTCCCCATTTGAAAGAATAGGAAGAGATAACACAGACTATGTAACAGTAAGTAGTTGTTTAAGTTTCACGGACCACACAGAAAGAACATTATATCCCTGGCATCTTTACTAGCCCTGTTAGATACAAGGTTTTTCCAGGACTGCCTGCTGGAGCATTGGATGAAGAAAAATGGCTAAGTTTCAGATATTGTCTGAGAGAGAAGCTGCCATAGCTAGCATTACAGATACATTCACTTGGATTTGCTTAGGAGCAGCTATGGTGGAGCAGAGGGCTCCATGCAGTATGGTGACCTATGAGCCACAGATGAGAACCACCCTCAAAGTCACAGTTTTGAAGTTATGTTTACACTTCAGTTAAACACCCATGGCTGGCCTCTGTTAGCTAACTTGGGCTTGCAGGGCCCAAATCCAAATGTCTATACCTCAGTTAAACAGCCCGGTAATCCAAGCCCCGTGAGCCCAAGTCAGCAGACACAGGCCAGCTGTGGGTATGTAATTGCAGTGTGATATGCCCTGAGTGACAGTGAAGTTCCCCAAAATTATCTAAGAGATGAATATTCAGACCCATCTAAAAAGCCAAATTCCTACTGAAGTCAATGGGTATATTGCCTAAGTAATGACTCAGTAAAATCTGAGTAAGGGCTTCTGAACTTGGCTCAAGCTTTTGTTGTTGTTGTTATCTCATGTAGACTGTGAGGAACAGTCCTACATTAAGCTAAATCTCTGTTGTTGCCTGGCACTAAAAACAGGGCCCAAACCAAAACTCAGCATCACTAAATTTTGGAGTTGTTTGAGATTCAGGCCAGAATATGCTAAACAGTCTCATCTTTATTATGGGCAAAACCTAAATCCCAGATTCAAATACCCTCCAACTTTGGGACTGACACCATGCCAGTCTGGAAAGTGCATTTGTCCTGGTATGGATTTCTTGTGGACTGTTCCCTGCTAGTACATCCAAGCAGCACTAAAAGGGTCATGGTAGGCAGATCGCTCAAGTTTCGGAGGGTTATTTCAATTCAAATAAGGACCCAATAGTTTGAGTTCCTCTGCAAAGTATTTCTGAAGTCTCTGAGTTTCTTGGGTCTCAAAAACTGAGCTCAAAGTCTCAAAGAGCAGGCACCCTCAGGGGATTTCTGCTACTTCTTACTCCCAGATGGGCTGCTAGAATATCATGAGAAAAGTCTGCCCAGTGGTATTTTGACACTTTAACATCCAGCTACAATCGCAGGGGCACTTAAAAGTGAAAAGTAATGAATAAAGTAGTTAACCAAACTTTTTAGAATCACCAATGTTTGGGTTTGCATTTTGGGTGAGGGTTCAGGCCAGTTCTTTATCCAGATTGATTCACTCAGCTCTAATTCTTAGAATGCACTCACCCTACTGTTGAGCTCTGAATGAAATTAGGCTGTTGGTTCCATTCCTTCTTACAAAGAAGGCTAACTTGCTGTGTTTATACTGCTGTTATTCACAGTACCCTGAAAATATACTGTAATATACTGAAACTTTATGTATCCGCTGTCCTCTGCTGGTTAGAATCAGAACTACTCAACCTGGGGTCATGGATCCTGTATTGCTAACATCTAATGGAGATTCTCCACTAGATGAAATAGGGATCTATGCTTTTGAAGCAGGAGGATCGGAGTTCCGTCCATGCTGTCAGTGTGAAGTTTTGAGTGGCGGTGGTGTAGACTCTACACTGTAGAGCATACAACAAACATGATAAAGCCCTTGGTGACCATGTTATCATACAGTGAGCACGTAGTCTAGGATTGTAAATTCAAGTAAAATATACTTTCCCACATCCCTCTGCCAAGAACCACATGTAGTGTTGAATTACTCTTATGAGTGTCTTGGAAATCTTTTACTAATGATTAAGGCTCTGAATCAGGAAACTTGCCTATTCAGGAAGGCTGTTCAAATGCTTTCCTGACTCAAGGCCTGAAAGAGCATTTTCAGTTACACACACACCAGTGAGCAGCCTCTTTCTCTCTCTCTCTCGCTCACACACATCCCATTTTTGTAGGAAGCAACATTTCTACTCCACTTCTTTGACTTTAAACTATTTTGTGTGATGTGGTTAGAAACTAACTTCTTATCTGAGACTCTATTAACTTTTAAAGACAGCCTTTTATTAAATGTAATGATTAAGAATGAAATGTAAGCCATTCCAAAGTAGTTTCATTTTATTACTTAACTGGTTAATTACTGATAAGTGATTAAAATAACAAAAAAAAAAAAAATACCCCACCTAATTGCTACTTTCACCTTCTGTGAAAGAACCACATGAACCCTGCCAATTGAGACCTCTGATTGGAAGCACTTGTAACTACACTGAGGGCTCGTAAAATGGTTTAATGTTCCTTATATTGCCTTCTGGGGGTTGTTTTTCTTTTTAAAGATTGAGCGGGGGTGGGAGGGGGGAATCACCTCTGTTTAAAACTATAAAAGATCATTTAAGACCAGGAGTTACTTCCACTGCATGCATCTGACGAAGTGGGTATTAGCCCATGAAAGCTTATGCTAGTCAGTTTAAGGTGCCACATGACTCTTTGTCGCTTCTGCAGATCCAGACTAACATGGCTACCTCTCTGATTCTTGACATTTAAGACCAACATCTCTTCAAATACTCAAATACACACATTTCAGAGGGTGTTTATTTGGCTTCCATTCAATACAACCTGTCCAGAATTAATTTTGATTCAAACCACTGATACTCTAGCAAATCCCAGGGTCATGGCAGTTTCTTTGTATAGGTGAATATCCTCAATAAGAATATGATAATGACTTTGTCCTCTCCCACAACTATTTCACATTTGGAGACAATATATTCCTTCAAGTCAGCGGAACTGCTATGGGTACCCGCATGGCCCCAAAGAAAGTATGCCAACATTTTGATGGCAGACTTAGAACAATGCTTCCTTAACTCTCGTCCCCTAATGCCCCTACTCTACTTGTGGTATATTGATGACATCTTCATCATCTGGACCCATGGAAAAGAAGCCCTTGAGGAATTCCGCCATGATTTCAACAATTTCCATCCCACCATCACCCTCAGTCTGGACCAGTCCACGCAAGCTGTCCATTTCCTAAACACAACTGTGCTAATAAATGATGGGCACATACACACCACCCTATACCGGAAACCTACTGACCGCTACACTTACCTACATGCCTCCAGCTTCCATCCAGGACACACCACTCGATCCATGGTCTACAGCCAAGCTGTAAGATACAACTGCATTTGCTCCAATCCAAGCACTCTTAAAACTCTTAACACTCTTAAAACTCTTAACACTCCAAGCACTCTTAAATCTTCAATACCCACCTGGGGAAGTAAAAAAGATTGACAGAGCCAGAAGTGTACCCAGAAACCACCTACTACAGGACAGGCCCAACAAAGACAAAAACACAACACCATTAGCTGTCACCTTCAGCCCCCAACTTAAGTCTCTCCAACGCATCATCAAAGACTTACTACCTCTCCTGAAAGATGATCCCTCACTCTCACAAATCTTGGAAGACAGACCAGTCCTCGCTTACAGACAGCCCCTCAACCTGAAACAAATACTCACCAGCAACCACACACCACACAACAAAAACACTAACCCAGGTACTTATCCGTGTAACAAAGGCCGATGCCAACTCTGTCCCCATATCCATTCAACTGACACCATCACAGGACCTACTCACATCAGCCACACCATCAGAGGCTCATTCACCTGCACATCGAGCAATGTGATATATGCCATTATGTGCCAGCAATGCCCCTCTGCTATGTACATTGGCCAAACTGGCCAGTCTCTATGCAAAAGAATAAATGGACACAAATCTGACATCAGGAATCATAACATTCAAAAACCAGTAGAACACTTCAATCTTCCTGGCCATTCCATTAAAGACTTGATGGTGTCAATTTTGAAACAGAAACACTTCCAAAATAGACTCCAATGAGAAACTGAGGAACTGGAATTAATTTTCAAATTGGACACAATAAACCAAGGGGTTAACAGAACTTGTGAATGGTTCTCTCATAATACTAATTGATTGCATTTCCCTAGTTAATTTACCTTCAATAGGTGTTATCTCCTGCCAGACACAGACATCCATTTCAAAGGTATTTTTCTCCTGCTGATAATGGCCCATCCAAATTAAACAGCCTCTTAAAATTGGTATGCTAATGTACAACTTCTTTTTCTTTCTTTCTGTGTGTATAAATGCATCTTACTTCTATTGCAGTCTATGCATCCGATGAAGTGACTATAGCCCATGAAAACTTATGCTGAAATAAACTGGTTAGTCTCTAAGGTGCTAGAAAGTCTTCCTCATCTTATTTACGGATACAGACTAACACGGCTAATCTTAAACCTGTCTCAATAACAATGTAAATATACCAGCTGCTGAGCTCCCTGCACTCTGCTATGTGAGTCTCATAGTCCTACTTAAAATAACAATATCACCCAGAATGTACTTTATGGTTTCTCATGATCAATAGTTAATATTAACTGAGTACTGTAAAATGAGATAAAGGAAGGAATTTGTAGCCACAAACATTGGATTGACCACTGTAAATCCCAAATAATTCCATTACAGTCAGCGGTGTTGCATCAGATTTACACACTAGTATAAGTGACAGGAGAATTTGGCCCATTGGTGTGAACAGATGGTGTTCAAGCTTCTCCATTACACAGCTATGGCAGTGTTCCCTGGTGCTAACCTGTTACGTTTGTGCTGGGAATCCAAAGATCTCTGCCAATGTACTTTAGGTATGACAGAAACCACTTCTCTTCTCTCCTATAACCCAGTTCCAGCTCTCTCCCCAGCAGAGCTGGCCACTCCTGCCAAAGTGTTTGGTGCTTTTGTGATGTGGACCAAAAGAATCTAGGATGTGACCACCAAACTCATTTTTACCATTAGAGCTGAGAAGATTTGAACTGTGGTAAAAGTTCAGGTTAATGCATTGACCCAGAGCCTCCTTCCTCTTCCTCACTTGAAATAGTCAGTCTGGGGCAATCATTGGAACCAGGTGACCTACTGCATCTCAGAAGTACTGTAATTGTTCCTCAGGCTTTATATGAGTATAGCAGCTATTATTTGCATACCGTTCTGTAGGCACTGACAATATGCTCACAGATATACAAGACAGAAGAGGGCAGTGCTTCCCAAAGACACAGAAAAGTCAAGCCTGCACCAAGACAGAAAATGATAAGAAACCATTCTGAGATGTTGGCTGGGGTGGAGTCATGCCTCACCTTGAAGGTGCAGAAAAGAAGTTGATGCTTGATGCATTAGGCAACAGAGAGCCACAGGCACCTTGAATTTGGGGAAAGCAGATTCATTAGCAGTCCGGGAGACTGAAGCCCTCTGTTTATCCACAGAGCAGGTGCCACACTGCCAACTTCCTAACCCACCATCCCCTGGCAGGAGCTCTCAAGCCTGTTTTACATAAGCTCCTTGGGATGAGATTCTCCTCAGAGAATGCCTACAAGGGTAACAGTCATGTCAAGAGGGGTAATAGAGACACATGAACTTAGACCTACCTACTCATATCATATAAATCAACAATACATGATATGAATGGGTAATAACCCCTCAGTCACTCCTAACCTTGTCAGAATTTGAACTGGTGACCTAAATGTGGAAAACACTACAATCCAGCACTAATCTCCTCTGCCATTCCAACCCCTAGGGCTTTGCAGGCTTGAAAAAGTTGAAATAGTCTTTTCATTTGCCCACACAAAATGATTGAAGAGGTTCATGAATTCCCCATCAACGTCTGATATAGCCAAAAATCCCTTTGTGAAACAAGAGAGCATGCATGCACCTCTCAGTTTTGTGAGGTCATGAGGACAACAGAGACCAGTTTGAAGCAGACACAGGCAGAGGAGCAGTTCTCTGCTTCTCCTGAGACCCATGACAACTACCCATAAATGGTCCCCTTCCTAAAAGCCTGTAAGTGACTTGCTACTGACATGGTTGCAAACTGCTATGTCCCAAACATTTCTGGCGACACTACAAAGCGAATACACAGCCCGAAGACAAACATTTTCTCTGAATCAGCAACAGTTGCTCAGTTCTGGAAGGCTTCCAAGTGTAACCTTCATTCAGTAGCAAAATAATGAAATACACTGACAGCAGCCAAGGAGCAGCAGCAAAAACAAGAACAACAATTACTAAAAAGATAAAATACCCAACCAGACAGAGGGAAAATCAAAAGAGCGAGGTATGATGTAGAACTGAATGGAAATACCATGCATATTCTGCTTTACAGACTGGTCCCAGCCACTTAGAATTCTCTCTTCTCAAGTGTGGATGCTCTTTATTAATCATTTTATGTCTGTTATCATCAGATATAAGTGGTTAGGATTCAGGAATTAAAAATCAGAGAAATTAAAGAAGGAAAAGACCTATTGGGTAAATCTCTCTCTCTCTCTCTCTCTCACCCATGACAATGATATGTGCAGGTGATACTTGATAATAGGCAGTCACAGTATGAGAGTCTCTAGTGATCACTTGGGGTCTTTCAGTCAAGACTCTGGGTCTTTCAAATAGATATGCTATGATTCAACTGTAAGTTACTGGGCTCAGTTCAGGAATCACAGGATGTAATTTTGTGGCCTTTGTCGTGCAGGACGTCAAACTAAATGATCATAATAGACCCCTCCGTAATCAGATTTAGGGGTTTGACTTGGCTGACCGTCTTGCATCCTGGTCTGGAGAGACACCACATAATGTGTTCGATATGGCATCTCCCTGAGGATTACTGGTGTTGAGTTCTGAGAGAGAAATTCATACCCTGAAGCCTGTGTTCAATCTTCCGTGAGAAGGCAGCCAACCGATCTGTGAGGCGGTCAGTGTGCCAGCTGGCTGTAGAGGAGCAGTGGCATCAGCTGCAGCCTGTCCCCTCTGCTAGCTACATGAAATATCTGGTCCGAGAGGATTAGAAACTGGAGGAGTAGGGAGCAAATTGCTGCAGGGAGCTGGAGTCTGGATGGGAGAGAATGCTAAGAGAACTGGTTTTTAACATTCTTTTCATAATCTCAAATTACCTGCAGTGATGAGGGTGGGGGATGGAAGAGACTAGAAATTCAAATATAAAATCTGACTTTCAGGAAAGGCTATGGAAAATCATAACTCACAGTGGTAAGATTAAAGGATAAAATTACATTCACTCTCCAGTCAAAAATGAAATCTCAGTCTTCACTTTTTGTGTACTTGCACTAGGCCAGAGTGGTGACCATGTGGCTATAGGGCTTAGTCACCAGTGTGCAAGACGGGATGGGAGTCTTAAGTTCTTGACTTCCTGGCATTTCCTGCTGTTAAGACCATTTCCCATGATGTACATGTCAGTGATGGATAGCCGCTAGCCTGAAAGGTGGAAAAGCAGAATTGTCACTCGTGAATTTACCTTTTCCATCTCCTGCCTCCTAGGCTGAATATCAGGCATGTCCTGAAAAAGATTCATTCTTCCAAAAGTAATTGCAAGACCCTGCAAGCGGAGAACTTGGATCTCCTTTTTTAAAAGACTCTCTTGTGTCACAAAAGTTCTCAGGAAACTAGATTTGTAGAGTCCTGTGTGCTCAGGTAGTACCATTTCTTCGATGCAGTCAGATATTGTGCATTAAACAACAACCAGTAATGGGAGCCAGGAGGTTCCTTGTCTTCTCAGGACCTAACCAGATCAGGCACACCATCGCTGGTTCATTCACCTGCACATCTACCAATGTCATATATGCCATTATATGCCACCAGTGTCCCTCTGCTATGTGCATCGGCCAAACTGGACAGTCCCTACGAAAAAGGATAAATGGACACAAATCAGATATCAGGAATGGCAATATACAAAAGCCTGTAGGAGAACACTTCAATCTGCCTGGACACACAATTACAGATTTAAAAGTCACCATACTGCAGCAAAAAAACTTCAAGACCAGACTGCAAAGGGAAACTGCAGAGCTGCAATTCATTTGCAAATTTGACACAATCAATACAGGACTGAATAGGGATTATGAATGGCTTGCTAATTACAAAAACAGCTTCTCCTCTCTCTGAGTTCACACCCCCTATTCAGCTGCTAGAAGAATAACCCACCCTCCCTGATTTGAGATAACAAGCTGGTTCAGCCTAATTGGACTAACCTTGTTACCTCCTACCTGATTCTTGCCTACTTTTCTATACCTGCCCCTGGACACTTCCACTGCTTGCATCCGACGAAGTGGGTATTAGCCCACGAAAGCTTATGCTTCTATACTTTATAGTTAGTCTTTAAGGTGCCACAGAACTCTTTGTTACCTCTGCTATTCCAGACTAACACGGCTACCTCTCTGATTCTTGTCTTCTTTGCCTACTTATCTGTTATTCCACTGTACTACTGTCCTGTTAAATAGAGGAGAGCAAAGCCTTCTCTCCATGAATTTGCCACAATCTGACACTATACCGTGAGTTTACTTGGAACACTTACACTAGCATCTCTTATTCTGAGGGAAGCTCTTCTCTTCCACTCTCACCTCCCAAAGTGAATATATGGTTTTGCTATTCACATATTAGTCTAGTAATGACTGCCAACTGAGTACCTAGAATGAGAGCTTTGTTGCCATCTGTCACGGGTTCGCTTGAACTAGCAGAGCCACTTGCAAAGCGAGCTCCCTTTAATTTTAACTGATATTCAGCTCAGGGCTTTAAATTCAACCCTGTAAAATAAAACAATATTTTTCTGGCTCCACTAAAAGATGCCATCAAAGTTAGGCCCCTGACCAAACTGGGCACTTGGATTAAGACAGTGGAGAACCTTCCTTCCCCACATCCCCACCTCAACGTCACCCAGAATTCCCTCCCCTAGAGGAAGCAGCCAGCCCTTTTTACCTCGCCTGCTGGGCTCTGATTGGCTTCTGCCTGTTTCCAGCCCTTCTAGCTGCTACTGGACTAATTATTGTTGGTTCCACCAGCCGCTGATCCTGGGTAGCCTCTCTAGGAATTTTTGGAGGTTTAAGCTCACTGCTCTTTTCACCCCAAAGTGGGCAGGGTGTGCCAAGGCAGCAGGGCTTCAATCATTCACTGGTTCAGTCAACATAAGCAATCAGAATTAGGCCTCTGACCAGGCTGTGCTTTTGGATTAAGACAGGTGAGATACTTCCTCCCCTGTCCCTGCTTTGCTCAGGATTTCCCTCCTGGAGGTAGCATCCCACCCTTTTTTACATTTCTTCTTATACTCTGAGTGGTATGACCTAGTGACTAGAGCCCCGCACTAGCATCTATGAGACCTGAGCTCTGTTCTTGGTTCTACCGGTGGTGTTGAGTAAGTCACCAACCTGCTATGTGCCTCAGTTTCCCCATGGGTAAAATGAGGATTATGGTACTGACTGACCTCCTGTGTAAATCATTCTGAGACTGATGGTGAAAAGCTCTATATAAGAGCCAGGTATTATTATTCCAGCAGGGGGCATCAAATGCCTGGCACACCTCATCACCCATTCAGAATCTGACCCCAAAATTATGGGAAAGTGGAAAATGAACCCATATTATTAGAGTCTTCATGAGGCAATAAAGCTGTGTGTGCAGGAATTCTAGATGGGTGTAGGCTTTGTGAGAGTGCTGGGGAGCTGTGAGAAGGAGAAATCCTCCTCACTCAGATGCTCTGCTGTGCTCTGTCCTGTTAATTCTTTCAGCGGTTTGAATGTATTCTCCTTCCCCTGACAGGTCCATGGGAAGTGTGTGTGCAGACACAACACAGCAGGGAACCACTGTGAGAGGTGTGCACCATTATACAATGACCAGCCTTGGAAGCCAGGAGATGGAAAAACTGGGGCACCAAATGAATGCAGAAGTAAGTGGGCGGGGGGGGGGGGAAAGCTTAATGATTCAGGGTGTCAGGGCAGTAAATCACCATCTAAACAGGCAAGACTCTATAATAGACAATTCACCCAGTCTGGATTTATGGTGCTCTTACAGCAGATGGGGAATGAATTGCTAGGTAACTGCTAGAAAATCCTTTCAATCAATGTATTTTTTTTAATGTAGCTGGTCTATTTGATCTTTTGCAATATAGAACATACAAGGCAGAACTCTGCTCTTCAAAGAGAAACATTCCCTCATTCATTTCACCATGAGTCTCTACAGAGTTGCACTAGGCTAAGAAAGCTTATGGAGATAAGTTTAGTGGAGGGAAAAGAAATGTTCAGTGATCTCTGTCCTTGGCATGTGCATGGGAACAAGGTTTCAGGAATGTTTTGATCTGAGCTGGTTCCAAGTCTATATTTATTATGAGATATAATTATGTTATGTATTTATTAATAACTAACAATTGATTTCAACCAACTTCCACCTTCCCTCCTCAATCCAAACAAACTTGGGCATTTGTGTGGTGAGAATCAGAATCCAAACTTGCATCTGGATCTAAATTTCACAGGTGACCCCTGTTTATAAAGTGGCCTGAAACAGCACCGCAGTTCTGAGCACTCTGAGACTTAGGGAGGTTTGATGTCTGTATGGTGGACTCATCCAAAACCCTGAATCCAAACACCCCAGAACCTTGGAGTGAAGTCCAACTCCGGATCAGATCTGTCCATCTCTATTTTTTTCCTCATCTAGCACTAAAGATATGCACAGTGCTTTACAAAACACAAAGTATAGCATTGCTGCCCCAAACAGTTTATGGTCTAAACCGCATGGGGAAAAAGCCAACCGTGTTTCAAAGTGGGAGATTATAATTGGAGCCGAACAGACAGAGCTGTAGTTGATCAGTCTAGGAAAATAAAGTGGCCTTTCAAGTTTACTAATGCTGGCTACAGGTTTATTATAACATATACTAAATTTAGTAGGATCAGCTTGCATGCTTCAGGCTAGAATTGCAGGACATTGAAACAATCCTGGAAAGTCTTTATCTTTTCATTATTATATTTGCATTGCAAAAGCAAAATTACGAGTGGCTAGAACTGTTTGGAACACAGGGAAGGTTCTGCAGAAAATTTTTACAATACAGCGAAAAATCAAAACCTGAAATCTTTCTGCCAAAAACTGAAATATTTTGGCCAAAACCCAAAATGTTTCAACCAAATATTGAAATATTTTTATTCCAAAATGCTCTCACAGAGCCTCATGTGAGTTGTAGTTCAGTTGTCTCATGTTTCCTTTCTTCTCTACAGGATGGCTCCCTGGTTGGACTGCCTCTCCATGGTGCCTCATGGTTTCCCCTTTTGTTGAGGAGAAGTGGTGTATTCTGGGAGTCATATGGCTCTGGTGCATCATGGAGGATGAAGTCCAGCTGAGGACCCCAGCCATAGAGAATGGGGATATGAGTCAACTGAGCTACAGCTTTCATAAGGCACTACAGCAGCATATCTGAATCTAAATTCTGGGGTTTGGGGCAAAATATTTCTGTTTTCCGGCATTTGGTTTTTAACAAAAACAGACATTTTAAAAAAAATTAGTTGAAAACCCAATTTTCTGTCCAAAAACAGTTTTGACGGGAAATTTTCAACTAGCTGTAGTAGTGAGAGATCTGTTATGGCCCAAAAGGGTCGGATCTATAGGTGGAAATAAACAAGACAACACTAAAAGTAGAGATGGTCCAAGCCCCATACTTTAGATCTAGAATTAGATCTTAGATTTCCCAGTTAGGCAATGTTCAGATCTGGGGTTTTGGTCCAGGCCCACTTGTAATTAAATTCAGATACTTAGATAAGGTATACAGTTTGGGATAATTGGCGTTTTCACCTGACTGTCAGTCTTTATTGGGATTTACTAGGAGTCTCATTCTGCTTTGACATTTCTGTGTTTAATGTAAACCCAGGAAGGCAGGCAAAAGAAAAATGTTTGGCATAAATTAATTTGGTCCTAAGTTCACTACAATGAAACTGTCCCATGAGTGATACTGTAGGCTCTGTGCTTTATAAACGTGAGTGAGAAATGCATTTCCCTGCTCCCTGATAGAGTGCCGCTGTCACAACCATGCTGATAGCTGCCACTTCAACCTGAGTGTTTGGCTGGCATCTGGGAAACACAGCGGTGGAGTGTGTGACAACTGCAAACACAACACGGAGGGACATCGATGTCAAAGGTGCAAACCAGGATTTTACAGAGATAGGGGAAAGCCTATGTCTTCCCCAGAGGTCTGCAAACGTAAGTCCAATATAATACAATAAAAATGAACGGTGAAAGCTGTTTAGATCTACACATTACAGAGTGAGCTGAGCCATCCCGCATATGAAAAGTATCTACAGGTCTCTGTGGAAATACATCATAAATACATTATCCTCTCCTCATACCCTTGTTTCCAAGCTCTGGTTTCCTGATCATGGACACTTTCCTCCTGACCCTGCCACCAAAGTCTGATTTCTATGTGGGATCGTGGAATGGTCTGATTTTCTTTTTAAATTGAAGCCATTCCATTTTTAGGGGAAATTTTATTCTGGTTGTGTTTGCATTTAAAATGCTCCTATCCTAGTGAGGCACACATTTTATTTAATTGGGTTTATCTGTATCTCACCCAAAAGAGGCCTACAGCGTCCATGTGTGTATGTTCTAATTGTTGTGAGGCTCCAGTGAGCCACAGGTTGATTTTGCATTCTCTCCACAGACTAACATGAATAATAGTGGCTGCAGGAGATGGGTAGACAGTCTGAGCCTCTGAGCTCCCTCCCACATCTCACATCTTTGATCCAACCTAGTATTCCCCGGGAAGGTTTCTATTTGTAACAATCCATCATTTCATTCATCTCACCACCACCACCTCCGCCCCCCTCCGTTGGATACTTCCCTTTCTCCACCTTTGGGAACTTGTTTTCTCCCCTATGCAATTGTGATTTCTCTCCCACCCCTGTCCAGTCGTCAACACAGAAGAACTGCCTCCTTTGTCACCTGTGTTCCTTCCCATTGTCAGCCGTTGCTTCTGAAGTTCTCCTGCCCCTTTGACAGCCCTGATCAAAGTTTCTCTAGACACTCGGGTTACACATGCGCTTCTTGCCGGGACCAGCTGGCCTGCGATAGCGCTTGAACGTTCCGGGCACAACATGCCCTATGTTTCTGATCCTTTGTATTCACCTTTCATTGGATCTGAGAGCCAGCTCTGTCTCCTCCCAATTCTTTCTTTTTGATTTCTTAACCTTGCGACAAAGCTAATTGATTAGGGGAGGAGGCAGGGCTTTCTCGGCTGTGTTCCCAATTGTTTCTACTCTGAGAGGACTTGCCATATGCAAATATTTGTAATGACAATATATTCTTGTTCCACTAGATTAGATGTCAAGTCTTATGGCATCCAAAAGAATCAATGTACAAGCTCTCATATTTGACAGCAAGGTGACAGTGTAGTAACCGGCACTGTGTGTAATATGAGATCATCATTGAAGGCTAGGGACATTAAAGAGCAGCAGAGAAGAGAAAACATTATTTTCTATCTGTGAGACAACCCTAGAACAGACTGCCCAGGTGAAATCGGACCTGGAGTCTACCTATAACTCTTTTGTCTGGTCTGGCTACCTTCTCAGCACATCTTGCCAATACTCTGCAAAACGAACAGGAAAACATTTCAGAAGGATGCAGTCAAACAAGCAGAAATATACCCTGTTCAAACAGCATTATAAGTAATAGAATTTTCCCCAGCACGATGGTTACTGCCAATAGAAGGCTCCCTACAACTGTTCCCATGATGTATAACTTCTGCATTAAGACTCCATTCTGCATAGCACTTATGCACATGTGCATGACTTTAAGCATGTGTGACTGAAGTCAATGGGACCACTCACGCACTTAAAGTCACACGTAGTGCTTAAGTGTTAGCTGGATCCTGACCTAAGAAACAAGTAGGCACTTTCCTTTCTAGAGAACTCCCTAGCTTTCATCACTGATTTGTGAATTGTGGTTGTATTTGTGTGGAGCAGGGAGAAACATTGAGTCTTCAGAGCCTGTTCAGAGAGACATATTTTCACTATTAGTCTATACCAGTGGTTCTCAAACTATTGTACTGGTGACCCCTTTCACATAGCAAGCCCTCTGAGTATGGCTCCCCCCACCAAATTAAAAACACTTGTTTATGTATTTAACACCATTATAAATGCTGGAGGCAAAGTGGGTTTTGAGGTGGAGGCTGATAGCTCGCGAACCCGCATGTAATAACCTTGCGACCCCCCTGTCTCAACCCTCAGTTTGAGAACCCCTGGTCTATGCCCTTTTCTATCTTATTTAAAGGTGAAGGGGAGAATTCCTACAAAGACATTCAGTTGGTTAGCGGGAAGCTTTTTGAAGCTGAGCACTGACCCCCAGAAATTCCCCAGAGAGGGGTGTGGGTCAGTGCAGGTATAAAATGCTGCATCTACACAGGTAATTTTCAGGAAATCTCCCACTGTTCTGCTATCACTGTTTAGCTCTACCAGTGGCACCACCTGTAAAAGCACTAATGTAGACAGAGCCCCCATACTCCACCGATGCAACAGTTGTGGGGAGGAGAAGCATTGTACTGGGTGGAGCAAAAGTAGGTTTGGTGGTGGGGAAAGATTCATCCCACAGGATCCCCCCTGACGCAAGTGCATTTACTGAAGCATGGCACAGGGTTGAAGAATTATCCCATAGTGAACTTTAACCCCTGTGGGTGCATTTCTGTCACGCCTCAGCCTGCTGATCATGACCTGAAGAACCACCAAGTCTGGGTGAATAGCTTTGTGAAGGATTGGGCACACCACCTCTAACACATCCCCTCGTTTTGGCTGAGAGAACCTTGCAACTCGCATCAGAGTCAGTCACAACATTAAATAACTAAAGGTTCTCAGGAAATGATGATGAGAGCCATATTGAGTTGGTCGTGGCAGACTGCACGGATGCTTTCTTGGCTTCACATTGGTGAGGAAGGGAGAAGAAATCCAGAGGATTAAAATTCATCCTGTATTTACAGTAGACACTAAGCTGGGAACTAAAAGATGATGAAAAAGCTGAATGAAATGCTGTGCTAAGCCCTTTGAGAAATGATGCTTTAAGAGAGTGCTCTTCCATCCAGAGCAAAGTCTAGGTTAAGCTATGACAGCCCCCTCCAGCTCCCAAAATGTTAGCAGGACTCTGCTAAGGCCCAGAAGGAATCTTTAGGCATTAGTCATAATAATCGGCAGCATTCTCTCTTAATCACTGCTAGGGGGGAAAAGGTGTTATATAACAACTGGCTGCACTGGTGTTATCCAGATCCCCCTCCCCTGACTTCTCCATTTACGAGACTGAAAAGACATTTGCTTTTGAAAAAAAAATCCCAGCTGAGATTTAACACGTAAATATGATTCTGCTATTCCTTTTCATCTGGAGAGATCGCCCGTCTCTGAGCTCTTCACTTCTGCCGTTCCTAGCAGCTGGGGATGAATGGGAGCCAGGTCATGCACAGAGCCTTGTTTTGACACTACTTAGATTAAAAAAAACCTGAAAAAAGGACATGAAAAGAGCCACAGAGCACAGCACACACCTGCTTGTTATTGCGGGTGACAACAAAGGATTAAACGGTTTGGATATAGGCTTGTATGGGGGCTTTAAATCAGAAGCCTTGTGAAGCCTAATTGTTTCCCAACCAGTGGTCAGAAAAGCTGCTGTATCCTTGGCTCTTTCCTGTGGCTTATTTGGAGGCTTAAAGGATACTTCTGAACTGACACCATCTTTTGTACTCACCCTTTGCTTATCCAAGAAAAAAAAGCAAGTATGTAGGACCGTAAGGCCAAAGTCTCCAGGGAAATGGGCTTTTTACTCTAGCAGTCAGCTTGAAAATTAAGATGTGTGCACCCCGCTCTTCCCCCCATCAACAAAGCTGTCCCTCCCCTTCTCTTCTTTCTCCTCTAGCCAGATCTGTGAACCTCCCAGTGGTAATATTGGGGATTAATCACATCTTTGTCAGAGTCAATATCTCAATCGGCCACACAGATGGTGACCGCACCCATACAGACTGCAGTGTATCCAGTTTCCTTGATTTACGGGACATTGTTGAGTGGTTTTGGCCCAAAATTTGACCTGCTTTAAAAGTTGTTCAAATTTGGTTGGGATTATATTCCAGCTGCCAAAGGCTTAGTTTCGTTTTTAAATTTGCCTGTTTTTTCATGGAAAAGATTGAATCTGCTGTTAACTGTGTTTTGCACCGTAGTTTTGACAGAAATGAAAGGTTACTTATCTCTGTGAATATGTCTACACTGCAACCAGATGCTTGCCGTGCCGGCTGACTGAGGCTCAGGAGCTGTTTAACTGTGGTGTAGATGTTCCAGCTCAGGCTGCAGCTCAAGCCCTGGGACCCTCCCATCTTGCAGACTCTGAGAGCCCGGGTTCTAGCTTAGGCATCTAACACTGCAATTAAGCATTCCCTTATAGATCGAGCCCAAGTCAATTGGCATGGGCCAACCGTGGGTTTTTATTAGTGGCGACATACCCTGAGAGTCTCTTATGTGTGAATTAATTGGAACACTACATGCCTGATATATTCATGTTGGTTGAAACCACATTGTTGCAACTAATATTATAGTTTCCATCTGTATCTAATTAAGATACAGCTGGAGACAGCTGTGCTGAGAGCAGACAGAGATTTATCTGCTTTATGGCTGTTTTCATTGCTTGGTTCCCTCTCTGTCCACAACATCCTGGCAAAAAATCTTATAGCAGCAGCTGCTAATAAAAATCCAAGTGTACATTTGGGATACTTCAGTGACCAACAACAGCCACCTGTAAGATATAGCCATGTAATATTTTGTAGTGTAAATATTTTGCTGCTGTAAAGGGGACAGCCCAAATAAACAGGGCCCTAGCAAATTCACGGTCCATTTTGGTCAATTTCACGGTCATGGGATTTTAAAAATCAGAGAGTTCATGTTTTCAGCTATTTAAATCTCAAATTTCACAGTGTTGTAATTGTAGGGAGATTTTGACCCAAAAAGGATTGGGGGGGGGGAGGGTGTCCCAAGGTTATTGTTGGGGGGGGGGGGTTTGCTGTACTGCTACCCTTACTTCTGTCTGCTGCTAGCAGTGGTGCTGCCTTCAGAACTGGGCACCTCGCCAATAGCTGCTGCTCTTTGGTTGCCCAGCCCAGAAGTCAGTGCAGAAATAAGGGTGGCAATACTGCGACCCACCTAAAATAACCTGGAAACCCCCCTGCTACTCCTTTTTTGGGTCAGGACCTCCATTTTGAGAAATGGTCTTGCTTGTGAAATCTGTAGAGCATGGGGTAAAAGCACACAAAAGACCAGATTACATGGTCTATGGTGCGTTTTTCATGGCTGTGAATTTAGTAGGGTCCTACAAATAAAGTAGCCAGCTCTGTGCCAGAATTGTCCGTCCACCATCCCTAACATCCTTTGACAAACAGGAGATAACCCATCAATTGTCATGTTGGTTTGTGTTTCAGTAGAAAGAGGTGGATGGAGAGAAAACCAGGGTTTGCCAAAAGGAAAAGAGCAAAAATCAACAGAGACAGACATTTATTGACAAACACTGGGAAATACAAAAAACTCAGTTTGTAAGAACTTACTTATGACTTATGAAGTTTATCATCAAATCTGTTATGTTATTTGACAGATAAAATCTGGTCATCAACAGCTGCCCTTCAGCATGCCCCTTTTGCGCTCCCCGTTGGGACCTGGCAAGGCTGCAGATGCGGGGGGGGTGGGGGGGAGGGGAGCAAAAAGAGCAGCAACATTAAAGCACTGCTTTGAGCTGGGTCCTTTAAAGCGCTGCCACAGCGGTGCTTTAAAGTAAGGCGGTAAGGGCCAGACAGGCTTTTTACTGGTACGGCGGACCAGCCTGTACTGCCTTACTTTCACCTCTGAATATACCCAATGGGTTTGGAGATCTCTCTCTCCCCCTCTCTCTTGTAATGTATCCACTGATTTGTGCCTGCAAACTCCAAGTTCACTAGCTATACCACACGTGTAGCATTGGGAAGAGAATCTATGGCCCTGCAGCTCACCCGAAAGCAGAATCATGGACTCCTCAAATCTAGAGCTGCAAAAGGCCTATCCGGTTGTCTGCTCTGTTTCCCTTGGTCAGTGCAGAATTGCTTTTCATGTTGTACTTTTACGAGTGTTCTGTCCCGTTTCATTTTAAATATACCTGGCAGTAGGAATTCCAGCACTACGCTGGGGAGCCTGTTTATCCTGATCTTCAGCCTAAATTATTTCCTTCTTCTTTTCATTTCATCGCTTTGAACATCCCCTCATGTAACCCACTAGCAAATCCTCTCTCTGTGCAAATGCTCCCTCTCACTCTCTAAATGTTTGGGCCCTATTATACTGTAACCATATCCCTCATGCTGCTGTAAAATGCCTCTAGTGCTAAACAGCCTGGCTTCTGACCCTTAGGGTGCAAGTGCGCAGCACAGCAGGCACCTGAGGGGTCTTTGCACTGACACAGAAGACTGTGACTGATTTATATAATTTTATTGTATAGACCCACAATGTGCAAATCCTTCCCACCCACAGCCTACAGCCACATACCGTCAGGAGAATGGGGAAGCCCATTCTCCTGACGTATGCACCTTGGGACCTCGTCCATGGTAGCCAGGTCGGGTGTTTTACAAATTGACTTGCCAGCCCCTCCCTCTTCCTTGCAGAGTGAATCCACACCAGTAACACAGGCTACTGCACATCTGCATAACGCTTTTTATTTGAGATTGGTGCAGGGGCAAGAATTTGGCCCACAGGAAATGGTGCTAGCACATGGATCGGTCTCAGGTGAGCATTTAGCAGTTCGGGTTTTATTTTGAATCCATTGCTATGCTCAATGAGACAATCCCCCCACCAATACTTGAAAATTGCATTTCCATTTTGAACCATGGCTGCCTGAGAATACAATGCTTCTCAGTGCTGATGTAAAATGAGTGGCTGTTGGGAACGAGTGGGACCCGTGGAGGCTATCAGCCTTGCAGAAACATCCCCTCAACTGCTGACCCTTGGCGTTTCATGTCAATCACTTCTTATGTCTTGTTAGCTTGCTTCTGTCAGCCTATAGGATCGGCCAACGCAACCTTCAGCAGAAGCTGGCGGTGCCACCCAAAGACGGGATTCTGTTACTGCAAGCCAGGCGTGGCAGGCCCAAGCTGTGACAGATGCCTTATGGGATACTGGGGCCTTGGAGAAAATGGCTGTCGCCCTTGTGACTGTGCCAGAGACTGCGACCCCCACACTGGAAACTGTTTCAATGGGTAAACAAGGTCCCTTTTATGGAGAGATAATCCTGTGGGTCACTTTTGGGACTCAGATTATGACACTCAGATTGACACTTGGAATTCTGCACAGAGGACATAAATCCAAGGAAGTGGGGGGAGGTATTAGGGGAAACAAGACAGTTCTCTGCATCCACCTTAATTTGAATGGATTGCAGCACTGGGTCATTCAGATGCCATTTGACTGCTTGCATGTAAATATATCCATAATACCCTTTAAAGACAGTTATGAAGCAAAGGTCTTTTCTAGTTACCGTAGGCAACTCCATGACCCGGCTGGTGTCTGTGAACCTACTGTTTGCTTTAGAAAAAGTAAATGGAAGCATCTGAAGAGCTTGCTGTGCTCTGTGGCCTAGGTGAACCAAGTTGGAGAGTCTCACTCCAATTCCTAATGTGCAAATGTTCTCATGACATAAAACACACACACGTGTGACTAATTAGTGACAGTTTCAGCAAAGGCCAAGCCTGAATGGCCCACAGAGACTGACCTACTCTTCCATCCATAGTGGTGGTCCTTTTAGATCACTGGTGGTGTGGGGAAGCCTGCACAGATGCCACCAGTGCTGGGCATTTTCAACAGATAACTGCAGGGACTCAGTCCCAAGTGCTGTCAGTCTGGTACCTTACACCAGCACAAATATGGTGTTCCAAATCCTGTGAAGTGCTCAGTACCTACAGCTCCCATTTATTTCAATGGGCCTGATCCTCTGTGTGCCCTCAATTCCTAACAACATCATTGGGTGCTCAAAAAAAAAAGTGAAGTGTGAATCAGTGAAGTTGAAGTATGAGCCCAGAAATCCTAACATGAGATTTTTCATCTCCATCTATCTCCTCCCCAGTTATGACAACAAGCCATTTTTCAACATCCCCATGGGTGGGCGAATCCCTGACCTCCTACAAATGCCAGCCAATGAAAGTGATGAGTGGAAATGGAATGATCATGAGCAGGGATTTTCTGCATTGAGACATCCAGGTATGATTTAGCATTATAAAATCCATTGCTCGGTGTTCAATAATTCCTATAGAGTGCAAGAAATATGCATGGCTTTTGACCAAATACATGTATTTATTTTATTTATGATTTATTTCTTCAGTTTTCTAAAATGTAGGTGTCCGTCTAGTGTTCTGGGTGTCTAGCCCCATAAATTAAAAATCACAACATAAACAAAGGACTGCCCTAAAATATAGGGCTTGCCTCCTCTTTAACCACTTGAGTGAAGGGAGTGAAAAGATAGCTAAGATAGACTGTAAACTCTCTGGGATGGAGGATCTAACACAAGATAATACATAGGACAGCAGCTCAAGAGAGGATGAAGGAAGGGAGGAATGAGGATGCTGTATCAGCCTGTGTTTCACAGAGTCCCACTTCTGTGCATCCTACTTCACCCTTTAACAACTTAAAGCCACAATAGAGCTGACTCACATATATCTGCCCAGTCTGAGCCTTCACATCTTTGTAGAACTGTTCCCTGCACCATTTCCCCTCATATTCTATCAAAACTGCTCCTGCATATTTGCAAATGTAAAAGTATGATGGTGGCATCATAAATTATTCAAATGTGGAGGCAAATGTGAACATTCCATGAATGGGTCTGAGACTTCTATGCCCCCAGCTCTGATTATTTGTCAGGACACTCCAAGATGAGTTCAAGGAGAGATCTGAATAGTGCTGGGTATCACTGTTTTTGCACCATATTTTCCAGGGCAGGTGGAACTATCCAACTTTGGCTTTGTGGTCAAGAAATGAAAAAGTTGTAACTTAAATAAAATCTCTGGGAAAAATATGTTTCCCATTTGTATTATTCATTGATTTACATAGCACCCTTTGAAAGCTTTCCATTGCTTTGCAGAACTACAAATGCTATATGTAGAAAGATCATTTGACCCATGTCTGAAATGCAGCCACCTCTGGAATATAGAACAGCACATGGCCACTCTATAGAACAATTCAAGACAGGCAGTAAAGAAGTATATTGTATTCAGCTAAAGTAAGAGAGAAATTAGTCCAACAGACTATAGTAGAACTTTTAATACCTAAAAGTGGTCAAGACCTCAGTTTTACATAGCATATGACAGTCAGCACCAGTTAGTTCATCGCTGGTTTTATACTGATTCAGAGGAAAACTTGCCTCCTGCTGAATCCCCAACATGTCCTGAAGCACCACGGATTTTCCTTAGAGGACTTCCATCTAAGCACTGATAAAGCTTAATATTGCTTATCTTCTGCCGTCTAACAAGAGCATTTATATTACGTTATTCACACCTGGATCTGATTCTGATTTATCTTGTGTTGGCATCAGTTTATTAACTGTGCAATGGACCTGATGCAGACTGCTTTTTACTTCACAATGCAGACCAGATTTCAGAACCATTTTTGTATTGTTTAACAAGAACCAGCTTTGCAAATAACTGAGCTCATTCTGAAATCTTCTTTAACCATCTATGTTTATTCAGATCATTGGAGCAACTTTTATACATAGATGTGTATAAAGAATTGTGTATAAAGAATTGTATACATGAATTGTTCAAATGAATGAACATGATGTGATTTTCTTTTCTCTTTCATGTTCTGACCATTCTTCAACCCCTTGTGGTCTCCGGTTTCTATACTAGAAAAGTGTGTGTGCAAAGAGAAAGTGCTCGGAAGTGTCACTGATTTCTGCCAGATGAAATACGCATATGGTAAGTGGCTGATGTGCCTTTATGGTATGGTCATTCCAGTGTTTTCTTAGCTGGTATCTGTGAAATCATAGGTAGGTTTCTTTCCTCCTTTGTCTAGTGATACCTCCGAGTCCTGGGAAGAGTTGATCAGAGGACAGCATACTTCCTGTAATGATTTCTTCAATGCCGAGCAAATCAACATGGCCTTCATGAGTTCAGGCACATGCTTACATGCTATGAGGGTATGTGCTGTAGACCAGCAGACCATGTCAGGACTTCTTTTTTCCTCTGATGCTCCTCTTCTTTCTACACAGTACCTCCCTCTCATTTAGCAATAGAGGAAGGGCAGGGTGGTCAGGACCCCCTGACTCCTGTCTGCTACTCTCATCACCTGAGATTCAGAATCCATTCTATAGGTCTTGTGCGGGCTGGTCTCCACTGGGGGGGAGATCGACTGTAGATATGCAATTTCAGGTACGTTAATAACGTAGCTGAAATCGGCGTCTCTACAGCCGACTTACCTGCCGTCCTCACGGCGGCGGCGGTCAGCGGCGCGCTCCCCCGTCGACTCCAGCTTGCGCCTTTTGGTGAGCTGGACTTCCGGAGTCAACGGGGGAGCCGCTGGCGATCGATTTATCGCGTCTTGACGAGACGCGATAAATCAATTGCCAAAAGATCAATCCTTCCCTGCCATAATGAAGACGAGCCCGCAGAAGGAGTGCCACCCTTTTGCAGTTTTCCTGGCAGGATAAACTTGCTGTGTCTGTTTCTCAATAAATTGTTTTTATCACCCTGGCGAATAAGCAGTTAGGTCCTGTCATCACTCTGTGAAGGATCATGTCCACCAAAAGACACTGCATTTTAACTCAACAGAATCACATCGTGATCAAACAAACCCTATTTGTGGGATTAGCCTGCTGAAAGTTGGATGATCTTGCAAAATCAGGAGGAGCGGCAACCCTGTCAGGTCACAAATCAAAGTAGCTTTTTCCAGCTTATCATTATCATCTTAGAATTCTAGCCATGGGGCATTCCTGCACTCCATCAGGAAATTTCCTCCCCTACAGGGTGAATCCCATTGCTTAACACTGAATTCTTGTACAGTGGGCAGGAGGAATTTTAAAGGCTCAGGACTGTAGTATGTAAATCTAATGCAAGCCTTCCAGTGTCCAAACATAAAATCTGCCAAGGCTCTGAGTCAGTTTGCTTAAGATCATACTGTTGGCTGCTTTCTTTGGTTTTGTTTTTTATGGCATTCCAATTATCATGGGTTCCACTCACCACAGTGGCCATCTGTTGGCCATCCTGGGGATTAGCTCTGCCAGTTGGTGCGCTCTCTTCCGGTGGTACCTCTCCTGTCATCGTCTCTGCCTGCAAATCTGCATCATTCCAGGAATCGGAGAGTTCTCTTCATGACTCAGCCCTTCGACTGGTTCACCATCAGTGTTTCTCCCTTCTGGGGTGTATCAAAGTTCAATATTTAGGCCACTTTCCCAGTGGCTGATGGGGGAAAACCCATCCCCCCCACTACTCCTGGACCTGACCCAGGAACCCTGTAGATAGAAACCTCCTGCTGTGACTCTTTAACTTCTCCCAATGTTACTACATTTCCATTGGCCACTTCCCCACAGCCCAAACACCTTCTTCACCCTCACCTCAGGGCATTCAGTCCCAGCAGCCAACTAGGAGCTTCCTCTTGCTCCCTCAGTCCCTGCCAGCAGCTGCTCTGTCCAAGGTGCTACAGTTCCCTCAGCCTGCTAGGGACACAGTCCTCACTCCTTGAGCTTCCAGCAGCCATTAACCTATTCTACCTTGCAACTCCTCTTACATGGTCTTGTTGGGCCCAGATTGGTTGCTCCCTGAAACTCTTCTCTGACTGGTTGCATCCCAAGCAGCCGCTCAAGGCTGCTTTGAGGACTCATCTCTACTGCTGCACTCTGGGACAGGGCATGGTAGGACCATGAAGCCTCCACTAAACTCTTCCACTCTGGTGTGGGGTGGACACTATACATACCCTAGAGGTTTCCTATGACTTTGGAGCTGTTGGCAGCAACCCATTGGAGATGAGCTGATAAAATTGGGAAAGAATTAGTTAACTGTCTAAATTGAAAAAATCCAGCATTCCTTCCCCAGGTTCATTTAAATGAGAGCAGTGATTGACAGGAATGCCCATGTGTCCCTGTCCAAGTGCCGGTACCCTGACACGATTCTTTGTGCCTCATCCAACAGTCCCTAACATTCTACTCTCTAGCAGTATAAAGAAAATACCACTGCTTGCTTTGAAATGAATTGTGGGTTTGCGTCCATGTGTGTGTTTTCTGGCAGTGATAAAAGCAAGAATCCTGTCCGCTCACGACAAAGGAACCCATGCGGAAGTTGTAGTGAAGGTAAAGAAGGTCCTGAAATCAGGCAAAGTGAAAATTGCCCGGAGTAACAGAAGTATCTATCCGGAGTCCTGGACCAACAGGGGATGTACATGTCCCATTCTCAATCCTGGTAAATATTAAATGCTTATGGCATGGATTCTGTGGGGAAAAGGCTATGCGGGTTGTTAAGGTATGAATGTTCCCAATTCTTATCTCACTTTCACTAATGTAAATCAGAAGTAACGCTATTGAACCTAGTGAAATTGCATTGGTATACTATGGAACCTATTGAGGACTACACTAGTTGACCATACTGCTGGAAAAATCCATTGAGGAAAAGCTGGTCCAGTTAACATAAAGCGAATGAACAGATTAGCAGGGTGAACCTGGTACTCATATTGGAGTATTAAAGAGAGAAACATAATTAAGAAATCTTTTATTCAAGCAACTAGGGCTGAATTATGCCTCTCTGTGGCAGGTGTGCTATAGGGGACTGGGACTATTGAAGAGTGCAGGGCTGGGTGGCAGTTAGTCCTGCCAGCTGGTCTAGTAGGTTCCAACTGGTTCAGTGATGCCTTTCTGAGTTTGAAGATAGCCTGAAACAATAGCGGTGAGGTGTGAACTGCCCCATACATCTTAATGTATTGTTACTTCGAAACTTAAAGCTCACAATTTGCAGCATGCGGGAAACTCAAAATATGGGGCTAACATACAATAAATGAATATAATGCCACAATAAATGAGACAAGGCTTCGGTGCTGATTGGATTATTCATCTTTCGATTTAATTCAGTTAAAACATCCCTTTTAAACATTTATCTGTAGCCACTGCAGAATTCCTACAAGAGTGCCATAGAATCTGGAGCAAAACTGCCATTGCATATACCTTGCATCATACACAGAAAATGTAATGCAATCTCTGTGTTAACTATAATGCAATCCTAGAATGTAAATAAATCCAGATCTGACATTTCAGTTAATTACTACATTAGATTCATGCTTGTGAATATAGAGGTTTGAAAGAAAAAAAGAGTGAGTTAGTTAGAGTTAGAGTTAGAGGCATTGTCTGGTGGTTTACACACAGACTTTGGTCCAGGAACTCCTTGAATCCCATCTCACAATGACTCCCTCTGTGGGCACGAGAAACCCTCTGCCACAATTTCTTCATGTGTCAAGTGGAGCTAATGTTTATCAGAACTTAACTATGTCACAGGAGACTTTGAGGGTTAATTAATTAGGGCACAACTGTGAGCCTTGTGCACCTGCAGAGGGGAGGGGTTTGTATGAAGTAGTCTCATCACCAGAACTTGTGATGTGGGGAGAGAAGCCACTGCTAGTAGCAATTCCCCTCCCACTCAGATAGGCAGGGAGGGAGTAGACCCACGCCACACCTCTGAATACCACACCCAAGATGGCACAGAAGGGGAAGTAACCTGTGCCAGCAAAAGGGCTGGTACATATTACTTTTCTGCAGGACAAGGGGGAAATAGGAACCAAATGATGACTTGGAGGCACAGGGTGGTTCCGAGCCTGCTCCTGGAACAGCACGGAGCAGCTTCATCTTTCCAATGCCCTTTGAAATTGAAAAGCACATAGATGCTGATCTTTATTTTTCCCAATGGGTGCTTCACCCTTGCTCTGCCCAGAGGCCCTGCCCCCACTCCGCCCCTTCCACCGAGACCCCCCCTCTCTCTGCCTCTTCCCACCCCTGCTCTGCTCCTTCCCCTGAGGTCCTGCCCTTGATCTGCCTCTTCCTGCCCCTCCATCACCCCCTTCACCCAAAGTCCCCTACCCACCTGCTGCTCTCCACCTCCCCGAAGCACTTTCCAACAAACAGCTGATCAGTGGCAACCCTGAACAGCTGTGGGCCTTGGCTGGTGGGTGCTGAGCACCCACTATTTGGGGGGGGGTGCTTGAGCCCCTGAGCACCCCCGGAGTCAGTGCCTATGCCAGATAGGTGCTAAGCAATATTATTAGTAGCTGAATGGATAGATTTTTCAGCAGCGCCCTCACTACTGCCTTCTTTCCCATCACGCAAATTTAGTGGACTGGAGACAGAATTATTTGTATTGCCTCAGTTGAAATCCCATGTGGATAATTATGGGGAGATGAGCTATAGAGCCACGTAAGTGCCTTTAACTGTGCTAATTGGAAATGTCTTTTGGACCCTGCTTTCTTTTTTTCATTGAAGTAGGCAGCAAAGGCTTGATCCCGAGAGGTGATGAGCACCCACAGCTCCTATTCACTTCAGTAAAGGCTGCAAGGGCTCAGTACCACTTGAGATCAGGCCCTGAATGAGATGGGTAACTTGGTTTTCTTTAGGATGAACTAAACAGTATCCCCAAGGATCATGTTTCACTACTGTGCCTTACACCATGGAGAGTGGGGACTCATCCACATTCTAAAACAAAAACTTGTTCGATAAGTTGCCCTGTGTTTTTTCCTCTGAATACATTAAACACACCTCCGCACTGAGTGAAAGAATTCCTTGTATTTGGTCTGAAATCCAAGGCTTACCCTGACCTCTAAGGCAGTTCTCATCTGTAAGCTGCCACATACAAAAGAGCCAATTGTTCTGGGATTGGCTGAGGGCAATTGAATCCAGTGTGAATTCTTCCAGTCAGTCCAAAATGATTTGTGCCCTCTCAAAAATGATTTGGGTCTTGCATTATCTGTACCACCAGGTGAGGAAGTGGGGTTGAATTTGCAAGGATGCAGGGTATGAGAGCTGTACTTCAGCAACGTAAATCACACTTGGTCAAATGCATTTTACTGACCTTAGTGCAAATGGTTAAGGTATTCTCTTACACTTCCTGTCCTAAATTCTTATATGGTATAGTTGTGGACCATGAAACAACTGCCGGGCTCCCTGCCCAGCAGTGGGAGCTGTAGGTCAGGGTGGGTGAAGTATGTGTTTGATATAGGTGTTAGAGTGTGTTTGACCCTTCACAGAAGCTCAAGGAGGGGAGAGGGCATAACGAGTCCTGACCCTTGTCTCTCTTTAGCTGTAGGAGTATGGGGCCTACAAAACACTACTGTGCAGTTCTGATGCTAGCCAGCGCATCTCAAGTGGTGCACCTGCATACTAGCCATTTCTTCACAATACAGTAGGTTTGTACTCCAGATTCTCATGACAAAATGTGCTGGATTCACAAATGGTGTAAATCAGCGTTGTTCTATTGACTTCAGGTTTCTATGCCGATTTCTACCCACTGAGAATTTCACTATACACATTCACTCATGTTGAGATCCCTGCTTTTATTCAGCTCATGATTTTTACACACCCCTTTTCCCTTCCTTCTACATGCACATTAGCTTTTCATTCCCATCACTTTACTTCCAGCAAGGAGGGGGTGGGAGGGATAAGCGGCAGCTACCAATGCCAGTCCAAACTGCCACTGTCGTCAGGAGGGCTTTCTGCTCTGCAGGGTGATCTGGCTTCCTGCCCGACCGTCTCTGCAGCATTATATTGTATGTTCTTCCCTGGCTGATGACAGGAATTTCATATTTAAGCTCATGGCCTTTAGAGTTTAATCATAAAACTTTACTTATGGAGCTACCAAATGGACTTGCTGTATGGATACTAAAGAAAGACCTTCCTGCTTTCCAACGTTAGTAACTCCCAGCCAGAATAAACTATTGAGCTGCCCTCTGCTTTGCACATGAACTACCTTTTAAAAAAAAAAGCACAGGAAGCCTCAGGGTTTTTAAAAGCTGAAGTATACTTTGGGGGTAAATACTGCCCTTTCTCCCCCCTTCCAGGGCTGTGGAGGGCTCTGTCTGTAGCAAAATTTGTGTGCTTTCACTGTGCAACAGGTTGCATAGGATTTGGGGGAAGGCGGAGTGAGACAAGGCCAGTGACTCCCATAGCCATCAGCCTCAGTCCTTCTTAGAGAGCGGGGTTGCAACAGCAGCTTCTACTAAAATTGCAGGGCTGCTGTGTAGGTAAAGAGAATGTATAATCCCTCAGAATCCCCTTTCATCACTACACATACTTGGGGGTGTCAGGGGATTCAGCCCTGTGTTTTTAATAATATAGTATAATAGTGGGATTTGTCTGCTTGAGTTATAAATCATTAGTAGTATCGATGTCTTGCGAATGAACTGATCGCAGTAGGGTGTCTCATCTCTGTGGTTATACCTCTAATCCTATGGGGATGTGGTGGTTACATTTCCTGGAGTTGCCTGAGCTGCTGTTAAAGATCCTTATTGTGTCAGGAGAATGTGCATTGTTGTACCAGAATACAGAGCAGGCAGTTGTCATGTCAAACAGCCATTTCAGCTAATCTGTGTGGCGCACACAGATTAATCTAGCCCTTTAGACTGCTCACCAGCCAATCGGAATGCTGCCTCAGCTCAGGCACTTTAATAATTGTGTTTACTTTGTTCTTCACCAGAAAACACTGCCTGACAATGTGGTTGTTCTGTTGCTGCAGGTTTCAGCTATGATGGGGGAGGGAGGGAGGGAAAGATCTGTACTTTCCCCCCCTTCCATCTATCATTCAGAAGTTTTGTTCCACACATTGAACCCAAAGTAATAAATTTTGGATATTAACCGGTTGGATATAGAAAGGCTGCCACTCCACTCCCCCACCCCACCCCGGATGGATGTCCAGGCTTCATTTTAATTAAAAATCAAGGAATCACATATACATGACACAAATACACAAGCAACCAGATCCCATACAACAGCCATATGCAATAAGACACAAACACAAAAGAGAAACAGACACAGCAGACAGATACGCAATAAGAGATGCACACACACCAGGCATATGAATAGGCATATGAATAGGAAGACACATACATTGCTGAAAATAAGAAAATAAGTTGGAGGATGTTTCTTTGTTGTGTTTTAATGATTAAGGAATTTGCACCTTTTGCTTGTGTTTTGTACTATTAAACAAACAAAATCAAGAAAACTTCAGAGGGACACAGCTCCCTTCATATTCTGCCCCAAAGAGCTTAGCTGTTTTTTGGTTTTGTTTTTTTTACCAAAATATCCCTGGGAATAGTATTCCCAGACTCTCTCAGAATCCTCACACTTCACCTACACAGAGAGTGAAATTCCCAGCCCCATTAAGGTCAATGGAGGGTTTGTCATTGACTCCAGTATACATGGAGGCATACCTATTTCACAGAACTGGAAGGACTTTGAAAGGTCATTGAGTCCAGTCCGCTGCCTACACTAGCAGGACCAAGTATTGTCCCCTGACAGATTTTTTTGCCCCAGATACCTAAATGGCCCCCCTCAAGAACTGAACTCACAACTCACAACCCTCACTAGCAGTGGTGTATACAGATGATAATCTAACAGGGATGCTTTAGAATTCTCACATTCAAAACCAGCCCACACCTGGCAAGACCTGATTCTGCTGTCACTTATACCTCTGCAAACAAGTAGTTCCACTGAAACCTATGTGTGGATTGCCACGGACTCACAGCGGCAAAAAAAAATTGCAGGCCTGTTATTTACCAGGCTGCACGTGGCAATAAACTATATAGGTAAGGGATGCAAGGAGAGTGTGGGTCCGGATGCGAGCTGCAGACTCTCTCACACACACACAACTAAAATTAATCAATTTAAAGTTTTATTGGGGATAATTACAAGGGATAAGGGAGCAGTTTTTTTGATTAACTAATAGACTTAATGAAACTTAAAACACACAATGACTAAAATACTTACTAACAATATTTATAAACAAAGATACAGCATTTAGTAATACTCGATACTTACAAATACAAACCAACGCATAACACGACCAGTAAACGTAGAAGCTCTGTTTGAAAACACGTGAGCTGAGAGAGAGGCTTCGATTTGATCAGGCTCGGTTACGTAGGGTACACAGGATACATGGGATTCGTTTTCGTTTTCCTCTCTCTGTCTGCACATGGCAGACAGATCCATAAGTACCAACTATGACATCACAAAAGTGTCATAGGGGACGGGGCCCAAAACTTGTTTGTGTTCGCTTTTGATTGCCACAAGCAAAGTTTACACCAAGTAGGGGAGCAGGTGCCTCAAAGTCTGGCTTCGCCCCCAAAGGTGAGGGTAAGCACATTGTTATAGAATCCGGGCGAAACTGAATGACAAAAGAAGAGGCCAGGGCAATACCAGTATGGGCAAGTGTTTACAGGATGCAGACAGGAACTCATCTGAACACTATGGAGTTAAATTGGTGTAAAAACCAAACCAAACCCCAAATGCCACAACAACAACAACAACAACAACAAAAACAACATCAGGGAGATCAGAATCAAGGCCAATCGCTTGCTGGTGCAGGTGTTGTATTTTGAAAGTCTTAAACTCCCTTAGGACAAATAGGGTTTGTGTGTGAAAATTCTAATACATGCACATACATGTTAGAATGTATTGCTGGTGTACAGAGGAATTAGTGCACAGAAAGTGTATGCACATAAAACTGTATGTGTACAACCTAGAATATTCATTTTAAAAACAGGCTGAAGCTAGCTAAGATACAAGATCCTGACTCCATGGGGAGTGGAGATATTAAGTATGTACTCCTCTGTTTTATTTATATGAGTTTAATTTTTTTTTAACCAGGAACAGACTACCTGATAGCAGGCCAGGAGGACTCAAAGACCAGCAAACTCCTCGTGAATATGAACAGTCTGGTGAAACCCTGGAAGGCATATTTGGGAAAACAAGTAGCAGACATTCTTCGAACTGGGTGCAAATAATTTCTTCTTCAGAAGTTAAAGTCATGAACTTTGTATCTTAATAACACTGCTGTGAAAAGTGTAGCTAGTTCATATATTACCATGCAACACGTTCCTAGCTAAGGGGACAAAAGTGGACTTACCCTCCTTTCCCTCATTATGTGTTTAAACCAGGAATCCTTGGACATGACTTTTCTTCCATAACTACACACTGTCTTATACAAAATTAACCAACACATCACATGTAGGTTACAAATCACAGTTCTTAGTTTGAAGCCATTTTCACATCACCCAGAGATTCACTCTCATGGGAGAAGCAGACGCTATGGTTTTTTGTGTTTCCACTCTTCAGGAATGAATCTGGTATTGATACCTATAAACTGCTTGCATAGTGCATTCATTACTTGGGTGTCATTTTCTTAATTTAAGTGGCCATTAACGGGCAAAAAAAATT
This sequence comes from Sternotherus odoratus, assembly GCA_032164245.1. Taxonomy (NCBI): domain Eukaryota; kingdom Metazoa; phylum Chordata; order Testudines; family Kinosternidae; genus Sternotherus; species Sternotherus odoratus. The sequence continues at coordinate 17,830,992 of JAVMKO010000005.1, read as the reverse complement.
CAGCTTTGCAGGTGGCAAAATATTAAACAGTCAGCATGTCAAATGACACTTGATTTGTTTGAAAACAGCTGTTTTTATTTACCGAGCAAACTAGTTAGAGCAATATAAGATAGGTTGCTTTCTAGAGTGAAAATATCACATTGCTGTACAGAGCCTGATGCTGGAACGTTATCTGGTGAGGGCTTCTGTAGATGGGAGTTGTCAAAGTCAATGGCTAAAGCGAAAGCACTGCTGGCTCAGTGTGGAATCCTGACGCTCCACTCATGTGTTCTATCACAGGTCTCCTCATTCTTCACTATTTGTTCAACAGGTTTCAGAATGACTGCTGCTAAAAAGCCTTGTGCCAGTACAATAGTGTCAAGCCACAGCTCCAGACCCATAGGAGAAGGTGATGGAAGCTGGCCCAGATTTGAGTTTCTGAAGCCACAATAGGCAGAGGTGTGAAGGGGCAGCAGGCTGTACCAATTTGAGGATTAAGTGAGATGTTGATGACTGACAGGGCAGCTACCTTGTTATTCTGATCAGTGCCCTTGAGGTCCAGCTCATTATTTAATTGTTGCGACAGTCTTCACTCTGCTGTTACTCTTGATCCCTTTGTGTTGTAATAGTCAAGTGAAGTTACCTTCCAGTTGGGCCTGAAGTTAGTTTAGTGTGAGGAGTAGGGGTGGTAGCGTCTCCACTCTAACTGAAGTCCTGCTGTTCTGCAGGAGTCCACATAGATTTATTTTAGTTTAATCCAGAGTTAGTAAGAAGCCAGTCAGTGGACGTGTGAGTTCCTCAGAATACCAGAGGGGTGGAGGGAGAGAAGGGGATGATCTCCCCCTGATCTCTGCCCAAGTGTCAGGAAACTAATGACCAAACTGAGAGGGTTAAGGAGTACATTCCATTGATAAGTAAACCATAAATCAGAACTTTGTTGGAAGATATCCTTTTTTTTGTTTGTTTGTTTGTGTAGAGGCTCATAACTTCATATATGCTGCTTTTGAACATCTTTGTCTATGCCTACAGGAAAAGGAGATGGGGTTTGGTCTGTGTGCCACTCAGTCAATGTGACATGAAGGAATCTAGGATAGCCAAACCACCATGAAAATAAAGGGGTGGGTCTGGGTTATGAAGTGTCTGATGAGAGAGAGAGAAATTATCTCAATTATTCAATTAATGAAGTTGGGTGACCAGTATCTGAAGACCAGGGATCCTCAAATGCCAGAGCTTTTTTAAAAAAATTATTACCACTGTGTTACCCTTCCTTTTATGTAGGGTCTTCTGCATATCAGAAAAGCACAAGGACACATTTCAGATTATTTGCAAAGAGAAGACCAGCAGAAATTTCTTGGAATATTATTCTAGCCATTTACAGCTTGGTGAAATTTTGGATTGGGCATCAACTTGAAGTTACTCAGTGTGTGTTTACATAAACAACCTTCCCTCCCGCCTCCCACCCTCAATCTACGGATGTACTATATATTGTCTCAGGGCAATAGGACATCATTCTATGTTTGGCTGTGAATTCAAAGGATGTTCAGTCAGGTACCTGGCTGAATTGATCAAATATTCCTAAACCCTACAATGGCCCTCTTAGAAGCAACTTTCCATTTTGTACCTGCAGTTTTGTAAATGCAAGTGTAATCAGTATCACTGAGGTATCAAACTGTTTGGTTGCAAACAACATTGATGAGACCTTCCAATTTGCAGGCACAAAATGGGGAGCTGAATAGAAGCTCCTTTCAAAATCAGGTCCACACAGTATATTGTCTCATGCACAAGTGGATCTAACTGCCCTTGGATAATGTCACTTAGGCTTGTTCCAGTTTTAAAGCTATCCTGGGGGAAAGAAAGCTCCATATGGTTATTTCAGTAGTTAGTCATTTTAGATTTCTGTGCTTTTAAGTAAATATTCATGGTATCTTGGGGATTCCTTTATTTGTATTTTCAAAGGAGCCAGGAACTGAGTTCCCATAGAAATGAAGTGGGACACTGAAGCCTAACTTCCTTAGGCACCTTTGCAGAGCTCAGCCTAGAAATGTGTCCTGTTCACATTGAAACTAGCCTAGAACTTATCATCGCCACTTCATAGTTAACAACTAGAATTGTTCATGGGACACATTAAGATATGGATAGAGGTTCCCCTCTGATCATATATATTGACCCCATTCCCTCCCCAAAATTTGTTTTCTCTTAAGAAGCATAAACACTTTTCTTTTTCCTATCATGTCAGGAGGGAAAAAATCACTATTGTCCATTTGTTGCTACCTAAAGCAGTAACCAAGAATTTGGCATCTCTGATTAGACATTTAATTAATGTAATAAAACACTATGCACCTATAGAGTCGCTTTCTTTAAAATGTCAGCCCAGTAAGTTAGAAGAGTAGAAATCAAGTGATATTATTTTCATTCCTGTGTCCAGAAATAGACTTACTACAAGGATTAGCTAGTCATCTTCTTTTAAAGACCATTAAAAATAATGATGTGTTTAGAGGACTTTACAGTCCATTCTCAAAGGGTATTAGGAAGAGTTTCAATAAAGTAAAGCCTGGGACGAGAGAATGTGTCCGAGGCACTCATTTTAACAAATGCATTTATGTTTACCATTGTGCGTGCTTCTTATCTGCTGAGGGCCATTTTCTGTTCTCATCTGCCCAAGTGCTATCCCATTGAGCTAAATGGCATTGCACAGGGTGAAAAATCACAGGACTAGAAGGTTTTCCGTCCCACAACTAGTTTACTTTCTAGGGGTGAAACTCACCCTTTTTGTGGGAAACTGAGATGGGAATCCATTGGAGTGACCATCTCAGGTTATGGGCTGGAATAGTGACCAGTTCCTTTGCTCTTTTCAGCATGAGGGCTGCTGAAACCACATAGTCCAGTCAAACCCATCCTTTGATCTGCCACCAACACACTCCTCCATGCCAGTTTATTTGGAGACTTGGGCTTTTATCAGGAAGAGCCCACCATACATCATCCACTCAGCCTGCCTGCCCACTCAGTGTAGAGCTACTGCAGGAAGTGGGGAAATCACCAGCTCAGATGGCCCTGGGCTCGCCTTTCAAGGGGATATGAATTCCATACTTACAGAGTTTCCATGTGCCTAATCTTGTATGTAAGGGAGGAGGTTATGTGTAGCTTTGTAATGGGGTTCATTCACCTCCTCCTGGCTGTTCAGGTGATTAGCTCCATCCACATCTGACACCCCATTGTTTGCTCTCACCGCGGCCCCTCCCGCTCTCTGGGACTCAGCATGCTCCATCTCCATGATAGGCGACCCAGGCCTGCCCATTACTCCAGATTCCAGCACAAGGACTCTGATCAGCAACCATGGTCCACTTACCCACAGATCTCACTGCTATTTCCCTGCTCTTCTGACTACTTTTCTCTCCTAGCTCTGCCCCCCCTTATCAGTAGAGCTCCCTCTGTCATTTCACCCCTTTCAGTTTCTTGACACTCTATATTCCAAACACACTTTCCTCCTCCCAGCCAGGGAGTGACCATAGACTACTTCTCCTACAACCCCTTCTGTTCTCAGCTTGTTAGCTTTCTATCAGACCAGCCTACACCTGCTCACTTGAAATTCATCTTCTATTAGGCCTGCCTGGCCAGCCTAATTCTCCCTCAGGTGCAGTCTACAAGGTTAATTAGCCTATTCCCAGTTACCTTAACCCTCCCAGGTGATGTGTGGAATGAACACTCCATTACAAGCTTATACAGACAGCTTTGCAATGCACCTTAAAGCCAACTTTCAACTGGGTGATTCCCGAGCGTATTCATCCATTTGTGCCAGACTATGGTGGCTTTGTGGTCTATGCAAATGCCCACTGGAAACCAGAGTGGGATTAACACATTTATGTCACTAATGGTCAAGCTACTATGTTCTTGAGTCTATTGCAGCCATTTCTTATAACCAGTGATCCGTCTCATCATGAAAAATATTCATTAATGTCATTCCCAGGTGTTTCTAGCTATCAATATTAGATGCAAGATTTGAAACAAGGGTAATTTTGTATAATCTCTATTGTTTCCCTTGGGATCATTGTAATAAAAACAATCACACTAACAATTGTTTTTGCATTCAGCTGCATTCTCCATTGTGTAGCCAAATGTTTCCAAAAGTGAATCAGCTTACATACAATAAGGAGCGGGGAACAAGTGAGGGAAAACGTGAAAAAACATGAATAATTTCTTTTCCCCCTCCCTCCCTTTCATTCTATTTGATGGTGGCTGTACAGCTGAGTCTACTTCCTATTCTAAAATCTCCATTACTTAGAAATACTGCACATTGCATTTTGACTGTCAGGCTAACTGCTGTCTGATGGCTTCTGCTTTGCAATCATTCAGGGTAAGCAGATACCCCACCAGTTTGTGACACAGGTGAGCCTACAGTTTGGAAGTACAGAATGGAAGCCAGTTCTGGTCAGCCTAAGAGCAAGCTGACTTTGTGTTGCTATTACTACCAGCGGCTCATGAGATCTCTGATTAACTAGCCCAAGAAGAAAGTCAAAGAATGGGGAGCAAAACTGAAAATTATGCAGAACTATAGTGTCCAGGCAAATGATAGTACCAGCACCCTCTGTGGTGCTATAAAGCATGGAGCCTGCCTGAAAATGAACATTCACAGATTTGAGTGAAAACAGTGTTCACTAACTGCAATGGAATTAAGACTGTATAAAAGGATGGTTATCTTGAGTATGGAAAAAAGAAACTGTGATGCTCAGAAGAAGATTATTGTGAGACAACGTGACACTATCACTCCTTCCCAGAAGGAACTACTATGTATTTTCCTGTGACCAGAATGAACAAGGCCCTACAGAACTAACAAGAGGATCTGTCAAGGAAGATGCACCTATTGAAATGGGAAAAGAAATCTGTTGGCCTAGTCCAGGGGTTGCTGAATACAGCTCTGCGGTACTTTCTACCATGGGCCCAGGGCAGTAATGAAAATGTTCACAAGAACAATCTAGTTCATATAGTAGTAGATAGGTTGTTCTATCAGGACAGGCAAGTTGGCAAAAAGTAGCAAAGACAAGGCAGCTGTGTTACACTCTGATGCACCCCAAACAGCAGTCCCAAACACCAAGAAATCAAAGCAAGATACACAGGTAGGTGGTCAATCAAAACATGTAATAACCCTAAACCAGTTAAGTCAGTAGCAGTCCAAATGGCAGATATGTAGCAGCAGGCTCAGCGTAACTGCACACACCCAACGCTATGTGTACATACACACGTGTGCACACACCCACACACAGAAGAACAGGAAATGGAACACTGAATATAGGGAGCAGGAACCTGGCAACAAACAGAAACAAGGAGCAGGAAGGTAACACAGACCAACCATCAGCATCAGTACTGAAAATGGTCATATGAACAATCCAACCCATGCCATTGTAGACCGGTTGCCCTATCACTATCTGTTATTACTTGCCAAGAAGTAGCAAAGGCAGCTGGTAGGGACTGCCTAATGATAAAATAATAGTGTTTACCCCCAAGAAAAGTATGGAAGCACTGGAAGAACAGGGCAGGGAAGCAAACAGGCAATGCAGCAGCATATGAATGCAGCAGCATATGTAGAGGGGAGGCAGCAGTATCATTAGGACAGTTTCAAGTCAGAGCAACTATCAGTGAGAACTGTGCAACTCATGTATCAAATAAAACGTGGCCACCTCTGTCCTATTCTTTGTAGGGAACTTTAAAGGATCAAAATAGTTCCCTAGGTAGTTCTTTGTAAGTGCTGAACTTTAAATACAACATAGCAACCTTCTATATGACCACACTTCTGCATCTCCTGCCCTTACACACTGGTACAGCAAACATATAGGAGGAAGGAGCTAGAAGGAAGGCAAACAGACCTACATACAATATTGTATTGCTTTAGTAAGAATGGCTCATTCTTGTAACTGCTATACAGAGCAAGGTTTCTCTGTAGTGTTCTCTATCTGTGTATCTCAGATTGTTTCAGTGCTGCTTGATGTAAGCATTGCTTGAATTTATATAATTCACAGGGTGTTCTCTCCAGGGTTCATCAGACCTGGAAAAGTGATTGTGTTATTTGTAACGTGTTGTGCACATTTTCTTTTTTGTACTTAAACTTTGATTAAAAATACTCATAGAAATGTATATTGATCTTGAGTTTGTGTTTTTATGTTTTAAACCATGTGATTTTCAAGCCACAATTACACTAGTTCTGTTGAAGTTAATAAATCTGAAACATTCCAGACACCAAACTCTAGTCAATAGTCTTGCACAGAGCAGAAGAAACAGAGGAAAAAAATTAGGTAAGATGGAAATGGTACCAAACATCATTTTCCTGGCAAGCTAATTCTCACAATCAAAAACTAATATGTAGTAAATAGAAGATATATGTATATTTTGTGTGTATAATAAAAAACACAAAAGGTGTTAAAAATAGATGTTGATGACTTGTACCAACAGCATATTAATTCAGAATTTCAGCCCAGGTCCTTCAAAACCTTGTATGTGCCTTTAACTTTACTAATATGAGTAGCACTTAGGAGCTTAACGTTACACATGTATAAATCCTTGTAAGTTTGAGACCTTAAAGCTCATCACTACATTCCAAAATCACTCCCTGGAGCCTAATTATTGCACACACCAGACATCAGGCACAACAAAATACGAGTTCAATATGGGTGGAGAAGCTTTAACTCTGTCTGCTCAAAACTTATGTAGGCTTAAAACTACTACTTTTATTTTTCTTCATAATCACTTTTGCTTTTAATAAACAAAAATAAAGGCATCACAGAGACTTGGCATTCATTTTGTGCTAGCTCTTTGGGACATGTTATGAGTGCATAGGATCCCTGCAGTCTTCCTACTGAGATGTTTGCATCTCCATTCTCAGTTGGCATTACTTTGCATGCAGATGATTAACACAATAAACAACATGGAGGCTGCAAATCATGTCTTACTGACATGATATAACATGTCAATAAGGAGGTGACCTTTTGAATTGTCAGGCAATATTCACTGCTGGTATAAACTGCAGGGGATTTATTACAATAAAATCAACCCTGCCTAGACAGATGTGACTCCCATTAATGGTAGCTGGTTTACCAACACAGAATTTAGCAATGGAAATTGTGCCTATGTATCCCAACAGAAGTGGTTCAAATAATACTATATTGTATATACTCCCTTAAGTACAGTACAGTTGCACAGTATATACCCCTTTAACTAAAGTAATCTCATGTGTTATAGTTGTACCTGTACATGACTCTCCCTTTGTTAACTGAATTTAAATTACAGGAACAATGTGGTGCATTATAACACAAACAGTTTCAGCATCTATAAAACAAGTTGCTCAACACTCAGTCTCTGACCACTGCTGAAATCCAGCAAAGCTCAGTTCTGGTTTTGTGCTTTATGGCTCAAACCCATATCTAATTAATGCATTTGTAATATGACTTTTTAAGAGAGAGTAAAGATCATAGGCATTAAGGACTTTTCCATTTTAACTGAGGAGATAGAATGCCTATTAACTTTTGCAGCCATGCCAGCTACAATAATAATGTCATGGAGCTGCTTCAGGATGTAAACTGGTCACTTGGATGTTTGTTCTTGTTCTTCCTTCCACATACACTAGTAAACAAGTGGGTAACTGTATTATGATTGAGGATTTTTCTCCCCAACTTCCTACAACATATCAGGTTCCTGTAACTTCTAGAGATAGGAGACCAAACCCACTGGACCAATAATCTGATTTGGTACAGCAAATCCTACTCCCACTTTCCCCTTCATGTCTCTGCTAGGGGATCTGAGCTAATTATCAATGAGCAATCACTACAAATCTTCCAATGTTCTTTGTGTTGGCTGCCATGGAGCCTTCATGAGCTGTCTGCTGACTGATATATCAACACTAATCTGTAACATGCTTTTCTTTTTTTGTGCATTTACTCCTGTTTCAGAAACTGCTGCTCCCTTTGGTCCCTTTATGTTTGGCCTCTGAATGTGGGTTATGCTAAGGATACGGAATTTAAGCCAGGAGAGAGAGAAAAAGAAAAAGAAAAAGAAAGGCCAACGATCTTAGCAGAAACTAAAGTTAATAACAGAAAGGAGAAGCAGACAGTTCTCCATTAGGAAGCCTCTACGACATATTACCCCTTGACACCAGTGGTGGAAAACTGCCAACTAGAAAGGCTATTTTCTTTGAATTGCAAAAGGGTTTTTTTTAAAAAAAGCAACAACAGTGCACTCATCCCAACAAGTAGGACAAAAGGCCCATTATTAATTATTTCAATTAAATCAGCAAATGACAGGAAATAAAGCAACATTCCAAGTACTTTAATGCACTACGCAGGCTCCTCCAATAGATCAAAACGTATGAAAAAAATTGCTCTGGCTTGAACCGTTGGCTGAATGCATGGAGTACTCCAAACATAAACCCTTATGCTTCTGGTGGCAGTGAGTACAAAGCTGATTGTAGCCTTTTACTGATACTTGTTATAAGTAACATGCTATTAACATGTTAATAGTAGCCTGAGCTTTTAAAAGGTCACTAGTAAAAATAACCAAGCATTGCAGTTACTTACTTTCTCCTGTTCAAAACCAGGCACTTGTTAAATTGGTGAGCCTCTCTTCCCCTGCCCCTTCCCCTCTTTGCTGTTCCTAGAAAGAAGGGCTACTGAGCAGAGGCTGGCGCGAGTTGACAACCTAGCACCTTCCTCCCCTGCCTGTAGTAACTGGACTTTTGGTGTCCAGTCAGTACAGCTAACCAGACACTGCCAGGTGCCCTTTTTGACTAGACTTTCTGGTTGAAAAAATGGAACATCTGGCAATCCTAATGGGAGCAGGTGACAAAAGCCCGCAGAGAAGTCCAGGACATGGAAACGTGTGAAGAGTCAGAATCTGGGGAGAACATGGGCAATCATAGCAGGGACAAAGGAGACAAGAGGGAATATAGAGGGGAAATCTAATGAACATTTTAGCTAGCTGTGTACTAATGCAAGAATATCTATATATATAAAAGTCAAATGGTGTATGCGTGTGTGTGTGTATGCGTGCATGCGTGTATGTATGCTGCCTTACTCCTTCCACACCATTTGAGCTAGAGACTTGAAATTTGGTACAGTTATAGGCTTTAGGGTCCTAATCAGGGTAAGAGTAGAAAATTTTTCAAATCTCACCTCTGCCACCCCCCAGCGGTGAAATTCTTTAAAGCCCATTCACATCAGCTGTGACATAGTTATGATGTAATAATACCCCCCTCCAACGGACCCCGCACTCGCTCAGCTCTCTCCCCCTCCAACGGACCCGAGCAATGCTGAGACGTCTGAACAAAATTTGTATTAATAAAAAACATGGTAGTCTTTTTACATCCCAGTTTCCAATTACAAATACCCCGAGCAACGCCGGGTATTTTTGCTAGTGGGAAATAAATAGGAAGAATTAAAAATAGTGAATAATCACAATTACGATACAATTAGCATCACAGAGACTTGTTAGGATAACTCACATGATTGGAATATTGGTATAAAAGGTTACAGCTTGCTCAGGAAGGACAGGGAAAAAAGGGAAGAGGTATTGTGTTGTATATCAAAGATATATGCACTTGCACTGAGGTTGAGATAGAAGTGGGAGGCAGACCTATTGAAAGTCTCATGGGTAATAAATAAGGATGATGTCATGGTAGGGGTCTAGTACAGGCCATCTATAAAGCTAGCAGTGATTGGACGATGAACATAGAAAACATCAAGGTAAGTAGTGTAGGATCTGAGGCTAAAACAGGGAAAGATCAAGTTAAGAATTAATTAGACAAGGTAGATGTCTTCATGTTGGCTGATTAAATACATGCTAGAATAATTTGAGCACTCTCTGAAGAGATCTCTGAGCCATTTGCCATTATCATTGAGAACTGACGGAGAATGGAGAGATCCCAGAGGACTGGAAAAGGGAAACTATAATACCTATCTATAAAAAGAGGAATAAGGACGAGCCAGGGACTTATTGACCAGTCTTCTTAACTTCAGTGCCCAGAAAGATAATGGAGCAAATAAATAATTTGTAAGCACCTAAAAATAATGTGATAAAGAACAATCAATGTGGATTTTTCAGAAACAAATCATGTCAAACCACAGGGTAGCAAGCCTTGTGGATAGGAAAAAAGCCATATATTTGATATATCTAGGCTTTTGATACTGTCTTAATTCCTTGCAAACACCATTCCTGTTCTAGTTAATGTTAAAAGATGCAACGTGTGTTAGATATTTTAAAAAGGAATACCTGTTTACAGCATTATAAAAAAAAAAGATTAAATAAACCTCAAAAGTCCCACTGTACCCCCAAAGAGCTTACTTGGTTCCTTGCTGGCTGGCTGTGCTTGTGCCTCTCCCTGAGTTATGCTGTCCCTGGGAGGAAAGGGGTGCCTAGGGCATAATCAGAGTCTGCTAGGCAACCAAGAGGGACTGGGGAGACATACTATTTGGAGCAGCAGGGTGCCTGTATAGCCACCAGTATGCCTGCTAAAAGGAGCAGTCACTGAGAAGTGGATGGGGGGGGGGGGGAGGGAGGGAGTGGGGAGAGGAGATAGAGTCAAATGATTGAGGAAAAAAAAGCCTGACAAGATCTAGCTTGATCAATAGGAAGCAAGATGCCCTGCCCTGGAACACTGGAGAGGGGAAAAGCCATTTTGGAGAAGTCGGGAGCCAGCCACTGCAAAAAGCAGGACTTGCTGTGTGGTGAGATCCTGAGTCCCAGGCCTGCATGCAGAGTACCCCTGAGAACTGGCTTCTGGGTACCTGGCAGCATTAGCCCTAAGCCTGGTCCTTTCCCCATTGTAGGTGACTCCCCAACGTATAGAATTTTGTTGGAAAACTCCCTATGCAGCCAGGCTGAGTTAGCCCTCCACCTCAGTTGCCACGTGGCAAAGGCTGCCTACTTACTGTGAGTGTATGTGAGCACTATGATAGGAGATTAGAGTTCAGATTTTAGTAGAGTAACTAATTTGTACCTTGATTACAGTACTGCATTCTTTTGCAATGACAGGAAACCTTAAGAACAGAAACAGCCCGATTCCTGCATGAAGATGCCTGCTGGCTAGCTGCTGAGGAGTCTAGATTAATCGCTGAACCTGAGGATCATTTGCAGAGTTGTGAGTACATCATCTTTTACTTAGTCAGGCAAACTGTTAGATAGTTCTCCCCATTTAGTCAGTAAAGGAAATTGTTTGATAAATTGTTAATATTCCCCCCTTCCATTGTGTCCTCAAGCCAGAGGGTAAAGGTTTGGGGATTTTATTATCTGCTGCCTAGTAAACTTGGGTAGGGACTTACCATCCTATAACCACATGAGTTTTTTGTAGACTGTACTGAACAAAGTCAGCCGAGTTGCTTTGCTGCTACAGCTGGTATCGTTCTCACAGGTCATCAAGGGCCCCTCCAAAGTACACATAGCAATGGGTCACTAAATTTTACTCTTGCTTTCAGTTCATGTGACTGGGAAAATTCATCGGCATTATCATCCTGGCACTGGTAACTCAGAGTAGCATTTTACCCTGCCATATTTACTTTATGTTTAATGTAATTACTCTGTTGGAGTAATGTAATTACTCTATAGTGTGTGTTTGTGTTACTTCTTGGGAGTCTCCAACTATCTGGCACGTAAGGAGTGTTACCCCATGGTTAGAATTTTCCTGCCAAGCTGCCTTCCTGATCCTGCCAATGAAGAGTGATGGGGGTGGAGGAGCTGCCAAATCTATATATATAAAAGTCAAATGGTGTGTGCGTGTATGTATGTTCCCTTACTCCTTCCACACCGTTTGAGCTAGAGACTTGAAATTTGGTACAGTTATAGGCTTTAGGGTCCTAATCAGGGTAAGAATCAAAAAAATTTCAAATCTCACCTCTTACACCCCCTGGGGTGAAATTCTTTAAAGCCCATTAACATCAGCTGGGCAGCAGGTTAACACCTGCTGTTCTCTGTGACATAGTTATGATGTAATAATACCCCCCTCCAAAGGACCCTGCACTCGCTCAGCTCTCTCTCCCCTCCCCCTCCACATCTAAATGCAAGATAATGAAATTAGACAAAATGAGACTTCTGAACAAAATTTGTATTAATAAAAAGCATTGTAGTCTTTTTACATCCTAGTTTCCAATTACAAATACCCCGAGCAATGCCGGGTATTTTTGCTAGTAGATTCATATGGAAAGAAAAAAAGGAGTTACCCAGACCTCTCAATCAAAACCTGTAAGAAGATTGCTGTTAAAGGAGGTAACCGGGTGGAGAGAGGTGCTACCCACTATTAAATAAAAAGTCCGTCAAAGACTTTCTGACCTAGATTTTGTCTGGTTAAGACTGCATCAAACTGATGCAATTGTTGGCAACCATTTAACAGGCAATTCATTCCAAATGTTTAGGTGTATTGTTATGTCTCCCACAAAGATTTTTTTTTAAAAAGGTTAATTGAATCAATAATTGTTTATTATATTTAAAAATAATTTTTCAGGAAAGACGCTAAAGGGCACAGCTTCACTGGCAGCTCTTTAGTGTTGGTAATGTAGTCATGGCGGAGCACTGGGAGAAGGATCTCCCAGTGATCTAAAAAAACCAACCACTCCCACCTCTGTGAGGGGTGTAGCAACCAGCATTGGGAACGCAGCTTGGGCACTGTTTACATTGGCGCATTACAGCGTGGAAGCTTGCTGTGCTCATGGGTATGTTTTTTCACACCCCTCAGTGAGAAAGTTGCAGCATTGTAAAGTGCCAGTGTCCTGAGTAAAACCCTAAGTCAGCTGTCAGCAGTCCAGGTGGACAACCATAAATCTTTCTTCATGTGTAGGTTAGGTCAGCAGCTTCACTTTGTCTTCTTTACTGTCTGACTCATAAGTTCTTTACTTTGTTAATAAAGATAAATGTGAATGTGATGCAATAAATTTACATAGAACTTGTTCACAGTTCCTTTAGGCCCCTGCAAAACAAGCTCAGGAATATCTCAGATCAGACACTGAAGATCTGCCACCAAAAAAAAAAAAAAAAAAGTACATTTGTGACAGAGATCCAGTATGCAGTAGACTCTCAATTATCCAGGATTGGATTAACCAGGATGTCAAAAAAAAATACACACAACTCGCAGGGCCGGCTCTGGCTTTGCTGCTGCCCCAAGCACACACACAAAAAACCCCTACCAGGGCGCAGGGCAGCCAGTGAATCCCCCCCCCCCCCCCGCCTCGGTGCAGGATGGCTGGTGAATCAACCCCCACTTCCCATATTTCCTATGGATGATGATTATCCAGGATTTATTAACCAGAATTATTTTTTCCCTATCATCCTGGATAATCGAGAGTCTACTGTATATTGTTAAAAGTAGTAAACAAAAGAAATTGAAAAAGCAGCAATATTTGCCACATGCAGGTCTCTAGTCCATGTCCAGCAACTAATAAAAGTGATCCTTGTTTACAATTTCACCAGCCTGCCACATAATGTTGGAAAGCATTTTATCATCTGTTCCTTCTTAAAATGGCCTTGACTGATTATAGATTTAAATTGGAGCTTGCATGTATAAGAGAAACAGCACCACTAAAAAATAATACTGGTGAAAGTGCAGTATGTGCAAGGCTGGTACAACTCTATCAAATACCCATACAGTGAAACCTCCATTTAACAGACTAATTCGGGCAAGGGGGTGTCCGTTAAATGAAAAAGTCCGTTATTTAATAATTTAAAAAAAACGAGCTGTCAGAGCAGCAGCCCGACCGCCACAGGGTCGGGGCGGCAGCTCTGGAGCCCGCCCGCTGCCGGGACCCGGGTGGCAGCCGGGAGCCAGCAGCCAGCCCACTCGCTGGCGGGACTCGGGCGGGAGCCGGGAGCCAGCAGCCCGCCCGCTAGCGGGACCTGGGCGGGAGCCGGCAGCCAGCTCGCCCGCCAACCAGCCCTTCCGTTGACGTGACCTGGGCGGCAACCGGGAGCAGGCAGCCCGCCCGCCCGCTAGCCAGCCCTCCCACTGCCGGGACCCGGGCGGGAGCTGGCAGCCAGCCCGCCCGCCCGCCAACCAGCCCTCCCACTGCCGCGACCGGGAGCAGGCAGGCAGCCCGCCCGCCAGCTAGCCCTCCCGCTGCTGGGACCCGGGCGGCAGCCGGGAGCCAGCCCGCCCGCTGCCTGGACCCTGGCGGCAGCCGGGAGCCGGCAGCCAGCCCGCCCGCTGCCTGGACCCTGGCGGCAGCTGGGAGCCGGCAGCCAGCCCGCAAGAAATGGATTTGGGATGCATCAGACTTGCTCAGAAATTTTGTCCATTGCATCCGAAGTCCGTTAAATCGAGGTCCGTTAAATCGAGGTTTTACTGTACTAACATATAAAGGAAAGGCTATAGCAATGATCAGTAACACTCAGTTGATTCTTTCATCTGTCCTTCTCTCCTCATATGAACGGCCATACTAGGTCAGACCAAAGGTCAATCTAGTCAGGCATTCGGTCTTCTGACAGTGACCAAATGACAGGTGCTTCAGAGGGAATGAACAGAACAGATCATCATCAGGTGGTAATCATCCATTTAAAATTAAGAAGTTTCCTTCCTATCCTGAGCAGGCAGCATCTTCATACCATTTTTCTAATATTGCCAGGGACATGGATATTAATCAGAAGACTCTTCTGGAGAATGATTCTAGTGGCAATTACCAGTGACAACAGGACTATGGGTAAGTCAGCTAGCCTCTTTGCCTCAGTTGTTTCAGCTGTAAAATGGTAATGTTTAAGCATCTGCTCTGTTAGTGAGCCCCCATACACCTTTTATAGACGTGCAAGATACATTATAGGACTAATGGATTTTAAATCCCAAAAGCAAGGGTTTTTTTACACTGTTTTACTCCTGTTAACACAGCAGAGTACTGTGCCCACATACTATGACTAGGAGAGCAGTGCAAGAACCTCCACAGAATGAACTGCATATTATATTTTGGCTTGTGCATCACTCTCTGCTAAATAAGCCTCTAGCAGACTTTTAGGTCTCAAATACAGTTTGTAGAGCTGGCAGTTAGAAATGGTCAAAAAAAGAAAATTTTAGAAACTGAGCAGAATTGATCTGCAAGTCACTGAAAAATAATGTAATTATTCCATTTTTAAAGCCATTTTTCAAGGTGTAATTGCATTGTAACGGACAGCATGAAAAATGAGTGGTGGCTCAATTATTTTAGCCACTAACTTCTAGATTTTTGGTTAAGAGTAAAACTTCCATTGAGTTCTCTTTAAAAGGTAAACCGTCATCTCCTGCAATTCCAGAATTCCCTTTTATAAAATACTCAGGTTTTAAAAGTGTCTGGCTATCTACACATCCTGTGTACGTACAGAAACTTCCAACATTTTTACTTAGATTGTTTGATGCAGGGACCATCCTTTTCTTCCATTTATACAACATTCAGCACCATGCCTGGGACTCCTAGGCACTATCTCACTACAAATAATTAGGCAAAAAGGAACCCTAAAGAATGTTAAACTATATGCTGTAAATATAAGAATCCTTTCATCATCCAGTGTCATGCAGCCACATCTGAACACAGTACCTGATCAACAGTGCACAGAGTCTGGAACAAGAAATTACAAACGATAGAAATGGCATTAGAATGCCATTAGAAATGGGAGGAGGCAACTTAGTTTTAATTTAGGACAAATTACCCAATCTACTCAATTGTAAAATTGTATACTGAACATTGACATTGTTTTGGTTAGAAAATTAAAAGTATAAGCTCTCTGAGGAAAGGACTATATGCTCCTTCCTGTTTTGTACAGCATACGGAAGGCACAACTAGGAACAAATATAGAATTATTTTTGACAACATGGGACATGCTGACAAGGGACTGAAATATGGATTGAGATGCAACACAATTACAAGGCTAGAACTCACGCATTCTGTATTCAGTGCACAGATGCTTCAAATACTCAGTTACAGATAATAAATCCTAAAGCAGCAAGGTGACAAGGCAGCGTGGGAAAGAAAAGCACACCACAGAAGCACAACAGGCAAGCAATTCTTAGAACAGAGCACTCCTTCACACTCTGGTATTCCTTTAACAAATCGCTAGCTGGGTTTCCTTTTGAAAAACAAAGGTTCAGGTACACGTGATTCATTATCAGTGCTCAGTATTTATCTGTTTGCCTGGGATTTCATTTCTCCATAGCCCAATTGCCTAGTCGTCAAGGTTTATCACTGTCACTTTCTCAGGTTATTAACTTGGCATCTGTTTTGCTGATTGTTTCATGCACAGACTGAAACTTTTGCACACTTTGCTTCTTTTAAGTGCAAAGTCTGCCCAGAGTACTTGCTATCCATCCCCCTAGGACTGAGTTATTACCAACTGCCTAATCCTGAATGAAGATTCAACTACTACTGAAATTCAGAGTGCAGACAGTACTTTAGAAGCTAGCAGAACAGATCTATTTACACTGAAATAACTTACTAAGTAACACTAAACCGAAGTATTGATATAGGGCACCTCAGCAGTGTTGAGTGCTGAAGCCGAACACTTTCAGCCACCAAGTTAAGCAGGTATCAATATTATCACTCTTGCTGGACCAAATTAATGCTTCTCGGCTCCTTAGAGCTAAGATCAAGCGTAGTACTTGTACTTTGCTATATTTTGGTAACAACTGATTAATGAGTGTGAGGGAAAGTTACACATGGCACATACATATTATGAAAGGGATCTTACCCAAGGCTTCATTGACTATCATGGCCATCTTTTTGCTAGTGGAAAGGGTGGTATATTTACTATCCCTTTGACCTGCAAGTTGTAGTCCAATGTAATTTTTAGAATATACTGTCCATTTACTAATCTAAAGCAGATCATCTCTTTCATGTTACAGATACTTAACTTCACATGATTCATGGATTATAGCAAGAGGTTCTTGTTGCTTCATAACCACTATGGACTTCTCGAATGTGTCCTGTACCCATCCCACTCCAGCGTGCTGAGGTGCTTTCATTGCTCATGCTTCTCAGAGAAAGAAGGAATAAGCCATACACCTGGTAAATACAAAAGTCAACTACTTTAACTTAAGAAGAATTTCACGTGAGTTCAAAATCTCTTTACAATCTAAGAGAACATCATGCTCTACTTTCAATCTGAGCACTACTAATTTTAAAAAAAAAATAAAAACAATGAGACAGGCTTCTAAGCAAGGTAAAAAGATTTGCTTTTTTAATATTTGCTCGAGTCACAGTATCTGCTCTGAGAGTGTTACTCCGGGTAACATTTCAATTTTATTGTCAATGGCATATTGCAAGAACTCATAGATACAGAAGGAACAGAGGGAACCCAAAAGCAGGGCTTTCAGAACAAAGCAACAGTGATCAGTATTCTTCCCATTTACTTGATAGTTTTATCAAAAACTGCTCAACACACCACCATTTTCAAAAGGCAAGAGCCACATTCAATTCATAAAATTAAAAAAAAGTCACACACTTTAACTTTAGTTTTCAGGAATCAGTAGTATAGCAGCCAATATCTTTAGTGCCATTTTAAATTATGGTGTTTGCAACTTCAAAGCTTAGCTTCTTTCCAACTAAGGGCTACACTCTGGCAGAAAAGCTTTAAGAAATTCCACAAAATGCTTTTCCTATCAACAGCATAGAACACATTGAAAAGGAACAACTACTGATCAGAATGAATTGAAATGGATATAGACCTGACACACTGGCTAATGGAACTTTTTGGTTGAAAAAAAGTATGTTTTATACTTTTACAGACATTATTCATCCCAATCTGCAAATTGAGAAGTGGAGACAATTCTTTTTAAGCAGTGGCTGTATCCACTAACAGTTTATATAGTACATACATATATGTTTGCTCTTTCTGCAGTGTTTACTTGTAGGGCTGAAGTCTCTGCTCCTGTAATAAGTTATTTCATACAATACAGTGTATAGAACATTAAAGGTGAAACTTCTTGAAGACTCAAAAAAGACAGACACTTTTCAAAACGTCCATGTCTCTGATTTTAAGGAGTGGAGACAAGAGCCTCCATGTATCTTCATTAGCTAGATCCCTTCTCCTCTTTGGCTACTGCAGCCTCTGTAGGAGTAGTTTCCAAATCTTTGCTCTGATTTTCTCTCTCTTCATCATCTTCTTGAGGGTAAAGGTCTGGATACTTCTGCATGCACTCCTGCATGGCACGGAACTGGTCCACACAGTCCGATCCCTTTATTTCTTCTGTGCTATAGTGGAAACAGGAAAAGGCCGATTTGAATTGTTCCCCACAGGGACCACTAGCCATTCCACCAAGGCACGGGCAATTCCAATTGATATCTCCATTAGACAATATCAATCCTGAACAAAGACAAAAGATGGAATAAAAATTAGGCATCCTATAGGTTTGTCTTCTCAGTTTTTAGGTGACTTTTGTTCTATGAAATGTACTGGGTGACAGCACTGAAGTCTGAGGTTCTTCATTACATCCACAAAACCAGTACAGCGTCAACAGTGGCACCTGTTTATTGCCTAACCAATGTGCTTCAGTTCTGACCTGTATGACTCACTGCTGAGAAAGAGAAGAAGTTAGGTTCATGGCCCAATTCAGAAATGCAAGTCTGTAAAGAAAATAAATTGATGTTATTATAGGTTGTGCTACTAGCCTTCATCCCCCAAGAAAATGATAACTTAAGGTTACCTGATACTTACCACTATAAGATCCTGTTTTCAGTCATTTATTATATTGCCAAACTTTAACCGTTTGGACTGAAATTTTCCTTGATGAGTGTTTGCCTCGGTCGGATTTATTTTTTTCAAAATTGAGGCCATAAAGCTTCAGCCATTGCAGAGAACAAGGCTAGGAAAAGATGTTTTGCCCATGTTAAAAAATTTGGGTGACTTTCTTTGAAAAGCTCTAATGACCCGATGTTCGCAGCAGGGACTTGAAATTTGGTAGGGCAGAGGCCTTTGTATCAAGGATCTGTCTTCTGCAGTCCCTGGAAATCTGTCCAGATTTGGCCAAGTTATATGCTTTTATTTATTTATTCAGGAGTGAAGGGGAGATAATTGAAGTTTGCACATGCTCGGGACAGACAGAATTTTATCATCTAAAATCTCTGACGATTCTATCTGCACTGGGCCTACTGGTTACGTTACCCCAAGTGCTTGAGGACAACAACTCAGGTTTTATTTTTAAAAATATAATTAAACAAAGTAGGAAAAACAATAGCTAAGCACTCATTGTAGTATACACACTTACGTTTACTATTTTTTGCTCAAGAATCTTGTGAATCTCTGGAGTTCACTTACATTCAACCAAATCAGGTCAAGAGAAAACAGTATTTACAACTGAAGCAAAGTGGGTTTGGTTCAGCACCCCAGAAGGTACTGAATTCTGACTATCTGCTTTACACCAAGCTTAGTAGTAAACTGCACAGTCCCCTGCTGTGTTGGAAGTGCTATTTACTACCCAAAGACTGGAACGTTGTCCTGCATAGGTCTTTTGGACAGGGTTGCAGAATTATCACTTTTCCTGCTGAACATCTGGATAAGATGTAGCTAGTACAGTGCATCATGGCATCTTTGGCAAACTATAGCTGGGATCCATGGGCGGGAAGTAGGGCAAGAGAAAGCAGGAGGTCATTTAAAAAAAAAAAAAAAAAAAGTGTTGCAGACTATTCCTAGGGAGGATAGAAAGGACATAGCTTGATTTTGCAGTGTAATAGAAATATGGTTTTGCTTTGTAAATACCAAAACTAGAATTTGAAGTCACTGAGGGAAATTAACAGTTGATATTCCATAAAATGACTGGTTGTGTCTCAAATACTTTAAGATCACAGAAAAAGTTTTCTGAAATGAACCTGGTCAGGGCAATGCAGTAATAAAATTCCTTGTCATATAATCCTCAATCTGAAAGAGAAATTATTAGTTTTAAAACTCAAGACCGCATGGAGACAAAAAGTTCAACTGTAAATAATGACTTTCCATACATGAATCTTTGGCACATGATCTTGTAGTATCCTTTCCTTCCACAGACTTTAAGGTGGGGAAAGGGAGAGAGGTTCCTGTTTATGATCCTTGTTTGTTGTATAATGGAAAATTTCAGGGAAGAGCCTGTGCCTTCACTAGCAGTTTTGGGAACCACTCCTGCCACTAGACAATTATTTTAATTCAGAATCTGCTTTTACACTGAAATCTACTTATTGAGAATCTTTTCTGATTAACGTCTTCTACTTACAGTATTATTAGCATAACTAGTGTCTTGACTTTTGTGAATGTTACCTGGCATACACAAACTATTTAAAAACAATTAAAAGAGGTTTCTTAATTTTAAATTGTATATATTTTGCAAATGATAGGAACAGGCCCTCAGTTAGGAATAGTCACTCTGAAAAATTCAACACCTCTGATATTCATCTGTTTGCACTATGGAAGCAAAAAACAAAGTCTTACTTAGATGAAAAAATACTTTTCCCATTCTGTAATTCAAAAGAGATGAAGAGATTCTTAGGCAATTTGCCATGCCCTCCTCTTTGAAGAGAGGATGTTATAATGAGAGTCACAGTGTAACATTAGGGGCTGGTCTTCACTTGGGGGGGGGGGGGAGGGGGGAATCAGCTGTAGATACGCAAATTCAGCTATGTGAAGAACGTAGCTGAATTCGGCGTATTTCCAGCCGACTTATCAGCCGTCCTCACGGTGGTGGTAGTTGGCGGCGCGCTATCCCGTCGAGTCCAGCTTGTGCCTTTTGGCAAGCTGGATTTCCGGAGTCGACGGGGGAGCCGCTGGCGATCGATCCCTCCCCGCTTTAGTGAAGACAAGCCCTACGTATAGATTTTATAACATAAAAGCTGTACTTATTTAAATCTCTCTCATACTTTGCCATCCCACTTAGTTGGGAATCATCTGCAGCTTTGCCCATTGTACTTTTAATAATTTTGTCTTAAAGACCATGGGCTCAAGACATTTTGATAATTGTAACTAATCCTCATAACAGTGTAGAAAGGGAGAAGAATAATACACCTATAGCTTACCCAACAGCATGATAATTAGGATTTTCCTATGCAATCTATTGATCAGAAATTTAAGATAATCTTTGATGTAAAAGAGGAATTTAACAACTAGAGTTAGAACAACAAAACAACAATTATGTTTTGCATTATAATACCAAGTGTCAGAAGGGCTGCAAAATAATGATCACTTTCTGCATACATTTAAAGGTTTACATTATATTAGGACTCAGTGCAGATTAAGGCATTTATATACTAAGCATATTCCTCCTTAAATGTGATTATTCTGTGTATAGTACAGTAAAAAAAGATCAAAAGGACCATTACTGTGAATTATGCCGCAGAAGTTGAACACTGGAAATCAGATCGCCTGTTCAAAGTAGAAGCTAAATTTAAAAAACCTGCACGTCACTTTATGAACGGCTAAAGACTCTTCTAATTTTCTTTTAACTAAAAAACACACAAACTACAGCTCCTGCCCTATACTGCTTCAAAATGTTTTTCCCAGGTCCCAGAGAACAACTATGCTCAGAGTTCAAGTTCAAATCACTTGCATGGCTATTCTGCATCACACCAAAGCCAAAAGAGATCCTTTTCTTCCCTCTTTTGATCTGGCACTGACAATACAGCAAACCTGACTGGCTTGCTGGACCATAATTACTAATATAACTCAAAGTATCATGAACTGTTGTGGCTCAGTTCCAATGAGATAAGTCTACATTCACATATCCCATTAATAGAGAAGCCCCAGTTGTTGAAGAAATGACTTCTAGTGCAGAACAGACATGTCACTTAAAAAAACCATTCCAACACACCGTATTCACATTAGTAATGGGAGATATTCTAAGACTAGAAGCAGCTTCCTATATCTCAGGGGTCAGCAACCTTTCGGAAGTGGTGTGCAGAGTCTTCATTTATTCACTCTAATTTAAGGTTTCGCATGCCAGTAATACATTTTAACATTTTAGAAGGCCTCTTTCTATAAATCTATAATCTACAACTAAACTACTTTTGTATGCAAAGTAAATAAGGTTTTAAAAGTGTTTAAGAAGCTTCATTTAAGATTAAATTAAAATGCAGCACCCCCAGACTGGTGGCCAGGACCCAGGCAGTATGAGTGCCACTGAAAATTGGCATGCGTGCCATAGGTTGCCTACCCCTGCTATAGCCCAATACTGTACGAACATAAGAATTTGCCAATATAAGCAAGTCTTTTTTATTCAGTTCTACACCACGTACAGTGATTTATCATTCTATAAACTGTTAAAATGGATCCTAACATCTCCAAGAGCTTATATGTTCTCCAGATGTGAGGTTGTGGTGGGATCTATTTTCTGCAAAACTAGACTGCCGAAGACATACAGGCCAGGCAGAAGAGAGCTGGGATTTTACCACTACTATATTGATCAATGAAAAAGATCACCCATCACGGGCTATTAACACTATACATTAAGAGAAAATGGCTTTTTCTAAAATTTTGAGACAGCATTTAAATATATTTCCTCATTGTTTTTTCCACAGAGTACAATAACTGGCTATCATATAAACTTCTCTCAGAAAATGCTTTTCATATAGGGTCAAATGTATTACAGAACTGACTATTTGTAGATACTGTGGACTTTGTTCTCCTCTCCATAATAAGGAAGTTATATATACAGACATAAATGGAGAAGAAAACAGATGTAAATAGCTTGAATTTCAATGCCAGTACCAGATTCTACCTGAAATCTTTAGACACTGATACACTGCTTTCAAAGTGGAGATGTTGACAAATCTTATTGTGCAGATTGATGAAAACAAATCTGCTGTTTGAGGATTGGCTCTTAGCCAATAACACATCCTGCCTGAAAATACGGGGGATAAAGGAACTCCTGACGGACACTAAACTTTAGCTTCCACACATCTTTCTGAACTAAGGCATACACACTGGAAAGTTTAAGGAGGGAACCAGCTATTTCTTTTCATCTCAGAAAGGGTGTAAGGTTAACCTCAATCACACCAAGCCTGCAGTGCCATATACTGAGAGAGCCAATTAAACGTATTTGAGCACCATATCTGAGATACATCATCAAGTACTGTGTAAGAATGTGTTTCTACTTACTTGTTACTGTGAAGTTATGTTTAATCATCTTTTATTACTAGCTTTCACAAGAAATTCCACAAGCTCTGTTCTCTCAACCTACCCCCTAAACATAACACTATCTTAAATTCACAGATATTGAGTAATACTAATGTCTGCTTGGGTTAAACAGCTGCATACATTGGGGTTAAATGTTCTAACATACATATGCTATCACATCCTTATTGAGCAATGCTTCAGAATATCGTTTCACTTCATAGATTCTAGCAGCCTTTTGAGTGGGGGAACTGACTGATGGCTGAGAGACTAGGGTACACAGCATCTCTCACCATACTGTCCTAAACTTCAAGAGAATTTTTTGGCTTTGAATCAAGAATATGATGGGAAGGAGTCAGGTAAGTTACTATTCCACCTGAAAGAAGTTTGTTCACCTGACATACATATGGCATCTAAAGGAAAAGATTTCTCTATTCCTTTGCCCCAATTTTCATTTAGATCATTACAAAAGTCAAAGGATCCATGATGAGGATGTATTCAGATACAACTGTTCATGCAGGTAGGTAATGCATGCTCACGTTAGCACAATCTACGCATGAAAAACAAAAATTTTTAATTATACAGGAAAAGATGGTTCAAATTAGACTGTGTACTGTAGGTCTGTTTGTTTAACATACCATCACCAATATTCTTTTTGGGTGCTAAATGATGCGCGAATACTGCCCCCTAGCGATTACAATGTTAGGGGCAGAGTTTCTGCTATTTACTGTATGTTTAACATATTTTCAACTGGGAAAAGAAACAACTTAGCTCAACTTCAGTCAAAGTTGGAGGCAACAAAACTTCAGACTAGTATACCTCAAATTCATGCAAACTGAAGTAGTCACTACAGCCAAATTTCAAACTGGAGTACCTGAAGTTATGCACCCAAATAAAAGTGACCAATTTTCAGAATTGCTTGAGCATCCATAGTTCCAATTGATTTCAAGAGTAGCTGTGAATCTCAGCACCTCTGAAAATGAGATTGGTTTCATTTAGGTCCCTACTTCTGGTACTCATATTTCAAACAGTTGCCTTTTGTGCCTGGTGAACATAAAAGCAATCTAATAAATCCCAAATCCAGTCTTAAATTTTCATGGACATTTATTAGCCTTGGTCAAAATCGATCCGCTTAGCTTTGACCATGACTATAAATTAAGATATTTTACTCAACAATTTAAAGAAAAAAAAAAAAGATTACTTGCCCAAGGCAACCACAACTTTACAAGGCTTAATCCCACGTTATTCTGTCTCCGTGTGTGTGACCAGGGAGTGTAATTCGCAGCAGCCCTCGAGCTGTGCATGACCTGTGAGTGTAATTCGCAACACACAAAAAGATAATAAATAGCAATAGTAAAAGCAGAGAGTTCTTAAATTTGTTCACTTGCAGATGTGAACTGTTTAGCAACAGTACTGGTTTATCTTGCATGATATTTTGGCAAATTTCAGTTCCAAACTGCAAATGTTAAGTTATTTGCATCTTAAGGCATTATTGACAATTGGATCCCTTTAGAGTTGTAATATGACAGGACGAGGAAAATAATTTTAGTACTTGGTGAAATGGGTTACTGAGTGCAGAACATGACAAGGTCATAGGAGTAAGTCACTTCCACACTAATTGGGATTTCTGAAGAATCTCAGACTACTACTGCAACAAACTGCATGTGTGATAGTCTGCAGAATTAAACATTTTGAAGGACTGGAGAGGGACTGAAGTAATTGAGGCTGAAGATGAGACCATTAGAAAATATGCAGAATAAAGAAG
The DNA here is from genome assembly GCA_032164245.1 of Sternotherus odoratus. Lineage (NCBI taxonomy): Eukaryota > Metazoa > Chordata > Testudines > Kinosternidae > Sternotherus > Sternotherus odoratus. The sequence goes on along the minus strand of JAVMKO010000005.1, from coordinate 17,806,202 downwards.
TTAGAGAAACACTAAGCAACTGTATGAAATTAAACTGTGTTACTCCTCCTTTTAGACCTGTTCAAGATATGATTAACTAACTGTCTGGTTTCCAAGAAAGAATTACATTGTGGAATTGCAGAAAGTTTGTGGCTTGTTTCCAAAATGGCAAATAAACTATGGGCATCATACTGTGACATTCTATACCTTGGGGGAGGGTACAGTAACTCCCATATTCCTCATCTTCATATAAGCGTGACCTTGCATATAAAGCATGCCTCAAGGCAAAGGTTATGACCAGCAGAAAGTCATTTCTCTATCCATATATGCTTATCATTAAGCATATGAAGTTATGAGAATTGTGTTGTATGGTTGTCACTAAAACATGCTGCAAGTTGGGGAATCAGCCAGATTTTAGCTACACAGAGGCAACAGCAAGGAAAGTAACCAATGGGGTATCAAACAAACCATCAACAACCATTGTCCAGCAAGAGAGCTACAAGGCAACGATTCACCTGCATGAAGCCACACCAGAGGAATTGCTCAACCTTCCTTGGAGAGACTCAGCAGTGCTCCCCAGACATGCCTGGACTTCTGCTCCCCAGGCACATGGATTGAGGGTATAAAACAGATGGAGTGCACACAAACTGATCCCTTCACTGCAAGCAACTAAGACACTGGGAAGAAGACAAGACTCCAACAGAGGAGACTGGCCCAGGTTTAAGGAATAAACTTGTATACTGTAAGGACTGTAATATTCAGCGGGGTGAGAAAAACTGCTTAATCTAGATGCTGCCCAGTCTAATAGGGTTGAGAGTTTAGACTGTGCGCTTATATTTTACTTTATTTTGGTAACCACTCTGGCTTTTTGCCTATCACTTAAAATCTGTTTGTTTACTCTGCCTGAAGCAGTGTGTTTGGCTTGAAGTGTGTCAGGGACTCCCTTTGGGATAACAAGACCAGTGCATATCAATTTCCTTGTTAAATTGACTAACTTACATAAGCTTGCAGCATCCAGCAGGCATAACTGGACACTGCAAGACAGAGATTCCTAGGGTTGTGTCTGGGGCCAGAGATATTGGCTTGTGTCATTCGCTTGCACAACCCAAGGAGCAACTTATAATACTAGAAGCTATGGATGAACAGCAAACAGTAGGTGTTCTCACAGCAGAGCAGAGTAAGGCTGGTTCCCAGAGTCAACGATTGGGGTGATCTAGCAGACCACCAGTCCAGATAACAGCAAAGGGGATCACACATACAAGCAAGGATTATGTCTCAGTTTAAAAATCAAAAGTAAGCTAAAGTCAAGTTAAGAGTAAATTGAATGGTACTGCCATGGGAAAAAGGCTGACCTAGCTTTTGGAGATTCTCTGAGGACCTACTTCACTAATTTGAATAAGAGCCACAAAAATATGTCTTGCCATCCTCTTACCAAATGTTACTGACCTTGGTCTTCATAAGGGTCATTGGGGTCATCTGCTACCAGTTCTGCATTGCTTGGCGTCTCATGGTCCTCTTTGGTCACAAATATAATTCTGTCTTTTCCTAACGTTTTAAGGAAAGAAAAAGCAAGAGTTCAGAATAAGGATTAAATTGAGACAGAACAAGCCATTTACAAAGCCACTGCACAGTACAAGCTTTTGAACTGTTGCGCATGTAAACAGATGCATTCATTTTAAGAGCTAATGAGTCTGTTCTACTTGGCCCTGGTTAGTCCTCAATTGGAAAAGTGTTTGATTTTGGGCATCACATTTTAAAAAAGACAAACTGGAGAGTGTTCAGAGGAGAGCCGCTAAAAAGATGACAAAGATTTGGAAAATCAGACCTACAAGGAAAGGTTAACAGAATCAGGCTATGTTCAGTTTAGAAAAAAGGATAACTGAGGCGAGACAGGATAGCTGTCTACAAATACATAAAAGATGGTATGAAGAGGACAGGGATCAATTATTCTAATTAATCGACAAGGACAGAGCAAGACATAATGAGCTTAAGATACGGCAGGGTAATTTAGGAAAAATATTCACAACTTTATAAGAGCAGTTAGGCAATAGAACTTGATGCCAGGGGATATGTAGAGGGGTCCTCATTGACGGGATTCAAGGCTACCAGAGGTGTCCACCTATCAGAAATTCTGAGTCAGCTGCTAGGATTCATGGACTTGGGAGTTAGTAATTACTCTGGGACCCACTATTATTTGTATTTCAGTGACTCCTAGGAACCAGAATAAAAAAATTAGGGACCCTTTATGCTAAAAGACTTTCAGAATTAAAATGATAAAAGAACATAACAATGGCCATACTGGGTCAGACCAATAGTCCATCTAGCCCAGTAGCCTGTCTTCTGACAGTGGCCAATGCCAAGGGCTTCAGAAGGAATGAACAGAACAGATAATCATCAAGTGATCTACCCAGTCACCCATTCCCAGCATCTGACAAGCAGAGGCTAGGGACACTTCAGAACACAATTTTGCATCCCTGCCCATCCTGGCTAATAGATTTGTGGAGATTAGGTCCAATGGCTATCTAGTTCTTTTTGAATCCTGTTATAGTCTTGGCCTTCACGGCATTGTCTGGTGAAGAGCTCCACAGGTTAATGGTGCACTGTGTGAAGAAATACTTCTTTTTGTTTGTTTTAAACCTGCTGCCTATTAATATTATTTGGAGACCAGTAGTTCTTGTGTTATGAGAAGGAGTAAACAGCACATTTATTTACTTTCTCCAAGACAATCATGATTTTATAGACCTCTTATCACATTCAACTTTAGTTGTCTCTTTTCCAAGCTGAAGAGTCCCAGTCTTATTAGTCCCCGTTCACATGGAAGTTGTTCCATACCCCTAATCATTTTTGTTTCCCTGTTCCGTATGTTTTCTGAGATGGGGCGACCACATCTGCATACAGTATTCACGACGTGGGTGTACCATGGATTTATATAGCGGCAATATGATATTTTTGGTCTTGCCTATCCCTTTCCTAATGATTCCCAACATTGTGCAGCAGCAGTCAAAAAAGCTGACAGTTCGTGGATGTTTTTAGAGAACTATCCACAATGACTACATGATCTCTTTCTTGAGTTGTAATAGCGAATTTAGACCCCATCATTTTATATGTGTAGTTGGGATTGTTTTCCAAGGTGCATTACTTTGCATTTTTTAACACCGAATTACATCTGCCATTTTGTTGCCTAGCCATCCAGTTTTGTGAGATCCCTTTGTAGCGCTTCACAGTCTGCCTGGGACTTAACTATCTTGAGTAGTTTTGTATCATCTGCAAATTTGGCTCACTGTGTACACCCTTTTCCAGATCACTTATATACTGAACAGTACCGATCCCAGTATAGACCGCCTGAGGGACATCACTATTTATCTCTGTCCATTCTGAAAACTGAATTTATTTTTACCCTTTATTTCCTATCTTTTAACTAGTTACTGATCCATAAGAGGACCTTCCCTCTTATCCCATGACAGCTTACATTGCTTAAGAGCCTTTGGACCTTGTCAAAAGCTTTCTGAAAAATCTATGTACACTATATCCAACAGATCACCCTTTTCCACATGCTTGTTGATCCCCTCAAGAACTCTAGCAGGTTGGTGAGGCATGATTTCCCTTTACAAAATCCATGTTGACTCTTCCCCCAACAAATCATGTTCATCTATTTACTATAGTTTCAACCAATTTGACTGGTACAAAAGTTTGGTTTATTGGCCTGTAATTGCCAGGATCACCTCTGGAGCCTTTTTAAAAAATTGCCATCACATTAGCTATCCTCCAGTCATCTGGTACAGAAGCTGATTTAAATGACAGGTTATATACAGCAGTTAGTAGTTCTGCAATTTTACATTTGAATTCCTTGAGAACTCTTGGGTGAATACCATGTGATCCTGGTTACTTATTATTGTTCAGTTTATCAATTTGTTCCAAAACCTCCTTTAATGACACCTCAATCTGGGACAATTCCTCAGGATTTGTCACCTAAAAAGAATGGCTCTGGTTTGGGAATCTCAGTCATAAAGACTGATGCAAAGAATACATTTAATTTCTCCACACTGAACTTTAGTGTCCACTAGACAGTAAAGACAGGATCCCAACCATATTCTCTTGATGGATACAAGAAGGATTTCCACTAGGATATAGTAAGGCAGCTAAAAACGGCAAATGTTTGGCTAATTTCAGGTGAACTTTAAAGGTCAGAGCCAGAAGGCACCATTGACTTGCTAAGGAAATCCGCACAAACTCGCCACATATGCAGATGCAACATAACTTAAAACAAAGTAACTGGCTTCCCACTGATCTTTCCCACATGTCAAACACCAAATAACTTTTTGTAAATAGTCTTTCGAAATATTAACTAGCTAGCACTGGTTAAAGTTTAGCATAGAAAAAACAATGACCATAAGTCAATTCCAAAAAAACTATGTAGCACATTACACGTAGTCCAATATATCTCCTAACAGAGGAAGCTAGAAAACCGAATAATATATCTAATCAGTTGTAGCCAGATTTTATTAAGGTGCATATCATTGGAGTAGAGTTGCACAATGCGGTACCTCTGAAGCTGGGGTATGATGTGGGGCAGACACCACAGGGGTTAGGGAGGAGTTTATCTTATGCCCTGAAGCATTCAAAGTGATTACTCTTATCTTAGCAAGCATAGCTACTGTCAAGGTGACCTAGAAGAATTACTGCTCTTCAGAGAAGTATCTTTCTAGCATGCATGTAAGGTAATTTGCTACAGGGCAGGTAGCACTTTTAGGCAGTCTTGACTGTGACTTGTCAAAACTTATTTATTTTTGCAATTGAGTTACCATAAGAACTAAAACTCAGGTGCAGCTCTGCATATATCCTGTTTGCAATCCAGTTAAAGAGGAAACTGGCAGCTCTTAATGTGTAACCCAAGGTCACAGCTCATTTCACGGAACATCAGGGAAGTTGAAAAGTTTTTGGTTTTTTTAGGGAAATTTTTTCCCACAGGGGAAGCATATACAATATGATGGGGGCTAATTTAGCTACAACTACTCAGGAAAAAGATCTAGGACTCATCGTGGATAATTCTCTAAAGACATCCATTCAGTGTGCAGCGGCAGTCAAAAAAGCAAACAAGACGTTAGGAATCATTAAAAAAGGGATAGAGAATAAAATGGAGAATATCTTATTGCCCTTATACAAATCCATGGTGCACCCACATCTTGAGGAGACCACATTTGTACACAGTATTAATCTCTAAAAGGATATATTGGCATTAGAAAAGGTTCAGAGAAGGGCAACTAAAATGATTAGGGGTTTGGAACGGGTCCCATATGAGGACAGATTAAAGAGGCTAGGACTTTTTAGCTTGGAAAAGAGGAGACTAAGCTGGGATATGATAGAGGTCTATAAAATTATGAGTGGTAAGGAGAAAGTGAATAAGGAAAAGTTATTTACTTGTTCCCATAATATAAGAACTAGGGGCCACCCAATGAAATTAGTGGGCAGCAGGTTTAAAACAAATAAAAGGAAGTTCTTCTTCACACAGCACACAGTCAACCTGTGGAACTCCTTGCCTGAGGAGGCTCTGAAGGTTAGCACTATAACAGGGTTTAAAAGAGAACTGGATAAATTCATGGAGGTTAAGTCCATTAATGGCTATTAGCCAGGATGGGTAAGAAATGGTGTGCCTAGCCTCTGTTTGTCAGAGGGGGGTGATGGACGGCAGGAGAGATCACTTGATCATTACCTGTTAGGTTCACTCCGGGGCACCTGGCATTGGCCACTGTCGGTAGACAGGATACTGGGCTAGATGGACCATTGGTCTGACCCAGTACAGCCTTTCTTATGTTCTCCGCCCCAGCCCCAGCCCCAGCCCTACCCCCACCCTTCCACTTCCCACCCCCTGTTCCCCCGACTGTTCCCACTCAGAACCCTCTCCTTGTCCCCTGAATGCTCCCTCCTGGGACCCCTGCCTCCCACCCCCACGCGGTCCCTGCCGCAGCGCCCGGGGCCGGTCCCTGGTGCAACACCCAGGGTTGTAGCGGCGGCGCCCAGCTCCTGGGGCTGCCATGCCTGGCTCCCGGGGCCAGTCCCTGCCGCGGTGTCCGGGGCTGCAGCCTAGTAACAGGGTTACTGGCCTAGTGAATAGTGGTGAAGCAGTAGGTGTGGTATATAAGGTCCTACCAAATTCGTGGCCACTAAAAACATGTCACAGACTGTGTAATCTGGCTACAGTAGGGAAATTGTGGTATTGTCATCTTTACTTCTGTGCTACCTTCAGAAATGGGTGACCACCAGGAGGTCCGTCTCCTGGTTGGGATGGGGGGCATGCGGCTCCATGCAGTGCCCAACCCAAACACTAGTTCTGCACTCCCATTGGTCGGTTCCCAGCAGGGAGTGGTGGTGCCTGTGGGCAAGAATCACATGGAGCCACTTGCAAAACTCCGCTTAGGAGCCGTACCTACTGCTGCCTGCTTCCGGGGTGCAGCACAGTCCTCCGTACCAGGACAGGCAGGAAGCCTGCCTTAGCACCCTCCGCTTTGCTTGTGACCAGGAGCCATCCAAGGTAAGCCCGCACCCCAGCCCTGAACCCCTCCCCAAGCCCTAGAGCACCCTCCTGGACCCCAAACCCATCATACCCAGCCCCCAAACAGTAGCACCATACTAGGATATCGGAGTCAATGTAGAGCCCAATATGTTTATACACCATCCTGTGCAGCTTTTAGGTTTCCCTTGTTCTCCGATCTGAGTACTGACCCAGCTCAGATAGTGAGATCTAGCACAACCACAGCACAATCTGGATACAAGACACAGGAATTATCATGCCAGATTTAATGAGTGGTCCATATAACCCAATATTGCATCTCGAGCACAGACAGCACCAGCCCTTCACAGGAAGATATAAGGTAACCAGATAGTGGACAATTAAGTCTTAGCTACACAGTGTAGCAATGTGCACTAGATAGAGGTATGTAAATCCTAAAGTGCTTAAGGCAGACTGTTGGCTGTTTTAGAATTCACCTAAGCTCCAAAGTACCATGTAGACAAGCCCTGAATTAGGTTCTTAACACCTGCTATAAAATGGATGATGCTGTAAAGTACAAGTATTTATTATGTTCCAGCATAACTGGCTATTTTTACTATGCATCCATGTGCCGAAGCCTTATTTGATGCCTAATAAACTCTTGGCCTCAGAGACATCTTGTGCTGATGAGTTGTCAACTCTCATTATTTTATCACAAATCCCGTGATATTTGATGTGTTTCTTAACACCGCAATTGCTGGAATGAAGAGACTCAACTGTATTTTTTATGAAAGAGGCCCCTAGTTGTCATGACTGAGAGCGGGAAAAAGCATGAAAATGGGACACGAGCAAACCCTAAAGACTCCAAACCCAGAACGCAAACACGAGGGAAGGAGGCGTCCGGATGTTGATCCCCCCCGAGGCTAGCCGCACTGCGCCCGTTAATAACGGCCCACGGAGAGTACTGACCTTCATCGCTGGGCAGGGCGCCGCCTGGCCTCAGGTGCTGGCAGGAAGGCAGCTCCGAGTGCCTCTACCCCCCGCTATACCCCTCCCCCTCCCTCTTTCCCCACCCCCTCCACTAGCCGGCCCGGCCCCACTCGCCCCTGAGAACAGGCCCTTCCCCCGCCCTACCCTCGAGGCGCCAGGGCAGCCGCAGGCCCTTTCCCCGCCCCCCGCGATGGGAAGGCCGCCCGCTCCACGCACCTTCTTGCCTGCAGTAGGACATGGTGAGGGATGGGGTGGTCTCTCCACAGCTCCGACCCGCGGCGACTGAATAACTGACCCAGCCAGCGACCCGTCCGTCTCCGCCAGCGGCAGCCGGCGCGCTCCACTGCGACCTCTCACCCCGCTCCCAGAAGGACCCCGGGCTGTCTTCTTACGCGCCTGATTGAGACCCGTATTCAAGACCCCGATAGCTTCTAAGAGGGGGCCCTCTATCGGCCGCAGCTCAACGGAGGAGCAGTTAGGGAAGCGGGGGACGCACCCAGGACACGAAGCTTTGCGGGCCGCCTTTCTGGTTATCCCGGCGTGCTTTGCGTTTTGCCGCGCTTCTTAGAGAAACAGGCCCGCATTTCCCGTCGTGCCCTGCGACAGCGCGCTTCTGTCAGGGCTCGGATTCGATGGCCCGAACCGGCCTTCTCTCGCGCGTGGACTACATTTCCCAGCATGCCGTACGGCGACAAAGCTTGAAACTACATTTCCCAGCATGCCGTACGGCGACAAAGCTTGAAACTACATTTCCCAGCATGACGTACGCCAACCCTTGGTTTGGGACCACGTTTCCCAGCGTGCCTGGCGCTGCGGCTGAGCGGCCGGGCTAAAGTTCTGAAGGCAACGTTGTGTCCCAGGGCGGCCGCTTTCTCGCGGCGCTCGGAGTCTGCGCGGCGGGGAGCGGGGCGAGCTCAGCGCGGGGGTCCGTCTCTGCGGCGTTAGCCCGGCGGAGGCTGAAGATGTCCGGGCATGTGAGTGCGGGCGGGGAGCCGTTGTCTACCGGGGCGCAACCCGCGCTCCCGCCCCGCTGCTGGGTCGCTCCTGCCCGCTGCCTGCTTCTCCCTCCGGGGCGCGGCGGCACCTCGTAGTCTCCCTGCAACACAACCGTGTTGTATTTTAGTTGGGTCGCTTCATGGTGCTGCGGGGTGCGTGCGTGTGTGTTTGTGTGTGTGCGCGCGTGTGTGTTTGTGTGTGTTTGTGTTTGTGTGTGTGCGTGCGCGTGTGTGTGTGTGTGCGTGCAAGTGCAAGAGGCAGTTTGCACGTAGGATATAAAAACTGTGTTCTAGCCAATGCTCAGATTGAACAAAAAGTGACGGGATGGTCACTCCCTTCCTGAGCGTTTTGTGGACAAATCCCCAAGCCTGCATCTCTTATTTAGCTACCTAACGCAATTTTCAAGCTGTTTCTAGCTATTTCCCACCACAAATATAAATACCAAGTGCCTCCACTCCAATATTATTTTGCTTTTAATCTGAGGACAGTAATATTTGTGTAGATCAAATCAGCGGAGGGAGAATGGTCTTTACTTTTGAAAATCAGTCGGTTATTCCATAGTAATGTAAAATACTTGTATTAGTCACAGATCCACTTTTAGATGGTAGGGATGCCAGGAATACAGTATAATTTAACCTGCCAACGCCCAAATATGTGTTGCTGACACAAAATGAGAAACCTATCTCGAGAAGCTTTAAGGATACATTGGACTGTTGTGTAAATTACCTCAGTCTATTTACAGTTTTTCTGGTATAAATAACTTTAAAGTAATAAAAATAAGATTAAGATGAGACATGTTTAACTGGGACAGAGATCAGGTTTGCTCTAAATCAGGAGATGCGCCTTTTAAACAAGGGACCCTGTGAGTGGCAAAGCAATTTCTGCCTTAGCTAAGAAGTTATTTTGTGTTTTTCTTTACTAGTTCTCTCACACAAGCAGCAAGAAAGAACATGTTAAAATCACAAGTGAGCCCAAGCCAGGGTTTCTGGAGCGACTCAGTGATACTGCTGGCGGGATGCTAATTGGACTTGTGGCATTTTCTCTCTCTTTCTATGTTCTTTTTACCAATGAGGTAAGCGAAACACTATTGACCTTTGAATTTCTTCTCAAGTCCATGCTCACCTCTATGCTCAAAGTCAAGTGCTCTTCAAAACAAAGGTCTTCTTGCTAAAATATTTGTAACACTAGGTTGCTGAACTGTTCAGATTGTCTCCAGGATTCATTATTAATTTACAGTTGAGAGAGGTGGCATGCATGTGGAGAGTCTGAATTGCAGTCTGGTCCTGTAACACCCCTTAGAAGTTACAGAATATGATGAGTGTGACGGATTGGATCACAGAAACCCCCTTAGGTGCTGCCAACTGATGTGATCATTTTTATCCAGTTTGGTTTTTACTCTTTCATTCTCTTGGTATATTGCAAAGCTAAATTTTCAGCTAGCTTCATTGTACTTACATGAAAGGAACTTAATGCACCTAGCCAAACTGGGCAGGTAAAGTATCCTTCAGGTTTAGTGCATTATGTCAAACTGTCTATTTTAATTCATCATGATCTTGGGCTCTAATTCTGCAGCATGCATGTTCTCAACTTTACTACCATGAGAAGTCCCATTGAAATCAACAGAATTACTCATGGTAGTAAAGTTAAGTACATGCGTAAAAGTTTGCGGGTTTGAGGCCGTAATCTGTTATCCAGAAGGTATTTATTGTTGGAGCTGGTTGGAAATTTTGTGGGGGGAGCAGAATTTTGTGAAATTGTATTTCAGATTTTCATCAAAAAATTCTAACCATCGCTCTATAAATAAAAGAAGGGAACTGTTCATGGTTTAGGAGGTTGTAGGACAAGGAACAATAAGGGAAGAAAAAAGTTTGCTAGACAGTAAATCAGAACAGTTGGACAGTGGAACAGACTCGCGATGGTACCATCATTGCAGTTATTCAGAAACAACAGGTAAGGTAAAAGGTGAGAAAGTAATTTCAGGGTTCTAGCCTGCAACTTGGACGTGCCTGCAACGTCCAACAAAATCATTGTGAGCATTACATACATAAGGATTGCTGGATTGCGCTCTCATGCTAGTGTGACTCAGGAGCAGTTCTGTTTTCTTCGGTGGAGCTACATGTGTGGGTAGTGTTTTTTTATTTTTTTTTAAGGATGACACCTGTTATTATTGCTAGTCAGATTATCCCAGCAAACTCTTACTCATGGGAGTAATCCCTGTGCACATGAGTAGTTCCATTAACATCAGTGGGGTTAGGTTCACAAATAAGTAGTACTCTCTTAAATAAGTATCAGACATAACATTGTGAAGGCTGGGAAGTGCAGATGAGTTCCATGGTTACATGCATGCGGGCTGAACCTATTAGCTGAAAGCTGTGGCCCCAACTTCTACTAAACTAACACAAAGTGGTACTGTGTGACTCTGCCTCCATATGTTCTTTTTTCTCTTTTTTAATTAACTACAGGGACGAGCCTTGAAGACAGCCACTTCCCTTGATGAGGGACTTTCTCTCGTGGTCCATCTTGACAATATTCAAAGCGTGTCTCAACAGAATGAGGGGAAACTAGTGCACTTGTCAGGTGCCCTTAGAACATCAAAGGTAAATAAACAATAGTTGATTTGAAAATAATGCATGAACTAGAGGGAAGGAAAACTTTACTGCCAGATTAAATCCATGCATGCTTGATATGAAGTACTAGTGTGGGCTGTAAACCTCCCATATGAAATTGTTCCTCCCCATTCTTGTGCTGTGTGTTTGGCAGCCAGCTGTGCATTCCTGCACAAAATGGAAATACGTTCTTATCTCGTGGTTTTGGGAAGCTCAATTAATGTGTGTAAAATTCTTCAAGATCCTCAGATGAAAGAAACTATAGCTCAGAAATACAGAGAAATAACTGTTGTGATGTTATACTTTTATTCCATCATCTGTCTTGCTGCATATCACCAGGGCCTTTTTAATTTTTATTTGAGTGTTTTTGAAGGAAAAATTTTACATGACGCCCCCCCTTTGCTTTTTCATCACAATAAAGTGAAATTTCTCCAAGATAAATTCACAAGTATCTGCTCTGCTGGAATCAATAATGAAAAGTTGGAGTTATCTGAGATACAGCTTTTTAAACTGTCTTGTATTTTATTTATATCCCAATAGCCTTTGTTTGATCCCAGCTATGGGCTCTCCATCCAGGCTGTCAAACTGAAACGTAAGGTGGAAATGTATCAGTGGGTAGAATATGAAGACTCCAAGTAAGTCATAGGCTCATTATTTTGACTTCTTACCAGAATCCAATCATAATTTAAGGAAAAGGAGCTGGCTAATTAACTCTGTGTAACCTTTTTTTTGGTTTTTGTTTTATTTTGGTAACGTGACAGCCCTAGAGCCCTTGAATTTTCACAATTTCATTTAATTTTCACAACATTTAATTTTGGTTTAGTGATTATGGCCCCAATCCTGTAATGAGCTCTATGTGGGTGGATCCTATTGCAGGAGCAGAGTTTAAGAGAATCCCAGCAACCCCCAGGAGTATGTGAAATGTTTTATATAGTACTAGATCAGATGTCTTGAAATCTAAGATACAGTTGTGGCTTTTACTTTCTGTTTTCTGATACAATTCCATAGGCTCCTGGAATATTAATTTGTTGTATGCCATGTCTGTAAAATTCATACATGCATAATTTATAATACAGTGAAACCTCGATATAACGGACTAATTCGGGCGAGGGGGTGTCCGTTAAAACCGAAAGTCCGTTATTTAATAATTTTTTAAAATTATTAAATAACGGACTTTCGGGTGACAACGGACACCCCCCCGCCCGAATTAGTCCGTTATATGGAGCCGTGAGTCAGCCCACCCCACCCCCTCCCCCCGCCCGGCTCCCCGCTGCGGGGAGCCGGGCGGGGGGGTTGACAGCTCCCGCCTGGCTTCCCGCTGCGGGGAGCCGGGCGGGAGCTCTCAACCCCCCCGTCCGTCTCCCCGCTGCGAGGAGCCGGGCGGGGGGGTTGACAGCTCCCGCTCGGCTCCCCCCAGCGGGAAGCCCGGCGGGAGCTGTCAAACCCCCCGCCCGCCTTCCCGCTGCGGGGAGCCGGGCGGGAGCTCTCAAAGGCCCCCCCCCCCCCCGGCTCCCCGTTGCGGGGAGCTGGGCGGGGGGGGGGGGGGGGTTGACAGCTCCCGCTCGGCTCCCCCCAGCGGGAAGCCCGGCGGGAGCTGTCAAACCCCCCGCCCGGCTTCCCGCTGCGGGAAGCCCGGCGGGAGCTGTCAAACCCCCCGCCCGGCTTCCCGCTGCGGGGAGCCGGGCGGGGGCTCTCAAACCCCCCCGCCCGGCTTCCCGCTGCGGGGAGCCGAGCGGAGGCTCTCAAACGCCCCCCCGCCCGGCTCCCTGTTGCAGGGAGCCGGGCGGGTGGGTTGACAGCTCCCGCTCGGCTCCCCCCAGAGGTCTGTACTGGGCCCCGTCCTATTCAACATATTCATATTCCGCTGCGGGGAGCCGGGCGGGAGCTCTCAACCCCCCCCGCCCGGCTTCCCGTTGCGGGGAGCCGGGCGGGGGGGGGGGGGGGGGGGTGACGGCTCCCGCAGGGGTCCCCGCTGCGGGGAGCCGGGCGGGAGCTGTCAACCCAGCCGGCTCCCTGGGGCGGGAGCCGGCAGCCCCCAATAACGGATTTCGGATGCATCGGAAATTTTGTCCGTTGCATCCGAAGTCCGTTAAATCGGGGTCCGTTAAATCAAGGGTTTACTGTAATTTACAAAAACAGTTAAACTCACTTTCTTCTAAAAAGTATAGAAATCAATTTGGCACTAAGGATCGTACAGACTGATCAATGTGAATGTGCCCCTGCGGACTCCTGCTGACTCCCAGGGGTCTCTGTGACTCAGTATTGCCTAGTACTTCTCCCTGCATTGATCATGTTGCAGCCCATAATCTCGAAGCCTTTGCTCCTGATGTCTTAAGTTTAAGTGCAAAGTCTTAAACTTTGGGTTAAGGCTTTCTGGTATCATTCTTCTGAACTCTCCCCAGTGTTGAGCTCAAACTCCAGAATGGAGGCATAAGCTCATTTTTTATCTCCTTTGCCAAAAAGTAAACACATTTTGAATGGCTTCTGCTGGATCTGGAAACCTCTCCATGTTAAACATGGATTCTTCCTTTTCTCCCCTTAATAATGATGAACTTTGTTAGAACAAATAAAATCCACAACTTCAAATGTGAATTCTGTGGTAAACTGATCATTGACTGGAATGCAATGAATGGGTAACTAGGTGAAACTTAATCAGATTAGATCTAAGGGTCCCTTCGGGCCTTAAACTCCATGAAAGTGTCCAGTCAATACCATGATCTTAACATTTTAGGTAATTTTTTAAAATATATTTAGTATGATATACTGGTTAGAACCGAGGCCTGAGAATCCAGATTCATGGGTTATATTCTTAGCCAACGGCCAGTGAACTCAGTATGTGATCTTGGGCAAAATTTCCTTGGTCTCAATTTGCCCATCTATAAAATGGCTACACGAGTAAAACAGTGTCTGAATTTTGGATTATCTAAACTTCTTCTCCCCTGCATTTTTCAGTCAGATAAAAATCAAAACTAAATTCTGTAAATTCCAGTTTCTTGAAAGTCTCAGGGTCATCCAAAACTTTTAGTTCATTGGTGTTTGTCTGTAATAATTTTAGTGGTACCTTACTCCCAGTGGGCTGTGAAGCTTTCAAGAGTGAATGTAGGAAAGGTCTTTTACCTGCTTTGCTGACAGGTGCAATGGAAGGGCAAAGCATTATTAATTATTATTTTATTATAGATGATTTTACTGACCCCCACCAACAAATAATTTGTTATAATAAACGCTTGTTATGGATGTCTGTAGCTTTGGGTATGAAATCAGGACACACTGTTTGTTTTCTGTGTGTTATGATAACAGTTTCCCAATCATCTAAAAAATTATGAAGATGCAGAAAACAAGATGCCCCAATTTAGAGAGAGTTTACATTTACGGCACTGTGTAAATTACAGGCAGCACATGTGTAGCTACACGCCACAGTGAAAGGCAGGCTACATCCGCACTTGTCTCTGCAGTGTGTAGCATGCCACAGTGCAAGGCTTCAGCAGTGAGGAAAGGCTCTGGCAGCAGGGAGGCAGTAGTGTTGACATGGAGGCACTGGTTGGGCGTGGTATAGACTGTGTAGGGTATATAATGTAGGGTTCAGGGATGTAGGAATCTCTGCTCTACTCACCAAAGCTGTGCCTCACTGTTTACTCTGCTATTTATACCTGTGCTAGCTGGGTACTGTCTCTACAGGTGTCTGTACTCTACACCTAGCCATAAGAGTAACTACGTATAATGTTGATATGATGCTAATGGCAGTAAGAGTCTTTGGTTTAGTGCAGTGGTTCTTAGTCTTTCCCATACCAGGCTCCACACCACTCATTTAGTGGACACCTCCCTTCCAGTTAGCTATATGGGAAGGGCAGGGTGTGTGCCACTTCATGATAATGGTCTGCACAGAATCCTAATCTTGCTGTACAGAATCCATTATTAAGGGAATTGTTCATGTCATTTTGAAGATAAGTTTGGCTTGTGCTTGGTTTCCCATGGGCTTTCCGTAAGTTTCACTTGTGCGGTGGGCCCTGTCCTGACCTTCATGCTGTGTGTGTTTTCTTCTGCAGAGAATATGAGGAGAATGGTGAAGTTAAGAAAGAAACAAGATATTCGTACAGTAAGTTTATCAGTGCACAGTACAAAAGCGCTCCTCCCCCTTTGGCTTCAAAATGGGGTTTGCATGCTGATTTTAAAAAGTCCTATAGTGCTCTGCTAGGGAGAGAGGGATGAAGTTTGGAGGAACAGGGAAAGATTCATCCCCTGCTCCCTTAGCAAGTGGCAGAGACTTTGCTCCATGCGGCAATTGAGATGGGGACCAAACAGGGATGCTGTTCATGAATAACCTAGAAATCACAATATGACTTCAGGCTTGGATAGCTAGAGCGGGTGACTGGAAGGACTGGCATGTGTCCTTCATACTGTATATGCAGTGCATTGAGAGACTGCTCAGGCACTGATATCAGCCAATGGAAACGCTCAGTATCTTGAGGCGTTTCCATTTTTGACAAGCATTTGGCAAAAACTATAATACACATCTGGCAGAAGCAGTAGAGCAGATTATTTTCCTCTTATTCCGAGCTACCTGATGTCAGAAAACAAATACTCTGACTCGGAGTCATCACATCTCAGGAGATTAGTCTCTGAGCCTCGTTTATGCCTGATTCAAGCACATGGGCATGTAATGTGGGTATGTAACAATCTATGTGCATGATTATAAAAAAATACCATCAACCTGTTGGAATATAGAGATATATCCAGTCCAGAACTGGTGGCTGTGGGCTACGTTAGAAGGCTGTGGGCTAGAAGGCTGTGGGCTACGTTAGAAGGGAACTAATATAGACTGGGCTGGTATGCTCCATCCAATAGTTGTCAGTAGGTCACACATGAGAGCATTCCATGCAAGCACCCCCACTTCACGCTTGAATGTGGATCCCTTGCTTTGTCCCTGCGTGGAAACATGGAGCTTTCCTTATTTAGCAGATGAGCGGCACAAAGAATAGGGAAGAGATTATAATGCTGCAGGAGTAAGAAGGAAGCTGCCAGAGCTAGTACTGAGAATCTCAAGAAGCTGCTTTGTGTTTTTTTGCAGTGAAGACAGTAGCACAACATTGTGTCCTAGTGGGCTTCTTCCCCTCTCTGTCTGCTGTATCACCACACTGAACCAGCTTGTTCCAGCAGAACAGTTATCCCTTTCTCAGCCAGACCGAAATCGTCTGGTGATGGGAATCCTGGTTCCACCAAAGTCAGTATCAAAAGTCACATTAACATTAGGAGAGCCAAGATTTCACACCGGGTAGTCTTTCCCTAAATCCTTCCATTCCTTTATAAATATGTCATGAGACGCAGGTGTACCTATGGTACCTTTTTACATATACACCTTGGTGTAAAGAATGTTACTGCAAGTATAAGGAACCTTGCCTAAAACTTGTGGTCTCCTGTGGCATTTAAGCAGAACAGTCTTGATTTTAGTGTGTTTAACTCTCCTCTTCCCACCTTCTATCCCATTTTTCTTAGACACTGAATGGAAACCAGAAGTTGTGAACAGCAGAAACTTTGATCGAGAGATTGGCCATAAAAATCCCAGGTAATTCTGACTTCTGTAATATAATATTTTGAATTTGCTAACTGACTAATCCTTAGAGCACTCTGTGAGGTAGGTGAGAATTATCACTATTTTATAGGTGGGGAAACTGAGGTGCAAATAGGGTGGGGGCGGGGATTTGCCCAAGGGTACCACAGTGAATCAACAGTGGAACCAAGATTGTTATTTATATTCTAGCTAATAATTAATAGACCAGGGAGGTCTTGTGCCTCTGGTGTGTGCTGCTTCCAAGTATGAAAACTAGGAGGATTCCTTTCTGATTTTCATAATCCACTAGTGAAGCATGGAGCTATTTAAAATACAAAAATAGAATGACATCCCATGTGATTGTCATGCCAGATGCAGTAGAGCACAGCGCATATGCAAGATCACAGATTGGTTTGTGTCAATCACTTAAGTCTTAAGGCATAATTTATTTGTAATTGCTCCCTGATGCCACATTTTGACTTATTAACTTTTGCGTTATTCTTGTAAGATCCTTGGGGAAGGGACTTTCTTTTTGCCTTGTGTTTGTACAGTGCCTCGCACAGTGGGGTTCTGATTCACAAGCTCCTGAGCACTGTGATAGTACAAATAATATTTTTTACATGTTCTTATACCACCCTCATCATGGCGGTATCTAAGCATTTTTCAGTGGTGCGATGTCGGAAAGAGTGTCTGTGAGGATAGGTGGGAACATGGGCAGTTGGGGTTTTACAAAATCTCTGCATCTTTGCTTTGGAGATTTGAACTTTCACAAATGTCCCATAAACGAAGCATTTTTATTCAAGGGGAATTTTGCTTCAAATATATTCTTAACTAATTAATTGACACCCTGAGCAATGCAGATCATTTAGAGTTGGTCAGAAAACATAGCAGGGTGGAGGGACTGTTATGTGCCAGTTTTTCTTTATTTTTGTTGATCATGAGTGGTGTGGAGAAAGTGAGTAAGGAAACGTTATTTACTTATTCCCATAATAAAGAAGTAGGGTCCACCAAATTAAATGAATGGGCAGCAGATTTAAAACAAATAAAAGGAGGTGGTTCTTCACACAGCGTACAGTCAGCCTGTGGAACTCCTTGCCTGAGAAGGTTATGAAGAGTAGGACTATAACAGGGTTTAAAAGAGACCTGGATAAATTCATGGAGGTTAAGTCCATTAATGGCTATTAGCCAGGATGGGTAAGGAATGGTGTCCCTAGCCCCTTTTCATCAGAGGGGGGTGATGGATAGCAGGAGAGAGATCATTTGATCATTACCTGTTGGGTTCACTCACTCTGGGGCACCTGACCATTGGCCAGTGTAAGTAGACAGGCTACTGGGCTGGATGGACCTTTGGACTGACCCAATCTGGCCATTCTTGTGTTCTGTTAGAGGGCTCTTTAATTTACCAGACACAAAGACAGAGCAAGATCCAGTGGCTGGAAGCTAAGGCTAGGCAAGTTCAGACTTAGAATTAAACTTCATTTTTTAAACCATGATGGTAATTAACCCTTGGACCAAGTTACTTAGGGATGTGCTGGATTCTTCATCATGTAAAGTCTTAAATGGCTTTCTAAAAGAGGTGATCTAGCTCAACTAGAAGTTATGGGCTAAATGTGAAAGCTCACCTTTATAATTTTCTGACCTGTGTTATGCAGGACTCAGACCAGATCATCATAATTGCCCCTTCTGACCTTAGTAACTATTATTGGCCCAATTACTGTAGTATCTGAGCACCTAACAATCTTTATCTTTACATCATTGAAGTTATTTAACTCATTGGTGCTCCCTCTCCCTCTCCCTCACAGGTTTTTGTCTGTCAGCATGGGTAAAATGTTTTATGCTTCTGTGTATTCTATATTGTTGGTCGAGTGTGTGCTCATAATACTAGAATTTATAGAGATTATTTCTTCCCCCCCAGTGCCATGGCTGTGGAATCTTTCACTGCAATTGCTCCTGATGTCCAGGTGGGCAGTTTCTATCTTTCAAAAGGTAAGGGATGTTTTTTACTTACTACAACAAATACACATTGGGTCAAGTTCATCACTGGTGTAAGTAACACCATTACTCACTGGAGTTGTACTGCATGGTTCATTATCTTTTGGGATGGCAGACTTTTAAATGGCTGTCTAGGCTAACAAAATGGTTCCTCAGTCAATGCACTACCTGAGACCTACATTTAGCTCTTTATTCTGCTCAGGTCTTATTGAGAAAATTGACGGTTTTAAGCAGATGAGCCTATCAAAACTGGAGGATCCGCATGCTGACGTTACTCGAAGAGACGATTACTTTTATCACAGCGAGAATCCCAGGCGCCCAGAAGTAAGATGAAGGGGCTTTGCAAAGACCATCAAGGCAGCAACTAAAATCTATTCATCGAAGGAAAAAAGTAGGGTTTTATCCTGCAAGCTGCACGCCACTCTCCTCTCCCATTGAAATCAATGGAAGTTGCAGTGCTGAGCACCTTGCCAACCTAGCTCTGACTGCAGGGCTAATGGAAGAGTGATTCATTTCTGTATAGCAAAGGAGCCTCTGACCCTGCCCTCACCCTCCTCTTCTCTTCTCGAATGTCTTCTACCTGCATGTTAGACTGACAGGCTAAGAAGATGCTTTTAAATGGAAAGAAACAGGAGCAGGGCTACTGCTATTCTCACGTAGGTGGGTTTCATCAGTGTCCGAGTTAGGTCTGTTCAGTGCCAGTTAACTGAACACAGTAATGAGGGATCCAGGTCACTGCTGGCTGGCACTGCCTGCCTGCGGCTGAGGAGAGCTAGCTTAACTCTCTCTGGGAGCCACTCCTAAATCAGACAGAGGGGAAAGTGACATAAAGCTTGCTCTCCTTTGGGACTCTGCAGCCCTACCCTTTTACCAACCCAGCCTGGAAAAATCACAACCCAGGAATCCTCCCTGGCTGTCTCATATGCTGGCACATATGGCACAGCATCCTCCCATGACGTTCCTGTGCACAGTGGCTTCCCTGGGAATCTTTTGCTGAGGTGAATCTTTATTAACTTACGATGATTTCCCCATTTCCAGGTGGGAGACCTTCGTGTTTCATTCTTCTATGCGGGTCTGAGCGGAGACAAGTCCCACCTGGGCCCAGCAGATGTGGTAAATCTTCAGGTTCTCCAGTAATTTGCTCCTCAAGGCCCCAGTGCTGTAACAAGTAAAGCTCTTTGATTGGTTCCTCTGCCTCTTGTAAGGTATCCGTGATTGCTCGTCAGCGAGGGGACCAGTTGGTTTCATACCAAACTAAGTCTGGAGACGTACTGCAGATTCTTTATCCTGGCGATCTCTCTGCTGAGGTGAGTTATCCCACAGCGTGAGTAAACTATTGGAGACAGCTAGCATTGAAACTGGAGGAGGTAGCAAGAAGCAGGGAATGGGAAAGTGAGTTTCCTCCCTCTTCACGTTTCATTTGCAGGGGAAAGATCAGGTGCCTAGTTACTAGTCTTATGCTGGACAGGGGAAATCTGGTCTGAGTATTGCCTCTCCTGTCTCTAATCTCACTGCTGGAGGGTGACTGTTGTGAGCCTGTGCCCACCTCTCTCATATTCTCCCGCCCCGTCTTTGTGTATGCCTAACCTTGGCTCTGCCTCAGAAGAATGCAAAAGCTGTGTACTCTTACCCTATCAGCTGTAGTCAGTTTGACTATTTTATTCCTGCTCATTAAAATGTGATTTGTGGCTAAAGTTACCACACAAAGTAACTTCCTCCTGCTGCTGCTTACTTGTGCTGTTAATGAGTGTGTGATTGTAGGTACAGTAATATCTCTTATTAGAACGAAGAGATTACCTCACCCACCTTGCCCCTCTCTCATGTCCTACAACCAACTCAGCTACAACAATTCTGTTGTAAATGGCATTCTTTGTCCCCACCCCATTGTTCACCATCTGCTTGTTCCATGATCACCCAGATACTTTCTAAAGGTGATATTTTAAAGCTAGTTCTTTTTAATTAAAGCCTGTAATTTCACCCCCTCCAAAATCCATCCCTTTTAGGGGACCTAGAGGTTTGAAATACAATTATTGTTAGTACAGTTGGGTGGGAATCCTCAGGCAACTAACTGGGTTCCAAATAACCCTGCATGTTCCAGCAGCTTGGTGATCCACTTACTTCCCTGGCAGGGTGGCTTCCATTGGTGATTGTTTTGTGCCCTGCTGCAAAGATCCTTGTTGCCAAGTATTTGAGTTCCCCAAAGCAGGTGAACTGGCTCTTGCTTCAGGCTGGTCTGGAAAGAGAAAAGAAATACAACTTTTGTTGTAAGATGTAAACCTTAATATTTTTACTTCAGCAGGAACAGAGACACCACCAATGTAAAAATTGGTCCAAACAGGATACAAGTAGTTTCCAAGAGGTGTCTTCCTACTATAAAGTCTTTATAAGCAGTTGCAGAGCATCTCAAAGAATGTGTGAACTTAATTCATAAATTTAGTACATGTGGTTCTGAAAATCTCCTCTACGAAAACTGTTTGCTAGGCAGTGTCTTGTTTTTGAAACCTTCCCAATTTTCTAGTCAGCAAAACACACATGTATCTCTTCTGAATAAAAACAACAAAATTAATTAATAGGCAGATTTTACAATCTTCCCTGGTCCTAGTGGAGGTTGCTGATTTTAGTGCATGTGTTTGGATAAGGAGAGAGAGAAGGCAGCAATCTTTACAGAGCTGTAACACTAATTTTTTATTAAATGATTATCTGATTCTTCCTTGGTAGGGAAATGGATGCTCCTTATTTGAGTTAATCAGCAACAGTGGTGCACATTTCAGATGTGTCCTCACTGTTAGTCACAAGGTGTAGAGAATGTTGTGGACCAAGTTAGGACTCCACATAGATACCCTTGGCCCTGCCCTTTGGCCACAGCAGGCATGTAACATGTTGGGCTGATGTTGAGAGAGAAAAAAGTCACACTTTTAGTGGCCCAGATAATATTGCAAACGGCCCTGTGTCTCTTGGGAAGCATTAATATTTAAAAGCATTAAGAGCTGTGATGTATTTATTCATGAGTTTCAGGAAGCAGCAGGGTTTGGGGCTTGAAGTAACCCAGTAATGGGCAATGTATAACAGTGTTTGAATTTCAGGAGGTGTTTCAAAAAGAGCATGAAAGTAACACCATGAAGACCTGGGGTCTCCGTGCAGCTGGCTGGCTGGCGATGTTTGTAGGCATCAACCTTATGACCAGAATCCTTTACACTTTGGGTAGGTCTGTTACTAGAAACAGAGCTCTGTTTAGAGATGGGATCTGACTCAAAATGCTGGATCCTAATGACAAAAGGACCAAAAAACAAAAATGAATTTTGGGGGGGGGGAGAAGGGGGGGTGAGTGCAGAATTTGAATCCAGATCTGAACTTTGCTATTGGCCTCTAAATGGATAAAAATCAGAACCAAAACCCCAGAACCAAACATCTGCTTTGTGGGTTTATGAAATCTGGATCAGAACTTTGAGACTTGAACCCATGTAATTTGAAACGTGGATCACAATTCATGGTCTTGTCTGACAGACTTGTCCCCAGCGGATGCTTACCAAAGTCAGAGACTGATAACACAAGCTGGGCAGGTTCTTTTAAAAGACTTTCCCCTTGCAGCTCTATCAGACCTGCTATTGTTTCCAAATACATAACTGCTGCATCTGAAGTCTGAATTGTTGTGATTATTTGTATTGCAGTAATGTCTTGAGTCCCAGGCCACCACTGTGTAAGGCGCTGTACAAACACAGAGCAAAAGGATGGTCCTTGAATTATTTGTTTTAGTTTAATGCAAATGTTATAAAAAGAAACTTGGCAAAGAGCTGTTCAATATAAAAACTTGCATAAATTGAATTCCAGAGCTACCCCTTGCTCTGAAATAGCAACTATCCCATATTTTGAGAAAAACATTCACGATGCTTGAGCCTCTGAGAGTTTATGCAATTTCCAGTTCTCAGTGAAATGTGACCAGTTATACCTAGTCTTTCCTCTTGTGTCTTTCGCACACATCTATCCTCCGTATTTTATATATAAAGCAGAAGGATGGCCTTGTAACTATGGGACAGGCTCAGCCATTAAGAGTCTTTGGATTCTATTCCCAGCTCTGCCATACAATTATTGTTGTATCCCGGAACAGGTATTTACCTTCTTTGCCTGACTTTTCCTATCTGAAGAGAAGGAGAATGGCACTTAACTGCCTCCGAGCGATGTTCAGGCTTTGCTTATTAATATTTATAAAGTGATCTGAGATTCTCTGATTGAAAGGACCTTGGAAAGACCTTATCCATTGTTCACTGAAATGAATGGCAGTCTTTCCGTTGATTTCACTGACAGGTGGATGGGGACTCTAACCACAAACTTGTAGCAGTATAAAATCTTACAGTTGTTCACATTGTCAAATGTTTCATTTTCTGTTTAATTCTTCTTCCCCTCCCACAGTGGATTGGTTTCCTGTTGTTCGAGATCTGGTTAATATTGGACTTAAAGCTTTTGCTTTTTGTATAGCTACCTCACTGTCCCTGCTAACTATTTCTGTGGGGTGGCTCTTCTACCGCCCACTGTGGGCTCTACTGATTGGGTTGCTGTCTGCCGTTCCTATTGTGATTGCAAAATCCCGGGTTCCACCAAAGAAGCATCAGTGAAGATGGAAGTCATCTTTTTTTTTTTTTTTCTTGTACTTGGACCCTGCTATTTTTAACCCTTTGAAGCCCAGTGCATTTATCATGTTTCAAGCCAATATGACTTGCTTAAGGCACATTACAGTTCAGAATCTTGCCCCCCTGCACCAGAGTCCAGTAGGAGACCAAGATGCAATTTTTTGTATGCTTATTCCACATCCTTGGGAAAATGTAATTGTAGAAGCTGCAGTTTGGCGTGAGTGACATTCTGTGTATTATGGGGAGGAAGCATTTATTACTTAACTGCTATTTGCCAGTCCTTACTTATTAAAAGAGCAATGGTGTGTGCTATCTACAGGGGAACAAGGACAGATTTAATTATGCAATCCATGATGTGCAATCTCTAGGGGATTTTGTGTGCCTGCCTGTCTCATTTAACTATTCCCTCTATTTTCTTATGCACACAGAGAAATATATTTTTGTTGACAATGTTTTGAAGTGTGTGTTCATAGACAAAATGCTGCTTGCACGTGAGTGAAGGCTGTGTTATGCATTTAATTTGTCTTCGGGAGTTAGAAAACCAGGTATAATGTGTAAGGTTTTCAAAACTGGTGATTTTGGCTGCTCAACTTGTTACCTTTTAAAGGGGCCTGATTTTCAGAGAGGGACGAGCCTTCACCTACTCAAAATCGGAACCCTTGAACCTGTCTCATTTGGGCACCCAAAATTGTTACCATGTCTACCTTGTTTTGTAAAACTTTAAAACTAATTTCAACTTCCACCTACCTAAAGGGATAGTCTAAGGTCAAAAATCATAACTGCTTGAAACTAAGAACTGATGTAACAAGTAAAACTAGTATAAACTCCTGTACTTAAACTGATGTATTAATGTTTCTCCATTTATTTTGTTCGTTTCACTTAGCTTGGCTAATGAAAGATGCATGAGAAACAAACTAAGTACTTGTATAAGCTGTAGTATTGAGATTTAAACACACTCCTGCAGTATTTGCCACTGCCTCATACGTAAACACCTTAATTGAAATTAAATCATTAAAGTGGTTAATGTTTTGTAAACTTTAGTAACCTAAATGTTAAGCATTATCATGTTAGCGGGGGGAAAGCAACTCCACATCTAACCTCTCACTGATTCATGTTTGTTTTTGGAACCCCATCTGTGTTATTTTAAAAAGTGTATTTACTCCTAACACCCTAGGGCTGCCTTTTCCTTTACTTCCACATTTGTAAGCACAACTGATGTTTAAGAAGAATACCTAATTCCATGCACAAAGCAGGAATGTAGCTCACTAACTTCAACCTTGGTTTTCAAAATCTTATCCCTTAAAGTCCAATTAAGAACTTCAAGAAAGCTTCCTTATCCTAGCCATACTATTTTACTTGAATATATCTAATGGATGAAGAAGGGGATTTTGCTTGCTCAGGATCTTAGTTAAACAGGAGAAACTATGCCCAAGCTGAGGAATGTGGAAAGTATAGTCCTTAAATCCACTTAACATATACAGGCAACATGTTTAAGGAATCAGGCCATGTGATTTTAAAATCAATTAGGTACCAGGTTTATTAGCATTAGTAACTTATCTAATAGCCCAAGGATTATTTAAAAGTTGACTATAAGATGAGAATCCAAGGCTTTAAGTGATGAGGCAATTTTTTTTTTGCATAAAACTATTAAAAATAGAATGGCTTGCAAAATATAGCTTTTGGGCAGTTGCTGCTTCTTGAATGAACAATCATTGTTAGGCAGTGCCCTTTTATTCCATGTGGTATCCAGTCATTGTTGGTTCAGTCAGTGGGAACAGGCACTTGGTCAGGTTGCCTGAATATACAAATAATCAGACTTATGCACTGTGTGTCTGCTACTTAATCATTGCAGCATATCTTCCAGTACCTCAAATTGTGTTCTCCTTTTGGAGAACAATGTGTTGAATTGGTACTTTCCACATTGAAATCCCAACCAGCTACTGTACAAAGGAGACTCTTGAAATAGTTTTCTATGGAAGTGCTGAATTTTTGTATGTTTTTATTAAAGAAGTTTCACTGATTGTGTGTTTGGGTTTTTTAACTGGGCTTTGATGCTAAAGATGCTGTAACTGTCACAGCTGATCTGAACGCTTCTGGAGACTATTAAATACAGACATAACAGCTTGTAGCTCCCAGACAGACCAGCTCATTTCTAAAACTATGCTGAAAAAAAGGCAACTCTTTAGTTGTAGATTTGCATTCAAATATTTCATTATCAGGAGGCATGTTCCTCTGACCTGACTTACTAATATCCATGGTGAGGTTTTATATATAGATATATATGTCAAATGGTGTATGCGTGTGTGTATGTACGTTCCCTTACTCCTTCCACACTGTTTGAGCTAGAGACTTGAAATTTGGTACAGTGAGAGGCCTTAGGGTCCTAATCAGGGCAAGAGTCGAAAATTTTTCAAATCTCACCTCTGACGCCCCCCAGGGGTGAAATTATTTAAAGGCCAATCACATCAGCTGGGCAGCTGCTGTTCTCTGTGACATAATTATGTCATAATACCCTCCTCCAACGGACCCTGCACTTGCTCAGCTCTCTGCCCCCTCCCCCCTCCAACGGACCCCGCACTCGCTCAGCTCTCTGCCCCCTCCCCACCTCCGACGGACCCGAGTTGGGTTTGGTTGGAGGATAAGTGAGGTAGGGGTGTCGGGTTTGGTCGGGGGCTGAGGTGGGGGTGTCGGGTTTGGTTGGGGGGGTAAGTGAGCCAGGGGTGTTGGGTTTGGTCTGGGGGGGTGGGAAGGTGTTGGGGGGGGGGTGGGGGGGGGGATGAGGTGTTGGGGTTGGTCAGGGGGTGTTGGGTTTGGTGGGGGGGTAAGGTGTGGGTGTTGGGTTTGGTTGGGGGAGGTGAAGAGGGGGCTCAGGGTTGGTCGAGGGGTAAGTGAGGTGTGGGTGTCGGGTTTGTTTGTGGTGGTAGGTAGGGGTGTCTGGTTTGGAAGTGAGGTGGGTGTGTCAGGTTTGGTCTACGTGGGGTGAGGTGTGTGTGTGTGGGGATGTTGGGTTTGGGTGGGGGGGTGAGGTGGGGGTGTCAGGTTTGCTCTCTGCCCCCTCCCCCCTCCAACAGACCCCGCACTTGCTCAGCTCTCTGCCCCCTCCCCACCTCAGACGGACCCGAGCAACGCCGGGTATTTTTGCTAGTGTGTGTGTGTGTGTGTATGTATTATATATTAGAGACAGCAGGGGGGAGTGGTTTAAGAAGAGCACTAGAACTTGGAGACAAGTTCTGGTTCCTACTTTGCCACAGACTTGCTATGAGCAAGTTACTTAAACTTTGATATACATTTCCTTATTTAACTGCAACAACATTCCTACCTCTACCACAACCCTTTGAAAGGCATACAATGGAAATAGAACTATCGTAATGGTTCTAGTTCCCTTAAATATTTAATTTAAGGGTGTTAGGCTTAATTCTACAATCAGAACAATTTTAAGTATGCGTCCGCAGGAGCTTACTTTGTACACATAAGTAACAAAGCAAAACTCCACGTACTGGGAGGTGCATTTTCTTTCTAAGCAATGTAGCCAGAGTGGGTGCTTGTGTTACATATATACACAACCAAGGTTTCTATAGTAACTGCAGCAATAAAATTTCTCTTATGCTGGTTGTATAGGATAGGAACTTCCACCAATGATACGGTCCAAAATTCAAGCTGCATGAAGCTCTGTTAGATCTCCTAGGACAGTGATTGACGACTCAATGGATTTCATAATCATCTTCCAGTTATGCCAGGCTGTCACTTCATTTCAGACCCATTTAAATCAATGAAAAGACTCGCACATTTCAGTGAGTTGGATTCTGGCCCTTACACTGAAAATGATTCAGGATATGAGTAGGTCCTCATGTATTTGCACAGCATATATCACCCAAGGACCCAGACCCCGAAGGGGCTCTTTGGTAATTAGTGCAGTATTGTCAAATCTTACAAGACCGTTTTTCTCGAAGCCTCCTCTACAGTCAAGTAATTACCTGAAAATCTTGGCTTCCATTAAAAAAAAGTTTCTAGTCTTTGTTTAAGAAAAGAATGAACCCTAAAAGCTCAAAGAGCAGAATGTAAAAAAAACCCAAATTTATGTGTTTTGAACACTTAGGACTGGTGATGTAATACAAAATTGTGACAACTAAGCTGCCTCAGGTCACTGCTTTTCTCCTTTAACAATTGTTCATTGGGAATACAGATAAATGCACCAAAGAATGACCCATAGAAATAACAGGGATCATGGACAAGCTTGATCTTTGCAAACGCTTTATTTATTTTTTTCCCAAAAAATCAGTATAAAAATATTTTTCTAAATATACATAAGTACTAAAGCTTTTTTTCTTGCATTTTTAACCTCTCCACTAGGATTACGAATTTGAGCTCAAGAGATAAAGCAAGGAAGCAGCAGGCTCTTAACATGTCAGTATTTCCTCCATAACTAGGAAAATTGAACATAAAGGGTTTAGCACTCAGTTCTGGTCATAACTTCTCAAAAGGGAACAAGTGTGCTACTTCTCCTTTCTTTTTCCGCTTGCTCTTCCTGCCTTTTTTCTCTTTTTTTTGTTCCTCCACTTGCCGATTCTGAGGCCAAGAAACCACCACATCTTCGGCTGGAGTCTCTGAACTTGGCTCCCCTTCTTCATCAGAAGAAAATCCAGCTCCTTTCTCTATCATGGATCCAGATGCCTCATTCTGGAAAAAATAAGCATGAATGTTAGGGGCAGACATGCCAAACCCACAAAATAACCTGCAGAAGCTTGTTTTTGGCTTAATTGGCTTGTGAGTTGCTTGTTGGCTAGTAGCAACATTTTTTGATCAGCTCCTGTCAGTCAGGCAAGAGGGAGGAGAGAGTCGGGTGCACAGCAGACCCACCACAGTACCAGACTCCATGCTGGGGGGAATCTAGTCACAGAGTGTGGGGGCTCTTTGGGATTGGCAAGTTTTGAAATGGGATTAGCTTGATTTTTGGCTTATTGTGAAAGTCTGGGTGCTTATTTACCACATGAAAGTTGGCAACTGTGGTTAGGGGTGTTTTTTTAAGAGTCCTTTTTTGTCAGTCTCATCACCATGGAACATGCTGCTCTAGTTAGCAGGAGTGATCTGTAATAGGCAAGTGATAGATTTTATGTAATTCTCTACACAAAGCAGCATCAGTCCATGTCTCGTATGTGCAGTGTTAATTCAAGTTCAGAAAGAATATTCACTAGTCAAGAGAGTGTAAGAAGAAACCGGCTTTAAAAACTGACATTACTAAGCATGATGAGAAACATATTTAAGCACAGAATCATTTCACTTCATAACCCAAACCAACACAAGTCACTTTGCTCCTTTGAAAACTACATGTGTGGCCTGGACTAAAATCCAAAATATGAAGTGGATATGTTAGAACAACAGGGCCATAATATAAAACCAGGTTCCCTGGTTGCAGAGTGCTCATCGTATGTTAAACAGGGATGAGATTTCAACTGACATGATTGAGCTGAATTCTTGTTCAAAACCCAGTACAGTAAACCCTCGATTTTACGGACCCCGATTTAACGGACTTCGGATGCAACGGACAAAATTTCCGATGCATCCGAAATCCGTTTTGGGGGCTGCCGGCTCCCGCCCCAGGGAGCCGGCTGGATTGACAGCTCCCGCCCGGCTCCCCGCAGCGGGGACCCCTGCGGGAGCTGTCAACCCCCCCACCCCCCCTACCGGCTCCCCGCAACGGGGAGCCGGGCGGGGGGGGGGGCGTTTGAGAGCCCCCGCTCGGCTCCCCGCAGCGGGAAGCCGGGCGGGGGGTTTGACAGCTCCCGCCGGGCTTCCCGCTGGGGGGAGCCGGGCGGGAGCTGTCAACCCCCCCGCCCGGCTCCCCGGAACGGGGAGCCGGGGGGGGGCATTTGAGAGCCCCCGCTCGGCTCCCCGCAGCGGGAAGCCGGGCGCGGGGTTTTCTCAGATCCCGCTCGGCTCCCCCCAGCGGGAAGCCAGGCGGGAGCTGTCAACCCCCCGCCCGGCTCCCCGCAGCGGGGAGCCGGGCGGGGGGAGGGGGTGGGGTGGGCTGACTCACGGCTCGCTCTATATAACGGACTAATTCGGGCGGGGGGTGTCCGTTGTCACCCGAAAGTCCGTTATTTAATGATTTAAAAAAATTATTAAATAACGGACTTTCGGTTTTAACGGACACCCCCCGCCCGAATTAGTCCGTTATATCGAGGTTTCACTGTATGAGCTCCTGTTCAAAGTTAGTGTGAGAAGAGGGGAAGAGAGCTTTGTGGGAAGAGATTTTGGAAGTTCTCTGATGTACCAATTGAAAATTTAAGATTTTGGCTATAAAGCACGACAGGGACAAACACTACTAAAGATTACATGTGTCATCCAGAACATGACAAAGCATTTAGTGATCACCACCAGCAGCTGTGCTGAAAGATGTAATTAGGCTGCATTAATAGAGAGGACAGCAATGGTGCTCAGTTAGCTTCATCTGCTAAGACAGGTAAGGCAACCTATGGCATGCATGCCAAAGGTGGCAGGCGAGCTGCTTTTTAGTGGCACTCTCACTGCCTGGGTCCTAACCACCAGTCTGGGGGGCTCTACATTTTAATTTAAATTTTAAATGAAGCTCCTTAAATATTTTAAAAACCTTATTTGTTTACATACAATAGTTTAGCTATAAAATATAGACTTATAGAAAGAGACTTTCTAAAAACGTTGAAATGTATGACTGGCACACGAAACCTTAAATTAGAGTGAATACATGAAAACTCGGCACACCACTTCTGAAAGGTTGCCGATCCCTGTGCTTAAGACAAGCCAGAAGGGTTTTCACAGGCTGCAAGTAACATGGAAAGGTCAAAGGGAGTACTAGACAAGTTATAGTGTTAGATATACTTTAAGAATTGAGGAAGCACTTATTTGGGCTTCTTGCCCCTCCTCCCCCCCCTTGACATTCAGAAGGGTCAATTCCTGCTCACATTACTCATTTGAGCTGTCCCATGAGCAAGAAGAGATTGTAAGAACTGAGAAAAAATACAGACTCAAGAACCCAGTGCAAATTCCACTGCTACCATTTTCCTGACAGGTCTTAGCACTGCCTGGCAGGCAAATTCTGCATTGGAAAACTCCTTAGTCCTTACTGGTAACAAATATACACACAGATTCTTACCTTTCTGCTGTAGCGTTGCTTCAGTCTCTCTCTTATGAGAAGTCCTTTTGCTAACAATTTCCAATTCCCCAGTGCTCTCTTCTCTCTTTTCTATGTAGAATTGTTATTTAAAAAAAAAAAATCCTTAAAATCAGGCACTCATATATATGTGTGTTCAGAACTATGCAAACATAGTTTGGTGTTTAAACAGAATGGAAAAATTATGTATATTAATTTAAATGTATTGCATCACTCCTGAGCATTCAGTAGGCCTATTAACCAAACATCATTATATTTTAAGAGGTACCTGTTTGTACAGGAATCATTGTATTTATTCCATCATAACTTTATACCATTTTACTCACTATCCACAGCCAGCATTGCTTTTTGCAATGTGTCATCTCACAAGCCCAGCAGCATCTGGATTGGTCAGTACTTATACAGGAGGCCCCACAAGGACATGTCAGTAGATGCTGCAGGATATGGGGCAAGTCAATAATGAATTGGGCACTTTTCTCAAAGTCAGTACTGAATCAATGTCCCACTATCCAGGACTGCTGGAGAGACCATCATTTGGATTAAATGGAACACCAATTTCATGGCCTTTTATAATTATTTTTGAATAAACAGGGATGCTGGCCTCGGTCCCTGGCAAATTCCAACTTGGGTAATTATATTGTGCCTAAAATTTAGCCCAGGGTATGGATTCTTCACTTTCTGTTCTAAACAACTGTGTAATGTTGCTGTGTGCTGTTAAACAGCTGCTGTGGTCCACCCCAGAGATGACTGCATTATTATAATGGATCACGTGCATCCCTGCAGTTTGGATATCAGAGTAAAGTGTTTTGGGATCCATCTGGACAAGTGTTCTATTGAAATGTAAGATTGTGACCCTACACATTTTCACTAGCTCAGCTCTGTATTTAATACTTGCACATGTTTAATAGCCCAAGGTTTGACTGTTATTTTATGCAACTGTAAGTGAAGGTGACTTATTGTTCAATATTAAAATAAGGAACCTGTGAAAACAATTCTCACCTCCTTTTCCCTCTTTTCTATCTCTGCCTGTTCGTTCTCCCAGGCTGCGATAAGCACCTCTTTGTATTCTTCACAGACTATGTAGCCATCAGTACTGGAAAGAAGAATACATTCACCTATCAGTTTATGCACCTGCAAAACAGGCCAAGTTCTAGAGGAAGAAAGGAAGCCAGCCAATACATATTGATGCATCATAGACCGAAAACTACTGAGTATTGACAGAGAAAGCAGAGTATCTCACATGATGCATCTTCAAGGGTGGTTTCCCTACTCTTCCAAAGCAAGACTGGACTGCTCATGGAAATGAAGGGACAGGCTGTTGAGCTGAATTCTGTGATGTCATGTGCCACAGCTTGCTTGGAGGTTTTCTGCCTCTACAGCAGCTGACAGTGACAATGGCATGGTATATCCCCTTAGCATGGAGCACCCAGCATGCAGTACACAAAAATCCTCACAGGTCAAGCAAACCAAAAAGCAGGTGCATCACATACACTGGGTGTGAGTAGCCACCGTGAAAATCAAATCCAGTGATGGCTTGGACACAGTCAATGTCCAGTTTCCGTGCCACTCTATGCAGGTTGGGAAGCTTTAGCTGCACACAGCCTATTGGTAACATACAGGGCAGGAAGAGATACACGTTTCCAAATTCGTTCCGGGGCACCTGTTATTGAAACACGAAAATAAAAAGTGAAGCCTCATTCTCAGTCAGGAGACTAATTGAAATTCCTGCTCTTATTCAGAAATTGATACATCACAACTGTCTGCTTCGTTAGCCTTATTCTGAATGTCTGATTAGTGACACTGGCAACAATACTTTAATATTCAGGACACAAGCCATATTTTCAGACATTGGCCTACACTTTGCAACTACATTTTAGCTACATAGACAACCCTGGTTTATGGTTACCATCTGTGCTTTGTAACTAAGGGCTTGAAAATTAATGCAGAATAAAGTAGTCTGAATTTCAAGTGGATTAACTATGCCCAATGTTCTCCACTGGAGTGCCTTATTCCGAATTAACTTAGTTTGCTTCCAAAAGTATTTAACTAACTTTAGTTAGTGTTTAAGGTGCCACAGGACTCTGTCACTTCTGCAATTCCAGACTAACATGGCTACCTCTCCGATTCTTTGCTTTCGAAGTTAATCAAGAATAACTCCCCATGTTTGCGCATCCTGAATTGCAGGAACAGAACTCCATAATTATTTCCAATCATAAAAATGGAGATCTATTTAAGGTGGAGCTAAAATTTGGGTAGTTAACCAACATAATCAACAAATCCCAGAACTTGTGGATCCAGAAGCTGCAGAGTGATCTACCTCAAACACAAAGATGCTCTAGAAAAATAGTCTGTGTCTTCATTCCAGATTTTTGCATTCACCACACAGACCACCCTGTCATCCCTCCTGCCTACCCTTCCATCCACTGCCACAGGAGGCTGGTACTCCTCAGTCTGCCACAGACCAAACAGCGCCAAATCATCTTTGTCTCTGTTTGAAGGCTCTGCCAGTCGTGCTTTCCTTGCCTGGTTGGAATATCCTTTCACCATCTGTGTAAACACAATGGCTGCATTTGTCACACTTTAGAAACAGACACTAGGCTTGGATCTCAGATTTTATTTGGGAGACTGAAAGAGAAGGGTACGGGAGGAAAGGAGTGCTCATTCTATAGCTCGGACATTTGTAACTTATAGCTTATGCTTGATGCGCCTAGCATGTTGTGACCAAATCCTCCAATTCAAAGAAGGGTCCTGGAAGGCTCTGGACAGAACCTAACAAGTGCAGTTCTACTAGGCAGGAGGCCTCCAAACAGGGATGGTCCCTGAGAGTGTGATGAACACATAGTGGTGTTCTGGTTAGAGCTGGTGCATGTCTGGCTGATGGATCCACAGCAGCAGGGCAGCTCCCTACAGCCTGGAGGGAAAGAATTCCCTCTCCCTCTCCCCTCCCCACCCCAGTGCAAATCTTGTCTGTGCAGCAGGTATTAAAGCAATGACTATTTATCCAGAGAGGACAGTCACATCGCACTGACGTGATTCCAAGCTCCCTTACCTTATAGGGCACTTCCCCAATCCTCACCACTCGAGCTTGCTTCAGCCAGGTGTCGCGGGAGTGCAGCGTGTGCACACAATCTCTAAAAAGGTCAGAACAAAAGCAACTGTCTACACTCTTTCAATGGATTGCAAAAATACACAAACCTGTCTTGCTGATGTTCAACCAATTTAGCTACCTATATAATTTTTACAATATGACAAGCACGTATGTCTCACCTGGAATATACCGCCTCTCCTCTACAGTATCCTAGGATAGCAGCAGTTTCAGGGTAGATGGCCTCATATTTCAGGATATGCCTCTTCAATGCATAAAGAGGGTGATTTTTATACTCTCCAATGGCTGTAGGCAGCGGTTGGTCTTGAAGCTTAACTAGAAACTGCATGACCCATGGAAATAATAGTGAATTCAATGGTCTTTTGCACCAGCATTTTACAAAAAGAAGAAAGATTGTATTATAAAGTTGATCCCCCCCCCCCCCCAAAAAAAAAAAACACTCCAACCCAGAAACCCATACAAAAGCAGGTAATCCAAATGACTAAAGGCATCCCTGGTGTATCTCCTTTGATGTTGATGGAATTACACCACAGATGAACTTGGTCCAAAGTGTTTAATCGCAAGGGCAATGCTGTTCTATGCAAGAAATTACAAATGGGTTTGTCATCTGTATTTGTTCTCTCCAGATTCTCTCCTAAACAGCCTCCATTTTATTTTATTTCTTGTAACTAACATACATATGTTCCCTTTAGCAATCACAGATTTTAAAAACCCCACATATGAATACAGCAAATATTCTGGCACCAAATCCCAGCATCCCTTCTCAGGGAAAACCTCCCCTGGAGTTTTGCCAGACTCAGGATGTCAGGATTTGGCTCTTGGTGTGAAATGACCCGAATGTCTGTGCCCATTACCTCCCTTTCTTCCTTCTTCTCTCTTTCCACAAAGGAGCTCCTATATGGTTCCAGCGTGTCTTCCCACCACTGGGGATCCACACGACATTTCCTTGTCGAAGTCATCCATGCTGGGTCGTACCTTTGCGTTATGTCCTTTACGTGCCCATTGCTGTCAATCCCCACAATATAGGAAACTGGCTTGGTGGCATATTTGTAACACAGAGAGGGCTGGCCAACGATGCCACGAACACAGTCCACACACACCCACCTGTCTTCCCGCTCAACAAAGATTTCCAGCCACTGATCTGTGCCTGTCACTTTCACCACCTCCTGGTCCTCGTCATCATCACTAGAGATGATTTTGTTCCTCTTCCTGGGTGTATTAGAAGAGCCTGGAGAAGCTGCTTTTGCCAGCAATTGCTCATTTCCACCTGAATTCTTGGGCCCCTTTGGTTCCGAAGACCTGGCTTTCCTGCTGTTTTCAACTGCTATCCTTGCTTTATGGGGCCCTGATGATCTCTTCTGTTTCTTAGAAACAGTTTCAAAAGGCTCATCAGAGAAATGACTGTCCTCCTCCTCCTCCGATGCCTCAAACTCAGAATCACTGCCCTCGTCACTTCCACTCTCCTCTTTGTAAGACACTTTCAAGGTCACTCTTCGCTGGCAATTGTTTCTGGGCCTATGTGCGCCTTCCTCTTCCGCCAGGTTGCTTTCATCATCGCTGGATTCCTTTTGTTCCTGGCAATCCTTAATCGCCTTTGACTTACTTTTCCTTTTGGTCCCAGAGGTATTTGGTTCCTTGTCAGCTCCTTTACTCCCTGACAGAGTCTCCTGTTGCTTGGCTCCTTTGCTGGGGCTTTTTCTTGATGGAGCCTTAGCTTTGTTGGCAGAGTGCTTCTTGCAGGAGCTCTTGCCCTGAAAACAAAAGAGGCAATCTTGATTTTTCTAGAGTAAATAACGTTTGTTAGACAAACTCCAACTTCCACTAACTGGGCTAGGTGGAAGCTGAACAAACCTTTGTGAGTACAGTACAGCGCTGTTAAAATCAGGTTTTAGGGAACCATAAACCTGAAGTCAAACAGCTGGGGAAGGCCATTTGGTGGGCTTCAAGAGGCTGTGCTCTGTGTTCCCAACCCAAGAGAAGAGAACGCTGGCTGGATCATTCAGTCAACTCTAGTTTCATCCAGCCCAGTTTTAAAAGTCCCAAACAACTTGGTCTCCAAAGAAAAGCGGTAGAAGACATTTTACAGCTTAAATCCTTGTCTCAAGCACACCAGTTCAACTTGAGGTGTGGCTTTAAACGGATTTAATTTATACTGGTGCAAAGGCTGTGTGGACACACTTTATTTCAGTTTAAACCTGGCTTATTTTCTATTCATCTTAATGTGAACACAAACATGTATAAGCTAAACTGAAATAAGACATTCAAACCAAAATAAGGGTGTTCACACAACCTTTATTGATAGTTAAATCAGTTTAACGTCACAGCTTAAGTTAAACCCTGACAACTCTGCCCTAATATAGCTCATTGTCAGGAAGATTTTTCTGATATTCAGCCTAATTTTTTGAATTAACATAATGTGACTCCTAAAGATCACTCTGGGCCAGAGTGTGGACCCCTCAAATAGTCAATTCTTTTCTTTCACAATCCCAGTGAACCCTACCTTTCCCGCTGGCTCTTTCAGGGGGATGGGTCGCAGAGACAGCACAAGCCGGCACAGCAACTGTAATGCTCGTAGAATAAGTAAAAATATCTGTTTAAGAAAAAAGAAAAGACTTGAGTTGGCGGTAGGGTCTGGAGACTGGCTTTTTTTAAACTATGAGCAGCCAGCTTAAAACCACATTTGAGCCAGAGTTCAACCCAAACTTCAGTTTCATCCAGATCTTTCACCTGGTGCAATGTGTGCTGATGAAGATTCATTTCAGTTATCTCTGGTACTTACATTGCGCCCATTACCAGTATCTGAATGTTTCACAATATATGTATTTAATGCATTAATCTTCACAACATCCCCATGTTATAGATGGGGAACAGAGGCACAAAGAGGCTAAATGACATGCCCAATATTACAAAGGACGTCTGTGGTGCAGCAGGGCTTTGCACCCTGTTCTCCCAAGTCCTAGTCTAGTGCCCCAACACTGGACTGTTCTTCCTCTCAGTTTCTCATTCCTGAGGTAAACAGAGCTAAAGGAGACAAGGTGGCACCTCTTTCAAGGATGGATTGAATAAATTATGTATGCTAACAAGAAGTTACTATATAGAAACATCTGCCATTCATAGGGACACTGCAATGGTAGTTTGTCACCATTCAGCAGGTAGTTTATGGTCGGTAGTGGTGACCTGCTGAATGTTTTGTTATGTGGGAGTTAAGCAGAAATAGGCAAGAATAGATAAATTCAAACCAGAAGCGTTCACACTTAGGCACAGTTCACTTTGCCTGTGCTCCTCTCTCGCCAATGTACATAAGCGCGATTCCTAGCTAGAGATATTACTACATCTCCAGCTACAGCAAAGACATTCTACAACTAGACCAAAGCTGCAATTTCCCAGGTTTTTAAGGCCTATGATGGAGTTGTGGGCAGAATGCCTGCATATGGCAGTTCACACGCTGCTCTCCCAAAGGATGGGAAGCCTTCCCCTCAATGTTCAGTTTTGTGCTCATGAATTATTTTTCTTTAACCAGCAAACCCCTATGCGAACTGGAAAGGGCATGACTCTAGTTTGCCCCAACCCCAGTTCCAAAGTCACAGGCTGGCTTACTGCCAGATGCCTTAAAAATAGTTGTCATTTAAAAAGTCTTCAGGCTGCTCTAAATCAGACCTGACTGCTCTTGGCCTCAAGGGGTCATTCTGAGGATTGCCTCAGTGCAGTGACACCTTGATTGCAACTCTTTTTTCCAGGTAAACCTCCTAAACCAGGGACCAAGAAGGGGCTGTGTAACCCCAGGAATCTCTTTACAAAAGAGAAATCCTTAGGGAGCTGGTTAATCAGTCTTCTTGGTTGCTTTGCAGACTCAGGGGCAATGATTTTGAATGAATGCACATACTTATCTGTGAAGCCACCAGCATCAGGACCAATTATACATTAACCAGTTGGATATAGCCTGGAACACAGGGCCAAACTCACCAGCCTTCAGTTGGGTACAACTTAGAACAGAGGTGGGCAAACTACGGCCCGCGGGCCACATCTGGCTCATGCGATCATCTTGCCCGGCCCTTGAGCTCCCTGCCAGGGAGGCTGCCCCCGGCCCCTCCCCTGCTGTCCCCCCTTCCCTGCAGCATCAGCTGGCCATGCCGGGAGGGGGGAGGGGAGGACTAGGAGGGGTGTGTGGGGTGTGGATAGGAAGTGGGGCAGTCAGGAGACAGGGAGGGTTGGATTGGGGGTGGGGCGGTCAGAGGACAAGGAGCAGGGGTTGGCTGGGTCAGGGATTCTGAGGGGGGCAGTCAGGAGGTGGGAGGGGGCGGGGGCAAGCTTTTTGAGGAGGCACAGCCTTCCCTACCTGGCCCTCCATACAGTTTTGGAACCCTGATGTGGCTCTCAGGACAAAAAGTTTGTCCATCCCTATCTTAGAAGCAGGGGCTAATCACAGCAGGAACCCAGTGGATGCTTGTTCAGTTTATTAGGCATATATGTCATTCAAAGCACAGAGGCTACGTTAAAAAATGAAAAAAATAAAGAGAAAGCTGAAGCAGAAAGAAGATTTATCTGTTTTCTTCAAATCCAGCCCCACCCTTTCAGCCTAACCTGTGACCTCTACAGAAGCAATACTGCCCCAGTGATCTGGCATCCAAACCCAGCAAGCAACCTCAGGAGCTTCCAGACGTCAAATCACTCACATGGACCAACTCTTCATCATCTCTTGCAGCGTAGATGGCGAAGCGCCTCTCTAAAGTGGACTGCAGGTTCTCTTGATCATCAACAGAGAGTTGAGGGTTGACAGTGAAGGTTGCAACAAACCTTGAAGAATGACAAATTCCCCTTAGTGCCTAGTTTCCTGAATAACTTCGTCATAGTTCACCCCTCCCTTAAACTAGTGGGAGGGGGATTTTCCCCACACTAGTATTTAACGAGATATATCACTTGAACTTGGATGACTACACGCATCAACCTTGATCGATCTCTCTCCTTCTGCTGCATCAAAAATTCAATCATTAACATGAGAGAGCTGGACTACAAGGGAGGTTCTTACCACTTCACCAAGTTGGAGAGGTAGAGAAGGTCGACACGACCTGCGGGCACTTTAGTGAAGTGGGTGGGGATGATGGAAAGGCCAATAGCCTGAAGATCTGTCTGGTTGCAGACCCTGTTCCTATGGAAACCATTTGCTAGCAAACACAGTAGGTGAACCTGGAGGAGATAGAAAATAGGTTTTAAGATTGAAGCAGCAAGTGTTCCTGGTACAATGAATGACTTAACTCCTCCATCAACAGCCAGGGATAGGGCAAATACAAAGACTCTTCAGCTAATACAGAAAGCCATATTAATTCAGGTGCAACTTCATTACAGTTAACATACCAGCATGAATCTGACCCAATAGATATACGAGGAAAGAGATGCCAAGATTCTCAAAGAAGTTGTGGCCATGTAAGCCAGAGAAGAATGTGGCCTTTTGTGACTACAATTTCTGTAGCCTTTGTTGGAACAGCATAAATTCTGTCTTTCAAATGGTCAGTTCTAAGATCTTTGTTTCAATTCCCTCTCCAAGGCACAATTATTAGGCAAGTGAAAAAAAGATGCTAAAATATGAGGAACAGATTTTAAACTGTACCTGAAATTAATGCAAAATGAAATGCCAATTAAGTTCCCTTTTTGACAGTCATGTGTCCATCTACCATCTGGAAACACTGATGAGCTTTGATTTAAAACACTTCCCATCGTTTGTTTTCTAGGACTAGGCACAAAATACATATAAAACCAACTTTGTGTCTTGTACATCTGAAACAACGGTCACTGCTTAACCTGAGAGCAGAAGCAATATTAATCTCCACAGACAATTTCAAAGTCAAAAGCTAGTCCTTCTTTTAAGTATTTTTCATTGTACTGGATTTCCCACCCTTTTCCCATAGCCATTACAAAAACAGAAACAGAAGCTGAAAGGAGATCCGCCAATATCAAAACAATGGTAAAATCATGTACAGGTGCCTTCCTAATTTAACTCAATGTATCTAGGTTGTATCTGGCTGCCTTCATCATATTAGTGCACTATACAATAATGGGGTTATTCTTGCAACACTGTTGTGAAGTAGGAAAGTCATATCCATGGATCTAGCAATAGGGATGTGAGGCACAGAGGAAATCTGTGTCAAAACAGAAATTGAACCCAGATCTGCTGAGCCCCAGTACCTTGAACACAAGGCTATCTTACCCTTCAGTGCTCCAGAAGAAGGTGATAAAGGCCCTGATCTTCAAAGGTATGTAAGTACTTAACTCC
Source organism: Sternotherus odoratus (assembly GCA_032164245.1). Lineage (NCBI taxonomy): Eukaryota > Metazoa > Chordata > Testudines > Kinosternidae > Sternotherus > Sternotherus odoratus. The sequence goes on along the minus strand of JAVMKO010000005.1, from coordinate 17,766,461 downwards.
CATTGATGTAAATAGGAGTTAGGTGCCTACATATCTTTCTGGATCAAAATCCCTGTGGTGCTCATCAGTATTGCCAGCCTCAAATGTGATGAATAGTTTAACCCCATGAATATGAGCAGGAATCACCCCAGTCCAGTAGCTAATCCTATATACACCACTGACTTCTATTTTGTTCCTGAACTCCAGGAATGCTGATTCTCCAAGTGGCAGGGGATTCCAAATGATGATCAGAGAGAAACTCGTATATGTATTTGATTAGAACTTTGCTTTCCTTTTTCCATTTAATTTCTAAGCATGTAAATGGATCATACAGATTAGAATTGGCTCTAAAGGTCTTTGTGCCTTTTCAATCACATACCACAACTGTTTCAAAGTCTTCATGATGTGTACCCTCTCTGCCATGTTGCTTCTGTGACCCTCACCTTATGCGTATCTTCATGAACAGTCTTGTTGAAGCGTTTCATCATTCTTCGGAGATAGGTCTCAAACTCAGCTTTCCGTTTTTCTCTGCAAAGTGTTATCAAAAAAATGAATGCTGGAATGCCCTACAGATCTACCATTCCCGATTCCTGACCAGGACTCGAAATAATCAAAAAAGAGAATGCATCAGAAAATCAATTCCAGGTTTTACACTAAGACCTGTGCGTGTTTTGAGAGAATTCAAACAATTCTATGCAAATAGTCATGAGGTGCAGATGTGATTAAAACTGTCACATACAGATGTGATTAAAACTGTCACAACAGCTCTACATACCTTACTATTGAGACTTGGTGCCTTGATTTAAAGAGCTGTCAGTTTAAGGGGGTATAACTAACAGTAAAAAAATACTTAGCACTTATTTAGAATTTTTCATTAATTAACTACCTACTCAACCCTCCCAATACCCACAAGAAAAAATCTGCATATATGTAACAGGATTCCATCTGTAACTAGTATTCATAGATCTATAAGACCTGATGTAAATTCTTAGCCTCACTAGCCAAACTTGTGACAGGATCTAAAAGGGCTGTTCCTAACTGAATTTACTGAAGGGGTACTACTTATGGAAATTGGAAAAGACAAAGAGGATATATACAGTCATAGTACTGTATAATTATATTACAACAGCCACAGATCTCAAACTGCTTTATAAAAGTAAGTATCCTTATCCCTATTTTATACATGGAGACACACAAAGGCACAGTGAAATTAAGGGCTTGATTTTCTAATGTGCTGTGCACCTTAAGTTCCCACTGAGTAACTCGAGTTTTGGATGCTCAGCACATCTAAAGATCAGAGGACAGCTCCTCAGCTGGTCTAAATGGTCATACCTCCAGTGACTTCAAGTCAATGGAGCTATGACCATTTATCCCAGCTGACGATAAAGTCATATAGCCAGTGACCAGTGTTGGAACCTGAGAGATCTCCCCATTCCTGGCCCCCCTGTTCTACCCACTGGCCTCTCCTGTATAACTGATCTTACCTTCTCTCTCTCTTCTTTGCCTGCTCTGGAGTTTCAATCTCTATCTCAACTGGTTTGCTGGGCAACACCAGTGCAGGAAGGACAGCAGCTTCTCCTGACTTATCCAGGACAGGATCTTCGAGTTCTGGAAATGTAAAATTAAAAGTAATACCCATGGAATCAATGGCCCTGGGGAGTCTCTCCTCTCTAGCTCACCTGTTCAAACATAGCCAGAGTTAGACTGTCAAAAGTCGCTGCCATCTCGTGTCTCTTCAGTAACATATATTAAATGAATGGATATTCTGTATCTAAGGTATTCACGGAATGCCAGTCGCTTTAGTATCAAGGTACTGACTCAGTCCAGTTTCTAGCAGACAGGTCTCCCTCTCACAATACTACCATCACAACCAACCCCCTTTAGCAGAAAGTCCAAAGAACAAATAATTACTTCAGAAGTGGGTTGAGGAACACTGGTGGAGCAGCATAAGGGAAGCTCTGCATTGCTATGGGCCATGCTGCGTTTGTTGTGGGGACACAGCACTTGGGTTTCATAGCTGTCTCTATGGCACCTTATAGGAACAATATATTTAGACAGTTATTTGTTAAATAATCTTCATTCAGTTTTTTTAGACTGAGTGCTCCACATTAGGTAGGAGCTGAGAATGCAGCCTTTGCTACAACACTGTAGCCCTATTTCAAGTAACATGTTCTGGAACTCTATCATGTGTCCTGTGCTCTCTCTCTGCCCGTCACCCCCCAGGCGGGGTATGGGCCACCAACCACAGAGCACTCCATCTCTGGTGTTGGTGTTTCAGTAGCAAGTTGGTTCCCTACGGGGTGGAATTGCTAGCCCCACACCCATGTCCTGTGCTAGAGGGATATTATTACAGACGGTAACTATGTCAAAATTCTACCATAGCCTTGGATATTCTCAGCTTCACCCTCTGGTTTTTGGAGCACCTCTAACCTTGACGCCTTATTCCTACATTCAGGCTAAATCTTTCATTATCAGTTCAAAAGGACTGGCAAGACTTATAAATGTTTTTAAGTAGGGAGTTCACTTTAGTAAGCATATATTTACAATTACAATACAATACAATTCTGGTCTTCATAGCCTGGTTTGATGGCCAAGTAACTGGTATCTGACTGAAAGACTTAACTTGCCCAGTCCCCGTCTCTAGGATATCACAGTCTGATTCTTCTGTTGGACTCATTCTAAGCTTCTCTCGGCCTAAGGTGATATTTCATATTTACAAATAGTTCAGAGAGTGCCACATATTGGGTATCAGCATTGTTACCCATTAATAGGTATCAGGTGCATAAAGATGCAGAGCTGTTCTGCTCACAGACACTGGCAGCCAAACTAGGTGGATCTTAGTAACACCAACTACCACACATAAAAGGGTCCCTAGTGTCTTTCTGAGGCAGACTGAATGAGGGGAACGACAGAGAACTTCTGTAGGGAGCAATCCTAAACTCAGAGGCAAATGGTGCTAGGAGCCTTATGTTATTTAAGTAATCAGTAAAGGAAATTCCAGAAAAGGGATAAGGCTGCCCTTTTATCCACTGTTTATGCATGAATAATATGAGACTAAAATGCCACCTGCTGCTAAGTATATTGATTTTAGTTTGGACTCATCTTTAAACACCTATGAACACAGGATGTTCAAAATCTTGATCTGTATATTAGATTACCGTATTTTTCGTCTTATAGGACGCTCCGGCCTAGAAGACGCCCCCTCGTTTTTTAATAAAAAATCCGGACCAAAAAAAAAAAAAAAGCGCCTCGCTCTCCCGTCCCTGCCGCGCGGGCGGGCTGCCGAGGTTCCCCCCTCCCCGCCGCGGGCGGGCTGCCGAGGTTCCCCCCTCCCCGCCGGACCAAAAAAAAAAATGTGCACCCCGGTTCCCCCCCTCCCCGCCGGACCAAAAAAAAAATGTGCGCCCCGGTTCCCCCCCTCCCCGCCGGACCAAAAAAAAAAAAAAGCGCCTCGCTCTCCCGTCCCCGCCGCGCGGGCGGGCTGCCGGGAGCGTCCCGGTTCCCCCCTCCCTGCCGCGGGCGGGCTGCCGGGAGCGCTCCCGGCAGCCCACCCGCGGCGGGGAGGGGGGAACCGGGACGCTCCCGGCAGCCCGCCCGCGGCGGGGAGGGGGGAACCTCGGCAGCCCGCCCGCGCGGCGGGGACGGGAGAGCGAGGCGCTTTTTTTTTTTTTTTGCCCTATAAGACATTCGCCCTATAAGACGCACCAACTTTTCCCCCCCCCGTTTTGGGGAAGAAAAAGTGCGTCTTATAGGGCGAAAAATACGGTAGATCCTTTATAATATTTATATGAGAGATTCAATAAAAAAAACCCTATAGCTGTAATAGTGACTGTAGAAACTATCTGAATCCAAGGTAGAGGTTGCACCAGAATCAAATAAATCATCACTGAGTACAACAGTATATGACAATATTTAGAGCATAATAGTTGATAAGGCCACTATAAGACTGTACCTTCCACATCCTCCCACTCATCCTCACTACCATCTCCATCATCATCGTCATCTTCATCCATTTCTTTTTTAATAGCTGATTGTCTCTTCAAAGTCGTCTCTTTCTGAGAGGGGCTCCGTAAAGCACTATAAAGATTACAAAAGACAACAAACATAGGATTTAAGAGTTACAGTACATAGATTGTTTGCTAGTTTAAAAATTGGAGGAAAACAGCATATGTTATTAAAAAGAACATCTGCAAAGCCTTAAAATATTTGACAAGCAAACCACAAGTGCAAAGAACATATCTATACTTGTAAAGTAAAATATTTCTACCATAAATAGGGGCAGAACAGTAAATACAGGATATATTCTTCCCAGCGCAGTGTGTAATGTTAGGTCTCCATCCTGTAAGGATCTCCATGGAGATGGATACCTGCCCTCTCAAAAGATCCCAGGGAAATCAACTGGGCTCTACATAGATGCAGAGGCTCTTTTTTCAATTTAACATTTTGCAGAATCAGGGCCTTTAACAGTTCAGTGCATGAATTGTGTATCTTGCTGAAGCCTCGTCAGTATAAAAGAACAGGAATCTGTATCTGTTTTGCTATTTTAGTAAATTTTGTTCGGGTTGGCCAAGACTGATCAGTTTCACTTCCTGCTATTAGTCCATACAAAAGCTTCTATTGACATTTTTAAATACAAATGTCATAAATCAGAGAAGTGTATGACTGGAAGGGACCTCAATAGGTCACCTAGTCCAGTCTCCTGCACACCAAGCAGGATTATTACTTCCTTTGTTGCAATTTAAGCTCATTTCTTCTTGTCCTAGGTTACATTCCCCCTCTCTACGCTCATTTCAAGACAACCAAACAAACCTGAATTTTCAGCCTAAATACTTGACAACTTCCATATACAATTAAAATTATTTGCACTTTATAAACCTTGAACATGTTTCAAATATTAGCTTTCACTGAGAATGAATTCCAAGGGCCTGATCCTGAAATCATGCATCTGAATAATTATATTCACGTGCATATTGGAACTATGAGGTTATTAGTGTGAGTAAAGGAATCTATATTTGCAAGATCAGGCTCTACCTCAGGAGTGGCAAACTTGAAGGTCCAGAACCACATGCAAGTCTGCAGAAGTTAATATGAGGCTCCTTGTATTGGTTCTGACACTGGGTCTGGAGGTACAGGTGTCAACTTTCCATTGCTCAACTCCAGGCCCTGCTCCCAACTCCACCCCTTACTCCAAGCCCCCACCCCTTCCCCTAAGCCTGCTGCACCTTTGCGCCTCCCCCCTCCATCCCAGAGCCCCTTGTACACTGTCAAACAGCTGACTGCTATGGGCAGAAAGCCCAGTGAGGTGCTAATCAGCAGAGCTGCCAGCAGGCAGGAGGTGCTAGGGGAGCAGAGGAGGGCACTGATTGGGGCTGCTAACGTATTACTGTGGCTCTTTGGCAATGTACATTGGTAAATTCTGGCTCCTTCTCAGACTCAGGTTGGCCGCTCCTGCTCTCTAACTAAACACATTTAACAGAGAATACAATATTATTCCAGACTGTTATGCTGATGCTGTAGATTAACTTACCTGCACATTTCCCCTTTGTTACGGTTCCCTTTATTTTTGAACGCTATGTTATTTTCCTCCTTCGCTACTGATTTTGCTCTTTTTTGCCTTGAAGATGTACCTGGTAGGCTATGAACTTCTGTGTCACAATCGCCTTTCTTCTTCTTATTTCCACCACGAACTTTTGAGAGATTTTTCTTCATACTGGGCTTTTCCTCTTCAAAATCATCTGCAATGGATTAGAGGGGAAAAATACATGTCAGAGAGTGAAATCCTAGCTCCACAGAACTGAGTCAATAATAATACTCCCAACAACTTCACTGGAGCCAGTATATCACTCACAGGCTGAATGGGAAAATGCAGGCTTAAAATGAACATACTGCCTATGAGAATATTTTCATAACCAATGTGAAGCGTTTACCAAAAAGTGCATTTGAAGCAAAACTATCAGGAAATTTAGCAGCCCAAAATACACAAGCAGGATAATACCTGCCCTTACTAGGATGATGGACAGGGCCGGCTCTAGATTTTTTTGCAGCCCCAAGCCAAAAAAAAAAAGGGGGGGGGGGGGAGGAGGAGAGCGGCCGGACTGCTGAAGGGGGGGGGGGGGGGGGGGAGAAAAAAAAAGGCAGCCAGATTGTGCTGCCCAAAGAATGGCCGGAATGCCGCCCCTTCGAATGTGCCGCCCCAAGCATGTGCTTCCTCATCTGGTGCCTGGAGACGGCCCTGATGGTGGATGAAAAGCAAATATTGTACTCACCTAGCGCAAAAGAGTTACTTTTCCCAGACAAGTGGAATTTTGCAACACTGATGATTTAAAGCACCTCTTTTCTGAAGATCCATCCATAACAATAGCAAGACACTTTCCTCATCACACTGGGTGAAAGCGCTGTGCCCATTGTGATGGGTGCATTATGCACATATGAGATTAGATGGATAGGCACAATCCCCTCATGCAATGTGCCAGGTTTTCCTGCTTTTTTTAGACTATGGCATGGTTCCACAGAATTTATTTTATTTGGTCACTTTTAAGATCCTTTGCATGTATCCTTTGCTAGCTGCAGGATTAGGACCTACATTTTTATTTCCTCATAAATAGAGATTATCTGTTATAAAATTACAGCTTCTGGAAGTCTGCGAGAAGCAAGAAAACGAGAGAGATCTCGGTTGACTCTGTTTATCAGTGTTATTGAAACAAGCTTTCTTATTTTAAGTCAGTTCATATATGACCAAACAATTGCAAACCAGTGCAATTGTAAATATGTATCAGAAGCAGAGTTGCCAATTTTTATGATTTTATTGCAAATCTTGCAGTATCTGCTGTTCAAAACACAGCAGGAGCCCAGATGGAGGGGGTGGTCTTAGGTGAAACCTTTCCACCCTCTGCATACTGGACTGCTATGGAAGCTAGAACGACCCCCAGCATAACAGAGGCAGCCAAGCAAAACTTGAAAATATGACCCAAATGTATGATAAATAATAAATAACATCACTCCTGAAGGCAAACAAGAAAACCTTCTTTATGTTTTTACAGTCTCATGATTTTTAAGCCAATCACATGCATTCTGGGGGCCTGAGACGTGGTTTTGAACATCTGAGGCTGGCAATGCTGCATTTGTTGGTGGGCATCCACAGTGCACCCAATTCTGAGACCAGTAATACTGGTTTAAATTCAATAAAAATTTAAAAAAGCAACCTTGAGAGAAAATGTACTGAGGAGAGAGGCTTTTGTACTTTAAACATTCTATTAAAAACAAACAAACAAAAGTCCCTAATCCCATAAACTACTCCATGATGCCACACACTCCTGGGCCCACAGAGTAGCCTCCTGTCTTTAACAGGGTTTTACATAGATACCAGGGTCCAATAACATTCTATCAAGGCCAATACTGATTCCAAAACCATTATTTTCTTAAATGGTGTGTTTATGAGAGGCCTGATTTTCTGAGGCTCTTCAGGTATCCTCAACTCTCTCTGAACAGGAATTAAAGGTGCTGAGCACTTTGCAGGAACAAATCCAATATGTTGGACAGAGCAGTCACAAAAAAGCAGGACATTACTCTGTGAAAATAAGGAATGATACAGACTGCTTGGAACTCTCACCACATGACCATCTACATCTACACCTATGTGAAATCCAGAGAGAAGTAATATGCATAGAAGATGGTAGTGAAGGAACAAAAGATACCATAGTATAATATTAATTATGAGGCTGAGTGTTAGATGAACAAGAAATATAGGCTCTGGCCTTAAGATTTTATAGTGTTTCTTTCAGTCAGCCTTTTCCACAGGCAGATGTACAATCAAACTCTACGATTATTTGCATTAAGAATGGCCTGAATTCCATGCTTATATTTTACAGAGGATAATGCCCTAAAGAGCTGTTGAAATGACATGCATTTATTAAGTGCCCCCAGCAACAATCCATCCTAGAACCTTTCATTCTTTTTAGCTGCACCTGCCAGACCAATTCATCTGATCCTGCCCTGTTTCATTGTGACAAAGGAAAGCTTTAGAAATCTTGGATTGTCTGATAGCACTAGAACTTCACTCAGTTCTAGAGAGAAAACTATCTTGCTTATGTAACATCTGTAAAATTTAAATGAGGTGGTCAAAAAAAGCTAAATCAGTCATGATCACGTGACTACATATTGTATAAGGGACAACAGCTGGAGTTAAAACAAACACTACACTATTTAGTGGATATGAAAACAGATTGTATTTTAAAAAGGGTATATCTGTTGCTTAATATTTCAAACACTCTATTAAGCTCTAAACAGACAAAGAATAGAGACAAATACAATTCTAAATAAACGTTTGTTGTTGTTTTTTTAACGCCTATAAAAACCCTACAGGAAAACTGATGTCACAGAATAAAAGCAGCTAGAAATAAACACTAAGGGGGAAATTTGGTTTGTTCATAACAATCTCATTAGAAATGCACTTTGGCCAGAGGTTTGCAAAAACGGTAACATATAAATGAGGGGAAAGTCCAAAAAAATCAAGTGAGATTTTAAATGTCCTATAGAAATATGGTATAAAAAAAAGTCCTTGATCAGCACAGAGGGATCATTTTAAACTCATTTTTAAATTCCAAAGGAGCACATTGGGGAAATCTCCCTGGCTCCCTCCAAATGAATCTCCCTCCCCCAATCTTCAATCTGGTGCCAGGGGCTGCTTCTCCTTGATCTTATAGTCTCCGTGATGCTTATGCAACTGCTTGTAACAGGCTCTGGCCCAAGAAAGAGTCTATTTCTACACTCACCCTCCGGTTCTTGCCTGAGAGTTTGGGGGGCCCTAGTCGCTGCTGCAGCAGGCTCTCCCTTCAATTTCTTGCTGGCAGCCTCTTGCTGCAGGGAACCTTTGCGCTTCTTGCCCATGCTGTTTCCTCTTCAAAGCTGCGTCTGTCAGGGGATGCGACCGGAGACGGCGGGGGACACAAAGCAAACACCGCGGAGGTGAAGACAGCCCCCCCCCCCCCCCTTTGGCAAGGCCTTTGCACGCTCTCCCCGCGTCTGTGCACCCTGGGGCCTCCCGTAGCTGCAGAAAGGCTCAGGGGACGCTGGCTTGGCACAGCCGCCTCCTACCTCGGCTCTCTCCTCCCCTTCTGCCTGACGTCTCTTCCGTCCCGGCCGGCGGGGCTGCAGCCCGCGAGGGCGGGGGAGAGCGCCCGTCACATCCCATGTGTGCAGAGCTGCTTTGGGGGGCAGGATCGCGGGGCTGCCCTTGTTCGGGGCGCCGCGCTGACGGACTCCCCCTTCTCGGAGAGGTTGCTCCCAGTGTGTCCGCTCGGCCCCAGACGGGGCGAGCGCCGTGTCCGCATCGCGTGCCCCCCGGGAGTGACTGCGAGCGAGCCCCCCGGTCACACGTGCCAGGACTCGTCTCCGCAGGACACCCAGCGTACAGCCCCGAGGCACTAACCCCCCCTACCACGGTGCCCTGGGCCGCTGCTGACGCGCCTGGCACGGCCTCTGGGCAGACAGGCCCTGGGGTGACCCCCGCTGGGCACTTCCGCCGACGGAGGCCGTTGTACAGTGATTCCAAAGGGGCCTGGGGGCGAGGCCGGGCAGTGCCTCAGTTTGCCCGTCTGTAACATGGGTCTAGCGGTATTCGCTGTCCTTGGCCACGCCCCCTGACCCTCCCCCTCTCCCTGTGACGGGCGGGGAAACAGCCACAGCCAGGCCCCAGCGCGTCTAGGGCGGAACGACGGGTGAAGGGGGAACCAGCCCAGACAGCGCCCTCCCCACCTCCGCCAGCCTGGGCCGACGAACGGCGCTATGGTCCCCCCAGCCTCCCCTGGAGACCGGGCCACGCCCCCTCCCCTACGCAAGGCGTGTCGTCACCGCCCTCCGTCCCGACGCGCAGCCTCGGCCGCTCTTTCGGCGGGGCGCGAGAGGGGGCGGGGCTCGCGTTTGAAAGATGGCGGACGAAGTGGACCAGGTGAGCGACTCGCCCCGTTCTCAGGGTTTGGCGGGAGCCGCGTTCGGGGCCCGCCCTCTTCCCAGCCTGGGGCCTTGCGTGGGGTCGAGCGGGGCTCTCCTCTTCCCCCACAAGCGGGGTCGCCCGGTCGCTGTCAGCTCCCCCCTTACTCGGCCTCTCCCCTCCTCGGTGCGCGGGGGGGGGGGGTAATGAAGGGGGCTCGCGGGGTCAGCCCCTAAGGGGTCCCTCACTATTTACTCTGCCCAGTGTCCCATGTCTCAGCCCGTCCCAGCCAGCCTCAGGCGCGCCCTGTCTAGCTGAACTGAGCCCTCCAGCAAAGACACCCTGGTTCTAGCTCCCCCCAGAGCAGCGGCCTCCAATCTTTTTATGCCCTAAATTACTTTTTGAATGTAAGGGCAACCCAGGATCTATCCTGCCCCAAACCCCTGCCCTGCTAACTCCACCCCCCCACCCCGTCTCCCTTGCTCGCTCTCCTCTCCCCTCGCGTTCACACGTCTGGTGAATCAGAAAAGTCAAGTGAGATTTTAAATGTCCTATAGAAATATGGTATAAAAAAGTCTTTCATCAGCACCGAGGGATCATTTTAAACTCATTTTTAAAGTAATTCCAAAGGAGCACATTGGGGAAATCTCCCTGGCTCCCTCCAAATGAATCTCCCTCCCCCAACCTTCAATCTGGTGCCAGGGGCTGCTTCTCCTTGATCTTGTAGTCTCCGTGATGCTTATGCAACTGCTCGTATCAGGCTGTGGCCCAAGAAAGAGTCTATTTCTGCACTCACCCTCTGGTGCTTGCCTGAGTTTGGGGGGCCCTAGTCACTGCTGCAACAGGCTCTCCCTTCAATTTCTTGCTGGCAGCCTCTTGCTGCAGGGAACCTTTGCGCTGCTTCTTCAAAGCTGCATCTGTCAAGGGGTGCAACCAGAAACCGGTGGGGGACACAAAACAAACACAGCGGAAGTGAAGGCAGCCCCCCTTCTTTGGCAAGGCCTTTGCACTCTTTCCCCATCTCTGAAGCGTCTGTGCACCCTGAGGCCTCCCGTAGCTGCAGAAAGGCTCGGGCTCTGTGGGCTTTGGGTTGAGGCTGAGTGGTTTGCAGTGTGGGAGGGGGCTCTGGGTTGGGCAGGGAGTTGGGGTGCAGAAGGGGTTGTGGTGTTTCAGTGGGAGTTTGGGTGCAGGAGGGGGCTCTAGCAGGAACAATGTTGTGTTGGGGTGCAGGAGGAGGCATGGGGTGCTGGCTCTGGGAGGGGGGCTTTGGGTGCAGGAGGAGGCATGGGGTGCTGGCTCTGGGAGGGGGCTTTGGGTGCAGGAGGAGGTATGGGGTGCTGGCTCTGGGAAGGACTCGGATGGGGCAGGGATTTGGGGTGGAGAAGGGTGTATAGAATGCTGCCTCTGTGAGGGAGTTGGGTGTGGCATCCCATCAGGCAGCATTTATGATAAACAAGCTCCCTGTCAGCAGTGCAGGGAGCCTAAGACAGGCTCCCTGCCTACCCTGGCTCTACACCACTCCCAGAAGGAGCAATGTGCCCTTGTGGCCCCTGGAGGGGGAGGTCATGTAGATCTGTGGGCTGCTCCTCTCTGCAAGCACCACCTCTGCAACCCCCATTGGCCATAGCTCCCCACTCATTGTCAATGGGAGCTTTGGAGGCTGTGCTTGCAGGCAGGAGCAGCATGGGGAGGGAACCCCGCGGGGACCGCTGCAGCAAGAGATCACTGGGAGATTCTCTAGGATTGGTGACCACTGTTTCAGAGCATGCCTCCACCACTCTTCAGTCCTAGCTTAGCCAGAGGGGCTTGCTCAAGAGTAACATGAGATGCTTCCTTTTTCCTGGGTTAGTAAGCTAAGGCAGGCAGAACAGAAAAAGAACCATAGCCCTCAACTACATGAAGGGGGATTTCAAAGAGGATGGAGCTAGGCTGTTCTCAGAGGTGGTAGATTACAGAACAAGGAGCAATGGTCTCAAATTGCACTGTGGGAGATCTAGGTTGGATATTGGGTACAATTTTATTAGAAGAGTGGTGAAGCACTGGAATGGATTACTGAGGAAGGTGGTGGAACTTCCATCCGCAGAGGTTTTTAAGGTCTGGGTTGACAAAGACCTCTTAGGGATGATTTGGTTGGGATTGGTCCTGCTGTGAGTACAGGATTGGCCCTCTTGAGGTTTCTTCCAGCCCTAATCTGTGATTCTATGACAGAGTAGAGACATGGCGAACAAATTGCAAAAAGCTGCAGCCTTTGACGTGAGGCAGACTGCATGTTCCCTATGAAGCAGCAAATCTTTAACCTCTCGCTACTGCGTTTTACATCAAACCTTTTCCCTTTGTTTCAGTCTTTACTGTGATCTTAGACTTTTATTTTTTAATAAAGCAAACTTGCATTGTTCCTTGAGGTCTTAGTGCTATTTCAGTGCTGTTTTAAGTCTCTTGGAATCTCAATTCTGGAATTGCTATTATCAAGCTTAAGAAATGTAGGGCTTTATATTTCCTACTTTTATTGCAGTTTGTTTTGTTGAAAGTGAAGCTGAAGGAATAATTGTGAAGGAATATAAAATTCAGGACACTTACCCTGGAGACCCTAGTGCATTATCTCTTTGGGGCAAGGACCACCATTTTGTTCTGTTTGCACAATGCTTAGGAAAGAGGGATCCTGGTCCATGACTAAAGCAGACAATAATAATACAAATAATAATAATAATTATCCACCAATGAGAAAAACATAATCAGTGACAGTGTAAGCTTCTCTACATCCCCAGCCAAAGTATCTCAAACCTGACCATGCAAGCTCAACTTTGAGGGTAAAAGGCATTTAAATCCCTTTTTGTTCAGGTTTCTGGCCTGTCCACTAAGACTGCCGGTAAAGGGTACCAATTGTGATGGTAGTGCCTGTCCGCTAGGAAGTGAACTGAAATTCATGTCACTTCATACAGGCCACCAAATGCTCATCCTGTGGTAATGATTTTTGGTTGCTACCAGAATAGGCTGGATCAAATGACTGACATGAAAGTGAAAGGTACTTTATCCAGAAAGAGAGACTGCTTTAGAACATAAAAGTTATTCTGAAAACTGCTTTCTATTTTTTTTAGCAACAAACAACAAATACTGTAGAGGAGCCCCTGGATTTGATCAGACTCAGTCTAGATGAACGAATCTATGTGAAAATGAGGAATGACCGAGAACTTAGAGGCAGATTACATGTAAGTAAAACACTGTGGAAGATTTAACACAGGTGTACTTTTAACTATGAAACAGTAGATATAAAAGTCAAGGCAACTTATACTCATAAATGTTGGTTTCTTTGTGGTATTCCAGTCAAGTTCATTTTTAAGGTCTATTTAAAATATAGAAATTTCTTTTGTGCCTGACATATTATCTGAGCATTTCTTGGTATTGGAGTACCAGTACCTGTAAAAGGTAGAAATCCTTGTATTTTTCTCCGTTATCTTAAAATAACAAGGTGCTGGATTTTCTTTCCTCTCATTATCAGTTGCCTTCATGACATGATGTTTTAGGAGAAATCTAGTTTAAATTACTTTAGAGCAGTGTTGCTTAGTGGATAGAACACAGGACTGGGACTCAGCACAGGCCCACATTTGTTTCTTTCCTCTGCCACTGACATCCTGGGTGACCTTGGGCAAGAGTTTTCAGCTCTCTATACCACAGTTTCCCATCTGTAAAGTAGGGGTAATGATACCAATCTATTTATAAAGCACTTTGAGATCTACTGATGAAAAGAGCTTTATAAAAGATAGGTATTTGAAACATTCTCTAAAAGTAATGGTATTTGGGCTCAGGCTGATATCCTATGGAAGTCTATTCTAAATTCAAGTAACTTTCAGTGATGATAACCTGTCCCTTAATCTCACAAGTTGATATCTGGCTTTTTGTCAGTCAGAGCATCCCTCCTGAACCTTTGCCTAGGTTCTTTTATGACATCTTTAAATCTTCAAAGCACAGAAGTTAGGGTGGCAATACCATGACTCCCTACAATAGCCTTGCAATCCCATCCCCTAACCCTATTTTGGGTTGAGACCCTCATGGTTACAACACTGAAATCTCAGATTTAAATATCTGAAACCAATAAATGTATGATTTTAAAAATCATATTACCATGAAATTCACGAAAATGGAACATGAATTTGGTAGGGCCCTACCTGTATAACTTTAGTAATCTTAAACCTGTGCTACTAAAATTTGGTAAAAGTATGTGACAGCTGAAGCAACTATTTGAAAGAAAATTAATTTGTAAAAAGAAAACAGGTGTACTGTGTTCACTAGTGCAGGTGAAATTAACACTACTGTGAAAAAACTGGTATATTTGAAGGTCAAAACAATTGATTATTCATGACAAGTTGAAATACACTAAGAAAAGATACTTTAATTTTAATTATTTTATATTTAAACTGCTTTGAGCTACAAATATTTAAACACTTTTTTGTTGTGTGGGTGGTTCAAATTGTAAAGAAAATAAACTGGTCTTATTCCCTCAGGCTTATGATCAGCACTTAAATATGATTTTGGGTGATGTTGAAGAGACTGTGACAACAATAGAGATCGATGAGGAAACCTATGAAGAGATTTATAAAGTAAGGGTTTCAATGTACTTGTTGGAAAAAAGAAAAACTAAAAGTACTTTCCACATTAAATATTTTATCTAATTAAACTTAAAATTGACAGATGAAAATTGATTTTTGCCAGGTAGATTTGAGCAAGATTTGATTTAAAGCAACTTCAGGCAAATTGTTATTAAAGTAAAAGCTATGGCAAACCTGCCTGCTAACTATATTGCTCTTTTCAGTGTGTGGATAAGACTCTTAAGTTGTATTTCCTCAAAACTTGCTTTTTGATATGTTTTTCTTTGAACATGAATTTAAAATTGGTTACATGTCTCAGATGTTTTTCTTTACTTCCGTTTAGTCTACCAAGAGGAATATTCCAATGCTCTTTGTCAGAGGTGACGGCGTTGTGCTTGTAGCTCCTCCATTGAGGGTTGGCTGAAACCACAAAGGATTTGCCATGGTTGGAAGCTGCTCATTTTGAGATAAGGCTCCTGTTCAGATGCAAAACTCTGCATATTTTTATGAGATATTGTTGGTTTGTGTGTTTGTTTTTTCACACCTGCTTGGCTTGTGGATCATTGAAAATAACCCACAAAAATGATGAAAGACAATGGTGTGAGACCGTTTAGTTGTCGGAGAGTAAATTTAAATGCTATATTACAGGTGTCTGTCAAATCAGTAAATTAATCTTCTCAGTTTTACAATCTTGGCAACTGCTGAGTTTTGATTTTTTTTTAATAAATATGGTTTATCTTTTGGATTATTGATTTGTCATCAATTTTTGGTATAAAAATAACCTCTTCATCTTGCATCATATTTACAAGTTACAACTTATTGTGGAATTAAGTGCACTGATAGTTATTTTACGGAAGAGATTAATATTTGTTTATGATGCATTATATCTTTGTTTTCTCTAATTTGCAAGGGTTACAGCTTTTAGTGACTCACAACAGTGCCCAGTATAGAATCAGTAAGACAGGTGGCTGTTTTGTGTCCAGACTTTTAACATGTATCCTTGTTTATGCACATACAGTTCATGATTTCTAAATTATGGAGTCTTCTGCTTTACACTGGAACAGGCCTAGTAACTATTATCCAAAATCAGTTTTGAAAGGATTTGTTGTCTGACTATCAACCATTTGTGTAGACCAATAGGTATAGTTACCAACATCTTGCAGTCTAATTGGAAGGTGTGATCCTGATAGCTGATGGGAACCTGATTTCTTTAGAATCTTAAACCTTGCAAGCACTGACATACAGGAGTCATAGCATCTGTGTCTGAAATTATGGCTTTGTTTAAGCTACAGTGCATAGCAGTTTCTGCAAGACCTTTAATCCCCATCTGTAAAATGGGAATTGTGATACCAAACAAATTTGTAAAGCACTTTTGAGATCTACTGTTGAAAAGGACTATCTGAGAGCTAGGTATCTAAGCAATTTATGAGTTATAAAATGCCAGCTATCCGACTGGGTATATTTCCCATTTCAACAAATTTGTCTGGGTAGATTGAAGATGCTGGTTCTGTACTGGACCTGTTTCTCAAATAGTACATATTTAGCGTTTTAGTTTACACGCCAGCACAAGCTGCTGTCCTGAATAGCTTTCTCCTAGAAGTGAACACCCTTCCTGATCTACAGTGCCCCTAGTTTGTGTGGCTAGAATAATAAGAGTGCCGGATCTGTTAGACTCTACTTCTGGGTTTGTATTCTAAAAAAGAGAAAATGCTGCCTTTTGTGGCAAGGGTGATCAAGAACCTCCAGGTTGCATCTGCTCTGTATGTTTCTGCTCCCCTCATTTCAAGAGAACCTGGGTAGAAAGCCAGTTATGGTTTCAGTGGAATACCTCAACTTAACTTTTCTGTATGTTTCGTAATATGAGGAGCTCTAGTATGATTTTCCTACATTTACAGCGAGAGGTGTATCTTCAAGTATGTGAAATGGAAATAATAGCTGAAATGAAGTCCAAATTACTGCAAGTAACTACAGTGCATTAATTATCCCATTTAAGAAATGTAGTCTTTTAGAATGTGGTGCAAAGAACATGCTAGGAAGGCAAATTGTTCCAGTCCTCTCCACATGCAAGAATAGTTAATCCAAGAATAATGCTTTTGTGTTTAGGCACCTCATGTAGCCTTATATGCGCTCTTCCATTGAAGGGAAGGGGAGCAGAACGAGACTGGTGTAGAAGGGGACCAGTGATCACATTTGACCTTTGTAGCAAGCTTCCCTCTCTGATGATGATTATTGCCTTGGAAGCACTGCTGCTCTAAGTCAACGCTGTTGTGAGGTAAGGAGAGCAGCTGCAGTCCATGACTTACATTCATATCCATGCATGAGTTAATGCTGTTCAAGTTGCACTGACTCCCATTCACTACCCGTGTTGCCTTTGATGAGGTGCAAGATGCCAGAGGCACCAAAGTTCCTTTGGATGCCAGAGCTCCTCTTATGAAAGAGGCTGCAGCTCCCCTTTCCTGCTGATTTACAGTGAAGGCAATATGCCCCATTTCCACTGTGTTTTTCAAACCTTTCCTGCCTTGAGAGGCTCATTCCAAGGAAACAGGTAAACCCAATTCTGCAGACAAGGACATACCCATAACCCGTAAACATCTAACCTGACTCACTTAATGGCTTCTTCTGGTGCTGTGCAGCTCTGCCTGATTTCTATCTGCTGCTGGTATTTAATGTGGTGCTTCAAAACAGGTGGAGCACTTCCTGCCAGTTGGCCTCAAAAAGCCTCTCCTCTAGGGATGGCCGAGTACAGCGAGGTGGCTCCAGAGCCACATGCGGCTCTTCAAAAGTTAATATGTGGCTCCTTGCATAGGCACCGATTTCGGGGCTGGAGCTACAGGTGCCAACTTTCCAGTGTGCCGGGGGGTGGGGGTGCTCACTGCTCAACCCCTGGCTCTTCCACAAGCCCTTCCCCACTCCAGCCCTTCCCGCCCCCTCCCTTGAGCCTACTGTGGCCTTGCTCCTCCACCCTCCCCCTGTGCGGGGCTGCCAGTGTGTGGGAGGTGCTGGTGAGGGGAAGCTGCTGTATTACTGTGGCTCTTTGTCAATGTACCTTAGTAAATACTGGCTCCTTCTCAGGCTGGCCACCCCTGCTCTACTCTATACGTGAGGTGTAAGATGGGTGTTAGGTTTACAAATACTTCTTCCCTCGTGATTGTCTCTGCCTGTGATTTTTCTGTGTAGAGTAATTTGAAGCTGATCTTTGAGTTTTAACTCGTTCAAAACACTAGATGGTGCTCTGTTCCCTCAGATTTAAGCTTGGTTCACTTTGCCTGATTTTATCAGTGATGTATCTTTGAGCTGTGCCTGTACTCATGAAATTAGTCATTTGTTTTTAATTTAAAACTGCCATCAAATGTGATCCTAATTACTTTTACTGAGCAGTAGAGTTAGACATCCAAATATGTCTTGATATTTACAAAGGCACAAATGACTTCAGGGGCAGAGTAAGTATAAAACAGTTCAGTACATGTGCCCTGCATTCATTGGTGTACCTCGACTTGTATATTTGGGGGAAGAGCGGGCAGCTCCAATCAGGCCAATGGGGCCAAAGGTGGGGGGCAAATCACATGGCTGCTCAAGGTTTGCAGTTTTGGGGGGGTGTGGGGAGGCCCCTCCCGCCCTCCCCGCCAGTGCCTGCATTTTTTCTGATTCAAACTCCCGAAATCCTGGCTGGTTACTTTGCTAACAGCACTGGTGAAACAACTCCTTTAAAAAAGCAATGATGGTTAACTGCTCAGCTGCTGAACATTCCTTGAAGAACAGCAGCACAGAAAGCATTCATGTGCCAGTTGTGACCATCACCACCACTGACTTCAGTATTCTGTGGAGAACCATCCTTGATGGGATTAAAGCTCGACATTAGAAACTGGTCAAGCTTCTCAATGTACATATATCAAAGTTTAAAACATGGTTAATACTTGTTATTTCCAGTTACTGTCACCGTATTGTTCTTTATTTTCTTTCTGAGCTAATTAAAGTGGCTTGGATAAAATCTGGAAGGAGGAAGGGTCAGCATTAAATATTCAGTTTGTAACTCTGACCTACAGACAGACTGTATAGGCTATGTTTTGGTTCACCAGAGTTTCTCATTCTGTATCTAAGGTAGGCTCTACTTCCATACCATGCAGTCAGAAATATAATTAAGGTGGGGAAGGGCCATGGATAGAGTATGGGCATGATAGCCTTCATTTTTTAAATATCCTTTTCTCAAATGTGGGTTAGATTACATGTGAGTTTGGGTGGGCTAAGCCTGTTACCTCATTATCATCATGGTAGGACTGGTACTCCCTGCAAAGGAGAGATTTGGCTTGAATAGTAAAGATATATAATACAAGTGGATTAATGTGCTGCAATGGCAGAGCTATGCAGGGGCTCAGGTCTGGAATAGCATAGGAGAAATGTGCCTGTAGATGTGCTATTGTATATTTTATATTGTGAACTCCTTGGGGGCACAGAGCTTGTCTTTGTCTAATACCTAGTACAGCTCTGGTGCTGTATAAATAATTACACATCTCTGGTTTCTTCTTAAAATTTAAAACAATTTTTTCTTTATTATTATATTTTATCCATCTAACACCTTAGTAACAGAGTGCTTTACAAGCATAATTTCCTCTAATCATAGCCAGGTGAATCATGTAATCCAACCCTCTGCCAATGCAGGATTGCTCTTTGCAATATATTCTCTGATTGCCTAGTCCATGTTTAAATGACTCAACCAATGGGGCTTTCACCACTTCCCTGGGGATATGATTTATGGACTGACTGTAGTCACAGACTTAGCCAGGAGCAGCATAGGCTCCTCATTTAAGTGGACTCCATGGCAGCCCTGGTCTGTCCAGCTGCTGCACCTTTGTCATAACACCCAGCTGCTGCATTGAACTGGGTGGGGGATCCGTAATTTGGGATTGGGAAGGTGCAAAATGTCAAGGGTGCCGATGCATTAAGAGATCTCCCATCACTCACTGTCTAACAGACCTCACAATTGAGACACTTTCCTTGCTATTTTAAATTTTTCCTTTACTCTAATTTCATTTTATGAACATCGGGCAACAAAATCAGCGCAAATGCCACACAAATCATTACCCCAAATGTGGTTTTGAGTGTATTGCTCAGCACCAACACAAAATGCTTGTCTAAAATTTTGTAATGAGTCATTTACTGGCTTCCCAAATGCGCTCTATGTAAATCACAGAGAACCTTGATAAAAACAATTTTTTCTTTTTGTTGAAAATGAGGTTCTCTCCTTAATAACTTTCTTAATTTAAAAGGCTTATACGTCAGCCTAACTGTAGCTGTGTAACAGTCTTCCTTCAGACCTTCAAATGATGATTGAAGGGAAAAAACTTGAACCAGGGAAAGGGTGCACTAATTCTTGAGCTGCTGTTTAAATTTTCTCTGCATCAGATGACTCTGACTTTGTCATGTTCATCCCTTACAATTGATTGCTAAAATAATATTTCTTCTTAACATCATAAAAGTGACTGTTTTTTTCTTTACATAGGTTAGGCACAATTGAAGGAATATCCTTTAATTTTTTGCCTCATAATTCCTGTGGCTTTTATCTTAGGCTGTGGATCTTGCCATCAGAAAGTCTGTGAAATGATTTGCTATGTTCTAGATCATCCACTTCCAGGACTTTAAAGTAAAATTGCCACCTCTCCCAGGTGTATAGATGTTGCATGCTTCTGATTAGCAGAAATCTGGGAAAGAACTGAAGTGTTAACAATAAGCATGGAAGCTAATTTGTCTTAAATTAGATATGTGTATGATACATTCCTCCAAGCTAAATTTTAGTTGCCTGCTTAATTAAGGCAAGAGAGGAAGTTCCAGTGCAAACCAACAGAAGATACTATTTTAAAATTAAACAGTTCTTAACAGGATCCTTATAATGTAGAGCAGGGGTGGGCAAACTATGTCCCGTGGGTCACATCTGGCCTGTGGGACCATCCTGCCCGGTTCCTGAGTTCCGCCTCGGCCCCTCCCCCACCTTTCCCCTCCCCCAGAGCCACGCCATCGTACGGGCAGCGCTGCATGGCAGCGTGTCTAACTGTCCGGGCTGCTGCTCTAAGCAGCTTGGCAAGGGGGCTGGGGCCAGGGGGTTGCATAAGGGGCAGGAAGCAGCGAGGGTTGGATGAGGCATGGGAGTCCCGGGGATCTGTCAGGGAGTCGGGGGGGGGGGGGGTGGATAAAGGTCGGGTCAGTCAGGGGATGGAGTGGAGAGGTTGGGGTCCTGGGGGGTAGTTAAGGTGGGGGAGTCTCAGGATGGGCCGGTCAGGGAACAAGGAGCAGGGGGAGTGGGGGGTGGGGGTCTCTGGAAGGGGCAGTCAGGTGACAAGAAGCAGGGGGGGTTGGATGGGTTGGGGATTCTGAGGGGGGCAGTTGGGGCAGGAAGTAGGAGGGGGACAGATAGGGGTGGGGCCAGGCTGTTTGGGGAGGTACAGCCTTCCGTACCCAGCCATCATTACAACTTTGTGGCCTCAAGCCAAAATGTTTGCCCAACTCTAATGTAGAGCAAGGGTGTGCAAACTTTTTGGCCAGAGGGCCACATCGGGGTTGCAAAATTGCATGGAGGTCTGGATAGGGAAGTTTGTCCCTCTCCAAACAGCCTTGCCCTGCCACTTATCTGACCCCTTCCCACTCCCTGACTGCCCCCCTCAGAATCCCTGACCCATCCAAACCCCCCTGCTCCTTGTCCTCTGAACACCCCCTCTTGAGACATGCCTGCCCAACCCTCCCGCCCCATCCTTAACAGACACCCCCTCCCCCAGGACTCCCACACACCATCCAACCCCACCTGCTCCCAGACTGGTCCCCAGGATTCCTCACCCGTTATCCAATCCCCGGGCTCTGGCCTCCTTATCATGCCGCTCAGCAGTGTTTCTGGCAGCTGCGTGGAGCCAGACATGCTGCCCCGCCCTCCAGAGCGCTGCCCGCACAGGACGCTGAGGCTGGGGGCGGGGGTGCCAGCAGCAGCCTCCCCGACCGGGAGCTCAGGGGGCCAAACAGGATGGTCCCGTGGGCCGTAGTTTGCCCACCCCTGATGTAGAGGTTAGAATAGCCATAGATCACTATTGCGCTCTGCTGGTGCAATTCAAACCTGCTCAAGTGTTACGTTGCTATCTAATGGCTGCTGGTGAGAGAGACAAACTTTCAATCTTAAATATTTCAAGGGACCATTCAAGGTGAAGTAGTCCACAAACACCTCTCCAGTTATAGGGGGAAAGGTGAAAAAATCAGGGGAGGGAGTTGGGAGGGCAGGGATACGTGGACTATAGATTGTTGTAATGAGCCATAAACCCAGTGTCTTTATTCAGTCCACGAATTTTAGTATCCAGTGTGGCAAGGCACCTCCTCTGGCTCAGGATCAGTGCTTCCTCCTCTGGCAGTGAGGGCCTGGGGTAAGTCAGCCTCCACTCTGAACAGTGTTTACTCTCCCACTTGGCAATTTATTTCCCAGTATTCTCCAGAGAAGCCTGGTGTGGGCTTCAGGGAATGCCCCTCTGACCCCCCCCCCCAAAAAAAAAAAAAAAGGAAACCAATTCCAGTGAAGACCAGGGAAAATACCTTTCCCACCCCTCACTGAGAGTGGGTGGCCTTGTTATTGGCCCTGGCGTGCCAGTCCTTGCCCCTAGATAGGCGGTCTGAAGAGAGAGCAGCCCTCCACCCTGGAGCAACCTTTCGTCCTTATTGCTACTAGCCCTGCAGCAGCTGGTCTTGCTGTCCCCTTTCTCACCCAAGGAAGCATTTTTAAAGGTCTCAGGCAGCCCTTAATTGGACTCAGGAGTCCTGAATTGGCCTAAGGTAACCCCTTCTCAGCTTATAGGGAAAAGGGCCTTTATCATTCTGGTGCTTATATGCTTCCCACCACCCTCTTATAGCTGCCCAGTCTGACTTTGTCACACTAGCATCTAGCCACATTAAGAATTTAAGCTTCGAAGCTCATCTTTTGAAGATGTGTAGGTCTCCTTTAAGGATGAGAATGAGAGCTCAGATAGAGATCACTGTATGAAAAGGATGCATCTACAGGTGATAGGGTGGCTGTCTTTTCTAATTTTTCTATGTGAGTTCATTCAAAAGCATAGTGATTGCCTCGTTTCACCCACATAGTTGTTGTTTTCCTTCTACCACAGCACAAAGAGATGAAGTGACTTGCCATAGGTCAGAGTCAATGTAGAAAGCAAAGATCTGATTCCTGATCTAGTTAGTGCCTTATCCACTGGACCATGCCACTGCGTCCTTTAGTATAAGGCAGCATCTTATAATCTCTCATTCCTATTTGAAAAGGAGGCAAATTCTTCACCTTATTCAGTAGTAGTGGTTCTCTTGTCTGATTAACACAGAAAAGCTTTTAAGAAAGCAAACAAAAATATTGAACTAATCGCTCTGGCTCTGTTTTAGCCAAAGGCTAGTGAGAGTGTTGTCAGCTGCAGCATACTTTGTATTGCAACTGATGTCATTCATTTGTGCATCTCACTCTTCTGACTCATAAGCAGCCAAGGAGGGAGAGCAATTATAAGCATCAGTAAGCACTTGACAAACATCTGCATATTGATCAAGGTTCTATGGACACTGCATCAATTTCAAAGAAGTGATGTCTGATGGAGTGGGAATCACGGGCAGCCTAGATCATCACATTAAGCAAATCGCTGAATCTCTATTTAAACTACATATGTAAACCACAGCTGCTTTCTCAATCTGAACATAATACTTACGCACCGAAATGCGATGCATGAGGCTGGTCTGACGTTCATGGGGCCCAAGCAAAAGCAGGGCTTCAATCTACCAGGAATTATATAACAACCTGCCGCCTTCTCTGATCCTGTTGCTAAAGAAGAGATCAGCCAGTTAATTGCCTCCACAATACTTTCCTGATACTGAAAGAGAAGATGAGGGAGTGAGAGGTGTCAGCTTTCTTTTAGCTGCTCCAAAGGGGGAGATGTGACCAGCTCCTGAGTTGGAGAACATGTATTGAACCAGCTTGTGCTTAAAAGTAGCCCTTCCCTGTTGCAGTAGCCATCCTATCTCGTTAATACTCTAGCCTTTTAACACTTTTTCTGGTTACAGTTAAAGATGGCTGAACCTCTGACGCTGTGGCATTCAATTCCAAAGAATATCCAGATTTTTGGAAACTTCTTTGAGCCTCCAGCTTGAAAATCTGGCTTCCTTGAGAGCCATTGAGACTACAGAAATAGCTTTCTTGCTGCTGCTGCTTCTACCTGATCAGAGTGATCCTGCATTTTGGGGAAATTTGAAAGCAACCCAAATTTTTGCCATTTAAAACCATGATATTGGAGGTGCATAATTTAAAAACAAATGCAGAAATCACCAATTGTGTTTGAGCTTTAAAAGTAAATTGTTCAAATTAAGTGTGGGATGAAGGTTCAGGTAGAGTATTTTTATTTATTTCATCCAAACCTATTCATCCATCTCTAGATGCCACAGAAATGTGAAAATCTTGCAGCAAGATATTACAAACAGAGCATGAAAATACATGATGTAAATGGCCAATTTGCCTTGAGCGCTTTTTCTCCTCCATAAGGCCTTGTTGCGTAACTGTTCCCTTCAGTGTTGCTCTTGTGTTTATGAACTGGATATTTGTGAGGAATTAATCAGAACATTTTCCACATTAAGGGACCAGCAGGCCCTTGGGAATTTTGAGAGCTTTTGGTTTGAGGCAGTAGCAGGCAGAGTAGCAGGGGCTTGTCTCCATTGGGTCACTAGCCTAAGTTTCCTGCAAATAAAAGATGGGTTTTTGGCCAGTTTGCGTAAGGATGGGATATACTCTGTGTTTTGCTACTGAAAGCCTGATGCTGTCTGACTCGGGGTAAGGGGCAGCAAGATTTTCTCACCTCTTGCTTTGGTATTAAATCATCCTACAAATAGAGACAATTCCTGACCATCCCCTTGTAGGTTGGATGGGGTTCTTCTCAGTTTTAGATTGCTATGAAAAATGCTAGGAAATTTACAACTAGATCCAAATTTTTAGAGTGTGCGCGGGGGTCACTTCTAGTATCTTCCAAGCTACCTCTGAAATAATATTTAATTTACAGTACCAGATGAAATTTTCTGATCTCTAGTAATCTCTTGGCTATAACTGTTTACATACCTTTATGGTAGGGCTGATACTTTGGATTCTACAACAAGCCAAATAAAGCTGAATAAATCTGCCTTTGTGTGTGTTTGTAATTTTCATGGGCATTTTAATGCCTCAAGGAACCAGTTATAAGGACAAAATAACACACAATTTTTGTCTTCCCACACTATTTCCAGCATCCAAGAACTAAAATACTATAAGACTACAACTCATATTTTTTTAGCCCCACACATTTACTGAGAAATTACAATATGTAATATTTTAGACTCTACAAAATTATAATCTTTTATCCATCCCTTTTGGTTCTACAGTGGCAATAAACTCACAAATACTATTTGAACAGCTGTACTGATGTCATGGATGAAGCTGGTGCATCAACAAAGAGGTTCTGGCATGCTAAGGCTTTATAAATATGCAGCACTTAAGAAGAATCAGTGAAAATGTATACTACAGGGTAGCACACTTAGTGCAACTAAGAGCCCTCTGAGCAACTTTCTAGCTATCTGCGGTTCACACCTAGGGATCAGTCCTGCTCCCACTGAAATCAGTGGCAATACTTGGTTGTCTAAGTACAATAAGATGGAGCACATTGCCAGTGTACTCATTAACTGCAGGGTCCATCAAGCAATGCCTTTTTTCTGCTCAGAGCA
Source organism: Sternotherus odoratus (assembly GCA_032164245.1). Lineage (NCBI taxonomy): Eukaryota > Metazoa > Chordata > Testudines > Kinosternidae > Sternotherus > Sternotherus odoratus. Next base: position 17,741,231 of record JAVMKO010000005.1, on the reverse strand, counting down.
AGATGGAACACTGCATACTCAGCTCTATAGTCCCTGTGGGCTTCTCTGTACTGAAGATTGAAACTGCCACGTTGTGGAACTCTGTGTGGGCTGTATTTGGCCCATGAGCTGCACATTGCCATCCCCCATGCACTGGAATGTAAAACTTTCCAGCCTAAGACAGATTTTGTTTTGTTTTTAATTGTCTAACAAAATAAACTTGAAATGAGATGGACTTAAGTGGGAGTTTTACAATGCATGATCCAAGGCTAAAGGAATTTTCATTTCACCCAAGGTTCACATTAATCTCTGAACATCTCTTCGGTGTTGAGAAAACCACCAGCTTAACTGCATGATGAACAGACCACCAGCATGGCCACACAATAAACTAGATGAAACAAAGCAGCAGAGAATATGCTATGGAGAGGCTATCCTACATTGCTTGAGGGTGGATGGACTTGAGCGAAAATGAGTCTTTTCCATAACTGTTATGATTCTCTGATCAACAGACCATCTGTATAGCCATGTAATGGGATAATGAAAATGGTCCTGATTCTTTATAAATCCTGACATCCGAGAAGTTTCTAAAGTCCTGGGACTTTTTCCATTGTAGAAAGTGGAGCCAGGATTTATTTCAGTCTTTGGCTTATAACTAGGTTAAAGAAATAAATACAATAGATCTCTAATACAAAAAAAAGCATGGGAAATTTAATTTAAAATGTTATGAAGATGCAAAGATGTTCTGGTGTGTTTTATTTAGGAACTTGAAAATATGAACTAAGAATGAGGACGCTAATGTTGAAAGCACCAGGGAAAAGTGAAGATTTAATTATATAATTTATTACCAAGCATGTATTATTGATATATACAGTAGTTTCCAGATCAAAGGGTCTGGTCATGCCGTCTTTAGGTGAGTAGTCCCATTGATGGGTTGACGGGAGACTTATGTTTCTCATTTTGGTGGAATACGGAGTTGATGGGAGAGTGATCGGCGGTCGATTTAGCGAGTCTTCACTAGACCTGCTAAATCGACCCCTAGTGGATCGATTGGCACAGCAACAATCCATGGTAAGTGTGGACCAGCTCTAAAGATTATTCCCATGATAGGAGCAGATTATTTCTGAAAGAAGAAAAGTCCATTGGCTTCTGTATGTTTCAGATCCTACCTGATTGATTTCCAGTAGACACAATTTACTTATTTATAACTCTTCCCTGATTGATCAGTATAAAAATTTCACTTCCAAAGACAGACCCTACCTAAACAGCGAAATACCCTTTGTCACTGATGTACAATGCAGATACTGACAATTATTTGCATTAATTTGTTTTTCTTCATTTCTTCCCAGAAAAGTGTGCACTCTCCTAACTATCACAAAAAGCAGTTACCCTTCATCTGAAATGCCTGTTGTTGATTCACTAGGGAGGTTGCTGTAGGCGTCTACAGTAGCTAACACAGACTGTGCCATAGTCATTTCACTTTGCTTGACTTGTTTCTTTGGCACAATAAGAGAGCTGTTGTGAGTGGGAAGTGAGGAGATTGTGCACTGAGAGAGAAGGAAGATTTAGGTTTGCATCCATCTGTGCAAATATTTCAACATAGCTTTCTGCAGCATTCTGTCCCCTTACAGCAGCGGTTCTCAAACTGGGGGTTGCGACCCTTCAGGGGGTTGCAACGATATTCTGTGGGGGTTGCAAGCTGTCAGTCTCCACTCCAAACCCTGCTTTGCATCTAGCGTTTATAATGGTAATAAATATATCAAAAAGTGTTTTTAATTTATAGGGGGGGTTACACTCAGAGACTAGCTATATGAAAGGGTCACCAGTACAAAAGTTTGAGAACCACTGCCTTACAGTAAATGCAATGGCATGCAAAATGTAGAATGCCACAGCTAGACATGGGTGATGCTCAAAATGCCTTGGAGTTCCAAAGTAATAATCAAATTTGGGGTTCTTATCTGGGCATCTTCAGTCTTGACGTGGGGCAGGGAATATCATCAGAAGAGGTGTTTTTGAGTGATTCCGAACATTTCCTACTCTTGAGGATAATTTTTCTTTCAAAAATCCACTTAATGAGTAATATGACCAAATGTATTCTTAAAATTACTCTAGCTGTTAATTAAAATGATTATTTAATGTAGTGTTGAACATTTAGATGGCAGTGTCCAGTGTTGTGTCCCAGGCTACTGGGAATTCCTAATTTTAAAGTTTGATAGAGTTGGTTTGTAGTTATGAGCATTGTTAATCCTATTTGTGTGGCATTGGTATCCATCAGTGCTTCCTGAACTCCCAAAATTCTGTCCCAGCATGCGCTGGAGCGAGTGTGAAACCAGGCTGGGTTCTCAGGAGGGACACTCTCTAGTTGTTACAAAGTCCTGAGGTGGAATCTTGACCCCTCAAGTCAATGGGGCCAACATTTCACCCCAATCGGGAATCCCCAGATGATTACACTTTACATCTTCAAAGCACCTTACAAACATTGTCTAACTCTCACATGCTCTTTTCAAATAGACAGGAATTCCTAGAACCAGTTCAAAATACTTTGGCAACAGGCAGATTGGAGATACAGAAATGAGATGCAGAGGTTACATGATTTACCCAAGGCTGCAACTGGAGGAATTATGTGAACCAGGATTAGGATTAACCAGACATTCCTTGTATTCAGTCCTATTCTTAGGCCTCTGAACCATGCATTTTTTTGTTGTTGTTATTTATTACTAGCAGTAATACCCGGTGTTGCTCGAGTCCATTGGAGGTGGGGAGGGGGGAGAGAGCTGAGTGAGTGTGGGGACTGTTGGGGGGGGGGGGTGAGATTTAAAAAAATTTCTATTCTTACCTGAGAGGGGGGTGGGGGGGGGAGAGAGCTGAGCGAGTGCGGGGGCTGTTGGAGGGGAGGAGAGGGGGGAGAGAGCTGAGCGAGTGCGGGGGCCGTTGGAGGGGGGAGAGAGGTGAGCGGGAGCCGTTGGAGAGGGGCAGAAGGGGGAGAGAGCTGAGAGAGTGCGGGGGCCGTTGGAGGGGGGGGAGAGAGCTGAGTGGGGGCCATTGGAGGGGGGAGGCGGCAGAGAGCTGAGCGAGTGCGGGGGCCGTTGGAGGGGTGAGGGGGCAGAGAGCTGAGCGAGTGCGGGGGCCGTTGGAGGGGGTATTATTACATCATAACTATGTCACAGAGAACAGCAGCTGCCCAGCTGATGTTAATGGGCTTTAAAGAATTTCACCCCTAGGGGGCGTCAGATGTGATATTTGAAAAATTTTCAATTCTTACCCTGATTAGGACCCTAAAGCCTATAACTGTACCAAATTTCAAGTCTCTAGCTCAAACAGTGTGGAAGGAGTAAGGGAACTGTAGTGGGGTGACCACCCGCTCCCCCCCTGAAAAGGGGCTGGGGTAGCCCCGGGAAGGGGCTTGTAGCAGCCCAGGACCGGGGTTGTGGCTGAGAGCCTGCTAGCAGGCTTAATTGGGTAGCAGGCTCAGATGAGAGGCCACGCCCCAAACACAGGCCTGTATAAAAGCCTGAGAGGCAAGGGCCTGGGAGAAGGGACAGTCTCCTCTGGAAGCAGAGGGAGACGGGCCTAGCTGTGGGGAGGCAGTGAGCAAGGTACCTGGACTGGGACAGGGTTGGGGCTAGGCACCGGGAGCTAGAGAGCTCTAGCCTGAGAGCCCCAGACTGCAAGGCCCGATGGGGCGCCTGACCCAGGGGTACTAGTCAGTCTCCCTGATCCATAAACAGGGTACCTGGACTGGGACAGGGCAAGGGCAAGGCAGCTGGGAGCCAGGGGAGCTGCAAAGCTCTAGTGAGAGGGCCCCAGGCTGCTGAGCCTAGCGAAGGCCCATCCCACAGGGTACTGGGGCATCCCTGGGCTTGGTAGAAGCAGCTGGCCAACCCTTCTTGCCTGTGATGAGCAGCCTGATACTGCAGTCCACCTCAGTGCGTGGAGGCAACTGGTGACTAGCAGAGGCAAAGCCTGAGGCAAGTTGGGGATAGTGGGTGCAGGGTTCCCCAGGGAGGGGAGACCCTAAGACTCAGGGGGTTCTGCAGGGGTGCAGCACCCTCAGTTCGTGGGCACCGGGGTCTGGGAGGGACACGGGGCCAGAGCAGGAGCGGACATCGGCCGGCAGAGGGCACTCTGGACGCTGGAAAGAGCTAATTCCCAAGATGACCAGCGGGAGGTGCCGCCGGGGTGAGTGACCGCTTCGCTACAGGAACGTACATACACGCATACACCATTTGACTTTTATATACATAGATTATTTGTATTCTGGTAGCACCTATGTTTACTTAAAGTACTGTACAGGATCTTTTCGGGGGATAAGGCAAAATGCCACATTTATTAATAATACATTCAATAATCAATACTATCTTGTGCATATGATATAGCACACTCAGGCACACACACACAAACACACTCCACCTTGCTTGTTACCAACGAGTTGCTCCCCTGAACAGCACTGCCCAGGTGAGTTAGATGGGGGAGGGGTGGAGCCAGGCTTCTGCCAATCTGGATCGATGCTCCGACGTTGACAAGATGAGTCCCGGGGTCCTCTGCAAGACACCTCACTTTTATAGCAGCTTCCCTCTCATACAAATCTGTTCCAGATTCAAAATCTAGGTCTGTGTCAGTTGGTCCTTTGTGTGTCTGGGTGTTTTCCCAATGCTACGGAGTGGGTGTTCCCAGAAGAAGGTGCTTGCTTCTAACCCCCCAGACCCTCAATATATCTGATCTTCTTTATTCAGCCGACTTGACAAGTTTGATTGTCCTTGCATCTGGCTCCCATCCCCTCTCCAAGGGTTGCAGCTATCTGGAGGTGCCTTGCTTCCAGACCTTCCTTATTCACACTTCATTCATTCAACAGGGCAATTGATTACACAGTGAGGGGAAGATCTTATTCTACTCCTAGAAGAAAAATGTATTTTTGCTATGTTAAGTATACTACCTTAGGGGCTATAAAATATTACCAAAGTTCAACACAGACTTTATAAAACAAAGTTTTATATGAAAAGTTTACACAAAAGTTATAAGTTACACAAAAATGCAGAGATTTATCTACACCTAGAAGCCCTAGTTTAGCACAATGGGATCCCGATCTCGACTCCATATTAATACCCAGTAGGGGGCTATCCCAGTGTTTCTATTTCTAGTCCATCCTGAACTTGGGAAGTAAATGGATGTGTGTCATAGGTTCCTTACAGCATCACATTATAATAGGTGCTCTAGAAATAGCTGACTTCTTGGGGAATCTAAGGGGCAAAGGCTCAGAGGCGCCTGCACATTGCGGGCTTGTTTGTGTCCTACAAAAAAAAGCCAACAGTCACACCTCTGTGCATACCTTTTAAGTAGCTGTGCCTCTGCATCTCTTTCTAACTTGAAGGAGGCAGCGATCAGGACCTGTGGCTTTGCTGCTTGTATCCCTGCCTGTCAAGAGAAGCAGACCAGGAAGAAGAAAAAAAAATCCTGACTTGAGATCCTTTCATGTGATCTTTATAAGCTCTCTATAAGTGAAAACCTTTCCCATAAGGGAGAAGCATCCAATACTGGCTAGTGCTAAAGGCAGGATGTCTACTAGATCAGCCTCTCCTCCCCTATTTTTACTATAGTGGTGGTAGCAATGATAATGGAAAAGGGAAATAATAATATTCACTTATTGTCCAGCATAGCCCATATTTGCCCTAGGCGAGAGGGTGAGTACAATTCTTTAGGGCTAAATTAGACTGGACAGTGGTCTGACCTGAGATGGAAAATTTAAAAAATTCTCCATCTCTGACCCCGAAAGAAGTGTTATTCTCTAGACTGGTGTAGGGGTCCAGAAGCTTCAAGGGAGACCTTGCTGAACAAAGACCATGAGCTGAAAGAATAACACTCATTTACGTGTGGTGTTGGACTAGACTCTTCAGAGAGAGAAGATGAGCACATCAGCCTACTCCAAAATAATATAGGATGTATGTGTGTAGTAAGCGGAAGATTATTGTGACGGCAATCGTTAGGTGGCGCTATTTCGCTTCTATTGCGTCTCTATGAGAACGGCCTTGACTCTCAGAGTTTATCTCTTGAGAAGTCTCCTCCCAGCTGCAGCTGGGAAGTTGTTTACCTACCCTGTGTGAATCTCGGCTTGTGTGAACCCAAACAGGTAAACTGAGGCTGGATTGCAAAACGTGATTAGCTATTCATGAGTTATGTATGAGATGCAAATGAGCATGAGTATTTCTGTGCTGACGCCCTTGTGTGTCAGGCTTCTTCTCTGGGCATTGCTCCGATGTGCCAGATCTCCTGTATCGCGGCTGTGCTGACCGGGGCCCCCAGCACGGTGATGCCACTACCTTCAATAAACTCACTACTTTTCATCTAGCCACTGTGTGTGAGCCTCGTCTCTACGGGACTCCCGAGGGTACTCTGCAACAACGTGATAATAGACAACTTTTTTTCCTTATGGCTGTCAGGCAGGGTGCCCACTAAATTCTAATGTTATTACCATCTGATTAAAGTGACCTACTTGCACTTTACATTCATAGATTGTAAACCTAGAAGGGTCTATTGTAATCATCTAGTCTGTTCTGCTGCACAATATGGGCCAGAAGTCTCCCTGAATTAATTCCTGTTTGAAATAGGGCATATTTTTAGGAAAACATCCAATTTTGATTTGAAAATTTCCTGTAATGAAGAATCCACCACAACACTGGGTATATTGTTCCAATGGTTAATCACCTTCACTGTTAAAAATTTTCACCTTAGTTCTAGTCTCAATTCTCTAATTTTGTAGCCACCACTAGATCTTATTATACCTTTGTCTGCCAGATTAAAGAGCCCTGTATTAGCAAATTTCTGTTCCCATAGGTACTTACAGCCATTGTGCAGAGATAGGAATGGACATTTGGGTGGGTCCCCATTTATGATGGCTAGGCCATGACAAAAGGTCTGATGTCACAGAAAGAGCATGAGCCATAAGGGCCCTACATCACTGTTCCTCCAGGCTCCCCCACAGCAGAGTGCCAGCCCCTTAGTTCCTCCATGGCTCACCGTCTGCCATGGGTTATTCACACTAAGCCCCACAGATCCACACAGGAGCCACCCCACTCTATGGCCCCCTTACCTGATATAGGCTTCCCAGGACATGTATGAAGTACACAGCCTCATCTTCTGCAACATACAAAACATTAACACCTCTGTGATGTTAACACACCAGCACAGATGGGGTTAAGTAGCAAGAGAGGCCAATTAAGCTTAGGCTGGGGAGCTATGGGGCAATGAGACTAACTGAGAATGAGGCTCACCTGGGCAGGAACAGGTAGGGCTTCTCTTCAGGAGTTGAGGAAGGGGCTGTAGGGAGGTCAGAGTGTAATCATACTCCCTGACACAAGCGGGAGAGTAGGAATCTGAGAAGGGCTGGGGAGGAAGCCGTCTAAGGAAGGAGCAGTAAGGTCTGAAAGCGATAGACCTGAACTGGTGGTTTGAGGGTCCCAGGATTGGCTGGCAGGCAGGCAGGCCTGGAATCCCCTATGAACCACTGCAGAAGCAGTGCAGTCAACACCATGGAGATAGAGGCTGCCTGAGACTTTGAGGGAGAAGACTTTGATAAGAACCTGGAAGGGGAGGATGATAGTGATTTGGCCGGAGGACTAAGCCGTGAAAGCGAGGCACTGCAGCTCCCAAACAGAGAGAGGGACCACAGAGTGAATGACTGAGGCAACTGGCTCAGTGACTGCAGGAGAGGACATGGACAGTGGCAATGAGTGGTGAGTTGAGTGGTGAGTAGCATGTGCCCCATGACAAACCCCTTGTATTAGAGCGCAAGGACTGTCCCTCTCCCCTCAAAAGCACTGGGTGCTCCCTCAGCCCCAAGGGAGGGAGCTGCTCTCAGTACAAGGAAGAAAGTGATCAGGCCTGCACTAGTGTGGCCACCACCGAGCCCCAGTGCTGAACCAGGCATGGGGCAAGGCCCTGACAGCACTGGGGGCATCTGGATCCTGGTCTAATTCCCCCAGTCCTGGACTCATTACACCTCTCTGCCTCAAGAGAAGCTGTATCCTATTCCAAAAAAGCCACTGAGCTGGGCTGGGTGCTAGTGGGGAAGGTGAGGCCCACAGGGCTGTGACTCACTCCAGGCATGCAGCCAGACCATGGCAAGGAGAGCCCAGAAGCCATATAGCCCAACCCCTAACTACAGGCTGTTGGGAAGCATCACTGGAATAAAAGGGTCACTCACCCCTAGTTGTGCTCTCTCCAGGTATGGTGGAGGTATACTAATTAGGCAGTGTGCATAGGAAACTTGCACTACTGCTGCCTCTGTGTCTGCTCTGTGAATAAACAAAGGACTTTAGGGTGTAGCACTGCCACTACCAAAATGTTTTATAAATGGTGATGGATGGACTGGTGAAGGGATAGGAAGATAAATGGTCTGGTGCCTCTCCCCAGTACTAAATTCATGTACAGATTGAAAAATGAAATGTAATTACCACTCAGATCAAATTCTTTCAAAAGTCAAATCTGTCTAGCTCAGCAGCGGATATTTGTTTTTAGGGTGGATCGTTGTGTTTATTAGCAGTGCATTGTTCCCCAGGGTCAGGGGGAGCAAGGGAGGAAGAAAGGAAGAACAGCAGATCTTCTTGATCTTCCACTGTTAAAAAAACTATGTAAAACCTACAGGAGAGCACGTAATTCCGAGAACATGCTGTACATTGTCAGCACAGTGTCTTCAGTAAGTCCCTCCTTGCTTCGAAGAATGCATTAGCCACAGGTTTTAATTACTTATTGACTGCTGGGCCACTCCACTGTAATAAAGCTGTGGTATTCGGATGTGATGTGATATGTTTAGGTAGAGAGCGCTTTATGCCTCTGGTGACAGATATGATGATGCTGAGTTTGTTCCTCTTTCAGAGTTTAAGGCAAACAAGTTTCAGAGGGGTAACCATGTTAGTCTGTATCAGCAAAAACAACGAGGAGTCCTTGTTGCACCTTAGAAACTAACACATTTATTTGGGCATAAGTTTTTGTGGACTAAAACCCACTTCATCAGATGCACCTGAGGTAAACAAGTTGAGTTAATCTTGGGCAGGTGGTGATTGTTTTGTTTTTTATTTGTAATCATGAGGTTTATGGCCCCAATCCATCTGAGGTATCACTCAATTAACCAACACAGTGAGAGGGCAGGATTTGGGCAATAATATTTGCACTAATAGCATCCCTGGCCTTTGGTCGGCTTATTAGTCATTCCCCAGGTACTCATTTGGGGTGTCTCTATTTGGGTATGCCTCCTTCAGACACCTGGGGCCAGATTTTCAAATGTGCTGAGCATCTGTGGCTGCAACTATCTCTAATTGGAGTTGTGAGAACTCAGCACATCAGGTTTCTCAAGTGGGGCAGCCAAAATCAGAGTTTTAAAGAAACTGGGCCTTGTTCTCTTGTCAAAGGCCACAAACAAATGAGTGGGAGAGCCAGGAGTAGGACCCAGAAGTCTTAGTTTCACTACCTGTAAAGTGGCACTAATACTTCCCTAGGAGCCCATGAGGTTGGGAGCCTTGGTTAATGTCTGCAAAACACCTCGAGGTCCTCACCTGAAATGCCACTACACAAAAGTGGACTATTAGGACTTGTATTATTATGTGTAAGCCCCATTGATCTGTATAGCCAGAACTTAGTAGCCATCCAACTAATTACAAATAGGTTGTACATCACACCCACCAAAAAGCCTGGGTCATGGTGGTTTGGAAACCCCTTTGTGGGACAGGAAATGTTTAAACGTTTAGAATATTTTGGCTCTGAGCTGTTGCTCTGAAGAGTCCTGCATGGACTTGTTTCCAGGCAGAAATAAACAAAACCTTTTCAAAGAGGACTTGATGGACAGGAGAGAATAATAGAGAATGAATGGCTGGGAATTCCTGTTTGATAGGAAATGCAAGCTGTAAATAAGAAGCAAAGGCGTGTTCAATTAAAGGTGGGTGTCCAATCTTCCCACTCCATCCTACCTACATGTCCGTGGAAGAATGTACTGAGAGAGCATGGTTTGGGTTTCCAATATTTCATTCACTAGATGGCACTGTTGCACAAAGTTCGAAAGTGAGGTCTACATCATGCTCCCATTGATATCAATGCGTTTTGCTACTGATTTAATAGGAGCAGAAGAGGACTCTTTATGTATATCTGCCGCTCTGTTCCTGTGGATCAGCTATATAAGTGAATGAGGAACCCATCAGGTAAAGACTGGGGCTATGTCTGCTGTATAATGGGATTCACTTATTCCGGATTCCATGGTACATGGGTGAAAATTCCTGCAGGAAGCAGTTAGATAGGATTTAAACAGCACCTTGACAACTGCTGTGGCAACTTGTGATATACTGTAGCATAATGGCTTGTGTAATGTTCCCTGGCCTCCCACACACACACACACAGCTGGAATTCATGATCTGCAGTTCCAAACCCACAAACCTTTCCTCTGTGTGAATGGGAAGTGATGAATACCTCCACAGGTATATAACATTCCAGGGTATTAGAGAAGAGTGGTGCACACACAATGGGTGTCAGATGGGTGCCCTTTTCCCCTGTCATTTCACTTCCCTTTCCCTTTACTTCAATACATCCAGCTCTTCTGGACATGGGAATGGGTGACAGGGGATGCATCACTTGATGATTACCCGTTCTGTTCATTGTCTCTGAAGCGCCTGGCATTGGCCATTGTTGGAAGACAGGACACTGGGCCAGATGGACCTTTGGTCTGACCCGTTGTAGCCATTTTTATGGACAGAATTTGAAGATTTTCTGTGGTAATGAATATTATAGAGAAGGCATATTAGGATCTTCTATTTTTCCTGTCCCGTGCTGCAAGAACAAAGGGACACTCAATTAAATTGAAAGGTGCAAAATTCAAAACCGCTAAAAGAAAATAATAAATCATAATAAATTGTCATCTTTAATTAGTAGGGTTTTTTAACTAAAGGTCTCAGTTACACTATAAAGAAAATGTTATATAACTTTGTAAAGAAACAGAACTGGGTAAAGATCACAGTACTTTAGTCTGAGGGCCCTTTTCAAACCTGTTTGGGATACAATATTGTACCATACAATAAAACCTTAATTTTAAAAAAAATATCCTTTAAAATATTCTGAAATATGAAAAGGTCTAAAATATATATATACACTGAGTGACTGCAAGTTGCATAGTCACTTGCACCCATGGCAATCGCCCACACAAATTACACATTCACTTGCATTGCATGCATATTGTTGTGCTTGAAATTTTAAGTGTGAGCCTCAAAAACCAGTATCCACGACTACTTTAGGTTGTTAATTATAATAGGGTGGGTACATGATCTGGAAAGCCACTGTGGCCGGTGTTGTACCTTTTTAAGTGAGAGGCCAGTGTGTCAAGGTTACTATGAAGAATGAAAAGGGAGCGGAAGTCTCCTACCCAGGTTGATTCCTCTAATATCCATGTTAATGGGGCTTGTGTAAGGCAGGGTTGCTGCACTTCCACTTTCACATACAGACTTTCCAAGGGGTATGTCTATACTGCAGCCTCCCAGCCCAGGTAGACAGACTCAAGCTAGGACACTACAAATAGCAATGTGGACCTTGCAGCTTGGGCTAGAGCTCAGGCTTTCAAACCTAGAGATTCAGATGAGCCACAACATCCATACTGCTATCCTTAGTATGTTAGCTTGCGTTCCATTAATGCCAGTGTTACCCGGGCTTGGAGTCTCACTGCCAGCTACAGTGTAGACATGCCCATAGGTTCATGTTCCCTCTCTTTTCCCTCTCCTTGTTTGTCCCTGTGCTCCTCCCCTTCCAGAGCCCAGCTATGCAGTGGCAGATTGCTATGGGAAAAACACTAGTTCAGTATCAACTAAAAGAGTGCTAGTTTGGCGCATTTCTTTTTTTTTACAAATAAGAATTTGAGTAGTTGCTGTGTGGTTTGATGGGTTGGGCAGATCAGGGCCCTTCTGTCCTCACATCCTTCCCTGTGACCCATCCATTCTTCATGTCTTTCCCTGTGACCCCACCTCTTCCTGCCACATTTCTTTGGATTCCTTTCCATCATTGTCTTGCTTCCCTGCTCCCTCCTGCTTATTCCCACTTCTAACAGGCTGGGGTGCTGTGGGAAAAAAAGTATGTGATCATATAAATAAAGCCTGTTTTGTAATGCTGTCACATTCTGGGGAGCAATCCAGACCAGTGAGGAGTTGTCAGATCCTGCTACATTAGGTGTAGGGTGATCAGACAGCAAATGTGAAAAATTGGGGACGGGAGTGGGGGATAATAGGAGCCTATATAAGAAAAAGACCCAAAAATCGGGATAGTCCCTATCGGGACAGCTGGCCACCCTAATTAGGTGCCATGCAGTACAACTGATTTCAGGATTGACAGAAAAGCCAAGAGAGAGAGGACAGAAAGATAGGAGTCAGAAGAGACCACATAAGAGAGGGGAAGATAGAATACGATCTCATATGTATCAGGTTGGAGTCCTTGCTGGTGCAGCAATGATGATCAACCCTGCTCAATGGAATATCAAGATCTGGTGTCATAGCAACAATCCTTTCATTGCAGCTGCAGTGATGGTAAAATAAAGGTTCTTTTGTTCTCCCCCAAAATCTCTTTTTAAGGGCCCCAAACAGGCAATGGGTGGGATAATTCATCCCCTCATACCATCCACCAGTTAGGCCTAATTTCTGTTCATGAATTTCCAATTTATAAACCAGTTTCCATATTAGTTTGACATCAGGAAAATTTTGCTGTTTAATATTTAAACGAAACCTTTCCTACAGCAGCATGGGGATCGGCTAGATAATTTCACAGATCTCTCACCTTCAATTTCTATAATGCATTAACAGTAAAATTCTTGTTATTATGCCAGCTTTAAAGTGGGACCAAAAATAAGTTTCAAGCTCTTAACAGGCACAGACTCAGAAAGAAAAGACATATTGCCCATCTCCTCTGGCTGATGGACCCAGCTTTCATCTGGCAGGTGTCACAGATGTTACAGGCTCAGATGCTCCAGTTCTAAAGGCAGACAATCAGCTTCTTGTTTGCTTTTATGAATAAGATTGTTTATTATTGAAAGTCAGGCCTAGGATCCGCCCTGTTTGACATTTTGTATTTTCCCTTTGTTACATGGCCACAAACAACCCTGAAATGTGATTCACGCTCAACATATTGCTTGTCACATTGATGTTTTCCAACAGCATCCTAGAGCCATCGCCTACGGAAGCTGGAATTAGTCACTGATACTGTGCTGTAATGCATCAAGTTCTATTCATTTCTGTTTTTACTTGATCCTTGTGTTCACAATGGCATGTGTTGTCCAGGATTAAAGCAACATGCTACCAGCTAGAGTTTGGGCCCAAGGTTTAGTCCCTTTAACAAAAATGTTTTACAAAACTTACTATGAAAAGAAAAGCATTTGTGAATGTTTTTAAAATTTCAAGAATAAAATGGAGGGGCAGTTTTCAGGGACAGTGAGGTGGTGTGAATCCAAACCAAAGATTTGTGCTAGTGCATGAGAACCAGGAAGTGAAACTGATTATGGAGGCCTACACTTTCCAATAAGTGTGTACCTGGTTAACGTGCACTAATCAGGTTGTAAACACATGTACATCTGGGATATCTACATCTCAGATAGGCATGTGCAAAAGTATGCATGGTGCCCTTATGTGTTTGTCTCTGAAAATTTGGACCAAACTTTCTTTAAATAGAAGTGAAACTTAACCTCTCTAGGTTGATAGTCTCAGCCTAATAAAACGAGGGAACCACCAGCATATCAATACTTTTAGATTTTGAAAATTCAGTTTGAATAACTATAGTGTTATGAGTTTTTTATTGATAGTGCACATTTAAGCATCCCCCAAGTTAATAGGTAGATGGAATCTGGGGTTTCCGAATGCTTGGCATGAAGGGACATTGAGAGATTTCTTTTCTCATGCTCTGCTTCTCCTGTTAATTCTAATTACCAAGGGATCTTCATAGAATAACTCAAGAGATCATTAGCTAATGTTAAGTATGTGATCCCAAGGAATTCATACTGAGGTCGTTATCACCGCTCTGATCTTAATGAAGCGACTGGCTAGTCATGTGTACATTTAGATTAAAGAACACAGTTGCAATTCCATGGAACATAAGAACTGCCTAAGGTACACTTTGTGCTAAAGGACAGATTGAGTGCATGCAAAAATGATGGGACAGATCCTTGGGAGCATCTTATACACACAGCACAGACGGGGGTTGCATGTTCAATGATGGCTTAAAACTCCATTATTAGATTTGGAAAATTTTGGAATCTTTGAGTTATTCTTAGAAATGACTCTCCCTGCAAATATACTTCCTCATTTAACTTGATATAAGATCTAGGACCAAGCTTCAATCTTATCAAAGTCCAGCCTCAAGACCCACTTCTGCTGGATGCCTACAAGAAATCAGCCGACGAAAGATGGCTAGGCAGAGCAGCAGTTGCGGATAGCTGACATTATTCAGACGCATTAAACTGTACAATAGCTATCTTGTGTAACTACATGATCTTATCGTTACTAGAGCTGGCTGCAGACTTTTCGATGAAACGTTTTTTCAATGGAAAATGCCAGGTTGTTGATGAGCTTTTCCAGGTGCAAGATGAAATTTCTGGTAAAGAGATTGGCTGGAGACTACGCGGGGCTGTGGGAGACCCAAGTTCAAGTCCCTGCTGGGCCTGAGTCAGATCAGCGACTTAGACCTGAACATAGGCCTCCCAGAGGAGTGCCCTAACCACTGGCCTATTGGCTATTCTGGGGCCGGTTTGTCTCTCTCCCGATGACCAGATATTTTCTCCTGGACCTGAGACATCTGCCCAACCAAAGTTTTGTTAAGGAAGTGCTTTGCCTAATTTGGAGCAGGGATTTCAGTGTGGGTCCTCCCCATGCCAGGTGAGTTCCCAGGCTATTCGGTATTCTCTTGCTTTCTCTTTTCATGAAAATTTTCAAAAAGCCTTTGTTTTATTCCACACTAGAACCAAAATGAATGTTGAAACCTTTATAGAATTGTAGGACTGGAAGGGATCTTGTGAGATCATCTAGTCCAGTGGTTTTCAAACCTTTTTTTCTGGTGACCCAGTTGAAGGAAATTGTTGATGACCCGAGGGAGCTGGGATGAGGAGTTTGGAGTGTGGGAGGAGCTCAGGGTTGAGGCAGAGGGTTGGGGTACAGGGGTGAGGGCTGCAAGGTGAGGCCGGGAATGAGAGGTTTGGGGTGCAGAAGGGGGCTCTGGGTTTGGGGGGCTTCAGGAAAGGGGTTGGGGTGTAAGAGGGTCAGGGTTCTGGGCTGGGGGTGCAGGCTCTAGGGTGGGGCTGGGGATGAGTTTGGGGTGCAGGAAGGGGCTCCAGAGTGGGGGTGGAGCTCAATCTTGTGCCCCAATCCCACATCCCAATCCCCTGCCCCAGCCCTATCTCAGGCTCCCAGTCAGGCTTACTGCCAGTCCTGGCACTGCAGACTGCGCTGCACCCCGGAAGTGGCCAGCAGCCAGTCTGGCTCCTAAGCGGAGTCGCACAAGTGGCTCCACGTAGCTCTTTCCCACAGGCACTGCCTCCCCCTAGCTCAATGGAAGTGCAGAGCTGGTGCTTGGGGTGGGGCCAGTGTATGGAGCCCCGTGGTCTCCCCCCGACATAGGACCTGGACCTGCTGCTGGCCACTTCTGGGGTGCAGTGCGGTGTCAGAGCAGGTAGGGACTAGCCTGCCTTAGCCAGGCAGCACCGCCAACAGGATTTTGAACAGCCTGGTCAGCAGTGCTGATCAGAGCCATCGCCACCCAGTGTCTTACCTTCTGCGACCCAATATTGGGTCGCAACCCACAGTTTGAAAACAACTGATCTAGTCCTCTGGCTCTCAACCTTTCCAGACAACTGTACTGCTTGCTTACAAAATCAGACCGAAAAATACAAAAGTGTCACTGCACACTTTCTGAAAAAATTGTTCACTTTCTCATGTTGACCATATCCGTATAAAATAAATCAATTGGAATGTAAATATACTTACATTTCAGTGTTTAGTGCATATATAGCAGTATAAACAAGTCATTGTTCATATGAAATTTTTGTACTGACTTTGCTAGTGCTTTTTATGTAGCTTGTTATACAACTACACAAATATCTAGGTGAGTTGATGTACCCCCAGGGATACATGTACCCCTGGTTGAGAACCACTGATCTACTTCAATCCTCTGCACTCATGGCGGGACTAAATATTATCTAGAGGAGTTGAGATGAGGTGATCCAATAGGGAATGAGGAGGAGGAGGGGCAATCTGAATGACCTTTATCATTTCAGTTTGGTCAGTTCTTGCAGTTTTACCATCAGTCTCATGATATTTGGTGTCTTTCTTAAAGCCCTGTAAGGGTCTGTTACCCCAGCCCTGTACTCTCGAGTACAAAAGCTGGGACTCTTTACTAGCCAAACCACTCAACCAAGCTGCTTCCCAGCCAAATTAAGTCCTTCTCCCCCACATCCCCACTTTGCCAGCTGGGAGATTGGGGTTACCCAATGCTGCCACCATTCGGGTGTACTTCCAAAACCTTGGAGGGGCCCCCGAACTTCCCCTTTACCCTAACTTTGTCCCCCTCCCTGGGAGCCAAAGTTAGACACCTGAAGGCTGCTTCCCTTCCCCCTTCCTGGCTGAAGGCAGACTTCCCCTAACCCTGTCTCCCTCCCCGAGAGCCAGAGCCAGACACCTGGGAGCTATTCACCTCCCCCCCTCCTCTCTTCTAGTTGAAGAGTCAGGCACCCTTCCTCAGCTAATAACCTCAGCTGATCTGTTTGCCTACTCCCTTCCCTTCTCCCTTCTCAGACTGGAAACAGAGAACCTTAAGGAAATAAAACCAAATGCTTTTATAACTAACAGGATTTAATAAAGAAAAAGAATAAAACAGAGATACAGTACACTTCACAATCTGGGGTTCTCTACCTCCCTTCTAAAACGGAAAGAGACACCCCAAATGGCACAGGCTTTATATATCAAAGATCACTTACATCAGCTAAGTAGAAATATAAGAAGAAAGCGCTGAGTCATCTCCACAGCTAGAGATGAACTCGGACCCTGGCTCCTGCCCCATGGCTAGCCAAAACCGAAACTGACTAAACCCCTCCCTTCCTCATGGTCTTGAGGCTCTGATGACACTTTGTTTCAGATAACATAGCCCCACCCAGGCTCGGTCTCAGCTAACATAGCCCCACCCAGGCAAGGCACACTCCACACTTATGACAAGCCCCAGCTCCTGAAGTCCTGTTATTTTGTAAGAATCCCAGCTTTCATTTACGCTTCTAGCCCTTTGATTGCAGAGAAAAGCTAGAAAACGTGATTCCTCAATGTCTCAAAACCCCACAGAACTCAAATATTGTTTATACAGTAAAACCTCGATTTAACGGACTAATTCGGGCGAGGGGGTGTCCGTTAAATCAAAAAGTCCGTTATTTAATTAAAAAACCCGAGCTGTCGGAGCAGCAGTCCGCCCGCCACAGGGTCGGGGCGGCAGCTCCGCAGCCCGCCTGCTGCTGGGACCCGGGCGGGAGCCGGCAGCCAGCCCGCCTGCTGCTGGGACTGGGGCGGCAGCCAGGAGCCAGCAGACGGCCGCCAGGGAAGGGGACCGGGGCCGCAGCAAGGCAGGGTCGCGGTCTGATATGGATCAGAAATTTTGTCCGTTGCATCCAAAGTCCGTTAAATTGAGGTCCGTTAAATCGAGGTTTTACTGTATTTATTTACAATTTCATGATTTTTAAACAAATCTCATGAATTTTTGAAGACTGACTCTGGACTTTTGACTGCTAGGGGTGGTAGCACTGTGGTTTAGCCTGCTAACCTCGACTTTTTCTTTTGGCGGGCAAGAAACATGGGGAAATGAATTGGTTGATGCTGTGTTTAAGCCTTTAGAATAGTGTTTTAGTAGCTGGGTGGAGAACAAGAAATTACGGAGGAAGAGAGGCTTTGAAGAAATGGAGAGAGAGAACAAAGACTGCTCAGAGAGAGGAAGAACACGTGTCCGAGTAGGGAAGAGAAGGAGAGAGACGAGAAGGGGGTGAAAATTAGAGGGATAAAGATGAGAACATTTTGAGATCCTGCCTGAAACCTCTGCATTGTTAGTGGAGCTGTTGCAGCCAGGGTGCTTCAGCTAAGGTTTATAACAAGTGGGGCTTGGCACTGTTTTTGGAGGGTCAATATTTTGACCATTGGTGCTTGTCATAAATGACAGTCTCTTACCATGACTGGGACTTTCTATACACTGAAAAGTGTAAATTACCTCTGACGTTTATACAGCAGCAACAACAAAAATGCCCCCTATGTAATGCAAGTCTGCGGGGACCTGCAATGATATATTTGAGTGTGAAATTCTATGGGAAAACCATTTCAGTGCTAGTCCGTAAAGACAATGGCATTAAAAAGTAAGATTGCACATGGGAAATTGTTCCCATGCAATCTATGGGGACCAATGGCATTAATATGTGAGCTATAATAGAGAAATTATTTCAATGCAAACCTTCCGGGCCAAGTGACAATGGGATTGCAATGTCAGTTTACATGGAAAAACTATTTCAATGCAAGTCTGCAGAGACTGGCGACAATACAATTTGGGTGTGAGATTCCATGGAAAAACCATTTCTATACCCATGAATTGAGGCTGAATAAGGTCATTAGATAGCGATGAGAAAAATATTTGAGGCAGAGAAAGCTCAAACAATAGACCCAGAACAGCTGCAGTGAGTTTTCACTTAAGAGAGCCTGTGAGGAGGTTGGCTGTAAGACGCCTTTCCAGTTCCCCTAAGGGCTGCTTTAGTTCTAGTGGGTGATTGATTGCAGTGATCTCTCTAGAGATTGCTCTGTTCATTGAGGAACAGGCAGAATGCAATGCATTCTGTCCTGCCTGCCACTCCTACTTTAACTTGTCCCCTTTCCAACCTTCTGCTTGTGTGGAGGAGGTGGGGAATGCATGGCTCTCTCCAGGAAGTTCTCGGCTGTTGCTTTATAGCCGTTATTTCTTTTATGCAATTTCCCTGGATATGATTAGAAACAACCTGAAATGGAACTTTGGGTCCACTCCCGCCCTCCAAACTTTGTGGAGATTCATATCCAGACTTCATGATTCAAGGATATTGCTCCAGTGGGGCCAAACTATAACCCTGACCACAATTCAGTTATCCAATTATATGATCTTGAAATAAGATCTAGACATATTTATTTTAATAATGCATAACCAATATCTTTTCTAATGTGACCTATAAGAGGCTATTAAAGTCTAGATGCATCTAGTACCTGTTTCGTTAGTACAATGATGGCAATTATCAATGGCACTATAGTTTAAAGCAGTGGCTTTTCAACTTGTGGTCTGTGAACCTCTGGGAGTCCTCAGACTGTCTAATATTTCCAAATTCCATTTGAAATTTTTTAGGAGTCTGCAAATGAAAAAAGGTTGAAAACCACTGATTTCAAGCATTATTGGCTTATTTACTACTATAGTTCAATTGAAGTACCACCCCACTCTAAACTGCCAGTACATCATAATCCTGCTTTGCTCAACACATCACTCTTAGCCCCCACAAGACTGAAGCTTGCTAAGAAATTGTTCACAGAGATTCATTCATCCACCCTAATCAACGCTGTCTCCCTCCATTGCAGAGATGGGCCTGAGCTGCAAAATCTACTTCTCAGCTGTCCTACATGCTCAGTCACAAAGTTACTACCTTCCAGGCAAATCTGATGTGCTCTCTTATTTATTGCTGAGTATTTACATCAAAAATAAGACTCACTGTGTTGATGTTGTAGAAGGAACTCTTTATTGAAGTGGAAGGAATCCTTCAGCCTTTTTAGGATTCCTGCATGAATAATTATTTTTTTGTCCCTCATTTTGGGACTCTGTCTTATATTGTTCCACATTGCAGCATGCCACTCCACCTACTATAGCCAGAAAGTTCTGAGCCGGGTCCAAATTTCAGGGGTGTTCAGATCCCTGGTCATACTGGGGTCTATCTCTGCTTTCCAGTAACTATTCATATTAAATCTGGGGACAGCAGTGATGCTAGTTTGCATCTTGCTATATAAAGAATAGCTTTAACAGAAAGTGATATCAAGAGGCCTGTAGTCCATGTCAACTGATTGCATTTTTTCTAGGGATAAAAACAAATTCCGATCTCTCTGCTTTACATTTCATCTGATTGGTTTAAGACATGGAACTATTCTCTTTCTGGCTTCACAGGATCAGTGTGGAAATAGATTGGCAAAGGAAACTGATGAACCTTGGCGATAGGAGTCCTGATTCTTATTCAGTTGTGTCTGAAGTTAGATTGATGCAGGTTTGTCTACATGCGCAAATTTATTAAAGTCCTAATTCAGAGGGATTTTTAAATTATTGTATAAAAAAGTCATCTGCATATCCTCACACACAATCCTTTTGAGGGAATGAACATCCTGAGGCCTAATATCTAACAAACGCCCCCTCTATGCTGCAGAACTCTCCCCCAATATTGTATGAGGCAGCAAACAGCTAGGGGGAATCCTATCAACAAGGTTCCACCAGAACCATTCCATCAAGGAACCTGAGGACAACCAGTAGGCACTAAGAGGCACCATAGAACCCAACCCCTCATTATGGATGGTCTTGGTCTTGGCTGGATTTCCCAAGATCTTGGAGATTGAGCATGTTCTGGGGGCTGATGCCCTTGTGGGAAAGAGATCAAACCTGCTGTTCCAAAGGAAGACATTGCAGTTTCCCACATACAGTTTCTTCCAAAGAGTCCTTTCCATAAGATCTGAGCCATTGGGTTTCATTCTCATTTTCACCAAAACCTAATCTACACACACAAATTGCATGGATTTAATGAACTCATTTTTCTAAATTGAGTTAGTTTTATTGATGCAACACCCTTTTGTGGACTTGCTTAAATGAGTTCCAAGTGCACTGCATTGACTTAGAGAATTAAACTAAGGGCTGGTCTTCACTCGCGCGGCGCGGGATCGATCTTCTGGCGATCGATTTATCGTGTCTTGTTAAGACGCGATAAATCGATCACCCCGGGCTCCCCCGTCGACTCCGGAACTAGCTTGCCGGGAGGCGCAAGCTAGAGTCGACGGCGGAGCGCGCCAACGACTGCCGCCGCCATGGGGACGGCAGGTAAGTCGGCGGCAGATACGCAAACTTCAGCTACGTGATTCACGTAGCTGAAGTTGCGTATCTGCCGTCGATCCCCCACCCCAGTGAGGACTAGCCCTAACAAACAAGTTGCAGCTAATGATGACTAAGCAAAGGCTTGTTGAATGAATAACTTTCTGACATAAGGCTTTGTTACTCTGTACCACAGCCAGGGATATAATCCAGATCTACCAGCTGTCATGCCTTCACTATAAATCCACCCGTTTGTTGAAGCCAATGGAGTTACTCCAGATTTACACGGCACTGATTGAGAGCAGAATTTGGCACCTTCCCTTTAGAATTTCCTGATTTATTGGTGTTTGATTTTCCAACCTTTACAGAGCATTAATATTAATCTTTTACTCAAATTAAACAATTTAATAAAATAAATATTAATCTTTTAATTAAATCTTGATTTTAATACCTAGTTAGTTCATTGTTTTGCAAGCTGGAAAACAGTATATACAACCTTCTATTATTGCTGAAAAGAGCAAAAGAAATGTGGGATCAATTATACTCATTAGCCAATGAGAAGAGAACAAAACTAAATCCGCTTAAACTGTAGCAAGGTAATATGGGTTAAATGTTAAACCTTTCTGTTAGAACAATGACCCCTCTCCCTGTTCCTTCACTCACTATAAAGCTCCGTGTTGCTTGGTTTGGGGAAGGTCATCCAGTGGCTGCTGCCTGGGGCGGGATTGAGCGAACTCTCCTAGCTGATGTGAGTACAGTGGGAGCAGAGACTAGAGCTGCCATAGTATTCCCTGCCCATGCAGCTCTGTACCTTTGGACAGTTCTTGCTGCCAGCTGCAGTGCTCATGGGAGCATGGAGGACGGTGGATAAGCTCTACTGGGTTCCTTGAAAGCTAACTCACAGGGGTATGTTTACCCTGGGGGCTAGGAAGGATCAAGGGTCATGCAGCTGTCTCTCTGCCCCATGTGACATCACCTCCTCCAGTAAGGTGACCAGTTAGCAAGTGTGAAAAATTGGGACACTTTTTTTTTTCTGTGTGTGTGACATTCTTTTATAAGCAACTAAGGCTCTGATATCGGGATGGTCCCAATAATATCAGAATGTCTGGTCACCTTATTCACCAGTCTGGCAAACACAAAGTCCCTCTTTGTGGGACAACAAAAGGGACAGGGGAGAGTGAAGGGAATTGCCGGGGAGGCAGGGAGCGCCAAGTTCAGCCCTAGGGAGTGAGAGGCTCTATTGTTGCTTCTGCATGTGATGTTGTCCAGTTATTAGAGCCAAGGACTGGCCGTCAGGAGTGCTGGGTTTTTTCTCTGCTCTGCCAATGACTCATGAGCCCTTAGCTTGAATCACTTCACCTCTTCGTGCCTTCATTTCCCCTTCTCTAAAAACGAAGATATTAATAATGAGTTCCACAACTGTGAAGCATTTTGGTGGCATTGGATGAAAGGTGCAATTATTAGCATAAAGCATTCTGATCATTATTATCCACTCAGTGAACACATTCAGGAGAGGCCTAAAAATGTTTATTTAAACCAGCAACACTTTGCCTGATTATTTAATCAACCACGAATAAACCCTCTTGAAGCTAGAACAAAAATACTTGGGCCTGGTGCCCAAGCCATTAAAGGTCACAGCAAGGGCAGATGGAGCCGCTCTCTCCAGAAGGGTCAAAGCTAGCATCTGAGTCTGATTAATCCCTCTGACAGCCAGGTGGCAGACCTACATAAGAAACCCAGGTGCTGGCACATCACAGCTTTTGGAAACCCCAAGAGAAAGGTCAAAATGTCATGGGGGTAAGGAAGGGTCTGTAAACGAATCCAGCCATGGCTCAAACACGGGAGCTTAAATTGATGATAGAGGGGGCAGCATTCAGCTTATCTGTAGGTTCAAAGTACGTTCCCCAGCTCTTTCATAATGTGAACAATCTTGTAAGAGACAAACCTTCTCATAGACCCATAGAGATCTGCCCCCAAACACACCAGCTCCCCACTGGTTGGGTTCATCCTGTGACCACCCCCCACCCCTCCCCAGGCCAGGCTGTGATGATGACTGATGGTTTGAACCACTGGGCGAAATCATGCCACGTGAAAGGCAGAGCTGGGCTGGTCGGGCATTGGAGTTTGCTGTCTGAGCAGCAGTACCTATATAAAGTCTCATAGGTGCTGGGGGAAATGAGGTAATTCTTGCCACACTTACGGTGCTGGTCAGTGCATAGGGTGCTGGAGTCTAGCCTTGTCCAGCCACATGCAGACACTCCCCCTCTGGTTTGGTCGGCTCTAGCTGTTCTTCCACTCTCCTCGTGCACTGGAGCTCTGGGGGCCAAATTATAGCTGCCTGATGTGTACAGTGATGGGGAAGGGGGTCTGTGTGTCCAGTCATCCATCCCCCTCCCTCTGGCTCTAGCCCATCAGCACAGGGCAGGCAACATTTACACTTATAGCGCTAAAGACGGTTTGCTGCTTGAAGCAGCTCCATTAGCTTTCTTTCTTGGGGGGGATTCTCCAGCCTACCTTACATGCACAGAAGGTGAGGCATAGGCTCAGCACATTCAGGGTATCAATGCACGAGCTCTGAGAGTTAGACTCATTCATGAGGACATCTCAGGCAGTGAGCAACAGCCCAGAAGGTTTGAAAGCCAAATTTGAGGGTGAAGAGATGCCGGTGCTGCTCCCTAGACCCATGCTGGGTTCAGCCTGAACTCCCTGTCCTGAACTAGTAACCTTCTGTTTCCTGGCTTGTTTGCCTCTCCAATCCTTGCATACCTGTCCAGCTGCTCCCAGAAGGAGCTTGTTACAGACGGATACACTGTCAAAAAGGTTCTCAGGCAGATTAAATTGTCTGTTTGGAGCAAAAAGAAATGACAACTTGCAAGCATGGAAGAAGTGCAATCAGGAATTGCCAGGGTGCAATAAGCATTTGGAACGAGTAGTCTTCTTTCCCCTCGTGTGGCTGCAAGAGACCTACAGTATGTTCCCAGGAGGAGCCCAGCTTGCAGCCCTGACATATAAAAGTGGCTCCACTTGGGTAAATTAAGCCTGTAGGATCAAGCCCTAAATGCATGTAGAGAAAAGACGACTGCTGTGAGCTTCACGAAACAGGCTGAATGAACTGTGAACCCTGAGATTATTCAGTGAAAGTACTAGTGAAGTGTATGTGTGTGTGTACATGTGTTATGTGAATGTGTGTGGATGTCGGGGGTGCAGATTGTGTCTCCAATTATGCACACCACAAATCCCCTTTGAAGCAAATGGGAGTTTCATGGTTGACAAGAAATGGCCCTCCCTGAGATCCATGAGAGTCACAGAAGTCTGCAGGAATTGCGTAACCTGCAAAGTCTCATGGAAAGTGATGCAACTTTTGAGCCTAGATGCTCCAGCACACACTTCAGAATACTGGGCATAAATATACCCTTAGAAATGTGGGTTTAACTGAGTAGCCCAGTTCTTCCCTCAGATTCAAAGGTGCAGCTTTCATTGGTTTCAATAAGGATTACAACCTGGTATCTGAGGACAAAATTAGGTCCCTTGTGTTGGACATTTGTCACGTTAATACCAGAGTGCTCCTGCAGGACAGTTGCTATTAGTCTGCATTCTGTGTTTGCAGCTTTTGATCTAAATTCGAAATCTCCCAGGGAAATCTGTATTCCTGGGGGATCCTGGACCTTCAGGCGGGACAGTGAGGACTGGTTGTGTAAGTGTGCTTCTGTGTGAGTGTACCTGTGTGGATGTGTGCCTATATAGATCTGGGGGAAAGGCTGTCATCCCCTTTGATTAGCAGAATGCAGATGGAGTAGGGGTGAAAGGAAATGGAGTTGGATATTAACCCATTTATTGCTGGTCTGGCCACCAGAGGTAGGTTTTGCCCTGTGCACTGAACACCAGGATTGGACTGATTAATCACATGACTTCCCCCCTATTTGGCTGAGAAGTAGCACATACCAAGCAATACAGAAGGGAAAATTGAAAGTGAGCTTTTGTTGCGCTTTGCACTAATCCTCTCTGTTTCCCTTGCAATGAGTGTTTTCTGTGTTATCTACTGTATGGGCTGGGAAACTGGAAGCAAAACAAACATTTTGTGTTAAAGGCTAAGGAGGCTATAGGAGCATTTTCTATCCCAGCAAAGACTCCTGTGACTTAAATAAGCCCAGAACAGGACCTTGCAACACTGTGCAGCAAAATATTCACCTTATCACAGACTTTTCTGGCATGTGAGGAAAAGGAGAGTAACTTTCCTCCCCCAATTGAGTGAGTTATGGATAATTAATGGGTAATCAATATTAACAACAAGGGTAAGGAATGCAAGCCAAAATAGGGACAGGACAGATTAAAGAATATTTAGATAAATTAGATGTATTCAAATCAGCAGGGCCTGATGAAATTCATCCTAGGGTACTTAAGGAACTAGCTGAAGCAATCTTGTAACCATTAGCAATTATCTTCAGGAACTTGTGGAGGCTGAGTGAAGTCCCAGAGGACTGGAGAAGGGCAAACATAATATCAATCTTTAAAAATGGGAACAAAGAGAAGCTGGAGAATTATAGACCAATCAGCCTAACTTTGATACTTGGAAAGATGCTGGAACAAATTATACAATCCATTTGTAAGCATCTGGAGGATAATAGGGTTATAAGGTATAAGGAACGTGGATTTCTCAAGAATAAATCATGCCAAACCAACCTAATTTCCTTCTTTGACATGGTTACTGGCCTAGTGGATAAGGGGAAAGCTGCACATGTTATATACGTTGATTTTAAGGCTTTTGGCAGTGTCCCTCATAGCAGTGTCTTAAGCAAACTAGGAAAATGTGATCTAGATAGAATTACTGCAAGGTGCATGCACAGCTGGTTGAAAGAGAGTAGTTAACACTGGTGAACTGAGAGGAAGTATCTAGTGAGGTCCCACAGCGGTCAGTCCTGAGCCTGGGACTAGTCAATATTTTCAATGATGACTTGGATAATGGAGTGGAGAGAACGCTCATAAAATTTTCAGATGACACTGTTACATCCTGAGGTGCCAGCCAAACCAGGGAGGGGTTTTGTCACTCCCTGCCCTGCAACGTTGGGTGCTTGGCAATGCTTTGCTTTGGTAGCTCCCTACCGGCATGCAGGTCACACCCAGAGTGTCTGCATGCTATGCAGCCAGCCCTGGTTCAGCAGCTCTGACCCCAGGAACACCATTCTGGCTTCAACCAGCAAGGTCACCCCAGCACATCCCAGTCCCAGATTTTCCCAAAACCATGTGCTCTGCAATCTCCAGCTCTCTTGTGGACAGTTCAGAGAAACAGTATGGTTGGCTTGTTCCTCTAAAGAGACAAAACACATCAGAGCTTAATAACGTAACTGGGGTAAATACACC
This sequence comes from Sternotherus odoratus, assembly GCA_032164245.1. Lineage (NCBI taxonomy): Eukaryota > Metazoa > Chordata > Testudines > Kinosternidae > Sternotherus > Sternotherus odoratus. The sequence goes on along the minus strand of JAVMKO010000005.1, from coordinate 17,714,807 downwards.
CTTCCCTTTAAACACAGCACTGAGTTGGTTTAAGGTAAAAAAATGAAATAAATTTATTAACAACATATACACAGAGTTAAGTGGGTTCAAGTGTAAGGAATGGATATAGAAAGAATTGCAAGTAAAATAAAACCAAATATGCATCTAAAAGTCGAAAACTTAATCTAGCAAGATACAGGCTTTGTTCAAGATGGCTTCTCTCCTTGGTCATTCTTCTTCTCAGCCATGACTATCTTTCCCTCCGCCAGGACCTTCCACAAAAGTACAAGATGCTAGCTTCCCTTGTCTTCTTTGCCTAAGGAGATTTCTCTCCTATATTCCAGTCCAGAGACTTCAAACTGCCTCCCACCTTGGTGGAAAGAGCTATCTTTCTCAGCTTTCAAGAACTCTGTTCCCTGGTGTCTGTCTGGTGATGGATGCCAAAGATTACTTCTGTCTTTGCTTATATGTTCCAAAGTTCAGTGAACTTATTTAAAAAAGCAGGATCAACTCATATTGTTCTTCCCTTCCTGTGGGCTTCCCCATCCCCTTGTATGATTTCTGTATAAATGAGGTTTCCATTGTTTCTGATTTCACCATGATTAATTTACATAGAAGACAGGTAGATAGCTGTGACCTTCCCCTCTGTCAGGGTAGACTGTACAGCCCCATAGGAATGAGATTCCATGAATCCTTACACAGTGTACAATATACCTTTCACAATTATTTTAATCACCAGTCTGTCATTAGCTTTCAGAAAAGACCTCACTCCATGCACTTTTATAATAAGTAATATTGTATATAATCCGTTGATTCAATTGTTCATCATTTGATAGTCAGGTCTCCTGTCTTTACAGACCAGTAAACCTTTGACATGGGTTCCTCTGAGGATTAAGTTTATTCAAGCCGGGAGGAAGCATGGTGCCTGGTGGTGAAGGAGGTTCCATGCTCTTTTCCTCCCACCACTAGTGTTTGCTAAAATGCAAATTGTTCTGTTCCCTGCCATTTACACCTCTGCTGTCTTGATGATCCTGTTTATTACTTACCTGTAAATTTGGACCTTTGTTGTCTTTGTTTGACTATCAGGCTGGACAGAGAATCAAATACACATTCCTTTGTTTGTGGGCTGGGCTACACTTGGAAATTAGGTTGGTATAACTGTGTCACACAGGGATGTGAATTAATGATGCAGTTAAATTAATCTAATCCTGGTGTAGACAGTGCTAGGTTAACAGGAGAATTCTCCCATCGACCTAGCTACTGTCTCTTGGGGAGGTGGATTACTTCACAGTCCTGGGTTTTTCTTTGCTGTGTATACATTTCCTCAGTGTAGAAAAGCCCTCAAAGCTGCCACTGAAGTCAAAGGGAATTTGACTCCCCAAAGACCATATGATTTGTTTTATTGACCTCAGTGATAGCTTTCCTCAAGAAAGGATTTGTCCCACAGAACACAAAAGTCTAGAGGTTAAATACAAAATAATGAAGCAGCGATCCAGAAATAGCATCATGCATCATTGTTCCCTCTGCCCCAACTACTGATCATGCAGCTGCCCAGACACACCAGATGGACCCTGAGAGTTGAGAGAGCAGCTGCTTGTGATGCATGTATTGTGGGCTTTTAAGAGGTCTGGGTTGTCTGGGTTGTCTGGGTTGGCATTCAGTATAACAGTATGGACTGACTGGAGCATCTCTGCCTTCCGCTGTCCATCTTCTGCCAGAAAAAGAATTTGTGAGAATGTGTTACACTGGCACTAGCGGTTTTCATATGGTCCAAGACAAGCAGATAGCAACTCCAGGAACTGCTGGAAATGCATGTCATAGAGCATCAAAAAACTGAGCATGGGATCAGGGACTGAGTTCAGAGTGATCGTGTGTATGTCTATGGCATGGGTGATGGAACTGCGCCCTGAGCTTCAAATGTGTAGCAGGATTAGTCATGAAGCCTGAGGAGTTTTTTGCTGCTAGCCCTTATTCCCGGCCACCCCTGGAAGAGTTTTCAGGTTCTTTGGTCATATCTACCCTGGAGGCAGAAGCTGCAGGGTAGAGGAGGAGCAGACCAGTTGGTAATGGGAAGAGGGGTGGTAAGGGAACAGACCCTGAGAATGCCAATCATCCATTTCTTAGGGACCCGTCTGTTGGCAAGAGGACTACGGGAACTTGGATCTGGCTGCACCTTTACTAAAGCTGAATGGTATTGACAGGGCACTGTCATGCCTCTTCAGTTTCATTAGGTAGAGAAGGAGAATTTCCTCTTCTCCTTCTAACTCCCTTAGCAACTGTCAAGTGGTTGTCATTTCCCCATCTGCAGCCTCCTCCACTCGTATCATGAATGAACTAGCAGGAGTCAGAGCGCCGATCACAACCACACAGACGCCTAATGCATTTGCCTCCTGATCTGATGTCCACGGTTCCAAGAAGTGGGAATCCGAGGGGTTCTTCCCACAGTCTGGTCCGGACCCAGACTTATGTGTGATGCTGCCAACTTTGCTAACAACAAATTTGTTCAATTTTTCTCCTTGCCAGTGGTTTCAAATGAGCAGGGGACTGTGGGAATCAAGTGGATGGCTCAAGGGACTAGGAATCAGGAGACCTGGATTCTATTTGCACCTCTGCTACAGACTGTGTGAACATGGGCAAGTTAGGCTACAGATACAGTAGCACTTATGTCGGTAAAACTTATCAGTCCAGGGTGTGAAAAACAAAACACTGCCCTGACAGACAATAGTTTTACTGGTGTGAACGGCGCTGTGTCTGTAGGAGGCGCTCTCCTGCTGACATAGCTACCCCTGCTTGTTAGTTTAATTATGCCAGGGAGAGCTCTCTCCTGCTGGCATAGAGAAATGGTGCAGCTGTGCCCCTATAAGGTCTGTAGTGTAAACATAGCCTTAACTTCTCCAGATCTGCTTCCCCATCTTCGTAAAGTGATTTCAGATCCTTGGTGAAAGGAGGCATATACCTTTTGGTGCTCTGTAAGTGCAAGGTAGTAGTATTCATTTGGAGCCAAACCCTGACGCCCCCACCCCATACTTACTCCATCCTTACTTAGGCAAACAAGCCATTAACTTCCACTTGGAGTGTTGCCAGTGTAAGTATTGAGTAAAGACTTCAAGGTTGTGCCCAGAGCTGCTACTTAACTCTAATATAGCCCTTTTCATCTTCAAAGCACTATACAAACATTAACAAATTAATGTATTCAGGAGGAGCCTCTGCTTCTGCTCAGCTAAGTTTGTGTTTCAGCCGAGTTGATTTCACCCTATGGATTTAAAACGGGCAAGATTGACTGATATGGCTGATACCTAAGAGCACTTCAAGGTTGGAGGTGAAGGGAGTGTTCTGGGAAAGCTACAGTATTTGCTTTGCCTCTCTAAGGAGGGCTCAAGTGATTCTGAGCCCCACCCTGGAGCCAAACACCCCCTTCCTGACAAAACTAGGCATGTCTGTGTTGTTTAACTCAGATGCCACCGGCGCACCACTGAACTCGATCCTTTTTGCCTTTGTCCCTTCTCCCTTCTGGCTGGGATCTCGCCCACTGTTCTTCAAGAGGGGGGAAGATTCCAAGGCCTTTGGAAATGCAAATGATCTCTGTGGGCCCGCAGCAAGTTGCTATCTTTCCATGTGATACAGTTTCAGCCGCCCTGCTCTCATTGGCAGTAATGCTATATAAATGAACAGATGGGAGGGATAGGACGGCAGGACTCAAAGCTGACAGCTGCTTTGCCATTATAAATCTGGAATGCGATTTGAGGGTTCTAAGATACTTAGCGGTAGGGTCTTAGTGTGGGGGAAATATACCAAGTAGGTCAGACCATGCACAAAAGACAGAATAATGCAGGTGAGAGGCTGCCGCAGGCTGTGGTAGTTCTGTCATTTCATCATTAGGTTTGGGGTTTAATGTAATTCTAGTGCTATTTTGTTCATTCACTTTTTAGCTCGTGCTTTTTCTGCCATTCTTTTCTTTGCTGCCTTCTTTGCGTGCAGCTTGTAAACCTGAGTGCTCGTGACATGGTACTTCCCATTTCTGATCTACTTAGCTACTTACCATATATGGCCCAACTCCCCTAGGGTCTGACGACCGTACAAACTTAGTGGCTCGATCCTGGCAAGACTCCTGTGAGATAGGGGAGTGTAAATATCCCTGTTCAATGGGTGGGGAACTGAGGCACACAGAGATTCAGTGATTTGCCCAGGAAATCTGTGACAGAGCTGGGAATGGACTCCAGAGTTCCAGCCTAGTCCTCTACCACAAGAACAAACACCCTTCCTCCCTGAAAGTACCTGAAACTGGAGTGAGGCTGAGTGTGGCCAGGCCCAGCACCAGCTTCCATTTCATCCACAGAACCAATCCGGGGCAGCGCCAGCCTCTCCCCAGTGGGGTAGGGAGGCTGAGGCGGGTTAGATAAAAAATTGAGGGGGCTGTGCCCCCCCCACCACAAGGCCCTGCCCTTTCATCAGGTTGGAGGCTGGGCAGTGAGGGGCGGCTGCTGCACTAGCTGATGCTCTGGTGTGGGCAGCCACAGGGCTCCCCCATTCCCTTCTGCTGTCCAGTGCTCTGACTTCTAGGTTGCACTGTGTCCCCTATGAAATTCACTTCCCATGTGAACTATGATGGGATTTGAACTAAAGTCCTCATGCACAGAAGGCTAATGTCACAACTCCAGCATGTGTCCATTTGTGTCTAAACAACATGTCCCTTTTTTGTTTGAGAAAGATTAAACATGGGACTGGCGAGCTCAAGTAAGTTACAATAATGCTAAAATATGGTAATCAAATATACTCTTTTTTTAATGATTTGCCAGCTTTAGCTGGAATGGATAGTAGTCAGGACCTGGTTAATCTGTGCTTGTTTTTGCTTTGTCTATCTATTTTGCAACCTGTAGATGTAAACAGGAACTCCTCTCATAACATGCCATGCATTTTTTGACTTTCAGAAGTGAAATTCGTTTATGCAAACCTGATTGCATATACTTCCCAGTTGGCATGGCATTTTTAACTCCCACCCTTCTGTGCTCAGCATTTTACCTCTAATACATCTCTGCTATGGGATTCCTTTTATAGACAGAAAAAAGGAAGCAAATATGGTGCCAAAAGAATTGCAAATTGCACCGGGCAGGGTCTCAGAATGTCAACAGTGGCAAGCTGTACTGGATATGTGGGCTGCCAGTTCACATCAGTAGAACTATTTGGGTGAGTGCTTTTCACAGGAGGGTCACAATTGCGTATTGCAATACCTTCTGCATTTGCAAAGCTTTCTGTAACTTCAGTTCCTGTTTCAGCATTTCCGATGTCAATTTCCAACTTCCGTTGGTGGCAACAAATCGTGGGATAATGTCTGGCGGTACATTTTGAACTGAAATGATGAGTTACGTAGGGTTCCCTCTAATTTTTCCCATGCATGTGCAGAATGAAATTCGTTATGTGCACCAACATTTGTTATGTGCACCAACATGATGTGTGACACGTCAGCCCCACATTGGTGCACATAACAAAATGAATGTGGTGGGGCCGAGGGGTTTGGAGTGTGGGAGGAGGGCTCAGGACAGGGGCAGAAGATTGGGGTGCGGGAGGGGGAAGGGAGTGAGGGCTCTGGAGTAGGGCCAGGGATGAGTGGCTCAGGGCTGGGGCAGAGGGTTAGGGTGCAGGGGGGTGAGGGCTCCAGATGGGGGGTGCGATTCTGGGGTGGGGCTGGGGATGAGGGGTTTTGGGTGCAGGCTGCCTGGGGGCAATGGTGGGGGGAGAGGACTCCCCGCGCTCTCTCTCCCCACAGCAGCACATGGGCTGGGGGAGAGGCACCTCTCCCCACCACGACAGGTCCATGCTGTGGCAAAGGCATCTCTTCCTGCCTCAGCCCGGAGCCCCTGTGTGGGGCTTAATCCGAGGCTGCACATCTGTGCTGCTTAGAGGGAACTTAGGTTACAGGCCTCGCGCTTAGGCATGGCTGAGATAGGAGGATTGGTGAATTTCTGGTCTTTCCTGCTCATCTTCTCCCCCCCTATCATGATGTAGTTTCAATATCAAAACAATAATGATAATAAAGGGATCCTAAGGATCTTTATATTCGATCTTGGGAAATAGGAATTGCCAAACTACATCAGCCCATCAACCCATGACGTTCAATAAGGACAAATGCAAAGTACTCCACTTAGGAAGGAACAATCAGTTGCACACACAGATAGAAAAGGGGACATGACTTCCAGGAAGAAGTCCTGCAGAAAGTGATCTGAGTGGCATAGTGGATCACAAGCTAAATATGAGTCAACAGTATGTGACCAAATGGCCAGTGTTGGTATGGTGGGTCCCACACTTTTCCTAGTGGGGGCTAAGGTGCCACCCCTAGACCCTGCTCTTGGGCCACCCAGGGCCCTGCTGGTGGCCTGGGAAGGTGGTAGAGGAGGAAAGCAGGGGAGGGTCTGGGTTTGCTCCTCACCTTGAGTCCCAGTCCTTCTCAACCCCTGTGGGTTTCTTTCCTCCTTCCCCCTGGGGTAGGGCTACCCTTGGGCCTTGACGCAGCGGGAAGAAGTCTCCCTGTCCTGCTGGGGCAGGGTCTCCTTGTACTTTGGTTCTCTGGTCTTTCAAGTCCCAGCAACACCCTTCCAAACTCCAGTCCTCTCTCCTTCCTCACACATCCTGACTGCCTGAAGCAGGGGGGTTTATTAGGTTCCTGACAGGTCCTTAATTGACACACGTCCTCCAGTTAACCTGTAGCAATCCTCCCTGGTCTACAGGGAACCACACCTTAATTAGCTGAGGGCTCATATATTTCCCCTCTCCCACTGTTCCCTGGTCCTGTTGTATAACAAGTGTAACACTGTTGTGCGCAAAACAACAACAACAACAACAAAAACCCACCTCATTCTGGGATGTATTAGCAGGAGTGTTGTAAACAAGACAAGAGAAGCAATTCTTCCGCTCTACTCAGTGCTGATTAGGCCTCAATTGAAGTATTGTGTCCAGTTCTGGGCACATTTCGGGAAAGATGTGGACAAATTGGAGAAAGTCCAGAGAAAAGCAACAAAAATGATTAAAGGTCTAGAAAACATGACCTATGAGGGAAGATGACAAAACTGGATTTGTTTAGTCTGGAGAAGAGAAGATTGAGAGGGGACAGTAATCCGCTGGCGGGCCGTGAGACATTTTCTTTTCATTGACCGTTCGCAGGCACAGCCGCCTGCAGTTCCCAATGGCTGCGGTTCGCTCAAGTCATCCAAAATGGACTTCACTATAAAAATCCAGAGCGTGTTCCGAGCTCTGAAAATGACCCTTATTCCCACAAAACCAAGGAATGGCCACTGCAGTGTAAACACACAAATACAGCTGAGGTCTTTGCATGCCTCTTTGCATTAAAGAACAGCAGGTGGTGCCAAACCTTGCCACTCACCAATACCCAGGCTATTTCAGATACTCAAGAGGTTTGACGAAGGCTTCACTGCAAATCTGCATCAAAAATACCTCAGTGATGACACCTCCTTATAAGGCTTAATCCAGCTGACCAAATGTAAGTGTTCGTCCTCATTGCTCAGAAAAAAATCTAAAAGATGTGGTCAGCTGTTTTGAGAATTTGAGTACAAATTCATAAGCAGTTAAACTAACTTTGAATGACCAATGTTTGGGATCCACAAAAACCAATGGCATGTCCCTGGGCAATCTCAGAGTGGAGATGATGTCAATATAACCAGAATAATTCCAGTACCTCTTTTAATTGCTTGAAATAGCATCTACTTATCCAGACTCTCCCTCTACCTTCCATTAGGAAGAAGATATTTTACCATCATCCATCATGTGAAAGATCCATATCAAACTAGGTAAAGCCCTAGCAAATATACTAAAGGATATAATCCTGCACTGGCCAGGGAGATGGAGAAGATCACCAAATTGGTCATTTCCACTTTCCATTTCTGAAGAACATGAGCTTGTGTCATTCCATTGACATCAAGGGATTACTCCCAAATGACACCAATGTGAGAGGAAGGATGGTCTTAGGGGGTAAGGCTATAGTCTAGCATTTAGGAGGAGGAAGTTCAGTTTCTCCTGCCACAGCTGTCCTGTGTGAGCAAATAATTTAGTCTCTCTGAGCCTCAATTCCCCATCTGTAAAATTAGGACAATAAACCCCCTTTCTCTATTAGCGCATAAAATCTTTGGGGACCGGGACTGTCTCTTGCCATGTGTTTGCATAATACTTAGCACCCTGAAGCACTGCTCTTGGTTGGAGCTACTGTGATATAAATAATAACGATCAGAATCAGGCCCCATGATTCCTTATCCACTTATGAAAAAATGAAATGCTTGAATTTCCCTTTTGTGCCTTCCTCATGATTTCCCTTGTCCCTTCTGCTAATTATCAAAGCTATTTTTGTCAAGATATGATATGATTTTTCTCGCTGAGACCATCTTCTCCTCCTGCTTGATCTTGTACTAAATTCAGGGAACAAATTCTGCCTTCAGTTGCACCTGTGCAAATCTAGAATAGCGCCATTCACTTCCATGGATTCTATCAGGGTTTGCATAACTGAGCGGTGAGTCTGGTCCAGAGTGCTGAACTGCAGCTCCCTTGGTAACAGACTACACTCTTAGGGCTGGTCCCCACTACGGGAGGGGGGGGGGGGGAAGAGGGGGGGAGGGGCTGATCTACTGCAGATACGCAACTTCAACTATGTGAATCACGTAGCTGAAGTTTGCTTATCTGCAGCCGACTTACCTTCCATCCTCACAGTGGCGGCAGGCAGCGGTGCGCTCCCACGTCGACTCCAGCTTGCACCTCCCGGAAAGTTGGAGTCTGGAGTCGACGGGGGCGCTGCGGGCGATCGATTTCTCGCGTCTTCTGAAGATGCGAGAAATCGATCGCCAAAAGATTGATCGCTACCCGCCGATCCAGCAGGTAGTGAAGACCAGCCCATAGAAGCACAACACTAGTAGGGAGAAATTGTTTACTCATTAGAGGAGGCAGGACCAGTGCAAGCCCTAGGTGACCTAGGCAGTCACCTAGGGCAACACCATTTCTTGTTCTGTTCTCTGCTGTGGGATGGAAATGGGTCTGTGTTTATGTCAGGAGGCTGGCAGTCAAGATTCCTAGGTTCTATTTCTTTCTCTACCACAGATTTCTTTGGAAAGTTCCCTTCCTGAGTCTTAGTTTTCCATCCATTAGAATGGATTTATTATTGAACCTTGTGAAGTGCTTTAAGATCCTCAGAGGAAAAGCTCTATAGAACTACAAAGTATTATTAATATGCCTTTACATTAGGATCAGACAGAAGAAGCTGCATTGCTAAGTAGGAAATTCCTATGCAAAAGCAGGTGTTTGCAATGGCAGCACAGAGAATGCAGAAAATTACATATAAAGCAAATAAGATCCTCTGTGTAAATTTTCTGATTTGTATCATTTTATTTCCATCTGACCCAAAAGGTTCTGACACAGTTTACAATCCCAGCTCAGAATCAGCCAATAAGTGAGGTAATTGGGTCTTGAAATCCTCTTCTTAAATTGGATAGAGCTGTGAGTATTAACTGGGTTCTCTGAATTCTTTTTTTAATACCAGGAAGGAAACTCTCAGGCCACAGCAGTATTAACAGCTGATGTCTTCATTATGGGAATGGCAGAAAAAGCAGTTTATCTAGGGAGACTGAGTTCAGGTCACACCCATACCTGGCCTTTAGTCTGAGTCAAAATAAAAATAGAAGAACAAAGCAAAGAGTTAATGATCTTAATTTGTGTATTCACAAGAGAAGCAAATAGAATTTGTTAGTGACATTGATCCCAGGAAGGGCACCCACACCTGTCTGTGCCCCAAGCATGCAAAACTGCCTCCACCCCTCCAGATGTATAAAAGAACGACTACTATCCTCTGTGCATGTGCTTTTATTGCTTTTTGGCTACAGCAAAGGCTTGTGTTAACAAAGAAGAGCTAGGCAAACACCAGGGGAGACGGACAGAAGGTAACAACAGCTTCCACTGAGTCAGTGTGGCTTTCATAAAGTCCTAGATTTGAAGGCTTGAAAGGACCATTATGACCATCTAGTCTGATCTCCTACATAACACAGGCCAAAGAACCTCACCTAGTAAATTTAGCTTTGGTTCTGTTAACAGTAGGGACACTTTGTCAGTGTTAACACTGGTGGGGCTAAGGTGATGATCGCAATGGAGGGAAACAGGTAGCAGATTTCTCTGATAAGAGGGTGACGTTCTCGTGTAGTAAATTTTTTTTAATCTTTGAGAAAAAACATCATTCAAAAGCACAATATAAAAAGAAAAATTGAGCATGTATATCAGGAGTAGAGATTGGAGAGAAGAAAAAAGCCCTTTTATTCTACAAAAATTAATTCTGAGGAATCTTTTGGGGCACCAGAATGAAAAAGCCACGATTACTGAGGGATCCCTCTATCAAAATTGTTTCAAAGAGAAAATATTGGCAACATGGGTGGGCAAACTGACTACTGCTGGTGATACAGTAAACCCTCGATTTAACGGACCCCGATTTAACGGACTTCGGATGCAACGGACAAAATTTCCGATGCATCCGAAATCCGTTTTGGGGGCTGCCGGCTCCCGCCCCAGGGAGCCGGCTGGGTTGACAGCTCCCGCCGGCTCCCCGCAGCGGGGTCCCCTGCGGGAGCTGTCAACCCCCCCGCCCGGCTCCTCGCAGCGGGGAGCCGGGCGGGGGGGGGGGGGCGTTTGAGAGCCCCCTCTCGGCTCCCCGCAGCAGGAAGCCGGGCGGGGGGTTTGACAGCTCCCGCTCGGCTCCCTCCAGCTGGAAGCCGTGCGGGAGCTGTCAACCCCCCGCCCGGTTCCCCGCAACGGGGAGCCGGGCGGGGGGGGGGTTTGAGAGCTCCCGCCCGGCTCCCCGCTGGGGGGAGCCGAGCGGGAGCTGTCAACCCCCCCGCCCGGCTCCCCGCGACGGGGAGCCAGGCGGGGGGGGGGGGGGGGTTGAGAGCCTCCGCTCGGCTCCCCGCAGCGGGAAGCCGGGCGGGGGGTTTGAGAGCCTCCGCTCGGCTCCCCGCAGCGGGAAGCCGGGCGCGGGGGGTTTGAGAGCTCCCGCTGGGCTTCCCGCTGGGGGGAGCCGGGCGGGAGCTGTCAACCCCCCCGCCCGGCTCCCCGCAACGGGGAGCCGGGCGGGGGGGGGGGAGTGGTTTGAGAGCCACCGCTCGGCTCCCGCTGGGGGGAGCCGGGCGGGGGGTTTGACAGCTCCCGCCGGGCTTCCCACTGGGGGGAGCCGAGCGGGAGCTGTCAACCCCCCCGCCCGGCTCCCCGCAACGGGGAGCCGGGCGGGGGGGAGGGGTTTGAGAGCTCCCGCCCGGCTCCCCGCTGGGGGGAACCGGGCGGGAGCTGTCAACCCCCCCGCCCGGCTCCCCAGAACGGGGAGCCGGGAGGGGGGGGGGCGTTTGAGAGCTCCCGCCCGGCTCCCCGCAGCGGGAAGCCAGGCGGGAGCTGTCAACCCCCCCCCGCCTGGCTCCCCGCAGCGGGGAGCCCGGCGGGGGGAGGGGGTGGGGTGGGCTGACTCACGGCTGGCTCCATATAACGGACTAATTCGGGCTGACTTTAGCAAAGTGCCCCTAGGGACTACTCGGTGTCTTCTAGGTTGTACAGTAAGTCTATGTTCAGATACCATGGGGACAGACTGGAGAGTGATCTGATGGGAGAGTCTAACCTTGCAGAGTAGCAGCTACAGAAAGTAAGGTTAATGGAGCTAAATGTATACTGCCAGGCTCTAAAAGAGATGAAGTGATTTGAAAACAGTCTACAAATATCTGAATGGCATCATCATTAAAGAAGGGAAAGAATTGTTGTGGGAAGCAAAACTAGAAGGCAGGGATGATGCTGAGCAAAGAAAACCCTAGGCTAGCTATTGGTAACATTATTTCCTAGCAATAAAATCAGTTTAAATGTGAAATACTATAGTTTGCTAAGGGATTGGGCTTTCTTCACTTTCCTTGAGTTCCTCTATAAGAGACTGGGGAAAAGAGCTTGGTCAGTTAGCCCATCGTCTTAGAGTCATGAAGATACCATAGGAAATTATCTGGAATTGATAAGAAAATGAACCAGATGACCCCGACAGCCTTTTTAGTCTGATTCAATGGAGTGGTCCATTTAGATCAAAACTGAAAACAAGATTCTAATTCATAGATTAATAGATTCCAAGGTCAGAAGAGACTATTGTGATCATCAAGTCTGACCTCCTCTATAACACAGACCAAAGAACTTCCCCCAAAGAATTCCTAGAGCAGATCCTTAAAAAACATCTCATCTTGATTTAAAAATTGACAATGATGGAGAATCCATCACAACTCTCAGTAAAGTTTTTTCCAATGGTTAATTACACTTATTGTTTAAAAAACTGTCTTACTTTCAGTCTGAATTGGTCTTGCTTCAACTTCCAGTCATTGGATCATATTATACCTTTCTCAGCTATATTGAAGAGCCCATTATTAAAGATGTATACCATGCAGGTACTTACAGACTGTAATCACGACACTTCTTCACCTTCTTTTTGTTAAGATAAATAGATTGAGTTCTGTGGGTCTAGTGCTATAAAACAGGTTTTCTAATCCTTTAATCATTCTCTTGGCTCTTCTCTGGACCCTCTCCAAATTTTCAGTGAATGAATGGGTAAAATCCTAATGAGTTCTAACAAATTAACTCAGTAAAGGGAGTGAGCTCTGCTGTGTCTGAAGGGGCAATGGAATTTACATTCCTCCATTTGATTTGCAGTGGGACCTCACCATGAACAAATGGGATTTCCATGAGAATATTACATCACTGATGTGCCGATGTTAGAATCTCGTATCTGTGTATGCTGGTACAATAGTGCTGGTATGTGCATGCAAAGGGTGTTTGTGTGTGTGAAAGAGAAATTGGACAAGCATTGTTGGAACTTGGGGACCAAAAATCAGGGCTTTTGTGTGCAAGTGAGAGGTCACCTTGATTGACTGGTCCTTCAGTCCTCATATAGATCATGCCGATCACAACCTGTCTTCCATTCTGCTCTTATCCTGGTCTTCCTTCTCCATGTGCGGCCATGCTTTTTCACAATAAAATCTTCCCATCTCTTTGGAGGTTGGCCGAGTGGTCATTTCAGTTCCTGTGGGTACCAGTCGGCGACAGCTGCAGTCCATTGATTGTCAGTGAGTCTAGCTATATACCCAGCCCACCATGTTTTATTGTGCCTGCTTTCAACAACGACATCCTGCACTCCACTCTGCTGTCTGATTACTTCACTGGGGACTCAGTCGTGGAACTGAGCAAGATCGCATACACACAAAAAGCCTGCCCAAAGAGCAGTATCAAAGTGGTGAGCAGTATAAGCTGTTCCCTGCCCTTGTCTTGGTTACATTACCCTCCCAGGAAGATTAAACAGAGACAGGAATGATTCTCCCTAGCTGTCACTTCCAATCATTTAATTCCACTTTCTTGTGGATTTGTAGTGAGGAACTGCTCCAGCAAGTCACCTTGTATGATTATGTGCCTGTCAGCTTCACACCCAGAGCCCAATGTCACCATTCTCCTGAGAAAAGCTCTGAGCAGTTTGCTTGGGATGGTTCCCATGCTGCCGCTCACGGAATGTAGACGGTTAGTGCCAGCAAAGAAACCTTTAAATTCCATGCTCAGTCAAGATTTAAGCTTAGAAGTTTCTCCTAATCATTTATAATGACAGGTGTCATTTATTTTTAGTTTTTGAAAGCATTCCCAACACATTTGGCCTCGGCAAATCCTGCCCCAATCTCCTTAGGTGCAGAAAACCCCACACATGGTAGAACCACGGTGTAAGGGTAGCGAGTCAGCAAGCCAAGAGCGCCTGCAGGGAGAATGCCCTCCCTTACATACCACAGAAAATAGCCCTGCAGAGGCTTGTGATTCCAGGGTATAGGTGGGACTGGAGGGTCTGCTCCAGCCATTACAGTATAGTGTAGTATGGCTCCACTGTCACTCCAAAGTCAGAGTAATTATTCAGGTTTGAGGCAGGATTTAGGCCCAAGTACATGTAATTTTAAACCAAATGCACATGACTGTGTCACCCGCTATTGCATTAGGACAGTAACGAAGTCTAATTATAACTAGAAAAAAACCTCAGCAACATTACTGCATCCCAATGACCCTCCTGGCTTTGCAATAACAAATGTAAAAATACATCTGTGTATTTATAGCACGTCAGCTTTGTCTGCTCACACCACGGGGAAGAGCATGCCTCCTGTCATGTCCTTCTATATCCTGCTGTGTTTGGCAGGTAGTAAATAGTGACAGACATTTATGTAATGCCTTTCACCCAAAGAGCCTACAGTGATTTACAAAATCCATTGATCGATCTCTCTATCTATCGATCTATCTATTTCATCAGTAGCAATCCCATAATCTTGTAGGATTCCACACAGACCAGTGCCAGTGACTTTTAGATAAACCTCTGGATCGTGGTGCTATGCATAGTTATGCATATGCTAGTTATGGAGTTGGCCCCAAGAATTTCGGGTGTTCTCTGAACTGAACTTGCAAACTTAAGATTCACTTATTACTGCCCAGGATCTAATTTTGGTGATTTCTGCTTTGTTTGTCCACTGCCTGGCATTTACAAATGTGTATATGATATTCTTATTAGTCTCACTGAGCCTAATTTGTGTAAAATAATCAGGGATTATTGACCTTCAAGATGTGCTGCTAGGCTCCTCTTTCTGGCCAGTTGGTTGAAGAGGTTACAGTTTAATATAGGTTGATTGATTATGAGGAAGGAAGGTTTGGCAGGTAAAGTTCTGCCTACTGTGTTGTACTGAGATAAAGTTCTGTTGGAATTTGTCTGGGTAATTTGCTGCTGGTTTTTCTGTATTGTTGTTTTAAATATTATCATGCTAGAAGCGCAAACGGACTCCTTTTTAGATGTTGTGAATTGTAACAAATAAATAATATTCTGTTTCCACTGAAGTCAACGGGAAATTTGCCATTGACTTCAATAGGATTGAGGGGTTGGCCCACTATGATTAGTAGCAGATTGAATCAAATCGCTGTATTTTGGGCTAATCCCAAGTGGCTATTTACATTCTGCCTGCTTAAACTCCACCTTTAATTTCAGTTGGGTACAGTATCCTTCACCTTCTGTCCTGGATGATTTCAATGGGATTATTTGTTGAATAAGGTTCATTGTATGTCTAAGAGTTGCAGGTTGGGCTCAAAATCTTCACCTATCCCTTTTTTTACAGGTTTTGATTTTGAAGTCTTTAACTGGTGAGCTGAGTTATCAAAATGTGCATTTATTCCCAGTGTAGGAGAGAATCTCAAGAGAATTCTGTAGTTAGGATCATATCTTTTTATGTGATCTAATAATAATAAAAAGCAATTTTACCATTACGCTAATTTCTGGTTTCATTTGCTCCTGCTAATTAAAGAATGGAGATCAACATAATGCAGGCATCTGGTGTGAACACAAGACCTACTATTAGGAGGGCAATTTGCCTGTATTTATCTATAGAAGAAGAGCAGCCTGGGCAGCAGCAGGGCAAACTTCACCCAAATTGGCTCTAAATGCTCTTGCAATATAAATATTAAATAATAACAATAAATGGCTTTCAAGCACTAGAGACATGGGGGAAAAAATCTGTATCCTACAGCTATGCAGTTCACCCATCTTATGCAACTGAAAATAAATAGGATTTTTTTTTCCCCAGTAGCAATCTTCTTAGCTCCATCCAATTTCATCCAGCATTCAGCATGCACTGAGCTAGCCAAAACACTGGCCTGGAAGCAATCCTAACATACTCCTACCTGCCCCATGGGTGAATTGTTGAAGGAGAGGAGAGGATGCTGGTGCCAGTGAACGTGAAAGTCAGGAATGCTTTCAATTTTAGTGCATTCTGTGTTTTCCATACAAGACATTCCCCAGATTTTAAGGGGAGAGGTTATGAGAAGCTCACTGATAAAAGCTCTTCTGCTAAGTTATCAGGAGTCCTGCCAAATGGGAACAATTCTGGGAAACAACCATTTTTTCTCTGGTAACTAACATTCATTCAAAAACATTATAATTATTATTAATTTCTTGTGCTCAGGAAGTTGGTGTGGCTGTTCTTGATTCCTCGATGTGGACCATTTGTCTCCGTGTTATTCAGGTCCCGCAGCGTTGGCACTAAAAGAGAAATGTTTTTCAGGCAGTGTTGGTTTTTCCTCCTCTGTGCATCTCACCTCAGTGACAAAATTGTTTTTTATTAATGTCTATTTAAATTAAAAATCTTATAAGGAGTCGGATTCAAAGATTTTTTTTTAGTTAGTCAACCATGCTTGCACCTTCATGTGAAGGATAAGAGTGCTCACACGTTTTGTGTGCTTTAACCAGACTTGCAATTCCGGATATATTTCTAAAACGAAACCCAAGCAAAAAAAATAAAATTGAAAGCAATGTTTAAGCCTTCTTTATACATTATAAAGATGCAAAAGAGAAGAAAAAGGTGATAGACAATTGACCTGGGAGAGGAACAAATCCTACTTTTATTCCCTTTCAAGTCATCACTTCTTTGGAAACCTGTATGTAAAGGTATCCATGGGCAGCAGGTGAACCCCGGGCTTGGGGAGGCTAGCCCCTGGATCAGCCTACCCATTCTACCCAAGGCCCACCCCTCCCGCTGAAGCCCAGAGCCCCCCTGCCCTAGCCCTGGAGCACCGGGCGGGAGGGTGGTACCCCCTCCTCCCAGCCCCGGAGCACAGGCCAGCCTAGGGCCCCAGCCATGGGAGGGGGAAGAGCCCCCCACAGCACAGCTCTGGGGAGTGGAGAGTGGACAGGACCACACAAGGCTGTTTGGGGAGGCTCAGCCTTCCCTGGCCTTCAATACCTGCCACCCACACATGTATCTAGCGGCATCTGTGAATATTGTACTTCCAAACACATCTCGCCAAATGACGACTTTCAATCTACATTTACTTTTATTTTAGATTCAGGCAAGCAGCTAAAAGAGAGAGCAAAAGGAAAGTATCCCTTTGAGAAAGCACAGTGTGTGCCAGTGAGAAGCAGGCAGCAGTAAGGGTATGTCTTCACTACGTCTAAGAACAAAATGGCTGCTGTCTCGTAGGCAGGCGGCAGAGTTCTTGGAAACTTAAAGCTGAGGCACACAGAAAACAAAGATATCAGAGCCTTAAGCTACGTATGCCACAGTGTCTGGAGTGAAAGTATGGCGATATGTGGTGGTGAAGAGGGAAGGCAAATGTCAGATGTTCAGAAGAAGCTAAGCTGCAGTCCCAGCCTAAGGTTAAAGGTCTCTGTGTACTGCTGCCAAGACTGAACTACAGCGAGGTCAGTGGGTCTCAAGGGAAACTATTCGAAAATGTAGGTTATTAAAGGGCTTCATACACATAAAAGGTGAAAGAACTCGAGCTGCCTTGAACATGAGTGCTGTGATCTAGATATTGAACTGCGGCACTCCCGTGCCTGGAACATCAGTGTTTTTACTTTTATGTGTATTAAATCTCTATTTTGGTGGGTACCAAAAGGACACAAGCCTAGCAGCATTCTGTAATATATCATGACCATTTGGTGTCCAGAAGACTCCAGGAAGCCAGTGCCATAGTGCCTCCGATATATGAGCTCAGCCTCTTCAGCAGTGCTTTACTGCTAGATGTTTGTGTCTGATTCCACTAGGTAAGTGAAACCGAGAGGCATTTATCTTGTTAATCTGAACCGTAGCTGTTTGCTCATGACAAAAGGCCTTTTTAATCCACTGTGGTGAGCCCATTTAATCCAAATCCCTGAATGACCACAGACAAAAATTCACCTTTTCCAATCTGTCACAGACCTTATCAGTGAAATGCACCCAGTCTAGGGTCTGAGGATGACACTGAGGTGACATTCGTACCTCAACGGGGAGTTCGAGGAAGCTAGGACAAAAAGGAGCAATTTGCATGGTTCAGGGAAGTTAGAGTGCACCTGGATCCTTTTAGTAGTCTGACCAGTAGAGAGAGCTCTGCTGCATTGCTAATAGAGGGGTTTATAAAAAGAGGGAGGCTGTAGGTAAGGTGCCTGCTAGTGGGACTGGGAGCCACTCACCATTTTCCCCACCAAGCCATTTAGGCAAACTTGGTAAGCAAACAATAGATGCTCTGATTGATTGTTTTTGTTTGTTTGCTGTTTGCCTGGGATTATTTGAGTGGCAGCTCAGAGCCACTGCCTAGGGCACTGGAGTCAGGCAACCTAATGAGGCCTCCAAGAACGTGGGTTCCCTTTGTTTGTTTGAGCAGAAGAACATTGGTTAGTGTTTGCGTATTTAGAGCAGTGGTTCTCAAACTTTTTGTAGTGGTGACCTCTTTCCCACACCGGGCTTCTAAGCGCGACCCCCCCCCCCCCAGGGGTCAGGCGGGGGGGAGGGGGAGGAACGTTCCTGCAGCCCACTGCGACAGGGGCTGGGATGGGGGGGTTCCAGCAGCCTCCCAGGGCATGGGTCGGGATTTGGGGGGGTTCCAGCAGCCCCCCAAGGCCAGTGAGGGGGGGGTTCCAGCAGCCCAACGGAGGCGCTGGCAGCCCACCGCGGCAGGGGCCGGGTTCACGGGGGTGCCGGAAGCCCACCTCTGCAGGGGCCGGGGCCGGGTCGGGCACATGGCAGTGCTGGCAGCCTGCCGGAGCAGGAGCCAGGGCCCGGACCGGGCTCACGGGGCCGCCAGCAACCCTCCACAGCAGGAGCCGCGGCCAGGACCAGCCTTATGGGGATGCTGGCAGCCCGCCGCGGCAGGGGCACGGGCTGCCTGCAGCAGCAGGGGCTGGATGCCAGCAGCCCGCGGCCGCAGCATTGTTCGGGGCCGGCTGCTGACAGCAGGGGCTCGCGACCCCCACAGAACTGGCTCGTGACCCCCAGAGGGGTCCCGACCCCCACTTTGAGAACCAATGATTTAGAGGGCCCAATAATGTAGTACAGTAAAACCTCGATTTAACGGACTAATTCGGGCGAGGGGGTGTCCGTTAAATCAGAAAGTCCGTTATTTAATAATAATAAAAAAAAGAGCGGTTGGAGCAGCAGCCCGCCTGCCACCAGGCCGGGGCGGCAGCTCTGCAGGGACCCAGGCGGCAGCCGGGAGCCGTCAGCCAGCCCGCCTGCAGGCGGGACTCGGGTGGGACCCAGCAGCCAGCCAGCCCGCCCGCAGGTGGGACCTGGGCGGGAGCCGGGAACCGGCAGCCCGCCCGCCCGCAGGTGGGAGCCGGGCGGGAGCCGGGAGCGGGCATCCCGCCTGCAGGTGGGACCCGGGCGGGAGCTGGCAGCCAGCTCACCCACAGGTGGGACCCGGCAGCCAGCCAGCCCGCCTGCAGGCGGGAGTCGGGAGCCAGCCCGCCCGCAGGTGGGAGCCAGGCGGGAGCCGGGAACCAGCAGCCAGCCCGCCCGCTGCCGTGACCCGGGCGGCGTCCGGGAGCCGGCAGCCAACCCGCCCACTGCTGTGACCCGGGCGGGAGCCGGCAGTCAGTCCGCCCGCTGTCGTGACCCGGGCGGGAGCCGGCAGTCAGCCCGCCCGCTGCCGTGACCCGGGCGGGAGCCGGCAGTCAGCCCGCCCGCTGTCTGGACCCGGGCGGCAGCTGGGATCCGGCAACCAGCCCTCAACAAATGGATTTCGGATGCATCAGACTTGCTTAGAAATTTTGTCCGTTGCATCCGAAGTCCATTAAATCGAGGTCCGTTAAATCGAGGGTTTATTGTACCTTATTAATGAGACACCCTTGCTAGCATGAGTTGATTCCCTAAAGTCACCATTCAAACAAGGAAGGGTTGCAAGATCAGGTTCCTAATCTGACCTCTAATGGATTGTCCATGTTGGAGAGAGCAACCCCAGCCTGTTATATTTATACCCTTCCCAGAGTTATTTTTGGCATGCTAGTATAACACTCAAACAAAATTCACAACTTTTGTTACTTGTAGGAGGAACTTTTTTGGTTAAGTAATGTTTGTAAAGTGGTTTAAAAAGCCTCAATTGAAAGATGTTCTAGAAGTGCAGAGTACCCATATTTATTGTTACAATGAGGCTAACCTGCACCTTATCTTGCCTGTAAAGACATCTCTGAGTAACAGTCATCTGAACTGAACTGAGTCCACTTACTAACATGGTTTCCATCTAAGGAAAGGAACATGCTGCTTTCAAAGCTTCTGTAACCAGTATTAAAGCAGGGAGATTGATTTGAGCTGTATGATTTAAATGCCCAATTCCAGGATACTTTCCAGACATCAATTTATATTGCTGAGGCAAAATATTCCTGTAACGTAACATAGATCTCGACATACAGAGCTGAAAGTGAACTGCCCGTTAGACGTCCACATGCTAAAATACTATGTGCTGAAGCCCCATTGGGCAGGCTTTGTGTACAGCCGGTATGGGTCTGTTCATCATTCTTTGCTTTCTGACATCACAGTGGTTAAGCTGACATTCATTATTCTGTGCTTGCTCTGGAAAGTCACTGTAATATTGCTATTGGCTGTTTCAGGTGAGATCAGAACCTGGTCCGTCCCTTGTCTGCCTCTTCAGACAAACGAAATGCTGGGGGCATTTTAGCTCAAACAGGAACCGAAACTGTGCCTCCATTTAAGCCGATGTCATCTCACCCGTGACATTGTAAATGCCACTTGTGTGCTCCACCTGGGAGGAAGGCTGGTCTTGTGGATAGTTATTTATACAAGTCGTGACCACTCCGACAGGAGAGATTGAGAGAGAGACAAAGAGCCTGATCATAGAGCTTGCTGGTGAGGGCACTCAGCTGGGATGTGAAACAGACAGGACAGGGACCTGTGCCTGACTCTCCTGCATGAGGGCTGGAGCCAGCAGGCTATTGGCTGTGTGGGGATTGGGCCCTCTCTCTTGTTTTTCATGAAAATTGTTGAAAGTTTGCGGTTTCATGCCGATGTGACATGAAACCAGTTTCTAAAAATGCTGTTTGTCTCCAAGCGATAGAACTCAGGTTTTCCAGCCAGCCCTAAGCGTGATCTCTCAGACCGTTGGGTTCCCCCATCTCAGACCTAGCAGTGTAAGTGAAGGCTTCCTTCGCTTTGTGATGATAGTTCCTCACCTTCCCTCCCCCAGAGAATTAGGAAGCCATCTGCCTGGCAGTGGAGATGACATGGTTCATAGCCCCATAGTCTCAAGGCAGGGAGACTTGAGGAAGCAGCTGTTCTCGCTGTGGCCTTTCTGTTAGTTCCCAACACCGGCAAAGTACCGTTTGTGACTTCCTCTGGCTCCCGCCAAGCCTGTGAGTTTCCCTGACAAGTGCTGTGGACAAGTGAGTTCAAGGAACATTTTCCCAGCCGTCCACTTAAACCCCAGGCAAGCCATACGAGGTGGTGAGAATGGAGTGAAGTCCACTGTCCTTTATATAACTCCGAAAGGCTGCCTTCTGTTCCCTGATCCAGCGAGGTCTTCACTGTGTTATTTTGGCTACATGGGCATGTTGATGGGGTCCTGCCACTGTGTAGAGTGTACAGTGTCTCCTGAGTCCAGGGCCAAGGGAGTTCCATGCCTCCCCAACCCCAGAGCAAGTCAATTAATTAATTACTGTCCCCACTTACCCTTTTCTCAGACATTACCAGTTGTTCTGTGATCCCTGGCAGGGCCATTATTATGTGGTTGGTCACAAGGTGGGACATCTGGTTGTCTTTGTATCTTTTCAAGGCTCAGGATCATTTCCAGGCCACCTCAAATAACTGACCTCTTATCCTAGAGCCTACTTGGGCACCCCCTAGGATACTGTGGGGGGAATCCAAGCCTCTGGGTTCTAAATGCCCAAGGTGTTTCAAGCTCGTAGAGCCTGAACAGCGTCTAGCCACTGCCCCAATCTCGGGGTCTCTAGGCATATTCACAGGGTGCAGACCTATCTGGCACCCCCTACTGGGAGCTGGAACCTGCTGTCCAGCTGCCTAGCCCCCCTGATTGGAGCGTTGGCCTTTGTCTCCCTTGTACTTGAACGCACTCCTCTCCCAGAACTCCACCCCCACGATGTGCTCCCTAGAGAGGTGGTGGAATCTCCTTCCTTAGAGATTTTGAAGGTCAGGCTTGACAAAGCCCTGGCTGGGATGATTTAGGTGGGGTTGGTCCTGCTTTGAGCAGGGGGTTGGACTAGAACCTCCTGAGGTCCCTTCCAACCCTGATATTCTATGATTCTATGTGAAGCGTCTGGTTCCCAGTTTAACTCTCTCCAGGCCGTGCGGTAACTGAAGCAGTCTGTCAGCACGGGCCTGTGCACACCCACGCACACTCTGCCCAGTCTAACAACTTTACGAACTTTTATATTTAATGATGGTAAATGATTGGATTGCTAACGGCTGTTTGCAAGCAGACACGGTCTTTGTTTCTTTGAGGGCTCCCCTGCATATTCCCAGCCCCTAATCCCACCTTTCTGTTGATGAAATCACAATCAGCACTGTTATGTCACAGAGGGTGGGGACTCCTGGGACAACAAGGAGCCTGGGGGTAAGCGGAAGAGACAGATGGCTGGAGGCTATGGTTTAAGTGCACAGAGTGGATGTGTGGAAAGGCTGCTCGTCTTTGCCCCCTCCACATGTCGGTGCTGCTCTATGCAAGGCCAGCGTGCCCCTGTACTTGATTAGAGCTGCCCCATGTCCAAAGGTTCAAAAATGCAGGCAAGGATTGACATAACACAGGGCATTCTGGCCACACCTTTCCTCCAGCCCCTGTTCCCTGCCGCTGCTGCAGAGGGGAACGTGAATGGTGTCACAGCGACATTGACTTGATGTCACCAAAGAACCCCCCTCAAACTGAAGTGACCCTCCCAGGGCTAGTCATTCTATTGCTGGGATCTGAATGTAGATATTTCCCCACCTCTCTGCTTAATGCTACGTTGCCCCTAGATACACGTCCACATTTTCAGTTGCTTGCTGATTAGAGCCAAGGTTTTCAAAAGGGACTAGTGGTATTGGAGGCCCAGCTTGGGACACTGTAGAGGGGCTGGTTTCTAATGGTGAATGCTCAATGTTTATGGAAAATCAGGGCCCCTTTCTGGTGTCAGTGCGGGCACTCAGGTTGGAAGCACCAGAAATTAGTTTGTGCTTTTGTAAATTTTGATCACGATCTTTTACAAAAATATGCCGTGTGCTTTTAGTGAATCCTTGAGGAGGATGCTAGAAAAAATTGGTCGTGCCAGTCATCCCTCAAAGAGACAGCCTCTTCCAGTGTGGGAGAGCCACTGGTGAATGAGCTTCAGTATTGGACTTTAACTTTCACTCTAAGTATTTCATTTGCAAGGTGGTGATATAGCTCTGAATATATACAGGAGAGCGTTGATTCCAGGTAGGCCCTATCAGTGGAACACCGCTAAAGACATTTATACAGTCATGTGTATAACTGATGGAGGGAATGCTACCAAGTGGTTAGTGCACAGGACTTGGAGACATAGCTCCTGGATTCTATTCCCAACTCTGACACTGAGTTTCTGTTATCGTAGGCAAGTCACTTAACCTCTCTGGCTCACTTTATTATCATCGTTTTTAGCTAAACCTGTTATAATAGCCACCTCGTATTGACGTTCTGAGGCTTCATTGTAAAGAGGTGAGAGAGCCTCATGTTTTTATTGATTTCTCTTGTGTTTATCATTCACTCATGTTAACGAGACTAAAACTAGACAAATGAACCAGAGTCGAGTGGTGACTCACCAAAGTTCTCTGGCCCATAAGGAAATACCAGGAACCCTGGGTGTGTTCAGACCGAGAGGAGACAGGATAGCTGTTTACAAATACTCTACATAGTGGGACATTCTAAAGAGGATGCAGATCAAATATTTTCAGTAGCAAGGGGACAGAAAAGGCTGTTGTGGGCTTAGGCAGCAGCAGGAAATGGTTAGGATCAATATCAGGGGGAAACATCATAATTCCAAGAAGAGTCATAGCAATTGGAACAAGCTGTCCGGTCGTAGATTCCGTTCCAGCCTCCAGCCATCGCTCCGGGATGATGAAATCAATCCTACTATATGGCACGAACGGAGCTGGACTGTGTGACCCTCTCGCAGCCCCTGAGACGGGTCTCTGAATAGAAGGGAATGCTTGTTTGCAGAAGTGGAAGCTTGTATAACACACTGATTGTTCTTTAGATTGCAGGTGGCCCTTTGTGGCGGGGTCCATGTCTTCCTCTGTGCTTGGAAAGCGCCCAGCATGTTTTAGGCACCACTGCAATGTAAACAATAATAATCCTCAGTCCCCAGTTGAATGGCAGGAGGAAATCGGAAGAAAACGAATGCTCTGGGTTTTGAACAGTGGAGCCAGACAGTAGCGCACTCCAGCTGAGCACAGTCGCTTAACAGCTACCTTAAGGGCAAATTCCTATGGCTGCAGCCCCCCACACACCAGGCTTGTGTCACTGCAGCTGTGGTTGCTCTCATTCCTCTTCCCCCTTCGCTTTCTTGAGGAGGCAGCATCTGTAAGAACTGAACTGCAGTATCGTGCACCAGGGCTCCGTTGTAAGGTGCAATCATGTTCCTTCTGGGGGAAAATCGGGGGATGGAGACGTGATCCTTTAATGAGGCTCCTAGCATTGCGAGAGAAATCCTGCCTGTGTTGGGCAGGGGGGCTCAGGCTGGATAGCTGCACTAGTGGCCTGGGCACAGTTGCTCCGCTGAGGATGACAGCGCCTGTTTTAACTGGTCATGTCCTGTGCTGGCAGATTATGTGGGGAGCTTCCTGCTGAGTTCCTCTAACTTCTTTCTTGCAGGGCTGCAGGTTCATTAAAGGGCCAGGACTGTGCTGTTATGTGAAGCCGGAGTAACTCCTCTACCAATTAAATGGGTGCAAAACATCCAGCTGAGTGCCTGCGAGGAATGTGAGTATCCTGAGGTTCCAGCTCTTCGGCAAGGCCAGTGGAGAGGTAAGTGGAGCTATCAGTCTTATGCCATTGCCAAGGACACGTTCTCCCAGAGTCAGCAGACTCTGTTCAAACCACGTTCCCCTCCCCAGCGAGGAGGAATGGGAAGCGGGTGATTGGCGTTTAGGGAGGGAGAGGAAAACCGAGAAGCTGCTCTATGTGGGGCCCAGAGGATTCAATGTGTGCAGTGTTCCCTGTTTGCTTGACTCTTGTGCAGAGATGTTTGACCAGGAAGAATCATCTGTATCTGACTCATCTACGTCCTATGAGGGTGCAAGTCCCTCCTAAAGTTACCTAGTGGCACAACATGGTGCTCAGCCTACTACATCCAACACACTTTGGGTTACCAGTCCCAGACCGTCCCTACAGAACTGCCTTCAGTCTCAACCACTTTAAATGCCTAAGAATCTGCCCCCGGTTGTACACCGAACCAAGTATGTGCTCGCCAGATGGCCAGGCTTTGGGCAGTATGAACCCATGCAGTGCAGACATGCTCATAGCTACCTTCCTCAGTATGGAGGTGCAGATTCAATGCACGCCCAGCAAAATGCACCCCCAGCAAGCGTGGATTCAATACACATAATCCTAGGAATGCCACCAATCTGTATGGCTAATTCATAAAAAAAAAACCTCTCGAAAGGCATAGCACGTTCCTAGCATTGTGCGGCTGTGGAGCTGATAGGGGTCCTATAGTCACATTATCAAAAAGATAGTGCAAGGACCAGACCAGGGGGGGGAGGGGCGGAAGCCTCCTCAGACCTCACTGTTGCATGAAGCATTCCAGCTACAGTGACAACCTACCACTCCCTTCAGTGTTTACATTCATCTTATCCTGTATTGTTCCAACTCCAAACTGGAAACCATTCACAACTGAGATTCTCTCTCTCTCTCTCTCTCTCTCTCTCTCTCTCTCTCTCTCAGCACTCCTATAACATCATGACTTTTTACGCTATGTAAATAATATTGGCTACAAGCCACACTTACGATGTGATGGATACTGGTCTCGAGGCATGTAGAGAAGTCCCAGGGATGTCAGTGGACTCTGTGCTTAGGCTGAAGGTGGCATATGGCCTTGAGGTTGTGACCTAGGAGGCAGCAGATAATACTCAGAAATGCCCATTTACAAAGCACTTTACAAACATTAGTATCGCCGTATCTTCTACTCCATGGGGTTAGGTCACTAAATATTATCATCTCCATTTTCAAGAAGGGGAAGCTAAGGTGCAGTGACCTGAAATGACTTTCCCAAAGGCCATACAGTGAGTCAGTGGCAGAGCTGTGTGGCGTAGAGCTCAGTAATACCAGAGTCCCAGCACTGTGCTTAATCTGCACTAGATCCACTGCCTCTTTAGGTAGTATAAAAGTCAAGGGGACTTTCATCTTCTAGAGTGGAGGGAGCTCTCCTGACTCATGTGTTCTGATTACAAACCCTTGGACATTTTGAAGGGCAGAACACACCGTCTGTGGTCCTTGAGTGTAGCAGGCACATGCTAATATTAACTAGAAAAGGGCCCAAGAGATGGGATTCACATCTGAATCCAGCTTAGGTTTAGACTTGTCTTTGAGGGTTTGCATTTAAAAGTGTCCCTGGTTCCCCATCAGAAGATATCTTCCACATCCAAACTGGAAGCAGCAAATATTGACTCTAATTTGGAACCAAAAGTCATAGAGGAGTGGAGATGCAAATCCAAACACGCCCCCTTTCTCCCGGAAATGCAGAGGTGCTTGGATTCCAGATTTGATCTCCTCTCTGTTAGCAGTAGCCTTTCAGGGATTTCAGTGAGATGTTGATGGTTAATAGCAGCACGGCAGGAAGAGGAGGTGAGTCATAACATGCTTCTGCAGTTAACAGTTGTCAGCAGGCCTATAAGGTGGGAGTTTTAGAAAGGGCTCAGCTTTGGCTTGGCTCTGCTCCCATTGAAGTCACTACTCTACTCCCCTTGACGTCAACATGAGTTTTACCATTGAGCTCAATGGGAGCAGAGAGCGGCCATTGCTGAGAATTTTTGAAATCTCCAGGATGTATGTTACAGACTAACTCCATGATGCAAAGGCTTTGTCCCAAGACTTTTTGCTTGTCACTATCTCTGGGGTGGGTAGATGCTGTTCTGAATGAGAGATTAGTTTGTTTTCCGATTAGCCACCCCCGTTCTCTCTGTTCATTTCATGGTCCTGGAGGATTCTCTGTTCTGTAAACTGAGCCATCTCTTACTTATTACTATTCCTATGAAACCATGTAATGCATTTCTTGCTGCTATTGTACTTCTTGACCACTTACATTTGCTAAAGTATTTAGCCAAGGTGCAGTAAATTCTGGTCTGGCTCCATTCCTTCCTTGTGGCCTGATTCAAAGGGGGGAAGTGTGCAAAGCTGGGGAGAAGAAAAGAAGATTGTTCATGGCAAAATAACATTAGTGGCATTTCTCCCATTGCAATTTCAGAAGATCTTTGCACTGGTGTAGAAGCTTATTCTTTCCCACTCTGGCTTCTTTCTTCTGTTAGATCCCCCCGTGCAGTTACGGTCAAAACTTTATTCTTCACCCATCACAAGTACAAAAATGACCATTGTCAATACCAATGACTTGGGAACCAATGATGTAGCAAAACAAAGTTTAGGTGCAAAAGGCAATGGCAGGCCCTTCGCTGTGGAACACCTGACTGGAGGAGATCAAAGTGAACTGGACACTCTCATCCATCAAAAAATCCCCCATCAGGCTCTACAGCAGAATAGAAGTAGCTGAACTTCTGAGCAGTGTTTAGGGATATCTCCCACTTTGAAGGAAGAGGAGGAATATAGCCCTGAAGTGATGCCAATAGGGCTAACCATCATGGGAGGCGAGGTCACAGCATCCCTGCCAGTTAAAGATGAAAAAAGGATCTGGGTATCCATTGCACACCAATGAAACACAAAGGGCTGGCATATGGTTTCTGTTTGTAGTAGGAAGAAAAATGGTGTGGGGCTGGGGTAGAAAGGAATGATCCCCTGTCTTAAATACCAGCCACCAATCTAACAGGAAAAACCAGGAGGAACAAATTAAAGGTAAGAGGGTTTAGATTTTCATTGATTGAAAATGGACATTTGCAAAGGTAAGGTCCAGATCTGAACTTCTCCAAAACTCAGCTGTTGGTGTGGAAGGAGTGTTGTCTCATGTCCATCTGATCTAAATCTGAAGTGTTGGGTAAGTTATTCCTAGACTGGAAGTTTCTTAGAGAGAGGCACACGGACGCACACAAACATGGGGATGACTGACTGCTTGCCAGTCACAGCTGTGTTTCTCATTAATTGAAATCTCCAGGCTGCTGACTCTTCCAGATGAGGAAATACTAGAGCATTGACATCACGGCCCCACCTCTTTTTGCTTTGCCTGTCAAGATGCAGAAACATAGGCACACAGCTGAAGCCGTCCTGTACACTGATCAGGAGTGTTTTGAGGTTGCCACTGTTTGGCCAAGCTGAGTGGCCCATATGTTTCAGACAAGCCCCAAAGAAGGAAAAAGACCTCGAAGTTGAATTTCTTCCAGACCAACTTCTCCATTACAAGAAGCAAAAAACTTTCCATGCTCTATAAAGGCACAGACCTTTCTTTGTTTACAGGGTCCCTAGGAGCAACGTCACTGAACAGCCTGTAAATCAGAAACACACAATGTGCTTTCATCTCTTAACTAGTTAGGAACTTATTACCAGGAACTGCAAAATACACTGCCCTGTAGAGCATCTGCTATTGTTAGCAAAGGTGGGGAGAGAAGAGACAAAGGGAAACTGGGCAAGGGGATAATGTATTGAACACAGAGAGTGGGGAAGAAAGGTGGGTTTGGTTTTGCAAAACCAAATTCAAACCAGGTGTGCTATGGAATCAGACCCTCCTTTGGATCAGGGGTTGGATGCGACTGGGTAAGTAGTTCTAGTGTGGGAACCTCCCTATGATATAAATATTGAAGGCTGATTAGAAAAGACGGAAAGGAAAGAAAAAATGAAGGGATGGGAAATGAGGGGAAAGGGAGAGTAATAAGGAGCAGTGTAGCGGGGTGACCACCCGCTCCCTGCCTGAAAGGGCTGGAATAGCCCAGGAAAGGGGTTTGAAACAGCCCAAGGAAGGGTTGTGGCCCTGAGCCAGCAAACTCCCAGGCTTGATTGGGAAGCAGGCTCAGCTGGGTGGCCACACCCCAAACACTCAGGCCTGTATAAAGGCTGAGAGGCAGGGGCCTAGAAAGTCAGTCTCCTCTGTCTCCAGAGGAAGACAGGCCTAGCTGTGGGGAGCCTTAAGTAAGGTACCTGGATTGGGGCAGGGCACTGGGAGCTGGGGAAGCTCTAGCCTGAGAGCCCCAGGCTGCTGGGCCTAGCAGAAGGCCCGACCCAGGGGTACTGGGGTTGCAGGGGGCAGCCCAGGGCTAGCATTAGGAGCAGCAGGCTGACCCCCCTTGCCGTTGATGAGAGGCCATGATACTGCAGTCTGTCTCAGTGAGCGGAGGCAAGTGGTGACTGGCAGTGGCTAAGTCTGAGGCAAGGTGGGGATAGTGGGTGGAGGGTCCCCCAGGGAGGGGGAACCCTAAGACTTGAGGGGGTTCTGCAGGGGTGCAGCACCCTCAGCTAGAGGGCACCGGGGTCCGGGAGGGACACGGGGCCGGAGTAGGAGCGGGACATCGGCTGGCAGAGGGCGCTCTGGAGGCTGGAGAGATGATTCCCCAGACGACCAGCAGGAGGCGCCACTGGGGTGAGTGTCGACAACACTACAAGCAGGAATAAAAGAAAAATTGGGAAGTTGGGGGGGGGGGGGGAGAAGAGGGATATTGGAAAATATAGTACTGGCTCCATTAAATTAAAACTGATACATCCAAATCCTGAGATACCCCCTCAGGCCTTACTCACGCAAAATTCCAACTGAAGTCAATGGCAGCTTTGCCTGAGCAAGAACTGCAACATTCCCCCATAGCTTTATAAATACTGACCTGAAAATTGGGCTGCTTCTGGGTTTGAAAGAAACCCAGCAAGAGTAGTCTGATAAGAGATGGCAAGTAGCACATATGTGCCCACAAACTTAGTGGTGAGAACCATACCAGGCCTAGATCAGGGCTTTCAGGTCCATTCACGTGTGGTAGCACTGCTGGAAATCACCCCGTGTTCTACCTAGATGTCATTTTGCCCCCCCTCATGATGTAAAATGGAAAGGCTGCTGAACGCTGGAATCCAGGAGATGTATGTGTATGTCTTTAGACAATACGGTGCACTGAAGGTTACAGTCTGTGGGCCCACTCCTGGAACAGGGGGGCATTAAGCAGTTTATTATTCTATAAGACGGAGTCATTAAGGCAGACAGAGCCTTTCACCACCAGGTCACTGTTTCAAAACTAGTCTCTGTCAGGATTAACTGAAGGTTATTCAGTGACAGCTGGTTGGTGGCTCATGGAAAAAGAAATGCTGGGCTCAGTCCAGTTCCTACTTGGTCAGGTGTCAGCATCATAAAATCCCCCATCACAACTGACACTTATTGGCAATCTCAATGGAGCGGCCAAGGACTAAATAAACCAGGGAGGCTGAAGATCCCTCTTACCCCTAGAGGTGGTCGCAGAAGGTCAGGATTGAAGCACGTTAACAGGACGGAGTAGGCAAAGACTCTCCACACAACTTCCTATGCAACATTGATCCGTGCAGACAGAGAGCCTTTCAGGCTTTGGTGCTGCCAATGTAGCACCTTTCTGGAGCACTACATTCATTGTGATAAAGCAGGAGGAGGCTAGCAGCTAGCCTCAATGAGAGTCTCTGTATTTGTATTTCTGCAGAGCACAATAAGCAAAGTTGTTTCAGGACAAATATATTTTGCAGGAGCTTTATGAAACTTGATTTTCTCTTGGATGTAAAGCAAAATTCAGATTTTCAATCATGCAAGTTCTGCAATCAAATGCCGATGTTTGCATACACTGTTCCCATAACTGCATGCTCAAATCAGGTAATTTAGCATGTAAGTCTCATTCAGCATGCAAATGTAAATCACTAAATGTGTCGGAGCTATTGGGCGCCTACTCTATCTGAAAATCTGGCCCTGACATTTCCGCTGGTGAAAATGTGCACGCTATAGTAAGATCTAAAAGTCACTGGTTCTGCCAGCAAATGTCATGTGTCTATTCTATATAGGTTTTCATACTGCACTTATCACCATAGTATCTGGTGAAAAAATGGTTGATGGTAGAAATGTTTTCAGACTCTTGCTATATGCAAAATAGCACCATTTTCACATTGAGAATAATTGTTTTCCTCCAATTAGCATGTGAAAAATAGCAGTGTTCTGCTTTTATTTCCATGGAAAACAGAAACACGCAAGGAGAAACCACACAATGATTTGTTTTTATCAAAACAGGATTTATTTTTTCACAGTCATTGCAAATTTTAATAGACAACTCTGCTGGCATTTAATTATCAGGGACTCTGCCGTACTTGTGAGATGCTTAGATTAACTAGCATTAATAATCATTTGTTTACAAACTAGAATCATACGTGGACTTAACCTTAAGAAAACAAAGTCCAAGAGGAAAAGAAAAAGGTCTGTTCTAATGCCAAGGAAAGGTGATAAAGGCCAGGTATACAGCCAAAGAGAAAGAAAAGGACCAGTCCAGAGTCAAAGAGAATTAAAAAGAAAAGGACAATCCAAAAGCTAAAGGGAAGACAAAAGGGCAATTCTAACCTCAAAGGAAAGTCAGAAGTACAATAGTGAGACCGCAGAATAGGAGGCAGAACAATCCTTTGAGCAGGTTCACTGGTTGAGGTAGACCTTGTCCTCCATTACTTACTTGGTCTTGTTGGGCTTTCAGTATTAAAATATGGTTGGGGAAGGATGTTTCTGCAGCTGAGAGGGGAGATATGCTGGAAGGCCCTTCAGAGTTGATGGTGTAGATCCTGTTACACCCAGAGGTAGTGCTGTCTGTGCTGTTTGTGGGTTCTCTTCAATAAAGCCATGATCTCTGTTGTAGTCACATGGGGCCGGCTCAGTGCTCCCTGCGCTTTTCTCATCACAGCATGACAGGACATTTGTGGCTGGAATTTCACTGAGATGAATAAACATGGTGCTGGCAGCCAGTGGCCCTTTCTTGAAGGGGAGGTGTATGTTTCCTGAAGCCTGGCTCCGAGTCCTGAGAGGGAGGAAGTGGTATGTCACTCCATGCCACTGCCAACAGGTCTATGGAAAAGACCTGGCTGTGGTTCTGAGAGAGAGCCGTTTATCTTCCCCCCTGACAGGAGTATCGTCAAGCCAATTCCCAACCCTAAATTGCATTCTGAACTTCACAGTGACTCCTTAGGAATTCAGTACACCCTTCTCATCCAGCCAATGCTATGCATGGAGGCCAGCAAGAGCATCCAGATCCTCTACTAGGCTGGGTTAAAGGGTGGGATGTTCTAGTCTGCAGCTACAGGGCATACCGGCAGGGTTGGTTGAGGATGACTGTGTATGCTTGGGGGTGGGAGCCAAAATGATAATCATATTATGGGTTGTGCAACTCCCACTGAAGTCAAGTTTGAGTTTTGAATGCATAATTGTATCAAGGGCATACATACTAAGGAAGGAGTGCTGCAGAAGGAGATCCGGAGATTGAAGTGGATCACAAGCTAAATAAGAGTCCACAGTGTAACACTGTTGCAGCAAAAAAAAAAAAAGTCAAAATCATTGTGGGAGGTATTAGCAGAAGTGTTGTAAGCAAGATACAAGAAGTAATTCTTCCACACTACTCCACAGTGATAAGGCCTCAGCTTAGGGTGACCAGATGTCCTGGTTTTATCAGGACAGTCCTGATTTTTGGGTCTTTTTCTTATATGGGTTCTTATTACTCCCCACCCCCATCCCAATTTTTCACAGTTGCTGTCTGGTCACCCTAGTTGTTACAAGGAGGAGCATGAAAAATGGTTCTCCTTAACGTCTGAAGATGGGACAACCAGCAATGGTCTTAAATTGCAACAAAGGAGGTTTAGGCTGGACATTAGGAAAAACTTCCTAACTGTCAGAGTAGTTAAGCACTGGAATAAATTGCTTAGGGAGGTTGTGGAATCTCCATTATTGGAGGCTTTCAAACACAGGTCAGACAAACACCTGTCAGGAATGGTTCAACACCGATGTGGCACATCTGGTGAAGATGCACTATGATGATAGGAAAGAGTCTTCCGCCAACATAGCATGGTGTAGATGGTGCTTTAAGTTAATATAATTTACGTCTCTCTGGGGTGTCGTTTTTTCACACTCCTGAGTGACGTAAGTTACATCAACTTAAGCGGTAATGTAGACAAGCCCAAAATAAGAAATAGGTGTAGAGACACAGGTCTTATCTGTATCATTTTAGTGAATGAACAACAAAACCAGGAACAAACTAGACAGTTTGAGTTTCTTCAGCTGTGCTCTACACTCAAGTAACCCTTGCAAACAATATACCTTAGAACTGAGACTCGGTTTTTTCCTAAATAAAATCGAAATTGTGAATGCCACACACATAAAGAACACCTTATTATAAAAACAAAAACATCTTGGTCATCTGAAAACGAAGGCTGGAAGGAGTCCAACCCACTCGATGTCTCTCCTGCAGAGTGTGCCACTGTTACAATATAATGTGTTTTGGAAATAACAACTCTTGATTAACGGTGTTCAGTGGGGTGGAAGGAAAAATAATTAGAAAATGTTTTAAAGCTCCATATGAATATAATCCGTGGGCAGTGATTTCAAGCAGCCTGTCAGCCTCAGAAATATCAAAGGATGACTCATGCACTAATGACATAAAGAACAGAGATATCATATCAGTGCCTGGTAGTGCTGCTGGGGTGTAGAGGTAGTTGCTGTTTCTTCAGTCAGCGCACTAGTTTCCAGGCTTCATAATTTTGCTTTTAAAAATGTCCTTAAATTAGTGAAGCCGTCATTTAGAGTGAGATCCTCAGCAGGTGTAAATCAACATAGATCCAGGGAAGTCAATGGTTTGATTTACACCTGCTGAGGATCTGCTCAGAACCGATAGGCTGGGGTTTTTAAAAGTTCTCAGCATTGATCCAACTCTGCTAATGGAG
Organism: Sternotherus odoratus; assembly: GCA_032164245.1. Lineage (NCBI taxonomy): Eukaryota > Metazoa > Chordata > Testudines > Kinosternidae > Sternotherus > Sternotherus odoratus. Next base: position 17,681,006 of record JAVMKO010000005.1, on the reverse strand, counting down.
TTTGAATTAATGGGGAAAGAGGCAGATCAGTGCTACTGATCGCTTCAGAAAACTTCCCCTAGGCACATCTCCTCCCAGGTTCTTAATGAAGACTTTGGAACAAGCAAAGGAAAAACTCCTCCCCAGAGAAAGCATCCCAGATATTCTGGTCAATTCAGTCCATGCTGCGGGAGCATGTGTGGAGTTTAGGGAGCGTTGAGCAGATACTTGTGCAGATCTCCAAGTTATGTACCTCAGTGGTGAATCTTAAAGACTAAGCCAGCTCTAACTCCCCATCCACAGAGCTTCCCCTAGCAGCAGAACTGACTTCTCCTCAGCTGAACTGGTTGGGCATGGGCAGGAGAGTACAAATTAGGCTTTAATAGTGCGATTTAAGGAGCTTGCATGACACACTATTTGTGGGTACAGTTTCTTTTTAATCCTTTTTGTGTGGATTAAGCAACTTCTGGCTCTCATAAAAAATATTATACCACAGGGCATTTGAATGAAAACCCCCACCTTCATGTTACTATGTGGCAGGAGCAAAGAATATAGTTATAAACATAAAACTGAATTTATAGTGAGTGCCCGACTGACTGAATCATGCACAGCAGCACAACAAAGAAACATTTAAAGAGTCAAATCCCAGCGATGTTGGCTATCACCTTTTGGCCTCCTGGAGAACATGGACAGTGCACATGGTAGTACCAAATTATATGTAATCTCTTTGATCTCGTGATCTCTTTCTATTTCTCATCTTTTTCTTTTAAGTAGGTAATTGTTCAAGGAAGACTTTGCAAATAGAGAGCGGTCTCTTTAATTATGATCAGAATTTAAATGCATTTGCAGCTGAAAAAGCAAAGTTGTTTTCAAGTGTTTACTAAGTACAGTTGACCTTTTTTTCTCATGGGGAATGGCCTGGAGGGATCATAAAATGACGATTCTGTGAGCTGTATTCAAACAAAGCATGATAATCTCCTTGTTTGTAATATCTAGATGACAATGGTACCACATTTTGCAGCATGGTAAACTTAGCATGTGATTAGCGGATCATGCATGCTACCAGTTTTGTGTTATAAGAGAGAAAAATCCTCAAGATCATGGCTAAAATTCTCCATTCTGATTTCATTGTTAAATGATGAAATAGAACTTTAGTTACTTTTTAAAGGCAGAGGAATACAGTTACATCAAGGGCTCAAGAGGCTGGAGAAGGAGCATGCTACCCATGCTTGCAGAAATACCACTCTTCCATGCCATGTCTGCCAGAGATTGCCCTTCCTCAGAAATGATGGTGGCTCCAAAGCATTTAAAAATACCCCTGGGGAACTAGATTGAAGGTAGTTGCAATTCCCTTGTTGCTATATGTTTCTCCAGACCAAATCTAGAGTCCGTAATTCAGCGAGTCTCATTGTCTTCTAAGAGAGCTGTGTCTCGACCTTACCCACTAGTGAAGTCAGGAGAAACTCCACTGAAGGAAGAAGGACAATCTTGTGGGTAAGGCATTTGGCTGGTATTCAGGAGACCTGAATAAATTCTGGGGCTGTACCTCCATCTTTTTATATGCCTTGAGGCAAGTTAGGTAATCTTTCAATGCCCCAGGTGACAGCCTTCGGTGTGACCCTTTCTCCAACCCTTTGTCTTGTCTGTTTAAATTGTAAACTATGCATGGCATGGTCTGGCTCATTCTATGTGTTTTTGTAACCCACAAGCCAGTATATCGTATGTCACCATCTGTTCCTAATCCACAGAGGATATTGGCCTGTTTAGCTCCTAGGTAGACAGCCTGGCTCTTTACCTCAGGCTGCAGCGATTCCTGCTTTTGGCTCTGGAGGTTCATGATTCATTCAATCCTGGGATTTGCTAAAATGACTGTCACCTTTGAAAAGAGCTTTGCAAAATAAGGCCCTGATTGGTGCTACTGTAGCACAGGTATATAATAATAATGGAAGAGGCAAATGAGGCCTGGAGTAAGGATTCCAGGAGTTGTCCCTCTGGGTACAGGATTTGGGGGTGAGGTGCCAAAAGGCTAGGTTCAATATGGAATGGTGCAGCAAACTACCACATTAATGGGTGTTTTTCCAGGATCCTTCTATTTTTCCCCTATCACTGTGTTTTATTTTAATCTGCCCGTGACTATTTCAAACATCAGCTCGTCCCCTATCTCCTCTCCCACACCTCCCTCCCCGATGGACAACGCTTTTTATATTTGCTCTCTCACCATTTCGACAGAGCAGAAAGCTGGTGTTAGTTTTCTCATTGGGGGTGACTCAGTGAGAGGTTTGGGTGTGGGCAGGAGCGCAGGGAAGAAAGTATGCTGTCAATGTGCCATTTAGCATAGTGCCAAGTTCTTCCCAAACACAGTAACTTTCCTCTTGTGAAAGCTGCTGGGTGCCAGGGAGGGACGATGCACTGAATGAAGGAGGAACATGTCAGCAGATCCATATCTAGAAACCGAAGTGGTGTGTATATGATTGCTGCTGGCAGTAGGAAGGTATTTCTCCAGAGGACAAAAAAAAAAGGGTTTCTGTGTTGTCTGGCAGTTGTTCTCATCATACCTGTTGCAGGGTTCACCACTCTTGTTTCATGCCAGAGCTCATTTTCCTCCATGTGCACTTGTTCAGTGTCCTAGAGGTCTTTCGGTATGATGGAAAGATGGAGGAATAGGAGGAAAGGGTCACTTTCACACACAGAAATGAATACAGCAGGCCTATCTTACACCCATAGTCTTCTCTGTGTCAAAACCTGCTTTGGTTTTGCGTACAGTAGACTCTCGATTATCCGGGATTGGATTAACCAGGATGTCAAAAAAAATATGCAGAACTCGCAGGGCCAGCTCTGGCTTTGCTACCGCCCCAAGCACACACACAAAACAACCCCACAAGGGTGCAGGGCAGCCAGTGAACCAGCACCCCCTTCCTCCCGGCGCAGGGTGACTGGTGAACCAACCGCCACTCCCAATATTTCCTATGGATGGTGATTATCCGGGATTTTATTATCCAGAATTATTTTTTCCCTATCATCCTGGATAATCGAGAGTCTACTGTATTACTCGTGCATCCATGGGAGTCCTGTGGACAGAATGAAAGCAGAGTGGAGGTTCATAGTGCAGATATTCAGGGCTGATCAGGGAGGAGAGTTTTGTTCTTAGAATTAGGTTAGATGCAGCTTCTCACACGTAATGCACTGACTGGTCTGTGCCTTCTGTAGAATGGAATGACAGACTTGCCCGGGGATGGGGATCATGTTGTCCTCCAATGTCTGTGACCCACAGATGATACAAATCCTCATACTACTACAGTAACAGAGATTGCCTAGCTCAACTGGTAGAGGCCTATATATGTACTGTGGAAAGCGAGCTGGGGGGTCATAGTGGACCACAAGCTAAATATGAGTCAACAGTGTAATGCTGTTGCAAAAAAAGAAAACATCATTCTGGGATGTATCACCAGGAGTGTTGCAAGCAAGACACGAGAAGTAATTCTTCCACTCTACTCCGTGCTGATTAGGCCTCACCTGGATGGAGTACTGTGTCCAGTTCTGGGTGCCACATTTCAGGAAAGATGTGGACAAATTGGAGAGAGTCCAGAGAATAGCAACAAAAATGATCAAAGGTCTAGAAAACATGACCTATAAGGGAAGATTTAAATAAAATGGGTGTGTTGAGTCTGGAAAAGGAAAGACAGAGGGGACATAATAATTTTCAAGTATATAAAAGGTTGTTACTAGGAGGAGAAAGAAAAATTGTTTTTCTTAACCTCTGAGGATAGGACAAGAATCAATGGGCTTAAATTGCAGCAAGGGTGCTTTAGGTTGGACATTAGGAAAAACTTCCTAATTGTCAGGGTGGTTAAGCACTGGAATAAATTGCCCAAGGAGGTTGTGGAATCTCCATCATTGGAGCTGTTTAAGAGCAGGTTAGACAACCACCTGTCAGGAATGGTCTAGATAATTAGTCCCACCATGAGTGCAGGGGACTGGACTAGATGACCTCTCAAAGTCCCTTCCAGTTCTATGATTTCTAGAGCTAAAAGACCTTACTCTTATTTATATTAAGGTCCCTTTAGACCTCTTTGGCAGGTAATGGACCCTTAGAGTGGGTGTAAGGGTAATTTACAAGTCCCTTGTTCTATCCTCAGTGTTGCCTGTTCATGGCATAGCTGATGTCCATGAAATCTGTACTTGTGGAGCCCAGTGATTCAACACAGTGCCACCAACTACTGTTGTGCTGAGCCCCCCCCTTGAGGTGCATTTACTCACATAGATAAATGCCTCGGATGGGCATTGACTATTCATGGAATAAGGTGCCATTCAGCATAAGTAGGGATCAAAATCAGGCCCTGGTATTTGTTAACCATGCAGAATGTTCTCTTGGTGTTCATGATGGGAACCCTCACTTAACACCTCAGCAGGATTTCCGACTGAAATATTAATAAAAAAGAATTCATGGCACCAAGGCTGACGGAATGTGTTCTCAGACTATGCACATGAGAAGAAAAAAAGAGACTGAGACAAAAGGTTGAAATCCAATTAACTCTTCGGGGTGGGGGGAGAGACATAAACAGAAAGTCACATGTCAAAGGGGTTCTGAGTTTTACATGTGAGCTTCATAGATGCCAAAGCTGGAAGGGACCATTGAGATCATCAAACCTGGTCTCCTCTACAATACACACTCTGGAGCTTCCCCAAAATAATTCCTAGGGCAGATCTGTTAGAAGAAAACATTATCTTGTTTTAAAATTTGTCAGTGATGGAGAACCCACCACAACCTTTGATAAATTGTTCCAATAGTGAATACTCCCATTTGTGAAAAATATACACCTTATTTCCAGTCTGAATTTGTCTAGCTTCAACTTCCAGGTATGGGATCATATGATACCTTTCTGTGTCGGATTGAAGAGTCCATCATTAAATATTTATTACTTAAGTAAGTACTTACCGACTGTAATGAATTCATCCCTTAATATTCTCTTTGTTAAACTAAATAGACTGAGCTCCTTGTGTCTATTCCTAGCTCTGCCACAAGCTTATTGTTAGACCTTGGGCAAATCAGTGAACCTTCGCTTGCCTGTTATGACTGAGGACGTGGTAACAGTCACCTGCCTTGCCTCAGGTTGTTGAAACTTAAAGTGTTGCAAGTATGAAGGGATGGAGGCACAATATAAGTGCAGAAATATCAGACCTTGGGGCACAAACACTTGGTTCCAGTTAGATTTAAAACAAACATAATAACGCCCTGTACACTGCTGTGTCATGAAAAGACAAGGCACAACAGATGGAAAGGCTTTATTAGGGAACTTATTCCAGTTCCCCAGCCCAGATGCCAGGTGTATCCTGGCCCCGGCAGAACTTAGAGCAACCTGGGGACTTCTCTGAACTCTGTGAACTGATAACAGCTCCCAAGGAGCTGTCTGCCAGCTGGAGATGGTCCAGCCATGCCGTCTCACACTCCTGACCGCAATGTGGGAGCTGCAGTGGTGGATATGGAAGAGTCATCTTCGCTGGCTTTAAATCTGTTTGGAACCCTAGGCATAGGAATCCCCAGCATCAGAGACGCAGCTAGTGTATCCTTGGGAGTTATCAGAATAGCACAAAGTGAGGAGGCTGGAAACCAGAATGTGGCTCAAAGAACAAATTAATAAGCAAAAACCCTGAGTTCGTCTCCTCAGCACTGAATAGATGCACTGAAATATAACAAGTGGGCTATGGAACAAACACTTCATGTGTTTGATGAAGTTGAGAGACTCTCCTCAGAGGCAGCACCAGGCCATAGCATAAGAAACCAGGATTCCAAAGCATCAAGTCATTCCTGGGATGAAGAAACACAGACTAAGTTTTTGAAGTTGGTTGAGGTAACCTTAACTTTTTTTTCTGCCTGGATCCCCAGGGCCTTCTTGGCTTATGATTCCTTTAAGTGAAACTCTTCAATTTCACTGTTACGGAAATATTGTTCCATTCTATTGTTAGAAAACTTAACATTACACGAATAAGCCAAAACTCACTGGGATCAGAGAGTTCCAGTTGGCTTTGAAATAGATGTAGACTTGTCATCCCTGATTGCCAATTACAAAGTCAAATATATTTCTGTCTTTTCCTGGAAATGTTATGATTTTGGAATCCTGTGTGGATAGATTTGGCTGTCAGACACACCTGGGATGATCCAATTTTAGAAGCTTGGATCAGGAAAAATTGTTAAGAAATATAATTTCATTAGTGGAGGGTTTTTCTGGTAACCATAAACAATATAGTTCTTGGAATACTTTTCCTGGGTTCTCCAATTGCAGATCTGAGAGCCAGTAATTGCTGAGATAACCAGTCCCTTTCCTGAGGAGAAAGGTGGGTGACTGTAAGCTCCAGGAAATGGGATGACTTGAACAACAGGAGTAAGGGGATGAAAATGGGCAAAAGGAATAAGCTGGATCTTAGGAAATATTTTCTAATCACTAGATCTGCTAGCCTATGCAATAATTTCCCAAGACCTATGGTGGAAACCCTGTTGCTTAAGGCATTGAAAACAAACTGAACAAAGTATTGGAGAATAGAATGATCCTGCACTGAGTCTTGATGGACTAGATCAGGAGTAGACAACCTATGGCATGAGTGCCAAAGGCGGCATGTGAGCTGATTTTCAGTGGCACTCACACTGCCCGGGTCCTGGTCTCTGGCCTGGGAGGCTCTGCATTTTAATTTAATTTTAAATAAATTTTCTTAAACGTTTTCAAAACCTTATTTACTTCACATACAACAATAGTTTAGTTCTATATTATAGGCTTATAGAAAGAGATCTTCTAAAAACGTTAGAATGTATTACTGGCACGTGAAACCTTAAATTAGAGTGAATAAATGAAGACTCGGCACATCATTTCTGAAAGATTGCTGACCCCTGGACTAGATTAGCTAATATGTTTTCTTTCCTTTATAAATGAGCATTATTCCATGTACCTGCAAGTATTCAACACAATCTTTATCGATTTAGCAAAGCACTGAGCTTAGAATGCCGTCTATCAGTTAGGATCCTTTAAACCATGGCCTTCTGACCACTAGTGTCCTGGTTAATTTCTCAGCTTCAGGAATGTGTAGATCTCACACAGACGTGGGATTCTAATCACCTAATTGGTGATCAGAATCTACTGTAGAATGTGCTAGTTTCTGTGTGGTGAAAATACCCCAATGGGCACATTCACCAAAAATGAACTGAACACATGAATAACCAAATGAAACTATGTGCCTGAATTAAAGCAGAAGATGAGCCTTTCAAACCTCCATATTCCACCTCCACAACATGCACACAACCCAACCCATAACCACAATGGTAGCCTAGCCCTGAACAATATCCCCAATGTACTTTAGTGTATGTTGATCAGGAAGAGAAATCTAGAGACACAAACCTACCCTACAGAAGGATCTGCTTCCCATCCTCTCCAGACCATGTCTTAGGATGGACCTCTGTCCAGTCCTCCCAAATTTTACTTCTATTTTGTCATGAGGTGAGAAGAGGTTCTTCAGGAATGCAGGCCCTAAATTATTTAAAGCTCTAGTTACTAAACGTAAGACATAATAAAGAACATATAATGCATAAAATAGGCAGGGCATGCAGGGAGGATCCTGAGTTTGGGGCCCTCACTTTTGCTCATCAGCTGAATGGCTTGTCTAGCATGGCAGATATATTTATACTACACCAGTGTAAATAGCATTTTCAAATAAGTTTTAGTGGTTGAGCCAAAAGCATTTAGAAAACAAAAACCCAAGTGTTCAGAAATGTCCCCTCATGCACCTGAAATCTGCTCTCAGTCATGTCAAGCCATTGCTATAAAAAAAATAACCTGTGGATGTAATTCTGATGGACAGTTTAACACTGTTGACTGCTGATGCCCTTTAATGAACTTAGCTGACCCAAATCAGCAGTGCTCAGGGTGCTCCACATTCTAATAAGGATGAAAAGAGGTGTCAAGACTGACACAAAATCACTTCATCTTTGGCAGCTCCTGGCAGGGTGTTAGTGAGAGCGCTCCCCTTATTACCCAGCACTGAGCTCCCTGGGGACAGGAGATGGGGTCAGAGCAGGCCCAGAACTGATGCTTATCTGTGATGGGAGGCAAAGGACCATATAGATCAGTGCAGAACAATTTTATCAAAAGTGAGCATGAGCCTTCCTGGAAAGTAAAGTGGAAGCCAGTACAACCCTAGTGCAGGATGGGACACCACATGAAATCACTGCTAGGCTACTCTCGAAACAGCTTCTGATACCCAATAAGGAGCAGTCCCAAACCATAGCTCCTGGGGATCTCACCTCACCTAGCCACACTACACTGATGTGTAACAGCAATGGGCAGCCTGCTTGACAGTGTCATGGGATGCATCATGCTCCCTGATCTGCTAGCTCACAGGCCCATCTGTGCTGAGCTAGGCAAACTAGGAAGCATCCATGGCAGGGTGGGCCTGAGCCAGCCCTGCTGGCCCTTTAAGGGAGAAAAACCTCTGGAAGCCTTCCCTGAAGGGGAAGGCTAATTAGCCACCTGGGTGTAGCCCTGAGCTGCAGAGGGCTTAATGGGTCGCACCTGGCAGCCTCCTCAGGGGATAAAAGCCTGCCAGGTAGGAAGCCCAGGGTGGTGGTGTGGTGGAGTGAGAGAGACAGAGAAGGAGATAGAGAGAGGTAGAGACATAGAGCAGGGAAGTAGCGCTGAGGCTAGGAGCCTCTAAGAGCTGACTGCTTCCTGAGACCAGCCAGGTTGAGGGCTGGGGCTCAGCTAAACTGTGTAGAGTTGTATATTGGTGGTGGGGTTTGCACTGTAAATAAAGAACACTGTTGGAAGCCACAAAAGAGTCTCCGGCCTGTTTGTGGAGTGGGGCGAGAAGCAGATCTCCTACACCAGGTTTACATTGAACTGCTCAGAGAGTGGTTCTGAACATGTGTTTGTTGGCAGAACATGCAGCAAAGAACTGTCCCCTCCGCCCCACATTGCACTTTTGCCATCTGTAATCACCTTCACCTTTTCAGGACTATACCAGCTCTTGGCACATCAGCTCTTCATTGTGGAGTTCCCATCATTGCATGGGTTGAGCACATCCTACTTGAGATGAGCTGTTCTGGGTGGTGTTTGTTACAACTCGAGCCTGTTCCCTTTCCAGTACAATATGCATCAGAAGGAACAACCTTGCCTATGGAACAGGCCTGCGCAGCTCGGAAAGCAGCGAGGGCCATATTACTGCAGAAAAACCAGCTGTGGACCGAAAAGTCCCGCCCCCATCCGCTTCCCCCTACCCCACCGCTTGGCTTGCCCCACCTCTACTCACCCCCGCAGGCCGCACAGTGAGCCTGTGTGGGCCGCATGTTGTGCAAGCCTGCTATGGAAGCTCTGTTCTCATCTTCCTTCGCGGAGCTTTGCCTTGCCTGTATTCTTTCTTTCAGACTAACTCACACTTTCTCAAGTCTTAAAACTCCCACAAGCTGCATGTTTTCCTGGAAATGTTATGATTTTGGGAATTTCTATAAATAGACCTGACTCTTGGTCAGGGCCAAAGATGCGAGAGTGCAGATCTGGTTTCATAAAAACTTGGATCAGACTGAATTGGGTAGAATGATCTGACTGAATAAGCAATATTTGTGTAACCAACATGATTCTGGCAGCAATTTTCTTAACTTCTCCAAATTCAGTGCTCCGCACAAGTAGAGGCTGAAATAACCAGACTTGTCCTGGGAGGAGAAATGCAGACAGTATTGATTAAGACGAGAGAGGAATCGTTTAGGAGCTTTAATGAGGAGCAATGGGATGAATGTGAGCGGAATTACAGGAAAGGTTCCCTAAGGCTGAGACCTGTTAGGTTGTGGAATAGCCTCTTGAGGGAAGTGGTGGGCTGCTTGTTTCCAAAGACGGTTAACACTGAACTGTACAGGGCAATGGAGAATAGATCGTAAGGCATGATTCTGCATTGACCAAACGGGATGGAATGAATGATACAATAGATTTTCTCTGTATCACATGGCAGACTCTAGAACTTCCTGAAGGGCCTTAATCATCTCCCACTGAAATCAATCGGAGTCTTTCCATATGCGTCATTGGAGTTGAATCAGGCACTAAATTAGAAGGCGGGGGGTTAAGTCAATGGCCCTTTACCAAAATATCCCTGAATTTTCAGACATTCGAAGTCCAAATCTCAAATTTTACAGTTTGGGCCTATCTTTACCGTGTATCCAACCAAGGAGACATGATTAAACATAGAAATCCCTAGGCCGTGAGCGCTGTAGTGATGCTCCTTGTGTAATATGGTAACAACCTATTAAACAGAGAGAGCTGATGGCTATATTACTGTATGTATTAAGGTGCCACAGGACTCTTTGTCACTTCTGCAATTCCAGACTAACACGGCTACCTCTCTGATTCTTTACTCTATGATGTTTCTCTACTCAAAAGCTCACTGTTGTAATGATTATTGCTTTGTTTCTGATCTTTATGTGTCACGGATTTGTAAACCTTTTAGAATTTCCTAAGTAAATAAATAGTAGGAAAATAATCCCCATTCTGGATCAGAGCCAGGGTCCATCCAGTCCTGTGCCCTATCTCTACCAGTGGCTACTTCCAAGTATTTCCTTTATCTTCTTTATATTTGCTGCCTCTCAGTTTCATTGCCTGTCCCTTTGTACTATGGCAGAGGATAAAGAAGTGTGCTTGCTTTTCTATTCCATTCATGACTTTATATGATTCTGTCATGTCTCTTCTCTAAACTAAATAGCCCCACTCTTCTTCAGCCTCTCCTCAGACAGGTGTCTCCTTGCACCTCTGGTCATTTTCATTGCCCGTTTCTGCTGTAGGGTTTCCAGAACTGTACATAGTATTCCAGTGAGGGAATGCCATTGATTCACGGGGAGAGCCTGGCTTCTTTGTTCTTTCTCACTGACACAGTGATGAATTGGGCATGACTGCTGGAGAGAATGGAACCCTGGCAAGTGCCAGTAGGTGCAGCAGCTTAGACCAACTCTAGTTACTGGGCTAGGCTTGTATCCATATAGGTTCTCTGGGCCAAATTCAGTCTTGGAGGAAATCCGCTAAAGTTGTCCAAATCGTGCCATATACGAATTTGGCCTCTGGATCTGGATCACTCTGTAGCCAGTGAAGTGTTTTATATTTTCTTAGGCTTTACCAAGCATGTCATGTCACATCCTTGGAGAGAGACAGATCTGAAAGAGAACAGTGAAGATTGCCCAGGTGTGGCCAGACTTTACCCCTTCATTTTCCTGCCTCATGATTTTTATAGAGACTGTTGTTTTCTTAACATGGATGGAGGGAAGTCACGCAGCTACTTCACACAGGGACGGTAGATGGATACTGGCTAGTTAGTCAGTGTGGAGCGAGCACAAAAAACAACAAAAAAAGGAGATGTAATTACCTGATAGTTCTGGGCTGCTGAAGTGGATAATGAGGGTTTCTGATGCCGTGTATTATATTTATTTATTTTTAGCATGTAAGATACTGCTGAGTTATCAGCTCTATATGTGAAGACAGCAACTAGACCAATTTTTCAGTTGCTAGGATCTCACTCGCACTCCCCTCCCCCAACCTCCTTCCTTTCAAAAATGGAAGGTTACACCAATCCATATGCTATAGTTGCAACAGGGAGATCCTCCAGGAAACCTTCTGTCTGCTTCTAAAACCATATTCTGGCTAGCAAGGACCCTTCCCTATTCTTCCCCCACCTTGCAACCCTTAGCCAGGGGCTATGACTGCATAATAGCAGTCCCCAAGGACTATATTCTGTTAATTCTGCTTGGGACAGTAACCACCCCCAGGATTTGCTGGATTACAGCCAGTAGAATTTTGCCCAGTGTTTTGCTTGATAGGGAAAAAGATCCAGGAAGGCTTCTTGCTGTTACTTAAATAATAAATGTGAGCTGGTCCTTAGCTGGTGTAGATCAGCATAGCCCTGTTGAAGTCCATGGAGCTGCGCCTGCTAACCCCAAATGAGGAGCTGGCCCATCTCTTTGAACTGCTTTCAACTGGTTGTGTTTTCACCCTTGAGATTTACAAACTGGATTAAAATAAACATCATCCAGATTTTCAGGAATCAAATATCTTTTTTTTTTGTCTAGCTATAAATAGGGTGACCAGGTGTCCCGATTTTATAGGGACAGTCCTGATTTCAGTCTTTTTCTTATATAGGGCTCCTATTGCCCTCCTCCCCCCATCCAGATTTTTCACATTTGCTGTCTGGTCACCCTAGCTGTATATCGACGGCTGCTTCCTGTGCTTCTGCGTTGCTGGGAGCCCTGGATTTTACAGAGGAGCAGCTGCATTGGTACAGATCTGCCGTAAGCTGTCTAGTGTAGACATAGCCATAGTCTGAGTGAGAAAGTTGCAGCACTGTAAAGTGCCAGTGTAGACAAGCCCTTAGGTAGATCAGTTCAGCCTCTCCACTTCTCATCCCCTCATTTCTGCTGCATAGAGCCTCTTTTCTATGGCCAGGGAATTTCACCCATCATTGGTCTCCTTTATCAGGGCCCGCTTCAAAGCCCATTGATGTCACTAGAAAGACTCCCGTTGATTTAAATTGACTTTGGGTCAGGTCCTTCTTAAGGACCAAATCCTGTTCCCAGCCCAAGTAACCAGGTTGTGCATAGTTTGGAAAGGGGGAAACCGAGGTTACAGAAGCTGGGGTAAGGGAGGAAAGAATCCTCTTAGACCACAGAGTAAGAGAATGACTGCCCCAGTGCTAATGCAACCACAAACCTGTGGGGTTCTGATGTGCCCACTCCAAGTGGATCCTCCTGCCTATACTCCACTTCTCCTCAAGCTAGAGATGCACTGATCCTTTTACAATAGAGCTCCACTCTCTCTAGAGAGCGCAGACCCCTAGTGTAGGGTGCCAGCATCCAGCCCTTTGGTCCTGCAACAGAACCATGCCCATTACATGGCTATGAAGAATCTCCTCCTCCTCCTTCGGCTATCCCTCAATGCAAGGATGATGTCTGCCAAGGTGGGTTTTTAAGTGGCTGAGGAGCCCAATTTGTGCTCTGCAGATTTTCTCACAGAAGTGTCAGGTGTAATCTTGGAGGATACATAGTTGTTGGCTGGACTGTTGTGCCCTTTCTTTCCTCCTTTGTTGCTTATGTCTCTATGGGCTCGTCTTCACTCCCGCGGAGCGGGATTGATCTTCTGGCGATCGATTTATCGCGTCTGGTTAAGACGCAATAAATCGATCACCTGCGGCTCCCCCGTCGGCTCCGGAACTCCAGTTCGCCGGGAGGCGCAAGCTGGAGTCGACGGGGGAGCGCGCCACCGACTGCCGCCGCCGTGGGGATGGCAGGTAAGTCGGCGGCAGATACACAAACTTCAGCTACGTGATTCACATAGCTGAAGTTGCGTATCTGCCGTCGATTCCCCCTCCCCCCCCCGCCCCCAGTGAGGACAAGCCCATAAACATGTTTGTTCTCCTTGTGACTTGGTGTATGGCATGGCGCCACTGTGTTCTGCTCCACGCCGAGTCCTTCCAGTTGGTTGGTTTGATGCCTCCCTTTTTAAGGTGCACTTTCACTATGTCTTTGAAATACTTCTGATGCTCTCTGTGAGCCCTTCTTCCCTGACTTAACCGAGAGAAGAGCACTTGCTTCGGGAGGTAAGTGCCAGGCATACGTATGCAGTGGGCAGCCCAGCAGAGTTGGTTTTTCGTGACTTGTGTTTCTATAGTGCTGATGTCGGCTGCAGAGAGAACGTTGATGTTAGTGCCTTGGCCTTCCCAGCTGATCCTGAGAATCCTCCTGAAGCTGCACTGGGAACCACTCCAGCTGCTTGAGATGTCATCTAAAGGTTACCCAGGTCTGACACCCATAGAGAAGGGTGGGGATGACAACTTCCTTGTAAACCAAGATTTTGGTGCCTGTTTGCAGATCCCTATAATGGAAGACTTGGAACGAGTAGGAAGAGCTGGCACAGCAGATCCCATATTCAATTTCTGTGTCAGTACTGACTGTGTGGGAGAGATGGCTTCCAAGATATGGAAAATGGTCCACATTTTGCAGGGGTTCTCCGTTGATGGTGATTTGTAGAGTACGAAGAGTAGTTTGTGCAGGTAAGGGCTGGTAGAGTACCTTGGTTTTCCTCATGTTGAGAGAGAGAGAGAGACCCAGGCCGTAATAGGCATCTGCAAAAGTTTTAAGGTACCTTGCAGGTCGGCTTGTGTGTGTGAGAATAACACAGGCATCTGCATGCTGAAGTCAGTGATGCCAATTCTCTAGATTTTGTTTGGAGACGTCAGAGATTGAGGAGTTGACCATCCATACGATACTCAATCCCGATTCCATCAGGAAGGTGATCATGAATGAGAATCAGGATCACGGCATGGTAAATGGAGAAGAGTGTTGGAGCAGTGACACAGCTCTGCTTGACACTAGCGTGAATGATGAATAGTTTGGTCTCTGACCAGTTACACAGAATGGTGGCAGTCACCCCATCATGGAGCAGTCTGATGATGGAAATGAATTTCTGTGGACAGCCAAACCTATACAGCCCCTTCCAGAGGACATCGCCATTGATAGTCAAAGGCCTTGGTTAGATCGATGAATGCCATGAACCGTTCCTGGTGTTGCTCTCTGCAGTTCTCCTGATCTGTTGTGCTACGAAGGTCATGTCAGTTGTGCATCAGGATAGTCTGAAGCCACACTGTGATTTGAGGAGGAGCTCCTTGGCAAAGGGGAGGAGGTGGTTTAGTAGGATCCAGGCAAGGATCTTCCTTGTGATGGAGAGGAGGGCAATACCTCTGTAGTTCCCACACAAAGATTTGTCCCCTTTCTTAAATATTCTAACAATGCTGGTGTTCTTAAAGCAGGTGGAATTTCTTCGCAGGTCCAGATTTTGTCGAGGAGTTGGCAAAGTTTGGGGAGGGGTTTGACCCTGTAAAATAGTTTGATCATCTAAATGGACAGATTATTTTTTCCCTGGGGGGAGGGATGGCCACATGAAGAGTTATTTCTCATCAAGCAAACTCCAGCCTGCCCCAGCTGTTTTCGATGTTAAGGAAATAAATTTGAATCAGATCTGTGTGCCGCCGAGGTAACCGTGAACTGCGAGTTATTGCCAAGGCATTTGTTTATCAAAACCTTCACAGCTTATTTGTTATGCAAGCTCCTGCTGCAGTTACCACCTTACTGGGAAAACAATGAACACCTCAGCCTATTGAGGTGAGAGCTTGGCAGCAGCAAATGCAGAAGGGTTTGCACCTGTGAAATGGCTGGTGAGTGCACAGATAGGTAGGCACCATCCGCCCATTGCTACAAGTCACAAGAAAGTAAAACTTAGACCAATTTCTGTATTCTAGCAGTGTCAAAAGGACAAAGCCACTAATACTGGCTCTTTTGTAACACCTTTGAACCTAAGATCTCAAAGCACTTCATAAATAATCATGAAGTGTATCTCAAAATCTGTCCTCCACATATTAAGTAGGTCAGCAGCATTATCCTTGTTTTATAATGGGGAAATGAGGCTAAGTGATATGCCTAAGGTCACACAGGAAACCTGTGGCAGAGCCAGAAATTTCCTGACCCAAATCCCTATTCTTTACCCACAAGAACATCTTATTTTGAGCACTGTTTCCACTGGTGCAGAGATGCACTGTGTTATGAAAGTAACACAGCAGCTGATACTTCCTGGTGACCTTTGAAACCATTGCCTTGGGAAACAATTCTTGCTTTATTTGGGAAATATTTTCTCCTCTCTTCTTTTTGGATTCAAAGATGAGATCTTTTTGTCCTTTACCTTTTTTTTTTTTTTTTTTTTTTTTTTGGTAATATTTGGTCCTTATTTATTAAAGTGTCATTAAAGTCAAAACTTTGTAAATTGGCATCATGGGGTTCCCTTTTTTCCATATTCTCTGCCAGTGACCCCAGATTGAATGTTGACTTATAATCCCCACATATAAACTGGAACAGGAGGATATGAGGACATTCTTCTTGTATTATCACTGCAGCTAGATAGTAAAAATACAACAAATAGCCCCGCACAGACCAAGGCCGACGGACATAGGTGCTGAAACTAGGGGCACTGTCTCACCTCCAGACTTGAAGCAATAGCAACCCAAATACATTGTTTCCACTTTCAGCACCCCCACCATAAAAATAGTTCCAGCACCACTGCCTACAATATTTATATTCCGGTTGATTTATTTCATAATTACATGGTACAAATGAGAAAGTCAGCCATTTTTCAGTACTAGTATGCTGTGGCACTTCTGTATGTTTATGTCTGATTTTGTAAGCAACTAGATTTTAAGTGAGGTGAAACTTGGGGGTACGCTAGACAGATCAGACTCCTGAAAGGGTACAGTAGTCTGGACAGGTTGACAGCTACTGGCCTACAGGACAAACTTTATGATATAACCAATGCAAAATATAAATCCCAGCCTATCTCCTCACAGTGATAACCGAACCCTCTTTCCATGCTGATCTCCCATACCATGGATCAGGATCAGCATGAGAGACACCAAAAAAAACCCCAACCACTCACCCAAAACCACAACCATTAGATGGGGACTGTATTAGTGAAAGGCCTTACAGGTTGAACGGTGCTCCTGAGGGGTGGGGGGAAATTCCCACATGGTCCCATCTGCCAGTCATTAATTCCATTTGGGGGATTTAAGTGATGATGTCATCATCTAGAAGTTTATGTCAGCACCTTTGAGATACATTAGGTTCATGAAAAGGATGTCTTTCCATGAACCGAACATGCCATTATTGGGCACTGACATGAACAAAAACTCTTGAGTGTGAGCTTCGGCTTTCCATTTAAGACTGAGTCCTTCACCTGTTATCACTAGAAGGCAAGACTAATCAGAGATAGCTCTGGGGCCAAACAGTGAACATAACACCAAAGAAATCCAATGCTGATCCCAATGTTCCAGCTTCTGAAACTCAGCTCTTAGCATAAACAACTTCAGGGAAAACAACCCATGCAGCGAGCTTATACATTTTGCTACTCAACATTTTCCCTTCCCACCCACGACTTCCTCCATGGTAAATGGAGAAACCTGTGGTGTATGAGACACTCATAAAAGGATTAATTTGCATAAGACTGCTTGTTCCGCAAAGCAGCTAGTAACAGCGTCAGGCCTCATGGTCTGATCAGCCAATGCAAGTCTGTGTATTGTGAGACGCTTGGGACCTGGTAGACTCATGAACATTCAGTGAAACTTGTCAACTAATCTCTGACTCCTACTGTCAGTTGTTACTTTTCCTATTTCACCCACAGATTATTAGGGCCATGAAATGCCATAACTTCAAATCACAAAGAACCGTTAGCCAAATTACAGGCCTCACCCAGGCAAAACTTCCATTGCTCATGTAAAGAAAGTAGGAATTGACTTTATAGTTTCAAAATCATCAGCTGCTTTGTTCACCAGACAGCCTAACAGGACCTGAATATGGTGACTATTTTTGTGAAAACGTTGGAAGAAAAAGAACAAACCTAATTTTTTTTCAAAGTTTTCATGGAAATGTGAGGTTTTTACAAATGAAATATTGAGAAAAATCATTTTAATTAATTTTTCTTTCAAAAGACCTGAAAATTTTCCATTCACATGTTTATTTTAAAGACAGGCCCTATTTCATCACAAATAAATATCCAAGAGGAAAAAAAATTGAATGGAAGTTGGAACTAGAGCTGTTCAGAAAACAGAATTTGCATCCAGGGAAATGTCAACATTTGGAAATTAGTTTCTGTTTTGAATAGGAACAAAAAGTCAAAATACTGAACAATTTCATGGAACCAATAATTCAGAAAGTTTCAAATCACAAATGTCAAAACAAGAAGTGTTAACTTTTTTATCAAAATGAAACGACTCCATCTTAGCCAAGTGTTTTTTGAGAGTGTTTCACTGTGATGTGTGTGGCTATGTAACTGTTAAATCGTTCTGAAGAATTCTGCTGTCTGTCGAGGGAGGCATTTTGTTTCCAGAATTGCTGTAGCATGTTATAGAAGAGTCACACAGGCCGTGCTCTATTCTGGAGATTTTCTTTTTGTTCTTTCTTGTTCTTTCCTTAAACCAAAACTCATTTTAGTCTGAAAATAAAGGTTTTGCTCTTTGTGTGCAGAAACAGAACATTTCACGTTCATTCTCCACCCCATCCCCTTCTTCCTGATGTGAAATACAAATAGAGCCTAGTGGAAAATGTCATGAAGAAAAATCAGAGGAAATAGCTGAGAATGTTTTTGAGCAAATAGCTCTGCTTTGTAACTTTGTATAAGGTTGCCTAGAAACATTGGAAGAGCAGGGGCACTTCTATATATATTAGCTAGTTTAGTGTTTACTCTTGGAACTTGGAATGTAATTCTAGGCAACGTTTGCAAATCTGTTGGACCAACCATTTCAAGAAAACTAAACAGAACAAAAAAATCCCGTCCAATCCTTTGTTTCTCCTTTTCCAGCCATGCTGCATGGCTATCCTGATGGAAAGTAGATAGTAGCTTATATAAGAAAATCCAGAATTGATAGTGGATATCCTGAACTTAGAATAGATGCATCTCTATGGCTCCCACTAAAATCGGTGGACCCTGTGCCTGTTGTGAAGAAGGGCTGGATGAATGCTGCAAAAATAAATTAAAATATAATTACATAGTCTCTGGATTTGTGAAGGAATTCTCTCTGTCTGTGTTTGTGGAGTCATCCTGATTCAGTGCATAAGGCACTGAACTGGGAGGCAGGAGACTGGCTGTTCTATTCTATATACGTTCTTATTCTGCCCTTATCACCATACTGCCTGAGTGCCTTCCAGTATTCTAGTAGTGTATTGTATAATATGATGAACATCTATCACATAAGGAAGCGAGGAAGTATTCCTCGCTTTCTTTACGGATACAGACTAACACGGCTGCTATTCTTGAATCTATCACATGTAGTTTGTTTTCTCGTTCATCCTCTCCCAGGGAGAGAATTGTGTGTGCAGTGGAGTATTCTGTTTTGGTAGGGTTTTTTTATTAAAAAAAAAATCTATACATACACCTACTCCATGTTTATGTTAAGAAGGGTAGGCTATAGGAGCACCCCTGTGATGGTCCCTAAGTTATTCAGGAGTTCGTTCCACAGTCCGGGTCCAGCTCCCAAGAAACCCGTCAGCACAGGGAGCACACGACAGGCTTGATGTGTTTGCAATAACTCATGTTGATGAAGAGACGCATTGCAGCGTTCTGTAGTACTTGGAGTTTCCTAAGAGCCGATGGCTTCGTGCATTGCTACAGTCCAAACAGGTGGAGACAGAGGTGCAAATAAATGAGGCCCGGTCATCAACTGTCAGGATGGGATGGAGTCTCCTACCCACCCAGAGATGTGGATTATCACTTGTTTGAAGAAGGAAGGGAAGATTTGGTCAAATGAAATAAAAGCAAAACACATTCTAAGCTGATCTTAACACTTCCAGTGCCCTTTCAAACGAAGATGCTTCTAACCACAGGCTGGCTGGTTGCCTTTCAGCCGGGCTCTCCCCTTAGATCAGCCCTTCAGTCACTTGGTGATAATCTAGATCGGGGTTTCTCAAATTGGGGGTCGCGACCCCCTGGTGGGTCACTGAGCGCTCTCGGGGGGGAGGGTTACCTGCCACCGCCGAAAGGCCGCCAAATTGATTAGTTCCGCATTCAGCGGCTGTTCGGTGGACATACTGAGCGCTCTCGGAAGCGTTCGGCATGTCCGCTGAAAATAGCCGCCAAATGCGGAAGTATTCAATTCAGCGGCTTTTCGGCAGACATACACAGGTGTGCTGCGCCGCCAAGGAAGAGGAAAACGGGTCGAGTTTTTGCTTCGGCTTGTTTTAAGCCATGAAGACACATTTTCAGTCTCATAACTATATACATAAAATTACACCTATAACATTACTATCATAACAATTCCTATAACATCACTATAACAACAATGCTCAGTGCATCACAAGCTTTCCGAAGACACCCACATGACAAACTTTGCATTAGATACCACACAATCTATATATATAAAAGTCAAGTGGTGTATGTATGAGTGTATGTATGTATGTATGTATGTATGTACGTATGACAGCGAACTCCTCCCGCACCGTTTGAGCCAGAGACTTGAAATTTGGTACAGTGAGGGGTCTTGGGGTCTAGATCTTGGTAAGGGTCGAAAAATTTTCGGATCTCACCTCTGACGCCCCCCAGGGGTGAAAGTCTTTCAGGGCCAATCACATCAGCTGGGCAGTTAGGTGCTGATGATGTCATAATACCTCCTCCAACAGACACCGCACTCGCTCAGCTCGCCCCTCCCTCCTCCAACGGAACCCCGGAGATCCCTCAGCTCACTGCCCCTCCCCCCTCCCAACGGAACCACGGAGATCCCTCAGCTCACTGCCCCTCCCTCCTCCAACGGAACGCCGGAGATCACTCAGCTCACTGCTCCTCCCCCCTCCCAATGGAACCCCGGAGATCACTCAGCTCACTGCCCCTCCCCCCTCCCAACGGAACCCCGGAGATCCCTCAGCTCACTGCCCCTCCCTCCTCCAACGGAACCCCGGAGATCACTCAGCTCACTGCCCCTCCCCCCTCCCAACGGAACCCCGGAGATCACTCAGCTCACTGCCCCTCCCTCCTCCCAACGGAACCCCGGAGATCCCTCAGCTCACTGCCCCTCCCTCCTCCAACGGAACCCCAGAGATCACTCAGCTCACTGCCCCTCCCCCCTCCAACAGAACCCCGGAGATCACTCAGCTCACTGCCCCTCCCTCCTCCAACGGAACCCCGGAGATCCCTCAGTTCTCTGCCCCTCCCCCCTCCCAATGGAACCCCGGAGATCACTCAGCTCACAGCCCCTCCCCCCTCCCAACGGAACCCCGGAGATCACTCAGCTCACTGCCCCTCCCTCCTCCAACGGAACCCCGGAGATCACTCAGCTCACTGCCCCTCCCCCCTCCCAACGGAACCCCGGAGATCACTCAGCTCACTGCCCCTCCCCCCTCCCAACGGAACCCCGGAGATCACTCAGCTCACTGCCCCTCCCCCCTCCCAACGGAACCCCGGAGATCACTCAGCTCACTGCCCCTCCCTCCTCCAACGGAACCCTGGAGATCACTCAGCTCACTGCCCCTCCCCCCTCCCAACGGAACCCCAGAGATCCCTCAGTTCTCTGCCCCTCCCCCCTCCCAACGGAACCCCGGACTACATCAGCTCACTGCCCCCCCCCACCTGCGAAGGTCCCCGGAATCCCTCGGCTCTGGGCCCCCTCCCCCCCTGCGACGGATCTGAGTTGGGTTTGGTGGGACGGTAAGTGAGGTGGGGGTGTCGGATTCGGTCGGGGGGTGAGGTGGGGGTGTCCGGTTTGCTTGGGGGGGTGGGAAGGTGTTGGGGTGGGTGAGGGGTGAGGGGTGGGTGTTGGGGTTGGTCAGGGGGTGTCAGCTGTCTGCCACCTCCCCACCTCCGACTGACCCGAGCAGCGCCGGGCACTTATGCTAGTCATATTATAAGGATGAACATAAGGGCATAGGGTGTTCCCCTGAGATAGTGTCACAACCTTCACTATACCTTGACCCAGAAATTTGGACCTTGGCAAAAAATAATTGACTTCCTCCCTCCTCTAAAAGAAAAGCAAAGTTAGGTTTTCTATGTGCTTGCAAATTGATTCCTGTATAATGTAACCTGCTTTGCTCCCTCCAGTGCAATATCTGTTGAAGATAATTAGCATAGAAAAGCCTCATTTTGCAGGGCTGTCAAGCCAATGCTTTTAATCAGCACTTATACTGAAAAATTGTTAGCATGGAAAAGTCAAGCACTGAAACATCTAACCCCTGAAGTGTAAGAAAAAGACCTTAATGAAAATGAATGCTCTTTATCAGGATAGATTTTAGATTAATAGATTTTAGGGCTAGAAAGGACCATTGTGATTTGCTAGTTGGTCCCGCATGACAGTACCTAGGACTTTCCTGTGTGAATTCCTGCTTCAGTTCCAAGCATATCTTTAAAAAACAACTTTCTATCTTAATTTTAACATTTTTAGTGATGGAAACTACATCACAACCCTTGGTAAATTAACCGCTGGAACAATTACCTTCACTGTTAAAAAATGTGTGACTTATTTCGGGTCTGCAGTTGCCTAGCTTTAACTGTCTGCCACTGGATCTTGTTATAGCTTTGTTCTTTAGATTGAAGAGAACTCTGTGATCATATTTCTGTGTCCCTGGGAGGAACTTGATCTAGTCACCATTTAAGCTTCTCTTTGCTAAGCTAAATAGATTGAGCCCTTTGCGTCTCCAAGTTGAAGGCATGTCTTCCAAATCCTTTAATTGTTCTCATGGCTTTTCTCTGAATCCTTTCCAGTTTTTCCAACATCCCTCTTGAATTGTGAACACCAGAAGTAACCACAGTCTTCTAGTAATAGTTACACCAGTGCCTAATACAGAGGTAATATAACCTCTCTGCTCCTACTCCAGATTCGCCTCTTTATGCATCCAACAATTGCATTACCAGTATTGCCAGCTTCAAGAGATCAGACATCAAGAGTTGGACCCCCCGAAATCATGACATTTAAAAAAAGGTTATATTGTGTTTTTAGGTCAATCTCTTGTGTTTTGAACTCCCCTGCCAATCCCCAGGGTGTATGTGTGGCAATGAATGTAACTTACTCTCCTACATGTATTGGATAGGGTGACTTTGGCTCTGCTGCAGGAGTTCTCACCCCCACATCTGCTCATCTCATGCCCAGCAATTAATCCTGTCCCCCAAATCCCCATCAGTAAGGCTAAGATTTTGTCATGGTTTATTTTTAGTACAAGTCACGGGCAGGTCCTGGGAAATAAGAAATTCACGGCGAGGGGCTGCAGCTGCGGGAGAGGGGTGTACAGCACAGTCCTGGTTTCAGTCATCCAGCCCCAGTTGCAGCAGGGCTGGGGCACACAGTCCCGCCCCCAGCTTCATCTGCTGACAGCTGAAGTGGAAGAAATGACGGAGGTGCAGTAAAGTCACGGAATCCTTGACTGCCGTGACCTCCCCGACTAAATCACAGCCTTACCCATCAGGACTCACCTCTGACCCAACCCTTTCAATTCAGTCCCCTGGGCTTCATCTTCACCACCCCATCAGTTCAGCCCTCCTACCCTATCGACCCTAACTGTCCTCAGTTCACCCTCCCAGCATTCACCCCATCTGCTCAGGACCCACCATCAATACAGCCCTCCCACGCTCCTCACTTCAACCCCCTGGCAGGTCCCAGCCTCACCTCTGCTGCTTCGGGTTCTTCACACAGGTGCCAACCTTTGTTGGCGCCAGTGAGTGCTTGCACCCTCCCGCCCCGACTCCACCCCTACCCCAGAGTCCCGCCCAAACTCTGCCCCTCCCTGCTCCATTGGACCCCTCCCCAAATCCCTGCCCTGGCCTCGCCTCCTCCCCTGAGCGTGGCACGTTCCCCCTCCTCCCCCCTCCTCCCCAAGCTTGCCACACGAAACAGCTGTTTCACAGCACAAGTGCTGGGAGGGAGGGGAGAGAAGCAGGAGGCGGGGCCGTGCTCAAGGGAGGAGGCGGAGGCAGAGTGGAGGTGAGCTGGGATGGGGGGGTGGAGCGGGGAGCTGCCAATGGTGCTCCAGCCCCAGAGCACCCACAGAGTCAGCGCGTATGGTTCTTCACACTCCCCAGGCCTTCAGGGGCTGCAGTGGAGTCCCCTCCCACTTCCCAGGCTGGCAGGGGAGCAGTGTCCGTGGGGGCTGAGAGCTGGAGCCCCAGCCAGCCGTGCCAAGGGCGGTTGATAGGATTTCTAGTAATATTAAACCTCATTTTTAGAACTCAGATGTCAGGATTTTTTTTTTCATTTGATTCAATTCTTTATTTGAAGGTTGGTCCTCCTCCCTCCTTTATATCACTGATGAAGTTTCTCTTCCCTGCTGGTGTGTAGCCATGCTGTCTCTTGTTAGCTTGATAGCTCTATTTATCCAATATGTAAATAAACTGAATTCTCATTGTCTTTTAAAGTACTTTGGAATTAACTGCCTGGTGGAGGAAGCACATTCTTTTGTTAGGATGGGGTAGCGCCT
Source organism: Sternotherus odoratus (assembly GCA_032164245.1). Lineage (NCBI taxonomy): Eukaryota > Metazoa > Chordata > Testudines > Kinosternidae > Sternotherus > Sternotherus odoratus. Next base: position 17,657,032 of record JAVMKO010000005.1, on the reverse strand, counting down.
GTGTGACTGGAAACACATTCATGCCACAACTGATTAAAAAAAATAAATCCTGACCTTTGAGTTTTATCGTGAGATCATGGGGAGGCTTAATTTCACTCAGAAATTGTGACTCTCATGATCAATTGGTGGCACCTTTGTACTTCTAGCCACAGAGTTGCACTGGAAGCTCATGTCCAATTGATCATCTGTCATTTGTAGTGTGGTATTACCCAAAATGGGTGAGGTGCTGTCCCCTCTAATAAAGGAGTCCACGCTTTCTCCAAGAGCTTGCAATCTGAAATACTCTGGCCACAAATTACTGTACATTTTCACAGTCAGCGTCTTGCATACTGTTCCCAGTAATGAACCACTAATTTTCTGGTATGGATTCCTGTGTACCACAGTCTCCTGGTTCCCGGGGGAAAAGTGCTCCAAATACTAAATTTGATAGGACATATCACAGCCTATTTCCTTCTAGAATACTGGAACTTTGCATTGGCTATTGTATTACAGCTAATACTATTTGGCTGGAACAGCCATGAGCACTTGCAATACACATTTGGGAACATTAAAAGGACATTAGGGAAATAGTGAAAAAAAGAAAATCAAGGCAGTAGGAAATGTTGAGTTCTTGTGAGTTTCCTCAAATAAAGACTCCAGTTCACTACTGACCACTAAGATCAGACTACAACTGCTTTTCTTGAATGTATTCCTCTGTTCTGCCCCGTCCCTCTCCTGAACCTGAGTGACTTTACCATTCGCCACACTGTCCAAAACTCATGCATTCTTCCAAAAGTTAACATAACTCACCAGAAAATTCTCCAAAGAAAAATCATCAGCCCCAGTGGAGTCAGAAGAAATAAAACAAATCAAAACCAAAACAAAACAAAACAAAAAACAGCCCAAGAGAATAGAAATTGAATTCATTAGGGAGAACTCAGGAAAAGTGCTCCGTGCGTTAGCCGGCAAATCTTAAAACAATATTAATTTCTTAGCAACAATAATTCTGTTTTGTTTAACTAACAAATGATACTGTAAGCAGATACATGTTTTGGGGTCAGATAAGGTTTTCATTGGACAGTTCTGTTATTGGCTTAGGACTTTGTAATTAACTTGTATTTAGCTATGGGATGAAAATATGACATGTATTTGCATCTAACTGAGGCAGAGGTTAAATATAAGGCTGTCTGTAATATTCCAGTTCCCTGTTAAATCTAAGTCTGACTACACTGGGCCCCATTCTGCCCTCACATATCCTAATCCTAATGAAATTGGGAAGTGTGAGAATAACAGAGGGCAACATTTAGCTTCTGTCTACCTATCAGTAGAAGAGTAACATTTTGCACATATATTACCCGAGCACATAAGTGAGTAAGCTTTAATAGCCAAATTTTATAGATGAAGAAACTGAGGCCTTGTGTATATGGTGACTTAGTGCACAATAAAGTAGGATGTAAATCTACCGCACTCTGTGCTGCTGTGCATTAAGTCACCATGTTGACCTTGCTACTGCACACTCCAAGTTCCGCACTGTACTCTGACCGCTGGTCCGCTCAGTCAGCACAGGTTTGGCTCCACAGAGCTGGGAGCATGCCAGACAGCATGTGTGAAAAATTGGGACCGAGGAGGGAGGGATAATAGGACCCTATATAAGTTAAAGACCCCAAAATAGGGACTGTCCCTATAAAATTGGGATATTTGGTCACCCTGCTCCCAGCCCAGGTTGGCAGACTTGCATTAGCTCTGCTCAAGCTAGTGTACCCAAAATAGCATGCACATTGTGGCCCATGTAGTGGTTCTGGTTACCCAAGTGAGTCCAATCCTGTCCAGCCACCTGGGTCTGAGCTCAGGGAGCTAGTCTGAGATGCTGCCCGTGCCACAACACCCACAATGGTAGTTTTAGTGTGAGCTCAAGCAGAAGTAGTGCAAGGCTGTCTACACAGGCTGGGATTTAGTTCCGATGAATTGGCATTTTCCATTTAAAACAAGAATTGTCAAAAAATTCCCAACCAGCCCTCGTCAGTGGCCTTTTTGAACAAACATTTTTCCACAAGGCGACTGTTGTGATAACATTGGAGAGTCCCCTGGAGAAGCAGAGATGCCTACTGAGTAAAGCAGAGGACTGGGACTCCGGAGGTCTGTTTCCTAATCCTGTCTTTGACACCGTCTTGCTGCTTGACATGAGGCAAGTTACTTAATTTCTTTGAATCAGGGCATGTCTATACAGAAAGTTAGCATGTGGCAAGCTGGAGTGGAAATCTACAGCGCTCTAGCCTGCTGCACACCACCTCAGCGACCAGGTAGAGTCCACCATCACAGGAGACCACGCAGTCCCGGATTCATAGACGAGCTCCAGCATGGTCTGAACGGGAGAGACTGGATCTCATCTCAGGATGGGGAGATGAATCTGTTATGGCAGAACAACGTTTTAAAAAAACCAAACGCAAATACGTACACTAAAGTCTCCAGGGTCATGACGGAAAGAGGCTACTCTAGAGACACAGAGCAGTGTCGTGTGATAAGCAAGGAGCTCAGGCAAGCCTACCAAAAAGCCAGGGAGGCAAATGGGCATTCTGGGTCACAGCCCCATACAGGTCGCTTCTACCATGAGCTGCATACAATTATGGGGGTGACGCCACCACTACCCCACCACTATCCATGGATACCTGCAAAGGGGGGATCGCATGGAGCGAGGAGGATGCGTTTTTAGAAGACAAAGAGGAGGAGGAGGACAGTGCACAGGGGACAAGTGGTGAATCTGTTCTCCCCAGCAGCCAGGAATTGTTCTTAACACTGGAGCCAATACCCTCTACCTCCTCCCAAGGGGGGCTCCAGGACCATGACGCCAGAGAAGGCACTTCTGGTGAGTGTACCTTTTAAGTACAATACAGGGTTTAAAAACAAGGGTGTTTAATGATTCATTCGCCCTGAAGACTTGGGATGCATTCACCTCCAGTACAGCTGCTAGAAAAGTCTGTTAACGTGTCTGGGGATGGAGTGGGAACCCTCCAGGGACATCTCCATGAAGCTCTCCTGGAGGTACTTTGAAAGTCTTTGCAGTAGGTTTCTGGGTAGTCACCATGATGTCCCAATCACCACATGGCTTCCTTCTAAGAACATCTGAGTCCATATCCTCATCACTATCATGATCACGCTGTCGTCGCTTCCTCAGACTGTTTTGCAGGTTCTTCAAATACTGCTGGATAATGTGAGAGGTATTTACAATGGTCACAACTGCAGCAGTGAACTGAGCGGGCTCCATGCTTGCTATGATATGGCGCAAAATGATTGTCTGCCATACTTTGCACTGAAGGAGGGGCGACTGATGAGATGCGCCCAGGAAAACTCACGAGAATGTTTCTGCCCCATCATGCACTGGGAGCTAAACCCAGAATTCCAATGGGTGGTGGAGACTGCAGGAACTGTGGGATAGCTACCCACAGTGCACCACTCCGAGAGTCAATGGCAGCCTCGGTACTGTGAACGCACTCTGCCGACTTAGCGCATTTAGTGGGGACACACACAATCAAATGTATACAATCTGTTCAGAAAAATCGACTTCTATAAATTCGACCTAATTTCGTAGTGTTAACATACCCTTATAGTCACTCCATCTGATGGTGCAGGCATACTGAAAGAGGAAATACGGGCACTTAGGGTGACCAGAAAAATCGGGATGAGGGGGTGGGGTTAATAGGAGCATAAGAAAAAGATCCCAAAATCAGGACTGGGCCTATAAAATCGGGACATCTGGTTGCCCTACTTGCACTACTACTGCCACTACTACACCAGCTTTGTGAATAATCACAAGATTTCAGTCTCCAGAAGCTCTCACCAGGTCTAAACTCACTCCCCACAACACAAATAAAAAACAAACAAAAACACCCTCTACCCCTTTGACAAGATATGCTCAGCAGCTCATATAAGGAGTGGAATTCATTCCTCACTAATCAGGAAAATTCAATAAAGCGGAGGTTGCAGAACGTACACATCTAAATATAGTTATTTTAAAAGTCCCTGTTAAATTCCTGGATTAGGTGTACAAGGGCATGTCTTTCCTATGAAATGGCCTTTCAGCCCAGCAGCTTGTCCCTCCATTTGGGGGGGGGGGAGAGAAGTATCTGAACGTTGGGGATTTCTTTGGTTTCTTTCTATGTGAATTCGAACACATTGCACCCCCAAATTCCACTCTGAGTCACACACTTGAACCCAACAATTTCAAAGCAAAGCTCAATTGAGATTGCCAGAACTGCAGTTCAGAGTAGGAAAACCACATACCTCACCTGATTCCAATGCAGCTCCAGAAGATAGTGGCTTTTCATGCAAATCTGGGCATTTTGAAAGATTCATCAGCCTGGATGAATCGTTCACATGACATTGTTCAAGTTTTTTGATGAAACTGAGAAAGATGAACTGGAAATCTTTATAAAACCAAGCAGTGAACATCTGTTTAAGACCCTGAGTCATTCACAAAGCATATGTGCAGGCTGTGTGCTTTCTATATCTCCAACTGGTTTATATTAACCTGTTTCACAGGGGTTTGTGAGGATAACCTAATGATTGTACAAGACAAATGGAAGTGCAATAAGTAAAGTTTTATGATTCTGAGCCAGTTCCTTGCTACCCATATTTCATGACCCGAGTAAGGAGTTCTGTGTTTCCCTCTGAAACCTACAAAATTGTCATAATGCAGCAACTTTCACATTTTTAGATATCTCATGTGTCTTCAGGTGGTGCAAATATCAAATAAATGTGTTTATTTTCAATAGCAGTAGAACTTCACTCTTCATTATATCAGAAGAAGAATATCCTCCCAATCCTAGAAAATAGGGGTAGATATTAATATTGAGACAAATTCGGCATTTGGTTTATGAAGGGTGGCATAGGTTTAATTTTGGGCAGAATATATGGTTTGATATGTGCAGGCACTAGAGCTTGGATAGAAATTACTGGGGATGTTACGAACCTCTTACTTCAGAGTTTAAGTTGATTATTGGGAGAGTCAGGAAGAAATTTCCACACCGTGTCTTAGTATTGCATAGTTAGGAAAGGTGCATTATGAAGGTTTTACATTTTTTCCTTGAAGAATCCAGAAGTAGTGGTAGGACCCTGGGTAGGACACACAGGTTGGGAGGAGCAAGCAGAAATGAACCAGATGTTTAGTGGATGCCCCTGTGGTGAAGTCCTGGCTACATTAAGTCAATGGCAAAACCGGGGTGGACTCAGCCATTTGCCTCTCTCCACTGTGAAAACTGACAATTTATTCCTACCCTTTGTACACCCCTTAGGACTAAATCAAGAATTGCCTCTCCCCTGATGAGTTCCAGGACTAGCTGCTCCAAGAAGCAGCCATTAGAGGTGTCTATAAATTTTATCTCTGCATCTTGTCCTGAGGTGATAAGTATCCAGTCAATATGGGGATAGTTGAAATCCCACCTTCTTATTGGGTTTTCTCTTTTTGTAGCCTCTCTAATCTCCTTGAGCATTTCACAGTCACCCTCAATTTTCTGACATATGTATTATAACAAGTACTAAATAACAAATGGAAAAGACAAGGGAATACTGCAGAATGAAGATGGTGTAAATGACAACTCATGTATACAGAAGGTATGCATGGGGCCAGATCACCAGCTGGTGTAAATCGCCATTGGCTCCAATGGAGCTATGCTGATTTACACCAGTTTAGGATCCGGCCCAGTTATTTTTATAAACGTTATCAATTTTTTAAAAAATTAGTTAATCCCATTTTGCACGTAAATGTCCCAAATTAGGGATCTGCTGCTACTTTCCTTGGGAGCTTATTCCACAGTTGAACAGTTCTCACCATTGGGAAATTTTTCTATATCATCATCCTACATCTTCTGTTTCAGAACTTCATTCCATTTTTCCCAGTTGGACTCCTTGGATCTCCTTAAACAATTCCTCTCTTTTCTTGGAGTTTTCACCTGCCAGACCCTGGCTAGCTGCTATACTCTTCCCCTTATCTATTTGGCCATGCCACTCCTACTTACTATTTTTAATATTTCTTATAAATCAATCACTCATTTTTATCCTTTTCTTCTCCGGTTTTGACACATTGCTGGCACTGACATGCTCAGCTGCCAATGAGCTATAGAGAGGCTGTGCAGTGCTCCTGATCAATCAAGTTCCAAATCACGGTAGCTGGGTTGTTTTTATTAAAACCATGTTGCATTGCAAGCCCCTATCTAATTTACTGTCTACTATCACCCTGAGGTCCCTTTTGGCATTAATACTTAACCAATGATTCTCCTATTAAATATCTGTGTTTTATATTATTTTCATCCACATGTATTATCTTGCCTTTTCCAAGACTGAATTTCATTTATTATATGCTTATATTTGTAACACCCTTTGTGTTATTTCTCTGTCTTGCTGTTTGCAATACCTCCCAGGTTAGACTGATCATCCCTGAATTTAATTAGTTTGCTCTTTACTCCTATTCAGGTCATTAATATAGTCCACCAGCAGCAAACTGAAAGATGGGGCCTGGAGCAATGTTCTCTGGGGGGAAGGATCAGACAAATGAACAGCATTAAGTATTAACAGAGGAATTGTTAAAATCAATACACTGCCTAAGTGAGGCAGCAGTGCTGATGGGATTTAAAGGCTGGTGAAACTGAGACATGAACATTCAGTCTCAGGTGGCAGTTTTGCAGATGAGTTTGGATTAAGCTGGAATGTATTCATAGCCCTGCCTGCTAAAGCTGTCAGCAGAGTGTGTGAGGAATCCAGCCAAGAGGTAACCCAAGAATGGATCAGCATGTCACCATTTCCATGGGATAGCACAAACTAAAATCTAGCAACGTTCCTGAGATAGAAATAGGGCATGTGAGTGACAGAATGTAGCGGATCGTCAAAACATAACCCTGGATTGAAGATAACTTGAAGGTTCAGGACCAGCATAAAAGGATGCACTGAAAGCCCTCTAAGTAAGAATGAAAGAAGCCACAGAGCTGAAAAGATCCCTAGCTTGGATCTACTGTATATTTTGGTCCTTTGGCTGTTGGTCCCTCTGCATCAGCTGCTGTGGTGCCAATGTTCTGTTGATATTCCATTACAGTCAGTCATTTGCTAGAACATGTTCTGCATGTTCAGCTGCATAGCAAGTGTCCTTTGCCCAGTCATATCTGGAACATTCCTCGGCATGGCAGATGCATTTTACCCAGGTGTTCCTGGTATATGTACCAGCAGCACAGTAGGTGCATTCTACCCCGATCGACCGAGCTATCTTTGATTGATCAACCTAAGCATTTATATTGCATTCATCACCATAGACTGAACGCCTGATTCACCACTGTGCTACTCTAGTTTTACACTTGTAACTCCATTGATTTCACACTTCTGCACAACTGTAGTAACACAGCGGTTAAGCCAAAGTTGAGTGCCTGTGTGGAGCATTCACCAAATTCACAATACACTGGGAATGTTCTTCCTGGAAAACTAGCCAGCTCAGCCTACAGCAGCAGCTGTATTCTTGCTGGATATACCTGGAACATTCAGCAGCACATTTCATTTGGTAAGAAACTCAGAAGTATATGGGATGGCACCTCCAAAAGTCATTTGGAGAGAGAAAAAGTTAATTCACAATTCAGGATAAGCACTCAGTCTCTGTCTGGAGATATGGAGTCAGGACAATGCAGTTAGAGAACAGAAACTCAGAAGAGAAGCATAAGAAGAGTTTCCCCTCTGGGAAAGGCCTAAGCAGCGGTTCTCAAACTATTGAGAACCGCGACCCCTTTTTGCTTCCTGCCTTGGTGCGGCAGACCCTTGTATGTCCGTTGAAAAGCCGCCAAATTAATTAGTTCCACATTCCGCGGCTATTTTCGGCAGACAGGCCGAACGCTCCCAAAAGAGCTCGGTATGTCCGCCGAAAAGCTGCCGAATGCGGAAGTGATCGCGGCGGCAGCTTTTCGGTGGCGCAAGGAGCTCGCAACCCCTCGGGAGGCAGCCAGCGACACCCCGAGGGGTCGCGACCCCCGGTTTGAGAAACGCTGGCCTAAAGGAAGTTGGATTGGAAGAGACACCCCAAGGAACAGGTTGGGCTTCTGTGAATGAGATCTCTGAGGTAAACTGCCAGTGTCCTTGGGGGAAGGGAGGCAGTAAGGGAGTCCTGCTGAACAAAAACAGCAGAGGCAGAATGCTGCAGGACCCAGGAATGGGGGCAAACCAGAAGAATTTAGAGTGGCCTGAGAGGGGCAGAAGAGTTATTAGTTTGAAGCTATTGCAAAAGGGTGGGGCTTGAACTTAATGTGAGTTGGCCAGAGAGCCAGGTTAATTAATAAGTGAAAAGTGATTTTATTAAATACAGAAAGTAGAATTTAAGTGGTTCCAAGTAGCAGCAGACAGAACAAAGTGACTTACCAAGTAAAATAAAACAAAACACACAAGTCTTTATCTAATACAGTAATAAAACTGAATACAGATAAAATCTCACCCTCAGAGATATTTCAATAAGTTTCTTCCACAAACTGGATGCCTTCCTAGTCTGGGCACAATTCTTTCCCCTGGTACAGCCCTTGTTCCAGCTCAGGTGGTAGCTAGGGGATTTCTCCTGATTGCAGCCCCCTTTGTACTGTTCCATCCCCTTATATGGCTTTAGCACAAGGTGGGAGTCTTTTTGTCACTCTGGATCCCAACTCCACCCTTCTAAATGGAAAACCACCAAGTTGAAGATGGATTTCAGTACCAGGTAACATGGTCAGATTTCCTGTGAGACTCCAAGCCTTCATTCCTCCCAGCCTGACTCACAGGAAGGCCTGCCCGCAAACAGAGCCATCCACAGTCAGTTGTCCTGGTTGATGGGAGCCATCAAGATTCCAAACCATCATTAATGGCTCACACTTTGCATAACTACAATAGGCCCTCAGAGTTATGTTTCATATTTCTAGTTTCAGATACAAGACTGATACATTTGTACAAATAAGATGACCGCACTCGGTAGATTATAAGCTTTGTAATGGTACCTTACAAGAGACCTTTTGGATGAAGCATATTTTAGTTACATTATATTCACACTCATCAGCATATTTTCATAAAATCATATAGAGTGAAAGGTCACAGCAGGGTTTGAACTTAATGTGACTTGGCCAGAGGGCCAGTCATGGAAGATCCGGCCAGTCATGGAAGATGCAGACAGGTTATTGTGGGGCCAAAGAAGTGGCTGTGGCAATGGGGTGCTAGAAGTGAAGTCCCCCGCAATTCCATGGTCTCATGCTAGGAGGTGCTATGGTGAAAAGAGCAACAGTCTACAGGGGCCAGACATTCTGCCCCTGTAATTTGCTTTGTTATCTCAGGGAGTGAGAGAACTAGTGTGGTGCAAAAGAATTCTGTTCCCCATGGGTTAAAACAAAGGCGACAGCTCCCCCTCTCCCACACAGCTTGGGTAGATAGTAGTCTTCCTCAGACCCCTTCCTTAATGACAAGTGAGATGAGACCTTCCCTCCTGTTTCAATCTACTTTAATCTACATGGCTAGGGAATAATCATGTTTTCATGGGGTCACAGCTTTAATTGATGATGTTAGTAATTATAACATATGATGAATCCTTCCCACACCATCAAATGTTGCTTAGCGCACGAACAAGGTTCTGCCATCCCTGGCTATCCAGGGCAGGTCTTTGCATGGAAAAAAATTATTAACATTTGTTCCCCCTCCCCTCTAGAAAATCCCCCCCCCCCACTGAAACCAGTGACATTTCTCTATGAAAACGGACAAACTTCTGCTCCTCAAAGGAAATGGCACCTATGAGAGAGTTATGGTGGCCCATTGAAGAGTAGGGGGCCTGCAGTGGTAATGCAAAGAGTGAAGAAACTCAGGGATGTATTTCAGGGCTGTGAAGACCGGAAGATGGAGCTGATACTCCTGGTAGTCTATTGGTACAAGGTTGTAGGTAAGAAGGTGACAGTAGCTTGTTGGAGGGTCAAATGTGGGAAGCGAATGATTTCATTCTAGGGTTGTGCATTGGGAAAGTATTGCAGGGAGCTAGGAGCCCAGTAGAGGGTCATTGTATGGAATGGAGGAATTGGGAGTGTTAGCAATTGGGGATGGGGGTTATCTGAAAGAAGTTGAGTTTTTTGGATGGCATAAGGGCTGGAGATGATTGAAAGTGCAGGAGCTACAAGAGGTGGTTGATGGTTGTAACCTCTCCCCCCCCTCCCAAAATGGATTGTTCTTCCCTTACTATGGGCTTGTCTACGCTTACCAGAGGATCGATGCTGCAGCGATCGATGCACCAGCGGTCAATTTAGCAGGTCTAGTGAAGACCTGCCAAATTGACCACCAATCACTCTCCCATCGACTCCTGTACTCCACCTGATCAAGAAGAGTAAGGGGAATCAGTGGGAGAATGTCTCCCGTCAATGTCGCATAGTGAGGACTCCGTGGTAAGTAGATCTAAACTATGTCGATTTGAATTATGCTATTCATGTAACTCAAATTGCGTAGCTAAGATTGACTTTTCCCTTTAGTGTAGACAAGGCCTCAGAACCCCCAAAAGATTTAGTTACATTACAGGACATTTCAGTGGCAGATCTAGACTGCTGCTGGCTTATGCTGTGAGGATCTCTGGGAACATCTGGATACTTATAAACATCTGAGGACCTGTCCCCCTGCTCATCAGTAGGAGCAACGCCCTGCCTCTATTGCAGATTCACCAGATCGCTACTTGCTTGGGCTAAGAACTTACAGATATAGGACTTGAATCAGCTGATGATATGACAGGGACTTTGAGAATCAGTGTGGTTACTGTGTCTCTCTTGGTCTCCATTAAACATCGCCTTTCCACCTCTTCATCCCCCAGATTCCTAAGAAGAAATGAAAATGTTTTGCATGTCATCTTTCTCCCACTCTCCTTACTGGTTACTTGTAGGAATGGGAAGAGATCCCAACATCTCCAGTCTGTTTGCTCAGAGTTCTTTGTGCTGCCTCAATTGTTGCAATATGCAGTCTCTCAGGAAAAACAGTGATTATGTTAGAGGTCTGGAGAGTAGCAAAAGCTGTATCTATCTTTCAAATAGGCAGTTGGGGTGCTCTTACCAGTGAGTCTTATCTCACTACCAGGTAAATCATTGGGTGAAGTATGAAGCCACTATATGCACATCATGAAGGCCATCGGCTTCTGTAAAAACATCATGCCTCTTTAATCTATTAGAATTCTTTGATCATGTCAATTGTGGCAGGGTGGGCTTGACCCAGCCCTGCCACCCCTTTAAGAAAAAGCAAAAGCCTCTGCTAGCAGCTTCCCTAAGCTAGGGAAGCTGATTATCTAGCAGAGTGCAGCCCTGGGCTAATTAGGGCCACATGGGCTGCACCTGGTAGCCTCCCCAGGGCATATAAGAGCCTGCAGGGAGGAAGTCCAGGGTGGTGGCGTAGTGGTGGAGTGAGAGTGAGAGAAGGAGTTAGAGAGAGGTGCAGGGACATAGAGTGGGGAAGTAGAGCTGAGGCTAGGAGCCTGCAAGAGCTGACTGCTTCCTGAACCCAGCCAGGCTGAGTGTTGGGGCTCAGCTAAACTGTATAGAGCTGTATATTGGTGGTGGGGTTTGCACTGTATAAATAAAGGACACTGGTAAAGCTGCAGAGGAGTCTTCTGCCTGTGTTTTAAAGTGGGCGAGAAGCAGATCTCCTACATAATGAAACAGTGTCTGAAGGAGAGCCAGCTGACATTATGGGCCCATCACACTATTTAATGTGTTTCACAGGGATGTAATTCCATTAAAATAAAAGTTCATGTGAACACTTCATTCCATGGTAGTGTGGTGCCATGGATTTGGCACTGATCTGAGACACTGGAGATCTGGGCTCTATTCCTGACTACCACTGAGTCACAAGTGACCTTGGGTAAATCACTTAATTTCTCTCTGCTTTAGTTTCTGAATCAGTAAAATGAGGCCAACAACCTCTGTCGACTTATATTAAGCATTTTAAGAGACAGATATGAAACATGCCAAATATTATCTATTGTTGTTGTTAGTGTTTGTTTAATGATTCTCTGGTGCAAAAACAAATTAGTCTCCCCCTTCCTTCATCCATCTCAGGGAATGTCTATAGCCTGAATATATGATCCATTTTGTAGGGTGCTAAATCAAGATGCAGGGATACTATTTCGGGACATGGATGTCCCTGGTTATGTTTGTAGATCTAAGCCAGGGGTCTCAAACTCAAATGACCATGAGGGCCGCATGAGGACTAGTGCACTGGCCCGAGGGCCGCACCACTGACACACACCCTGCCCTCGCTGCCCCGGCTCTGCCCCCACTCCACCCCTTCCAAGAGGTCCCACCCCTGCCCCACCTCCTCCTCTGAGCACGCAGCTCCCCATTCCCTCCTGGAAAGCGCTAGGCACCACCAACAGCTGTTTGGCAAACAAAGCAAGAGCAATCTAGGAAGTCCAGAGCTAGAAACACGCGCGGCCCAGCCAGGCAGCAGAGAAGCCTCCACGTCTGGCCCCTCCATCCTGCAAACTGCTATGGGGGGACTGGGGGGGGAGGGGGGGCGCCAGGAAGCTTGGCGGGCCGCAGGGAAGGGCTTTGCGGGCCGCATGTGGCCCCCGGGCCGCATGTTTGAGACCCCTGATCTAAGCCATGTTCATGTGGGCAGCAGCAAGGTGAGATTGGCACTGCACTCCATGAAGTACACGCGTCTATTCAATGAGGCTCATTTAGTATGAAGACTTGATACTTGTCAAGTTGAATTAGAAGTCTGGAATGTAAATCTGACAACCTTCAGAGCAGTGTCCTTGAACTCAAAAAGAGTACAGCACTAACCTCCTTCCTAACCCTCTTCCCCCTTTCATAACCAGAAAATGTTAAACAAATTGTGGAGGCTTTTGCTGTTGAGGATTGAGACACTTTAAATTTAGTCCCTGTGGCATTCCTCTCTGGTGTTATCTGGACCGGTGATTGGCTAGGTCACTCCAATCCTTGACTCTGGGAGCCAGCCTTACCTTGCTCTGCTGTGAGAACCCCCCACTCCTAGGCTGTTCACTCACAGTCTCTGGCATTTAAATTGCTCCTTGGATTGTACAACCGAATGACACTAGCAAATATCTCTGGTCCTAGACACAACACTAGTAATCTTGTCTTGCAGTGTCCAGTTATGCCTGCTGGATGCTGCAAGCTTATATGAGTTTATCAGTTTAACAAAGAAATTCATATGTACCAGGCTTGTTATCCCAAGGGGAGTCTGACACACTTCAAACCAAATGCACTGCTTCAGGTAGAATAAACAAACAGATTTATTAACTATAAAGGTAGATTTTAAATGATTATAAGTCAAAGCATAACAAGTCATATTTGGTAAAATACATAAAAGCAAAATGTATTCCCACACTTTCAGTGCCCTTACAAACATAGATGCTTCTCACCACAGGCTGGCTGGTTGCCCTTCAGTCAGGCTCTCCCCTTTGATCAGCACTTCAGTTGCTTCATGTGGTGTATGTAGATGTAGGTGGACTAGAGAGAAAACATGGCAAAAGTCTCTCCCTTTTATCATTTTCTTTCTTCCCTCTCGGCTTTGCCCCCTCCCTTCAGAGAAGGAAGCGGGGTGACTCACTCAAAAGTCCAACAGAACCTTTGTTGCTGCCTAGGCCTTTGTTCCTGTGAGGCTGGGCTGGGTTTGTCCCATACATACCCTGATGAGGTGTGAACTGCCCCTCTGCTTTGGGGGAGTTTTTGTCTAGGCTTATTTTAAGCCACCAGGACACATTTTCAGCCTCATAACTGCATACATGAAATTACAATCTATAACATTACTATAACATTACCATAGCAACAGTGCTCAGTACGTCATGAGCCTTCCATAGACACCTGACATGACAAACTTTGCATTAGATACCACACAATAATCTTATAAGTTTGAACATGGGGGTGTAAAGTGTTCCCATGAGGTATAGAACGTCACAGTCCCATTAACTTGTATTCATTTACAGGCCACAATCTGTAGCTCTCCTGAGTCCTATTGTGTGCCATAAACAAGATGATACACGTGGAGAATCATGTGTGTAAAACAAAAAACAAAAAACCAAGCCCCATCTGAATAAGTGGTTTTGTTCTCTCTGTACCTGACTGCAAAAAGCTGCTTTTAGGTAGAACCATTCTAGTGAACTTATCGTACCTGTCAGCAAATGCTGTATCTCTTGCAAATGAGGAGCCATCTTTTCACATGTGTATTTACTGGAGCTGAGAGAAACAAGTGGTCTGTGCTTGAGGAATATTGGCAGGCAGCTATAAAAACCTGAGACTAGGGGAGCCCTTAAATTTGAGACAGGAAATAAATGCACATTGCAGGGATTTTCTATTCCTTCACAAACAGTGAGACTGACACCATGTTGTCTGCACTCCTAGTGAACCATGTTATACTTGGTTATACCAAATTATACTTTTTGCACTCCTAGTTGAACTCCTAGTGAACCATGTTATACTTTTTGCACTCAAAATTGCACTCCAATGTGAACCATGTTATACTTGGTTATACCAAATTATACTTAAACACATTGGGGAGCATGGAAATTACCAGACTAGATCAGACCAATAGTCCATCTAGTTTAGGATCCTGTCTATGCCAGTGGACAATAGCCACTGCTTGTACTGGTCCATAGTTGGCCATTTCAAAAGCTGTTTGCGTCATCTACAGCTGAAAAGTATGATGTAACTTCCTTGATCTTCCAGTAGTGGACAAATAAGGCCCTACATATGGTTTTCTCTATCTGAGTGCGGGAGCTGGTGACTTAGCAGCACTAATGCTAGTGCCGGAAAGAGAAGAGACAGATTTATGGCACCCATAAGCTAGTTAGCAGGAAGGGGAAGCCCAACATGATTCAATTAAATTAACACCAACTGCAAATCTTATGACCAAACATTTTGAAATTGGCAGAACACAAGAAAATAGCAGAAGTAGGCAGGACAGATTCTGCCTTCATTTTCATGTGACTCGGTGTAATCCATGAAACATTCTGAGCCTGCGTGCTGTGATGACCTCTCCAATCCCTTCGAGTCCTGCTGTCCCCCTCCTCCCCGTGTATATACGAATATTTTCATGTGAGTGAGAGGTGTGCTAGCCCCTCCTGCCCCACCAGTTCTGCCATCTGTGGGCAGGGTAAATTACTGCCAAATTACTTTCTGACTTTCTGCCATCAGGAGTTCGCTAAGGCAATGATCCAAAGAAAAGAGACTGGTGCATCATAAGCAACTCACTGTTGCGACTCTGATATACAGGGTCCTGCTAAAAACACATTTGAGTTTTGAGACGATTAGACCCAGGCAGTCAGTAATATTTACCAATTAGGTAGTTATAGTCCTGGGGAAACAGCGAGACTGATGTCAGTGGGAGAGGCGTAAGTGAAAGTGAGAAAAATGTAGCCCTGTGTTTCTCAGCTGTGATCTGGGGGAACCACCTCCATGGAGGAGAGAGGATATTATAAAGCCCTTTTATTTTAGCCATTCACCGTGACAAGCTCATCCTTAGCACTTAAATTATGGGATAGATTTTGTCTTTAGACAGAACCCTGGGCAAGGGGTGAGGCACGAACTGCACCACCCAAAAGTAGCCCTTGGAGACTGGGTGGGTCAGATCCTTAACTGGTATAAGTTAGTGTAGCTCCATTTACTTCAATGGGGCTATGCCTTCTGACTGAGGGGGACATGGCTGATCACAGTTCCTTCTCTGCTTCCTTCTTGCTCCCAGGGATTAGGTGGCCTATACCATGGATAATTTATTACCCTGCCCACAGGTGGCAGAACTGGTGGGGCAGGAGGGGCTAGCACACCTCTCACATGAGAATATTCGTATATACGCGGGGGGGAGAGAGGGGACAGCAGGACTCGAAGGGATTGGAGAGGTCACCACAGCACGCAGGCTCAGGATGGGGAGTGGGCCCTGGAGGGGCCCTGGGAGCAGATAGGAACTCTCAGGATCCTCCATCCCAGCCTGGAGCCAGTTCTCTCCCCTCCCACCCCAAGACTGAGTGTCGCTTCTACCCTCCCTCCAACTCTCCCCCCATCCCACTACACTGGCTTGGCTGCTCTGGCCAGTAAGTGTGAATGGGGGTGGGGACAATGGAGCCAAAGTCTATTGATTCCTCAACAGTCTGCTCTGGAGGGGAAGCAGTTGGGCATTGCTTACTCCTATGCACCTGCATCCAAAGTCCAAGTAATCAATGTATGGCGCTTTTCACTTCCTCATACCCTTGTATGGACTGAGTCACAATCTAACCCTAATAAAACTATTGTTCAAATCACTCCCGATTGCTTGCTTCTTCTCTGATGCTTACAAGTACAATGATAATGAATAAGATCACAAAATGTCCCAACCAAGCTGAAACCTTCCTCTGGGTTTCCCAGTGCATTATGTCATCTTTTGGAATCAACTGCTGAAGACTGGTGCAATGGGATATATTGCTTACTACCATGGTTAGCTTCCAGTTAAGTAAGCACTACCCCCATAGTTAATGCTTGCATAATATGGACCTCTGTCTGCCTTTTAAACTGTGAGCACTATAAGGTAGGGATTGTCTTAATCCGATATTGCCAAGTGTCAGATGTTGAACTAGACCCAGGGTTGGCATCTTTCAGAAGTAATGTGCCAAGTCTTCATTTATTCACTCTAATTTAAGTTTTCGTGTGCCAGTAATACATTATAACATTTTTAGAAGGTCTCTTTCTATAAGTCTTTAATGTATAACTAAACCATTGTTGTATGAAAAGTAAATAAGGTTTTAAAAATGTTTAAGAAGCTTCATTTAAAATTAAATTAAAATGCAGAGCCCCCGGACCGGTGGCCAGGACATGGGCAGTGTGAGTGCCACTGAAAATCAGCTTGTGTGCCGCCTTTGGCACATGTGCCATAGGTTGTCTGCCCCTGAAATAGACTGAGACTGTCACCAACTCATTTCTCAGAGAAGCTATTAGTTGGTAGCAGCTTCTAGGTATTACAGACCTAAGCTGGTTTCCAGCTAGTGACTTTGAGATAAAAGGTTTTATATCCCATAATAGTCTCCCAAGTCATCAAGTCTTCCAATGTTGTAAATTATTGTATTTTAATTATTATTTATAAAACATCATAAAACATCATGACTGCAACTGGTACAGAATCTCAAGTAAAGATATTAAACAAAATCAAAATTCTTAGCTCAATAGCCTAAAACTTAAGGCTAAAACCAGGAACAGTACAGTTAACTAATGAAAGGCTAAATCTAAAACTCCGTTTTCAGAAATTCCTTATGTGGGCAAAACACCTTTTTCAGGTTGGATGTCTTGCCAGAACAAGGAGTGATTAAAAACAGAGTTTAGAGTTTGGGACTGGGCCGAAGGAGTGGTATATGGATGTTCTGGTAATTTGGCATTTTTAGCTCAAGCAAATTGTTCCTTGTGTGCGTTTAGGTCTGAAACAGCTCTATAAAAGCAGCACCAATCCCCAACAAAATCATCCTTGTCAAGCCTAACCTTGAAAACCTCTAAGGAAGGAGATTCCACCACATCCCTAGATAACCCATTCCAGTGATTCACCACCTTCCTAGTGAAAAACTTTTTCCTAATATCCAACCTAAACGTCCCCCACTACAACTTGAGACCATTACTCCTTGTTCTGTCATCTGCTACCACTGAGAACAGTCTAGATCCATCCTCTTTGGAACCCCCTTTCAGGTAGTTGAAAGCAGCTATTAAATCCTCCCTCATTCTTCTCTTTTGCAGACTAAATAATCCCAGTTCCCTCAACCTCTCCTCGTAAGTCATGTGCTCCAGCACCCTAATCATTTTTGTTGCCCTCCGCTGGACTCTTTCCAATTTTTCCACAACCTTCTTGTAGTGTGGGGCCCCAAACTGTACACAGTACTCCAGAAGAGGCCTCACCAATGCCAAATAGACAGGAATGATCGTGTCCTTCAATCTGTTGGCAATGCTCCTACTTTTGCAGACCAAAATGCCGTTAGCCTTCTTGGCAACAAGGGTACACTGTTGACTCATATCCAGCTTCTCATTCACTGTAACCCGTAGGTCCTTTTCTGCAGAACTGCTTCCTAGCCACTAGGTCCCTAGTCTGTAGCAGTGCATGGATTCTTTTGTCCTAAGTGCAGGACTCTGCACTTGTCTTTGTTGAACCTCATCAGATTTCTTTTGGCCCAATCTTCTAATTTGTCTAGACCCCTGGGAATCCTATCCCTACCCTCCAGCATATATACCATTCCTCCCAGTTTAGTGTCATCTGCAGACTTACTGAGGGTGAAATCCACACCATCCTCCAGATCACTAAAGAAGATATTGAACAAAACCAGCCCCGGGACTGACCCTTGGGGTACTCCACGTGATACCGGCTGCCAACTAGACATGGAGCCATTGATCACTACCCGTTGTGCCTGATGATGTAGCCAGCTTTCTATCCACCTCATAGTCCATTCATACAGCCCATAGTTCTTTAAATTGCTATCAAGAATACTGTGGGAGACTGTATCAAAAGCTTTGCTAAAGTCAAGGAATAGCATGTTCACTGCTTTCCCCTCATCCACAGGGCCAGTTATCTCATCATAGAAAGCAATTAGGTCAGTCAGGCATGGCTTGCCTGTGGAAGCCCCTGATAGAAAAAAGGTTCCTCACCCCTGTAATATAGGATCATGGCTTCTGTTACTAACATCTTAATTCCAAAGGCTGGAATCAGTAGCAGCAGCGAAGGTTATAAAGATACACACCTCCACTGACATTTTCTGTAGGAGGCACTTGTGTCTTAATTACTGAAAAGATTGGCCTGACAGATTTAAATACCATCAGAAGGCTTCTCTGATACTTCAGATGTGGATTTACACCAGGTTAGTATCTGCCCCCCTTTTGTTTGCCCCATGTTAGTTCACAAATATCCTCGTGTAACATATTGTTAAAAGTAGATGTATTTCCCTTTGATGCTCAGAATTTAGGTGTAACTCAACCCAGGAAACAACCTTCTTCTAGAGGGTTTATAAGTCATTTTTATGTGTATTTACATCAGTGGAAACTTCAAAAAGCCAGAAATATGGAAACATTTAAAGCAAGCTGATTAAAAACCATCTGGCTTCAGAACAGAGGACAGTTTATCTCTCCCTTGTCCTGGAGGGTTTAAAAGGACATAGTAATAATGGCGTTTGCATATTTCTGTCAGCTTCTCGTGTCCGTCATGATCGGCTTGACTGGTGCTGAGTCATTTAAAAAATAAAATCTCCATTCATTTTCCAAAATGATACATTTAAGGAGAAGCCTTGTAAGAACAAACTTTACCACAGAGACAGGCTGGGTGAGGGAATACCTTTTATTGGACTCTCTGTTGTGGGAAGAGACAAGCTTTTGAGCTTACCCAGAGCTGCTCTTCAGGGTAATGTAAGCTTGTCTCTTTCACCAACAGAAGTTGGTCCAATAAAAGATTTAACCTCACCCACCTTGTCTCTCTAACATTGTGGGATCAATACAGCTACAACAACACTGCAAACTTTACCATAGTTTACAGAACATCTTCACAGCTGCATGGAACTATACAGTAAAGAATGCTTCCTCTTAAAAGCGTAGTCACACCTGTCTTTAACAAAAGTGTTTAGTGTCTAAAATCATTCATTTTAAATAGCCCACTTCAGCTCTACAGGAGAAAGGACCAGTATCAACTTTCAATTTATGTGTAGTACTTAAAGGGAAGAGATAACTCCATCCTCTCTCAATCAAGCAATCACCATATGCTCTGGAGCATGAGGTTCGAATATCCTTATCACTTTCTTTGTTTACAGGATGTGCTCAGCCTATGACATAGCACTGTAAGTAGTAATGCTAATTAAATGGAGCAAAAGTAGGTAAATGTAACACGTGTGGGAACACAAGAGGGAGATGAAGGAAGGAGATTGCAGGGGCAGCTGGGAGCTGTTCCATTTATATATGTCCTTGAATAAAATAATCCAGTTTTATCTCACTAGAGTTCACTCACCGCAGATAAATTCATTGTTGATTCTCCTTCTCATAAATACATAACGGGAACTACAAGGCTCAGGAGCTTGGATTGTTCTCCAGCTCACTAGTTCAAAAGCAGCCCAGGTCAATAGTAACTAAGGCTATGCCGACACTTGGGGTCTGATTCCCAGCTCAAGGAGGTCTACTTGTGTTAACTCTGGGGTGGGTTTGTACTCCAGGTGGATTCGTACTTGGGGCAGCTAGCCCATGCTGCTGCTGGCTGTGCTACCACAGTTACACTGCTGTTTTTAGCATGCTAGGTCAATGAAAGCTAGCACAAGTATGTCTTCTCAAGCTGGGAATCACACCCCCAGCTCCAAGACATAGCCTGGAAGTCACCACCTCCTGGAGGAGGATTCCACCAGTTAATCACTGTTGTTTATGACACTGCTGTCTGAAGCTTTAGTGGCCTAGGGAAATGACCATAGCGGTGGGGTCTCAGGTCAGTTCCCTATGGCACACCATAAAACCCACCTCTATGACTGAAATCCTTCTTGGCAGCCTTAGCAAAGAGGCCAGTGGAGTCCTCTTTCCCTTTCAGAAGCTGTTCCTCCCTCCAGAGTCAGTTCGGTGTTGGCAGGCAGGGCAGTATGCAGGGCCAGCTCTAGCTTTTTTGTTGCCCTAGGCACAAAAAAAAAAGGGCGGCTGAATTGTGCCACCTAAAAAATGGCCGGAATGTCGCCCCTTAGAATGCGCTGCCCCAAACACGTGCTTCCTAGTCTGGTGCCTGGAGCCAGCCCTGGCAATATGGTGAAGCTTAAGCTGCTACAGTATCCTTGCTGTGACTGACTATTCTCTTTAGAAATACAAGACTTCACTTTTGGCTCCAGTTCTTAAAGCCATTAGCTAATAATAATGATAAAAAGGCACCAAAAACAATCAATGTTTCACTCTCCCACATTAGCTATTAATAACATGAATTGACTTCCTTGAATGATAGCATGTTCCCCTTCCTGATCCCTTTCAAGGCATATTTTAAGGAAATTAAAGAGATTCCTATCAAACTGATGGCAAAATCCAATGTTTTATCAGGCTTCCTGTTCTTGGCAGTATTGTTTTTCCTTAAAGATTAATATTAACAAGGTTTACTTAGTTATCTTTGTTCCTTTGGTGACCAGTAAAGACCCCAGTTCCAAATGCAATGAATGAACCTTTCTTTATTTGTCCTCCATGAATCGTTTGTCTTATGCCTCATCTGGCTAGAAATCAAGGAATCACCTGTGGGGTTGGTTTTTTTACAGTCTCTGCATATGAGGAAGATGCTAGGTGGATGTCACTATAGTTTTGGTATCGATGTCCATGCCTGACATTTCTGGTGGTGTAGATGCACTTGAGAATATATGTGTATTTATTAGAAACAGTATTAAAAATCTACATTTTTATCTTTTTTTAAAAAAAGGTGTGTTTATTACTAATACTCTTAGACAGAAGAAATAATGGTGATACACCAAATCTTACTCACAATCTCCAAATGTGCCCACTGAAATGTTAGCAGGGAAATGATTAACAATGTAGCCCAATTTGGGGCAGGGGGTTGTCATTAGTTAATACTTCAGAGTTAGTACTTCAGTTGAGGTGGAACATATTGTTTCATGTTCCCCTTGCTGTTCAGGCTCTCCATCAGCAGTTTCCCATCATGATTCAGTTCATGTTCAGAGGTGTTTCTTTACAGCTACAAAAGCTAGCTTTTTTTAAGATGAAAGGTTAAATACCCCAGAAAGGGATGCATGCAGGGAAGTGTTCATTCAGTGTAACAGAGGGCTTAGTCCAACCCCCTGCTTCTAGGATTATAAAAGCCCTCCATTCATTTCTCAGGAAGAGTGAGCTCTGAAGTCACACATTTAGCAGCTCTCACATGCACCAAGGAAGAGAGATGTTCTTATATTCACAGGCGTATATCTTAGGCACACCCATAAAGAACAATACCAGGGATGAATGTGTCCTACTTTACAAATCATTTATATTCTAAATTTATCCCTGATGTGACTCCATCAAATACAATAGGGATACAGCAGGGACCAGTATGGCATTGATTGATAGCGGTTTTAACCCATCTGATTTTTCTCCTTAGCATAGATTGATGACGCAACCTCCCTTTCCTTGAAGTGGTACTATCCAATTGTCATCTTAGCACTGTCTCCCCAAAACTGAAATCCCTTCTGGCTTGTACAAAATCTGTCCCAAACCATTTTCTATTAGTACGCTTCCAACCCCTGCTCATCGTACATCCCCACTCTTCCTGCTTATTGATAATTTCTTGACCAAAACTGCAAGGAAGCGGATTACTGTTTATTCCGATCTGTCCACAGGCTCCAGCTAGGAAGCCTGGTTGCTCTTTGTATGAACACTGCTTGCATCCGACGAAGTGGGTATTAGCCCACGAAAGCTTATGCTTCAATACTTCAGTTAGTTTTTAAGGTGCCACAGGACTCTTTGTTACCTTTGTATGAACAGACACCTTTATCAAAACCAAAGGGCCCTCGTGAGGAAACCCATTAGAGGATGTGATTGGTTAATAGAGAAGGGATGTTTTATAATCTTGCTATAGTCAAGGTTTCGCTCCCTGCCCCTTGGGAGAAAATGGAAGACTCCATTCCACTTTCCATAGGGGTATGTGGGTTATTTGACGTCTTCACAATCTGCCGCCTCATTCTGAAGCTGCAGATTGGATGTGTTTTTATAGTAAATTCATACACACAGTCACAGATGTCTCTGATGTGATAAGAACAGTGGCCAGTGACTGTTGTAGCTTCAGAGCCTCTCAGGATTCTCACCCAAATTGCAGAGAAGATGTCATTTTCTTATCAATTAAGAAACAGCAGCAGCAACCATACATATAAATAATGTCATCAACGGTCAGTTCTGACAGACCTGTCAGAAATGGTCTAGATAATACTTAGTCCTGCCACAAGTGCAGGGGACTGGACCGGGGTGGATTTACTGGGAAACATACCATGCCCTGGCATGGGGCCCCCCAATGACAGGGGCCCCCCAGTGCTGGGCACTCAGGAAGCCTGCTCCGTGGGGGGAGGGAGGGAAACTGCAGAGGGAGAAGCTGTGGGGGGCAGGAGAGCAGGGAGGGAGACTCATCTGCAGCCTCAGGGGAACAGGCAGGAGGTAGGGGTGATGGCGAGCAGCGTGAACACAGGCCAGAAGATGCAGGAGGAGCACAGGGCATCCGCGCAGCTGGACAGAGAGAAGCGACTCTTTGAAGGGGAAATCGCCACTTTTCTCCGGCCGCCGGCTACATGGCTGCCCCCTGCTCCTCCTGAGTCTTCCAGCCCGCGTTCACTCACGGCCGGGGGAAGTGGCCAGGGGATGAGGCTGGCCACCGGAATCAGGACAGAGCCCACAGGCGGGGTGTGGGAACTGGCTGGGGGAGGTGACCAGAGATGAGCGCCGAGACTCTCAGCACTTTTCAAGTGGTCTGTGAAAAAAAAGTTAAGACTACAAAAACAATCAAGGTACCTCACTTTATTTTAATTTACCTCCTATTACTTATAATATAGGATGCGGAGGAAGAAAAAAAAGAATGAAAACCAGGGGGCGAGAGAGCTAAGAGAGAATATTCTTTTTTCTTGGCTGGAACCCATGGGGAGGGGACCTCAAACATGAAGCTGACCACAGGCCCCACTAACTCTAAATCTGCCACTGGACTGGACTGGACTATATCAGGGGTTTTCAAACCCTGGGTCATGGCTCTACAGGGTTAGCTGCTGGCAGACAAGAGACACATTATTTATCTGCAGTGTCCACAAGTGTGGCTGACAGCAGCTCTCAGTGGCCGCGGTTCACCATTCCTGGCCAATGGGAGATGCGGGAAGCGGCAGCCCAGTTCACGCTGCTTCCCACATCCCCCATTGGCCAGGAACGGTGAACCGCGGCCTCTGAGACCTGCGATTGGCCGTACCTGCAGATGCCGCAGATAAATAAAGTGTCTCCTTGCTGCCAGAGGCTAACTCTATGTAGCCACGAGCCAGAGTTTGAAAACCCCTGGACTAGATGACCTCTTGAGATCCCTTCCATTGCTATGTGCCAGTGACATTCCCCTTATAAGACTAGTTCAGTATTTCATTTTCCCATCCTCCATCCTTTGTCCTCTTTAGAAAACCTAATGCTTTTTGTAATAGGAAGGGTTTCCTCTGTAAACTGCAGTTGGTGCAGAGTTTAAAGATATAATATCATGTTAAAATAATTTATAATGATATATTACTAAAATCAATATCCTTACATATATTACCAATAACACATCATTTATTTTTAATTATTTATGCTCTTTGTTTGCTTTCTGCATCTCTCTCACATGGGCAATGAAAATAGACTAGTCAATTTCACTTTCTGTTTCTAGTCAATTTCTCTCTCAGAGGTCCTCATGTACTAATATCTTCTTGTAATGTTTGGTTACAAATGCTGCAGGGGAAGTTTTACCCTTTGTTATGTTTTTGTTGGAAACTTAAAAGAACATTAGCCCATTTCTATTTATCTTAAATTTTGTAAAAGCTTGTTTTTAGAAATTGTATAGGGCAAAATTTGACGTGTCCCTTTAAAACCTTAAAAATCACAGTCAGAGAAGCAAACAGATCCATGTCTGCTAGGTCAATAACCTTTACCATTAAGAGTAGTAATCTTCAGAATTTAATACTATGTGGTTAAGTTGTTTGGGTAATTGATCTGTTTGATGTGTTCTTAGACCAGCATTTTGCCAGGGAGAGGTGTGGTTATCTTTCTCTTGCAAATTACCTTCAGGGGAGGGGAACTTGGTTGCAAGAATATGATTCACTGGCAGGTTGTTGGTGACATGCAGGTTTTTATTGTTCTAAAACTCTAGTTTCACATTTATCATGTTTCTCCTGTTAGATAAAATGCAACCATTTACTGTGATCTACAAATAAAGTGTGATGTAAGAATTAAACTTATTATCTGATTGGCAAACTGGGGACCCCTTTTCATGTTAAAGGTTTGAATGTATTTTAACAAAACCATGTCTTGATCTACATTTTAAAAAGCATTGTGCTCCAAAAGATTTTTTAAAACAAAACCTGGCTGAAAGCTGCAATTAATATCTGTCTCTGCACAGCACCCATGGCAGAGAGAGACTAAAAGTATGGGCTACACTAGCTGCCGGATCAGCGGGTAATGCTCAATGGTTCAGGGATTGATTTATCACATCTCATCTAGACGCGATAAATCGATCCCCTAATCAACCCCTGTACTCCACCTCGGCAAGAGGAGTAAGCGGAGTCAGCGGGGGAGGGGCCGTGGTCATCTTGCTGTCATGGGGACAATGAGGTAAGTCGACCTAAGATACTGCAACTTCAGTTACGCTATTCGCAGAGCTGAAGATGCATATCTTAGGTCGCCCCTCCCTCCTGCCCTCCCTCCCCCCATAGTGTAGTCCAGCCCTTAGGCTTATGGCTTTAATAGAGTTGTTTCAGATTTCCAGTGTGATGGCCGAGACTGGATTCTGGCCCCGAGATTTTAAATGTGAGTCCACAAATTCAATGAGTTTGATGGACTCAGCTCAATCTCAGTCCCAGTTGACCATTGTATGCGTAACAAGGGACATTTAAGCACCATTATTCAGGATCAGCATAAAGGTGAATGAACTCAGAGCTAAATGGGAAATTGCTTTATTGTCATTTTAACTGACAAACTAAATTATACAGTCATGTAGCCCAGCTTGTTGAACTAGGTCTTGATAAGAATTTAGAAATGGCTGCCATTCTAATTATGATAGCAGCCTCCGAAAATAACATAATCCATTGATGACTCCCTGCAATGTGAATGATTTACAGTGATTCTTATGGATACCCACTGTGTTGTGCACCAGCTTGAATGAAGATCACAATGGCAATCACACACACACCCTTGGGGGCACAGGCTGACAATGAGCTGGTGTCAGAAGCAATTTCTCTGGTAGAGGCCACACTTAGGGTGTGTCTTCACCACTCATGGAAAAGGTATGCTTTTATAGCATGGTAACTAACAGATCTTAACTATCCTGCTGGAAAGTCTAGAGGGAGGCAATGTACCATCGGTTTCCCATGAGGTAAACCAGGAGAGGTCATCCACCAGCAGGGGGTATAGCGCTGCGCTCTAGCACCTTGTCTCCACTAGGGTTTTACACTGAGATAACCTTTGCACGTAAATCAAAGACCACCTGTGCTTGCCAATGGTAGGGGGTCCGATTAAGGGCAGCCGGCTTCAGCAGTATACTGAGCATGCTCAGTCCACATGAGCATGCTCAGTCCAAGCCAAGCAGTAAATTGAGGAAGAGGGGGTGAATGTGACCTCGCATGCCCCACCCCCAGACGTCACCTCTGCTGTAAGCCCCCCACTTTTTGGTAGTGAAGACCAGGGGTGAAAGTAAAATTTTTCATTTACCGGTACGGGTGGGGAGCGCGCAACTTCCCCGGAAGGGGAGGGGCCTCTGACCGAAGGGGCGTGGCTAGGGACTCAGCAGTCACACCCCCCCCCGTTAGCTGTTCCTTTTCCCCTCTCCCCCATCAGCAACTGGGGGGAAACAAAAGGGACAGAGACTTTAAAGCGCTGCTGTGGCAGTGCTAAAGGACCCAGCTTAAAGGGGCAGGAACGCTAAAGCGCTGCGGGAGCAGCGCTTTATGCAGAGTCCTTCAAAGCAACAAAAGGACCCTGAACCTCCCTGCCCCTTCTACGCATCCCCGCCCTGCTGCTGCCAGGGCTGGGTAGCTGCTTCTTTTTGCCCCCGCCATCGGTGGCAGCAGGGGTGGGGGCGCAGAAGGGGCAGGGAGGTTCAGGGTCCTTTTGCCGCTTTGAAGGACTCTGCTTAAAGCACTGCTCCCGCCGCGCTTTAGCATCCTGCCCCTTTTGCGCTCCCCGTTGGCACCCCTGCCAGTAGGGACCTGGCAGGGCTGCAGATGGGGTGGGGGGCAAAAGGAGCAGCAACGTTAAAGCGCTGCTGTGACAGCACTTTAAGCTGGGTCCTTTAGCGCTGCCACAGCAGCACTTTAAAATAAGGCGGTAGGGGCCTGACAGGCTTTTTACCAGTACGGCAGACCGGTCCATACTGCCTTACTTTCACCTCTTAGATGCAGGACATGGGGCCAGGTGCAATATTGGTCAATTCTGCTACAAGTTTTACAGATGCTGGGACAGGACATTTTGGTGTTTCATTCCATAGGAACTCGAAGCTCTGTGAGGAGCATTTTAGTAAAGCTGCTGGTTCTTTACCTTAATACTACCTCTTAGTGCATTAATTCAAAGATTAGAGTGACCTGGGGCACAACTGAAGAAGACAGGTGCTCACCTTCTCAGGATGATCTGCCCAATAACAAGATTTACACCATAGATAAAGGGAAAATATCTTGCTTACCACACACCTTTACAAGGCCAGAGCAGCATAAAGAGGCCTAAAAAGGGGTGGAAACAGTCACCTGTGGATACGCCCTGTGAAGGGGCCCTTCCTAACCAGGGCAGAGCGGGCATCAAACCCTCAGCATGGGGGCCATGTCTAGAAGGCAGTGCACTAGGGCAGTTTTCTGCTTTTGGGGCCTATAATGGACCTGGGAAGCAGAGAATAATTTAGAGCAGCCTTAAGGATGTTCTAGTTTACAGCAGCCAGAGCTTAGAATACAGGGAGCACAAAGGTGGCTTTAAAGCCAACTTGAACCCTGCTTCCTATCCCTGCCAGAAGTGCAGGACTGGAATAACTTAGAATCAAGTTCCTAGTGATGATTTTTCATGGAGGTTCCATTCATACAACCAAAATATACATTTCAAGTCGTTATTCTGTAGAAGAAACCCCTACATCCAGGATCTGTACCTCGTCCAGTGGAAAGATTTCCCTTTCTTAAGGCCCGGGGTGGAAACTGACTTTTCTCAGGCAGTCTGCCTAGAATAAACCTGGTTCTTATGGTGTACATCAGCCAAACTCAGGCAGTGGAAGAAGACTGATTCAGTTTCAGGAAGATGAGCAAGTGTTGAAAACCCCCACTGTATTTCAAGAGGATGGCCCCATTCAAATGGCTACAGGAGGCACTTCCCCCCTGGCTCCAAATAAGATCTTGTTGTTATCTGGATCCTGTTTCATTCCAAAGAAGCTTTAACTTCTTTTCTCTTCATTTGCTGAACCGCAGTGCCAGGCTGCTGGGCTTTGCCCCCCATTGTGGGGCTGGAGGGGGGGAGAAAGCCCTGATACTGGCTTCAATGGTTGTCTTTCATGCTGCAACATTTTCAGCCTAATCTCTTTTTTTGGCAGCAGCCAGAGTCAGATGCTTAAAACTCACATGGGGGCTGATTCCTTGTAATATGGGATTATATCTGTCTGGCTCACGTACTCTCACACAAGCCAGGGTAGCACAGGCAGAGCAAAGACAAACACACACAAAAATCCTTTCACCTTCTGCAATGTCCTCCTCTGGTGCCTTGACCCCTTTAACTCAATAACGGGTGTTAACTCTTGTAGCACATACCAAATAATTGGAGATCATGTTCTTCCCTTGTACCAATGAGCCATGTTCTGTGTTTACCAAAGACTGGTACAAAGGTTGAGATGCTTCAAGGTGCTCCGGGTACTGCTTAGCATCTGCTGTGCATTCTCCAAATTCCAGCATGTGGCCTCAGGGCTGAGATATCTCGTCTGCGTGCATTGAAAACTGTTATATTGGAATATACTGAGGATCCAGCTGCGTGGAGTGACTTGGGTAGTTTCCCTTTGTTGAGTAAAAACCATACAAATATACTCAGCTGCAAAGTTAAACAACGGCAGTAAGTTTAGGACAATAGTCATAAGACTAGGTCAGATCTTTGCTGTGGAGGGGGAAGGTTAGAGGAACTGACCTCTTATGGTGTATTGCAGTCATGGAACCACCCTGAAAAGCAAATCCAGATTGCAGTTCCACCGAGTTATCTGTCTGCAGTTTAGCTACAAATAGAGTAACCATCCATCCCGTTTTTAAAGGGACAGTCCCGGTTTTGGAGATTTTTTTCTCATACGGGCGCCCATTGCCCCCCATCCTCTGTCCTGTTTTTTCACAGTTGCTATCTGATCACCCTAGCTACAAAGAGCATCTTGTTACATACAGATATTCTGTGTGGCTCTGCCTAGCATGAAGTCCATTTGACTCTACCTCCAAAATTAGGGGATGCCAGCAATCAGTTTAAGTCTATCTTTCTATTTCATTGCATTCCTGGGAACCAGTTCTTTCTCCCCTCCTTTGGGCCTTGTGTTGTCAAAGGAGTGCAAAGGCTACCACCGGCTTGAGTGAATGGAGAATTCGGACTGAATAATTGTTTTACACCCACTGTGTGTAGGTGTAAAGCATTACAGTAGGTGAGGTGTGCATGTGGAACTGCTATGTAATAACCCTGGAATACTGATCTGTAATTTTAGGAATATTGCATGTGTCCTGTTTAATGAATAGTTATATAGCGATGTTGGATTAGTGGACTTTTCCTGGAAGAATATATTAATGTAGGTCAAAAGAAGGCTGTTGGAAAAACATGCTGGAAGGCAACAGAATCCCTCTACATAAATTCCCACCGAACAAATACTGAGGGACAATAACAAGACAATGGCCCGGCTATTAGTAATGAAGATGCTACTTCCAGGCTTCAAAATTACACTGCTGTTTTGGGAACCTAGAGTCAAAGGGACTCCAAACAGTTAAAAAGACTCTCTCTTGAGAGAGGAGAACTTGACAGTGAGCTCTTTGTAGGGCAAACGGACTGGCCTGCAGACAAGTCCTGCAACAATATCTGATGCAACTCGGGCCTCCCCAAGTTTCCCAGGGATAGTATAAAGGAAAGAGAGGCCCATGTAGATTGTTTATTATTTTACAATCTTTCTCTCTGGAATGCTGTAGATCCAAATGCACAATACTTTGCTTTATGAAGGCACTCTGGTCACTGGATAATGCTGGTCTCAGATCCCAAGGAGCAGAACTGAAGGTACTGACCCTAACTCAGGCCTGCTGGGTAAATCACAGTTGGTATACAGTGACTACAGTCAATGCCTGGTCTGAGAGCGGGAGAATCACGTGGTTCCTCCCCAGGAGAGGCAGGCCTGGCCTTACCAGGAGGCGAACTGAGGCGACTGCCTTAGGTGCCAGACTGGGGGCGGGGGGTACCACTAGGACCCAGAGTGTAGAAAATTGGCTCACTGGCTGCCCTGCGCCCTGTGGTTTGTTTGTTTGTGCTTGGGGCGGCAACAAAGCCAGAGCCGGCCCTGTGAGTTACGTGTATTTTTTTTGACATCCTGGTTAATCCACAACATGGTTAACCCGATCCTGGATAAACGAGAGTCTACTGTACAATGAGACAAAAGTATAGTAAAAAAAAAAGAAGAATAATATAGTATGCTAATAATTTTATTAACTTCTTTAACTGTAATGTGAAAAGTCAGTGCTAATTTTGACAGTCATTTCATTTTTGGCCACTTAGCTGGCAGCATTTTGCATCAATCAGAGCATCAATATTAGGTTGATATCGTGAGACAAAACCAATCTCAGTGTTGCTTTCAAATGTTCATCAGTGAGCTTGACCTTAACACAGATTGATTAATCTTCATGGAAGAGAAAAACTGTTCACAGATATATGTACTTCCAAACGTTGCCATTTTCCATGTAGAAGCAGAGAATAACATGGGAAATCTTTCTTTTGAAAGAAACCTGTAGAACTCTGGAATTCCAACATCTGTAAACTTCTGCTTCAAAATGGTATCACACAGAAGCTCCACTAACTCCATCTGCATTTCCTCTGCAAAATTGTCAATTTCAACAGTAAATGGTGTGAAAAAAGTTGAAAATGTGGTTCAAGTGCCTTGAAATCTTTAAACCACACATGAAACTGTTTGTGTAAGTTAGAAATGGTATCTGCATGTTCTTTCAAGCATTTGGGTTCAACTCTGGTTGTCCTTTTAATCACAGTTCATTTCTATGTGGATGGCAGGGCTGATTCAGATTTATCTGTTCAGCAAACTGAACTACCAATCTGGTCCAAACTGAAATGTTCTTTCCCAAGGCCACAGAGGCCTCCTCACAGTTTAAATTGCCTTGAGGCAATATTCAATCTGGTAGGGGATGTGTTTAATGATTCATTTTGGCATCCAAGAGACTAAGAAGGTGCCAACGTAAAGAGTTGCTTCTAAACAGTTTTGCCACTGTGAGAAAGGTACTACGTGGAAAAGAACTGTTCTGAGGTTGTTCGAGCTTTGTACATTTTTGGCTCAGAAGGCCACATATTTTCAGTAAAATACAAAATAGCGATGCACCCATCCCCCTCACCTTTGTCTGAATTATAGGCAAAGAAAGCAAGAGCAATATAGGAAGTCCAGAGTGACCCATCCCACAGGATTAGCAGGGATACTGGAGCCAGCAGAAGAGGTTGGGCCCGCCCCCTTGCTCACCAGCTGCGGCGGCGGGAAGCAGAGTGACCCAGCCCTGGCCCTAGCCTCCCCCCGTTCCACCAGCTCCCAGCCGCCCACTTCCTGCAATTGCCGCTGGTGAGTGTGGGGGCGGGTCTGACCCCTCCTTCCAAGCCCCCTCCCCCAAGAAACAGGGCTGGGAGCTGGGGGAGTGGAGCAGGCTGGGGCCAGGTTGCTCTGCTTCCAGCTGCCACTGGTGAGTGCAGGAGGGTGGGCCCGACTCCTGTTGCCGTTGCCAGGCTCGCTGCTAATCCTCTGCGCTGCCCTGGGCCTCCCTGCCCTCCTTTTGCCTCCCAGAACTCCTGCCCCGTGGCCATGCAGGGGTGTGTGTGTGTGCAGGAACTCGAGCTGCGTAGGGCACCGCCATAGGTAGGGATGGCCCAGCCAAGGTTACCTTATAAAAAGAGGGAATTTGAGGGGCATTGGTGAAAAGAAGGGGCCAATACCTAGGGAAGGGATAGCAGTGAGAGGTTCCCACTCTACTTGTGGTACTTAGGTGGCTCCATCACCATAGTATCTGAGTGCCTCACAATGTCTCACCTATTTCTCCTTACAGCCCCTCGGTGAGGTAGAGCAGTGCTGTTGTCCCCATTGTACAGATGGAGCAGTGAGGCACAGCGAGACTAAAGGCCAGATTTTCAAAGGTATTTAGGCACCTAGTGAGATTTTCAAAAGTGCCTAGAAGGTTAGGTGCTTTGCAAACCCCACTAGATGCCTAGCTGCATTTTGGGTGCCTGAAAGGCTTACAAACTCTGTCCCTAAGGCACTGGCCTGAGGCGATACAGGCAGTCCATGGAGCAAGTAGAACCCAGATCTCTCAGGGCTAGCTCCTTATCCACTGAACCAGCCTATCTCTCTGCTGCATGCTGCAGAAAAGGAGGGTTCTGCTTGATGGGAGCAAACCTAAGAAGACTAGTTCTCTGAGACTCCAGCAAATGGTCCGAGGCAGTTGGGAAGGATGTCATGTTGGCAGCATAGAAGTTAGAAAGGATGAAGAAAGAAAGAGAGAGAATGAAAGTCGGATGAGAGGAGGTCACTTAACTGCCAAAGGGTGGCAGTTTTGCCTCAGGCTGGGCTGTAGAGCAACGGCTGCTGTGCAATTTTACATTTTAACTGAAAACCGTGTTGTCACTTTTCGTTCTGAGTTCAAAAATAGGAAGGAATGAGAAAGTGTCATATGAATATCAGGCGTCTTTATACCTCCAAATTCTTATGATTTCAGCTATATCCAGGCCAATTCCAGAACAGAAATTGCATCCTCAGAGTCCATAAAGTTGACGATTATGGTCATGATTTGTATTATTCACCAAGCGCCATCCGTGTGCTCAGCACAGTTCGGAATATGCCACTAAATGTCGTCCTGAGCCAATGTGTGTAAAATGTGAAGCCCTGGATAAAATGGATAAGATATTTAAGTACGAAGTATATAGTTATTGCACACGTGTTAATATCTATGAGTGGAGGTGCTGATGGCATTAGAAGTTTTACTTGATTAAGGACTAAAAGATATGACCCTCCAACTTTCTTTCAAGGGGAAGAGCTGCCCTGAACTCCGGTGCCTGTTTATATTCCTTTCCTGCCTGCAGTGGCCCTGATATACCCCAGAAGTCTCAATTTTAAAATGTCGAATTTTCTTGACGTTTTAAATATTCTCCTGGGAGAACTGCAACTCAATCACAGTAGTGTTGTGTTTAAGAGCCTTCTAAAAAGTAACTTGCCTTTAAAGAGAAGTGAAAGCCGTGTTGCCAACTCATGATTTTGTCATGAGTCTCATGATGATTATTGTTTTCCTTAAAGCCCCAACTCCTGAAGTCAAGTGACATGTGATGATTTCAGCCTTCAGTCTTGAAGAGAAATGAAGTATGTGGCTGTGGAGAAAGCTTCAAAATATGAGCCGCAGTGCACCCTAAAGGCTCAAAAAGCAGAATAAAAAGAACACCAAATCTCTTATTTTTACATCATGTCATGATTTTAAAGCCAATCATGATTTTTTGGTGAGACCTGAGTCATGATTTATGAACATTTGGTGTTGGCAATACTGTGAAAGTGACTTGAAGGTGTCAGTTTCACTCCTGTTAAAGTCAGTTCCTAGTCTGTTATTTGTAGTGCAGTAACCCCAGAGCCCTGAGCAGGTGCAGTGTAAACTCATGGGGCCTTGCCCTAGTAGGATGTTTCCAGAACTTAGTAAAATAATCTATTCCCTGCAAAAGCAGGCACACATAGGTGGGGTCAATGCAGGCAGGGGGCAGGTTTATGTTGTTTGGGGTGGGGATGTCCTGTATTTTGGGGATGCATCACTGGCTACCTTAAGTCAGTACCTTCCTCAGTTCTCCATGTGCTTCAGGGATTTCAAGGCAGAAGGGACACTGTCTGACCCCCTGTATAACACCAGTCATAGAACGTCCCCAAATAATCCTTGAGCAGATAGAAATACATCCAGTCCTGCATGGGTAGTGTATATAATAGGCTGGGGGAGGCTGTGCCTCCCCAAACAGCCCTGTGTGCCCCGGCCCACACTCTTCCCCGAGGCCCCCTCCTGCTGCTAGTTGGCCCAGCCCAGGCAGGCTGTTCCTCCTCTGGGAAGCCGGCTGGGGCTAGGATGGCTGGGACTTGGAGTGGCTGGGGCTACCTGGCGCTCCAGTGCTGGGGTGGGAGAAGGAGGGGGGGAGACCTGCATGCCACCCACCCGGCTCTCTGGACCTGGAGGCGCTACAGCATTGGTTCTCAAAGTGGGGGTCGGGACCCCTCTGGGGGTCGCGACCCGGTTTTGCGGGGGTCGTGAGCCCCTGCTGCCTGCAGCCGGCCCCAACCCCTGCTGCGGGCTGCTGGCATCTGGCGCCCCCGCAAGCTCAGTCCCGGTTTCAGAGGGCTCCCCGCACCCCCCCAGCCGGCTCCAGGCACCCCCGCGAGCAGAGCCCGGTCACAGCAGGCTCCCGGTCGTTCCCGTGAGCCCAGCCCCAGTCGCGGCGGGCTCCCCACGCCCCCCAGGCCAGCTCCAGGCACCCCCGCGAGCCAAGCCTGGTTGCTGCAGGAACCCGGCACCCTTGTGAGCTCAGGCCGGTCTTGGCGGGCTCCCGGCGCCCCCCCCCCCCCCCCCGGCCCCAGCTGGCTCCATGCGCCCCATCTCCAGGCAGCTTCTGGAACCCCCCACCCCCAGCCCGGCCCCTGCCCCAGGGGGCTGCTGGAACCCCTCCACCCCCAGTCTGACCCCTGCCATGGCAGGCTGTAGGCACGTCCCCCCCCAGCCCGGCCCCTGCCCCAAAGGGCTGCCAGCAGCCCCTCCCAGCCCAACCCCTAAGGGGTGGGGTCGCGCTTAGAGGCCTGGTGTCCAAAAGGGATCACCAATACAAAAAGTTTGAGAACCACTGCGCTACAGTGACCCTGGCCTGGGGCGGGAGGTTGGTGGCCGTGGGGGGCATGTTCTGGATTTCAAGGGGGTAGGGGTTGGAGGGGTGGAGCCTGAAGTGGAAGGGGTGGCTTGGGCCAGGGACTAGCCTCCCTGAGCCCATGATTCATCCCCGAGCCCATGATTCACCCACCGCCCATGCGATATTGATTTAAAAATTGACAGTGATGGAGAGAATCTACCACTACCCTTGGTAAATTCTTCTAATGGTTAATTACACCCCCACCCCCACCCTGTTAAAAATGTACGCCTCATTTCCAGTCTGAATTTTTCTAACTTCAACTTCCAGACATATGGAATAGAAGCCACCCAGCTGCAACAGTGAGGCATGGTAAAAAATTCTACTAAATACATGAAAAAAATAAACAAGCAGCTCTTCTTGTTATGGTGGTGGATACAGACAGCTCAATTCACCTAATGAAACCCTGTGGAATGCGAGCTTTCTATTTGTGGACAACAGACAGTTTTTATATAGCAGTATTAACTGGGCTTTTTCTGAGGAGCTGTGACCTTTAATCTCATTATGTATGGAACTGTATATGTAAATGTGACCTATACATTTGTTACCAAGATACCATTTGAAGCAAACTTTCTAGGGCCTTCCAAGTTGGCAAGGATGGTAATTTCTGAGTCATCCCAACACACAATATTTTCACATTTTAAAGACATTTTAAACATTAGCCATCTTATCTGACCGATGCAGTCAGACTCCTTCAATTAGTTTCAGAATGAATATCATAGGGACAGGCTGGAGGCACACATTTCAGATCTGAATGTAAACTTTTCTGAAGTTAATGGGGAGGCGGTTCAGCTTATTATAAAAATGGGAACCTATACAATTTAGATCGAAATGAATCCACAGGTTGTTCTATAGCAAGGTAAAGTCTCACCATGTTCTTACAAGCTTCATATTCAACGTATGTAGCATATGCTATTTATGGAGAGAAAGAGAGAGAAGAGCAGCTCTGTTTTGCATGAAAGTGTGTCTCTCTCACCAACAAAAGTTGGTCCAAATAAAAGATATTACCTCTCCCACCTTGTCTCTCTAATAGCTGGGACCGGCACAGTTACAACTACATGACATATGTAGCATCTAACTAACTACATAGATAAGGTTTGCATCTTCATATTTGTTGCTGCCCTCCTCTCTCCCCTTCCTTGTCTGTTGTGATCATTTCCTATGTGTAGGTCTAACTTAGGACCCAATTCTGCAAACGTACTCCCAAGTGTAGCTCTCACTAATGTGAATAGTCCCACGGATGTCCCTGGGAATAGCCATGATAGTCCGGCTTGAGCCCGTAGCTTGTCAAACCTTTAAGGTAGAGGCTATCTGTGATATCCTGACCCCCCTCAACTCTGTGAGAGTTTTGCAGTTGTGCCAGGATTTCACCCCAGTTTGTTTAGTTTCTTTAAAATGTCATTCATAATTAATTACTATTGGATAATAACCTGCTAAAACACAGCTGTTGGCCTTTTCAGAGATCCCAAAAGAATGACGAGAGAGACACTGATTCAAAAATGTTTGCTGAACTTGTTTCTTCAGTACTGTACAGAGTGTATTTCTGAATTACCACTAGTGTCAGTGGGTTGGTTTCCATTGACTGCACTAAACTCATAAACACAAATGATCATTAGAAACATAAGTCTCGGTTTAAACTATTAAAGGTTTTTTTTTCACCTTTTTTTCCCCTAGTGAAAGATACCAGCTCCACAGTCTTGCAGAGGGAGGCCCTGTATTAATTCAGACTCTCGTCCAATACAAAGAGATGTCAGTGAGGAAATTCAACTTTACTTCATTGGGAGTGAGATCAGGCCTCTTCAGAACAGGTACAGTGAAGTCAGCTGAGATGCACGTTTCCTCCCCACTAGTGTAACTTGGACAGAATAGAGTGAATTCTGTTTTCACACTGGTTTTTCAGAAGGGTAACTTGATTAACTTTATTGAAGTTAGTCCATATTTGAACAGAATAACCGAGAACAGAAGTGTACCCAGCCACTATAGGAGTGAGAAAACAACTCAATCTCCATGCCTCATGTTGTCCTTAGCCATCCTATGGCAACTCCCAACAGGGGGTCAATTATGATTTATTAATACGTGCTATAGTCTAAATGAACTATAAAGTTGCTAACATAAACTATTATACTACTAGTGAAGCCACAGTAATTTTCTTTTTTCAACTTGATTGCCCAATATAGTAGAACCTCAGAGCTGTGAACACATCAAGAATGGAGGTTGTTTGTAACTCTGAAATGTTCATAACTCTGAACAAAACATTATGGTTGTTCTTTCAAAGTTTCCAACTGAACATTGACTTAATACAGCTTGAAACTTTACTATGCAGAAGAAAAATGCTGCTTTTAGCCATCTTAATTTAAATGAAACAAGCACAGAAAGAGTTTCCTTTCCTTGTAAAATCTTTTTTTTCTCTAAACTATCCCTTTATTTTTAGTAGTTTACATTTAATGCAGTACTGCATGGTATTTGCTTCTCTCTCTCTCTCTCTCTCTCTCTCTCTCTCTCTCTCTCTCTCCTACTGCTGTCTAATTGCGTACTTCTGGTTCCAAATGTGGTGTGTTGTTGACTGGTCAGTTCGTAACTCTGGTGTTTGTAACTCTGAGGTTCTACTATAGTAGACTCTTCTGACAGGATTTGAGTGGGTTGCATTTAAAAATCCATGCTATTTTCTTTAATTTTTTGTTTCTTTTCTACTGTCCAACCTATTGCATTTAATCTTTCTTCAGGACAGTATTTAGAACACGTTCTAACAAACATACGTTCCCCCATTAATTCTAATGAATTCCTCATTTTAGTTGGTTGGTTTGTGTAATATTTGAACCTGGAAATTAATGTACAATTTCTTAGACATCTGGGAGAGCACCATTTTGCTACTTATTCAAGTCCATGATCTCATCCCTAAAAACATGTGCACTATATGCATGAAAGAAACCAGGAAATTCTGGCGGACAACTGACCTACTCGAGAACAAAGTCTTTAGCTGACGGCGTAAACCTATGCAATAGGCCAGTATTGGCAAATGGTTTTGCACGGTAATAGATAAGGCAGTAGTTTATGCACAGTAAGATCCTGGAGATATTGCTGTCAGTTTTCTGATCAAGAGTTTGGAAAAAACAAAAAGAACACTTTGCACCCCAGGGAATCCTCCCTATGTTTTACAGGAAGACCACTGTATAGTTGGACATAATTTGGGGGGTTTAGTCAGTAGTGGATGGATACCCATGCAGTGTAGACACAATCGAGCTCTAAGTCATGAACTTAATTAGTGAGGGTCAGAATTTTGATCAAAGGAGCCCTCAGTGACTGGAGACATAGCAGGAACATCAGAAAAGATGGCATAAAAAGGCAGGAGTCTTTTCTATGTGTATTGTATCTACTCTCTCTCATTCACCACAAAATCCTCAATTATTATAGTCACAACCTAAGAACATAAGCATGGCCCTACTGGGTCACACCAAGGGTCTGTCTAGCCCAGTATCCTGTATTCCGACAGTGACCAATGCCAGGTGCCCCGGAGGGAATGAGCAGAACAGGTAATCATCAAGTGATCCATCCCCTATCATTCATTCACAGCTTCTGGCAAACAGGTAGGGACACCATGCCTGCTCATCCTGGGTAATAGCCATTGATGGACCTATCCTCCATGAATTTACTCAGTTCTTTTTTGAACCCTGATATGGTCTTGGCCTTCATAACATTCTCTGGCAAGGAGTTCCACAGATTGACTGTGCATTGTGTGAAGAAATACTTCCTTTCCTGTCCCTGTCCCTCCGTCTGGATGGGACCCAGTCTGTTGGGAGTGGGCCTAACCATTCAGTTCCATGTGCTTGCAAGCCCCCTGGGTCTGGATAATGACTGATCATTGTTCCTAGCTCTGGGTCTCTCAGGAACACTCCCGGGTGCAGACCCTGTTTCTGATGCCTTTCTTGGGCAGCGGGACCCTTTAGTGAGACTATCTTAGGCCACCAAACTAGTGCCCTAGTCCTCCCACAAATCTCTTATACATGGTCCTTCAGAGTTTCACCTTGCTGTGGGTGCTCTGAGCTTCCTGATTAACCCCTTCGGAATATGGAAGGCATATGGAAGGCAAGCAAGGATCACAGGCTAGCAAAGGCTACAGGAGCCTTAATCCCGAAAGCACTAGAGCATTACAGATCTATGAAAAACAATAAAAGCCTTAATGCAATCCCCGGAGTCTGCTGTCACCCATCCTTTGAGTTGTGGGTTTGGTCAGTGTCCTCAGGCTAGGAAGTCTTTCCTGCCTTCCTTAGACTGTCTGGTCATGTTGCAGTGGTCTAGCCCTTGCTTAGAGAAGCAGCCCCCTTTTAAAATAAGCTCTCCATCACCCTTTGTCGGAAGAACTTCCGCCCTGGAAGTTCTGGGCTCCAGCCTCCGTCTCCTGTCTGTTTTTGTGTGTGAAAAGTCATTCAAAGTCAGTGGCCCTATTGATAGAATTGTTCCAGTAGGCTAGCATTTTTCACACCCCTGAACCAGCAACTTAGAGGCTACAAAGTTCCAGTGTAGCCAAGCCCTAGGTGACAAGTCCCTGCTACAAAATGATGTTCTAATCTACAAAAGAGCTTGTAATTTAGCATCAAGATCACACTCCAAACTAAAGATTACAATATAAAGCAGAGCCCCTGAAAAAAAACAGAGTTCCCAATTTGACAGTCAAGTACCAAGTCTGTCACAGACTTCATGCTTTCTTAATTATTAAGCTATTTTGTTGGCAATCTTTCTGAATCTGAAGGGCAGAGATCTTGCATGAGGGCATCTTTATGTCATTTTACTTAATTAATTCTCTAACCCCCTTCATTCCCTTTATTTCTTTACAGTATTCACAAGTGATGACTGCCTAAACCACCTTTTCAGAGAGTTTATATATCTAGTCTGTTTATGATCTTATACACGTTCTTCTTTAAAGATGCCAGTCACAGTATTTAAATGGTATAATTAAAAGTCATTCCATTAACCCTAACAATGCCTCCTAGGTGTAAATGGTAATCATCTTTTAAATTGACTTTCAGAGCCTTGTAGATTGTTTTGAAACCAAGTTTTTCTCTCACTTTAGTTCTAAAAAAATCTTCTATGCCTTTGGATCTGCTTTGGCGGGGAAGATATGGAGGAAATATATTTATACAAAGAAGGTTTACTTTACGCTATTTGAAGATATTTTACTAGGACTCTGTTACTCAGTGTAATATTCTTCTGCTGTTATATAAAACAAGGAATAACACTGACCAAAAACTGAAGAAACTGAGACTAAGTGTGCTGCATATCAAAGTAGCTACAGAAATGAACCATAGATCAGTCCTTTGTCATCTTTTGAAGATTATTTTCACCTGGTGAAGTAGTTTTATCTCCCCTCAAGAAGATACATTTCTCTGCTATGACACAATCTAACTTTTTATTTGCTGTCTTTCTTATGCTTGCAAAGAAATTACATATATATATATATGTATATATTGTGACAGGGTGCTGGCCAGGAGTGCCTGAGCCAGCCCTGCTGGGCCCTTTAAGAGGGAGAAAAACCCTCTGCAAACCTCCCTGCAGAGAAGGCTAATTAACCACCTGAGCTGCAGAGGGCTCAGGCTTGATGAGTTGCACCTGGCAGCCTCCTCAGGGGGATAAAAGCCTGCCAGGCAGGAAGCCCAGGGCGGTGGTGTGGTAGAGGAGTGGTGGAGGAGCAGATAGAAGAAGATAGAGAGAGAAGGAAGCTAGGGAAGCAGGAGGGAGGAGTAATACAGACTCTGGATCCCTGTGAGCCAGGAAGAATGGACTTGTCTTCCTGAGCTGTAGCCTGTTTTCCCTGAGCTGCAAAGTACTGAGGTAAACTCTAGAGCTGTACATAGTAGGTGGTGGGGTTTGCACTAGCTGGACTGTGAATAAAGAGCACTGGTGAGGCACAGAAGAGTCTCCTGCCTGTTTGTGGAGTGGGGGTGAGAAGGCAATCTCTTACAATATTTTTTATATATATATATATAATATATATTATCCTACAGTAACATCAAGATCCCTTAATGCTTTGCATGATGGGAAATGATGTGGTTTGAGGAGTTTTATGGTTTTTGTGCTAATTGTTTTGTGGATTTAGGGC
Source organism: Sternotherus odoratus (assembly GCA_032164245.1). Classification (NCBI taxonomy): domain Eukaryota; kingdom Metazoa; phylum Chordata; order Testudines; family Kinosternidae; genus Sternotherus; species Sternotherus odoratus. The sequence continues at coordinate 17,616,163 of JAVMKO010000005.1, read as the reverse complement.
TCAATCCTACGAAGTGCTGCGCACACCACACTCCAATTGAAGTCAGTAGCTGTTGAGGATGTTTGGCCCCATTCAGGAGTTGCTCAGCATCACCTCATAGGATCTGCCGCTTTTCACCTGATCCTGCACCATTAACCTCAATGGGAGTTTTGCCATGGATTCCAAAGAACTTGGCATCAGGGCGTTCAGAATTATTTGTCCTCCCCTGCCTCATCCCTTGTTCAGTTCATATTATTATGGCTATGGAGTGAATGTCTCTTAGTTTGCACAATGAAAAAATATCAAATCCATGATGTCAGTTTTACATTTAGTCATTTTCATTTAGAGCGTCTTAAAGATGCAACTTTGGCTTTCAGACACTGCAAAGGAATTATTATTTTAAAAACCTACTTTTTTAGATTTTTTTGTAAGCTGTGGAAGAATCTTAGATTTTATAAAAGCCTTTTTACAAAATTAGAGTAAATCTAAACTGCCAACATCCCTTTAATGTTACAGTAACTTATAGAGAGCATTAGCAGTAAGCTCAATGGAGGTTGAAAGAAGAGGCAATGTTGCTTCAGTTTCCCTTGAATTCTTTTATCAGCCTGGTGACTACTTGATGACACATTCTTCGTCACATGTTCATGAAAGATGGGCTATATGGGGACACACAGCATGGAAAGTATTTTAACCAGGGATCAGTTATGTTGATGAGATCCATACATGTTGTATATTTGTATATTCCTCAGATGCATTTTATTAATCGCACAAGAGAGAGGAAAATGAGATAATTATTATTCTTTATCCAAACAAAAACTAATGTCGTTTTCCTCCTTATCATGGCATATCTACAAACGGTAGTATTTCACATGGCAGCTTGGATATAGCATGATGCCATTAGCAAATGCAGTGAAGAGCAAATGAAAGTCATAGAGCATAGATCTTCAAGCCTACCTAATGGTGTCTGATGGAGCAAGGAAGAAGTGAGGCCAACAGGAGTGAGAAGCCAGAATTCATAATTTGATACCAAATGGGAGGAAATGGGCACAGACAACTATTCTAAAAGTCGCTTTAGACACTCATTTTTTTAGAACCAACCTAAAGAACAAGCAAAACAAGAGGCCACCTGGGGACCCATGACCCAATGCAAGCGTTCAACTCCTGGGCCAGAATTATCTCCTGCTTTGGTCCTGTCTGCCACCAGAGGGGAAACAGATCTCCCCACCCAGGTTACCAAGTTCCTCACTACCCATGGAGCAGGAGAATTCTCGCTGGTAAGGAGATTGGGGGAGTAAATGCTCTGCTACAGGGTTACCTCTATAATTACCCATATCATGGTTCATCATCATCATCAGGTCTTCAGCACTAAAAGCATGGGCTTCTACCACTTGAGCTAAAGAAGTAGATTGTAGTACTAGAAAGCCAAAAGTATAGCTAGGGTCAAAAAAGAATTAGATGGCTAATAGGTCCATCAATGGCTATTAGCCAAGATTGTCAGGGATGCAACCCCATGCTCTGGGTGTCTGTAAACTTCTGATTGCTAGAAGCTGGCACTGGACAATAGAGGGTGGATCACTCAATACATTCCCATATTCTATTCCCTCCCTCTGAAGCATTTAGCACTGGCAACTGACAAAAGACAGAATACTGGGCTAGATGGACCATTGGTGTGACCCAGTGTGTCCATCCTTATGTTATTTCCTTGTACTCTTCCTGGAGTGATGGACAGAAGCAGAAAATGCGAGGGGACACCTCACAACACGCCATTGTGTTAGCTTAACTTCCCAAGGCTTCCCAGCAGCCGGAATGGATCCGAAAACTTCCACAATAGTTTGGTCAGTTTTGATTTTTTTCCAGAATCAAAGAAAAATACACACATGGAAAGGGCTATTATTTGGCACAACTTTCCTATTTTAACTGTGGAAGTATCACTCACTAGAGATGAGTCTAAACTAGATCCAAAGTCCTCAAGTGCTTGGATCCAAGGTTTTGGTTGAGAGTCAAGTCTAGTATTCACAGTGTCAGATTATATGAGGTTATGTTCTTTTAACCTGCTCTTCAGGTTGTCATTCATAGCATGGTGAGTTAGGATGAAGAGTGCTACCAGTCGTGGTTAGTAACCGGCAGTGCAAATTAAAAATGAACAATCATTAATAATTCAGGATCTTTGGATTCCACGTACTCCTGAAATTCTTCCCTAAACAATATTACAGCCTCACAGACTTTCAATTTAAGATGAATTCACTTTTCAGAAATTCTTTCCTGAAGCCATCATAGAAAGGGCAGATGTCTCTGGCACTGGCCATGTCTAATTCAGATGGGAAATTCAGGTCAACCACACCATTTCAGGGCCTAGCCAAGGGAAAGAGTATTGTCCAGTGGATAGAACAGGCAAGTAAGATTCAAGATCCATGAGTTCTGTTCCCAACTCTGCCTCGAATCTGCATCATGACTTTCTCCATTTAACCATTTGCAAAATGTGTATACAATATATTTGTTTCAGGGATATTGCAGAGCTTGGTTGGATGAAAGATGCCTTGAGTAGAAGGATTAGTATTATTAAACAGGCGGTGTATTGAAAGGCTCTCTCTCAGGAAAAACAATTTATCACACATAAACCTCAAAGCCTCAAATCCTAGAGCCTGGAGGATGGAAATAAATGAGAAAGATGTCTCTTTTTCAGTGCCAAGCACATTATGTCAATAGGAATAATGCATTTACATTTGTACTGGATGCAGGGAATTTAGTGGGATCCTGTACATAGATAAGGCTCCTCGGTGATACAGGAATACAACTAATTAATAATAATGAAATGAAACATGCTAGGCCAGTGGGGTTTTCCACTATGTTTAGGAGGATGATTTACCTCCTCAGCTGTCAAAATAAAGACACTTTAGAGGCTAAGAATGTTTAGTAAGTCTTCCAAACTGACATGATTTAGTCGTAAGGAAGAAATCACACATTTAAGTTCCACACATTTCTTTTCTTGTCTGACAGAGTAAATTCCCTATATTCATTCTCTGTAATCCCCCTGCTGCTGTTACTTACAATAGGTTGGACATGTCATGGTATCATTGAAGTCAAAAACTTTTCTCCAAGGCACTTTTCTAACAATTAAATTAAGTTGATTAATTAACTTAATTGATATTTCCTTCTCTAGTAGTCTTAGGCCAGTGATTCCCAAACTTTAACAACCTTTGAACCCCTTTTACTAAAATGTCAAATCTCGTGAACCCCCTTCTAAAAATGAATATTTCCAGGGATTTTCTCTTTTACCTGAGTATAAACTATTTAGGCTGCTATTAGCTATTTCAGTTTGGGCTCCACATTTCAGGAAAGTTATGGACAAATAGGAGAAAATCCAGAGAAGAGCAACAAAAATGACTAAAGATCTAGAAAGCATAACCTGTGAGGGAAGATGGAAAATAGTAGGTTTGTTTAGTCTGGAGAAGAGAAGACTGAGAGGGGACATCATATCAGTTTTCAGGCACATAAAAGGTTGTTAAAAAGAAGAGGAAGAAAAATTGTTCTCATTTACCTCTGAGGATAGGACAAGAAGCAATGGGCTTAAATTGCAGCAAGGGTGATCTAGTTTGGACATTAGGATAAACGTCCTCTCAGGGTAGTTAAGCACTTGAATAAATTGTCAAGGGAAGTTGTGGAATCTCCATCATTAGAGATTTTTAAGAGCAGGTTAGACATACCCCTGTCAGGGATGATCTAGATAATACTTAGTCCTGCCATGAGTGCAGGGGACTGGACTAGATGACCTCCCTAGGTCCCTTCCAGTTCTACAATTCCATGATTCTAAATGTTCAGGGTTTGAGCAATGAGGCTGCAGCATGTCAACAGAGTAGATTGATGGGCAACAAGGTCAAGATAAACTCTTGTAACTATGAAGGCTATTTATACCTCTGCATATGGAGAGGGAACATTCAAATTCATGATGAAAATGTATGGTACTGTAGTATCCTCAGCCAAGCACTCTCCAAGTTTCAGAACAAAGCAGCTCTACTATTCTCCTAGAAATGTTCCTAGCCTGAGGTTGGCAGAACATTGATTCAAAACAAATTTGTGGATTTTTTTTAATGTAGCAAAAACAGCGAATTAAACTAAATCAAAGCACATCTTGTCTACCTCATCTAATTACAGTCCAACCTCCACATAGACTGCCAAACTCCATGCAATAACACTGCACTTACATATACTGCTTTCCATTCATAGACTTAAAAGTACTTTGTAAATATTAATAGGAGCAGGAAAGAAGTATATTAAGTCATATACAAAGGGTCAGACTAGATCAGATTAGAGTTTTAAGGTGCGCTCTCTTAGGGAGGCATGAAGGAAAATTCAGGGGGCTGTGGTGGGTGCGGGTCAGCCCCCAAAGGGGGCAGGGAAGTAATGCCGTCCAGCCCCAGCTCTGCTCTGGCTCCACCCCCAGCTATGGCTCCAGCTTCCAGCCTGCTTTTGCCCCTGGCTGCAGCTCTGTCCCTGGCCCCACTTCTGGCCCCAGACCCAGCTCCAACTGCAGCCCCAGCCTCAGCCCTCTTACATCATCTGTGTCTCTCTCCTTCCCCCCCCCCCCTCCAGAACCACACCCCACTCCCAGCCCTGACTCCAGGTGGACCGGGGTGTGGGGCACAGACAGGGGTAAGGGAAGGCACAACTCTCAAAAATTTGGGGACCATTGGTCTAGATGAGCAAGTGGCCCCTACTAGCCTAAATCTATACGACTTTAAGGGTATGTCTGCACTGCAGTAAAAGACCCCATGGCACAGTGGATTTTGTTCTGCTGAAGTTAGAGGCTGGGGTGCATGTGTGTTTTAAACAGGGCTTATAATAGAAAGCTCACTTTGACCTTCACTGTGGTGAGATTAGCACCATTCCATAACTAAATACTGCACCTTGTTCTAAATATCCAGAGGCAATTTCTGTTTACAGCACAGCAAGATGTGCTGAGCTGAAAGATCCTACTAGCAATAAAGCCAATGCTCTCCTGTCATGGGGCCATGGGGATTTGGTGGGGATTCCCCACCAAACATTTCTTTATTATGTGGACTTCTGCCCTGCTCGTGGAGGGTGCAAAACATCTTTGTCTACTGCTGCTGGAAGAGATGACTTGGGCTGTGGCAGTTTGCTGTGTAAAATTGCATTGGGTGGGTCTGAAACTAGAGAATGAGGAGTCTGTTACTACTTTACCCTTACCCATGAGACACCTTTGGGTTCTCCCATCTCATTAAAGTCAGAGAAATGGTTTTAAACGGCTTCCCTGTGGCTGCTAGACCATATAGACATATAGACCAGGCTAGATTCTTCCTGGTCTATATGTGGTTGCAGGTTAGGGAGAAATAAGAAGTTCCCTGCCTGTGCAAGGGGCGGGTAGATTTGCAACCCCTGGTACCTCCTTTCTCCCCTGACAGCATGTGGTGCCACAGAGAATAGAGGAGGAGTCGGGGTATACCCTGTCTCCTCACATATATTGACCTCTAATCTGCAACCCAAAAAGGAGTTTAACAGACATGCAGCTGTTCTGTGCTTAGGAGCCATTCGTGCTTGACATATAGCTGGTGAACCTAATTCCTTGGTTGATAGTGTCCAATTTGTAAATTAATTCCTATGAGCCTCTGATGGTGTGGCTGATGTGACTAGGTCACAGCTCATAGGACCTAATCATATCAGCCACAACATCAGAGGCTCATTCACCTGCACATCTACCAATGTGATATATGCCATCATGTGCCAGCAATGCCCCTCTGCCATGTACATTGGCCAAACCGGACAGTCTCTATGCAAAAGAATAAATGAACACAAATCTGACATCAGGAATCATAACATTCAAAAACTAGTAGGAGAACACTTCAGTCTCCCTGGCCATTCTATTAAAGACTTGAAGGTGTCAATTTTAAAGCAGAAAAACTTCCAAAACAGACTCCAACGCGAAGCTGAGGAACTGGAATTAATTTACAAATTGGACACTATCAACTAAGGGTTAAACAGAGACTCTGAATGGCTTAGTCATTACACTAATTGAATGTATTGTCCTAGTTAAGTTTCTTTTCACAGGTTCTTGTCAATTGTCAGACATAGATCCACTTGATTTTTCACTACAAAAGGTTTTTTTTTTCTCCTGCTGATAATGGCTCATCCAAATTAAATAGCCTCTTAGAACTGGTATGGTAATTTCCAACTTTTTCTGCTTTCTGTGTATATAAATGCATCTTACTTCTGTGTGTTCCGTTCTATGCATCCGATGAAGTGGGCTATAGCCCATGAAAGCTTATGCTGAACTAAACTGGTTAGTCTCTAAGGTGCAACTAGTATTCCTCATTTTCTTTGTAGTTTTTCCTAATATCCAACTTACCCTGTTTCCCCGAAAGTAAGACATCCCCCGAAAATAAGACGTACTTCCAGTTTTGCCTCTCGCTGTAATATAATGTAATGTAATTTTGGGAGCAAAAATTAATATAAGACACTGTCTTATTTTCGGGGAAACACGGTAGATCTCCCCCACGAGACCATTGCTCCTTGTTCTGTCATCTTCCAACAGTCTAGCTCTATCTTCTTTGAAACCTCCCTTCAAGTAGTTGAAGGCTGCTATCAAATCCCCCCTCACTCTTCTCTGCAGACTAAATAAGCCCAGTCCCCTCACCCTCTCCTCACAATTCATGTGCCCCCTAATCATTTTCATTGCCCTTCTCTGGACTCTCCAATTTTTCCACATCCTTTCTGTAGTAAGAGGGCCCAAAACTGAACACTATACTCCAGATGTGGTCTCGCCCAGTGCTGAATAGAGGGGAATAATCACTTCCCTTCATCTGTTGGCAGTGCTCCTACTAATGCAGCTCAATATGCCATTACCCTTCTTGGCAACAAGGGCACACTTTTGACTTGTATCCACCTTCTCATCCTCGGTAATCCCCAAGTCCTTTTCTGCAGAAGTGCCGCTTAGCCCCAGCCTGTAGCAGTGCATGGGATTCTTCCGTCCTAAGTGCAGGACTCTGCACTTGTCCTTGTTGAACTTCATCAGATTCCTTTTAGCCCAATCCTCCAATTTGTCTAGGTCACTCTGGGCCCGATCCCTACCCTATGACATATCTAATTCTCCCCCAAGCTTAGTGTCATCTGCGAACTTGCTGAGGGTGCTATCCATCCCATCATCCAGATCATGAATGAAGATGTTGAACAGAGGTCAACAAAGATGTTGAACGAAGGTCAGTGGCAGAGCCAGGAATTGTATATCAGTTTCTTCAAGGCCAGTCCAGTGCCTTACCCATCAAACAATTCTTAAATCCTCCTCCTCCTTCCAGCTGCATTGGTTAGCTTTGTTTGGACTCCCAGGACACGTGGTACTATTTCTATTCACAGAGTGGATGAGCCTATTGTCACCTTACTGGAAAGTGAAGAAAAAGCCTCATGTTGCACAAAACTGTTTTTTATTTTTTACTTGCTTCTTTGACTTCACTCATGCAACCGATTTCTCATTTCCCCTCCATTACTGTGCAGATATCGCTTTCTATCTGGACACCCAACCCCCAGGCGAGTTACTTCCTTCTTGTAAACCTCAACGATCTTTTTCCTTCTAGCCTGTTGCAAATTTTTTAAAAAAACTTTCAGTGTCGAATAATGGTGCATAAAAACAAATGGCATCTTGCTGAGTTAGACAGAATTGTTCTCATCTGCGCGGTAGTTTTCCTACTGATTGCGAAGCAGTGCAGGTTGCACAATGATTCATATGCACATTTGATGATTCAGCCAAGTTCACAAGGGTTGGAGCAAGAATTTGCCATGGAAATGTACAGAGTTTCTAAGTATCTCACAAACTTCCCCAATTGAACTTGCAAAATCCCAAAACTTCCTCCTAAGCCAGCTTTGTAGAACAAAACAATGAAATGTCAGTTTGAGAACCTTTGCTCTAACTTTCCCCATTCGCCCCCTGGCTATTGCATAGACCTTCCTATAACCATTCGCACAGTGTTGGTAGTGTGTGTAATGATGCTGTTGGGACCCAACTGAGAGTACCAATTCAGGACAAATTGCTTAAAGCAGGGCAGTTACAGCCCAAGGCTGGGGTTCCTTTGCACACCAAGGCAAACGAAACCAGCCAAACAGAGAAGACTTTGGTTTTACCCCACTGGCTAACCATAAGTCACATAAGCAATTTCCTTAGACACTCCCATTTCCCAGTATCACCACCCACTATAGAGTCAATATTCAGAACTTCAGCTAAAAAAATGACACATATACAAATAGCATAATTATAACCAGCAGATCACAACCTTCCCATAGACACCTCACATGACAACCTTTGTACAATATTTGCTGCAAATATGTAACAGTGATCTATATGGTTGCAGGTTATGTCAGTAACATCACAGTGGGCAAGAATCCATGGTTTTCTGTAAGGATGAAAGAATAAGGAATTCACTTGCTAAGTGTACTAGGCCAGTGGTCTTCAAAGTGGGGTGCACGCACCCTCAGGGGTGCGCAAGACCCCGATGCTGCCGCCAATCCCGCCCGGGAGACCGCCGAAGTCGCCGTCTATTTTTGTCCCACGGAAATGCCACCAAAAGAATGCGGAAGCTTTCTATTCGGCAGCATTTCGGCGGGCATACCCTGGGGGCCACAAGTGGAGGCAGGACCAGGAAAGGGGCCGCGGCGCAAAAAGATTGAAGAAGCTGTACTAGGCAAATACAAAGAAGATCCAGGCACATTGTGGATTGTTAAAAATGTATTCAACAAATTAGCACATAATCTGACAGTTTTTGTGAAACACGTACACATTAGGAATATGAGTAGGAGCAAATAGGGTTGTTATGTTTTCAATTACTGATCTGCTAAGAAATCTTTACATTTATTTATTTATTATTTGTACTTTCTTACAAATAAATAAATAAAATGTTCTTCAAATTATCTGAAATGTGGCACGGTTTTGAGTTACGGGATAAGACAGAAGTTTGCCTGACAAATGTCAAATTTATCTGTAAGAAGGGGGCTTTTATCTCCAGAACTATTAAAATAATGATCAGTACAAATGCAGGACTCATTACAAATTAAAGTTTTGTGAGAGTATGGACTGAGTAAAAGATTATGGCACAGGAGACACATGAAGGTCAAATTCTGGGGTCATGACTCAAGCAAAATCCCCAGTGGTGTCTCTAAATTAGGTTTTCAGCCCAGCGCAACCAAATGAAATGCCCACTCTTGTGTTCAGTAAAGTCAATAAGAATTTTGCCATTGACTTTAGCTGATGCAGGATCATACCCTTAGTCGTCTTTATGTTGAACCTTATAGTATACACATCAGAATGAATTCCACATGTTTGTAAAGCCAGGGAAGGGGGAAGCAAAGTTTGTCAAAGCCAGAGGAAAGTGCCTTAAATCTATGCTACGCCAGAAGGTAGAACGCCACATGCAATTGAATTAATTTAACTTGTAAACAAGCTGTGGCTAGAAGCATAAAACCAGCCAGGGCCAGCTCATCTAGAGAGGAGAGACCACCAGAGCTGCTGAGACAAGCCCCATTAAAGAAAACAGTCAGCATGACTTATATAACTCACTCAAATTCCAGTAAAAGATCCTGATTCTTTAAGCAGCCCTTTTTACTGACATGGACTCATAGGACTCCACAGAGAGACGGGGTGTGCCCAGGGGTCCATCCACATGAGGCTGCTAAACGGTGATCATTTTGTATTGATTAGGACAATGATCACTCAGGTAAAACAACAAGCTCTGACCCTGAGTGAACTCACTTAGTATAACCGTAATAATTCAAATACTAATTAATAGTTTAGGGCAAGCATAAGATAGATAATTCCAAGACACGCACACTTGAGAGCTATTTTAAATGGACTCTCTTAGTTCAGGGTTTGGATACTGAATGCAGAATGGATTGAAAATTCTCCCAAGACCATATAGAAAAGTTTTGAGAGGCTAATCCGAAAGATCCAACAAAAATTTAAAAAGATATTGAAGACTAGGAAACATACGGCACAAATCAAGGTAGATGCATTAAAGGCAGGAAGACTGCAGAGCCCTGTGCATCATGTAAAATGAATGCTGCTTATCACACTGAATTATTTGTGCTCAGAGCATATATGCTCAGTCCTGGACAAAGTAATCTCTTTGCAAAGCTTCATAATGCAGCTGAGTCAGTTAAAAGCTGGTTATAGACAAGGAAGCTTATTTAGCTGTCAGAGCAATTTTCAGTTACACTAGAACAGAATATGGATGGGCAAAATTCTGCAGTGACTTATGCCCTGTGCAACCCATTAAAGTCAATGGGGTTACATGGGTGTGAATCAGTGTGGAATGTGGCCCAGCGTGTGTGGACAGCATAAGCACCCCATCCCCCTCTCAAATCATGGTATAAATTACAAAATGGTTGCATAAATTGCACTCCTTCTGCAGTTGTGGATGTCAAAGTTCTGCCCAGGCCAAGACATCTTTGTTTCCATAGTAACCAGTGCCATTCAGTGTGTGGGGGGGGGGGGGGGGGGGGGGGGAAGCAGGAGGCAATTCAGAAAAGCATAAGAAGTGTAACTGGAGAAGACAAATCCATGGTGCAAACAAATTAAATGGTAGGTTGGGCATATTAACAGATGTGTATTGCCCCTCCATGGGGATATATCTATCTTACTCATGGTTCCACCCCTCGGAATAATGTAATCACCACAATCTCTTGCCAATAAAATCTATTTAGCATCACAAGCCTTCATATATACTCCACATAGTAATAGATAGTTCATAATAAATGCCTTTACTTAGCACAGTGGCCTTCACTGGGACCCTGTTGTGACTCGTGTCATTAGCAGGTGTTTCCAAGTCTCATCCTCAGCATAGGAAGTAGAGGAAGGACTGGGAAGTTACAGATTCAAACTAAAATTAATCAAAATACCTGTCACGCTTTCCAAAACAAGATGTGTGTGAGATGTGTAACTCTCGGGGGCAGGGAGAGGCATTCTGGAGATAATAAAAATCTGAGACTTTGTCCTTGAAACAGCAAAATCACTGTTAAATCACTTATTTCACTAATTACAAATCTTATGTAAAACAAACTTTCTACAACTTTTTGATAAAACTCCCATTGACTTCAATAGGGTCAGGATCTCTCTTCTCCTTTTTTTGAAACCATGTCTCTTATTTTTCCCAACTTATTTCCTTTATTTTGCCTTTTCTACATGTTTCCTGCCAGATTTGACCTTTCCATTGTCTTTACCTTTCTTTTTATAACTTAATTGTTTTTGTATCGCTCTCTTTCTCTTACTCCTCACTTCACCTCTCTGTCCAAATCTCTCCCCAAAGCTATCTCTTCTCCCTTTATCCCCCCAGTTCTTTTGGGATAGGACCAGAGCATGTGGCCATTTCAATCTCCAAATGTGAGTACAGTAAAACCTCCATTTAACGGACTAATTCGGGCGAGGGGGTGTCCGTTAAATCAAAAAGTCGGTTATTTAATAATAAAAAAACCCGAGCTGTCGGAGCAGCAGCCCGCCCGCCACAGGGTCGGGGCGGCAGCTCCGCAGCCCGCCCACTGCTGGGACCCGGGCGGCAGCAGTGGGAGCCAGACCGCCCGCTGTCGGGATCGGGGCAGCAGCCGGGAGCCGGCAGCCACCCCGCCAGCGGCTGGGACCGGGGCGGCAGCTGGGAGCCGGCAGCCAGACCGCCCGCTGCCGGGATCTGGGCTACAGCCGGGAGCCGGGAGCCACCCCGCCAGCGGCTGGGACCAGGGCGGCAGCCGGGAGCCAGCAGCCAGCCGCCTGCAAAGGGGACCGGGGCCGCAGCCGGGAGGGGTCGCGGTCTGATATGGATCAGAAATTTTGTCCGTTGCATCCGAAGTCCGTTAAATCGAGGTCCGTTAAATCGAGGTTTTACTGTATCAAGTGTATTGAAGAATGAGTGGGTGACAGTGGAAATGTGCTGGTATCACCCTTTAAATGCAAGTGACAGACATGAAACCACATATAGAGACCAGAGTGGGGAACAAATTTAGCTCCTTTATGTTCATAAAAATTGATACCTACTGTGTCTATAAAATCAGTTAATATAAGCTGAGACCACAAACACTAATATGTATCAATCTTAATTTCAGGGCAGCTCTGTAGGGCAGAGTTATGACTGTTTGAGTACCTTAACTGCTCTTCCATACCTTAACATACTTGGGTTTCTCTTACAGTTTGTGTTAACTAAATTTATTGGTTTATAATGTGTATTTTTGGGATAAATACAATATCCCTGTAACGTTTTAATCTGAAATTATGGGTATGTACCCTCAAATTTAACTCCCATTTTGTTGTAGTTTTGTCTTGGAATAAAGAGAGAAGAGAATGGGTCCTAATCTTGTAAATATGAGTGGTAATGGAAAGACGTAGCTACATTGTTCTCCAATGAGAATATTCTGGGGTATATGTTTATCCCACTTTAGATATTTGCATTTTCTAGTTGGATTCCCTATAATTTTGTTACATAAGAACATAAGAATGGCCATCCTGGGCCAGACCAAAGGTCCATCTAGCCCAGTATCCTGTCTACCAACAGTGGCCAATGCCAGGTGCCCTGGGGTGAGTGAACCTAACAGGTAATAATCATATGATCTCTCTCCTGCCATCCACCACCCCCTTCTGACAAACAAAGGCTAGGGACACCATTCCTTACCCATCCTGGCTAATAGCCATTAAAGGACTTAACCTCCATGAATTTATCCAGTTCTCTTTTAGACCCTGTTATAGTCCTAGCCTTCACAACCACCTCAGGCAAAGAGTTCCACAGGTTGACTGTGCGCTGTGTGAAGAAGAACTTCCTTTTATTTATTTTAAACCTGCTGCCCATTAATTTCATATGGTGGCCCTTAGTTCTTATATTATAAGAACAAAAACTTTTCCTTATTCACTTTCTCCATACCACTCATGATTTTATATACCTCTATCATAGCCTCCCTTAGTCTCCTCTTTTCCAAGCTGAAAAGTCCTAGCCTCTTTAATCTCTCCTCATATGGGATCTGTTCCAAACCCCTAATAATTGTAGTTGCCCTTCTCTGAACCTTTTCTAATGCCAGTATATCATTTTTGAGATGAGGAGACCACATCTGTATGCAGTATTCAAGATGGGGGCACACCATGGATTTATATATGGGCAATAAGATATTCTTCATCTTATTCTCTATCCCTTTTTTAATGATTCCTAACATCCTGTTCACTTTTTTAACTGCACACCACTCAGGACTAGATTGAGAATTACCTCTCCCTTTATGGGTTCCTGTACCAGCTGCTCCAAAAAGCAGTCATTTAAAGTATCAAGAAATTTTATCTCTGCATTTTGTCCTGAGGTGACATGTACCCAGTCAGTATGGGGATAATTGAAATCCCCCCACTATTATTAAGTTATTTATTTTGCACAAAACACAGAGGTGGGAGGAGATAAAAGAAATGCAAACAAGAAAGAATTGGAGAGTATCTCTTCAAGAATCCACAGCAACAAGCCAGTGTAAGAGAAACACAATCAATCCAATAATAATTACACTGTAGATGTGATATTAAGTTTGACTGAAGGATGCCACCTGTCTAGCGTTTTACTGACACAGCTGGTTATTACCATTTTCCAAGAAAGACTGGGGAAGCCGAGCAGCTGTCTGGACTGATGATTTGATTTTATTTGAAGTCTTCAATAAGTAAAAATAAAGGCAAACTACATGAATAATGAATCTGATCTTGGTTTTGTGGATGCTTTTGCATTTTCCAAGAATAGCTCCTGAACCTCAACCAAAGTGAATATAGCCAGACTATCAATGGAAGGGAACGGCTAAACCACCCTGGACACGCCCAATCCCATCTGATCTCAAACGCTAAGCAGGGTCGGGCCTGGCTAGTACTTGGATGGGAGACCTCCTAGGAATACCAGGTGCTGTAGGCTTAACATGGGCGTGGGGCTAGCAACTCCACCCCGTAGGGAACCAACTTGCTACCGAAACACCAACACCAGAGATGGAGTGCTCTGTGGTTGGTGGCCCATACCCCACTGGTGATGGGCAGAGAGAGAGATCAATGGAAGGAGTCCATACAAGGTGGGGAGGGGGATTCTTCTATGAGTTGCTGTTTAGGTACGGTATTAACTGTACGGATCCACTCCATCCACCTAAGGAAGATACATTGTAACAGGAGCAAAAGGGTAGATTGTCATCTCGGTTACAACTGGAATCAATCCCGTGGAACCACATTGATCTTGTGGAGTCACACCGGCTTCATGTAGCTGAATCTGGGGAAAGAATTTGATCTCACGTAAACCAGCTAAACTCTCAACTCTGTCACCTTCAAGCAAGTTTCTCCTCATTTACACTAGTGTAAATGAGATCAGAATCACTCTTAGGGACAGGTTTTGAAGGTATTTATGGGCCTAAAGATGCAGATAGGCACCTGGCGGGATTTTCAAAACCTCACACCTAACTCCTATTGCTAGCTAAATCTTTAAAAATCTGGCCTCAATTCTGGAAGCTGTTCCAAGCATACAGGCTGCTGAGCACAAAGGTTCATAGATTCAAAGGGCCTCTGTATAAATGCAGGGCTATACCCAGATGAAGCTGTTTGTTGGACCGAAATCTTGGTTTTGGAAACATGGCAATAGAGGTAACAAATGGGTGAATGTTTTGCTTCAGAACCTCTTGCATGATGATGGTTTGCTGTTTCATTTTAGGTGATTTTGTATCTCCTCAAGCGCTTTTTTTCTGCCAGAATTAAACAGCTATTTTCAAATCCCAAACATCCCCCAAAATAGAACTTTAATTTCAAAGCCATCTTTCTCACCCACTGGGACCCAGATTGTTCAGGAACAGCTTAATTTTCTTTGAGGAAAGACCTGTTTTTAAGACAAAAATTATGGTGATGTTTTTTCCAGCCACAAGAGCTCAGGTTTGAGTGTGTGATGAAATGAAATAAAAATGAGTAGCTTTGCCTTTTGTTGCCCAGTTTTTCACATACCTCCAGTGGCAATGCTTGTTGCCAAGACAACCTCAGAGAGAAATGAATTCCAGAATGAAACTCTGTGTGTGTGTGTGTGTTTAAAATAAATAAATTATTCACTCTTTTTGAATGTCTGCAGACACTTACATGCTTCTCTCCAAACTAACACAGATCAAGCTGATAGATAGGTAATGTTGATAATATTAAAAATGTATCTTGCATTTATAAACTGTCTTTCACACCTGAGGTATCCCAAAGCATTCTGTAAATTAGGAGCCACATCCTGGGCCCTGCTTCATGTCACTCCTGCAGAGCAAAGCTGCCCTAAAGCTGTCTTAACCAGTACCTTGAAGTCTCCTTAGTGGATTCTTGGGTGGCTGAGAGCAGATGCACTGACTCCTACCCTTCCCCTTCTGTGCTCATAGGGTAGAGTGAGTGGATGGGGCAAAGATTTGTCTGCATTTAGTCTCTGGGCCAGGGAAAGTGTAAATGTGACTTATAGTCACTTCCACCATGCTTGGCACATGGCCTCAAGTGAGGATCTGAGCCTTTGGTTTTGTTAACTTCAATGACTAATGACATTTTGGTGAGAGGGCATCTTTGCTAAAGCTTCAATACCACTGCACTTTCAATTAAGATTGAAGAGCTCACAATAAACATCTTCAGAGACACCAAGCATGTCCTCTAGCAAAG
The DNA here is from genome assembly GCA_032164245.1 of Sternotherus odoratus. NCBI lineage: Eukaryota > Metazoa > Chordata > Testudines > Kinosternidae > Sternotherus > Sternotherus odoratus. Next base: position 17,600,544 of record JAVMKO010000005.1, on the reverse strand, counting down.
AAGAGACTAGAGAAGACCAATCCTTATATTCGTAAGGTAAAAAAGAAGGGCCACTTGTAAATGAAGGTCTAACTTTTTAAAATCCTGTGCAGGTCACCTTTAATCTGCAGCTACCAATTTGTACTTATCGGGAGGTGAGAATTGATACTTATATGAACGACTTTGGAAATCCTCACGTTATGCTATGTTTGAAATTTAAGTTGACATACCTAGCAAGTATGAATGGCTGCAACTCTCAAAGACCTTTGTCGTCAAAGAGCCGTTCAATAAGGGTGAAAGCCAATCCCCTGCAGAGGGCCAGTCCAAGGTCCATATACCATTTATTCAACTTTTGTAGCATGGTCTGAGCACACATTGATGCTGTCAGGGCTTCTAAGGTACAGGGCCCCGGGCTTCCCATCTTGCAAACTCTTCTCACCCTACACAGAATTCGAAGGTAAAACATATGCTGTAATGGACCAAACTCACCCTGGTGTATCTGTATTGAAGTCAGTGGAGTTTCACTAGGGATGAATTTGCATGTCCTAGTACACTGCAGCCAAGTCGACACTGAGGTAGCTGATGGGAACGATCCTATTTTGACATACTCGTCCTGCCAATGTAAGCATATGGTTTGTGTGCATATGGAATTGGGGCATGCCAGAAGGTCGGAGAAAAGGAGAATGAAAGAAGCTGAGAGAATGCAAACAGCTGTTTCATTTTCTACTGTATTTCTGATAGGCTAAAAACTTTCACAAAACCAGATATTCATAGACTCATATTAATTGCTAATGGTCTCTGATATGACCTAGTCTATCCATCTCTTCTTCTCATGCAGTGCTGTTAGACTTTTGTCCCATGACATTTTTAACAGAGCTTCCTTCACATGCCTGTGGAGCTCTATTCACAGTGTAATGGGGTTTGTTGTTAGGAAATGGCTTCTGATATTCAGGCTGAGTTTTCATCTCCGTTTTATTGCGTTAATCCAAGTTATATCTCCAAGAACTACCAAAACAGTGCTTCTTCCTTTCTGGCATTTCAACTTTTCAAATATTTAAAGATTGTGCTCATGACTCTGAGCTGTTTTTCATTCAAGCTACTGTATATGTAACACAGAGGGCCAATTTCCACTCACCCACATGCATGCAACCCCATTGACTTCAGTGGTGATGCACAGCAATTAGTGAGAGATAATGAGAGTTCATTTGACCACAGTATTCAATTATTTTAATCTTTCTTCATAATTTAGCCCATTAGTTGTTTTTCTTGTTCTCTGAATTCCCTTCAGTTTGTCAAGATCTTTCTGTTCCCGAGGTGTTCAAAACTGCACATAATATTCTAAGGGGAACCTCACCAGCCCCATACAGAAGAAAAACACTGCCCCACTCTGTGCTGTGATGTCTATGAGTATATATTCTGCTTATCCATGTGGGTACTAATGATACTGCCAGGTCTGACCCAGAGCAGATCATCGGTGACTACACAGCTTTGGCAGCTAGGGTCAGGGGAACAAGTTGTGTTTTCATCCTTCCTCCCAGTTGTGGGTAAGTTCCCAGGAAGGGACATGTGCATCCTGGAGATGAATAAATGGCTGTGCAGATGGTGTTGATGGGCAGGGTTCAGCTTCCTTGACAATGGATTGGAAGGTTTACTGGGAAGAGATGGGGTCCACCTGACCTAGAAGGGGGAAAGCATTTTTGTATACTGAGTCACCAGCCTAAGGAGGAGGGCTTAAAACTAGGTTCCAAGGAGGCAGGTGACAAAAGCCCACAGGTATTAAAAAACGGAGACCTTAACAGAGGATTAGATTGGTGGGGGGTGTAGACGTGGACAATTACAATAAGGTCATAGGAGCAAAAAGAGGGAAATCAGTGGGGAATCTGCTCAACATCTTAGATGTGTATGCGCAAATGCATATATGGGAAACTGGAAGAACTGAAAGTATTGTTACCTAAGGTAAATTATGACTTAATTAGCATCACAAAGATTTGGTGGGATAAGTCTCAGGACTGGAATATTACTATAGAGAGGTTTAGCTTGTTTGGGAAGGATAGGTGGGGTAAAAAGGGAGAAGGTATATTCTTGATGTATAATGCACTTACTCTGAGGTTCAGAAGGAGGGAGTCCAGTGGAGAGTTTCTGAGTAAAGATAAGAGGGATAACAAATAGGGGAGATGTCATGGTAGGATTCCACAATAGATGACCAAATCAGAAAGAGCAGGTGGGTGAGCTGTTTCTAGAACAAAAACCAGAAATATCCAAAACATAAGACCTGATAGTAATGTGGGTCTTTACCTACCCAGACATATGTTGGAAAAGTAATAGGACAAAACACAAAATTTCCAGTAAGTTCTTGAAATGTGTTGGAGGAAACTTTTTGTTCCAGAAAGTGGAGGAATTAACTAGGGGGGGCAGCCATTTTAGACTGAATTCTGATTAACAGGGAGGAATTGGTAGCAAATTGGAAGGTAGAAAGCAGTGCGGGTGACAGTGATCATGAAATGATAGATTTCATGATTTCTAAGGAAAGAAAGGGACTTCAAAAAAAGCAGACTTTAACACAGTCAGAGAACTGATAAATAAGATCCCATGAGAAAAAAATCTAAGAGAAAAGTAATTCAGAAGAGCTGGCAGTTTTTCAATGAGACAGTATTAAAGGCACAACTGCAAACTTTCCCCATGTGAAGGCAAGATAGGAAGAATAGTAAGAGGCCAATATGGCTCCATCAGGAGCTCTTTAGTGACCTGAAAATCAAAAAGGAATCCTACAAAAAGTGGAAACATGGACAGATTGCTATGGACGAGTACAAAAGATTAGCACAAGCACGTAGGAACAAAATCAGAAAGGCTAGGGCACAAAATGAATTGCACCTTGCAAGTGACATAAAAGACAATAACGAGGTTCTTTAACTACATTAGGAGCAAGAGCAAGAGGAAAGAAAGTGTAGGTCTGTTACTCTGAAAAATGGCTTTTGGGATGCTGCTATAATAATCAGCTGATTGCCCACTTAGTGTGTTCTTCCTGAGGTAAAAGTTTCCAGGGTTGTTAAGGAAACACCAAAGGATATGGATATATATAACTCTTTCCAAAAACAAAATACCATGTTATTGCTGTAACCAATAATCCCTAATACAGTGTATCCTAAAATCCTAAACAAAACACAAAATCCCTGAGACAGAATCCCTTATTGCTAGTTACAGAGCATTCAAACTACAATAGCATATAGTTTGGGGATAGTCATATCTAGAGTTCTGCTCTTGGCCCATCTCATTTAAAACCTCCATGTTTCTCCTCACATGCCCATTGACTACTAAAGTTGTTTTGCCCTGATAGTTGCACCAAAAGGTGACTGAATTTTCCATTGTAGTGCATTAGTTTTGCTATGGGAACAATGGCAGGACCAGTTCATTTAAGACACCCTCATGGTAAAATCATGTCAGCAAGGTAAGTAGGGGGAGCTGTACCTTTTTTATAACTCTTTTTGCTGTGTTGTTCTTGTAAATTCAGTTAAATGTCAGGATGTTCCCTCTGGTAAACTTGGCAGCACAACAAGTACCATCCTGCTGAATGGAGCTGGTATGTTAGACACAGTGTTGCACAGTATCACTGAGGATACAAAAATACTTTTTGCTATCCTGTGCCGCAACTGCGAAACATTCCTCCTTCTGTCACTTGTAGCTGTATTCTTGGATCTACCTCCCCTCAACTGTGGGTTCCCAAAACACCAGTTCAGGATTGTTGAGTAATAGATCAGATGCACTTGGTTCCAGAGGAGAGAGATATTTGATTAAGTCTCTGTGTTGTGGGGTGGCTTCCCCACTCCGGAAGAACAGGGGTTAAAAGCATCCATGCTAGGCTGATTGGAGAAGCAGCCACAGCTGTGGCCAGCTCAGTCAGGGCCTAGCTGGGCCTGATAAGCGGGGTGGGGGCCAGGAGGTGGTGAGAGGAGTGGGAAGGGTTAGCTGCCTGGAAGCTCTGAAGCACAGCAGTGCTGGGGAAGGGCAAAGGGAGCTGGGGAGCTCCAACCTGGTAAACTCCAGGCTGCAGACCTTGATTAAGACCAAAAGGTACTGGGGCTACTGAGGGGAAGCCTGAGGATAGGCAAAGGCAGCAGGTCCTACCCCCTTGCTGCTGATGAGTTCCATTACAGACTGCAGTTTGCCCGAGTGAGAGGGGCTAGATGATGACTGGCAGTAGCCACTGAGGCAAGGTGAGTTTAGAGCAGGGGTCTCAAACTCAAATGACCATGAGGGCCGCATGAGGACTAGTGCACTGGCCCGAGGGCCGCACCACTGACACACACACATACCCTCGCTGCCCCGGCTCTGCCCCCACTCCACCCCTTCCATGAGGACTAGTGCACTGGCCCGAGGGCCGCACCACTGACACACACACACACACCCTCGCTGCCCCGGCTCTGCCCCCACTCCACCCCTTCCATGAGGACTAGTGCACTGGCCCGAGGGCCGCACCACTGACACACACCCTGCCCTCGCTGCCCCGGCTCTGCCCCCACTCCACCCCTTCCATGAGGACTAGTGCACTGGCCCGAGGGCCGCACCACTGACACACACCCTGCCCTCGCTGCCCCGGCTCCGCCCCCACTCTACCCCTTCCACGAGGTCCCGCCCCTGCCCCACCTCCTCCTCTGAGCACGCAGCTCCCCATTCCCTCCTGGAAAGCGCTAGGCACCACCAACAGCTGTTTGGCAAACAAAGCAAGAGCAATATAGGAAGTCCAGAGCTAGAAACACGCGCAGCCCAGCCAGGCAGCAGAGAAGCCTCCACTTCTGGCCCCTCCATCCTGCAAACTGCTATGGGGGCAGGGGGGGCACCAGGAAGCTTGGTGGGCCGCAGGGAAGGGCTTTGCGGGCCGCATGTGGCCCCCGGGCCGCATGTTTGAGACCCCTGGTTTAGAGAGTTGGGGGGTCCCTGGGGAGGGGAAACCCAGCATAAGGGGGTACTGCTGGGGGCAGAACCCTGCAGTAAAGAGTCACTGGGGTCTGGAAGGGACACAGAGCCAGTGGCAGGCGAGACACCGGCCTTCAGAGGGCACTCTGTACACTGGAAAAGAGATGACCAGCAGGAGGCTCTGCACTGGGGAGTCTTTGCTTTGCTAGACTCTGGACCAAGAGATCGTCCTGAACCAGAGACAGCTCTGCTCCGGTTGCCGCATCAATGTCTCTGGAATATTCTGTCATTTAGAGGTAGACCATATTTGTGCACTTTAACAATGCTCTTTGAAACAGTACTATGTTAAAAGGCACTAGGCGGAGCCATCCCTAGGGTACGGCGAATGAGGGCCAGCGCTCTGGGCCCCATGCTTTGGGGGACCCCGTGGGCTGGTGCAATTGGCCGGCATGGACCAATTAATGTACAGATGTTAGTGCACTTTAGAAATCACACCTATCTAGAGTGTTGCCTCACCATATAGACAAGCCCTATGTTTATAGCCCTTACCATTGTGAGTGTAGCCTTGCAAATGAGAAATGATGCAGTGTTGCTTTCTTGAAAGAATAACTCTGGGACATCCCCACCATTGTACGGTGTGCAGTGTAGACATAGCCTAAAAGGGCTAGTTCAGACCCATCTATATATATAAAAGTCAAATGGTGTATGCATGCGTGCATGCGTGCGTGTATGTATGTTCCCTTACTCCTTCCACACCGTTTGAGCTAGAGACTTGAAATTTGGTACAGTTATAGGCTTTAGGGTCCTAATCAGGGTAAGAATCGAAAATTTTTCAAATCTCACCTCTGATGCCCCCTAGGGGTGAAATTCTTTAAAGCCCAGTCACATCAGCTGGGCAGCAGGTTAACACCTGCTGTTCTCTGTGACATAGTTATGATGTAATAATACCCCCCTCCAACGGACCTCGCTCAGCTCTCTGCCCCTTCCCCCGCTCCAACGGCCCCCGCAGTCGCTCAGCTCTCTCCCCCTCCCCCCTCCAACGGCCCCCCCACTCGCTCAGCTCTCTCCCCCCTCCCCCCTCCAATGGACCCCGCACTCGCTCAGCTCTCTCCCCCCTCAGGTAAGAATCGAAAATTTTTAAAATCTCTCCCCCCTCCCCCCACTCCAACGGCAGCCCCACTCGCTCAGCTCTCTCCCCCCTCCCCCCCTCCAACGGACCCCACACTCGCTCAGCTCTCTCCCCCCTCAGGTAAGAATCGAAAATTTTTAAAATCTCCCCCCCTTCCCCCCACTCCAAGGGCCCCCCCACTCGCTCAGCTCTCTCCCCCTCCCCCCTCCAACGCCCCCCCACTCGCTCAGCTCTCTCCCCCCTCCCCCTCTCCAACGGCCCCCGCACTCGCTCAGCTCTCTCCCCACTCCCCTCCTGACGGACCCGAGCAACGCCGGGTATTTTTGCTAGTGTATTCAAACCCTGAAATTCCAAAGTTCTGGTTTTGACCTGCCTCATCATATTGATATAAGACCTTGGCTTTGCCTCGAAAAGGTAGAGCTATACCAGCAAACCGCCAGCACGACTAGGTGCATTAGGGATTAGATTTTTCAAACTTGAAACCGACAGAGCTATGCCGCCAGCACACCCTTTAAATGTACACCAGCCTAAGTCTCAGCCTTATTTTGTATCCAGGCTTGATAAAAACAGTGTTACACTAGGCTGACCATATTTCCTTTAGACAAAAATGGGACATTGGGATGGCAAAAACGGGACAGGGTGTGTGGGGGGGCATGGCCCCACCTGGGCCCCCCAGCGCCGGGCGGGGGGGGGAGGGAGAGGGGGGTCGGAGGGGGGTGGATGGAGGAATAAGCAGAACAGGGATGGGGATGAAGAGGATGGAGGGAGAGAGAGAAGGGGGGGATGAGGGATGAAGATGATGGAGGGGATGGAGGGAGAGAAGGCATGAAGGTGAGAAGGGAGAGGATGGATGGATGAGAGAAGAGATGGGGGTAGGGAGCGGGGGGATGGAGGAGGCAAGGGACAGCGAGAAGGAGGGATGGAGAGAAGGGAGATGGAAGAGGAGGCAGTGGACGGAGGAAGGGAGGGATGGAGAAGGTGGATAGAGAGAAGGAAGAGAGGAATGGAGGGATAGAGAGGAGGGAGGAAGGGAGGGATGGAGAAGGGGATAGAGAGAAGGGATGGAGAGAGCGAGAGGAGGCAGCGGACGGAGGGAGAGAGCAGGGAGGAAGGGAGGGATGGAGAAGGAGGATGGAGAGAAGGGAGGGATGGAGAGAAGGAGGGAAGGAGGAATAGAGAGGAGGAGGCGGCAGCGGGCGGCGGGCTGAAGCCGACGGCGGATCGAAGCTGTCCGGAGCCGCAGCCGGGGGCCGAGCGCTCCGGCGGGGGGGCTGCCGGCCGGGTTTTATGACTCATAATCACATAAAACGTCCGGCCGGCAGTGGGCGGCGGGCTGAAGCGGACTGCGGAGCGGAGCTGTCCGGAGCCGCAGCCGGGGGCCGAGTGTGCCGGCGGGGGGATGGGGGGCGGACGTTTTATGACTCATAATCACATAACTTCTCTCTCTCCCTCCACTCTCTCTCCCTCCACTAACTAAAGTATTGAAGCATAAGCTTTCGTGGGCTAATACCCACTTCGTCGGATGCAAGCAGTGGGTATTAGCCCACAAAAGCTTATGCTTCAATACTTTAGTTAGTCTTTAAGGTGCCACAGGACTCTTTGTTACCTCTGCTATTCCAGACTAACATGGCTACCTCTCTGATTGTTACTGAACAGTTGAAGCAAAGAGTTCGCGAACCCCCCTAAAGTTGGAAAATTGCTCATCCTAGCTGTTAGGTGAATATTTGTTATAAACAGAAACATATCCACTGTCTATATCCTGGGTGCTCAGACCTGCCTTATGTTTGTTCTTTGCTACAGCCATAGCCCTGTAATTATCCATAGGATTCATGGGTCTTTTTCCTATTGTCATTGTGAATGTTCCTGGAAAGAGATGACATGTTTGTGACATCCATCTGAATTTGTCCAACAGATGACAACCTGCAAGAAGATAGGGAGCTGGATGTCTTAGTGGATTTTTGATGGTCCACAGAGAACTTGGGTCACTGGTTCAGTTTAGCGTGTATCAGTAATGTATAAAATTTGCACTTATATAATAGCTTACTATGGTGACTTACTCAGAATGAGTCAATGGCCTCAATCCTATTGCCTCTGTCTGTACATCACACTAGGTCCCCCACAATTGGTTCTTGTTGACAGATGGGAACGGAACTCGTCTCTCTCAACCCTGGAAGTAGTTCCTCAAGTAATGATTGAAGCACATTGGCTGAACTAAGGTGCAGGGCAAGCCTGACAAGCCACTGCCCATGTTGTACCTTTTCTTGGGAGAGAGGACTTCAGTCCCCAGGGCACTCGATCCAATACCTTTCACAAGCACTAAATGTCATTTAAAAAAATAATCACGTGGGGTTCATTTCTCTATGCTGGATATTGCCATCATGCTCTCAGATCAAATATTTATCCAAGAATGCACCAAATCTGTCAGAGGTTCAGGGTATATTTGGGTATAAAATAAAAACATGGCCCCGGTTTAAAGGGACTGCTAAGCCGCACAATGTATCCTCAGGATTTAGTGTTTACCTTTGACACAGTTTTCTGTTTCTGTATAAAACATGAGAGGAGTTTAGTCAAAATGGAAAACCAAAGTACTGTTTGTTTACACTTATTTATAATCCCACATAGAGCAGGAGAGAGAGTCCTGGTGACTTGGCTAATATCCACCTCAGGTTATTACTGGGCATTCTGGCCTATTGACACTCCCAGTAGGTTCACTTAGATAAATGGTTTTCATTTTCCTTTCGTACACTGTTGGTAGGTAGTACTGTTGCTGTAAACAGCTATTATGGTTTGCTTTTGTCCCCCCGCAGTATGTTGCTGCATTTCAGTGGTTAAGGAAGTCAATCATACACATAAGGGGCCAGGTCAGAACTGGTGTAAATTGATGTAACTCCTCAGAAGAGCAACACCTGCTGAGGATCTGGTCCATGAAGTCTTGCATGTATTTTTTTGCTAATTACAGGTGCTATATAAATGTTTGTTAATTCACTTTAATTTTATTACAATAGATATTTAAGGCCAGACTTCCAAACAATCCGAAATCTAAATGGCCATTTACATGCACAGTCATAGGAGCTGCAGTTACACATGAGATTCAAAACTGCATATGCAACTATTGCATGTTGTCTTTTAATAATTCCGTTGCTGTTAAAAAATCTGGCCCTTTAGGGACCTTCTGAGCTCATGCAAAACTTCTGTTGCCTTCGATAAGTTAGATAAGGCCTGTGATGTGTGTTGTTTTATGTTCTGAACTGTTAAAAATGTGTCGTGTTTTTGTTTATTTTAAATCTCTCCAAAGCCTAGCAAGGGATTAAGAACATGGAAGACTGCCCAGTAATTACTCAATGTTGGGAGATGATACATGTATCACTGAGCCACATGCCACAGTGAGGACTGTCATTTACAACTGAGAATTGCAGCCTCCAATGTTCTACTTATCATATATCAAGAGAGCCTACCCCTTAGTCGGCTGTGGCATATAGGTTTCATTGCTATGTGTCTGGGATAGCTGGATGACCCATGGTGAGAAGGTGATGTTCATCATATGATTCCATAGTCTATCACATGCACATTTATGTAGTTATCTGTGCTACATACATGTGTAGGCTAGATTAGATTAGAGGTCAGGACTTGACCCAGGTATTTTAGCCATATAGGGTGAAGGTATTGGGGGGTGGGAATAACACCCTTCCTACATATATGTGTCTTCCCTGAACTTTGAGTCCAGATGCACAGGGGTAAGTGCTTTCTGATTCGTGTTTCCTTCCCAGATCTCCTCCGGAAGTTGTTCTAACTTGCCATTGGATATCAAAATGGCTGCAGGCCAGTTCCTTGATCTGATGGAGCGTGTATAAAGGTAACATAAAAAACACCTTCTTTGGATCCTGCAGATCATCTGGTCCCAAGGTTGACCAGGACTGGATGTGATCTGGATCAGAGCCCTGTAGTGCAACTGGTATTCTGCAGGTCCTACAGGACCCACTGCCCTATGGAGCTGGTAAAATGTACTGTGTTGCAGGCAGGATTGGGTGAGCAAAAGAACAAAAACAAAACCACTGTGATAATTTGTGGAAAAACATTTGACATTTTAAAATACTTAAATTTAAGTGAGATATAGAAAGAGACTTGGTGTCTATTGTAACAGGAGTTAAAGTATTTTTTTACATACTTTAAACAAGATTTGTTTTATTCTTTTAGTGGTAAAATTGTGTCTGAATTCTATTTATAGATTTAATATATTAATTTACTTTTTTCTTTTTTGTGGCATGGGGGAATCTGTCTCTTGCAGGACTTAAGGTTTTTGCGGGTGGAAGTGGAATAAAAATGCAAGAAACAATGCGGGAGCAGGTGGGAGTTATTATTCTGGAATGGGAAGGGAATAGGATTTAAAAAATAGTCCCATTCAGGGCTGTAATCTGGATCTCATTTTACCTGAACTCCGAGGTTCATGGGGTCTCAGATAAATGATCCTGGTTTGTCCAGTCTCTGAAAATACTATTTTCTCTGTTTTCTTTTTTTAATCCATGTGGCAAACAATTTCATATCTTCCTCTCCTGCCTCAGGCTACTGAAAAGAATTGAAATGAACATGATGTTTTGCATTTAAAAGAACAGCAGCCGTGACCCCAATTCTGACCTCCACTTTCTCTTCCTTATTTAGTAGCTGTTTGCAAAGTCAGTGTAGGCCTTTATATGTGGGGGTTTTTATAATGTACTTCCTTCAAAACAAAAAGATTGTGGGTATAAAACAAAAAGTCAATGTCAGCTGCCTCTCACTAACTGCCTTCCCCCCCACACACACACATACACACACCCCTTTTATATCCACTTCCATGAGTAGCAAAGCACAGCTTCCCTACCACCATGACAGAGGAGGTAAACAACACGAGTATGCTGTATTTACCATGCCATTCCATACCGTAGCTTACCAAAAGCTCAGTCCTGATTCTAGTAGCTTTCATGCAACAAATCAAAAATTGCTTTGTACATAACAGTTAATAAAACCAGATAATTCACTAGTGGATTTTTATTAACGCTCATTTAAATCATACAGGCGTCCCTGAGACCTTTTCTCTTTATGCCCAGCTGGAATTTACCCACTAAAGCTAAATGAGAGGTCTACAGTCTAAACTCTGGGCTCAGTATGATTTTTAAAAAGGAGAACTCTTTAGTGTTATGCCAAAAGTCAATGTCCCACATTCTCTGGCGTGTCCAACCTGTGCTTAGAGCTGGACAGGAGGATGGGGAAGGCAAAAATATCTTGACACCACCTTTGTGGATTACTGATAGTGGCTCTAGCCAGGTGCCAGTTTACTAATTGGTGCAACTCAGAGCAGCCTTCTGGCACATGAGGATCACAGCAGTATTCTGGCCATGTCCCATTTTCCCTGGACATGCCATCCATGCTGGGAGCCAGGAGAGGGGTGGTATTGAACTGCTACACAACTAGATTTCTCTATGTAGGGGGATTCCTCAGGATGCTCCTTTGCATCATCAGAGCAGCACAAAGATGCCACAGTGTGGGTGAAACTCTGGGCTAATGTCTGCAAAGTGATTTGAAGATGTAATGTGTCTGTGCACAGCTTTTGCACAGACCTCAGGCCAGAACATGCCCACAGAGCCAAAGCTTGATCCTATCACCTTTGCTGGAACCACTAACCAAAGACAGGGTAAGTAATTAATGGGTTTATGTCAGACCTGCAGTGAGTGAGGAGGTAGCTGACCAAGATCTGACTCTGGCTGTATACATAAAAAGAACAGTTTTGAAATGACTATGTTATCTATCCTGTTGCCATGGTGGAGGTTTGAGCAGAACGGATGAAATTGTCCCTTCTTAACTAAAATCCTAATGGGCGCATTTTGCACCAGCTGGATTTTGTACAGATCCCTATTAGGGAAGCCAGCCAATAAAGAATTACAGTAATCTAATCTGGGCTGTGATAAAAGTGTGAATAACCATTTCAGTATCTCAGTGGAAAATTACCACAACTTGCCGATGCCCCTTAAAGGGTAGAGAGAGAGAAACTGATGATGTAGTCAAATTGCTTCTTGCAGGGGTCACTGAGGACCATCAGACTCTTAAACAATAAGAGGAAACAGTCTTTTTTTAATCAGAAGGAACAATGGGTTACTGGGTGACTAGGTAACAAAATGGCAGATGAAATTCAGTGTTGGTAAATGACCGGTAATGCATATTGGAAAACATTATCCCAACTATACATATAAAATGATGGGGGTCTAAATTAGCTGTTACCACTCAAGAAAGAGAGCTTCGGGTCTTTGTGGATAGTTCTCTGAAAACATCCATTCAATGTGCAGCGGTAGTCAAAAGCGTTAACAGAATGTTGGGAATCATTAAGAAAGGGATAGATAATAAGAAAGAAAATATCATATTGCTGTATAAAAATCCAAGATATGCCCACATCTTGAAAACTGCCTGCAGATGTGGTCGCCTCATCTCAAAAAAGATATAATTTGGAATTGGAAAAGGTACCAGAAAGGGCAGCAAAAATTATGAGGGGTATTGAATAGAGAGATTAATAAAATTGAGATTTTTCATCTTGGAGAAGAGATGACTAGGGGGGTGGGAGGAGATATGATAAAGATCTATAAAATCATGATTGGGATGGAGAAAGTATATAAGGAAGTGTCATTTACTCCTTCTCATAACACAAGAACTGGGGGGTCACCAAATTAAATGAATAGCTAGCAGATTTAAAACAAACAAAAGGAAGTATTTCTTCACACAATGCACTGCCAACCTGTGGAACTCTTTGCCAGAAGATGTTGTGAAGGCCAAGTCTATAACAGGGTTCAAAAAAGAACTGGATATGTTCATGGAGGATAGATCCATCAACGGCTATTAGCCAGAATGGACAGGGCTGGTGTCCGTAGCCTCACTTTGCCTTAAACTGGTAATGGATCACTTGATGATTGTCTGTTCTGTTCATTCTCTCTGGGGAACCTGGCATTGGCCACTGTCGGAAGACAGGATACCGGGCTAGATGGACCTTTGGGCTGACCCAGTATGGCTATTGTTATGGTCTTATGTAAAAAGACCCCAAGGATGGGCCCAACTCTGTGATAAGCTCCCTTGGTTCCCATTGGTGTCAATGATTATCAAGGACACTCAGTATCTCTCAGGATCTGCCCTGCCCAGGATCAGTTCCAACATTCTTATAGCAGTTGCCTGGGAGTGAATATGCCAGGTAAGATTGCAAAACAATTTCCATTCTAAGCATCTGTTTCCATGTCTTCATGTTTCCCAGATAATCACATTTTAGGGTCATTTTAGAGCAAAATCCCTTCCGCCATTTTGGAGTGTGGATGACTGAAGAAAAAGGACTCTTTTCCTGATTTAGAAATGAATTGTCACATTTTCACAGAGACAAGGTGGGTGAGATAATATTTTTTATTGGGCCAACATTGGTTGGTGAGAGAGACAAGCTCTAAAGATATCCAGAGTTGTTGTTCTTCTATGTAAACTCGAAAGCCCCTCTCTGTCACCAACAGAAATTGGCCCAATAAAATATATTACCTCGCCCACCTTGTCCCTCTAATATGCAGGGACCAACAAAACTCCAAGAGCGCCACATTTTTACACATAGATCATATGTGGCAAAGGGGTTAGTTTCACTCTGACTACACGGGAGACTTTCAAATATCAAATTTCAGTGTATCAAAATATGGGTCATACTGTACTCATAATGTGGATTCACTAGTGGATTTTTATTAATGCTCATTTAAATCATACAGGCCTCCCTGAGACTTTTCCCCTTTATGCTAGTTGGGCTAGTTCTCACTGGAAAAGGGGCTTGTTTTCAAGCAAACAATTAATAAAATTATTCCCATCCACCCCTGACGTTCCCCAGGAATGGATCTGTTTTTGAATTTCTAATGAAATAGAATACAACTCCAACCCTTTGTCACAAATGTCTCACACTAGCCTCCCTATGTGAACAACATTATGTTTGGTGCTGGGGCAAGGTGAGCAAGACACTTACATTAGCATTTCTCCTGAATTAAAATTCAGCATCTTCTTAAAAGAAAGAAAGGACTCAACTAATGTGAGCATCCAAGTGGCCTTTTTCTGTTTCAGCCTTGTCTCTTCATATGCTTTCTTACTGTAGTGCAGCATCCTAGGTGTCTCCTTGCCTCCACCATCACTTCCTTCCTGTTTTGAACATTGGCTTGGTTTATAATCAGCAGTCCCTTCCAAGCATCTTAATCCAGACCAAGATTTAGACCGATCTTGTGCGGTGACAACAGGCAGGACAAGCTGTGTTTTAGTCAGTCTGAAAGCTGGTGAGAGTCAAGGAGAATTCCAGAAGCTGAAATGTGTCAAACGGCCTGAATAAAGGATTGCCTTTAAGTTATTCACTGCCAAGTCCTGTCTCTTCTTCTCGTGTACATCGAAATGCACCATTTAAATGTAAAAGGCCTGATTCTCGTTTACACTAAGGCCATTTTATGCTGCTCTAGTTGTTTAAAGTGGCAACACTTTAAGGTCCTTTTACACTGCTCTGGTAGTGTAAAGTAGCATTAATGTAAGTGAGACACTAAGTGAGACTCAAAGTGCAGTAAGATATAAAGCAAATGAGACTAAGGAAACCACTTTAAAATTACTCTTCCAACCAACGGTCTATTCCTGTTAGTCCCTGTAATAAATCACTAAGAAAGCATTTTTTTGGAACTTTCCACCAATTCACGACAGGCAACTCTGATGAACAGTTATTCTGAAAGTTACCCAAAGCAGGGCTCTCTATTAGGAGGGAGAGGGCTGACATGTCTGGTTAGGTTAAGGGTTGGTCAGTGCTGCGACCTCTTTCAGCTTCTTTGTTCTGCTCCTAGGCAGACTGACCTGCACTTAAGAAACAAGGAACAGTGAGTTGAGCCTTGGACCCACATGAAACCTCTCTGTTTTCTCCCACTAAATCCTGAAAGGGAGTTATTATCTGGGCTTAAACCTTCCGTTTAATGAACTGAACCATTGCTGATCTTGACATTTAGTACACATGATGCCTGCATTTACTCCATGACCTTGCTCATTTTTATGACTAGCATTGGAGGGTAAGGTACAACAACACTAACAGGAGTTACACATGCCTATCAGGTGAGATGATAAGAGCCAGATCCATAACTAATGTAAATCATTGACTTCAGTGAGCACACACCTATGTCCAACATTGTCCCATGACTTTTTGGTGTTTGTTGTATCACCACGTCACGACTCTCATTTAGACAGTAAGTTCCTCAGGGCAGGGACTTAACATTTATGAGCCCGATTCTCCTTTCATTTGCACTGGTTTAAATCAGGACTAACTCTGTGGTTCTCATCTGAAGCCAGTGGAGTTATATCAGTGTAAAGCCAGCATCAATGGGAAGAGACTCAGTCCCTGTTTGTGTTCTGCTCAGTGCATTGCACAAGTGTGGGTGCTATAAAATAATTACTAACAACTCCCACTAACGTAGTACTTCATGAGCCAGCTTGACTTGGAGCGGTGTTTGATTTTCAGACAAATTATTTTAAAAATTTAAGAACGTTGTCCCCTCCAGTCCATAAAAGATTTGAATTTAAAAGATAAAAGAATTTAAACAATTGTTATACAAAAGCCTTGCAACAAACGGTTAACATTCTTTACGTAATAGTGTGCAGAGTAATCACAACTATTTAAATCAACCATCTTAGACTCTTTAGGGCCTTGGATAAGGGCAGTTCACTTGCATTGCCCTGGGAGAGAAGATATGCCATTCAAATCATTGGCCTGGCCTTGCAGGGTATGTCTGTCGATGCTGCAATTAAAAACCCGTGGCTGGCCCATGCCAGCTGACTCAGGATCACAGGGCTCAGGGGCTGTTTATCTGTGGTGTAAGTGTTGAGAGGCAGGCTGCACCCTTGGCTCTAGGACCCTGCAAGGAGGGAGGGTCCCAGAGCTCGGGCTGTAACCCAAGCCTGAATGTCTACTTACTTACTTACTTACTTACTTATGCCCGTCACCCCAGTCTGGGTATGGGCCGCCAACCACAGATCTCCAGAGTCCTCTATCCTGGGCCATTCTCTCTAGCTGGTTCCAGGTGTAGCCCATTGTTGTGGTGTCAGCCTGAAGGTCGCGTCGCCAGGTGTTTCTTGGACGGCCTCTTTTCCGCTTGCCTTAGGGGTTCCACCGCAGTGCCTGTCTGGTGATGTTGGTTGGCTGCTTGCGTAGTGTGTGTCCTATCCAGCCCCACCTTCTCCTTCTGATTTCTTCCTCTGCTGGGAGTTGACGGGTCCTCTCCAAGAGGTGGATGTTGCTGATGGTGTCTGGCCAGCGGATGTGGAGAATCCTTCTGAGGCAGCTGTTGATGAAGTTCTGGATCTTCCTGGTGGTTGTTTTGGTTGTCCTCCAGGTTTCAGCTCCATACAGTAGGACTGATTTCACGTTGGAGTTGAACAGTCGAATGCCTACACCAAATTTAAACAGCCCCTTAGTCTGAACCCTTTAGCCCAAGTCAGCTGGCATGGGCCAGGTGCGGGTTTTTAATTGCAGTGTAGACATACCCATAGATACAGCTCTGGGTAAGTGCAGAGGTGAACTGGCAGTGGAAGGGAGATAACACAAACATAAAAGTAACACAAAATGCTAAAGCCTATAAAAAGGAGGAAATAAAGAACAATACTATGATAAAAATCCACAACAAAATAAAGACCAATGTAGCAGAGCCCATTTCCCTTCGCCCCACCCCACTATGATTTGCTTATTTCCCAGAGCTAAAAATGTTTGCTCTTTACCAACAGAAGGCTGAATGAAATTAGAACATAGAAACCAGAACCCAAACCATGTTTAGTATTGGGCAATTCTCCCGTTGCAGGCCCCTGTAGATTTGGTTTCATGCTGCATCCAGAACCAAAAGGAGTCTGTGGTGTGTATGTAGACAACATTTCTCCAGAGAGTTCCTCGATACAGTGGACATTACCAGATGTCCACCATTCCTGCTGGCAGAAACTTTGTGAGATCAATTGTTTTTGTGAGATAGCCACCATGTTCATGCCCAGACCTCAGAAGAAAACCTGATCTCATGAAATATCTGTCATTTGGGACTGAAAAGTCATGAGAACAGCTTGCCATATTTCAGTGCCATTGAATTGGAACCCCAGACCTTGCCCTCATTCAGACCCTGAACCCAAATTTCTAACTCCAGTTTAAAGATAATCCAGACCCACACCATATTGTCCAGAGCTGCAAACTCTTTGGGACCAGGACCATGTCTTCCTGTGTGTTTGTACAGTACCTCAGATAATCGTGCCCCTGATCCCTACCTGGGACCTCTTGGGCCTAATAATTAGGCACACAGTTGAATTCACTTGCTGAAAGCAAAAGATGCAAGGGAAAATCTTCAGATGGGGGTTGATGTAGCGCCTTTTATTACAGTGCAGCTTCATTGACCTACAGTAGCTGAGGATTGGGCCCTTAATGTCAAAATGAGAGGATTACATTTGCTTCAGAGTGAATATCAGAGCTGGGACTGGAAGTCAGGAATTAATGGGGCTCAGGTCACTTCTCAGGCAGCTTCTCTCCGCTTTAAAGAGGGATGGTCATGTTGAGGAAAACTTCGAAGTAGATCCGATTGAAGTGCAAATCTATTGACTTTTCACATTTTTTATAATTTGCCTTGCTGCTTGCTTGCTAAGGAACGTAGCTATTTGTGATCACACAAAAGGGCTGCTCCCTCCTACCCCATCTGATCCTCAAATAGGAGCCCACTGTAGGGAGACAAGGGAAAATTTGGAGGTGAGGTCAGTGCTGGTGTCATTAACACATCTGTCAGTGCATTTAAGTTGCTTTAACTCGCCTGCTGAGGTCGGGGGCAAGGGAGGGTAGCAGCAATTAATAGCAACCAACAGCACTATATGAGAAGATGTACAGTAAAACAGGAGGCTTGGTTGCTTGGCTTGACTGGCCAACACACCTGGTAGGGCTCCTCACTGCATGGTGGGGCATGGCTAGTGATTCTGGAGGGGTGGCTTAGTATCCAGTAGCCCAGTATCCTGTCTTCTGATAATGGCCAATGCCAGGTGCCCCAGAGGGAATGAACAGAACAAGTAATCACCAAGTGATCCATCCTCTGTTGCCAATTCCCAAATTATATGGTGCACTCCATTACCAGTGCATGATATCATTATTTAGATTGGTCATTTCCCTCAAATAGTGGAGACCCTTTGGCTCCTTTGATTCAGTAATATGAATAAGATTTGGGGTAAAAGTGGACACATAGGGCCAGACTTCTAAGTAGTTAGGTGCCTAAAGATACAGAGAGGCACCTGGTGGGATTTTCTAAAGTTTTAGTTGTCTACTGGTGCTTTGAAAATCCTGGTGGGCACCTAGCCACATCTTTAGATGCCTACATACCTTTAAAAATATAGCTCCAAATGGCTAAATCTCTTTTGAAATAGGACTTAGAATCCCAAGTCACTTAGGCACTTAAAAAGTTGAACTGTGTGTCTAGTCTCAAAAGTAGAGCTGGTTGGGTGGGGGAGGGGGCATGAAGGAGGAAAAAATGGTGAAATTTTTTTTGAACTCCTCATTGTTGTTTTTAAATCCAAAATTTAAGAATATTTTGATGAGCTTTATAATTGGCCAAAATAAATAGAGGAAAAATGCTGTTTATATTTTTCCTGATTATTTTTTCTTCAAATGTCAGCTAAATTCAAAACATTTGGACAAGCATTCTTTAGAACACTAGGGTTTGGTTCTGTTCTTTTCTCTGAAAGTATTTTTAGTGTGATCACAAGCAAATATGTAAAATTAAAATCACAGTAGCATATTTTTTTTCTTATAGAAGCACAATATTACCACCACTGTGCTACACTACATTTTCCAATACATCATTAAGTTTAATTTTAAATAATTAACCCTAAACTATCATGGACAAAATATATGAACAAAGCACATTTTGGCTGAGATTTTTAAAGCTGCCTCGGACATCCAAATTCCATATAACTTTGAAAATCTCAAATGTTACATGCCATCATCTTGATTTGCTCTTGTGTATGTTCTCTTACCCACTAACTGATAATAAGCAAATTCAATCATTTGGGTGAATTAGCAAGGTTTTACCATAAGGAAATGAAGAGCACTCTGGAATATGTGCATCTGATATCTGAATAAGAAGCCAATAATTCAGCTCCAGAAAGAACAAAGTGAAAGGATAGACTGTGGGTATAATACAGATATCTAATCAAATAACTTAGTGTCAGTTCTTATTATTTACCTCATTAGTTTGTAATCCACATTTGAAGGTTCCATGCACACACCCTCCAGTGGGATGATGGTACAACTATAGGAACAAGTCCAAAATGCATCTAAATTGACAGGCTGTTTTCAGTGGGAGTTATGCAATGTGTTAGTACCTCTAGGTACAAGACCAGTGGGATTTCTACTTGTACAGCAGATGGTCCTGGCATCATTGCTGGAATGCACATGCTGACCCTAGGGCAGAGCCTGAATGGACTTCAAAAGAGAGAATGAGCATGTTTCAAAGTGTTATTGTTTAAATGTTCCACTAAATGGGGACTCCAGAACAAAATATCCAGCTGAGGTCATTCTGAAAAATGTCAACAGATGTAATGAGAAAACAGCATGTCATGGGAGGAAAACATTTCATAAGAGTATTTCTAGTGTTTTGGTTTGTAAAAACACTTTTTTTGTGTGCGTCAGCAGGTTGTCACAATGTCATTGGCATGGAGTAGTTGGAAAGAGCAAGAAGGGTGTGTGTGGTATAAAAGGGTAGGAAAAATGCAGTTTGTCCACTGAACAGGTATGCTGCAGCTACCATTGCCAAAGGTTCTTCCATCTTTGTGCTTAAATCCTCAAGTCGTGACTGTTTTCACTCATTCTATTCTATTCTATTCTATTCTATTCTATTCTATTCTATTCTGCTCTAGTTTATTCTATATAGGTTTTATGACCCTCAGTTATAATGAGATCCTTCACCATTGAGTTCTGCCATTGATTTCAATGGGAAAAGGATCAGGCATTTACTCCTGAGTAGTCCTCAGATCAGTGGGACTAATCACATGAATAAAGATTTCTCACGCGAGTAAGCATTTGCAAGCTCACTTTTTAAATAAGGAACTTATGATTCGGCCCTTCATTCCTTATTTTTGTTGGTTCAACTCTGGGACAGTGTAGGCAATGATGGTCTCAATAATCATCATACCTTTTATCTGACAAAAATCCCCAGCGTTGGCAATTGGCAATTCAACATGAGTGATTGGAGAAGAATTTCCTCCACTGAAAGCTACTAACAGCAACTTGAACTTTAATGAAAGTAAGGAGTACTTGTAGCACCTTAGAGACTAACCAGTTTATTTCAGCAAAAGCTTTCGTCAGCTATAGCCCACTTCATCGGATGCATAGAATGGAACAGAAGTAAGATACATTTATATACACAGAAAGAAGTGGGGGGGGGGGGGAAGTTGTACATTAGCATACCAATTCTAAGAGGCTGTTAAATCTGGATGGGCCATTATCAACAGGAGAAAAAAATACCTTTTGAAATGGATTTATGTGTCTGCATGAGATACAATTAATAGGGCTAAATAGGACTTGCGACTGGTTCTCTCATTACACTAATTGATTGTATTTCCCTAGTTAATTTACCTTCAACACTTGCTATCTAGTGCAGACACAGAAATCCATTTCAAAAGGTATTTTTTTCTCCTGTTGATAATGGCCTATCCAGATTTAACAGCCTCTTAGAATTGGTATGCTAATGTACAACTCCCCCCCCCCCCCCCTTCTTTCTGTGTGTATAAATGCATCTTACTTCTGTTCTATTCTATGCATCCGATGAAGTGGGCTATAGCCCACGAAAGCTTATGCTGAAATAAACTGGTTAGTCTCTAAGGTGCTACAAGTATTCCTCGCTTTCTTTACGGATACAGACTAACACGGCTGCTATTCTTGAACTTTAATAGCACCTTAACCTGCTGAAGCGGTCAAGAGCCTTTACAATGACATTGACATTGAAAGTTAATTTACCTTGCAGCTAATTATCTGTCAAAAATAAAACACCAGTAAAAGTAATAAGCCTCATATTAAGTCATAAAGGGAAGTTTCATCAATTCCTCGCGTCAATATGCAATGAGATCAACAATTCTGGTGCACCATAGCTACAAGAACCACAAGTCAAGGTAACACATCAAAGAACTGGAGTGGCAATGACATCTATGGTAAGAAGATAACTTGGACCCTGTTTGTAAAGGAATTACGTCATCATTAGCAAGTTGTAACTGGCATAAAAGTTGATTGGTAACTAATGCAACTGTGTCTAAAGTTAGTGTCTTTGTGTCTTTAGTTAGTCTTTAAGGTGCCACAGGACTCTTTGTTACCTCTGCTATTCCAGACTAACACGGCTACCTCTCTGATTCTGCGTCTAAAGTGGTATGGCATTCAGAATCCTGGTTGTTGAAGTTTGTACAATTAATAATCTGTTAATTATTTCCCTGAAAGCAAAGAACTTAAGCATGAATTTAAGGCAGTGTGTTTTCAGAAAAATGCTTAAGCCTATTCTTAACTTCTGCATATGCTTAACTTTAAGGATGCATAAAAGTGTTCTGCTGAATAAGGACCTGAGAGCTAGACAAATAATTCTGGGCAAATCGTTCATTTAAAGAGTTTGTCTTTTTCTGCTTGTGAAATGCCCGTAAAGAGCTGATACTCGTCCTGCAAGTAGTAGATAGTCAATTTGTTGAGGGTATTCAATATTCAAAATCTAAGCTGTGTTGGTTAGTCATCGGTCACAGGCTCTCTTTCAGTTCCCTAATTGGAGGACTGTTAGTGTTAAAACTAGTTTTCCAGTGTGCATGGTTGCACTGAGAATTCAAAATTCACTCCCTACAAATATTTTACAAATTAAAAAAACACACACTCCTAAATCTAACTTTGTTAGATTGTTCATGGAACATAAAAAAAACATAAACACAGGCAAAGTGAATTGGTTTAAAAATTCTAATGTACTTTGCTGAACCGGGAAATAGGTTCAAGTGAACTCAGAGAAAAGATATTACATTCATGACCCTGTTCACACTATTTCCTTGAGTATCAATAGAGCTATAAACATTTTCTGTCAACAGATTACAAAGAAACCTGTTCTAAAAATGATGTATTGTGAGAACTTTTACATGTAAATGGGACTCTAAAAACAACATGCTCTCATAGGTGGCTGTTAGAGCTGGTCACATAATACAAAGAGGGATTTGAAAATACGCAGAGAAGGTTATCTCCTCCTATAATCATAGAGTCATTATATTAATTGTTCATGGATATTTGGGTGACTGCCAGTTTATTTGTGAAATGTTTAAAATTCTCAAACGTTTAATGAATTTTACATAAATGATAATTGCCCCAAAAATTCATACTGAAAAATGTGCTATTTGTTATTCTCCTCTTAAAGTTAAGCACGTTTGAGTCCTTTGCTGAACAGTGAAGGATTTGTAGGCATGTCCTGAATCAAGGCCTACAAAATTTCATCTCTTCAGTCAGGGAGGAATATGGCCTATTTAGAGGTTCATTAAATTGTCTCATTACCTTAAACAAACACCCCAAACCATGAAGCCCACAAATTATGCATGTAGTTTGTCTATGTAATCATATGTTCCCTTAAGTGAGAACAATAACAAACCTTCTTTTATTCATTCTTTCTTCCCAGCCTGATTATAGGATTTTGAATTTTCATTTATGTGTGTGTGTATGTGAACGCATGCATGTGTGTATACAGAACTTTGAGAGAAAGCTAAATCTAAGAAATGAGTTCTGCATTCAGTTTTGAACAGTGTGGGTGAGGTTGCTTTGGCGCTATTGTCTGTTGCAGTAGTCATAGAGTACTTGGAGTGCTTCTCTAATGCTTCTTCTCTTTGTTCCCAATTGGGTAGAGTTTTCTGTAACTTTTGGAATGTGGCAAGGTGCAAAAATTTTCAGGGACAGAGCAGAGTGATAGTTTCTTCTTGACTTGCAACAGGAAGAGTTCTTATTTCTGCATGGAGGAGGAAGTGGATTGGCCAGGTCATAGGAGAGGAGGTTCTTGCATTCCTTATGTCCACCAAGAATCCAGCCCAGAATATGGCTGGCTCTGTGTGCATGTGTATCTGGAGATTGCCCATCAGAAACTTAAGGTAGGGATCTCAGATAGGTTGTTTTTGGCTATCTCAGTAGAGGCACTGTTCATGTGGTTATTGAAGTCTTCCAAGATGATGAGTCTCATGAACTTAATCACTATGTTAGACAGGGTTTCTATCAGCCCCTCTGGAAAGCCTTTGGTGTCTGGTGGTTTATAGATTAGCAGGAAATTAGTTTTGTCTGGACACGCATATTAAGGGGACTCACTCAAAAATGTTTCACTTGAGTGAACTTGTCCTGCAGTCTAGTCCAGAAAGAGAAAGGATGGCTACTTAGCCTCCAGATCTGTCTTCTCTGGGTCTGGCTCTGTGTAGGAGAGACTATCTTGGGTGGGCAAGGTGAGCTAACAGGTTTGTGGTGTCTCTCAGTCATATTTATGCAATGCACACGAGGTCAGAATATGGCTTGTGATTGTGGATGGTGAAGATTGCGGATGGTGAAGAGCTAATTGACCACAGATCAGCATTCTAGTGTTTGTTTTTGGGCATGAACAGCAAAATGATAGGATCAGTAATATATTAAAAAAGAATAACCCTCATAGGTGAACCCATGCTGACATCAATTGGAGTGGTATATCCTTTTCACAGTTGTCCTTACTGCCAGTGGGTGAGTACACCTATGTATTGGAAGACTCTGTGAACACTTACTGTCTCCTTTGTAGCCAACAGAAAGAAACCCTAAACGAGACGTGATAGATCAATCCCCGATAGATCGATTGCTACCCACTGATCTGGTGGGTAGTGAAGACAGTGTGAGACAGGAAAATGTGTGACAAGAACTGCCATCTCAAATCCTCCCCTTACAGATACTATCTGAAAACCAAGGAATGTTGTGGTCAACATTTTCATTACAATAGAATATTTCCTAATCCGGCCCACAAACTGTTTTAATCTGATACGTGAGCTGCACCATTTGGCTCAGCCCCATTCTGGCCAGGACGCTGGGTCAGAGGCCTCACAACACAGCTCCCAGAAGCTGTGGCATGAACGTGCTCTGGTTTCTACGCACTCCAATAGGAGCTGCAGAGGAGATGCCTACGATGGAGCAGTGTGCAGAACTGCCCAGTCGCACCTCCACATAGGAGCCGGAGAAGGGACATGCCACTGCTTCCAGGAGCTGCTTAGGTAAGAAGTGCTCGGCGCCTGCCTCCCCTGAGACTCTCCCCATGCTCCAACCCCTTGTCCCAATCCTGATCCCCCTCCCACTCTCCAAACTCCTCAGCTCAGCCTGGTGCACCCTCCTGCACCCCAAACTCCTCATCCCCAGCCCCACCCCAGAGCCCTCACTCCCCAGCCAGAACCTACACCCCTTCCTGCACTCCTTCTCAAGCCCTGATCCCCCTCCTTCCCTCCGAACCCCTCGGTCCCAGCCCAGAGCACCCTCCTACACCCCAAAGTCTTCATCCTCAACTCCACCCAGAGCCCATGCCCCCAACCAGAGCCCTCACCCCCTTCCGCACCCCAACCCCAATTTTGTGAGCATTCATGGCCCACCATACAATTTCTAGGCCCCAGTGTGGCCTTCGGGCCAAAAAGTTTCCCACCCCTGTGCTAGAGGAATACAAGAGAGCTTCGGAGGTCTTTTCTTCCTCTTATGCTTATGACTTCTTCCCTCCCAAAATGTGAGTGCATTATCTTGTCCTACCATGTGAGTCATTTGATAACCCAGAGGGAATGGCTGAACTGCTTCCACAGCAAGAATATTTTTTGTGATGCCAATGCCATGACCTAACATAGCAAAGACTTTCTCTTACATTTCGTTAGGCTAATTGCATATCTCTAAAAGCATGATCTAATAAAAATCGCCAAATTGAATTTCAAGTTAGGGGAAAAAATAGAAAAAGAAAAGAAAAGAAAAAGCAATACAGTAGACTCTCGATTATCCAGGATTGGACTAACCAGGATGTGGATTTTTTATTTTATTAACCAGGATGTCAAAAAAAAAATATGCGCAACTCGCAGGGCCAGCTCTGGCTTTGCTGCCGCCCCAAGCACACACAAAAAACCCCCCACCAGGGCACAGGGCAGCCAATGAACCAACACCCCCTCCTCCCGCCACAGGATGGCTGGTGAATCAACCCCCACTCCCCATATTTCCTATGGATGGTGATTATCCAGGATTTTATTAACCAGAATTATTTTTTCCCCTATCATCCTGGATAATCGAGAGTCTACTGTACCTGCTTATAAAAAGGGCTTTGTAGAAACATTCTCATGACAGGTGCTTTCTCATGTTTAAAAAGCGGCTAGAGGTTTTTTTCTAGTTTAGATGAAAATAAAAAACAGTTGCTATACGAGTAAAGCTTCCACTTTGTTGTGGAAACAAGCTCTTTCAGTACGCCTAATCCTGGGGCAAGTTTGGAAAAATTCACGCTTTTGCTCTTTGCAAAATTTTGTAATGTTAGTAGCAAACAGCTCTGATGCTGGTGCAAATGGCAGAAATCTGATTTGGATTCAAATCTGTGCACTACTGGGGGAACACAGGTAGTTTTGCATCCCTTAAGTGATGTGAAATTCATTAAGTAAAGATTGAGGATGAAGTCTTGGTCCCACTTACTTCAGTGGGAGTGTTGCCAATGGGGCATGGCTCTCACTCCAGATTTAAGCCTGAGACGCTGCGCGGCAGGAGGGTCCCAGAGCCCAGGCTGTAGCCCAAGCCCGAATGTCTACCCACAAGCCCAAATCAGTTGACCCTCATTGGCCATGGCTGTGCCACAGGTTTTTTTTTATCGTATCATAGACATACCCTAACAGCTACTGGATGAAGAACCTCCAAGGGATCACCATTATCACCACCCTATTCTTAGTAATTTATACTATGCTCATCACCATAATACCTGAGAGCCCACTTCATTACATTGTGCATGGTCAGTGCTGGGACCCATGGTCTATGGAATGTAGAGAGTCCTGCAAAGCCCATCTGCATACTTCCCCCAACAGAGCCACTGCAAGACTTCAGTGGTGTAGAGAGGGATTTACATGGGCCATTTACCAAGGTGAATATTATCCTTAATCCTGCAGTTCTTTCACATGCAAAACTCCCCTGGGCTTTAACTGCTGTTCATTGTGTGAAATAATGACACCAGACTCAGGCCCATCAAGATTACATTATTTTGTATAGCAAATGCCTACAGAAACTCTTGTCTCTTTTTAGTCTTGTCTCTTGCCTATTAATAGCGCACTTAGACCTAGCTTGGAAAATGCGATTCATATGATAAAAGAGGAATTTAAGAACATATCAAATACTGGGGAAGGAACTGACATTCCGAGTATTGTTATGAACACAGAAGTGGCACTAGAGTTATGTTCCATTTGATTTGATTTAGAAAAAAAAAAAAGGAAAACAAAAAGAATAATTGTATTGCTGATCTTGCAGCGCCACTGAAGTAAAATGGGACTTTTATGTCAGCACCACAGGATTCAACCCAAGGTTATTGTGTGGTAGTTACCTACAACTAGTGGAAAATTGCTTTACATAGATATTTTAAAAATCTAGCATGAAGTGAGTTGATTTAGTAAGTACTTTAAAACTAGAGTTTTCTGGGAAAGCCATTTGCTGTAATTGTTTTTACATATGCCACATAAAATAAATGATACGAGTGACAATTTGATTGTTCGTGTATAGCAAGCATTCAGGAATATACGGAGCGAACAATTCTTTTTCTGGCAGGGGAGTGGTCAAAGGAAACAAATGTTTTCTGTCTTTAATTGCTTTGATTCTGTGAAAAATGTGCAAAACCACAACACTGAGCACATAGAACACAGTTGCGAAAGAAGACAGCGAGACGCTCGTCATTTCGGTGATTAACAACAACCACACACGGGTTATTTTAATGTAAAGAAAAAGGATTTTGTTTCTTTCTCTTTTTGTATAACAGTGGATCTATTGTCCCTTGCATACACACACATATTTATCATTAATCTTTAATCATTAAAGGGAAATAATCAACTTTAAAAATTACATTCTTTTCTGAATTTTCTAAAAGATCTGCCCTAGGACTTATTTTGAGGAAGCTCCACTATGGCCTGTGTTAGCCAGGAGGTTAGATTCAATGATCACACTCTCAATGATCACAGTTGTCCCTTCTGGCCTTGGAATCTAGGAATTTACAAAATTCAATGTAAAAAAGTCTTGAAGAGAAGCCCCTAATGGCCAGGCAGTTTCAAATACAACTGACTGGTGTACTTTCCAACAGTAGAAACTGTACTGTATTTATTTTGTATATTGCATGTGCTTGAGTGCTAGATGTTTGGAATTATCTCTGGGAGGCCCAGGCCACACAGCCTGGGTCTGGTCTCCTGAGTTCTAGTCTTGGGGCCTATCTGCTTGTCCACACTCCCTTTGCCTTTATGGTTGTTAGGTTTGTAGCCTTCTTTGAAATCCCACAAAACTAGGGAGTGTTCAGGTGTGAGATTTTAGTTTGGAAACTACATAGATAGATCTCAGAGGTCTATAAACACCCCTAAAACCTCAATCTCATCCAAACTGAGTGCAGCCAGAATTTCAGTGGAAATCGTCAACTTGGGAGTAAGGGCTGTGGGTGTACGTGTGTGTTGAGGGCATAGGCAAAGGGTAGATCTTGACTGTGTTCCAATTACTGTTGCCCTGATCAGTACAGCCTGATACTCGATAACAGAGAAGGGAACTCTGTAGAAAAAAAGGCTCCCCAGCCAAACCTCTACAGCCTGTGAGTGTGACTGTGGGAAGGTGGTGAGGATCCAGGGCAGCTCAGAACTGCAGACGGAGACAAAGAGTGTGTTGTCATATATTTCACAAGCGACATCGAACCGCCAAAAAGCCAGGCAGGGAAGGCTAGAGCACAGCAGATTTGGGTTAAATCTCAGGAAAAACTGCCTAACTGTAAGAACAGTCAGACAATGGAACAGACGGCCTAGGAGGGGACTGTGGAAGCTCCTTCGCTGGAGGTTTTTAAAAGGAGGCTTGAGAGCCATCTGTCATGGATGGTTTAGACACAACAAATCCTGTATCTCCTAGGGGGTTAGACTAGGTGACCCTTGTGGTCTCTCCCTCCCCTATGGTCCTAGGTGTCTGTCAGCCTCCATCGCCAGGCTGGAGACAGGGCCTGGGACCTAGGATAATGGGGGGGGGGGGGTACTGGATTATAAATGCGGTGTGACTCCACTTGTCACTGCAACTACACGACTCCTCTGCCTACCCGGGGCACCTGGCGCCGCTGCTCTCAGCTACACCCCTGGCAATCCAGAGTGACTCCGGGGACGGGGGGGGGGGGCGGAGGGGGGAGAGACGACAAAGCGGGGGCCGGGCTGCCCCAGCCACGGGGAAAGCTTCCACTTTCCCTTTCGCCGAGCTCAGCTGCTGGCCTCGTGGCCACACTCAGCCGCCCTGCTCCCAGCAGCAGCAGCTGTTCCCCCTCCTCCCTGCCCCCGGCCGCGCTGCCCCTCCCCGGAGCTGAGCAGGCTGCCTGCCAGCCCCGGTTCCCGGGCGGTGTCTGAAGCGTGGCCCCTCCTCCCCCCCCACCCCTTCCTCTAGCACCCCCGCCCCTCCACCAAAGAAGAGGCTGAGCCGGTGTTTTTCCACTCAGCAGGATGGGGGATGCTCGACGCTCCCTCATTAGACAACAGAGCCGAGAGGTCAGGAAGAAAGCGCTTATAAATTACCCCCGCCTCCCCCGCAGCCCGGCTAGTCGGGCGGTACCTCGCCCCGGGCCACACCGGACACACGCCTAGAGCCCTGGCCAGCTACCTGAGCCCGCCGCAGGTAAGAACCCGGCTCTCCGGTCCCCCGGGCAGGGGGAGCGCCTCGGGATCCGGCCGCTCCCGAAGGGAGACGGGGAAGGAACAAAGAAGGAGCGGTCGGGAGGTTTTGCCTTTGCCGAAGGAAGATCTGCCGGGCGAGAGAGGGGACGGGGGGGGGGGGGGACTAATTGCTGCTTTTCTCTTGACGATGGCAAAGAAAGGACCCTCCGAAGGAAGGGGAGAGGCGGGCGGGCATTGTCTGGGTGGATCAGCGCTGCAAATGTCTCCTCCATGCCCAGGGCATCTATTCCCGCCCGCCCCGTCTTTTTGGCTGGGGTTTGCCGTATCCTCTGCTAGCGAGAATGCAACGTGCCGTTTCTTTGCATTTTCATCGCGCGGGCCAATCGTGCCGTTTCTTTCTTTTCAAGCCCCTTAAAAACCACCGCCACCTACCTATATTTAATTGCTATCTAGGCTACCGTGTGGTTTCTCGAGCAGTTATTTCCATCTTGCCTTCCGTACATGCTCCACCAGCTCGTGTTAACTTTTTTTTCTTCAGATAACAGTTTGCAGTGTGAAATTAACCACTTGCTTGGCAGCTCTCCAGCAGTTAAAAGTGCATTTCTTCTCTTCTCCCCCTGCTCTTTCCCTCTGTGCAAAATGCAACATTTTTTTGAAAGCTATATGCAACCCCCCAGGTAGGTCCAATTGAAAGACCTATACAGCCAGTGCTGTTGCAGCTGCTGCTGTTACTAATGGATCTGTCTGAGGTCTGACAGTCTTTTCTTCAAAGGCAGTTGAAGTGTCATAACTTTGTGGGTCAAGATTCTGATTTCATTTCTCTTGGTGTCAAAAACGTAATTCCGGATTCACATGAGTGTGGATTGGATCGGAATTTGGCTCAGTGAGTTGAAGGTGATGAATATTCAGTGGTGTATGATAATGTATCGAAAGGCAGACTTCGGAGACAGCCATATATGAAGATAAGGGATATGTATGGGAGTTAATTTGCATTCACCCGGAAGATAAAATATGCATAAAAGATGGAGAATTCAGAGTATATTCACCTCTTTGTACTTCTTTGTTTGTGAGAGGCGAAAAAATATTTTTCTTTGAGAATTATGTTTTCCTGCAAAGTGACACAGTTCTTGATAAGTTCAGAAATCTTGTTTCTCCTCTTTATTATTTTTTAAATAATGACTAATGAAAACATAGTGGGAAAACAGCCCAGAAAGAAGTTTGAAGAAACACAACTACACATCTGAAAGATTTTTATGTTTCAGCAGAGTTCATGCCAAGGTGGAGAGAGGCTTTTTTTTGGTTAGTTCCCATTTTTTAACCGTATTGGGAAAGGCATTAAGAAAATGTGCCAAGAAGAACAGATTGTGTTTATAGTGCTATTTTGGTAACCACTGTATCTTTTTGCTTATATGTCAAAATGTTTCAAGTGTTGGACCAACAGAAAGTGGAGCAGTATTGTTCAGGAGACATGGAGTTAGTTGTCTGGGTAATTTGGTACTTGGATGACAGTTGCTGCCAGTTTAGATTCTATGGGTTTTGGACTGTAAGGAAATCAACCCAACAAAACTTTGTGTTGTGGAATGTTGAGGAGAGAGACTTTGGGCAAAACTTTTACGATTTTGGCATGAGGTTTTGTTACTTCTAGATTTGGATTCAAGCAGAATTGGCCAACTCTTTTTGGCTTTGTTTATTTCCAAAGAAATATTATGGAAAGATTTCCCTGGGGGATGTTGGTGGAAGATCATTTCCTTTTACAGAAGTGTACAGTATGGTCGTGGCGAGAGAAGGAAATATTGGTTTTTACAAAGGGATAACTACCATACTAATAATGCTGTTTGTCTCCAATATCAGGGCACAAGTGTTGAGGGTGAATTGTATGTGTCTGGAGGGAGGATACTTGTAGTAAACAAGGGTGAGTAAACGTTAGCTAGTGCCTGTCAAACATTCAGAGATAGTCCCTCTCTCACTTTGGTCTTTATCTACCTTTTTGGGTCCCCTCCCCATCTTCTTCCCCTCTTGTCTCTCTTCCCTACTGTCTTCATCTCTCCCATTTTCTTCCACCTTCACTTCCTTATGGTTTATATTCTCTTTAGGCTGCAGCCAGTATTTTCTCAATCTGACTCTCCAGCCATTAGAGGGCAGTATATGGAGGATGGGCAAACTTAATGTGCTGTATCAATGATACTCATACTGAAGTTCCTGAGTTACAAGTGTCTTTTTAATGGGTCTCCCATGGCTCTTTACAGCACATGATATTAAAACACTGCATGACTTAACTATTAAACAAACTAAGTTATTAGTCAGCCAGGATGTTTTTACTGTGTTATTAACCACTTGTAGTTGATAAAATAATAATACTTGGCCAGTCATTTTGCTGTGAGAATATATATATATATATATTCAGCAAAATGATTGGCCTATATATTTATATTTAAACTAGCAAAAATACCCAGCGTTGCTTGGGGTATTTGTAATTGGAAACTGGGATGTAAAAAGACTACAATGTTTTTTATTAATACAAATTTTGTTCAGAAGTCTCATTTTGTCTAATTAATTTCATTCTCTTGCATTTAGATGGGGGGAGAGGGGAGAGAGCTGAGCGAGTGCGGGGGCCGTTGGAGCGGTAGGAGGGGGGTGAGATTTTCGATTCTTACCTGAGGAGCGAGAGAGCTGAGTGAGTGTGGGGTCCGTTGGAGGGGGGAGACAGCTGAGCGAGTGCGGGGGCCGTTGGAGGAGGGGAGGGGAGTGAGATTTAAAAATTTTTTGATTCTTACCTGAGGGGGAGAGAGAGCTGAGTGAGTGCGGGGGCCGTTGGAGGGGGGAGGGGGCAGAGAGCTGCGCGAGTGCGGGCTCCGTTGGAGGGGTGTTAACCTGCTGCCCAGCTGATGTTAATGGGCTTTAAAGAATTTCACCCCTAGGGGGTGTAAGAGGTGAGATTTGAAAAATTTTCGATTCTTACCCTGATTAGGACCCTAAAGCCTATAACTGTACCAAATTTCAAGTCTCTAGCTCAAACGGTGTGGAAGGAGTAAGGGAACATACATACACGCATACACCATTTGACTTTTATATATAGATGGATGGTAGGACATGGGAAATATTAGGATACTGTTTAAATATGAATATAAATATAAATTTAAATATAAATAATAAGATACTGTTTAAATACGAATATATAGCACTATAGTAAATGAAACTATGAATTCACACTACTGAGGTCTGAGTATCATTGTACTATAATACAGATGGGGAGATAATGGAAAGGCAAGGGAATTCTTTTTTAATTTTCTAATTTCTGTTGTTAACCATTTACCAACCTGCATTTTCCAGTGTGTAGTGTCAGACAATTGGCTTCAAAATCCTCTAGCTACCTGCTGTGTAACTCTGTGCAGTTCTATTGCACTATGTAAAGCATTGATTCTCAAAGTGGGGGTCGGGACCCCTCTGGGGGTTGCAAGCCAGTTCTGTGGGGGTCGCAAGCCCCTCCTGCCAACAGCTGGCCCCGAACAATGCTGCTGCCATGGGCTGCTGGCATCCGGACCCTGCTGCTGCAGGCAGCCGATGCCCCTGCCACGGTGGGCTGCCGGCGCCCCCATAAGGCTGGTCCTGGCCGGCTGCTGCTGGCCATGTGAGCCCGGTACGGGCCCTGGCTCCTGCTGAGGCGGGCTGCCAGCACTGCCACGTGCTCAACCTGGCCCCGGCCCCTGCAGAGGTGGGCTTCAAGCGCCCCCATGAGCCCAGCCCCTGCTGCGGTGGGCTGCCGGCGCCCCCGTGGTGCTGCTGGAACCCCCGCATCCCAGCCCCTGCCCTGGGGGGCTGCTGGAACCCCCCATCCCAGCTCCTGCCACAGTGGGCTGCAGGCACGCCCCCCCCCCGCCTGACCCCAAGGGGGGTCGCGCTTAGAGGTCTGGTGTGGGAAAGGGGTCACCACTACAATAAGTTTGAGAACCACTGAGAGCAGTAAACCCCAGTCAGCATAAAGCAACCTGGAGGTATTAAGGAGATGGAGTGATGGGTGCAAGTGCTGTCTAAAAATGCCCTTCTTTAATTTTAGGGATATCAGGCCAGATTCTGGTGTAAACCTGGAATAATTCTGCAGATTTTAATGTACATTAATGACTAATGTAACGGAGGGAAGAATTTAACCCTTCAATTTAGTTGGTAGCCATTAGCTTATGTATTTTTATTTTTTTGATAGTTTGATGGTTATTTTTTGATTATTTTTTTAAATGTCACAATGCGTGAGCTGACATAAGAACGCGGATGTTTGAAATCATGTATGAACAAGAGGTGCAGCACGGCTGTGGAAAAATACAAAGAAACCTCAGACTATATTACTATTTGTGCATGATGTTTGAGAAGTCCTGCCTGCCAGAATGTGATTGCTTCTGTAGAGTTCTTCGAAGTGACTTGTTTTACCACTAAAATAGGGGAGAATTTCAAGGATTAATTCGCTGATTTGTAATCTGGATACCAAGACTGAACTACAGCCTAGTGATTTGCACTTGTAGCAAGGAGGCCTCGTTCCATTCTGTGTCTTTCTAACTTTGGCTGTTCCCACTTGACTCTGCATTGAAAGTGTAATCTGCATTTTGCACCCAATTCAGCAGCAGAGCCAGAGTATAGATTGTGAGACAGAGAAGTGTAAACCCTAAAGAAGAACTAAACCATCATTGCACAGAGGACTGAATTTAGGGCTTGTCCTCACTGGGGGAAGTTTAGAATCAGAGAGGTAGCCGTGTTAGTCTGGAATAGCAGAGGTAACAAAGTCCTGTGGCACCTTAAAGACTAACTGCCTACATTTCTGTACCTGCCTCTGGACACTTCCACTGCTTGCATCCGACGAAGTGGGTATTAGCCCACGAAAGCTCATGCTTCAAAACTTTATAGTTAGTCTTTAAGGTGCCACAGGACTTTGTTACCTCTGGGGGAAGTTTGCGTATCTGCCACGACTTACTGCTCGTCCCCACGGCGGCGACAGTTGGCGGCGTGCTCCCCCGTCGACTCCAGCTTGCGCCTCCTGGCAAGCTGGAGTTCCGGAGTCGATGAGGGAGCTGCGGGCGATCGATTTATCGTGTCTTAATGAGCCGCGATAAATCGATCGCCAGAAGATTGATCCCTGCCAGCTCTAGTGAAGATGAGCGTAAACCACAGTCTTTTCGCTTTACCAAAGCATTCTGAATTTTCAATTTAGTACAATGGCAGAACTGTTTAAACCCCAAACAATCACATTTTATTTAATTAAGCTTTCCCTCCTCAGAGCATAACAATTTAATCTTTGTCTTCCAAATCTTTATTTTCCTAGAGATTATTGGCTCTGCAGTGTCATTACATGTACCCTAGTGGAAGCATTTGGGGGAGAAAAGATTGTTTTCTTATTCTATTGGATATGACAATATCTTGTTTAAAGAAATGAGTGCTATAAAGGAAATCACTATCTGATGACATTTATTGATGGGAAATTGCACTTACAGAATGTAGGTTAGAGTCAGTTCCATTGCTAAAGCTCTTTCTGTCCATTGCAAATAATAATGCTGTCAACCCTAGTATTGCTTTGGAAAGCCCTCTGTTTCCAGTATTAAAAAGCCCCTAGAGTATTCTTCAGTAATAGCTGGTTCAGAACACCGGATCTTTTGGCTGAGGTCTGAGGAATATTTTTTAAAAATGAGTAAAACAACATAGTCACCATCATTTAATTTTTAACTTTAGATTTTTAAAAATAGTTTCTGAGCCTTCTGTTGTGTCTGATTTCTGCAAGAGCATCAAAGACACCATTTGTTTGTTTCTACTAACAGGGTGGATCTGGTGAAATGAAGAACTGGTAGCACAGTATGGCTCAGTAAGCAGTAAGGCTTCTTCTATTGCGACCACTGTATTCATGTCATTTTTGTCTTTCTGAAGGACATATACGGGCTTGTCTACATGTGTGTTATTCCAGAATTAGAGTGTCCGTACTTGAAGTTATTCAAGAATAGTTATTGTGCTTTAAATTCACATCCTTCCTAATCCAAATTAACTTTTAAGTGTACACAAGCCCTGTTTTCACTGAAGACAGGAAAGGGCAATGGCATGAGTCAGGGTGGTTATGCAAAGTCATTTGTTGGAGTAAAGGCCCCAACAGCTCCATTGTGTTTGTTGTTATGGTTTCTCTGCCATAACAGTGGGAGCCATCACCTACTTTTTTGACTGCAAGGCTTGTGCCTCAGTGCAACTGTGCAGTTGGGCACAGGGTGGAGGAAAGTGATTTGCAAAACCTATTAGACACTGCCTGAGGGGTTGCCCCTGGGTATGCATGTTCGCACTGGGTAGATGTGGCCATCACTGAGGACTTTAGGAAGTAATTTGAAAAGCCTTCTTACCTTGCTCCACATAAAATGTCTTTGGAATTTTATTTTCACTCAGACACTGTAATTTACTTGCTCTTAATACACATGCAGCCTAAATTTCTGTAGCAATTTATATTAAAAATTTGCTGTGGGATGATGGATGAGAAACGACCTATTTTTGCGTTGTTATGATGTTCATTATCTGATGTACTTCAAAAGACTTCTTTAGTTCATACGTATTATTTGTTGGACATCATCTGCATGATGATGTTTGAATCAAATGTATCTTAGTATTCTGATGGACTTTTTCCCTTTTTTATTTTATTTTATTTTATTTATTTTATTTTATGTATCTGTTTATTTATTTGCTTTCTCTTTTTTTTTCTTTTTCTTTTTCTCCCTCTCCCCCCACAAAAAACAGGAAGAGAAAATCCATTCAGGAGAGACTCTTCTTCATGTAAGTGCTATTTATGCTCATTTATGAAAATACAAAAGGATTATAAAAACAATTAGAATGTTCAAGTACTGAACACTTACCATCTGCTCATAGAAACCACCGAATAAAGAGCATGTAAAAATAAACTGCAGTTACGCAATAACAATACTCAATACCTGTTATCTCAAATCTATATATGCAGTTCTATTATGTATATCATGGAAGTACCTAGGCACTATTACAAAGTACTTTACAGATATTCGTGAGCACACCACTCCTGTGAAGTAGGTAGTAATGTCTCACTTTATATATGAGGGGCAATGGATGCATAGAGGTTGAGGGTCTCTACCAAAGCCCATTGAACTTGGTGGAAAACCTTCCATTGACTTCAGTGGGCTTTGGATCAAGCCCAGCTTAGAACTCAGGAGTCTAGCTCCTAGTCTTATGCTAAAAACAAGCTTCTTTCTCTTGGATTCTTCTACAAAATCCAAGTTGTGTCTGCAAAGTTGTTTTTGTTTATTTGTTTGTGTGTGGCCTCTTGTAGCATACAGATATTTCAGGTCTTTTTTACAACCCGTGGTCCCTCTAAAATGAGAGTAAATAACACCAGCCATCTCTGAATATTGTTGCAAATGTTTTGTGAATATATTTGCCTCCAAAATAAATGCTCAGTCTACGTCAGGCTGATAAATCTTGTACAGGACACTCCATAAAATATGTAAAGCTACATATCATGGAGTTCAACAGTTTTACATGTTGCTTAGCAACTTGCTTTGCTTGCAGATCTCAGATTTTAAAACTTTGAGTAGTCAAATAAGTTCTGCTCTAGTATCTCTCTAGTAAGTAAAGTCAAGAAAATCTTTGAAGAAGCAGCATAGATTAAGACCATTGTTGCCTTAGTGCAAAATGAGCCTTAATGAGGAAAATGACTACATTAATTGCAATGCAGGGGACCCGCTTTGTATAACTTCGAAGCACGCGCTATGTTAAGTGGCATGGCAAGCCATGAGCTTTCACATCAAGCTGACTTCTCAAAAATCAACATTTTTTCAGAAAATAACATACGTCTCTGAATTATGGCACTAGATTAGACTCAGATAGAAACGCCTGGTTAATATGTAGCAAAACACTGTGTGGTGACAACTGTTTTTTTTTATTTATTTATTGGCGTTATTGGGCTGGAACATTAGTTCTGCTTTTAGATAAAAGGAGCTTGCGCAATGCACCCTTGTAAACCATTATTTCCCTGGCTAGTACAGTAGTTATGTAGTCAACTGTGTTCAGCTGTTCCTCTCTTACACTACTCTTTATTTTGCATTTCAATAAGAGGAGGGCTTAGGTGTACACAGAGATTGGAGCCTCTTTGAACTTAGCAAGACCCAACTGTGTGGTCCATTGCTAGTCAAAAATGTGTTGATAACTTGCTCTTATTCTGGCTATATTTCTGGCAGAAATGTTATAAGAATTTTATTTTGTATCTTTGAATCATGAACATTCTTTTGGCTGGTTTTATGGAAATCACTGGAGCAATTAATTAAGGATAAGCTTTTTCAAAGGAGAAGAGCATGTGTATATTAAATGAAAAAAAACCACCAGCAATTAAAAGCTAGAATTGTCCTTTACAGTGGGATACTAAAACTGAGATTGAGGGTATCGTTGAGAATCTACGGTACCATTTTTAAAAAGGCAATAGGAATGGAAAAATCCCAGGAGTCTTATTACTCACATTTTTCAACATGGGACCCCTGTTATAGAAAATTCAAGTCTCTTGAAAAGATTTCAATGGACACATTTCCCTCACTTTTTTAAAGAGGAATCACCAGGGTAACAAAAAACATCTTTAAAGGAAGAGGCTCCAAATAGAAAAAAGAAACCAAAGACACAATGATACGGTGTCCCGACGTTGTACACTAGAATCTGGAGCCCATTGGAATGCAGATTCAAAGATCTCCCTCTAGTGACTTTAATATCATAAAGTGGAATATCTGGATAATCTAGAGCCTTGTAACTGGAATATATTCCATAAAATGGATCAGTGATACAAAGTTTATGGCCTAGAGGCCACATGCAGTACAATGTTCTACCACCTGCTGTGGCATTTCAGCAGCCAAAGCCAAGCTTTGAGCACCAGAGCCTCTCTCCAGGTTCTGGGCATGAAATATCATGACTCAGATTTGATGTCTGTAACCTGTCTCTATGTGCCTCAGTGCCGTGGCTCCCTTTGGCTTCTTCAACAGTATGAATTTCCAAAAGAGAGTTTACTCCAGGGATGTGAATAATCAGAATATTGTCAAGTGTTGGAATTATGAAACTTCCAGGATAGAAACCTCTCTGTGCAGTGTGAATTTTCAGAAAGGTCTAAACTTCTACAGATATGAATTCTAGTTTGGGATTAACCCCATCGACTGTGAATGACCAAAATGAGGCCTCTTCGGTAATGTTAAACTTTCAGAAGCTAATAATCGTCCCCAGAATGTGAACTCTCAAGAGGAAATTAAGTCCAGGGATTTCAAACTTCAGATGGTGGATCCCACTGATATCTCTGAATTCTCACAGGTGCCTCGGACACGTGAAATATTTGCAGGGGCCACTTCCTGCCATGTGACATTTTGAAAAAGGACTCTTTGTGACAGTAACCAGGCATTTGTATTATAATGATAATAAAGGGACCGTCTTGTGATTGTCACTTTGCGACAAATACTACCACAATTCATTACTTTCCATCAGTGCCTCACCCTATGGAGGAATCACCACTGCCCATCCACAGTGAGGAGGGGACAGAAGTCCCGACTGGTGAGTGCAGTTGGGATGGGATATTTGTAAAGGGTGGGGGTGATGATGCTACATGGATTATATGACTCTCTGTGTGTACCCATTTGTCATTAAAAAATCTAGGACTTGTTATCAGTGCCCTCTTTTTTATATTTTTTAAGTATTGTGTATTTTAGCGGTCCTGAAATGTGATATATTGGCAGTATTGGTTCTCAGCTGATCCACAGATGAGGTACAACATGAGCAGCAACCGTGTTAAGATTCCACTTCACATTGTGGTACTAATGCCTCTGAACTCAGAGCTAGAAGGTTCACCTTTATGTGTTAAAATAAAAATAGTTCAGATTTCATGCCCTTTCAGCCTTTGGCCTCAGTGCTGAAACTGCCCAACAGCTTATTGGAATGGTGGTTTTTGCAATGAGGACACTTGTTTTTCCAGAAATATACCAAACTCATTTTACATAAGCCACAGGACAACCAACTAACCTGGTTTGGATTTTAACCAGATATATAGTGGCAGAGTGGGCCAAATCCTATGAGTCTGATATATTCTATACATCTGTGCAGGAGCAACAGCATTTCAGATAACCAAAGTAAATAGAACATGAAAAAAAAAAAAGATTGTCTAGTGTACACCTTTGGATTTTAAGAGGCCTATTGTCTACATCTTTTCCCCTAGCTTCTTGTTTAACCTGTTCTTGAATATGGGCAATGACTGTACCCAGACTACCACCTTTGGGGTTCTGTGTCATTGCTCAGGTGTAGCACTTTAAAGAACTTCTTCTTACTTTCCATCCAGCATTTTTCTTTATTTAGTTTCAGTCAACTGCTCCCTGTTCTACCATTTTTTGAGCCTGATTAATTGCTTACCTTCACTCATATTATTACCTTACAGGTATTTATAGATGGCCCATGGCCCACAGATTCTTCTCACTTCTAGACTATATTAATTTAACTCCTTCAATCTCTTCATCTGTTCTTGGATCACTTTTATTGCCCTTATTTGTGTTCCCTTTAATTTTTCTATATCTGTTCTAATCTGTGGAGACCGGAACTGTACATGCTATTCCCACAATGGTTGTGCTAGGGCGTTGTTAACATGACACTGTTACCTCTTTAGCTTTCCATATGATACTTTTATATATACAGATCCAAAAATAGCATGGCATCTTCCCCCTCACCCTTCCCAGCAGCATCACACTGAGACTCTGCATTAATTTGCTGTCATTGATCACCCTTGGAGCTTCCTCAGATTCACAGCTAGCTACCCCTCAATTAATAGCTGTGCTCTCCCTCAGTGCAGGAATTTACACTTCATCTCATTGCGTGCAGCCTACTTGCTGCACTAGGGTTTGGTTTAAGACAGTATGGTTGTGTGTTCATTTTAATGCACCTAGATTTAGCCTTTCATGGTGTAGTTGTTATTGTTTTATCTGCAGTGCAAAGAATGGATTCAGAAACAGTATATTTTATGTATCAGTACCCCTCCTGCACTTGTTCTCTGTATATTACTCGAAACCCTATTTCCGGCTCCGTCATTTTTATCTGTATCCCTGCCCTTCACTTGTTTGATACTAGTTTTAAAATATTAGTAAATAATGTAGAAATTGACAAGTTTAGCATTTTTCTTCATGTTCTACCTTTTCTCTCTGTATAGTTAGTATTTTGTCATTATATGGCTTATATGCATGGAAAGAGGTAACCTTTCACATAGTGGAGATAATCTCTCTCACCCATGTTCGAGCTCTGCTCACATGAGCAACTGGGTTACATCAGTCCTCTCATATAGAACTGCTTAATCTAAGTCTCTCATATACACTGGCATTTTTATCACGTCTCTTCCATTGCCCTGAGGGAGGCTGGATTGCTGGGATTGTGGCATCTGCACCAAGAATGAAATATAAAGTTTGGTGAATCATGAAAAATCAAACAAACAAGTCTGAGTGAAAGCTTTGTATTTAATGTTTGCTTACCGCAGTCATGGATTGCATTTCCTGGACTGTGTACTGAACGCTGGTGTAGCTCTCAGACTACCCGGCTTGATCCAGGTTCAGATCAAACCGGATCAAAGTTGACCAATAAAAGTTTAAAATAAATGGCTGTATTATATACATAACACCTTGTAGTAGAGAGGAAACAAGTGGCAAAGGTAAACGATGGTGACAGAGATGGGTGTGAGCTGCTAAAATGTTGGAATATGGAGTCTGAATATCCAAAGAATTGGACCTGGGATTTTAATAGGGCTCATTGTATTCTGCAGAGCTAGAAGGCAGCTGCAAAAATACGATCTGGGTCTGGGTCCAGATTCTGTTTAGAGCCTCCCTTCAAAAATGTTGAAATGAATCCGGTCTGAGATTTCCATTTGGGCGTTTTCCAGACAACAGAAGGGAATTGGGAATCTTAGGTAGATTAAAAAGGACCAGTTAGTAATTGACACACCACATCCCACTCCCCCCCCAACCCCCCCAGCGATACAATTGTGAAAGTAACTGATAGCAATAACTACTTAATTGAAACAAAAAATTAATTTTGTGAAGTAATCTGATTATTTCCTCTTCTGGAAGATCATTTGAATTACATGTTAAAGTTATCTTGTCTTGCCTCTCCTAAATATGAGCAGGGATGCCAACTCACTTTGCAATTCACATAGCTGATGCAAAAGACTTGCAAATGGAGTCAGTTACACTCCCTATGCCGTAGATCTATTTTTTCAAAGAGTAAATTTAACAATGCCTGTTTTAAATAATAAGTGAAAGGAACATAAATCCATCTAGTTTATTACAGTTGCTACATGAAAGCAACAACTACAAATAATACACACTCATGAAATATCACAAACAATAAGATTCACCAGTAAAAGAACCAACATGTGCTCATGCCTGAAACACTATGTACTCCAGTGAAATACTGTATAGGTCCTATGAGTTGAGGAATGGGAGGTGATAACAAAATAACATTTTCAGCTCCTTGTGATGCCGTGAAGACATTGGCATTTCTGCTGATAGCTCAATAAGACTTTTGGTTAAGAAGGATTCTTCTGGTTCCTGATTTGTTTTTGCACTCTTATGAAATATATCCCCATGCAAGGAGAGCAAAATGTCAACAAACATGTTAATAAATCAAGGCTGTAGATGAAAAGGTAGAATGTAGGACGTATTGAAAAGGAGGCTGTTTTATGTGTAATAGCATAAGAGACGATAAAGAATAATAGTAAAAGAATACAGGGCAAAAATCCGGCAGTCTTTGTTCAGGCAAAACCCCACTTGGCTTACATTCTTGTAACAATTCAATGATTTAGTAGACTCAAGGTGAAAAAGCAAGCAGAACGGGTCATTTCTTCATTCTTATTTATATTAAGGTCACGGCCAAAGACCCCGATCACCAATTGGGTCCTGTTGTGTTAGGCACTGAAAAACTGATAAGACAACACAGTCACTGGAGTCTTTACATTTTAAAAGGCCAACCCAGGAATGAGGTATTTGTCATTTCAGTAGTTTCATTTAAGTCACACAGTGCTGAAGAACATCACCAAGGTAATAATTGTCATCCACGGGATTGAGGAGCAATAGGGCTGCCGGAGGAGATGTTTATTCATGTGATTCCAAGTCAGAGGTTCCCTCCTAAAGTCCCTGCCTTCAAATAGCATTAATGTTGAGAAGGAAGCTGTCAAAATTCTATTCCTGAAAAACACACATGTAGGAGCTGATTCTGAGCTTATTTATACTGTGATAACTCCTGACTGCAGGGTTGCTACTATTGATTTACCTTTGTGTAAATGAGATCAGAATCAGACCCTTACTTTCCATAGACATAGCTCTGTTTTACTGTCCTTACTTAGGATCGATCCTGATCCCCTTGAAATCAGTGGGAGTTTTGCAGTAGTGCTTAGTTGCTACTCAGGCAAAATCCCATTGGGCCATATCACTCCCCAGTGGCACACTTGTAAGTCCGATGACCACTGTTGACTCCAGTGGACGCCCTCCAAATTTACAATGGGGTAATGTAGGCTCTGTTTACCAGGATTGAAACCAAGCAGACACAGTTTAACACCCTTTCAGTTATTAGCTGGTTATGTTATAGGCTTAGCTTAGGTTCTATTACAGGGGTAGGCAACCTATGGCACGCGTGCTGAAGGCAGCACGCAAGCTGATTTTCAGTGGTACTCACACTGCCCAGGTCCTGGCCACCAGTCTCCGGGTCTCTGCATTTTAATTTAAATTTTAAATGAAGATTCTTAAACATTTTAAAACCCTTATTTACTTTATATACAACAATAGTTTAGTTATATATTAAAGACTTGTAGAAAGAGACCTTCGAAAACATAAAAATGAATTATTGGCAGGTGAAACCTTAAATTAGAGCAAATAAATGAAGACTCGACGCACCACTTCTGAAAGATTGCTGACCCCTGCTCTATTAAGAACCTACAAATGGCCATACTAGGTCAGTCCAATGGTCCATTTAACCCAGTATCCTAACTTCTGACAGTAGCTAATGCCAGATGTTTCAGAGGGAATAAATAGAACAGGGCAATTTCAAGTGATCAATCTTCTGTCATCCAGTCCCAGCTTCTGGCAGCTGGGACACCCAAAACATGGGTTTGCATCCCTGACCATCTTGGCTAATAGCCATTGATAGGCCTGTTCTGCATTAACTTATTTAATTCTTTTTGCAACCCATTTATTGTTTTGGCCT
The DNA here is from genome assembly GCA_032164245.1 of Sternotherus odoratus. Lineage (NCBI taxonomy): Eukaryota > Metazoa > Chordata > Testudines > Kinosternidae > Sternotherus > Sternotherus odoratus. The sequence continues at coordinate 17,557,406 of JAVMKO010000005.1, read as the reverse complement.
TCATAACATCCCATGGCAATGAGTTCCACAGGTTGACTGTGTGTTGTGTGAAGAGGTACACACGTCTTTTTGTTTTAAACCTGCTGCCTCTTAATTTTACTAGGTGATCCCTGGCTCTTGTGTTACGTGAAGGGGTAAATAACACTTCTCTATTCACTTTCTTCGCATCCTGCATGATTTTGTAGACCTCTCTCATATTGTCCACGCCCCTTTACTCATCTCTTTTCTAAACTGAACAGTCCCAATCTTTTTAATCTCTCCTCATATGGAAGCTGTTCAATACCCCTCATAATTTTGTGGTCCTGTGCACCTTCTCCTATTCTTTTTTTTTTTCTTTTTTGATATGCTGAACTCAGGGCTTTGGAGCAGGATTTGCTCTATGCTGCATGCACGTTGCTGTTAAACTTCTCCAGGCTCTCATTAATGACTAATTCCTTCCTGAGGTGTCAATCTATTCCTGTCCTAGGGCAGATTGACTGAAAGACAGATGATCTATCTTCTTTCCCTTAATATGACTGTGCTCCTCACAGGCAGGGCTGCTTTTCAGGCAGAATGAGCAAAGATAGCACATCTTTGCCTTAACCGAAAGAACATAATTTGCTCTATGGAGTACCAGTTAGCTGTGTCCCTTCAGCAGGCTGGCTATGTTCTGAAGACAAGAGCAGACTGTTTTCTCAACCGCTACCCATTTTGCTCCTTCAGGGGAATAAAGGGCCTGATTTTGCCAAGTGCTGGGTGCCTTTTGTGAGGTGCTGAATAGTCTTTGTAGCCAAAAAGAGCTAATTGCTCTTTTCACCAGCCACGACATACGCTTGCAATACCTGCAGGTAACACTTATCAATTACGTGTTTTGACAAACTGGAAGTGGCTTGGATAGATTTCCCTGCAGTGCAACATGTCTCGATCATTTGCAACACTTTCCGAAGCCCAGGCTGGCAACGGGAGTTGAGACCCCAGCTGGTAAGGGGCCAGCAGGGGGGGGGGGGGGCAGCGCGGGAAACCCCAAAGCAGTGGCAAGCGGAGTGCTTAGCCCTGCACTGCTTTGGGTTTCCCCCCACTGGCCCCTTGCCAGCCAGGGTCCTGCCGCCTGCCTCACCCGCCCAGCCCAGTCTCCCCCCCCCCCCAAACCTCCTTCCCTCCCCCCCCCACTGACCCACCCAGCCCAGTCTCTCCCCCCCCCCCTCCCGGCTCCTCGCAGCTCCTCGTTTCACCGCCGGGCTGAGGGTGGCCGCATGGCGCTTCCCAGCCCCAGCGCGGAGCCACGCCCGCCTGTCGGCCGGAGCACAGACCCGCCCCCGCGTGTCCCTGGCCGGCGGCTCCCCGGCGGCTCCCTCTTGATCACCCATATGATAATACAATATCCTCTCTAAATTTTTCTTTCCAATTATTTGTTTTGAATGTGTGAAATATCAGAGCATTGAAATGTGCTTTTCATGCAGTATTGTTGTTACTTACTTTAACCTCCTTTCCTAAGCTTTCCTTCCTATGCCTCTTATTTTAGGGCACAAAGCGGTTTTACAGCAGCGTAACTTAATTTTGGATCAGATTCCAATCTCACTTACACTAGCATAAAACAGGAGTTACTCCCCTGAGATCACTTGAGATTTCTTTATGCTAGAAATTTAAATTGTAAGCTCTTTGAGACAGGGACCCTGGCTGACATTTTGGTGGCATTGAAATCAGCAGTTTTGCCATTAATTTCAACAGCACTGGAACCTCACCTGATGGCTCTTTAAATCTTTGTTAAATGCCATGAGACGTTATTGTGATATAAAGTGTTTAATAAATAATTATGTTATAATGATTATAACAGTTGGGGACTTTGAAATGATAGATACCCTTTCAACTCCTACCCCACTCCCCCACTGATACTAAATGCCCATTTTATATTGGTACAATCTTAAATAATTATGACAAAGAGCCTCCAGGCATTTAGGATCTATATAGTCACTCATTGCTCGTGCCACTATGTGATGCCTCCCAGCAGCAGATAGAGGTCACACAAGGTAGTTAGCACTGCACAGAGCAGCTGCTTCTCAAACTCAGCTGGGTTTCAGTTCAGCAATTCCAAGCCACAGAGCCTTGGCTATGAAGAGGGGCTTCTCTGATCTTCAGGAGACAGCAAATATTCACTGGCCAAATGTGCTAACAGAACATTCCTTTTGTCAGAGTAACTTTATTTGAACCTGCCTCAAAGAGGTGCAGAACGACATGCAATTTCACTTGTCACTCCAGATAATGTTCAAAGGTATCCACTGCAAAGACGTTACCAAAAATCCCCAAACAATTATAAACAGTAAAACGTAAGGAGATGCCTTTACTTGGCTGTTTCTGCTCCGACAGCCCGGCTCCTTCCTAGTCTCTGGTGTGTCTGGGGGAAGGGTGTTGTTTATATGAACCCCTTATTTCCAATCAGGCGTTGTCAGAAGCTAAACCTACAGATATGGCTGCCACAATGGACTACATTTCCTAGCATGCTTTGCTTCCCCGGATGTCAGAGAGAAAGGCTGACTGGGAGCTACTAAGAGTCAGTCTTGCCCCTCTCCCTGGAAGGGGTAGGATAGGCTTATATAGTAGGAAATAATTTAGTCTCATTTGTTCAGTTTTCTGAACCACAGCTTCTTAAAGTGGTAAGCAGCAATAGCATATGTAAGTAAAATTTACAGAGACCCAGGTTGGGAATATAAAAGCAATATACAACTAAAGCCATTAGCTGATATCTCTCAGAAATGATAGAAAAGATAACGGATCGGGGGAAATGGTTGAGTTGCTATGTTTTGTGTAGTAATACACAGAAACATGTTCACCCACAAAGACCAACAACAGGGCGACGTGTGGACAGCTGAGGGGAAAGACAATGGTATTAGGTTGGCACTGTTGGTATTCTTTGCACATATCAGAGTTGATCCTGTATTCCTCACATGCACCAAGGTTGTGGAGGTCAAGGTGACACTTTAGTGGGCTCTTTCTCTGAGTTTAAACTGTAGGATCAGGCCCTTTTGTTTGCATGCAGAGCACCTATGCCATTTTCAGAGCGTGCCAAGCAGAAGTGGTCTGCAGGTTCAGTTTCCTTAGTGCCTAAAGCAAACATTTAATTTCTCTATCTGCTTTTTATATCTCTTGACACAAAACCAACAGTGCAGCTTTACTTATATGAAAGCTGTCAAAGCTATGTGACTAAGCAGAACTGAAGATATACTTCTGGTTTAAAAATTAATCAAAGTCATGTGATATTTTCGAAAACTAGACGTTTCGTGGAACTGGTAATGAGATAGGAAGACTTTCACCTCCAACTCATTTGTTTAAATCACGTCCGTAGTGTCCAAATTTACTTTCTGTTGGAAGCTATTCAGAGGCCCTGTATAAAATGCATTAATGATCTACCTCCAGTACAGGAATCCCATCAGAGCTGACACCCATGTAGGGAGTCTCAGTAGAGAATCCAAGCAGTGAGTGGGGCATGAAGACTGAACTCCCCTTCTGTGACTGGATATGATGATCGCTCTGGGTTATAATGGAGGCACATTGATGGTGCGGGTAAATGCAGGAGAAGTGGACACTAAACTGGGCTGGCCCATCTTTAACCATTCAGTACATAAACAAAACACTTCAGTCTCCAGGCTGTCAGGCTGCACCTTTCACGAGATGCATGGAAACATAAACAGAGAGAAAACATCATGTGATCTTCATGATTTTGCTTCTTTATGATGTTTGACAATTCAGAGCAGAGCAAACTGTGCAAAGTTTACCGTCTCCACCAGCTTATGCAACCAGTTTATCACTTCTTCTTTTGGCATATCCTCTGTAGAAACATCCTGGTCTCCATTTCCCTCTGTATACCAGTAACCACTGTTCGATTTCATTTCCTATGCAAATCTTGATAAAGTTGAAAGCTTCTGTTCAGTTGCTGTTTTCTTGAAGTAGATAAACAATGTTCCCCTCCCCTGCTTTCCAAACCAAATGAAAATCTCTTATTGTTCAAGGGCTATGAACTAAGGTTGTTTCTAAAGCACTTTATAAGACATTCTTACCTCAGTGAGAGAACCAAAGATTCTTATCATACCAGCACTGGCCTCCGACATTTTAAAAGTCTACAACTAAGTTGTCTCAGTGACTCATATTTCTGTGAACTATAGGCCCCACTGCAGACAAGAAAGCGAAACAAAACCCCAAAGTAACTCATTCTCATCGTTCGAGCCCTGGGCTCCAGTTAGGCTCAGTGGAACCATATTCCCAGTGCAGTTGGACTTTGATGTGTTCCTCTGCTGTGGCCACAGCTAACATGGCTCACTGCATTCACACAGCAACAGTTTTTCCTGCACAATCTGGTATAAGTACTGTTGGTCAATTCCAACCTGCTGTGCTGCACAGCCATGTTGGTATGAGTGCATTCTGGGCAAATTTTGGTGCATAGATACCATATTGGTGGCAGAGAAGGGTGATGCTGGGGCCAGGGCATGGATTTTTGTGAACAATGTATTTTGGGATATCCTCCCTCCCACACCGAGATCAGGGATTTAGGAGGACTAGTTTGTCCAGTACACCGACATAATTAAGACATAATTAACCTACAATGGAGTCACTATATTAGAAACCACTTAGGATCTGATGTTTATGTTATAAAAGTCCTCCTAAGCAGGGTTAGAATAAGTCCCCAAATACCATCTAAAACTTAGTTGGATACACAAGGTCAGTAAATGATGTAGAAATACAGTCCCATCCACATAGTTAGGATCTCATCCATGCTGCAGCCTGGTTATAAAATTGAACAAAAACTGTGAATTGACTTTTTGTATGAGATATTGAAGCATTGCAACAGCTGTTTCTCTGCTTACCACTGGAAGGAAATTACAAGGAAATTTGAATGCTTCTGACATTTCCTTTTTTAATCTTCTTTGCATAGTGTCACATATTACTTATGGATAGCAATAGCCCCCCCCCCCCAAAAAAAAACCCCCAAACCCCCAAACCCAGAATAATATTTAAAGACTGAATGTTTGTTTTCCCTCAGAGCGAGAAGGTGGTTGAGACAATATCTTTTATTGGACCAACGTCTGTTTAACATTTATTCTGAGATATTTGTTTGAAGCATAGGCACCGACTCCGTGGGTGCTCCAGGGCTGGAGCACCCATGGGGGAAAAATAGTGGGTGCTGAGCACCCTCTGGCAGCCTCCTATCAGCCCCCTTCTCTGTTCCACCGGGGCCTCCTGCCCATCAGTGAGCCCCGCCAGTGGAGCCTCCCCCTTCCTCCACGTGCCTCCCGCTTGCCGCGATGAGCTGTTTAGCAGCATGCAGGAGGCTTTTTTTTGAGAGGTCACAGTACATGATCAAGTAAATTTCTCCATAGTCCATACTGTCTTAAGTGCTCATGATTTATCAGAGGTTATAGAAAAGGTTAAAATTCAGGCACACTAGTGAACTGTAACTTAATTATATAACAGCCCCTTAGAAGCGAAAAACCCAAATCAAACCAAAATTAAAAGATTTTGCTAGGTTTAGTAGGAAAGTGAATTATTATTTAGTGCACACAAATGAGTCAAAAGGGGGGAAAAAGGAGATTTTAAGGGACAGGGTCCTCCTTAACCATACCTGACATTTGGGAATGCATCCATTGTGCATGTAAATTGCATATGCACATACATGGGCACAGTTAAGGCACCGCTCATAAAGATTACAGACATAAGGGGGTATGTACTGCTGTAAAATAATGTATTGTACTTTCAAACCAGAAATACATCCGGAGCGGTATAGCAGGGAAAGCAGCAGGAAATTGGTGCTCACTTCTAGCTTGTTGACAATTTCTAAGATTTTAGGTGATACACCCAGAGGGTGTTAAATTAGGTCAGTAGTTGGCTTGATATGAACAAAAACAACTTTTTAACTGGGCATTCCCACTACACAGTTACCAGTACTATATACTAAGAGCCTTAATCAGTTCTCCTTACCTCTGCAAGCCACCCACCACCATTGCATTACTCCTCTGCCCTATATGGGATCTTCACCTGTGGTGGAAGCACCCCAAGAAGTCCTGCTGTAGAGCTCACTTGTACCTGCGTCTGAGGTACGACAAGCCTATTGGCACGAGAAGACAGTGGCTGAGATATAGGGCCTGTTGGCATGAGAGGAGATTGGCTGTGACTGTGTGATGCAGAGGAGTAGCAGTCACCCTATGCAGGGATGCTCTGTACCATTGGGAGGTATCTCTACAGCTGTATCTCTACAGCTTCTGGCTGGGAATGGGGAGAGTGAGTTGGGTAGGGGAGAGGCCAGTAGGCCAATGTTCTATGATCTGCAGGTTGTGACCCAAAACAGCCCTTGTTCACACCCCAAAGATTATTGCAATAATCTTTGTACAAAATGTGCCTTCTGAGGTATCATTTGGAAACTAGTAAGTCGCTGGTCAATGATATCATGGTGAAATGTAGGTAGCAACATTATATGTAAAGTTATGAATTCCCCCTGTGTGATGTTACTAGCATAGATTTAAAACCAGACTACCCTGCTGAGGCAATAGTTGTTAAACAGGTCTATCCTAAACAAAGAAATGTGTGTTTATCTCAATTTACATATAAGTAGTAAACAGACCTATCAAGGCAGCAGAGGGAGGAGATGTCAGGAAACAGAAGAATTTGCATTTCAGCAAACACAAGTGGGGGACAAAAGAGCATGGAGCTTCCTTCACCACCAGACTCTGTCCTCTTCCTCACAGATTGAATGAACTTTACTTTGAGAAGTATTTGTGGCACCTAAGAGATTAACAAATGGATTTAAGCATAAGGTTTTGTAGGCTACAGACCACTTTATCTGATGCATAGAATGGAATGCAGAGTAGAAAGATATATATACAGACAGAGAACATGAAAAAGTGGAAGTTGCCATACCAATTCTAAGAGGCTATTTAATTATGATGAGCTATAACCTCTTAGAATTGGTATGGCAACTTCCAACTTTTCATGTTCTCTGTATGTATATGTCTATATCAGGGGTAGGCAACCTATGGCACACGTGCCAAAGACGGCACGCGAGCTGATTTTCATTGGCACTCACACTGCCCGGGTCCTGGCCATCAATCTGGGGGGCTCTGCATTTTAATTCAATTTAAATTAAATTTTACTTTTAAATGATGCTTCTTACACATTTTATTTACTTTACATACAATAATAGTTTAGTCATCTATAATAGACTTATAGAAAGAGACCTTCGAAAATGTATTACTGGCATGCAAAACCTTAAATTAGAGTGAATAAATGATGACTCGGCACACCACTCCTGAAAGGTTGCCGACCCCTGGTCTATGTATATATATATATATATCTTCCTACTGTGTGTTCCAGTCTATGCATCCAATGAAGTGGGCCGTAGACTACGAAAGCTTATGCTTAAATAAATTTGTTAGTCTCTAAGGTGCCACAAGTACTCCTGTTCTTTTTGCGGATGCAGACTAACATGGCTGCTACTCTGAAACCTTTACTTTGAGGGGCATCCTTTGAAAGAATCCACTTCAAAGATTCAATGGAGTATAAAAGAAAGGCACAGAGAACCCCAAGTTAGTTCTTTCCCCTAAAAAGACAAAGGCACCAGTACCTTTGGGCCTCTGGAAGAGATTCTGACTGAGGAAAGGGCTAATAACTGTCTTGCTGGAAGACTGTGGGTGAGAAAGGGAATCTTGAACAAAGCTTTGAACTAAAACTTGCTAGATGAAGGGTATGTCTTCACTACAGCATTAGGTCAATTTCCCTTAAGTCGATTTTCTAAAGCAGACTGCATAAAGTCGACTTAGTGCGTCCCCACAAAGCACAGCAGGTTCGACAGTGTCTGTCCTTACACCTTTTGCAAGGGTCGACATAGCGAGCATTGCACTGTGGGTAGATATCCCACCGTGCCGGGAGTCCCCAGCAGGCACCACCTTTCGGGGCAGTCGGGCACGCTCCCCAGGGGACCGCTTATACTGGGGGACTCCCGTGCCCGCCGGAGCAGCTCCGTGCCGGCTCCCCCCCCCCCGCCCGCCCGAGCAGCCCCCCGCCGGCTCCCCCCGCCCGCCCGAGCAGCCCCCCGCCGGCTCCCCCCGCCCGCCCGAGCAGCTCCGCGCCGGCTCCCTCCCCCCCCGCCCGCCCAAGCAGCTCCGCGGACCCCTGCTTGGGCGGGCTGGGAGCTCCACGGACCTGCTTGGGCGGGCAGGGGGAGCCGGCGTGGAGCTGCTCGGGCGGGCACAGGGGTCCGCGGAGCTGCTCGGGCGGGCACAGGGGTCCACGGACTTGCTCGGGTGGGCAGGGGGAGCCGGTGAGGGGCTGCTCGGGCGGGCGGGGGGGGAGTGTCCGCGGAGCTGCTCGGGCGGGCGGGGGGGGGAGCCGGTGCGGAGCTGCTCGGGCGGGCACGGGGGTCCGCGGAGCTGCTCGGGTGGGCGGGGGGAGCCGGTGCGGGGCTGCTCGGGCGGGCGGGGGGGGTTTCCGCGGAGCTGCTCGGGCGGGCGTGGGGGGAGCCGGTGTGGAGCTGTTCGGGCGGGCACGGGGGTCCGAGGACCTGCTCGGGCGGGCACGGGGGTCCGCGGAGCTGCTCGGGTGGGCGGGGGGAGCCGGTGCGGGGCTGCTCGGGCGGGCGGGCGGGGGGGTCCGCGGACCTGCTCAGGTGGGCACGGGGTGTGTGTGTCCGCGGAGCTGCTCGGACTGGTGGCTGGGGCATTGTGGACGGTTTGAGGCTTAATGTCACATGCACCCTCACTAATTGACAATCCACCCAGAGAGGTCGATTTCAGTGCTACTCCTCTCGTTAGGGAGGAGTACAGAAGTCGATTTTGAGGTCCCTTTAAATCGACTTTAATGGCATGCATCTGAGGACAGGTAATGTTTATATCGACTTAACGTCGCTAAAGTCGACGTTAAGCCCTAGTGGGGACCAGCCCGAAGTGTTCTACTTTTAGATGCATGTTTTCACTGTTATTTGCTTGTAACCATTTTTAACTTTCCCTTGTTCTTGAGCTCACTTAAAATCCTGTCTTAGTTTGTGAACCAGCTTGTTTTACTATTAATCTAAACCAGCAATGCTGTGTTTGTGCTAATGTGAATGTCAGTTCCAGTTAATGTGGCAAACTGGTGGGTTTTGTTTCCTTAAAGGAGATTATGGATCTTACTGTTCCTCAGAATGTTGCAGAAGAGGGCTGGACAAATCTGAGCATGTGGGCCTGGGGAAATTCAAGACTGAGGACTGAGGGTGTGTTGGGGTCACCTGCTAACGTTAACCAAGTCTGATGAAGACAGAAGTGTGTCTGTGATATCTGCTGGCAGGCTGTTAGATTCATAGTGGTTGAATCAAAAGCTACAGCATACAGAACAGAAAGTGCATGCAGCCTGTGGGTCATATCCATTACTGCTCCCCAGTGTACCTGTACTCGTGGCCATGTTTGCACTGACCAGGTCTCTTGGTGCAAGACTCCCTCTCCATCCTTGCAATAGTTTCACATGGACCTTTTATTTCAGCCCTAGGGTTTAGGGGGCCTAATCCTTCTCCCATTGAAATAAATGAGAGTTTTGCATTGACTTCAATAGGAGCTGGATTGGTTTCTGGCTTTCCCCTCATCTGCCCACATGGGAAACATTACAAAGCTCTCACTCCCCTCAGTTAGTGGTATCAAAATACCCTCCTCCCTTTCCCCAAGTCCCCAAAGGTAATCTCTAACTGCTGAGTATTTTGTTTCTTTAGGCTTCATGATTTGTTTTGAGCAGAACAACGCGGCATTAATATACAACCCATTGTATTCTCTTTGTGAACACAGAGTAGCTTTAAGTCTCTCTCTCCCATTATCCTTCCATTAGAAAGGCCAAGGGCAGTGGGTTTTTTATTCTCCCCTAATCAACTAATCATCTGAGGTTTAGTGGTGATCAATTTATTGGTTCAAATAAAGAAGTATAACAGAATGAAAACTCAGAATATTATATGATTGCAGATTTTTTAGTGTTTTATTATAGCTCTGAGCTGAGACACAAAAGTGCCCATTTACAGCACTTGACCGATATGAACACAAGGGCCACATAGAAAAGACAGCTGGAAAGAAATAGATGCCTTTTGTCCAGGATACAATTGATTAAAAAGAAATTGCAACAAGCCCAGGGCTTTCCTTTTGTAACATACCCAAGCTAAATAAAGGAATATCTGTTGCTCCCACAATTTTCTGTAGCAACTTTTCCAGATGTCAGCCTTCGAAGGAAGAGAAAAGGAGTATACCAGCGAAAGAAAAAGCAAAAAGAGAAGTGAGAGGAGAGATGATTTTGAAATGGGAGGGAGTTCAGTGAGGGAGAAGAAAGGGAAAAAAAGCAACTATGGATAGATGAATAAATAGACACACAATCAGAGGGAATAGAAATCAAGAAAAGAATATTGAAAAAGGACATTAACGAGAAAGAAGAGGAGAAAGTGAGGGAGACAATAAAAAGGAAAGTTTCTAGAGAACCTTTAAAGAATATTAGAGAGGCAATAAGTTAAATAAATGGACTGTTGGTATTTTTCAGAGAATATGGTTGGTATTTTGTCTGACGAAGCAAAAGAGTTGGGATAGGAGTTAAGGACAGCAAATGGAGTCAGGCATTCTGTGGATATAGCTACAAGTATTTTCCCGGTCAGATAAGAAAGACCTGTAAAATATCCAGAACTTTTATCTGGAGTTATATGTTTTACTCATCTATTGAGTAGGCTAACCACTGATATTCTGAGGCAGGGAAGTGACTTCAAAAGTTGCATGGTTTAGAGTTCTGAACTCCTAGGAAATGAGCCAAACGTAATAAAGATTTGATTTGGGGCCTGATTCCGCTCTTATTGCAATCAGAGTTTTTTCCCATTTCCCTCATGTACAGCAGTAGTTGTGAGCAGGGCATCACAATGCTATTCATATTGAAATACTCATGTATATAATGAGATGAAAATTAAAGGTGGCACAAGCATGCTTGCCATCTAGGGATGGCTGATTTTGTGAAAATAGGAGATGGAAATTTTACTTGTTTCACGAATGTACAGAGATCAAATAGGAGCTATGATAAAGCTTAAACTGGCAAAGGGCAATCTGCTTCAGTAGGAGTATAAAATGAATTATAACGTGGTAAACAGAAGACTTTAAACACATAACAGTCTGGTAAAAAGGAACATTAACAAACACAGAAAACACAACCTGAAGGAAAAGTTACCATTAGGGAAGCCTACAACACAGCAACAAAACCAGCTCCTGAACATCAGCTTGCAGAGAATATTCCAACCCTCAGTAAAAACCACAGGCCAGACCCTGCAGTCATTCTTCAAGCAGAGTTTCCAGTGTTTTTATAGCATGTTGTGGGAGCCTCAGAAAGAAAGAGGCTGAGAGCCCCTGCTATATTGTATTGTTTTCTGTATATGGGGTGGGTGAGTGAATCATTATTCTAATGACAGATTTAGCAGTTATGTAATTACCCAGAGATGATGTACTGTGTTGAGTTACCTGGCATTAGCTGTGGGCATTTTCTGCCTAAGGCTGATGTCTTTTGGAGTTCTCGGCTGAGAGTCAATAGCTAACCAGTAGTGAGAGAGCAGCAAATGAGTCTGTGTTAATCAGGCAGTGAGATATTCTGAGTGAGGCATTTCATGCACCTGCCTGGCAGGTGGGAGCGGTGCTGATGTATGGTGACTGGAGTTGTGCTGCAGAGAAAAAAAGGAGCTATTATGCCAATTATATGGAGTGTGTGGAGCATGTCATGATAATACTGAGAGACAAAGAGAAAAATGCAAAGAGCATATTTAGCTGCTGTATTATATTCTCCTACATTATACCATCATAAATCCAGATTAACTACACTGTCTTCAGTGGACTTAATTGAGTTCACACCAGTGTAAATGAGAACAGAATTAGCCCAGCAAAAGTTGGATCCCCCCCCCCCTTTTTTCCAGCAAGATTCTACATATTTGGCTGCAGGCTTGGCTGTGGTTCATTGTTTATCCATCTTAACTTTAGCAGATCAAGCCAAGTCTTCCTGGAGGTAGCCAAGGCTTCATTGAAGGAGCTGCTCTGGAAGGCAGACCTGTGTCTCCTGGAAGGCAGACGTGCCTCAGAGTTGGATCACTCATGTTGGACTCCATGCTTTCAAAAGTAGTTTCTTACAGTTTTTCCCTTAGAGGGAATTAGAGGGACTTGGATCTCAGAAAGTGCCCCACTAAGTGATTCCTTAAAAAAGAATCTATCGTTGTTGTGATCTAAGCAGTGAGCAAGTATTGTTTCAGCAGCTCCATCAGCCTATTTGATTGTTATCCCTTAAGAACCTCACCCAGTGGAATATAACTGAAGGAAATGAAACTCCAACCCCATTACTGATACAGACAATGCCTTTCACTAAACAAACTCAGCTTTCTTGACTTTTCCTTGCCAAACAGAATGGCCTCTGCCCCTTCCCTTACAGACGCCGTAAGCACTTCCTGTACTGGGAGTGGCTGTGTCGCCACCAGTAGTTGGCGGCTAATGGGATAAAGTCCCAGAGTCCCTGAATGTAACATATGACATGGGCCAGAATTGTAGTCACAAGTAGCAGCTAAGTGTTAATTCCTGTGGCACTGATGGACAGTACATGACTGCCAGCCATAAACAGACAACAGAGATCTTGCCAAGACTAGATGAATAGATTCATAGCAAAAAATAAAATGTTACAGTGAGGGAAATAAAAGATCCAGAGCTGCGCATTGCACAGCTATAAGGTAAGCAATTTACTGTGCCTCCCTACGTAGCAGTTAAATGCTATAAAGGCCTTATAATTTATTTCAAATCCTGCTGTCTTCGCTCACTGAAATTCCTATTGATGGACTAAAAACTGAGTGTAGAGCTGAAGGTTTGTCCCTGCAAAATAGCAGAAGAGTCAAGATCCATCATCATGTTTCAAGTTGTTTTGGATCAGAAAATAAAACTCAAGACTTACATTTTCAAAAATGAGACACCCAAAATGAGTGGAATGTTGAGCACCCTACATAAGAGTGCCCTTTAGAAAATGTAGTTCCATGTGTTATGAAATTAGAATCCCAAAAGACAGCAATTAGCATGTAGTCTGTAAGTCATTAACTCTAACTACAGAACAGTCGACCATATCAGAGAGAGAATTTCTGGAACACAGCATGCAAAAATTGGTTAGGTTTGCAAAATCTAAATGAAATTAACTTGCACTTTGACTGAAATAAGCCAACAGCCAGTAAAATTAGACTGGATTAGCAAACTCACTAAAAATGAAATAAAATAAGAGCGCCGTAGAGAAGCAGAAGTATTATCTCATTGCAGATCGTTGTTCTGTTTAGTCAGGTATCTTGTCTCTAAAAGTGGTCACTACCTGATGCTTCAGAGGAAGGTACTGGAAAACATGCCCCCCTTCACCCTCCCACCCACCCCCCAAAAACCCAACAATAACAAAAAACCAAACCAAACCATAATGGTCAATGATTATTAAGGCTGGGAGTCTGTCATGGTGTTCCGTGTTCTGTGACTTTTCAGCACCTCCATGACTTCTACAGCCAGCAAGTGTGACTGAACCCAGGGCCGCCCTGCCAGCAGGGGCTGCTGTGGTCCAGGGCTCCTCCCACCCAGCTGACCACCAGCGGGTGCCCTGAAGCCCCCCACTGAGCACCAGCAGGCACCTTGGAGCCCGCCCTCGTGCACCACCAAGTGCCCCGGAGGCCTCCCCCAGTATAAGAAGGTGCCATAGAGCCCCCCACCATAGCACCAGTGGGCGCCCCGGAGTTCCCCCTCCAGAACAGCAGCTGCACCCCCGGAACCTCCCAGAAGACCCCAGATTTAGTCAGGGGTATATAGTACAAGTCATGGATAGGTCATGAGGCCGTGAGTTTTTGTTTATTGCCTGTGATCTGTCCAGGACTTTTACTAAAAATACCCATGACTAAATCTTAGCCTTAATGATTATCCAGCATCTTGTTATTCCTTCTCCTTCCCCAAGCTCCCTCTTCTGTTCCCGAGTATGTATATAATAACATACCTTTCTCCTAATGCAAGAGAATACCATAGTGCAGGGATCGGCAACCTTGGCCCGCGGCTGGCCGGGCCAATTTGTTTACCTGCTGTGTCAGCAGGTTTGACTGATCGCAACTCCCACTGGCCGTGGTTTGCTGCTCCAGGCCAATGGGGGCTGTGGGAAGCGGCGGCCAGCATATCGCTTGGCCCACACCACTTCCCACAGCCCCCATTGGCTTGGAGCAGCTAACCGCAGCCAGCGGGAGCCACGATCGGCCAAACCTGCGGATGCGGCATGTAAACAAACCGGCCCAGCCCACCAGGGGGCTTAACCCTGGCGGGCCATGAGTCAAAGGTTGCCGATCCCTGCCATAATGATTAATACTGCTAAAACAAATGATTTGTTTTTTTAGCTGTCAGAGCAGTAGGGAGTTGTTGTTGCAGAGAGCCATCTTACAAGAACACTGGCCTTACAAATGTTTAAGGCACTGAGGCTTGACTGGCCCAGGTTTGAATGGCTCAGACATGCATGGTGAACGGAAAGGTTTTCATTTCTATGGGTACACTGGTACATGAATCTCAGAAGCATGTTCCGATTAAAAACTTCTTGTAGAGCTAATGTCAATCGAAGCTTCTAAATCTGTGTAGAGCTCAGAAAGCAGCAAGCAAGTACTAGGTTTTCGGCTATCAAACGGGATAATCTGAAGCATGATTTTTATGACTGTGAACACATTATAACATGTACCAAGCAAGGAATGGTTGTGGCTTGGCATATATTTTCTGGTTTGTTTGGGTCTGATGGAAATATTTATTTTCAGCATCATAACACTGTGTAAATGTAACAAGCCAGAGTCAGCTGAAGTCATTTGAGTTGCAGGCAGAAGAAATTTGATCTAATATCTGAATTTGGGTTTACCATTTACTTGCTAACACATTTTTATGAATGCATAATTTCAAACAGTCTAGCTGTAAAAACCAAAAAACAAAGCCATATTGTTATTCCTAAACTGTTTTAGTTAAAAACTGCTGGATAAAAGAGGCACTTGTGTGTAAAATTATGTTTTATTATTTTCCCATGGCAATTAATCATTTGCCCAGTATTAAATTAGCTGGCGCCTGTGGTTGAATGTGCTTTTGGTTGTGCATCAGGGTCAGTCTTGCCCTCAGATTTTTAATTAACTAACAAACCGTCACTCTAAGAAAAAGTGTAATTTTATAGGTGCATATAAGAAGTTAACTGAATATAAAAGTTTATTTGCTTTTCCTGATGCCAAGTGAAGCAGTTTCATTGTGAAAATAGAATAAATTGAAAATGTTTTTTTCAGATCCTATGGTCCGATTAGGAGAAATGGCTTCCCATTCCAGCTTGTTAAGGATAAACCCTCACAATCCTTTAGTCAGAGCCAGAGTATGGCAGGCTATACATGATACAAGTTTCTAGGAAGAATTAGGGTAGTGAGAAAGAGAATGGATGTTACTTAAAAAATGTGAGAGTGCTATACACTGCAGCGGAAGACATCAGAGTGCAATAGGTATTTCATTTGGTCTAGGTTGGACTTTCCCATTGAGAGGAGTGAAAGGGATTCAGAGATGCATGCATCAGGTGAGCAGCAGCACCTTGAGAAACTCTGCCTTCTAGCAAGCAGAATCCCTTAGGGCAGGGATAGTCAATTATTTTTTTGTCAAGGTCCAAATTTCTTGGTTAAGGTATAGTCAAGGTCCAGACTCCAGAGAAACATTTTTCACACAGCAGTAACAACAAGGATAATAAAAAGATGTTGTGGTCCATTCAAAAGTGTCTGGCAGTCCAGATTAGGCCCGCAGTCAGCCTGTTAACTACCTCTGCTCAACACCATCCCTTACTGATGCAGCATGCGGCCCCTATACACCCGCTGCCTGAAGCTATTCAGCACACAAGGACTGCACATCTTTTACACCTCCTAAATGTGGCAGATCACACCCTCTTCGAGCAGTGAGGTGCCAATGCCATTGTGAGCAGCCCCTCAGTGCTTGTTGGCCTGATCCCATGCACAGTGATGTCAGTGGAGTGTTGGCTGGGGTGAAAGTAACTTAAGGGACTTATCGATCTACAGGGCAGCTGGGATCCTGATGGGGGGGGGGGTGGCTCTGGACCCCCGGAAGGGGCGGGGCCTTGGGCAGAAGGGGCAGGGCTGAAGCCAGACTTCCTCAGCCAGCCCTCCAGTGCTTCCTAGTCCATGCTGCCTGGGACTCCAGCAGCGCTCTAAAGGGCCTGGGGCTCCTGGACACGACACTGCTACCCTTGGGTTCTGACGGCAATTTAAAGGGCCGGGGCTCCGGCTGCTGGCGCAGTAGTGGTGTCGAGGAGCCCCGGGTCCTATAAATCACTGATGGAGCCCCAGGTGGCACAGGCCAGGCAGTGTGGAGGACTGGCTGGGGGGAGTCTGGCCCCAGCCCCGCCCCTTCCTCCCAAGGCCCCACCCCTTCCTCTGGCGGAGATTTAAAGGGTCAGGGACTTCGACTGCTGCTAGTAGCCCCAGGCTCTTTTAAATTGCCGGGACCCAGGGAAACTGCCCCTTTTGGCCCCCTATCAGCAGCCGTGCTGGTACAGTCGGCTATGTACTGGCTCTTACTGGTATGCCGGACCAGACCAGACAGGCTTACTTTCACCTCTGAGTGTTGGATCAAGCATAGTAAGTGTTTGCATCATATTCTGATGAGGTCCTGCAAAGGCAGAGACTCCTGTGTACTTTTTGAGACCTACCGTGTTTCCCCAAAAATAAGACAGTGTCTTATATTAATTTTTGCTCCCAAAATTACATTACATTATATTACAGTGAGAGGCAAAACTGGAAGTACGTCTTATTTTCGGGGGATGTCTTACTTTCGGGGAAACAGGGTATTTGTATCCTGGTCAGTAAAGGAAGCGTGTGCGTTAGAAATGGGTGACCTTTAAGGGAACTCAGTTTGGTTAAACAAGTTTTGTACGGTTGGAGTTCTCCCGGTAATGATCTCTTTAATAAATTCATGCCACTTTTTTCTCTTTAGAAACCAGAAACATGGCAACAAAGGAGAAGCTGCAGTGTTTGAAAGATTTCCACAAGGACATCCTCAAACCTTCCCCTGGCAAGAGTCCTGGGACACGCCCTGAGGATGAGGCAGAGGGGAAGCCACCTCAACGGGAGAAGTGGGCGAGTAAGATTGACTTTCTGCTCTCCGTGGCTGGTGGATTTATTGGTTTAGGCAATGTCTGGCGGTTTCCGTATCTCTGCTATAAAAATGGCGGAGGTGAGTATTTCTCTCTCTCTTTAATGCCTTCTCATTCCTCTATACATTCGTCCCACCCTCCTTCCAATCCTTCCACTACTGTAGCTTCAGAGTGCCTCCCACATATTTAAAACTGAGATAACTATAACAATCTCTTTTCTCTTTCCAACCTCTAGGACAGGGGTAGGCAACCTATGATACAGGTGCCAAAGGCGGCACGCGGGCTGATTTTCAGTGGCACTCACACTACCTGGGTCCTGGCCACTGGTCTAGGGGGCTCTGCATTTTAATTTAATTTTAAGTGAAGTGTCTTAAACATGTTAAAAACCTTATTTACTTTACATACAACAATAGTTTAGTTCTATATTATAGACTTGTTGAAAGAGGTCTTCTAAAGTTAAAATGTATTACTGGCATGCAAAACCTTACATTAGAGTGAATAAATGAAGACTCGGCACATCACTTCTGAAAGGTTGCCGACCCCTGGTCTAGGAGATATCACTTGATTATTTCATAGTTAATATCCAAGCTCTGTTATGAAAATACCCAACAACCTTGAATTTTACTATTATTACAGTTGAATTTCACTTTTAACTTAAATATAACTATATACATTAATTTTATGGATCAATATTCTCAGTGCGATACTCCAAATGTATAGTGGTGCAACTAAGACAAGACTTGAACTGAACACTTCTTTTGGGTTTTAAAATAAAAATACTGCTTTAGCTTAAATTAAATGAAAGTCTATCAAATCCTCATCATCTCTATAGATGTTCACTTTAAAAAGGAATGAAAATGCCCTTTTACTTTGGTTTGTAACCATTCTATTTTTAATCATGGAATCATAGAATAGCAGGGCTGGAAGGGACCTCAGGAGGTCATCTAGTACTTCCTCCTGCTCAAAGCAGGACCAATCCCCAACTAAATCATCCCAGCCAGGGCTTTAAACAGGGGCAATAATACCAGAAAAATAAAATTGTTATATGTGTACACAAAGGTCTTTGTTTCCTTGTTACATATATCTAACCACAGCATTTTTCTTCATTTTGAATAGATCCAATCTCTTAATCTCTATTGTACATCATTGTGTTTTCTCTACAGGTGCATTTCTTATACCTTATTTCATTTTCCTGTTTGGGGGAGGTCTTCCTGTGTTTTTCCTGGAGGTGGCGCTAGGACAGTATACCTCTGAAGGAGGAATCACATGCTGGGAAAAGATCTGCCCTATTTTCACTGGTTAGTTATTTTCCTGCCATGTCCTGACACAAGACACAGTTAATGAATGTAATAACATGTTAGTCTTAGTTGGAAATTTTCTAAACTGCTGTGCTAGACACACTGATGGCAGAAGGTGTTATTAATGGGTAATTTCCATTTCAGCAACCAGTCCTGCAAAGTGCAGAATGCCTTTGATTCCCATTTTTTCAACACCAGGCCCCGGTTCATCAAAGCCCTTAAACACATGCCTAACATTGCTACTGTGGGGTTTATGCATAAGTTGAACTTCCTTGCTAAATAAGAATGGGATTACTCAGGTGCTTGGCACTGTGAAGGTGTTTAAGTGCTTTGCTGAGTTGAGAAGGAATACACTAGGGGGGAAATTCACGCTTGGGCAGAGGGCAACCACGAGGCATATGTACCACGTAAGCTGCATTTAAATCCTCAGATATTAGGACCTGATCCTAGAAAGGGATTTGCATTGATTTCAGTGGTTTTTGGATTAGGTCTCTAAAGTACAACCTTGATATGCTTTATTGCTTAAAAAACAGGGGTCAAGTATATTTTCTTCATATCCATCAGCACTGCTATTTGTTGTAGAAGCTGCCTATATGATAATTGGTTCCTGAAAAGGTAGAAGTCTGAGAGTATTGCCAATAAGTAAGAAAGAAATTGCATGTTGTGCACTAAATAGCCTCACAGCAAGAGGCTGTGCAACCTGCGAGAAAGAGAGAGGTCATTTCACATTGTGTTGCCGAGAGCTGGAGAAGGTAGTGTTTCCTTGAAATACATGGGATCAGAATCTTTTCCATGGTCTCATATCCTTTTGCGAAAGTGCCTTTCCAAATATGATCCTGGGCTGAAAACCAAACTCTTTTTGCCATGCAAAACCTTGCCATTGGCATCGCAGTTATATTGCATGCACAGCGAGAATTTGAATGGCCTTCTGTGGAAAGATTCAGGCACAGAGCTTTTGCAATAATTAGATCAGACTGTGAAAAATAGCTCTGGTGGCTCCATATTATTATTAAAGGGCATTTGCCAACAAATGAAGAAACACTTGCCACTCACAAGAATTGTGCTAATGCCACTCTGAAATTTAATATGAATATAAAATTAAAAGCAGGTTACCAAAATCCTTTAGAACCCCTAACTGAATCCCACACATCAACTGGTTTCAGAGAGACACTGGGAAATGAGCTGACTCGTTAGAATTAACCCCCATTAATTATGAGTGATTACACTGGATAGAGATGAACTTGTTTCCTTTAAAAAATGTAAGTGGGAATGGACATCTTAAATTGACTTAGTCCTTGATTCTGCCACTCTTACCGTTACTGAGTAACATCTTATTCCTTGAAATAATGGAACTTCCTAAGTAAGTAAGAGTGTATCCAATGGGCCAAATCTCAGCTGTTATACTGAAGTCAGTGGAATTATCCTGATTTACACCCTTTTCTTTTCTCCCCCTCCTCTCACTAGGCCATGGGGCAGGGGGAGAAGGAAATGCTCTTGGTTTAAATAAGAATCACCTTGGTATCCCTGGAAAAGGAAATTTATGGTTCTAATAACACGGCTAAGTGAACATTCTGACTGAACTGTAGAATAGATAGTATGGGATGTGGGGGGACAGCTGAACTCAGCACAAAATTCTTGGCTGTGGAGAATCACATTGCAACATGGCTTAAGGCTGTGCAATATAAGGCAGATCTGCCAGGTGTTGAAACAGTATAGCAGTAGCCACCTTTCATGTAAACCTATTTATTTAATGTAATTGATTAATTAATTAACTTTACAAACTATCGTAAGTCTTTGTTGGGAAAACAGTTTTTCACGCTTCCATTCCTAAATGGAACATTAGCTTCAGAAGCCCTTCAAGAGTCTAAATACTAGTGGTCCAAAGGTATCGGAAGAAGGATCTGCATGCAGGCCTTTTGCTTTCTACTTTAAAGAAAGAGACTGGTTCTCCTCTGACACAAGAGGTATAAATCAGAAGTCATGCCAATGAGATTACAGTGGTGTGAGAAGAGTGAGACCCACAGAATAGTTTCCGTATTTAATTCTGCCAGAGCTGCATTCCATCACCTCCTTGATTGCCATTTTAAGTTGTGGAGGACATGGCCTTATCTGCCCATGACCCTGCGTTTAAAAACAAACAAGGGACATTTTTTATTGTTAAGTATTGATAGCAGAGTTAAACATTGATCTCATTAGCAATAACAAGCACAAATAACATACTTTCTCTGCAAAAGAGAAATAGGTTCATAGACTACGGCTTTCACTTTGCTTGCTTTGGAATTTTTAAACACTCGTCTTATTTTGCACGTACACTGAACCTTCTGCCCAAGGATCTCATTAATACCATTGCAACCACTGGTGCTAGTGACAGTCAATGAGAGTAGCAAGGTTATGCTTTAGTCGCGTGTGCTGTTTCATGGGATTCAGTTTCCCACGGTGGTATATCCTACACCAGGATTTAAATCGATAGATTATTAAAAAAATAGGTTTTAAATGTCTGAGATTTCATAGTGTTGGAACGATCAGTGACCATTATATATGTGTTTTATTTATTTATTTTGTATTAGGAATTGGTTATGCTTCCATAGTGATCGTGTCCCTTCTGAACGTGTACTACATCGTCATCCTGGCTTGGGGAGTGTACTATCTGTTCCAGTCATTTCAGAGCATCCTACCTTGGTCACTTTGTGGTCAGAAGTGGAACACACCTACTTGCGTGGAAGACACTCTCAGGAAGAACAAAACACTCTGGTTGTCACTGAACATTACCAACTTCACTTCGCCTGTCACAGAGTTTTGGGAGTAAGAACATGCATTATTATTTTTTAGAGCACTTTATTTAAAGGACAGAAATCACAAATGCAAGTAGCTTCTGTTGAAACTCCATGGGGAATTTTAGGTAAGGGAAAATGAATAGATTTGGTTGGAGGCCTTGCCTATAGCTGGATTGAGTAATTGGTGGCCAGCAATTAGAGAAGGTGCACTGATGCTGACCCCAAAGTGTAGGCAACAGCAAGCCAGGGTGCTGAATCAAGGATATACCCAAGCATAGATAAGGCCATAGTGTCACCTTATAGGGTGACCAGATGTCCCGATTTTATAGGGACAGTCCCAGTATTAGGGGCTTTTTCTTATATAGGCTCCTATCACCCCTCCCAAACCGTGTCCCCATTTTCCACGCTTCACCCTACCTTCTTAATGCCCAGCATTATGTGCAGCACTGATCCTGGCCAGTCCTTAGTGTTGTCCCATCCAAGTATTGTACTAACAAGACCCAACTGTTTTAGCTTCTGAGATCTTAGCCTTAGGTGGTATGGCTGCAAAAACCCAACCGCAAAACAAAAAGTCAGCCTCAGAAAACAACTTTTAAAGTAACGTTAAGGATCTGACTTGAAGGCACAAAAACAAGCGAAAGTGAAAGCTTGTGCTAACGGTATTGTCTTAATTCTTGTGGTCCTCGGGCACTGCTGCACACATGAGGGTAAATTCAGACCTCTACCGTAAGGGCTGCAACACCATGGATTTCACTAAACACATTGAATTTGACCTATGGCGGCGGTTCTCAAACTTTTCCCCGCAGCGACCCTATTTTACTTTGTTTCACTGCTCCGTGGACCCTTGTATGTCCGCCGAAAAGCTGCCGAATTGATTACTTCTGCATTTGGCGGTTATTTTCGGCGGACAAGCCGAACGCTCCCGAAATAGTTTGGCATGTCCACCAAAAAGCTGCCGAATGCAGAAGTAATCAATTCGGTGGCTTTTCAGCGGCGCAAGGAGCTCGCAACCCCTCGGGAGGCAGCTGGCGACCCCCCGAGGGATCGCGACCCCCAGTTTGAGAACCACCGACCTATGGCATAGGAGATAGCTCCGTCTTCTCAGATCCTTGCAAAAACAAAGGACAATAATCAGAGTTAATGGATAATGAACAGCCTCGGTTTTCAGTCATACATTTAATTGTGATTGTCTTTGCTTCTGAAGAGAAGTGGACTTCTAAATATTACATTAAGCCTCTTCTTTTTCATTGAAGGGTGTAGGAATGGGAGAGGAGGCACAAAGGCCCAGATCTGCAAAGGTATTTAGGCACCTAATTTAAGAGTCAGATGCCCTAAATACCATTGAGTTTCTTGGCCAAAAAATATTCAGATGTAGTGTATATAAATGCATAGGTTCACCCAACAGAGTACAGCGAGTCCCCCAAAACTGTCTTGGTTTGAAAGAATTTTGGTTTTGTTTTCTATTGTGAAAAATACCCATTCATCTCCGGGGTGCGATTCTCTACATCAAACATCAGTTTGGAACATTTCATTTCCAAGTACCCTGAGAACAGGGGTTTACAATGGAAACAATGACAGACCATTAATTATAGTTTTGTGAGCACAGCTGTTGTTGCCTTCCCCTCTCCCCCTTCCTTGTAAATACACTTTCTAAATGTAAAACAAATCACTTACTAACCTGGCAAAGATGCCAGCCATTAACCTGGCAAAGAAAACTGGCAGAGATATTAACACTGCCCGGTATTGTACGTTTCTGTGATCATTTGTCTTGCACCAGCCTACTGTGTAATCTTGGAGAAGATCTTGCTTTTCCCAGATGCCTGGAGTTTATCAGGCGTAAGCTTCTTATCACAGTTTCTCCGCTGTTTCACATTATAAATGATCTTTTGCACCGTCTGATTTATGAATGGAGAGGCACCTCTGCAAACAGTGTATTTTCACGGGCATCAAAAATTTGCAGAATGAAAGGGAATACAAAGAAGATCTGTGTGATGGAAGACCCCCCTGAGCAGATTCAAAGTTTATTTACTTGGTTGGGCTTGCCCTGATGGTTTATTATTCAGTGTAGCATTTGCTTCTATCCCAGGTCGGCTTTTTCAGGCCACTTAAATTCCAGTTTGACTCCTTGAATCAGCTTGAACACACTTCTATATTTTATAAATAGACGTAAGCCGGTTACCGCACCAGAAATGACATCCACCCTGCAAATATTTGGCAGGTGTTAAGTTTGGAAAAAGAATCCTGGGAACTATGCTGAAACAAGAGCTGAAGATGAGCTCATAATGTAAAGTAGGTCTTGGGCCATCAGATGATTGGTGTAACTGACAGAGTGCATCCTATATTGCAATTTTTTCCGGTGTGTCATTAGCACTAAGTTTCTGTGCTAAGTGACATTTTCTTTCCCAGTTCTGATTTCCTGGGTGGTGGAGTGGTCCCTCTCAAAGTATGGGGAGTTGAAATGATTTGCTAGACAGACATTGCACATCAAGAAGTCAAAGACTAACTGGAACAGGACAGAAAGCGACCTTCTAATGTGGATAACAAATCAGACTAAAGAGGTCTTGCGCACAACTAAACATGAAGAAGGACTCGCTGTACCTTGTGCACTGCCTTCTACTTACCTCTATCTTCCTCAGCTCTGTTAAGCTTATGCCATCTCACTTTTACATAAGAATAGCTGTACTGAGTCAGACCAATGGCTATCCCGCTCAGTATCCTGCCTTCTGACAGTGGACAGTGCCAGATACTTCAGAGGGAGTGAATAGAACAGGGCAATCATTAAGTAATCCATCTCCTGTTGTCCAGTTCCAGCTTTCGGCAGTCAGAAGTTTAGAGACACCCAGAGCATGAGTTGTAGCCCTGACCATCATCTTGGGTAGTAGCCATTGATGGACCTATCCTCCTTGAACCTATCTAACTCTTTTTTGAACCTAGTTATGCTTTTCTGCACGTGCGGAACAAGGATGACTTATGAAAAGTCAGTGATCAGAACCCATAAGATATATCTGTACTTGGAGCTGGAGGTGTGTTTCTCAGCTCAAGGAGACGTACTTGAACTAGCTCTGATTGAGCGATGATAGCACAGACAGGAGGATGGGCTAGTTGCCCCGGATACATGCCTATGGCCTTGGATGGGTATGTATTCAGTGTGGCTACCCCTTCCTGCCATCCATCCATACTGCTGCAGATTCATTCTATTTTTAGTTCGCTAGCTGGATGGTGAGTACATTTCCTTGAGCTGGTAATTACACACCCCAGCTCTAAGTGCAGACATGCCCCGATAGACAATTCTTTCTGCACCTGGCAGACTCATTAGCTTCTACACTCAAACAGCCATGTTAAACATCATGGGCCCAATACATCTCTGGCTTCAGTGGAGTTATGCCAGGGAGGAGTTTGGCTCCAGGATACTGTTACTGTGTGTGCACTGCTCTGGTCGACCGTTATGCCCTCATGTGTTAAACCGTACCATCATGAAATAGGCCGTGTTTAGAACTGACAACACTTACATGAGCAGTAAAAAAAAGACCATGATCCTTTTCTATACAAGAATGCATTTTAAAGAGTTAGTGTTAATGCGCAGCTTTCAATATACCCTATCTAGGGCCAGGCCAGACTTTATACAATACATTCTTTTTAATCTCCGTTCACCCCCCAGCTCCCTAAAGCCTTTTATAAAAGGCAGTGCTGCAAGCCAGTTATGTTTCTCAGGTAAAAATATACCTGCTTCCAGATACTCTGCCTTCGCAGGCAATTCTACCACTGTTCTCTGTACCACTGTCAGCTATCTGAATAGGCTGGGAGGATCCCAATGCCCAGGAAGAGTTTTACTCTGGAAGGCAGAGGAGTACCGTATTGTTATTCTACCTGCCAAACTTCACTCATCCTTGGGAGTAAGATCAATGGCCCTTATCATTTTTATTTTTAAAAGCTTGTGCTATTCTCTTGGTCTTAAATATCCCATGGCTGAGACCCTGCAGACCCACAACTCTAAGAATGGCCTAGTCATGTCTGAATGAAGGAGGGTAGTCACAGACTTCTCTCAAGAAACACAATACCGTAACCTGTGGGCAGCTAACAGTAATTTGTGCTGTCAGTCTTACTGGTCTTGGTGGACTCTTTGGGCCTGACTTTTAGTGGGACTTCAGCAATGCTTCCCCTTGTGCACCTGCATGCCCCCCATATACACACTTTTTGAGCCTTAACATGCAAGTGATGTGTTTAGCACATGCGGAGTCTAGCATCCATGTGGCCCCAAAGTGTGTGCAAATGCTAGTTGTACCTGCAATATGTGATTCTGAAAATATAGTCCTTTTCCTTAGGAGCCAGTCAGCTAGGAAACTTGTCGCCCATGAGACATTTATATTTGCCACTCAGTGCTCAAGCATTAGCAGTTGTATAGAAAGCCCACAATGCTTGGAGAAGAGGCTATTAGCCTGTGATTGAAGGAATCCACACTGTTTTGTGGTACAGTTAATACCTGTTTCATTTTTTGTTTCTGAAAGTAAGTGCCCTTTCCAATCTGGGAAATGGATATGGTTATCTTTATCAGTAGTGAGTGGTAAAGCTGACACCACACTGATATAATTGGCCCCACTAATACATTAACCTCTTCATGCTGAATGACGTGCCCCTTCCCAGTCCTGCTGGACATACAATGGAGCCTGACATTTCAGTTAATCTGAATTAACATTCTGTGCAAATCACATGCTTACTTGAGCAGCAGTAAAAGGGGTTAAGCAAATCTGGCTTTATCTCAGGAGACTTACATCTTGCTATCACGTGCTTTAGGTCTTATTTCTTCAGATTTTCTTTTAAAGTTCTGAATTTTAAAGTCTTACAAATGCAGTAATGTGAAAGGGGTGAGAATTATGGGACAGCTCCCATTAAACAAGAGCTCTGATTGTCTGATGCTAACCAAATGTTTATAAATGGCTGGTAATCAGCAGACCTTGTTCATCCAAATCCAAGAAAGCCGGTCACATGTTCCTGGCATGTAACCCCGAGGAAAGCAAAACAAAACTAAACAAAATCCGGCTTAGTCTTATGTGCCTTTGGAGGCAAACAAGATTTATGAAATTGCTTCTTTCATAGCATTCTCTTTAGTGAGTTCCTTGCACACCTGATTACAGTACTAGTTGTTATTGCTCGTTCTATGTTAAAAAGCACTTCCTCCCTCTTTGGTTTGCATTCATGTGATTAATTGACATGGGACACCCTTCAAGAATTGCCTAATTCTGCTCATTCTATTTTTGTGTGTACATTCTGGCACCAGCTATAACTCCTGTTATTACATTCTCTGTGTTATTAGTCCATACTGGCTGTATGACAAAAAGACCCAAGAATCCATGTTTGATATTTTCCCCACTGAATATATATATATATATATATGAACAACAGAATGTGTCATGCAGGCTTGGTAACGGAAGGAGTAATGGAGGTTTGTCCATATAACAAGCTGTTATGCAGTACAGTCCTTACTCCACCTAGGAATGAAATTGTTAAGGTCTTACAGATGCACGCTGATGTGCTTTTGCTACAGAAATATGTGGGTGTTGATTGCCTGACATAACCTAATGCAGACACTGTAGTGATGTGTGCTGAACTGGCTTCTTGGGGTATTCTACCTTTGCAGGGGAGGATGGATCAAGACAGCAAGGGGCACATCAAACAGAAACCTACCTGGCTCCTACCAGCAGATTCTGGTCTCCTCCATAGAATGTGGGCTCAGAATCCTGGGTCACATTCTAGGTAAGGTGGCCATCTGCTTTTGAATCTATAAGAGAAAAACAAAGAGTGGTTCATGAAACATGCCACATACATTCACAGATCTCCAGTTTCCCAAAGGAAAAAGGCTATTCAGTGTTTTCTTGCACCAAGCCATGTTGGCTGCTTATTAGAATTTTATTTCAAACTGCCTTTCAGCTTAGAAAGTTGGGATTTCTTTAAAAACCCAATGGGAGCTTGAAACGTAATGTTGGTCTCCTTGCAAATTCTTCATTTTCTTCCTCCACATACACACACCAGGCCTGCTCCTGCTGACTGCAGTAAGGACTCACTCATATGAGCAAGGACTGCAGAATTATACAACTGTTTGTTATCATTGAGTTGCTCCAAACTACCGAGTAGCTACACTGTTTGGGGAGAGCGTCTGTTCTATTGAGTTTCCATTAATCTTTTTTCAAAAATGTAAAGCATTTAGTTCTGAGAACACACAAACACAGGCTCAAATTATCGTAGCAATTTCACAAGCTAATATTAAAAAAGGCAACATTTTGGGGCCCTCTAAACTGGTCAGTTTCTCTTTATTATCAAAAAAGGTGTAGTACTTGTGGGTCATTGGTTTTATTTATTTTTATTGTTTTTTTTCATTGGGAACAAAAAAGGTTGATACACGCGGTGTAGGGGTGGGGAAGCTTAGTGCATGGAATTGCTGTGACCTCGCAGGGTTTGGTAAATGTTTTTATCCTGACAATAATCTGTTTACACTAAGCTTGTGTACCTCCTCTGTGTGTGCTGACTCACTGACCTGGTGTGCCCCCTGCACTCCTGATACTGGGGAAAGGTTGGCTGCAGACTTTCACCGTTGGGCAAAAAACAAAAATCAGCGGCATCTTCCGTTGAACAAATTAGTCTGTGGGCAATGTCCTGAAGTTCCGACACAGCCAAAATGTTCATTGACTACAGCGAAAGTCTTGCATGATGAGGTGGTCAGGATTTGGCCCACTGATTTCAGCAGAGTTTTCCCTAAGTAAGGAATTAGTAAAAAAACCCACTGAATTGGGACTTCAGGATTTGGTCCTTTATTGCAGGCAACAGGCAGAGGTGTGTGAACAGCCTGTTCACGTTAGAAAAAGTGACACATGCCATTTGGAGCGTGTACATTGCCTGAGAAAGGAAAGGGAGTCATTTTATTTCAATATTTGTTCTTACTCATGGAAATTGAAAGAAAGAAGTTAATTAAAAACTTGTTCGTATGAACCTAGCTATTCTGATGCTCATGTTTTTGCCTCCCCAGTAGAAGTCTGTGTTTATTTTCTAAGTTGAATAACTAAATAAAGTTTACCAAATATCCTTGGTTAACTAAAAAAGGACCTACTTGTGATGACATTGACTAGCCTCAGCATTTATCAGGAATGTTTGCATGCATCTGAGCCAAGATAAATGGAAAGGGTAACAGAAATTGTAACAAATCCAGACTCTGCACTGCAAACCACACTCCTTAATGTGTTAATTGTGTTGTTTCTGATCCCCATAATGACAGTCACAGTAACAGAAAAGAAAACCCTGAGGTAGTGTGGACTTTTTGAATAAGACTGTGTCAGACATTATGGGTGATACTGACATACAAGTACACTGTGGCTTCAAGGCTGTTTTGATAGAGATGCCAGTAGAGGTCTGGCTTATAGCAAATAACTTCAACACTTACAGTATGCTTATATGATCATTAGCTTCCAAAAGGAGCCTTGGTCAAGATGCTGGATAGTATGTTGGTCAGAAAAATCCTACATATAGCAGACAGACCCGGGGCTTAATTCTGCAAACCTTTACTCATTTGAGTAATGCGGAGTTAGGCAGGTACGTGTTCATAAGATTGCAATTTTAAAGTGCAGCCAGTCCAGCCATTGCCATAAGTAATGTGTGAATACTTGCAGAGCTTATAAGAAAACTCCTGACTGACTGCTTTGTTGCATCTTTGTCTTGCTCCTTTTCCTTTCACGTGTTAAGGCACAACGTGCTGAGCTTGTCTTCGGGGATTGAGGATATCGGTGTTCTCAAGTGGGATCTGGCACTGTGTCTTCTCTTTGTCTGGGTGATCTGCTTCTTCTGCATTTGGAAAGGCGTCAAGTCTACTGGGAAAGTAAGTGCTCCGTCTGCCCCTTTATGATCACTCCCTTAGAAAAGTCAGTGGTACCATGAATAGTAGCCTGTGTCTTTTGTCAATAACTAACGATAGCTTCCATGGGAAAAAATGTATTTTCACACTGAGTAAGCGATGGACTTGACTGGTGTCGGAGGGCAGTGGCCAGTGCCATAGTACAGAATGTCTCTGAAACAAGTGGATGTTAATGGAATGGCCTCAATCATATAAAGACAACCCAGGAAGCCTTTTAAATACCCCCATATAAGACAATGGACCCTAGCCAGTGCTACCTGTACTAGTGAGGGTGCCTCAGGCTTTACTGAGCAGTACACTATTTGCCTCTTCCCACATAATAATGGTTATACGACTCTGTGCTTCTATTACATGTCACCCACAGAACCACCTTCAGTTCAGGTGCAGTGCCACTGGAATCAGTGGATCCACAGTGGGGATAAACTGGAGTCACTGGGAACTGCTGGATGCTTAGCATTTTTGGAAAATCTGGCCACTTATTTACGTGCCCAGAGACAGATTTAGGAGCCTAACTTTAAGCACTCATTTACTGAATGAAAAAGCTCATCCTAAAACAGCAGCACCGTCTTCTTCGCCAAGGTAATTGTCCAAGGGCTACTCTGATACTCAGACCTATTCCCTGTTTATTCAGTCATTTCTAGTGTGCCGAGGGTGACCAGATAGAAAGTGTGAAAAATCGGGACAGAGTCAGGGGGTAATAATTGCCTATATAAGAAAACAACCCAATATTGGGGCTGCCCCTATAAAATTGGGGCATCTGCTCACCCTGAGTGTGCTTCTCACTGCAGGGCCTACCTTCCTCTCTGAAGTTTTCTATTAGGGGTATTGAGTTCAGGGTGAAGTTCAACGACATTGATATCTACACTATATATTTTAGATGCCTGGTGAAGGCCATAGTAGTTAAACATTAACAGACTCCACACCCGTGGGTGCTCCAAGGTTTTTGTTGAATGGGTTCCATTTGTGGTTCTTCCCTTCCCCCACACCCTTGCCACTGCACTGTCCATAACCACGCCAGTTCATATGGTAATAATTAGCATCTGAACCTCATTCCATTCCAGTAGAATGCAAGGAACAGAGTACAGAAGTTTCCACACTGTCGATTAATGAGGCGATGCCTGGTGTTTATTGCCTCTTTAAATCATAAGGTAGAGGCTCTGTACGATCATTTCTCTCTCCCTTTGACTTTATCAAAGGGCCTCTTTAAAAACATGGTGCCTTATTCTTCTGGTCTCCTGCCAGTTTTAGGCCCAAAGAGCTGCTTCCGCATTTCTAAAATCTGTGCTGACCGAAGATGGTTCTATCCCCTATTGTCCCTGGTTGGCATGAGCTGTTGAGTTGACTTGTCAAGGATCATAATGAAAGAGATCATAATAATCTCCCCAGCAATAGGAGAACGGAAACAAACACTTCCCGAGTACCTTTTGTGATCGCACAGTCTGTTTGATTCACACCCAGAGATTTTCCAAACTGCTTACTGAGTACAAAAAACAAACTTGCTATAATGCACCAGCATAATCAAAATCAGTGAGGGCCGTATGCTACTCTGAGAAGGTCAAAGGGCTGCAGTGACTTGAAAAATTCACAGGTTTGCTGGGACTTTTCACAGGCTTTTCAATGCATAACTCAACAACTGAATACCTATTTGGCGGGTATGATTTTCTTGTGCATCCCAAACTCCCATAGATTTGATGGAGTATGCATTGCACAAAAAAGGCAAGACTGGACTCTGAAATGTTCCTACTGCCCTGGTTTGTCTGCACCAAGGAATTAATGCTGACAATTTTGAAGTTAAAAAAGCAAAAAAGAATGGTTAAAAATATCAAATAACCAAAGGCTTTTCTGGAAATTAGTTGTATCTCAGAACTTAATTAGAATTTATTGTCTGTTCCTCTGTCGTGTTTTGAGGACACAGGGCCTGGTCAAAAGTCCACTGAAGGCTATGGAAAACTCCCATTGAAGTCAGTGGAAAGATTCCCGTTGACTTCATTGGCATTGGATCAGACCAAAGCAAACCGCAGAACTGTAATGCAGGCCTGGAGTTATTGGATGAGTGATTAGCCCATAGTTAAATTTTATAGATAATTTTTTACACACTTAACTGCTTTCCAATGTACTAATAACTTCCTGAAGGGGAATCTTTAAAAAAAAGTCGTGTTGCAATATATTGAACAAAAGAAACAGTCATGAAAAATAATAGCCCAGTGTTTTGGGGACTTTTTTGTGATGGAGCCTAAAAATTCCTTCAGTAATGCAGGGAAATTTCTGCCCTTCAGGGGGGAAGTCCATTGTGTAACACTGAGTTCCTGTGAATGCAGATACAGCCTTGTTATGAAAAAGCAGGGACTTTTATGGGCCAAGTTTTTAGCGAAACTAGGCTAATGTATAATCTATATTATTTATCAATGAACAATACTACTGAGTTCCAAGAGGAAAAGGGAGAAAAACCATATGGATGAAAAAGGTTTTCTTTGACTGTTATCAGCCTGGCTACCTGCGTTATTATATCAATGCTGGCTTTGATTTCTCCTGGTTACTCTCCTAGGACACACTTAAAAGACAAATGGGTGCATCTCAGGAGCTTTTCCCCAATTAGAGTAGATTTTGAAAAACAAAAATGTGTTTTAAATAAGGCAGCAGCGCTGTAATTGCCTGGCAGAAACATCTGACTTCATTTAAAAAAAGGAAGAAACCAATCCTTTTTGGAAGGCAGAGATTGCCTGGCAGTAGAGTGCTCGTGCTTACCTGCCCAAGGAAAGTGATCAGCGTAGTTATTCTGAAATAACTATCCTGTAATAGCTATTCCTGAATAGCTCCCTGTGTGGCCATGCTATTATAGCGTAAAAGTGATTTTATTCTCGAATAATTGCTCCATTTCACTAAGCAGAGTAATTATGGAATAAAATCCCTTTTATTTTAGAACAGGGTAGAATGTGGGTCATTATGGAAGAGGTATGCCAGTCAGCTTCCCCTCTTTCTGCAAACCCTCAGCCTTATGTTCTGAAGATAGTGCACACAAGGCCTGGGTGAGACCCTCTTTAGTTCTCGACTGTTGTATCACACTCCGTCTCTCCAGGATTCTGCTGGTTATTGCTCTGAGCTGGAGATGTTTATAGCTGCAAGTGGGAAAGCCAGTCTATGGGCAAGAGGGCATAGGCGTCTCTTGGAGAAGGGGCGTCTTTTATTTCGTTTTTAAAAGAAAAGCACCTTTGAAAAATTGTAAAGTGGATTTAGTGCTTGCAATGGGGAGTCTAGTATCGGCTTGAGCCAGACAAAGGTTCTGAGTGCACCCCAGTCCTGAGCCTTCACATGATAATATATAATATATTGTATATTATATATTATCATATAATATCATATATTATATGATAATATATCTCAATCCCAGCCTGCAGCAACCCCGTCTGTTCTAGTCCAGCAACTCTCCCTTGAGCAGACACTGCCATTCATACCGAAATGAGGACTGATTTGTTTCTCATAGGGTGAGCCTGCCAAACTCATTTCCACTGTGACCCGGGTCAGGGACGAAACTCAAATCTCCAGAGGTGAACAGCTCTTTCACTGACCAGTGCATTGCCAAAGCCTTTCAGCTGGATTCCTTCTTATTTCTGAGAAGTGCCTTTAAAATCCACACCAATGATAGCAGTATTCTCAGACAAAAGAACAAGCCTGCAAAGCCTTCAGTGCTCATGAACTTCGCTGGTCCCTGCATGTGTACCTAAGCTGCCTCCCCTCTTAGCAAGGTACATGGCAACACCTGTATCATGAGAGAGACGTGTATATTGGCCTAATAGATTAGAAGTAGCACAGTGCATAGCAGTATAGGAGATTCAACTCTGGGCATGGGGCCAGCAGCTGGAACCCCGCATCTGGGGGGGGGGGCAGCAGCCAGGATCCTGGACCTGGGGCTGGCAGCCGGGACCCTGTGTAAAACCTGGGGGTGCTACAGCATGCCCCGCACCCTGAGTTCCCGTGCCTGTGACGCCTCATACATTCAGGCTCCCAATAGTTAGAGGAATAGGTGGACGATGCTTTAGTTGCTCTCCAGAACCCGTCAGAGGCAATGGGGTAGGAGAGTGGTTGGAGCAGGTGTCTGGGAAGTTCATTTCCTGGTTCTGCTGCTCTCTGAGAGACCTTGGGTAACTCTCTTAGTCTCACTAGGCCACGGCATCCCTATCTGAAAAATAATTCTTCCTTTCCTTACAAGAGGGCTAAATTCACTTATTTTTGTAAAGTACTTGGAGATCCTCTGCTGGAAGCTTCAAAAGAAGCTTGATGTGACTCATTAGTGACCCTTTGCAGGGGAGGCTGTTACTCTTCACTGCCAAAAGTGAGCCTTTGAGAAGAGAAGGTGGCAGGGGGCAAACTGAAAATTGGGACTAGTGTGAACAGGCAGCAGAAAAGGCCTTTCCAGCTGAAGGTTGCTGGCCAGAATCCCCTGCCAAGGAAGGATGCTCACCCAAATGTGTTCAGGCCCTTCCTTCAGGGCATAGCTTATTCTTCAGACAAATAACTCATTAACACTAAGCCCTGGTCTACACTGGGGGGGGGGGGGGATTGATCTAAGATACACAGCTTCAGCTACGGGAATAGCGTTGCTGAAGTCGACGTACTTAGATCAACTTACCGCGGCATCTTCATGGCGGTGAGTCGACTGCTGCCGCTCCCCTGTTGACTCCGCCTGCGCCTCTCATGGCGATGGAGTACCAGAGTCGACAGGAGAGCGCTCGGGGATCAATTTATCGCATCTAGAATAGATGCAATAAGTCAACCCCCAATAGATCGATCTCACAGCGTCGATCCCCGCCATAATGTAGACCTGCCATAAAACCAAGCTATTCCCCTGCTCACAGCCTGCTTCCAGGGTTCAGAGGCCTTTCTCCTTGTGTCCCCAGGTCTTGCTCCAGGCCCACCACAGATCCACTTGACCCCTTCCCATATGGGTCAGACAAGCCCCTTTCCCAGGCAGGAACGGCTCCTCTAAAGACAGGCACTGTCTCCAAATAGATTAGGCCGGCTTCAGGCTCTGTGGTCTTTAAAGGGGCAGACCACCCTGTTCCAGCATCATCTTTGTCTGGAGATAGCCACTTCCTGGAGACAGATCAGGCCAGATGTTATCTTTGCATAGATCAAAGACTGGAGGAACTCAAGACACCAGTTGAACACTACAAGCCAAGAGGATAGTTGAGAGTGGAAGAGAAGATTAACTAAAAATGTGCTTTAATAATCATAGGGCTGGTCTTCACTGGGGGGCGAGATCGGCTGTAGATACGCAAATTCAGCTGCATTAATAACGTAGCTGAAGTCAGCGTATCTACAGCTGACTTACCTGCCGTCCTCACGGCGGCGGCGGTCGGCGGCACACTCCCCCGTCGACTCCAGCTTGCACCTTTTGGCGAGCTGGAGTTCCGGAGTCGATGAGGGCGCCGCTGGCGATCGATTTATCGCGTCTTGACAAGACTGGATAAATTGATCACCAAAAGATTGATCCCTCCCCGCTGTAGTGAAGACAAGCCCAGAAACTCAAATCTGAGCCTCATGAAATGCCAGGAGGATTTAAATTCAGATCACTGGATCTCTGTCAAGTTTCGGTTCTGGTACAAAAGGACACCAGTTATATATTTTGTTTCTAAATTAATTGTCACGGAGGATACAGATTGTCACTTTGTTTTGGCAGGTTGTGTACATCACCGCTACATTCCCGTTCGTCATGCTTATTGTGCTGTTAATCCGTGGTGTCACCCTGCCTGGAGCTGCAGAGGGCATCAAATTTTACCTTTACCCTGATGTATCACGGTTAGCAGATCCACAGGTATGGGACCAGTATGTAGGAGCAGGGAGGTTTCCCATGCTCTGAAACAAGAGGGACAATTGGAGGTGGGTAGCGGTGCAATAACAGTAGATTTTTTCCATGATCTTTATCAATCCAAATATAGCATGGACATTAAAACTGGGTTGTATTTTTCCAATGTATCTGGTTGAAAAGGTCATTGTTAAATGTGTTAATGCATCTTTCCGTGTGTGTATTTTTGTGTCAAAGGACTCTGAGGCTGTAGACTCTGTCCAGTTATAGAATCTCAGCTTTCTTGTTGGTATTAGGCTCTGGACAAGGTAAGGGAGATACGTTCTTTTTAGGAGGATAGTCTGTAGTTTCGAAGGGAGTCGAAAGAAAGGAGAGAAATATGAGCATGGCAGATGGCACACCAAGGAGCAATTGTGAGTATCTGTTTCACTCTGCCACCGTCTCTCAGGAGCAGGACATTGGGGAAAGAAGTGAACAGAGTAGTGGAAAAATGAAAACCATTGCGAACCTGCGAGAAATTTGTTTTCTCATGCAAACACATGGGAGAATGCATGGAAGACGACTGCTTAGCCCTGGGTAGGAGGAGTTGCGTGGTGTTTTTCCTCTACAAGTTACAACTGGGAAAGGAAAAGACTTCATTTCCATGGTACTGGTGTAAAATGTGTGAAAATCTGACCACTAGCTCTTTGCTCATCAGTGATCACATGGGAGATGACTCTCTAACCAATAGCAAAAAACAAATGCAAAGGATAACAGTGATTTTTTTAAAAGTGATGGCCATAGGTGTGATGGGGGGAAATGTCTTTCTTTGTTGTTGCATTTCTAAAGATTATCTGGTAAAAAATCAAAATACCAAGGGGATTTGAGCCCTGTAAGTCAGCAAGTAAAGTGTCCTTGAAAGAAACTTAGCCAAATGCAGCAGTCTCTGGGATTTTGCCTGCGTTACACCCGCCATTCAGACATACATTTACCTCCGTCCCTGGTAGCATGTAATTGTTATGAGTTATTAGCCGTAAGCTTCATGATCTAAGACGTGATAACTGACCACACAGGAAGGATTCAGATTCTGGTTAACTCCCAGGCCCCCTTTTCCATGACGGCATAGTTCTCTCCAGGGGTAAGTTATCATGGACTTCCCATTGAAAAGGCTCAGTCTTCT
Organism: Sternotherus odoratus; assembly: GCA_032164245.1. NCBI lineage: Eukaryota > Metazoa > Chordata > Testudines > Kinosternidae > Sternotherus > Sternotherus odoratus. The sequence goes on along the minus strand of JAVMKO010000005.1, from coordinate 17,521,330 downwards.
TTCACCAGGAGATCCCTGTGTGTTTTCAGGTGGATGATGCTGACAATGGTAGGAGAATTATGCTGCAAAGCTGCTGCTCTCCCTCCAGTAACACCCCCTGGATGATTCCCATTTCATTTGTCCTGTGTTAGTAGAGAGAAGTACATGGCTGTGAATGGTCAGGAATCCATGGAGGGGTTACTACAAATAATATTAAGCTGGAGTTTCTCACTGTAATTATACTGTATGTTGTATGTTATTGTACTAATACCTTCAGGATGAGGAGTCATGAACGGAGGTTAGTAACAGTATTATTTCTGTTAAAGAAATGCATTGTGTTATGCTTGTGTCCCCTCTGCACCTGCAGTGTTTGTCCTTGTGCCACCTGTGGTTGAAAGGTACAGTTGGGGCAGGAGCATGGGGCCATTTGGAAAAGTGTCAGTCAAGGTGTTCATGTTTGCAGTCCAGTGACTGTAGGCTGGTTCTAACTGAACCGCCTCAGGTATGAGTGTATACAGGACTCTACAGCTGCCTCTGTGTTGTCCCTTCTCTTAGGAAGGCATTGATTGTTATGCAGTAAGGAAAGGATCGGTTGAATGGCAGACCAGCTAGAACTATAGACCACCTTTCAGGCAGGGATGTTTGAATTGATGATGGAGCTCTGACATTTTCAAGCGGACTCTGATGCTAATGATTTATTTTTCCCTACAATGTGGTCATTTTAAAATGAGGTTCTCTCTTTTTTCTCCTCCTTTGCCCTAGTGTCTGTCTCAGTGGAAGCAATTTTTGTTGTTGCATAGCATGAATGACAGACTGACTGTGATGCACCTTGCTCTAGGGATTTCCTACCTTAATGATGCTTTCTTCCATCTTTTCTTTTAGGTCTGGATAGATGCCGGGACACAAATCTTCTTCTCGTATGCAATCTGCTTAGGAGCAATGACATCCCTGGGAAGCTACAACAAGTATAAATACAACTGCTACAGGCAAGTTTCTAACCAAGGGGGTTTAGTGTCTTAGCTAAATGATGTAAATAAGTACGGACAATGGGTTCAGTTTTTTTTTTGAATTAACTTGCTCCATGACATATGTGTGACTTAGGGACTGTTTGCTGCTGGGATGCCTGAACAGTGGTACCAGTTTTGTGTCTGGCTTCGCAATTTTTTCCGTCCTGGGCTTCATGGCACAAGAGCAAGGGGTGAACATTGCTGATGTGGCAGAGTCAGGTACGATGGTATTGGTGGCAGTGGTGGTGGGCACTGCCACCTAGTGTGTGAGCAAAGTACTTCGGACTAAATCAGCCAAACAAAATAAAATAAAAAGAAAGAAAAAAAGAATTCCCACAAGCATCAGAACAATAATTAAATGCGCACATGTTAGTCTGGTTTTCTTTTAGGACAGTAGTGGGTAGCTGATTAACATAGGACTTACTTTACCTAGATTAGTGTGGCAGTCTGAACACATTTTTCCAACGCGCGTTAATAAAGTTTAGCTCAGATGAGTTAAAAAGGACCACAAACATTGTTGTCTCGAGTCCAGACATGTCAGTCCATTTTGTAAATCTACACCAACCCTCTTGTCATTGTAGCTATGATTGCCCACGGGTGAGAAATGCCGTAGGAATAAAGTCTGGCACTTTCAATGGGACATAAGGGAACTGGCCACCCAAATCCCATTGAAAGGCAAAGGAAGTTGGACACCTAAACCCCATAGGCTTCTTTGGGAAACCCCTTCCGCCATGACACCAACTCTTACAATGCTACATTTTAATCTAGCTCCAAGGTGAAGCTGATATTCTTTGTGCCACGTCCATTTTGAAACTGTTTACAGGGACATATTTTCCCCTGTTTTGCGTGTAATTATTCCCATTACCATTCAGCTATACACATGTATCAGAATGAGAGTACATATAGTTTGAATATACACTGAACAAGGTAGACTACATCTTTCCCCTGGACATACTGGATAGCCCTTGTGGGCAGGAGTTATATTTTTAAACTGTCATGATGGTGAACAATTATACCAGGCTAGATCAGTATTGCCAACCAGATTGGCTTTAAATCATGAGATTAAAAAGACTAATAATAGATTTTGGGTGCTTTTTCTTTTCCTTCTGATTTTTTGAGTCTTTAGGGTTCACTCTTTCACTGTAGGGTCACGTTTTTCAGCTATTTTTTGTCACCAAGGAGACTAGAACCTTTTTTTTAAAAAAAATAAAAATAAAACTGAGTTTCTAATGTAATTACATTGATTCCTGGAGTTGGATCTTTAAGAATCATAAAGACTCATTAAGAAATTGGGAACACTACTAGATTCTCAGTTGATGTAAATCAGCATAGCTCTATTGAAATCAATGGAGCAAATGCCATTTTACACCAGCTGAGGGTTTGGCCCATAAAGATAATTTCATTCAAACACTGATTGCTTTACTTGCATATAGAAACAACCTAAGGGAATGATCCTGGTGAATACACCCTAGCCAGCTCAGCACTTATTTCAGATGCAGTCTAAGAAATTTTACATATTTGGCATTTTTTCTATTTAGATTTTTTTTTTTAAAAATCTTTTATTCAAAATTTACTCTAATTGACCCAAAATAAAAGACACAATCCATTTCTAAATGAGTACCTTTGTCCCTGATACCTGATATTTTTAAAGTGGCACCACTGATTAGTTTTAGACACTTGACTTTAATCCTTTATTTTGCTGCATAGTTTAGTTTGTTTGATTTCAGCCCAGGTTGGTGGTGGCCACAATTTATGGATTACCCAGTATATACGTGTGGTGGGTTTAGGCCAATTTCTAATGGACAGGTATTCAAATCACAATAAGCTGCTATCGAAACTGGTCCCAGTTGGTATACGTGTCGCCATTCTAAGCCAAGAGGCCAAGAATTGAATAAACCTGGGAGAGTGCTTTACCCCTCTCATTCCTGAGGTGGTTCCTTCAGTTCATGGTAGAAGCCCATTGGCAGGAGTTGTGGGGGAAACTTGTACTGCTGCTTCCCCTGCGCTACCTGTTCTGTGTCAAAGAGGCGACTTCACTTTCTAGTGAGGGCAGCAAAGAGAAATTTTCCAGCAAAGAGAAATTTAAATAGATTTGTATTTTCTCCAGATATCCTCCCCCCTCCCCTGCCTTCCCCATTTTCTTTAGCCCTTATTTTGCCAGTATGCAAATCCAGGACTATTCTTCCAGGTAGGAAAAGGAGAGAGAGGGAGCAATGAGTGCCTGCAACTTGATTTTGCGGTCTACAAGCATTGTTGCAATTTTTTTTTTTAACGTAAGAAATGCAATGTGAGAACAAAGGAAGCATGGTGAGGCCTGGCTAATCTGTGCTGGATTTGTCTGTGTGCCTGGCTGGATGAAAGATATATTGCATCGTACAGTATGTACCAGTGATAAAGCCATTGCAAGACTTCCTTTGTTTTAACACCTTTTGCAAACTGATTCAGATTAATCAGATCTGACTATCATGTCTCTTAGCTGATGGAAAAGGTTTGGCCTCCATATTTTTTATTGTTTCAATCGGTCTACCATCCACAGTTCCTTCTGCCAATTGGCTACAATTCCAGCCACAATATTTCATTTAATCAGCGATTGGCCAACAAATAGACTATGGATATTATTGTTCTAATAAGCTTTTAACAACAACAATCACAAGCACAGTGCGTTTTAACAAGATAATTATTCAGTGGAACTGCGCTCCATATTAAATGCAGTTTTCAGTGATTTACATTAAACTGAAAGGATGCCAGAAATGTTACGTTATTTTACGTGGACTTTTTTCTTTATAGTTCAACATTTGTTTTCACAGAAAAATACACACAGAGCACTTGTCATCAGAAATTAACATACGCAAACACACACTTGCAGTGAGTTTTAGGAAGAAATAGCAGTTTTACATCTGTCTCATCATTTGCGCAGACTGGCTACAAATGGGATCTGATAGCTGGGAATTCAGTTTTTACTGAGAGACAACATGATGTCCAGGGTTTGAGGGAAAAGCAGAACCCCAGAAATGTTAGCAACTCAGCCAAGTTTGTGTGTGCGCGCTTTCTGTCACAAAACCATAGACATGTTTCTTTTTAAAAATTAATGAAATAAAATTAATCAATCAGTTGCTGGCTAATTTGTATTTATTTCTATTTAAATTACTTAAATTTTTCTTTTAATTTAAAAATGTCATCCTCCTGCTCTCATATTTTCTTTCCCTGGCTCCTTTCTCCTTCTTTCTTGTTGGAAAGGAAAATTGGGAGTTAGGAAGAGCATCAGTAGTGAGTCTCCATGCAGATTAAGCAAGAGAATTCTGCTCCTGTGATTTACCGGACTTTAATCTTCCCTACTGAAAAACAAGTTTAATTTGAATCTTCTCACCAAACCTGGAAGATGTCAACCCTCCAATTCACCTTCTTTTGAAACAAACAAACAGAAAAAGTCCAGATTTTAATGTGCATGTAAATCTGTCCTTGCAAGATTTTCCCACTCTGTAAAAATTACGAGGTCACTTTTAAACCAATAGCAAATGTCAGATTCCTACTGCCCCTGTCACCCAATCAGAGATGGCCTGCTCACTTTGCAAAAGTTCTCATGATGTATAACTAAGTGATGCTTGAAAACTGTGTGACACCAGGTGAAAAACAACTTAGAAGTGCAGTGCGCCGAAGCTCTGTGTGTGGTGGGTGTGAGTGAGCCCTTTATTAGCTGAGCCATAGTGAAGATAAGGCACATCCTGTTACTACTAGCTATGGGGAAGCTCCTTTAGCTTAAGTTTCAGAAGCCTGTGATTTTGGAGCAGAAGGGCCAAGGTTTTAGTCCCCAACCTGTTGGTGTTTACAGCATGTTTAGTTGATCTAGTAGTTGTGCATGATGCTGGCAGTACCCAGATTTGCTATGGCATGACTTACGAAGCCTAGTGATATAGAAGAATCTGACTAAGGTGGCGCATTAGTAGTATCAGCGTTATTAGTCTAATTTCTATACAGCAGGGAACACTTTTGAGAACTCAATAGGCCTAAAGCCACAGCTGGTGTAAACAGGAGCAGCGCTATTGATTTCAATGGTGGTTCACAGCAGCTAAGGAGCTTGGCTATTGGAGTGTAAATCAAAACCTGGCAGGAAGGTAAATGACAGATTTGTGTTCTCAGAAGGATAGGTTGAGTTGGCTGCAGCATTGAAGCTTCAGAAGGGTATTTGAAGCAGATTCCCTTGTCTCCTCTACATCCCCTCCACTGATATAGAGATCATGTGTGCTAGAAACAGGATTCCTTCATTCTACTGGGGCAATTGCCTTCATTCCTATTACACCTCCTGAATGGCTGGTGCAGGAAGCGATCCATTACTGGCATGTTTGAGACAGATGTTAAAACTGGTGGTCGGTTAGCGATGCCCGGGGGGTTTCTGCTGTAGTCATGCATGCTTCTTTGTCAGATGAAAGATCCAAACAGTTTCACTTCTGGTATTTCCAGCTGGGTTTGGGTTTATCTGAAAGGAACCAGGCATCCCTGCATTGGTGTGTAGCTACCTCGAGGCACAAGCTGAGTACTTACTATCTCCATTCCCTTTCCCCCCTTCCTGTTTTCTCTTTCTCCTCCTCTAGGTCCAGGCCTGGCCTTCATTGCGTACCCAAAAGCTGTGTCCATGATGCCGGTGCCTACAGTTTGGGCTATCCTTTTCTTTGTTATGCTTCTGTTGCTTGGACTGGATAGCCAGGTTAGTAACCACGACAATGGACAGATATGTTCTATTTGTCGTCATGCCAGCAATGGTAACCCCCATTATAAATGAGTCGATTAAAAATAATAACAAAATACCAATAAGGCTGCTTACATGAAGCTGTCTGTGCCGCGGAACCCATGCGTGTGAATGAAGAAGCTGTGTTAGTTCAGACATAGAGACAATGAATAAGTTACTGATGGCAACAGGGTGACCAGACAGCAAGTGTGAAAAACCAGGTCAGGGTGTGGGAGGTAATAGGAGCCTATATAAGAAAAAGACCCAAAAATCAGGACTGTCCCTGTAAAGTCAGGAGACCTGGTCACCCTAGATGGCAGGGTCAGCATGATCTTATGCATTAAGGTTTTGCTGTCAGGCCCCGGGAAGTCCAACAGGTAGAGCAATGCTGTCCAACAACACACCACCATTTGTGGTTTGTGTGCAACATTGAGTGTGGTGAAGGAGAGATACTCATCACAAAAGTAAGGAACAGCTGGGGCATGTGCCTGCAAGGTGCTCGGTGCCATTGAAATCGATTGTCACTGAGGCTTCTGAGCATGGTAGGGCTTGTGGACTATGTGGGAGTGAATTGTAGACCGCACCAAAATGTTGCGCTGTAACTGCTCCTTGTGGACACTGCTGGCGTGAACTACAAAGTACCTAGTTTGTGGTAGTGTAGTGCTGTTCAAAGAGGAGTTTTTTTCACACAAATAGCATAAATACCACAAAGGAATCTGTTAATCATTTCTAGATAGTCACAAGCAAACAGGCAAACAAGGATTACGCAGTAACTATAAACTGAGATTGGCCAAGGTTTCAGAGCGACAGGCAACTTTTTATACTCCAGTGATAAAGTAACTCTAGCGTTATACAAATTCACTCAACAAAGGCAACGTGTTTATTGAACTCTCATACTCTTATATCAGGAGAGATTCATAGGTGGATTTTTCCCAGTGGTTACCCACTTAATCTCTCCAATTTGTAAAGTGTGGCATTTGTTCTAAATCGCTCTTTACTGCTTAATCTCTGAACTCTACTAAGTGACAGTCAGTCCCTTCCAAACTGAATGTTACAATGCCCAGCACTCTACAACCAAGTGCGTATACAAATTTTAAGCTGTCTGGTAATTTTAAATAGCTCCTCGCTGTGTAAAATAATTGAAACTAATTGGAGCGCTTAATTTCCTCTTCCTCCGCCTCCCTCTTTTTGGAGTTCAGTCAAGCAGGGTTTTGGAATGCCACAGCATCTTAAGATCAAATCCAACCAACAGTTTTACATAAGACTTTAAAACAGGAGTTCAACCAAGTGTTCAGTATTAACCACTGGAAGCTAGATGGTCCAATAATATAGCTGCTATTCCTTATCAGTAAAGGGTACAGAGTACAATGTGTTTAAAGGGAGTTTCTGGACATATTAAGTATATTAATACAAAGGGTAGGATGATTTATATTTGCCAGAACATGCTACTTCATGAACTCACTGCGATATGTCACTGACTGTGGGATGAACCATTTACTTACTGACAACTTAACGGGGAGCAACTGCTCTCAGTTACATCAATATGCAGCTCAATGAAGTCACCATTGTAAGGGACTGAGCCAAAGCTCATGGAGGATAATGGACGGGCTCCTGCTGTCTGCAGTGGGTTCTGGATTGTGCCAGAGATGAGAGCAGGATTTGGCGGTCTTGATTTCTTTGTTTCTGTTAGATTTGTTTGTGCACCATTAAATGGTCCCTTTCTCTAGACATGAAGTTCTTCTGGCTGTCAATAAATTAGAGCCCTTTCCCCACATCTGGGTTGGTTTTATTTGGACAACTGTAGGATGTACAGATAATTTTTTAAAAATAAAAGCTATTCTAAGATACTGAATTAGATGGAGGAAGATATTAGCTGAGCTGCTAAGGACTTCGGTTTATGTTGCAAGTGAGAAGATTTTACCTACCCCCTGTAACTTGGCTGTATCCTTACAGCTATTAGAGAAGCACCTAAGGTCTCGGTCACAAACCAATGGCCCTATTATGCTACGCGTTGTATAAACTCATAGAATTGTAGGACTGGAAGGGACTGCAAGAGGGCTTCTAGTCCAGTCCCCTGCAGTCAAGGCAGGCCAAGGTATTGTGTTTGTATAGCGGCCAAGGTCAGCTCTGGGGCCGCTGAACGGGTGCCCGGCAGTCAGCCCTGGAGTTGCCAAACAGCTCACCAGCGGCTCACTGCCTGAGCAGCAGTCCCCTGCCTGCCATAGCAGCGGCCAAGGTTGGGTCAGCCCCTGGGGCTGGAACAGCAGGGGTCAGCTCCTGCTGCAGGAGCAGTGGCGGGACTGAAGCAGGTGCAGCCCTAGCAGTGCTCCGTTTGTCCACTTCCAGCCCAGGGTATATTTTGAAAAAATCAGGTCTTGGACTTCTGCGAATTTTTGTTTATTGCCCATGGCCTTTCCCTGACTTTTACTAAAAATACCAGGGACAGACTCTTAACCTTACCCATGTGCTTTTACTGAATAACTAATCTATGTCCAGTGGGTAAATATCTGCACACATTTTTGCAGGAGCGGGGCCTAAGTTTATGACAAGATGCAATAGGTGGATGAAACAAAGTGGGGAGAGAAAATTTTTTGTAGGGCTGTATTTTGTTGAATGAATTTTCACCAGTATAACTGAAAAAAGAATTTGGCCCACATTATGTACTTTAACTATGTGGTGTATATAAATTTCACCTGCACATCAAATGAAGACAGAGATTGAGAGATGCTGCTGCAGTTTAGGAGGTTTAGCTTTTCGAGTATTTTTCTCTACCTCTTTTCTAACAGGCACTTTTTGTTCATCTGAAACATCTTCAGGATAAAAGCCACATGAGAATTTTCCTCTCATCACATTCATTTCCTTCATCCTTATAGCTTATGTTTATTAAAAAAAACCCCAGTGTTTTATAAGTATGCTAGGAAACTGAAAGCTTCTTCCAAACTAAAGAAAACGACACACGCATTTTAACCTTGAGGCTACTTGGAAAAGGATTGTTATTTGATTACTAGCGAAAATACCCGGCGTTGCTCGGGTCAGTCGGAGGTGGGGAGGGGGCAGAGAGCTGAGCGAATGCGGGGTCCGTTGTAGGGGGGGGGGCAGAGAGCAAACCTGACACCCCCACCTCACCCCCCCGACCAAACCCGACACCCCCACTGCACTTACCCCTCGACCAACCCCGACTCACATTTTCACCCCCCCACACCCAAACCCAACACCCCCACGTCTCCCCCCTACCAACCCCAACACCCCCTGACCAACACCCACACCTCACCCCCCGTAGACCAAACCTGACACACCCACCTCACTTCCCCCCCCAACCAAACCCGACACCCCTACCTACCACCACAAACAAACCCGACACCCACACCTCACTTACCCCTTGACCAACCCTGACCCCCTTCCTACCCCCCCAACCAAACCCAACACCCCCACCTTACCCCCCCCACCAAACCCAACACCCCCTGACCAACCCCAACACCCACACCTCACCCCTCACCCACCCCGACACCTTCCCACCCCCCCAGACCAAACCCAACACCCCCGGCTCACTTACCCCCCCCGACCAAACCGGACACCCCCACCTCACACCCCCCCCGACCAAACTCGACACCCCTACCTCACCCCCCGACCAAACTCGACACCCCTACCTCACTTACCCTCCGACCAAACCCAACTCGGGTCCGTCGGAGGTGGGGAGGGGGCAGAGAGCTGAGGGATTCCGGGGTCCGTTGGAGGGGTGAGGGGGCAGAGAGCTGAGCGAGTGCGGTGTCTGTTGGAGGGGGTATTATGACATCATAACTATGTCACAGAGAACAGCAGCTGCCCAGCTGATGTGATTGACCTTTAAAGAATTTCACCCCTGGGGGGCGTCAGAGGTGAGATTTGAAAAATTTTCAACTCTTACCCTGATTAGGACCCCAAGACCTCTAACTGTACCAAATTTCAAGTCTCTAGCTCAAACGGTGTGGAAGGAGAAAGCGCAAATACATACACGCACGCATACACGCATACACCATTTGACTTTTATATATATAGATATACAGTTCCGTAGAGTGTAGATACAGAGCTTCTAGTGGGTGTTTAATTAAGACAAAAGAGAATTAAATGTATGCTGTTTATATTTCAATTTGTTTTTTTCTCCCTTTAGTTTGTTGAAGTTGAAGGACAGATCACGTCATTAGTTGATCTGTACCCATCCTTCCTAAGGAAGGGTTACCGACGGGAAATCTTCATTGCTATAGTGTGTTTCCTTAGCTATCTTCTGGGACTAACTATGGTTACTGAGGTAAGTAACACTGGTGATGGAGAGCTTTATTTAATTGTATTTATTTATTTTACAAGCAGCATGTATTCTCATTGACATTTTGAATCAGATGGCATAAAGCAAACCACTTGGAAGAACACTACCACTTAGATCCTACATAACCCCTTTGATCTCTAGATCTCAAAGTGCTTTGAAAGGGAGGTAGATATCCTTATGCCCATTCTACAGATGGGGAAACAGAGGCACAGTGAAGTGAAATAGAATCCAGGACTTCTTACACCCAGTCCATTATTTCTCAACTGGAGGAGGGGAGATGTCATAAACAGTTACAGGGATATATGACTACCCTTCCTTTCTTTATGGCTACATAGGATGAGGGTCCCAAATCTTTTTTCTGTTATAAAATGGGGTCACAGTATAGAACCACTGCACTAGCAAATGATGCCTCATTGCAGGCCAAAAAATAAAGCATCTACTCATCTATATGACATATCTAGTCTGAACATTTTTTAAAAAAAAGATGAAAAATCTGATTGTCACTCCTGTATAACCTAGTTTACAGCTGCTTCCTGGTTAGATAGGTGCAGAAGAACAGTGGGAGTGAAAATCTTTTCAAAACAAAAGCTTGAAAATTAATCACATCATTCATAATGCAAAAAAAATGACAGAAAGGGGCTTAAACCAAAGATTACTTTAAAGAGCTTGGCATCTTATTTCTGATTCTGAAAATTTTACAACATATATATAATTTTAATAACTCCAAATAAATTCACTCATCTGCTCTAGAGTAATTTGTTTATTATGCTGTATATTTCACTTTGACAGAGTAGCAATTTAGCTGGGTAACTACATTGTCCACAGCTAAATTCCCTGTACAGTTTTAATTGAATATAGTAGAATTTTTCATCTGTTGACCAATGCTGTTCAGTCGAGTTGAATAGCTCCTGACTTTCACCACAGTGGAGCTGCAATTCAGTAATGGGATTTGTGTATCTAAATCAGATCTCTGCAAAGTAAACGCACATTACTGTGTGTGCCCAAGTGAAAATTTGAGTCAAGTTTGTAGCACTCTGAGCTCTCCTTATTTGTGTAAGATATTATTATTTTTACTGTGGGGCAGATTCGGATACTATTACTCAACTTCCTCCAAAAGGAATCTCACTAATTTCAATTGCGGTGTCTAACGTACTATGCAACATGAGTAAAAATACCAGAAAGCTGGCCCCAAATCATTAAAAGGTAAAACAGGTTAAGATTGTTAAACTCAAATCTAGCATGATGTGTTTGGGGTACAGCTTCCATCTAGTATATTCAGTGAAGTAGGTTCTGATTTTGGTTACAGAGATTTGAATCAGAGAAGTTACTCTGGATTTAACTTGATTTAAGCAAGCCTAGAATCTGTTCCAATAAGTGCACTATTGTGATATTTATCTTAGAGCTAACACAAGCCTTCTTTTGAAGAAGAGACTTAAAACAAAATCTGAGGGATCTTTGTAGGAATTATTAAAATAAAGTCTATAACTGACATTTCGAATACACTGACAATTTGTCCAGAAATGTTTATGTGAAACTAACATAAGGAGTGAAGAAAAATACATCCATATTGAAATGCAGTTCAGCATATTTAGAGCAATATGTGGCAATGAGGCTGGGCATATCTATGTAATTTTTAAAAGTAATAGAGAGAGCGAGAGGAGTCATGCTGAGAAAATATCTTTCCATTAGACTCTCAAATGGAATACATCCTAGTGAGATGACTTTAGTCTCATTAGAGGAGTTTATGTTAAAGACCAATTATTTCTTTCCATCATATGTTTCTATAAATGCCCATACAAAAATATCTTTAAGAAGGAAAGACTTAAGTGTCTCAGTCAGTTATATTAAGTAAGTGGCTTAATTTTGATCAATAATCTGCTTTCAAATGCTTTCAGTGATAAACAAGCATCTTTTCTAGGGAGGTTAATGCTAAGTGCTTACCTTTAATAGTTGATTAACATTTGTACTTGCTAAAAAGCAATAAGATACTTTGGTAGAATTTTACTTTTTATAAACAGTAAAGAATTTGGTGCAGCATGGCTTTCTGTTCATAAAATATTTTATTTGGGACTGAGTATAGAGCACTCATGCTTTTAGTGACTGACCCTAACCCTTTTGTGTATCTCTTTTACAGGGTGGCATGTATGTGTTTCAACTCTTTGACTACTATGCAGCTAGTGGTGTATGCCTTTTGTGGGTTGCATTCTTTGAATGTGTTGCTGTAGCCTGGGTTTATGGTAAGTAAGGGTCCTTAGGTCTAATATGAATCTTATCGTAAGTCATTTTCCTTTCAGCTCTTTCTCAGCCCCAACTGTGCAGTTGTAGTGGTGCAGAGGTGGGCAAACATTTTGGCCCGAGGGCTACATGGGGTTGTAAAATGATATGGAGGGCCAGGTAGGGAAGGCTGTACCTCCCCAAATCATATGGCCCCCGCCCCATCCATCTCCTCCCACTTCCCACCCCATGAATATCCCCCTCAGAATTCCCAACCCATTCAACCCCCCCCTGCTCCTTGTCCCCTGACCGCCCCCTCCAGAGACTCCCCCACCCCTAACCACCCCCAGGACCCTACCCTCCTTGCTCCCTGTCCCCTGACTGCCCTGACCCCTATCCACACCCCTGCTCCCTGACTGCCCCCCCATGACCCGTTACCCCTTATCCTATCCCCCCCCACACTTGCCGGAGCCAGTCACGCTGTTGCAACGCTCCCTGGCAGGAGCAGCAGGCTGGAGCACTAGCGTTGTGGCTGTGGGAGAGGGGAGACAGCAGGGGAAGGGCCAGGGCTCACCTACCCGTCCAGGAGCTCAGGTGGGCAAAACAGGATGGTCCCGCAGGCCGGATGTGGCCCATGGGCTGTAATTTGCCCAGCCCTGTAGTACTGCAATGCCACTTGGTTACTGATGTCCTACACTACGTGGCTTTCATATACAGGCTCCTGATACTGCTTTTTTCTGCACCAAATCACCAAGTGACTATGTATTCCAGGCGCTGATAATATTTACGATGCCATTGAAGATATGATTGGATACAGACCTGGTCCCTGGATGAAATGGAGCTGGCTTGTAATCACACCACTGCTTTGCGTGGTAAGTACAGAATCACACTATTTCTCATCTTGCACCTGTTTCTCCTTCCAACGTCTGTCCTGGTTTTTTGTCCTGTAAGGGGGAACTTCCCAGAGGGCCACTGTGTGCAGGTACCAACCTGAAAGGAGTACACGGAGGTTGGAAGAGTCAGACAGCTTCATCCTCCACATTGCCTGAGGACCAGCGGGCTGGGGGGAGGCACTGAGAGCCTAGGACAGAGACGTTCCCTATTCTACTTTCTGGTGCCTGATCCTGTGCTCAGTTGCTCTGTGTGGCTGGTGCATGCACAGTATGGTCAGCACTGAGGCCTGTGAGAGGCTTGAGCATGCTCAGTGAAGATGGAATGGTTGGAGATTTCAGTGTTGAGCTCTTGCAAGTCTCTACTGAGCATGGGTGAACTAGGATTTTTCAAAGGCTTATTTATAATTTGACCAAATTTGGGTGGATTTTCATAGGGATGGTAAAAGGCCGTGCTCTGAAACAAAGGCCATCCTCCTGCCAAATGCCAAGTCCCTACACCAAAGTATGGGGAGGGGCGGGGGGGTATTTCAAAGAAAAGAGTGCAAGAATTTTTTAAAATGGGGTCAAAACAATATATTTTTCCCTAGCCTTGTCTTCAGAAATGACTGAACCATTTTGGCTGACATTTTCCAACCAATCAATCGGTTTATCTATCAATCAACTTCAGGCAGACACTCAGCATGGAAAACTTCAGCCCAAATGGTTAAAGTTTGGTACAGATATTAAAACAGCCAAAAACAGGATCTTATACTGGGAAGTATTGAGCAACCTTAAGCATAGTCAATGCTACCAACCCCAGCTATAGTGGAGCAGCGTCAGCGAGCCTTGATGAAGATTTTGGAAGTTTTAACGCAAGTGCTATGTAAATGTTGACAGTTTGAGGTAGACAGTTGTAGCACATGGCCTCAACACAGTAGAATGCCTGTGTGCAAGGCAGAGGCTGGAGAAAATCAAGTCCCCTCATATTCATATTTCCTATTTTTTTGCAAACACACAGAGAAAATATTTCCCTTTTCACTGACACATGTTAATGCAACACAACAGAGTCATATGTCTGATGTAAAACCTCATTACTGTCAAAGCAAGTGGTTGAGGCTAGGTGCTTGTTGAGTCTAGGTGTCTGATAAGTCATCTCCCTCCCTGTCTTTCTGACTGCTAAAATGTTTTGTTGTCACCCACCCGACCCAGTTCCAGGTCACAGTCCCTTCATAATTTCCAGCGTAAAAGCTGACTTCAGCTTTGCAGGATATTATGGGCTATATAGCTTGACATGAGTGAACAGAAGTGAACAGCATTGTGGGAAATACATAGTATAGTTTGGTTAACATAACTGCACATGCTGGATATAATGTAACATGCCTGGCACCTAACATGTATTGTCTAACACCATGCTCACTGTTCAAAGTGAACACAGATGGGGAGAGCTCAGGAGAGAGGCGATACTGAAGGGTACTGTAATAATATCCTGACCAGGACCTTGGAACAACAAAAGAAAAGCTTGTCCCCTCAGACTCCATCACTGTGTTTACACTGAGATTACTGCACGATGGGACAGGACTCTGCAGGTTACTGTGGGGATGCCATGCAGTGAAGACCTGACTTACTAGTGATCTACTTCACTGTTAAGTGTCTGTTTGATTTAAAGAGCATCCAAGAATCTGGCATACAAACTGTAGCACAAAACCTATCTGTGTTGGTTGCAGAGCAGAACTAAGTAGTTTCCCTAATTTTGCAAGGGGGTAGAGCATTATATCTTTCCCTTGCAAAGTAACCAATACCGAAATAAAGCAACTTTATGCTAGAGGACAAGTTGGTCAGTGTTAGGAAACAAGGTAAAAAACTGCACAGAGAACTTCATTTGCAATGCACAAGCCTTATTGGTTCTACAAAATGCAGGAACTGTGCTACATGTTTGAGTGCTATCTACTGGGGCCATATCTATTACCCAGCTATTTACAGAGATAGGCACATATTAAGCTCTCTTGTCAGTGTAAAATGTCTTTCCCATGGTTTAAAGTGCTTTTGGCCGGTGCTGCCTTTTCTGGGTCCCAGTGACACCAAATCATGTGTAAACTGCAGTGGATCCACACTGCTAGTACCTCTTCTATAACCCTTCTTGGTTTGTTGTCCCTTCCTCACAGGCCTGCTTTATCTTTTCTCTGGTCAAGTATACACCTCTGACCTACAACAAAGTTTACATATACCCTGACTGGTCAATCGGCCTGGGATGGTTTCTTGCTCTTTGCTCCATGATCTGCATCCCGTTGGTGATGGTCATTCGCATTGTACAGTCGGATGGCTCACTTATTGAGGTAAGAATGACCACAGAAATGGTGGGTGGATGGTTTTGTGTGTGTGTACTTACACACATGATTTGGGGGCCACTCTCTTTGTACCTGCTTTGTTGATTTGGCTCCAGGTAAATGATTGTAACGTACAGTGGATAAAGCAAGCCACACTGGAGAGGTACAATATGGCCCACACTCGTCCATGTCTTTAATATGGACGATCTGCCAGTGGAGAAAACAGACCCCAGCAAGCTAGCTGCCACCTTCTCCAGCTTGAGACAAGATGGTGCATGGCATGCTGTGGCAGGAAGCTGCTTTCTATACAAAAGATAGGCCAGCTGCAGCCTGATCCATGTTATGCGAAATAATCAAAACCCTTGGAAAGCTGCCATTGGGACTCTTGGTAGCGCAAAGTTGAACACCTCCGTTTAACAAAGATAAATAAGCACTTTTCAGCTCACCAATTCTTTCAGCAAACATGATGAATCCTATCTAACTAGATTAAAACCTAAGCCTTCTGGCCTCAAAAAAATATCAGCTGGAAGTACTTGCCTTCCATGTCTGTGTTCTTTTTGCAATGAACCAAATGAAACTGGCCGCAAACACTCCCAGCTTGGTTCTACCTCTGGCAGATATATGCTTAGTGCACCTCAAAGACAAAGTCAAATACAGTGAAACCTCGATTTAATGGACTAATTCGGGCGAGGGGGTGTCCGTTAAAGCTGAAAGTCCGTTATTTAATAATTTTTTTAAATTATTAAATAACAGGACTTTCGGCTTTAACGGACACCCCCTCGCCCGAATTAGCCCCTTATATGGAGGTTTTACTTATCACAGCCCACCCAGTGGCAGCCAGCAGCCCGCCTGCCCGGGTCCCTGGCTGCTGGGGGCTGTCAGCCCGCCCGGGTCCCAGCAGCTGGGAGCCAGGTGGCAGCCAGCAGCCCGCCCGCCCAGGTCCCAGCAGCTGGGACGCGGGCGGGCTGACAGCCCCAGCAGCGGAGACCCGGGCGGGCGGGCTGACAGCTCCCGCCCGGGTCCCAGCAGCCGGGACCCGGGAGGGCTTGCAGCGGGGAGCCAGCAGCCAGCCCCTGAAAAAACGGATTTTGGATGCATCGGACTTGCTCATAAATTTTGTCCGTTGCATCCGAAGTCCGTTAAATCGGGGTCCGTTAAATTGGGGTTTTACTGTACATTCTTCTATTCACCCTTCACAGTATTTCTTCATCTTCTCTACAAACTGTGCTTTTTTTCAGTAAAGAAAATAGCCTTTCCCAGAGCACAGTAATGCACTTGAAGTTGTGCGGTCTCCAAGTTTTAATGGTCTTTTTAGTGCTGGCTAGGACATTTTGTTGGGAGTCTTATTATCCTGCCTGCGTTCTCACAACCTATTCAGAAAGAGGTCTAAAAGTAGCCAAAGCTGCCTTTTAAGATCATCTTAGGGAAAGGAGGAGGTAACCACTTGTCAAATGCCACCTAGTTCCTGCTTTGTGAACTGAGAACTAGAAGAAAGGTTGCAGCTTGACAATGAACTACCCTATTCAAAGGCAGGATTGTTTTTAATAAACTGAGAGAGGATACATGAATTGGAGGAGCCGCTACAGCACTGAAATCCAACTTGTGTTTAGTCAGATACTTTGACTTCCCATCCAATGAGGCCTTCATGCTCCTTCTTGAATAAACTATTAGGGTTGGAAAGGACATTCTGAGTCATGTAGGCCACACTGTTGCATAGCAATAGTACTGTTTCCATTAGTCTTATATTTGGTGGCCAAGTTTAGCCTCAAATACCTCTAATGATGGTAATTACTAGCACTCATTTTGTCTGATCTCCAGTCCATTCGCTAATTGAGGCCACGGGCTCAAAAATAGACTGGCCTTTTACATGGCTCAAGTTACAGTAGACATCATAAAAATATTTTTAGGGGGATATATATCCATATGCTTCAGTGCCTATATCAACTACAAACTGAAGGGGATAAGGAAGACAGCTCCCTATTGTGCAGGTGGGTTAGCATCTGGTACCAGCCATTCTTGGCATTAGGATACTGGACTAAGTGGACTACTGGTCTGAGCTCGTATGGTATTTACTAAATACCTAGCCTAATTTAGATACTGGCTTTAATGGTAAAGATGAAAGTGGACTCCCTGACAGTGAGCCAGATTAACTGGTAGGGTCACTGGCGCTGCACTTGGCAGTAAGCACAATGCTTGCAGATAAGCAGCTGCACGATTTAGTCCGTCATAGATGCTCAAGACCAGTTGGGGAAAACTATGTTTTATGCCCACGCACATTTCTAGCCTGTTGCTCGTAGAAGCGATGTGGCCGTTTGTCTAACCTGTGGCTGTTTCTCTTTCCCCTTGCAGAGAATAAAAGCAGTGGCTGCTCCTAAGGAAGTGAATCGGTGGGCCAAAGAAACGGAAAGCACCGCCTCGTTCTGCCCCAATGGAGCTCCGAATGGTGGACTGATTAAGCCAACTCATGTCATTGTGGAGACTATGATGTGAGCTCTCTCTGTGAGAGGATAAACCTGCTTTAACTGCCATTTACTAACCATAGATTCTCATAGGACTGGGTTTACAGAGCTTTATATTTGCACTAGGATTTATTTTTATTTCTCACAGAGAAAGTTATTTTTTTGTGGGGTTTTTGGTTTTTTTCCATATTTTGTAAGGTAATCACAGCAGAAGCCTCTTGCAGGAGGCAATTTTCATATCAGACTAGATCTATTACAGGAATTTACTACCATTGGGGTTTTTAACATGTGTTAATAGCTCTCTGAATATTCTACATCTGATCACTTGAAATTGATTTTCTTGCCAGCAATATATTCAAATCTCAGAAAGCAATTTTTTAGGTGCTGGTTTGGTTGGGAGAAGGGTAAACGAACCCTAGAACTCAAGAGGGAGCTTCGTTGAGAGAAATTGCAAAAAAAAAAAAAAAAGAAGAAGCAAAAAGGTGACTTGCTTCAAGGCATTGGTTTTCAAAGGTGTAGTGCTTTCTTCCTCTGGTTTAGGCAGGGTGAATGACAGATTTCTGAGTCATGATGTTACCTTTTCTATGGTCCATGTAAAAATATACATACATCTGTTCAGCTGTAGCAGAGAAATGTATGGGGGAGGAGGGACTGCAATTAGGAATCATACATCCACTCGGTATGCCTGTCCCTCCTGAGCATCGTATAAAAAGGCCAGTCACAGTAGAAGACAAAATACTTATTGCCTACAGAAGACATTTTGCCTGAGGAAGGAGTTCTGTGTATATACCCTGTAGTTTTCCTGCACACCATAGGTTAGCTGAAGTGATACTAGTTTAAACTTGCACTTTATATGAACAACAGTAGGAGCAGCCTGTGTGCTAGCTAAGATCTGAATTATGGAGAGGCAGCGTTCATGTTTTATGGAATTTAAAATTTAAAATATATATGTATTTTGTAAACTGTTGGGCTTTGGTATCAAACGGAAAATATAGTGAGGACAATGATCGCACCAAGTTTAACACCCAGCATGTTATTCATTACCACAGGAGCAAAGCAGCCCACGTCTATATATTCACGTCTACATTGTACACCGGGTATTTCTAGCAGGCACATTTTTAATAAGAGTAATTAAGTGAAGAGAACAGTAATGCTTAGCACATCCATATACTTCCCATCGGTATCCCTATTTATTTAATTATTTATTTTACTATTGTTGCAGTTGGGGGAAGCAGGCCCAGGAAGGGAAAGTGACTTGTCCAAGGTTACAGCAACTCAGTGGCAGAGAAAAGACTGGAACTCAGGTCTCCTGACTATTTTGCCCCAGAGGACCATGCTACCACCATTTTGGTTTCTTGGGTAATGCATTTATGGGGGACTAAAAGGGGGAATTCAACTTACTATAAACTAGGGCTTTATGTAAATTAAGAGAAGGAAGAATGTAATTTTTCTTTGGCTAAAAAACATTATATAATGTTCCAATTTAGACTTAAGAAAAATAAAAAGAAAGCATTTAATGCCGTACAAAGCTCCTAAACAGTTTTTTAAAGCTGGATGGCTGTAGGTAAACTGACCATTGATCACATAGGTCAGGTCAAGAATTCCAATAGAGATTGCTCCGTGAGGAATTTCAAAAAGCTGGGTAGATCTTGTTTCACAAACCTCAACACACGCTGACAAGAGGCTCCCTAAAGAAAGCCAGTTTTTTCCATTTGGTCAGTGTACTTGGGAGATAATCCTAATCGTCGTACCACAGTTAGGCTAGCCAAAGGGATGGGGGAGGGCAGGGGAAAAGTCAGCAGCTGAGTCTGTAACTGCTTATACTATTAATGTTTGTCCATGGGTAGATGTTTGCAGTTTAAAGGGGAACATGTCCAGTTCTTAACATTCCTACATGAGACATTTTGAAAAAGATGTCCCATGCATTAACTGTATGCAGTGTAGTTATAGTCATGTCGGTCCCAGGATATTAGAGATACAAACTGGGTGAGGTTATATCTTTTATGGGACCAACTTCTGTTGGCGAGGGAGACAAGCTTTTTAGCGACACAGAATTCTTCTGACGGTCATGCACTAACGTCATTGCAGCAGAAACACGTCATGTCAGTATTAATATAAAATGGAAGGGACAATTTAGAAGAAAGGGACCAAAAAAAAGGGTCTTGTATAGTTGGAGAGTCCTTATAATGTGAGTCTCTGTTTTTAAGGCAGGGGGGCTGAATTCCAGTAACAAAAACAGCCAACATCACATTGGAAAAGAAAACGAAAACAGTTACTGTATTAGGAGAATTGCAGATGAAACACTTCTATAATTTGTTATGGCAAATATCACATCTCATGTGCTAGCCTGATGGTAATAGCCACCCTAAAGCTACTCTGGGTGTCTTGACCATCTCAACAGAAGAAGTTTCTAAGCCAACATGATTGCAATTGGACTTTACTGAAAAAATAAATAAATTAAAACCAATTCCTGTGTTAGGTAAAAGTAAAATATATATATATATATCAAAAGGCAACTAAATCAAAGCTAAAACTCTGTCATACATGTTGTTATGTATTCCAGCCTTTGTGGAAACAGAGCAGGCCCGAGCCAAAGCCTGTGCAGTCAATGGAAGGAGTCCCAGTGGGCTTTGGATCAGGCCTTTGTCCTGTATACCCAGTATGTCGCGATTTTGGAAAGGCACAATAGCGTGAGTTAAGGTCAGAATAGCAACCCAATAATTAAATTCCTCAGTTCCGTTAGTGTAAGTTACAGGAACATATTTTGTTATAGACTCACATTTTATCTGTGCGCACATACTCGTTAAGGGGTATAGCTGAGAGGGACACTAATTCAAAAAATAGGTTGCGGGCTGAGCGTTCAAAAGTAGCTGGTGCGTCAGAGACGGCTTCACACATGGCAGAGGGTGGATTTGCATTAGGAACCAGAGGGTTAATACTACGCCTTTCAAACCACAAATAAATTAAAAACGAGAGCCTGGCTCCATTTTGACTCAAACTGTGCCATTCGAATCAGTCGCTTCCATGTTCCAAGTGAAAGTGTCTCACACACATATGCAATGACCTCACTGAAGTTGTTTCGCTGGCCCTCACTGTGCTATTCGTTCTGACTGCAAGAACAGGCCAGATTCATGAAGCGCTATTAAGTCATCATTTCTGAAAACAGTCGCCCAGAATAAGGCTGGTCACCAACCCACAATTTTAATTGTGAGTGAGCCTAATCACATTTTAGAATGTTTCCTAATGCTTTATCCGATTTCTAAATTTTACCTGGTGGTGAACTGCATTTCAACATTATATAGGCTGCTCAATTAAAACAAACACAAAACAAATGGTAAATGATTCTTTCAAGTTTATATTTTCTACATACTTCTGATTGCAACAATAACTCATTTTCTAATTTATTTTGTAGTAATGTGGGACCTGTCCTATGCAGCTGAGGCACTAAATATCATCACTAATCACAGGTGAACTGCTTTCAATTAAGAGGAAAAATACCCCAGACATTGGCCGCAAAATCTTTGCTTTAAAAAAAAAAAAAAAAGGTTCCCGTTTGACATTTCATGCACCTTTATATGTTGTTGTTTCTTTGGGGTTTGGAAATGGCAATATTTCCAGCTTCACTGAAATCAAGTCCTGAAAATTTCATGGAGAAATCTTGTGCTCACAAGATTTTCAGACCAAAGCAGGTAATCATCAGATAATCAAAACTTAGGATTTTTTATCTTAACCAACCTTCCAAACTCTTGCAATTCACCTGTCACTAGTCTTGATCTCATTCAGAGCCACGCAGTATAACATAGACTGTATTGCTACAACACGCTTTCATGAACAGAATTTGTTTTGGTGCTCATTAATTTTCCTTTTCACCTGTCTCTTGATGACGCTGGTCCAAACAGATCTATGAGCTTCCATAGGTTCACTGAAGTTTGAGATATGAAAGCCAACATGGATCTGTTCCTATGCAGCAAATGAAAGTAAAAAAAGCACAGTACTTCTACGTACCACCTTACGATATGTTGCTGTCCAAGCTGCCGTGGAAGGTCAGCTCTTGAATATGTGGATCTGCAAAACTGAGCTGCACTGGTGCACGTGGAGGGGAAAAAAAAGTCTGCAGCCTTCTAATTGTTTTAACAAGAAAACAGCAGAACATTTTATAACCTCACTGTAATCACATGATCAGTGGCTGATCAGAACGCTGGCTTGTTTTGAAGTATGTGCCCTAACTGCCCCCCCTCCAGATGGACCTGGCTAGCCCGCCTCTGGCCCAAATAGCTCTAGGTCTGAAGGAGAGGGAAAATGTCCAGTACGTAGTTGAGCAGAATTGACACTGGTAATGTCAGGCTTTGTCACAAGTGGGTTCAACTCCTGGACCCATTGATAACAGTAGCTTAACCACCATTTGTTGTCAGTGGGCGAAGGACTAAACACTCGGCCTAACTGGTTATGAAGTCATGGCTTGTGGCCACTGTGGGATCAGGTGGGGAGACAGTGTAAATAAAGGGTTAAATAAGATGTGTATTGCATGGAGTGCACAGACTACTAAGGTGTTTCAAGTAGAGGAGGAAGAAAGATGGCCATCACCTCACAGCCAGGAAACTCAGAGCATTTGGCACACTCCCTGTAGTAACTAACTATTTTCAATTCAACGTCTCAAATAACACACACACACCCATTGAAAAGAGCCTAAAGGGAGGTGTTGCTATGTCCAACCTTCAAAGTATTTACGTCATTCTTCGGAGCTGAACCGCTCAGGTATTGCTGGCAAAGAAAACTATACAAAGGAAAAGCGGTTCTGAGTGCCCTGCAGCACCAATGCCACCCCACCTTCTTTGATGCTTCACAGGCATGTGCTGAAGTTGAGTGGGGCAGGTTAGCCAGTATTCATAGGTGAGAAGCCTAAACCTCAAGGAGCCAAGATCACCTCTTCTTAACTAGTGAGGGGGGGTGAAATAAAAGCTCAGAACCAACCAACCTGAACTTTGGGGAACCTCAGTTAAGATTCATGGCTGCCTCGGTCATAGGCTGAACTGAAATCCCAGGTCCAAAAATACCCCCAAATTGTAGGAGAGATCACATCCGGATCTAAAGGTCACAGCTTGGGCCCCTTTCTTCCAGAGTTAGATGCCAAAGCCTTGTATTTAGAATTAAAAGTTATTAACTCTCAGCTGAGAAGCGTTCAGGAACTACAAGGACACAACCTTTAATCTATGATATTTATTCATTTAATCTAGGATGAACATGCACCTAATTGTACTAATGTGTTTACAGCGGAATTAATGTTAAATAGGACACGTTGGGTTTACAGCTTTGTGATGTATTATGCTTTAGTTTATTCTGAGCAACTGTAAGAATGACAGCAAAGTATCAGATCAGCCCCCTAGCTACAAAGCAAACATGACTCAAGCATCTGGGGACATGGAGCCTACGAGAGCAAGCCAAGTGCATAAACTAAGGCCTTGATCTTGCATACCTTGGTCAGGTTAAAAAACATTGATTTCAATGGCCAATTTAATTTTAGCAGAAATTTTACCGAAGACAGTGCACAATCAGGACTACAGCTGGTCAAAAAAAATTATATTTTTTAAGGAAATCGCCCCCTGCTAAATTGAAAATGTTTCATTCAAAGAGTGCTAGTTTTTCCAAAAGCAAACAATGGCAAAACCTTTTCAGTTTTGTTTTTTAAAGTGGACATTTTGATTTTTTTCCTCCAAAATTTCCATTAAAAATTAAATAAATAAAACCCAGGTGGCATTTTTCAACCATTTGTAATTAAAAAAAAAAAAGCTCTGAAAGAGCTTAACCAAAGTACAGCTTTAGTGTTGGTTTTAAACCTGGAAACAAGCAAGGATCAACGTCTTTGAAAGCAAGTCGAAAAATGGGAGGGGGGAGGGGAACGACGACGACGACGCACAAAATGTCTGTTACTTTAGCCTTCCATTTTTTCCCCATTAAAATCAGAATTTCCAATCAGAGGCTACAAGAGAACATGGGGAAAAAAACTGGATTTCTTTAGCCTGGCACTTGCTGTCTGTAAATCTTCTGTAGTGGAGGTGTGAAAAGATTTTTACAATAGACAAAAGTGGCAGAATGCAAGTGTTGAAGTTTTGGTGGGAGGCTGAACATTGTGGGACAGATTGAGGTGAGCCATCATTTGCTCTTGTCCAAGAACTTAAGGATGTTCTCTTAGCATTGGATTAATTGCTCTGAAATGCTCATTGTTTTGCTAGGATTTTTTTTTTTTCAGTGTGATGTTGTGATTGTTACCTGCTATGTCTCCAGGGACTTCACATAGTAACGGTGGTCCATCTTGTTTGATGTATTTTGCTAAAAACAGTGATGGTGGTGATTTTTGTTTATTTAAATTCCTAATAACTGTAACTATAGTATGTGATAAGTAGCACATGGAAGAGGCTGGCTGTTTAAGTCACCTGACCTTTTTAAAAACTTTAACAATAATTGTTTTAAAAAATTCTGGTTTTGTTCTGAGCAGGACGGTTTGTATTTGAATAAGACCCTGAAGTGTAATTCAAGCTTTTAAACTAGCCTTTGTGTATACAGTAAATGTTTGTATTTTGCAGTATCTGTTTTGATTTTTAGATAAAAATGTATATTGATATTTTTAAGTCATATTTGCTTTTTTAGATGGAGTTTGTAATCACCTTATAACAGAAAATAAAACTTTTCTTTATAAATCAAATGCCTCTGTCATTTATTTTAAGTTTTAAATGAACCCTAGGAGACAACCTGTTATACTCTGTGCCTATTGCAAAATACACCCAATGCATGCTATTCTTTGGAATAGATTTCAGAATAAGATACCCCCATAGTTCATTAAATTAGATACCCCCATAGTTCATAGTTCATTAGATACCCCCCATAGTTCATTAAATTAGATATCCCCATAGTTCATAGTTCATTAAATTACAGGAATGGGTGGTTGCGGGTTGATGGCCTATACTGTAAAGGCAGTCAGATTAGATGACCATGATGGTCCCTGCTGGCTTTATAGACTATGAGACTGGCCTTCTGCCTCTGGGTTTAGTCATAGACATATGAAGGATAAATAAGAAAATCCATGCTCTTAATTGGCCTGGTTTTTCATTTAATTTGTTTTTAAAATACAGAATTCGATACTTAGAATGGTTTGAAAATAACTCTTATAACTAGGCTGACCATAGGTACCGTTTTGAACGGGACAGTCCCGTTTTTTTCATATTTCTGGACCGTCCCGTCTTTTTAACATAAATATCAATTTTGTCCCGTTTTTTGGGCAGGTCCCTCTTTGCAAGCTGCTTTCTAGGGCAGGGGTTCTCAAAGTGGGGGTTGCGACCCCTGGAGGGGTCGCAGGCCACTTTTGTGGGGGTCGCAAGAACCCACCGCAGCAACTCCCTGCTGCGGGATCCCCAGGGACCGGCTCGAGCCCCAAGCCCCGGGGAGCGCGGCTCCAGCCGTGGGCGGGGGTTGGTGGCCCGAGCCCCGAGGAGCACAGCGGCTAGATCCCCGGGCGGCAGCTCCAGCCGCGCTTCCCGGGCAGCGGCTGGAGCCCCGGGCGGGGGCTGGAGCCCTGGGGAGCGCGGCGGCTGAATCCCCGGGCGGCGGCTGGAGCCCCGGGCGGCGGCTCAAGCCCTGAGCCCCGGCTGCCAGCAGGGACCGGGGCCAGGGCTCAGCCGGCAGCCCGCCCACAGCGTGGACTGGGGGGGCCGGGTCGCACCTGGCAGCCGGCCCGCGGTGGGGACTGGGGCCATGGCGCACTTGGCAGCCCGCCCATGGCGGAGACTGGGGCGCAGGGGGGGTCCCCAGCATGGTTTTTTTGTTTTGTTAAAAAAAAAATTCGGCGGCTTTTCAGATTATGTCTCATAAAACTTCCGGCCGGCAGGCCCCCCCCCCCCCACCGGCGTGCTCGGGCCCCGGCTGCAGCTCCACTCCACCGTTGGCTTCAGCCCGCCGCCCGCTGCCTCCTCTTCTCTCTATTCCTCCTTCCCTCCTTCTCTCCATCCCTCCCTTCCTCCCTTCTCTCCATCCCCCTTCTCCATCCCTCCCTTCTCTCCATCCCTCCCTTCCTCCCTGCTCTCTCCCTCCGTCCGCTGCCTCCTCTCGCTCCCTCCATCCTTTCTCTCTATCCCCTTCTCCATCCCTTCCTTCCTCCCTTCTCTCTATCCCTCCATCCCTCTCTTCCTTCTCTCTATCTCCCTTCTCCATCCCTCCCTTCTCTCCCTCCGTCCGCTGCCTCCTCTCGCTCCCTCCATCCCTTCTCTCTACCCCCTTCTCCATCCCTCCATCCTTTCCTTCCTCCCTTCTCTCTCTCCCTCCGTCCACTGCCTCCTCTTCCATCTCCTTCTCTCCATTCCTCCTTCTCGCTGTCCCTTGCCTCCTCCATCCCCCCTGCTCCCTACCCCCATCTCTTCTCTCATCCATCCATCCTCTCCCTTCTCACCTTCCTGCCTTCTCTCCCTCCGTCCCCTCCATCCTCTTCATCCCTCATCCCCCCTTCTCTCTCTCCCTCCATCCTCTCATCCCCCATCTCTGTTCTGCTTATTCCTCCATCCATCCCCCCCAGACTCCCCTCTGCCTCCCCCCCGCCCAGCGCTGGGGGGCCCAGGTGGGGCCATGGCGCTGGTCACCTCACCCACCGAGCTGGAGTACCTGGCCAAGCTGCTGTTCTGCCACAAGGGGGCGCTGCGCCAGAAGGTGATCCACGTGGTCAAGAGCCACAAAGTCACTGCACGCTTGTGCAAGCAGCCCACGTTATGCAGCCACTGCACCGACCTCATCCGGTGAGACCCCCCTAGAGCCCCCCCAGCGCCCCTCAGCCCACGTTCTGCAGCCACTGCACTGACTTCATGTGGTGAGACCCCCCAACCCCGTCCCGTTTTTGCCATCCCAATGTCCCGTTTTTGTCTCAAGGAAATATGGTCAGCCTACATATAACGCATCTGGTTCACAGTTAATTCAGTAATAGGGGGAGAGGAATTGCCCAATAAAGTATTTCACACAGGGCTTGCAGCCTTGGATGATCAGCTCAGCTCCTGTTTTCTCTGTCAAAAAGTACTAGCTCCACGGGTATGTTGCAGTGCAAACAGAAGAAAATCAATTCAGGAAAGGCCCAATGTTACTCAGAGGTCAGATGCAGTGATCACAGTGGTCCCTTTGGGCCTTGGAACCTCTGCACTAGTGTGTACTGCTCTGGTGTTTTCAAGTTAAGTATGTGAGCTGAAAATATGGAATATGTGCCCATCTTCTAACAAAGATTACTGGCCTTGTTTGACATGGAAACTGTGCATCAAACACACCCAGTCACTCACAGAAGAGGGTTATACGGGGTATTACACTGCAGGGCATACAATTAAATGAATCGAGAAACAGAGAAAAGAGCTATCAGCCCTGGAGGTTTGTGCTCTGCCTGTGTTGTACTATTCTGGGGATAAACAATCTAAGGTCTAGCTCCCCACCTCACTGGCAGACTGATTCACCACTCGTCTGGTAGCTGGAGGCAGCACCTCCTGTGAGAGTGTAGTTCAGGTTCCACAGACTACTCAGTTCCGGGCCTCTCAGCTCAGCCAGACCATGAGGTGACAGCCAAATCGCCACATCACACGTTCTAGGGAATGGCCCACCAGTGTATGTCACACTCCCACTGAACTACTATTCTAGCACAGCAACCATCTGCCGCTACTGTCTTCAGCAGCATTTCAAATGGTGACCAAGGGAGAAGAATTTCACATATTAACATCCATCCACCAGGTCATTGCACACCTACAGGGATGCCAATCTCTCTCTCACTTGTCTGAAGCCTGTGGTGTGCGGTCACACTCACGCCTGTGAAATCAGGATCAGATTTGGGATGGTTTCTGTCTCTAGTTTTCCTTCTGTAGCTACGTTTTAGTAGCTGAACTTTCAATAGCGTTCATCGATATTATGTGGCTTAGGGCGGGTTTCTTTTCAAAGAGAGAGATCCGGTGATAGGCACCCTGTAGAGTGTAGATAGTCGCTACATGCCCAAGACCTGCACTAGTGCAATGGTAAATGTCCATACCGTGCCTACAGCTCTTATGTGTTACATTAAGAGAAAATGACATTTTAGACACGCCTCCCTCTCCCCATGTTTTGGTCTATCATGGTGAGTACCTGCCTACCACTGAGCCAGGCATCTCAAACTGAGCATTAATGGAGCCCTCTTAGTCTCTGACCCCTTTCACTTTAAGTGCCTACTCAGTTTTTCCCACCTCAGTGTCCTCCACACTCATTTCTGAGCTACTGGGGATCCAACCCCAGTCATAGCACAGGCAGGGATTGCTAGAAAATGGTAATCCCTATGAACTAATGTCCCCTCCTCCCTCAAACACAGAGCCCACTTGGCCAAATTCATGCTCCGGGGCATAACTTCCATGTGTAAAGGAGTCACACCAGCGCTGAATTTAGCGCATGCATGCTCCTAAAATTCCACACACCTGCAGAACAAGAATCCTACAATGGCTTCCCACATGCTCAGGGTTCAGCTGAGCGCCATATTAGGGGTCAGCAAGGAATTTTCCTCCAGGGCAGATTGGCAGAGGCCCCGGAGGTTTTTTGCCTTCCTCTGCGGCGTGGGGCAGGGGTCACTTGCTGGAGGATTCTCTGCACCTTGAAGTGTTTAAACCATGATTGGTGAACTTCAATAGCTCACACACAGGTGAGAGGCTTATTGCAGGGAGTGGGTGGGTGAGGTTCTGTGGCCTGCATTGTGCAGGTCAGACTAGCTGATCATAATGGTCTCTTCTCTCCTTAAAGTCTGTGAGTCTATGAACATTCAGTGCCCGGGCCACAAAGCAACCCGTCAAGGAACCGCTGTGCCGTTTGTGTTACTCCTCCTTAACGAGAATGTCCCCCAACCCCAGGAGAGTCTCCGCCTGACCTTGTAACGCTACTGTCACCTCACCACAGTGAGGTTTGTAACTAACATTTTGTAGTGCAGTGTGTAGTTTATTACAGGGTAGGGGCCTTGAACATTAAGGCAATCAAAAGCATTCCAGATGTGCTGCCAGACGTAACTTTTACCTTGTGCATGAGGGAGGCAGGGTTAAGAGGATACTGAATTGCAGAAACCACATTTGCTCCATTACACCTAACAAGATGTTATGCAATGCATACAGAGCTCTCTGCTTTGCCCTGCGTTGCTTTGGCAGTTGATTCCACGCTTCAGGTGCCAAACATCTAAAAGTCTTTGTTCTAGAGACTTTGCTACCTAGAAAGACAGCCAAAGATCACAGATAAGAGCAGTTTACTGACCACAAATATTTCCATACAAAGATTAGGTAAATTTGAAGGAATTATCCCAGGTCAATCAGGCACTGAGCCTTCTTGGCCTGATCCAGCAAAGCATGTAAGGATCCAAGTGCGCCTACTGACTCCAATGGAACTACAGTTGTATTTACACCTTGAGATACTTAACCGCATAACAGTGTGGCTGTCAAATTATACTGCCCAAGGCAGCAAATTGAATAAGCTATAGGTTATGTCTATACTGCAATTAGACACGCATGGCTGGCCCGTGACAACAGGCTCGGATTGCTGAGCGGTTTAATTGTGGAGTAGATGTTAGGGCTTGGGCTGCAGCCAGACCTCCCACGTTTCAGGTCCTAGAGCCTGAGCCCAACCTTCGACACCCGGGTCTGTTGGCACCTAATTGCACTGTAGACATACACTTAGTGGCTTGGGCAGCAAAATTTTACAGCCACACTGTTATGCTGTTAAGTACTTGCTGTAGGGTGACCAACTTTTCAAAAGGCAAAAGCGGGACACATGCAGGACTCCATGGCTCTGCCCCCACTAGGCCACTTCCCAAGGCCCCACTTCCTGACCAGGCCAGAAGCTGGAGCTGTGGTAAGAACTGCCCAGGGAGCCCAGGTTGCTGTGGGCCACCCCAGACGGGGGACCAGTTGCCCGAGAGCAGGCCCCAGCCTGCGTTCCTTCTCTCCACACCGCCCTGGACATGCACCCAGGGTAGGGAGAGGATCCAGGGCTTCCCAGGTAGCACTTACTACTGTCTGGCTCCAGCTTCTGGCCTGGCCATGGGGCGGGGCTTCAGGGTGAGAGGCGGACCAAAGGGAAGGGCCTCATATCGAGGCGCCACCTCCCTCCGCCAGGCAGAGGCTGGCACCACCCCGAGTCTTGGGCAGGCACAGAATGGCACCTCAGGGAATCGGGAACAAACGCTATCCTGGAATAATTCATCCCGGGACTTGAACTTGAACTGTACATTTCAGGACTG
Organism: Sternotherus odoratus; assembly: GCA_032164245.1. NCBI lineage: Eukaryota > Metazoa > Chordata > Testudines > Kinosternidae > Sternotherus > Sternotherus odoratus. The sequence continues at coordinate 17,491,202 of JAVMKO010000005.1, read as the reverse complement.
TCCCACCCAAAGCAGGTTTTACTTAGGTATAGAAGAGCCACCGCCATCAAGCTGACTGTACCAAATTATATGAAGACCGGGGCTGCTTTTAGAGGTATCGGCACATGGAGCATCACAGGTAACCATTACAGATGGGCTAGATCTGGAGTTGGATCCCATGGATGTTGAAAAATACGATGTTCGCACTCCTGCTTCTCCCATCGGAATACTGTCCAAGATCAGATCCAAACTCACAAAACTTCCAGTCAAACTTACAACCAGATTGGGCCTGGGCCAAACGTGGGTGTGTAGGGAAGGTTCAAGGAGCCTCTACCCACAAGGCTGAGGGACAAGAGAAAGACCGTGTTCTGGGGTGGGGGAAGGGAAGGGATTTCTCCATCCTAGCAACCCAGGAAATTGAATTCTCCACAAAGGGGAAGGGAGGAGGAGGGAAGGCCATGTCCCTAATCACCTTTGTGTTGGCTTGCTCTGAGTGTACGAACATGCAAGTGAGGGAGCAGGCTGGACCATCTAACCAGCCAGTATTATCTGGATTCCAACCTTTAGCCGAAATGGACTCAAGAACAAGGCCAGATGCATTTCACTTGTTTTTATTTAATTAAAAAACAAACAAAAAAAACCTAAAGTCATTGCAATCCCAGTTAAATACAGAGATTTACAAATAGGTCCAAAACAGGACTAAAATAGTCTTTGAAATGCTGTACCTTTAAATATTGTGCTTTCATAGATACATAAGAAAATTAGCATATAAAAATACTTTACAAGGAATACACTCTAATATATGGATAAAAATACACATTTAAGTAATGCATTTCAGTTTAGTATCATTCAAAATGCATAGGAAGGGATACAAGGACCAAGTTGTTTTTTTAAAGCCTTTTTAATAAAAGTCTTCATTAAAAACCCATTAGAAGCCACACTGAGCTTCTGCCTTTTAGAATATTGCATATAAAAACGCTTTCGGCTGTACTGTCAATGCTCTGCAGTATCAGTTATGGCACATTATCTAGTTATGGCAGCAATGGTATGGGATATTGCATACTTGAGACGAGAATGGTTGCACCCACAAATAGCTGGATGTGAGAGACAGTTGCAAATTTGGCTAGAGTACGGACATGGGAATTAGTCCTGGCTCAGCCCTGGTGGAACAATGAACATTTCCAAACTACAGGGCATCCCAAATACACGACAACAATAAAAATAAATACAGAAAATGAGAACAAGCAGGAGAAGGAGACCCAGTTCCATTAAGCAGGGATCTTTAAAGGATATCCTTTCCCCTGGGGGGAGAAAACAGGCCCTTACGAAATCAGTTAAAAAATAAATCACAATAAAGTGCAAATACATGAAACATGGAGCAGGTGATCACATTTGCCATGTGAAGAAACGGACACGTGCCAGCGATTTTGTGTTTGAAGATGAGAAAGGAAGAGATCGCGCACATGGTTGCAACGCAACTAGTTTGCTGCAGGCAGATTTTTAAACCAATTCAAATATCACACCCATATCTTCTACAAGGAGCTGGGCTGGGTGCAGGGAGACACAGGGCGAGGAAGAGCTACCGAAAAAGGCATCGTGCTTACAAACCACAGAGAGGTTAACGATAGGCAAAGGAGGGCAGCTATGGCAGACTACAGGGAAGTGTCCAAAACCCATCAGAGACATTTAAAAAAGTGTACACACTTGTACTTGCACTACGGTGACCCAATCTGGGGCACACATGGGAACTGGAAACACAACATCAATCGAGCAGAGAGCTTTTTGTGCCAGCATTTGGCACGAGACAACAGGATTTATTCAAAACACTGGAAAAAAATAACCCCAAAGTTGGCCTGAGATGAATGTTGTTCAGCTGTTTACCAAGTTTTCAATGAGAGGAATCTCTGTGATGGTCTATGTGAACAAGAGGGCTAGTGATTCAGGACAGCCATTCAATGACTTTCCTGGATGCTGTGCTCTACTAAGTGCTCTGTAAAAATGCACGAAAACAGACAACCAAATTGTGTCTTGCAGTCAACTAAGGGGGCAAAGTGCTTCCTTGCATTTCCAAAGCAGTGGATGAGGAAGGTGGATTTCCAAGTAGAGACAGACACTGATCCATCAAAAGGATTTAGCTTTCAAAAGAAAGTGCATCTAGCCACTAGCAAGTAAGTGTGGAGTTGTGTTTTAAATGGGACTTGGTGCTGCCCAGTGTGGGTGAGTGCTCAGGTGGAAAGGGGATTTTCAAATGTCAGATTTGGTGGTAGTGGTTTAAAGAGGCCTTGGGATGAAGTAGGGTTTCCTTTCAAAGGAACCAGGATGTGTTTTACTCTTATCGTACGCGATTAAGAAAGCAAACAACAACGCAAAAAAATAGCACCGGGTGTGATTAAAGGGTGGCCAAGTCCTTCAGGATGAGGGCCTCAGAGGGGCAAGGAGATGATCCGCTCTCCATGAACCCGCGCACAGTGAAAGCTCAGGCCTACTGGAGTTGAACGATGACTGAAGGTTGCCCTGCCAAAGGTGAATTACCCTGGCTGCTGGTTTCTGCTATCAGCAGCCCATTTTACCATTTGCATTAACTAAGGTCCCCGCTGCTCATCTGGTTTAGCTTGCACCTTCAGAGCAATGCCTGGTGGTCTAGGAGTCACAGCTAATTGCAGACCCACCCGCGAGTTACATTACATACAGCATTACAGTTACCAGTGCAAAAACAGAAAACCACAATGGATACTCAGCAGCTTTTCCACCATGGCAGGGTCCAAAGGTACCTTCCATTCAAATCCTCCCTCCTCAGAGTGTCTGCATGCTCGTTTTGACCTCCACGCCCAAGGACTGAGGGACCGACTCCTCACTGGCCTCCAGTTGGGCGTTGGCAGCGAGTGCCAGGGGGTTTCGGCTAATGACTAGGTCCAGTTTGTCTCCTGCCTCGGAAATCAGTGGAACAGCCAGACAGCAGTCAAAGTCTCTTGTTCGAATGCGATTTACCTGCCAGAGGAGGACCGGGGGGATGAAGTGGAGAAGAACAAAGACACAGTTGTTAACTGGAAAACCCAAGATTGCCACTAGAACTGAAACCTGGCACTGGAGAGGAGTCCCTAGGAATACAGTCTCTGTCCTGAAGCCCTGAAAGTCCTTCAGTCCTGAATGAGATTTAACTGAGACTGTAGGAACTGCAGCAACAGTCAGATCAATGCACCACCTAGTCCAGCTCTCAAGTCTCTTAATGGGACAACTATACAATCACACAAATAGACAAGACAAAAACTCAATGAGCTTCCACATTCTGCAAGGTTCAGATCTGGGGGTTTGTTTCAGGCTGATCTCTAATCCAATCTCATCAGAGCTGGGATCTGGTATCAAAACAGAATCTTTGCCTGCTTTGAAGTGCTTTCCTACTCCATCATCAAGCTGCTCTAGAAACCGCAACAGATAATCCACCTATCGGCACACACAGTAGTAGCAACAGGTCTACATTTTCATTTTATGCCCAGTTTAAGCATGGCCCTGATTCTCAGAGATTCTGAGCACCTGCAGCTCCCACGGACTAATTGGAAATAGGGGTTCTGAGCAACTGGGAGAATCACAATTCTGGTCTTTTATGTGTTTGAACCACCTGCTCTACGGTGAGATGAACAGAACGGCAGCTTTCAGCAGACGTGCATTTGGGTGGATTATAGGCATCCATTTTAGACTCTTTTATATACATACACAATTTAAAAAAATACACATGCATCGTTGAGACTGCTAGAAACAAGCTCTGTTCTTCCAGGGGGTTGCAGTGGAGGTTTCAAAAGCATTCTGTGGAGACTGCAAGCCCTCCCTGCAGGACTTGGAAGAAAGAGCCCACTTTTCCAGCGGTCTTCAGTGGAAGTTCAAACATACTCCAAGGTTAAATCAACTGCAATATGGACTATTGGGGCAAGTGCTCCCCATCCTGCGAATAGACACAGTAGATAAACTTGATGCAGGGATGTCCCCAGGATTGGAGAATGGAATTTACCTTCCACCTTAGCCCCCACCCTCCCAGAGCTGAAGCAGCACTTGGAGCAAGGCTGGGCCTCCTTGGTGGATCCAGGTAGCTCCCTCACGCTCCTCTGGGCTCATTAAGTGCTCATCAGTGACACAGGATGGGCTCCCCAGTTTCCATGCATGCTGTAGAACTGCACTGGTTCCAAGGTAGACAGGCCCTTTCATAGCTATGGAGGAAGGAGTGGCAGTGTCTACTCCTCACTGAGAAGTGATCTAGGAAGACCTTTAGACTATTGGCTCCATGTTGAAGCATCTTCAATACCCCTTCTCTGTGTTTGTCCCCTGGACTTATCTATAGCAATATTTCTGCAAAGTCCTCGTTCGGCACAACACTCAATGCCAGTACAATAGCTATAACAGAAGACAACCTTGTCTACTTGTAAGTCTACAATGGACCAAGAAGAGACGTTGAAGTTGGGGATTGTCAAAGTCTTTGCTCCCGTTAAGATTTCAAGCACATACACACAGAACCCTTGGATAGCGACACATCCAGCATTCACCAGAAACGCGGCTGCAGAGCCTAATTGGTGCAAGAATGTACAAGATGCTAATCTTTTATTTGAGAAGGAATAGCTGTAGAGCAGCCAACTGGCTATGGCCCATCAAAACCTCAAATAAGGTTCCTTGTGCTGCTGCCAGTTTTTCAGTTGCCTGACGTACATAATATATTTGAGCTAATTTGGGCACTGACCCCAAATTTGAAATTACATTTGAAATTACTAAAAATAAAACATCCTTATGAGAGTTTCAAGACTTCTAAGATGGTTACAAAACCCACATTTCCGAGTGGCAATGCCTTCTCTCTCTCTCCCTATCGTTATCAGAGTTGAGCTTGCTGCACTACAGCTATATACTTAAGTCTCTTGGAAAGATCTAAAGCCAATTGCCACCCATCCCCCATTATTCTCTCCTTGGTGGTCAAATATATCTGCATAGGTTGTTTACTGTGTTTTATTGCATATTGTATTTAGTTTTTGCAGCAAATGTTCAGTGGATCAGGAGAAGTGAGTCTATGAACACTTGGAGAGTATGTTTCCTAGAATTCTCTATGCATACGTGAAATGGTTATGCAATGAACTTCAAGGGTACCATTTAAATCCACATGGAACAGCATATGCTGTCTTGATTTGACTGATGTGCAAAACTCTGGTTTACTCAAAGAGTCCCCCCAATGCACCAGGGAAAGGATGAAAAAGACTTTCTGCCTAGTAGTAGAGAGAAATTTAGGCTGTGCAGTTTGGATCTGGATGCCAACTTCCCCCAAATAACGTGTGATTCTGATCTGAAGTTCAGGTCCATCTCTGCTACGTAGTAATCTCTCAGTGTAAACTCTAGCTCAGGGATCGGCAACCTTGGCACATGGCCCCCAGGGTAAGCACCCTTTGCGGGCCCGGACGATTTCTTTACCTGCCGCATCCGGGGGTTCAGCCGATCGCAGCTCCCCCTGGCTGCGGTATGCTGCTCCGGTCTAATGGGGGCTGCAGGAAGTGACACGGTGCTGGCCGCCGCTTCCCACAGCCCCCATCGGACCGGCAAACTGCGAACCTGCAGAAACGGATGGTAAAGAAACTGGCTGGGCCCACTAAGGGTGCTTACCCTGGGGGGGACGCGTGCCAAGGCTGCCGATTCCTGCTCTAGCTAGTTCCAGATGCACCGTAACACTAAGAGCTGCGTAGCTAGCTGCCTATCTACTAGCTTTTATAAAGTTGGCATCACCTTAATGGAACTTACAAACTTCTCTCTTCCTCTCAGTCACCCACTCACTCACTCCCTATTCCCAGAGCTGTACTTTGCATTCCTTACCTGAAGGACTCTGTCGTAAGGTTTTAGGCCACACTGATCAGCTGGCCCATTGGGACGGATCATATTTACATAGACACCCTTCTCCAACAGGCCATCAGAGACGCTGAATCCAAAGTCTTCACTCTCTGGGTCCTTGTGGAGCGTCATCTGCACGGAAAGGCATTGAACAAGAAATTCGAATGCAGTATGAGCCACAGATACATGAGAGAAGCAAGGTGGGAAGTCCTCTGGTAATGTGTGCAGTGGTGTCATTCCACTCTGGATCTCCTGGTGGGGTTTTGCTTGGACTAGGTAGTAAACACTGGTTGTCTATTTGTATTGGGAGGAGTTTAAATTAAACTTGTGCACGCACTGCCAGCTGTGTATACAGGTCACATGCTCAGATGCATTGGCAATGGGCACATTATTCACAAACAAATCTTCTGCCCTTGCTTGGGGGAGAAGAAAAATGTTTAAGTAGAGTTATAAAAAAGTCATCCGTGTTTGGATAACCTACAACTTCTATATTAAGTCACAAAGGGGTTGACAACGTTGGTCAAATAATGGAATTTTTAATCAGTGGGGCAACTCATTTGCTTTGAGCTATTCTAGGCATCGTGTGTGTCCACAATGCATGCCTACGGTGCTGAAAATCTGAATGAAATCAACTGATAAAACTGAGTGTTTCCAAGTAGGTTGTTGAATTTTTTACAGCTCTTACACATCTTCAACCTTGGTGGCTTATCCAATAGTTTGCTTCAGAGACATCACACTGATGAGTTTTAATACCATTAAGAAAATGTAGTAGAACGATGAAGCCACGGTCCCCTCAAAATCGGGTCGGTGCTCACAATTTGTGACGGTGGATTGGGGTGTGACTGGGCTGCAAACTGGTACTGTTTTCGGCTTCGTGCCATTTTGATTTTGCTCTTCTACTGCCTCAACCTGCTCTGCTCTTCCCTGGATACTCCAATGTTAGGAATTGCCGGACTGTGGTGTTATCGGTACCAGTAGCCAAACACTGAGTGAGCAGCACCAAATTCATAACAGTGCTGCCTGGGACAGAAGAGCTCCACCAAGAGCTGCTGCTTCCCTCCAGCTTCTCAAGGACTAGAACATCTCCACCACCAGCCATTCAGACAGCTGCCTGAGGTCAGATCAGAGAAGAGCTGCTGTACTGTGCGGAAACCACTTTAAGCCTCTCTCCTCTCTTCTTCCCTCCCCTCCAACAGCAGATCAGCTGGTAGCTCATCCACCCCACCAGTGGAAGCAATTCCTGCCTGACCGGAGACACATCAGGACAGTTCTTTTCAGTGCCCCCAGCCAGAGAAGCCCAGCACACACTATCTGGAGTCATATTTTGGCAATACAGTTGGGAATTGTGGGGCTGTGTGCACAGCACCTGCACACAAATGAAATCCCGACGGTGGAGGCAGTGTAGTATTGCCATCACCACCATCATTAATGATCTGTGATGAATACCATCATATTCTCCCTTCGCCCCCAGGGGACTTGGCATGCAGGAGCTATGCTCTAAAGCTGGGTGTTAGACTTTGGCCTAGTCTACGCTTGAAACATAAACACACAGGGTGCAAGCCACAAAACTGGCATTAGAATTCTCCCAAAGTTTGGCAACGTGTGGTAGAGATCTAGGTCAATGTATCTGAGTCATCTCTAGGTGGGAGCAAAGGCCTCTGCTGCTGTGTTCTCGTGGGAGGCCACTTTCCCATTCATCTGCCACCCTGAGAACATTAGATAAACGATGTGTTAATTCAAACTGACATTTGAAATGTTTTGTTTGACCCAAATGGAATAGTTTCCTTTTGGGGGAGGAGGAAGGCGGGAAACTCTTCCTCTCCTGCCAGTTTCAGTTTAAAACTAACCAATTTTTCATTTCATTTTTTCAATTTGGTGGCTGAACATATAAATACAACATTGGCTCAGCTGTAGACATGGCTGACCTGTACGATGTCGGGAACAAATCACAGAAAACTCACTTCCTGGCAGAATATTTCTCCAGTGCAATCCCCACTGTGACTCCGACAACATTATTTGTAACCGAGGGGTCCTCGGAATAACACTAAAGTGAACTCTTTCTGAACACAGACCTTGTGCAACTCGAGAGGGGTTGGAGACATGATTTCCTGCACCTCCTCCTTAATCTTCTTCATCTCCAGATTCCTCTCATTCTTCTTGGTGGGAGCGATGCTGCTGTCGCTCTGCCCTTCATCGCAGCAGTTGGAGTTTCCTTTCCTCAGTGGGCTCAAGCCGGACTCGCTAACAGAGTCCACGAGCAGTTTGCTCCCTTCCAGGCCCAGGCTGTGAACACTCCCTGTCATAATGGATGCCTGTGGGTAAAGTGGTTAGTTAGTTCAACCAGGCTAAACAAAAGCTTGAGTGGCAAGAGACTGATGGACCCGAGAAGAAGAAAAGCAACTCAGAGAGAAGCAGGTGACACCCAATGTTTAGCACCAACCAGAGGAGATGCAATTCTGACCCAAACGGCAGCACTAGTACTCACTTCCGGCTGGCTAGAGGAGCCACTTATAGAAAGGGCCCAGGCTTCTCGGCAATTGCTCATCGTTTCTTGTCAGAAATCTTTAACCAGTTCCCCCCCCCCCCCCATGGAAACATGGAGGGAACGGTTTTGATAAAAACCACTTGTACACATTTTATGTGCACACACAAAAAATGGAGGCACTTGTTCAAGGAACTGACCGAAAAGAATGCTGAAATGCGTGCAGATCTAGCTGAAATTCCCTTAACACAACCATCAACTCCCAGCAGTCTGCAGGACAGGGGTGGGACTGGACTCGATGACCTTTCAAGGTCTTTCCAGTTCTAGGAGATATACCTATCTCCATATACCAAGCCTTTAAAAAAAGTTAATAATATGAAATTAGGTAGCATTTAGGACCTGTCACCCTTCATATCATCCCCTTAAGGATCCTTCTATGTAGAAAATTCTCTATCTGGCAAATGTTTTTCATTAAAGGGATTATATTGATCGAAGCTAAGGAATGTGTGCCAACTCCACCGGCTCCAGGTCACACAATCTAATTAAATAGTAATGAACATCTTAATTCCAAGGTTCAAACTCAGAAGTTCACTTAAATGTCAACAGGCACAAGAAAAAAAAAAAGAAAGGTCAGGAGCAGATAGCAAAGTTCAGCAGTGGCAAGTCAATGACCAACCACTGGTGTGCACAGTGAAAGAGCCATGTAATTGAGCATCTAAAAAAACCCTTCCCACCCATGGAGGATTTAATTCACCTGGGCTAGTGTCAGACAGCGAGAGAGAAGATCAGTCTGCTTCGGCTTGGAACAAAGAAAGAGAATAACCAACTAGATCAGGAGTGGGCAAACTACGGCCCGCGGGCCACATCCGGCCCGCGACACTGTCCCATCCGGCCCGCGGCGGGGAGAGGGGGGTGGGCTCCGCGTGGCTCCATAAACATGGCTGGGGCCCGCCGCGCGGGGGCGGGTCCAAGTGCCGGGCCACAGCCGCCCAGGGCGCCGGCGCAGTAGCGTAAGCCGGCTGCCTGTGCTCAGCCGCGGGGGGTGAGGGAGGCGGCCCCGCCCGCGCGCCCCACGTGTGCGCAGCCGGCGGGGGACGGGTGACCATGTGTCTTCGCCAGTGTGGCCGCGGGAGCCTCCCGCAGCAGCCCGCGCGCCCAGGCAGCGCCTGAGCCCCGCACCCTGCCGCGCCGCTGAGAGACCCGCCTCCCCCCTTCCCGGCTGCTATGCTGCGGGGCAAGGCGGGCGCCCCGGGAAACTCCAGCCCTCCCCGCCTTGGTCCCGCTTGTCTCCTCCATGAGCACCTCTGCGGCAGCCCCGGTGCGGGGGATGCCCGCCGGGCCCCCTGAGCAGGCAGTGGCGGCTCCTGCCGTGAGCGGGGCCGGGGGGGCTCAGCCGGCACCTGCCCTGCTCTGCTCTCCGAGCCCGGGGCCCCCGGCTGCTGCCTCCGCCGCTGCCGCTCCCGCGGGGGCCCAAGCAGTTGCCTTGAGCCACGCCGTGACTAAGGTTCCCATCAGCCTGGTGCCTGCCGTTTCCCAGCAGTCACGGGTGGTGGCGGCCCCCGTGGGGACCCTGGTGGCTAAAGTGGCCACTGTCACCGCTGCCCAGCAGCCCCCCAAGAACTGTGGCGGGCCTCGGCAGACCGTGGCTCCCAAAGCCCCCCAGACCACTACAATACAACTGCCTGCAAACTTCCAGATCCCACCAGGTGAGTCGCCTGCTTTTCTCTTCTACACCCGCTGAAAAGGCATCGCACTGCTCGGGGACCGCTGCTGTGCTGGGAGAGCTCCCTGCCCTGTCAAACTTCTCTCGGGAGCTGACTACAGTCCTAGTGCAAAGTGCTCCACTTTGAGCCTGAAGTGCTGTTATAGATTCCTCTGCAAGAGCTCAAGTAGGAGGAAAAAATCAGGAACTTTTCTCTCTCTCTGAATTGTTAATTTTGTGAGCGTTCACTGCACGCCCTGAGGCAGGCAGGGGTGGGAAGTAGGAGAGGGTCGGACAGAGGGGTGGGGCCAGGCTGTTTGGGGGAGGCACAGCCTTCCCTACCCGGCCCTCTATATAGTTTCGCAATGCCGATGTGGCCCTCGGGCCAAAAAGTTTGCCCATGCCTGAACTAGATTCTTGTGGCTGTGAATACATCTGCAATATCCATATTGTCCTAAAGAGGGCGGTGAAAGGAAACCTTATGTTTTTTTTAAACTCCTTGTCACTTTCACTGCCTTGTGTGAACTGCTCAGCTCAAATACCCAAACTTCACTGGAGAAAATGGGAATCGTTCCACAGACTTCAATGGGCTTTGATCTTAAGTCTAGAGGGTCTAGAGCAGGGCTGCACAACTCGGAAAGCAGCGAGGGCCATATTACGGAAAAAAACCCAGCTGTGGGCCGAAAGCCCCGCCCTCACCCTGCCCCCATCTGCTTCCCCCAACCCCTCTGCTTGGCTTGCCCCACCCCTACTCAGCCACTGCGGGCCGCACAGTGAGTCCGTGTGGGCTGCATGTGGGCCCCGGGCTGCATGTTGTGCAGGCCTGGTCTAGAGAGTCACTCTACAATGTGCTTCAAGTAGGGAGCAGTGCATTGTTGGACTGCCCCAAGAGCAGCCTGGGATTCAAAGTCACAAAGTTCCTCCGGATCTCCCTGCTGCTCCAGACCTATACCCAGTACAATGTATGTCACCTTGTGTGATGATGGGGTTTTGCTGGCCAAGCATCTTTTGGGGGTACAAGGGGGCGAGCAAAGTGGAGCCAAGGATCCGTGCAGTGCTCACCTGCCTGCTCAGATCAGGCAGAGTAGCAGCTGTGCAGAACCTGATTCCATTCCTGCACTGCAAAATGCGATACAGGCAGCTCCCCTCATGCCTTTACATCATGGCAAAGACCAGGCTACAATTTGGTCTTCCGCAGTGACAGATTCCTAGATTAGAAGATGGATATTCAGCCAGTCCTGCTAGTGCAGGGTTATTCCTTACAGAACTTTCTAGTGCTTTTTAAAGTGGTTTCTGAAGAGGGCTTTCCTGCTTTACTTTCTCCACAAGGTTTTAAATTCCCATCTGCCCATCCCACAGTCAGAGACAACAACAGGACTTCCAAAGTGTTCTGGATAAAGCCAAGAGAGTAGCTCATGAAGAAAGGAAACATTATGTCTACAGGAAGCTGTTGCCTTCTTATAAATTTTCCAGGAGCTGGGGTGTTGGAAATGTATCCAGCTTACTGAACCAGCAGTGGATGTAGACACATCTGAATGCAAGGTACGTGCTGGACTCGGACATCTAAAATAACTCAATTGTTCAGTACCCACGTTTTTTGGACCCGTTTTGGCCAACCTGCAGAGCCTGTCAATCAGAAATACTTCTTCAATAGAGTATTTGCCATTTGATAGGAAGATTTTGACATTTTATGACTATTGTTTGGTGAGCTATGAAGCTGGTCAAAACAAGAAAAGCTTTTTGTGAATACTTTGACAGTTGATGGGGGAAAAACCTGAACAGACTGAACAGATGAGTAGAATGATTTGAAAGTACAAATATTCCAAGGGATCAAACATAGATAGAATCCTTGTCCCTCTCCCCCGCATAGATATTGTCAACATTTAGCATACAAGGGGAATGAATCACTTACTACAAGTGGTGAGAATGGACTGGTTAGAACAATTCCAAGTTGATTTACCTCGATCTCCCTCAAAAGTTCAGACTGGCCGCATGTTTCCAAGTCCTCCAAAGCTTCTCCAAAAACACGCCAAAAACTATCCTCGTGAGCGGTCTCAAGGCCGTTTTGGCGGCTGGGATATCTGTTGTAACGTAGGAACCACAAATTGTCAGCACTCTTCTGCAGCGGGAAGAAAGCCGCAAGGCTAGAGCAAGGAGCTCACCAGTAAAAGCAGAGACTTGAAGAGTCTTCATATACAAAAGCAAACAATATGAACTTTTCAGGCAAGAGAGTCCAAATACAAAACCGCCATGCACTTACTAACGGGTCCTTCAAAGGAAGAATTAGGTTGGTGTAGTAATGTCAAGTTCAAAAGGGTAAATAAAAAGTGCCTGTAGGAAGACTGTAGGTTTAGGAAGACGTTTTGGTGAAACAGAGAAGTGAAAGAAAAAAGGATGCATTATGGGTAAACCAGGAGCCTCAGAGACTGTTAGTACAAAGGCTGATGGGACAAGAGTTCAGATCTGAGACACAGAACACCTGAGAAGAGAGAAAAACACAGAGGGTAACAGACATGGTGAGAAAATGATAAATACATTAGGTCTCTGTGAGAGTAAATAATGTAGAGAGATGTATATAAAATGATTTGCCCTAGCCTAGACAAGGCAATAACACTGCAATTAACAACACAGGGAACCTCAAAGTACAGCTCATATGACCCAGCATTTGCTTTAATTTAAGATGTATTTATCATATTGACAATGATGAGGGAAACTGGACAATATAATCAAATGGAACTTCTCTTATGTCTATGAAACAGTGGCTGCACTTACAACATTACTACCTGTTCAAATGTTTTCACCAGATGTCCCAGTATTCCCTGCTGCATGTGGAATAAATCTCTCAAACTGTTAGAAATATTTGCAGTGCAATACTGGGTAGATACTGTTTTCCCCATCACTGCAGTTTCTGTATCTCTACCAGCGAGCTGCTAGACATGATGTGGGAATACAGTCATGGAGATCTCTAAAGCAAATGGTAATTGAATGCACTGAAGTGGCTTGAGCGATTCATGGCAAGGGAATGAATAGCATTGTTTTGTGGATTATGGAAGTGTCTAAAATAAAACAGCCCCTGAGACAAGGAACTCTTGATCTAATATTTTAAGGTCTCCAAAGAAGTTCTCTCTATATGCCATACTGAGAAACAGCAATGCATTATAACCCCAGCAGCTGGATAGTTCTACTGTATCTAACCTCAGCAATGCTATCTTCTACAAATATTATTAGGAACTGCATGTATACAATTCTATTTCTGTGGTATCTGGTGACAATTTACATAGCTAACACGGAGTCATTAACTTTGCAAATAAGAGAAGCTTCTCCATCAGTCAACGCTATTTAACAAAGATCAAATATTCTATTATTTGAACACCAGTCAAAAAGCAGTTATTTTTGTCATCCAATTAACTGAAGACTCCCCCTTTAAAAAGTCCCACTTCCAGATCCATACTAATTTAGGCCCAGATCATGCAAGCCTTTAAGCACATGCTTAACTTCATGTAGTGTGTGTAGCCCATTGGCTTCAATGGGGCTATTCACACTGCATAAGTTTAAGCACACAAATCAGTCAGTCTTTACAGGATCAGGGCCTTAGTTTATTGCACTAGAGACCCAAAGTAACCCTGTGACCGATTTTATAAAAATAAACAAATACTCCTTTAGACTAAGACTGAAACCTGCTATTATAATGCCAAAGATTTGAATTTCGCTCCCCTTCCTCATTCACTTTCTTTGCTGTAAAGTTTCCAGTGAGACTGATGCTCTCTACAGCTGGAATCCCTTGTGTCTTGAATCAGTAAGTCAAATCTATCATTCTAAAAATGAATTCAGGACTCTAGATTGGGGATCTTACATCACTGGCACCAATGCTTTTTCTGGGTTGGAAACAGCTGGGGTTAGATGGGTGAATTGTTTTTTCCCTAAGATGAGAAGGTCGAACTGGCCCTTTGACTTGTGCGTGTTGGTTTTCCAGAGCTGAGGCAGAATCGGTTTGGCTTCAAGAGTCATTACAAAGGCTCAAATATGGTAGCCAGAGTTGCCAAGCAGCCACCCTATAGGAACCCTTAAAGCTTAACGGCCTCTGTGAGGCAAGCTGTGGTTGAAGGACTGAAATACATACAAAATATCATCTGCTGATTTTAAATTGGCGGAAATGTTCATGAGATGGTCTAATTTTTTGTTTTGTTTTAGAAAACAAAAATTAAAAAAAACACAAAAAAAACCATACAACACACACAACTATGGGGCTTCTGGAGAATATGAAGGGCAGGTTTAGTCAATGAAGTAGGAACTCCTTTCATCGCGCATAACTCAGTGAGGGGTCAGCCCCTCTTCCTCCCACAGGGAAGCCCTGTGTAGAGCTGCCAAGTAATATCAGGGGTAGGAGCGGGGGGAAAGAAGAGTGAATCTCAACAACAGAAGTTCCATGGGAAAGTGAAGAGTAGCTTCATTCCCTTGCATGCCCATAGTGTTCATTTACAGGCATGTCTGTAGCACCTGCAGTAGCCTGAGCCAAGGGCTTGATTCTGCTACTCTCGGTCACCTTGACTTCTTTAGCTGAACTAACTGGTGGAAGAAGATACAACTCAAGATAAGCCAGAGGGGGAGAAACAGGTCATAGCTTTAGGAGATAGTGCTACCACATTATTCTTTCATTGTAAAGTACGGTGAAACCAGCAGTAAGGGCTGCCTCTAACAGGTAATCCACGTTTTTAGGCAACCATGAACGTAACTTCAGGGGGTTTGCAATACAATTTTGTTATAACAACAATTGAAGACCCGCCTGTTTTAAGAAGAGATATTCTGCTGCTCCTTGAAGATAGTTTCACTGTATCATGTCTCTGGGAAATTGCAGCGTTAATAAAAAGTGTCCTGCCAATGCAGTCTGAAGTGACTGCATTGGCCACTTTATTGGTGCATGATCTTTATCAAAGCCTGTTGGTTAAGTTACCAATATATTACAGGTCTAATTTTTTTTCATTAAAGATTACCTAACTGAAACTTGAGATTTGATAGCAAACTGCAGTACTGCATGCACCTCATATCCCCCATTTGCATCCTACCCCTAACACACACATACCCCCAACAGCACATAGACTGAGATTTAAATCTGAGGTGATTTGTCAAAGACAAGATGGTTGAATACTGTAGATTGTCACCATGGTACCCATGACAAGACATGTCATCAACACCCCGCAATGTAAGTGTTCAATATAGTAGATAACCACTGAATTCTCAGCAGTGACAACACAATTTAAGAATCAGAGAGGTAGCCGTGTTAGTCTGGAATAGCAGAAGTGACAGAGAGTCCTGTGGCACCTTAAAGACTAACTAAAGTATTGAAGCACAAGCTTTCGTGGGCTAATACCCACTTCATCGGATGCATGCAGTGGAAGTGTCCAGGGGCAGGTATAAATAAGAAGGCAAGAACCAGGTTGGAGATAACAAGGTTAGTCCAATCAGGCTGAACCAGCTTGTTATCTCTAATCAGGGAAAATGAGGTATTCTGCAGTTTCTCTTTGCAGTCTGGTCTTGAAGTTTTTTTGCTGCAAGATACTGACCTTTAAATCTTTAATTGTGTGTGCAGGGAGATTCAAAGGTCAGTATCTTCCAGCATAAAAACTTCAAGACCAGACTGCAAAGAGAAACTGCAAAGCTGCAATTCATTTGCAAATTTGATAGCAACAGTTTGGGATTGAACAAAGATTTTGAATGGCTTGCTAATTACAAAAGCAGCTTCTCCTCTCTGGGACTTCATACCTCCAGTTCAGTTGCTAGAGGAATACCTCATCTTCCCTGATTAGAGATAACAAGCTGATTGGAGATAACAAGCTGAGCTAATTCAGCCTGATTGGACTAACCTTATCATCTCCAACCTGGTTCTTGCCCTCTTATTTATACCTGCCCCTGGACACTTCCACTGCATGCATTCGACAAAGTGGGTATTAGCCCACATAAGCTTATGCTTCAATACTTTAGTTAGTCTTTAAGGTGCCACAGGACTCTTTGTCACTAGCACAATTTAAGAGTTTATATGAACTGTGCAGCTATTAGATTGTAGTTGGGAAGAGATTAATAGGAACTATCCTGTCCACTCTCCATCCTGGACTCAACTGCTCCACCACGCACACTTGCGTCCACAATTACACCCTACACATTGCAAATACAATATGATGGACAACACAATCAGTATGGACATGCACATCCACACATGCCTATGTACCCTCCTCCCTGCTTCTTCCAGCCCCTACATACCTGGTGGGTTTGTCCCAGTCATCTTCACAGAAGCTTCCATCCATATAGGGATAGTTCTTCCTGGGATCCCCAGGAGGGGTGCTGTTCTTCTGCCTGGTAGGTCTCCATTCATGTGGATGTAGGGCAATGCCAGCAGCCTGAGGTATGTATGTACCTAGGGAAGGTGGGGAGAGAGGGGGGAAAAAAACCACACCTGGTTAGATAGTCATAACAAAACATTAGATCCCAGGGAAGGTTGGTCATGTGTTGAAGGCACTGGATTTGTTCTTATAAAGATCTGAGTTCCATTCCAGGCTCTGCCACAGACTTCCTGAATGATCTTGGGGAATTCACTTATTCTCTCAGTGCTTGGTTTCAGTGCTTCCATCTGTAAAATGGGAATTAATAATATTTCTTTCCTCCCACCCATATCCATCTATATTGTAGGCTCTTTGGGGCAATGACCATCTCTTATTAGGGGTCATCTTGACTGGGGCCTCTACGTGCTACTGTAATACAAACAAACAGTGAGATCAAAATAAAACCTGACAAAATGTTTCATGCTCCTCTGCTGTTTCCATCCTTCCCACCTCAGCATGCAGGAGTAACTGTGCCAATTAGTAACAGGAGAGTTGAAGGAAGGGATCTATACTGTGATACTACCACAAAGGGCGAAGTTACCCTTAAGTGTTGAAGTAGTTCAAAAACCTGGTCCCTCACTTAATCGTGTTGCCATTGGTCAGAATTTTTAATGGGAACCCACTTGCTGGGGTAATGCAGACGGCAGTACAAACTGGACTTTGGGCCGTTGATATTTTGTACTTGGCAGAGATCATTCTTAATGGCAGTGAATTCGATGCAGGAATTATTTATTGTAAATTTCCAAAGCTTCTTAAAGGAATTTGGATACTCAATCCCCATTACTTTTAAGGGATTTGGATGCCAGGTCCCATTTGACCACTCTGTAAATCCTACTGTAGATTAACTGTTCCAGAGTCCTAATGGATACTCTCCCAGTTCACGTTAGTGTCCTAGACCCACTCTGAAGTTTCCAACTCCCACATTGTTGCCTCCCTTCAACGGGAAGACAGGGCCGTTCCCTTCTAAGCAGGGAATTTTCAGGCTGCATGGTTTTCTGCCTTCAATGCATTTCCCAGCACAAAACTGTTATCTAAACTAAAGATACCTGCTTGCTTTCTCGTCAGAGACAGTAACAGGTCTAATAGTTATAGTTATAAAAGTATCATATAGTACTTCCTATGCAAGCCTACTTTAGTCTGAAGGTAAAAAGCATTACATAAAACATAAGAAAAACAACAGAAGAACCCTCACACATACTAATACATTTGCCAGATTTAACCCCAACCCTAACATGGAGTTTTGGGAGGATCAGCCCTTCAAACCCCCACCCAAAAGTCATTTTTGTGCTTACCAGTTCATCACAGCTTCAGCTGAGAGCAAGCACCCAGTGCTTCCAACCCCACCACTCCAAGGGAGTGGCTTCAAAGGGTTGATAAAGGAGGATGTTCATTAGCATCCCCCCTCCCTGGTTGAGATGGTACATGCAATGCCACAAAAACCCATACACAACTGCATTTTTAATATAATGTACCCAGAAGGTATTAATCCTAATTCAACAAGGTTTAGCTTAATTCCATAAGGTTTGTTCAAGATAATACAGGATATTGTCAGTTTGCCACAGACACAAGGGAAAAAAAGCCATAAGAAGCAGGATAACACAAGGTTGGAAATAGCATTCAAATTTGCTTTTCAAATCTTAAAATCCCTCATGGTGAATAGCAGAACTCTCTCCTTTCAAGGAACAGATCTATGCTGATGGAATCCATTAGAGAGTAAGGCCTGGTCTACATTTAAAAATGAGATTGATCTAGCTAAGTCACTCAGGGCTCTGAAAAATGTTTCTGAGCTGTGGTTAGGTGAACCTAACTCTGGTGTTAATGCAGCTGGGTCGATGGTCTGACTCCCAAACCTCCTAATGCCAACTGGAAATGGGGTGCAGAGGGGTTACAGGAATCTTTTGAGTCTGATCATTCTGGTCACCAGAGAATGCCATGTGAGGTCTGAAATGAACACCAGTGTCATGCTGGTCATAGTGTCATTGTGAAATACATGTTCAGATGTTGTATTGACGTTATGCATAGACACTGAAAATACATGTTCTTTAAGTCTGTCTGGGGGGATTGGTCAGGAGCAAAGGCGAAAAACAGGTTCTCAGCCCTGACAAAAAGATGTTTATTCATTTATATGTTTACATGTAAATTGAGCATTGCCTCATTCCCAAAAGGTCTCCTATCACCAGTCTGAACTAAAGGCAAATGAAGGATTGTGGGGACTTCAGAAAGAAACTAATAAGGAAAGAGAATCAGCAGGGGTAGGGGAAAGAACCCCATCTGTTGGGATACAGATCAAAGGTTTGCTCCACTATATTTGGGAGGCAAGCAGGACACCCTGGCACCTTTCACGGAGGGGGAAAGGGACAGCGATTTTGCTTCACGAGGTCTCAGCCAGGCTTGGCTGAAAATTCTGGAGAGCGCTTTGGGTGATATCAGCTTCTTTAGACAAGAGAGTAACTTGTCAGTTAAAGTTTAGTCTCAAAAAAAGCATGTTATGATTTTGTTTTCTATATAACCATTTGTTTCCAATATTCTTTACTCACTATACCTGAATTGCTGGGCTTTGACAATCAAACGTATTCTTGGTTTCACTTTCAATCTATCTACCGTATTTTTCATCTTATAGGACGCTCCGTCCTATAAGACGCACCCTCATTTTTTAATACAAAATCCGAAAAAAAAAAAAAAAAAAAAAAAAAAAAGCGCCTCGCTCTCCCGTCCCCGCCGCGCGGGCGGGCTGCCGGGAGCGTCCCGGTTCCCCCCTCCCCGCCGCGGGCGGGCTGCCGGGAGCGCGCCCGCGGCGGGGAGGGGGGAACCGGGACGGGAGAGCGAGGCGCTTTTTTTTTTTTTTTTTGGTCCGGCGGGGAGGGGGGAACCCCGGCAGCCCGCCCGCGGCGGGGAGGGGGGAACCCCGGCAGCCCGCCCGCGGCGGGGAGGGGGGAACCTCGGCAGCCCGCCCGCGCGGCGGGGACGGGAGAGCGAGGCGCTTTTTTTTTTTTTTTGCATTCGCCCTATAAGACGCACCAACTTTTTCCCCCCCGTTTTGGGGAAGAAAAAGTGCGTCTTATAGGGCGAAAAATACGGTAAGTGCTGTGGTGTTAAGCCAAGTGATGCTCTGGAGTGGGGTCTTGCAGGCTGGTGTGTACTGTTCCTTTGGGAACAGTGGGCCTGATCATTCTGTGAGTGTCCCTGGACAGATGAGGGGCTGGGCTCTGCAGAAAATGCTGGGGATATTCGGGAGTTGGAGTGCACCTATTGCTACCTGCACAGAGACTGCGAGGCTTGCAGGGGCCTGGCAGGACTTGTGCTGCCCAAAGCTGTTGGTTTCAGGAAGCTGGTCTACAGCTGGCACAGACAAGACAGCCTCACACTCACGGCAGATGATGGCAAGATGCCCCCTACCCCTGAGAAGCACCACAGATGGAAGAACTCTTCTGTAGACCTAGCTACTGCCTCTCAGAGAGGTAGATTAACTATGTCAATGGAAAACCCCCTTCTGGCCCTGTAGGGAGCATCTACCTTATGGCACATACAGCCAGAGCTATGCTGCTACAGAAGCTGTAGTTTGGACGTACCCTTGACCCGGATCCTGCAATGAGTGCCCCAGTACAGACCCTGTGCCTGTGAAGAGTTCACTGCAGACTCAGGGACTGCAATTTATCTGGAGGAGACATGAAGAAGTAGATCTAACTAAAATATACACATGTGCCCACACAGCAGCAAGAGAAGCTGGTTCGTAGCTAGTACAAAAGTAGTATTCTGCAAAGCAGTATACCCCCCTATTAAAGCCCTACTGATCCCATATACAATTAACTCCTCTTTTCCCTTCACATGGTAAAGATGGAAGTATACAAGTTTTCCCTCTTCCTTACACTAAGAATAATTCTTCACATACTGCGCAATATCAGATGCAAAGATTTGATGGCCCCGGAGCAGCAAGAAACTGCAGGTCTCAGGGGGATAAAGCAGCAGAGACAGTGACTTTTCCAAACAGAACTTCCAGTGGTAACTAAGGTGCTGTCGGCAAAGGAATAACCCCACTCGCATCCCCTCCCCACCTTCCTCGCGCCCCGGCCTATTCAGTGCATTTTTCAGACCAATTCTAGCAGCCTTTCCAAGAAAAGTTGCACGCTGACATATACGCGTTGCCAAATCAACAGGAAGAGGTAGCGGAGCAACACATAATTAAAGGAGACTTGACCTCCTGGACAGCCAAGAGCAATGGAAATGCCGAGGGACAGCGCCAGTAATTCCTATGAAAATGCCAAAGCCCATTATTTTTCTTAGCTGAGTGTTCTCTGTGCTTAAAAGGTTAGAGCGTTCCAGAGACAGTGCCCCAGAAAATACTTGCCAGCCGCTCACAAAGGGCAACAGCATCAGCCATTTCCTGGGTCAGGAGAAAATCATGGTGCCTTTGCCCAAACCTCTTTGGTGCTACGAGCCAAATTCCCCCCAAGTGCTTTAGGGCCAGAATACAGCAATAGATCTGACTGTCAACTTGGGTGTTCCTAGGTGACCAGACAGCAAGTGTGAAAAATCAGGACAAGGGGTGGGGGGGTAATAGGAGCCTATATTAGAAAAAGACCCCAAAATCGGGGCTATAAAAACTATAAAATCAGGACATCTGGCCCTCCTAGGTCCGGATTTCTCAAACTGGGGGTCGTGACCCCCCCCGGGGGGGGTCATGAGCTCCTGCCACCGCAACTCACGGCGGGGCGGGGGGTCCGGGGCGCCGCCGGCCGCCCGGCCGCGGCGGGGAGGGGGGCCGGGGTGCAGCCGGCAGCCCGCCCCTGGCGGGGACTGGAGGGGTCGCGCTGCGCCAACACAGCTGGAAAAAGGGTCGCGGTCTCAAAAAGTTTGAGAACCGCTGTCCTAGGTGTTCCTGAGCTCTCTCCCTCCATTCAGTCCCATATGCACAATGTTTCTCTGACTTTTTTCCTGGGAAATCCAACATCAAATCCTACTGCATTGGAGCCCCCTGGTGGTATGTTCATGACACAGTCTAGTCTAGTGCGACAGTCTCACCCAAATCCTTCATATGGCAGAGCTGTTCAGTTAGCAGCTGTGAATGGTAGGTACAAATGGAACACAAGGTAAGTTTATTTCCTCTGATCCTGTGCTCTTATTTGCTGAGTGGGCTTCACAACCAGCCCTGTTAACCCTACCCCCACACACCATGGCCTCTGCAACACTTCTGGCCCTGCAGGGTGTGAGGACAAGTTCTTCACTGTTACTACTCACTGCTTCTCCCCGCCAGGCAGTTGAGTCTACTTCTTAGCATCCCTTTGCCCATTCCACACTCACTTCAGCCAATGTCAGCATTACGCTTCATCACATTAAACAGAAAATACAAGAAAGTCTCTTTTAGGCAGGCTGCTTTTTGCCTATGGCTCCATTGTGTCTAGAGAGAGAGTCTCTCCTTTCGTGTTTGCAAGAGCCAACCATATTGCTTTACTCCGCAGTATCTTTTGCTGTTATGTAATGGTTTCATTAGGCCCTTTCCCACAGCAATTAGGGAGCTCTTCTAATATATTGGTTTCATTATCCCTAACACAGATATTAAGTGACATATTTGCAGAGGTCAGGAAGATCCGAAGCGATATTCATACTTCATTAAACGAGGTATTCAGTGTGTGGTGAACCCAAGTGCTACTAATTACACAAAGAGCTTATGGATTTCAAGCAATCTTCCTTGCTATGGCTATGACAGATAATATTTCAAATGGATGAAAAAAAACCCACACCCAAGTATCAGGTGCAAAAGCTATTTAAAGTGGCATAATCCAGATGCTAAAGAAACTGGTTGGGTGTCAGACTTGGATTCTATCCCCAATTCTGTCATTGACCCTCTGTGTGATCCTGAGCAAGTCACACAGTGGGTGGCCTCAGTTTTCCCCATCTATAAAATGGGAATACTATTTATTTATCTTTGTAAAAGGCTTTGAGATTCTCAGGGTAAAGGCAACATAAGTGCAGAACAATAGTAGAACTAGTAATGGCAGCAAGGGCTTGCTTGGATAAGCACCCAAATGTTGGTGGCTCTTGAACCTCTGCCCACAATTGGTCTGGAAATCTTGCTTCCCATCAGGCCGAAAATACCATAAGAGCAAGCCTGTTCACGATAGATCAGCAATTCAATGCCCCACTGCAACCAAGTTACCCTCCAAGAGCGTCGGGCTCAGTCTGAGTTTGGGGCAACTCTTATATCTAGCTTGGCTCCCATACCTACAGTAAAGAGACCCAGACTCACCTTGGCTTCCATAGCCTGCGTCGATGCCCGAACCGTCCCAGGATTCCATAGCGCTGTCCACGCTGGGGATGGTGGTGGAGTAAATCTCTGAGAGTTTGCTAGTTTTCTGAGAGTCAGTCAGTTCATCTTCGGGGTCACTCACTTCATTCATACTCCCCGACTTCTTGGGATAAGACCCTGGAACCAAAACATGTCACTTGATCTTGTGCTTTTATTGAGTATAGGTGAGACACGTTACTTGACAAAGACCATCGGAAACTGAAGACCTGTTCAGATAAACATATTTACAAAGGTGATGGGTGAGCATCAGAGGGGATGTATGCTCAGATATTTGAGAAAGTCCACTTCCTGCTTCTTGGAAAAACAGACCTCCTATGAAAGGAATCATCACTCTTAACTGCAACCTTTATATTTTGCTAAAACACACTAAACTTCATTACTAGGTGGTCAACTGGTATGAAGAGTAGCTCCTTGGCCTAGCAAATCTTCTGAGGAAACTCTTTGGAACATCTGTATCTGAGAAGGGAGACTATACTATTGGACAGTTAGGAGGACTCCATACATATGGCCTTACAATGGCTGCTCTCAGACAGCCCTAAAAAACTGCCCATCTTTTCAGGGTGTGCATGTTTTTATAGACATGTTTTACATAAGGAACTAATCCCTGGGAAAAATTTTTGGATTCCAGTACGCAGAGACTTGAGAGCTACCCTAAATCTCCAACTCCACCCCTTCCTCCTTCTGGAACAGGGGAGGGAAAACTACGGCCCGCGGGCTAGATCCAGCCCATCAAGGCTTTCAATCCAGCCCATGGGATTGCCAGCCCCATGGCGCAGTGGGGCTAAGGCAGGGTCCCTGCCTGCCCTGGCCCTGCACTGCTCCCATAAGCCACCGACGCAACGTCTCTATGGTGGAGGGGAGGGAGGGGCAGAGGGCTCAGTGTGCTGCCCTTGCCTGCTGGCATCGCCACCCACAGCTCCCATTGGTCAGAAAACGGGAACTGTGGCCAATGAGAGTTTCAGGGGTGGTACCCACAGGTGAGGGCAGCGCGCGGCAGAGCCACCTGCCCGTCCCCACTCCCAGGGACACTGCCAGACATGCTGGCCACTTCCGGGAGCTGCATGGGGCCAGGGAAGGCAGGGAGCCTGCCTTAGCCCTACTGCGCACCACTGCCACCCCAGAGCCGCTCAAGGTAAGCAGCGCCAGGCCAGAGTCCACACCCTCCTGAACCCCAACCCCCTCCTGTACCAACATCCGGCCCTATGGACCCTGCACCCCTCCTACACCCAGTACCCCTTGCCCCAGCCCCTTTCATGGCCCCGCATACAATTTCCCCACCCAGATGTGGCCCTCGGGCCAAAAACTTTGCCCACCCCTGTACTGGAGGCTTTCTACACACATCATCACTGATCAGATTCACCTCAGATAGGACTATTCCCTATCTGGAAGGGCTCAGGGAAGTCTCTCTCACCCCCATGTTACTTAGATTAGACAGGGCTTCAGTGCAAACAGTTTCGAACGTGGTTTGCCAGCATGGACAGGACCCAAACTGTGTTCTAGCACGTGATCAGCGTTTTGGACGCAATGGGGGGCTTCACAGTGTTTGAAGCCATTTTAGCAAGGTTTTCCCAATGGGGATACAAATGCAATGTGGACGGGAACCCAAACCACCTGGTTAAAGCAACAGTATGCTAGAAGGTGAATATGAGTTTATTTAAATTCAAATGAATCATCCTCCCCCCCCCTCAGAGGAGGGGGCTTGAGGAAATTCAAACTTGGATCAGCATCTGAATGTCACAGCTTAGGCAGGTCCCTCTCTTTATATTATTGTAGAGATACCAATCTCTGGCCCTATGACCATTATATTACATCCCCTTTATAGCAGGAGCTACTGACGGGATCAGAGGTAGCAATTGTGTCGTGATTTAACTTTACTGAATACCTCATTAACTAGACAGCTTGTTAGTCTGCACCGCTTCTGCCTTCCCTCCCCGACATTTTACCCTCAGTGCATTTGCATTGTCTATCGAATGGGGACAGAGGACTGTTTTGCCAAGCAAAGTTTATTAGCCTTAAAAAGTCCCTGAGTCCCCAGCAATAACAGGATCGCTCACTATGATTAGCCTAAGATTACCTTGAGATTTCAATTACACGGCCTTTATACTTAGAATGGTTAATGTGAAGCTACTTTTCTGACCACAATTTGAGATTTCTTCAACCATTTCAGCAACCTACAGAGCATTGTGGGAGGAAGGTTTGTTTTGGAGAAGGCCCTAGAAGTTCGGCCTAGCAGATTGATGTTGGACTGGGACTTGGGACACCTGGGTTTAACTCCCAGATCTGCCACAGTTTTGCAGGCTGACGTTGGACAAGTCACAGCTCTCCTCGTGCCTCAGCTTTCCCATCTGTAAAATGGGAAGGATGATACTGACCTTTGTAAAACATTTTGAAATCTATGGAAAAGAGCTAAATAAGAGTAAGAAACTATTATTATTATTATTATTTTGTCAAACCTCTTGGCCTTGCAAATCTAGGCTGAAAAGGCTTCCTTGGAAGAGTTTCTGGTGTTTCCTGCTATTAAGCAGAATAGGAAGAAATGGTCTCTCCTATGGCACTTCTATATCTGGCCCCAGTCAGCCCTAGGAAGTGCAAAGGTATGATAAAAAGGCAATACATAGTGAGGGAAGGGGAAGGCAGGATTAGAGGCAGGTCGCAATCTTTTTGGAAATTGATGGGAGGAGGTTTGTGAGGTTTGCATTTGGCAGGGGCCCTGGAGAAGAAAATATTTTTTTAAAACTTACCCAGATTGATTATCTTGTCCCTGCTAAAAAATATTATAAAAGGCAATACATAGTGTGGGAAGGGGAAGGCAGGATTAGAGGCAGGTCACAATCTTTTTGGAAATTGATGGGAGGAGGTTTGTGAGGTTTGCATTTGGCAGGGGCCCTGGAGAAGAAAATATTTTTTTAAAACTTACCCAGATTGATTATCTTGTCCCTGCTAAAAAATATTAATGTTTAAAATGACCTGTCTGTCCTAGATATGCCTCCTCCTCCTTTGATGCTACATCAGAGCGGAATGACTTCAAAGCTACAGAGGTAAGTAGGTAGGAGGGGGATTCTAAAGTAAAAAGAAGGTAGCTTTGAAGATCTTAGAACCACAAGCTAGGCGAGGCTTTTAAAGGATAACAACCAGTATGAAACTGAGTCAGTTTCAAAAGGCAGAGTTAAAGGTAGTTTTTTCAGGAACTACATCTGCTAATTTTTGTAGCTTTATAAAAAAATCACATTTTTAATTTTAAAAAAATTTCTCTCCACCCTCCCTTTTGCTGTGTGAGACGCCCACACAGATGGGGAAACTGTGAAACCGCTGGCACACAAAGTGCTATCTTGAAAAGTACATTTTACCTAATTATACATTTTTCATCTAATCTTGTTTCGCCACTAGTCAATTTAGGTGTTACTTGGAATAGCAGCAAGTTAATGTTTGCAGACCGAGGTGCGATGATTATTGCTGATTGTGTCCCTTTATTTATTTACATATACATAAAAATATTTTACTTTTAGTCATTATTTTCTCCAAAAATTCTCCACAGGCCTTCCTTTTCAGATCTGAGTATATGGGCTCTGCAGCACATTTTGCCCCTAGACAGCCAGGTAGCAGAATACCGGGATGTGGAATTAAATCCAGTCTCCTATAGTATTGCAGAACACTACCAGCTACTACCCCATAGGTCAAATCTCCTTTCTACTGTAGCTATAGACTTTGGACAAAAAGTTCAAAAAGGCTTCTGCCCTTACTTTCAGTTTGTTTCTTGATCTTCAGCGTTACAGTCTCTCCAGCCATTTGGAGTAGGTGGATGGCTTCACTGAGTGGTTTGCCCTTGAGACTCACATTATTAATAGCTAATATCCGGTCACCTACATGGATTGCTCCAGTCCTAAAGAGGAAAGACACAACGTTATAAACTTTAAGGAAGGCTGCTGTCTTCTCTAATATAAGGACCATTAACAGATTACTTTAAAATAATGGTGAATGAGACTTCAGTACTTTATAAGGGCTGGGACAGTGTCTTCCTGTATGTATGGAGAGTGTGTATCATATTATGGTTGGCAGCAGAATACTAAAACAAACATCACTAGGAATCTCTCTATATAATGTCCCAGTCACCATCATAGCTGTGAATCTGTAAGAGTGCAAATGGAGTTCAGCTTTTTAAATTGGCAGCTCTTATAACTAAGTCAAATTGATCTGAAAAACATACAGGTATTCCCAGTGTGTGATTTCTGTGAATACTCACGCATGCAACTTTAACATTTGTTTCCACATTCGTGGAAAGAACACAGAAGGTGGCAAAGCAAATTCCTTTAAAAATTCAAACCAACATATGTGCAAATTGTTTTGCTTGGTTAGCTGAGTTACCGGCCTCGATTAGCAAAGCAGGTGACTTGATTTTAAATCCATCCCTAAACAAAAAGGACTTATGCACACCTATTTAAAAAAGAGTGAGGACTACACCGACGAGATTCTACCGAAAGACATTTGGTTACAGCCCTAAAAGTTTTTCCATGGTTAACTTCTGTGGTCCAAGTTTTCAGACTTGAGAAATGGCTACAGTTAACTTCAACTTGTTGATTACCTGATGTGGAAGCAATAATGAATCATGCCACATCTCACTGGCAGCTCTGGGAACGGTGGGAATTGCAACAATATACTCACCCCAACGACTGGCAACTGGGAGGAAAGATCTAGGTGCTTGTTGGATCTTACTTACGGTACCAATGTTAATGCTCCCTAATGATAAAAATCAAAAGGAGAAGCTTCTTTCCTCAGCAGTTCCACAATTTTTGGCTATATCATGGGGAAATCATGTGACTGAATCAAAAAGTGCAAGTCTGGAACATCACACCTTTCTGTCAGAGCTGGAGTTCTCAGCTAG